>OY282580.2:25592406-27024906 GCA_958299025.2 Drosophila histrio | reverse complement strand
GTGTGTGCTGCCCATCAAACAAAACAGCTAAAATGGTAGGAAGTCCAAATGTATCTTTGTATCTCATTTTGAGTATCTCTAAATATGCACGTGTGTGTAAAAGAGTAAGAGCACTCTATATGTGTGTGTGTGTGTGTGTTTGTATATGAGCATGTGAAACCGCAAAAAAAGGCAAGTACTGAATGCACTGAAACTGGCTTGAAAACTCAACTCTCGACTCATGCCCTCATGGCTCACTTAGTCATCAACGCAGAGGGAAACCGCAACGTGTCCCATTTTAAGAGAACCAAGAGTAAAAAGATAGTGAGTGCTGCGTACCCCAATGGTCATAAAGCAACAACAACAACAACAACGGCAACAGCAACGGCAACGGCAGGCGATATCCTTGAGTGCCTTGGCCAGTGCCAGTGCCAGGCCATTAGCCGCAAACGAGAAATGAAGATTATCTAAAAGATACATGCGACGACGGACGATGGACGATGAACGAACGAAGCGAGCGCACTGAGCGAGTTTCATTACAACGAAAATTTGTATACCCTATAGTACAGCAAAGTAAGAAGAGGTTTGCTGTAGTTCTAATTGATTAACAAGAAGAATTCGAGATCTGCGAGTTAAACGTTAAACATTGTATGTAAAAGGAGCTTAGAGATCGCAAGAGTTAGAGTTAAAGGAGTCGATATGAGGTAAAAGATTCTTCTGGAATTTAATGAATCATAGATAGGATAGTGAGAGATAGAGAGAGAAAGGAAAATATGGACAATGCGAGATAAGTATTGTTCTGCATACGCATCTGCCTCATCTCTTCGATACTCCAGGCATTTAGTAGACGCGAAATAATTTATATGTTGTTCACAGAAGAAAAAGGGAGTGAGAAATAGAGATAGAAAGGGGGGGGGGGAATAAAAAAAAATATATATAAAGAGGGAAAAAATGATCTACTGAAAGTATTCTTTAGTCATGGGCATCGGTCTCATGTCATCTCATCTCATGTCTTCAATTCCATTCTCAAGGCTCACAGAGCTCTCATTGTTATTTAATACGATCTTAACTGATCTTAATGTTACTCAGTTAGAATTTTTAATCTGCTAAATTATACATATATCACTATATTGTATTACATATACTATATTATATAAACATCTATTCCAACTCATAGCATTATATTTTATTAACCAAGTCTTCTCAAGTTTTTCAAGGATCTGCAGAGCGTCCATCAAAAGTTTGCGAGAACTCGGCAATATTCATGTACTTAAGTCTTGAGTGTTTTGATATTTTTTGGCTTGATTACGATATTTAATTTTAATGTATATTATGTTGGCTTAATTATTAAGATATTAAACTGTTAAAAATAAAATAAAAATATAAATTAAACTATTAATGTTGAGTTTAAACCATAGTCAAAACACTGTGTTGTTTATAACACACGCGGATTAAAGGTTAAACTCATTTAAAATTTGTAATACTATGTATAAGTAGTGGGTCAAATAAGTTGTTCTTGGTGTACAACCAACAAATTTACCTATTTTCATAAAGGAATTTAATGTGCATAACAATTTATATATTATTATTCTTAAATTTGTATATCTAATCTGGTATAAAATCATTCAATGCATGGCATAAACCAACTGAATACAGCTACAATATTTAGTTTTAAAAGAAGTTATGTCCTTTTTTATGCATCTGAAATATTTACCCAGTATCTGCTAGTGTGGCACACTTGAATGTATGTCCTACTTGACTGATCAACTCTAAAATCATTGGCTTAAGTCTGTATTAATCAGATGCATGCTATTTAATAATAATTTAATAAGCTTAGCTTAATACAAGGTATCTGCCAGTTGAGCACACTTGAATACGTGTCAGAGCTAGCTAAAAAAACCCTAAAAACTTAACATTTAGTTTGAATAAATCAAATGCATGATGTTTAATAAGAATTTAATATTCGAACACACTTGAATGTGTGTCAAAAGCTGATTGATCGCTTAAACAATCATAATTTTAAGCTTGGTTAACTTGGAGCTATATTAGTTATTATTGCTTACACCTTCTTACACGGTATCTGCTAGTCACGCACACTCAACTAGATAAGTTTTATACAGTTCTTTTTTTTGTATGCTGTTGTTGTTTTTTCTTTTTTTGTTTTAACGCCATTGTCTGGACATCTTCCTCAGTTGTCGGCTGGTGTCCGAAATGTAACTTATGCTGCAGCCAAAAGCTGATGGCTATGAGCCGCCTGCATTTCATCTCGCATGCATTAGTCGAAGGGGGAGGTGGAGGGGGAGATGGCGCGTAAAGGGTAAGGGGTGAGGCCCCGGGATGGGGACTGAGCCTGAGCCTGGCGCGAAGCGGCTTTTGTGGCCTGGCATTGGAGGCGCCATTGTTTGGCATACTTTACACACACATATGAATACATATGTATGTGTATGTGTGTGTGTGTGTGTGTTGTTGCGCCTAGTTTTCGCATAGTTACAGTTACTGGCCGCCAGGCAGACAATGGCACACAAAAGCTACAACTGCAACAATGTTGATGACGACGACGGCAACGATGATGATGATGTTGCTGATGATGAAGATGAGTTGCCTGTGTTGCATGAAAGTTTTTGTTGCCTTTGTTACTCTCATTGTTGCTGTTGCTGTTACTGTTGTTGTTGCATTGCATAATTGTTTTATTAGCTACATTTGCCTAAGCCAAAATCCGTGCCCAGTTTTGTGGACTTTGTGTATCTTGCAGATACAAGAACGTGCACACCCAGCTAGCTCCATCTCTCTCTCTCTCTATTGCTTTGGGCATTGTTTTCTCCCCCCCCCCCCATAACTGTTTGCAACATTGGCCACAATTCGTTTCCTTGCATAAAGAGTAGATCAGGTCATAGGTAACAAAGCAATGTAGGCATAGATTTTGCATTTTTCTAGAGCTCATGTCGGACTGAAACCATATTTGGTTTTCATTGTTATGTGACATTGCATCAATTTCGTTCAGAATTTCTTTGAATTTTATTTCCTCCTTTTTTGGATTACAATTTGTTGCCCATACATGTTGTTTGCAATGCGCCACAGAAGTTGATTTGCACTAGTTGTTATTAGTATTAGTATTGATTACAGGCTTTTAAAAAGTAGGAAGAATGACTAAATTAAACCACTATACGTACTATTTTGATTGGTTTTTATTCAATTCGTTTTTGAGAGCCTTAGAGTATAAATTAAAGAAATTATATTTAATTTGTGCAATAAATGCCAATTTCCAACTGAGGTATAAATTTGTTAAAATAGTTAGAAATCATAGTCGATTCCTTTTTGGCATTAGAGGATTCAAGATGTGTTTCAAGTTACATTCAGTAATTTTCTGTACATTTTTCAACTGAAAATTATACTTTAAATGGAATGTACTTTTCAATATTGTCAGAAAGTTCTATGCTTTTTAAACCCTGAGATAAAAAGAACCAAGTGCATTTTCTATCTTTGAAGAAAAGTTAGATTCATGTTAAAAGTTAAATTTCTTATTAACAGAGGAGATAAATCATTCAAATTTTAATTAATCTTAAATCGTTGGCACAAATGTTTATTAATTTCAAGTATGTATAGATTATTGAAAATAAGTTTTACATATATTTTTCCACCAAACTGTGCGATTTACCATATATTTCCTTTCAAAATAAATCAACCATTTTTCACAAAGTTTCCCAATTAATTATGGCATTTTTAAATCTACGATTCGCAGTTATCATAAAGAGTATTAATAGTGTGTAAATAATATAGACTATATTACATTACACTATGTCTACGATATTCTCGCTCAAATATTATTCGATATTTCCGTTTTTATTTAATAATGCGTAAATTGAACAACTTGTGTATAGAATTTCAACTAAAAGCCACAATTTGCCCAAACTGACAGCACGTAAATTCTTCTTGGTTGAAACTTTCTACGAACTATTGATAAACTGTTGGTTGCACTCAATACTCGATACTGGATTGTTACTCCCGCATCTCGAGCTTCCGGCTGCAATTTAACTTGGCTCAAAGGCGATTTAAAATTTGATTTATTGCAACTGAGCACAGCAGAGACAAACAGACAGACAGACAGACAGAGAGACGGACAGAGAGACAACGAAGTGAGTTTAGCAAAGTCAGCTGTTGTCGCAGTTAGTAACTAGCAGATACACATGTATCTGTATCTTTAGATGGCTGTTTGTATCTTGTAACAACCCTCTACTCGACTCTGATGAGAGATATAAAAGCCTGTAAAATAGTTGTTATCCAGCAAAGTAAATAAGCAGCTATTTGACTACCTTACTCACCAATAAAAAAAGCGGCAATAATAATAACAACAACAACTACAACAACTACAACAACAACGACCACATTGCCGGCTGCTGCTTTGATCAATCAACCGTCAAAATTATAGCTGCATGTTGTGCCCCGTGCCACCATCGGACTATCAGAGACTCCGTCTGTTTCCCCGTCTCCGGCGGGAGTCGCGGATGCAATTACAAGCATTTCCACGTGCCGCTTCATTGGAGCTTCAGCTTCAGCTTCAGCTCACGGCCTGCCCTGACAGTAGCCGTTAGTTAGTACCCCCCACTCCTCCACCACCCCGTCTCCCACTATCTCTTTCTCACTCCCTGCTGTCGCAGTTCATGGCTAAATAGAAATTTATTGGTCACTGCCATGCGCCCAATGCAATGAAAGGTAATCAACTTGGTTTGTCTGCGTGTATATGTGTATATGTGCATATATTTATGTATATGTCTGTGTGTGTGTACACTGAAAAAAAAAAAAATTAGCCGACAGGCTGACTGCATAATTGGGTCTATCGATGTTTTACGACTGCTTACAAGTACAAGCAAACGAAGATTAACATTTTTATGACAAGCACAAGAGTTGAGGTTTCCCAACTACTCGTCACTCGAATTAAAAGAAGGCTACAGTGACTACCATTAGTTTTATATGCACGTGCAACTCTGGTAATTTGAGCAGCATTAAAAATCATTTACATTTTCAATGTTAATTAATATCTGACTAAATCACTTTAACACACAATAATTTAACTTTTAACAGGCCAAGGAAAAGAGATGTATCTAATATATAACTCTTTCTAAGCACAGTTTTGTATATTTTTTTGTATTTTCATTTAACATTTGCTGGCAATTGTACAGGCAATAAATGTACATTATGAAATCTAAAGAAATTAGTGTGCATAATCTTTTAAAATTGATTGCAAAATTATATATTTAAAGCGAAAACTAAAAGGTTGATATTGACAATAATTGTATTTTATTAAAAAGCTCAATAAATGTGTTTTGTTTTATTTAAAAGAATATTTTTGTTTACATTATATTCATTATATATTTAACCTGTTTATTTGTTGTACCCTAACAGAAGGAAAAATATTATTAAATGTATTATACGATATACAAGCAGTAAGTTTTTCTCTCTGTCTATTTGTTTATACGTAAATTTAGCTTTCAGGCAATAATTGTTACAGAAGTGCTCAAATCCGATTACTTTCTTATTTAAAATATAAATATTAAAGCATTATATTATATAACTATTTAATTAGCTATCATTGGAATTTGGCATTTTAATCCTTAAAGCTTGTGTTGTTACTATTGCATAACAGTTTCCAATTATGTTATTTAATTATTTGCAAACTATTAATATAATTGTCATTATTAAAATGGTAAGTTATTGTTTTATTTAGCGACCTTATGGTTAACAAATAAATATTATTAGCTGACTTTAGCTACTTTCTTTACTACTGTGTATATAAAGTTAATTTAGTTCATTATTATCTTTACTTAATTATATTATTTTCTTTACTACTGTCGATATAAAGTTTATTTATTTAATTATGTATTGATATGCAAAATATTATTGTAACTAAATATTTATAATATAATACATAGTTTTTATTAATTATTATAGAGTGTTGGGTTAGAAACGAACCGTTTTTCTCAGTGCGTGTGTGTGTGTGTATGTGTGGGAGGTTTATGGGGGTGTGTAATGTCAGTTGGGTTTGTCTGTTTTGTTGTCAACACTATCACAACTGACGCTGCTGCTGTTGCAGTTGCTGCTCAAGTGTCCACTCACATATGCAACGGCAACGGCAACGGCAACGACAACAGGGCCGGGAGGCGGAGATGTCTGTGTGGGCGTGTGCTTTTCGGTTAGGCCTGTATGCTATGATGGCTGTTATTATGCGCCCAACGTGCCGCATAATGCAGCTAATCTGGGGAATTAGGTAAAAAAAAAGCTGACAAAAGGCAAACAAGCGGCAGCCAAGTGGCATGTTGTAGATGTTCCAGTTGCAACAGCAGCAATGCAATTTTGTATCCTATTACGTAAAGTAACTGTCAAGTCGTTTAGCCAGCTAAAAACAACAACAACAACAACAAGCAGCAGAAGACAAGGGAGGGGAGAGTTAGAGGGAAAGTGGAGAACTCGAAGTGAGTCAGAGCGCTTATCTTTGCAGGCAAATGTCCCTTTTTTTTATTTTGAAGGATTTACGCACAAAGGAAGCGATAGCCAGAAAATGAAGCCAAAAGTAGCTAAGCGAATTAAAAAAGTAAACTCCCAAGTAAATTAAATGAGAGGCAGCAACAGAGACAGCGAGAGATAGAGAGACAGAGACAGAGACAGTGCTGATAAGGCGCTAAGCCTCGACGATGCCGTCAGCAACCGCAGCGAGTGAAAAATGTTTTTAAAAATGAAATCACTTTTAATGAGTCATTCAAGTGGCATGAAAACGGAGGGAGTACGGAATACACTGCAGTTGAAGCGACCGGCAGACTTGCCACTTGCCACACCGCACGACTACTGCTGCTAGCATAAAAATAATAATTTTTACAGAGCAACAAACAAAAAGACTACAACAAAATATGTATAAAGTGGAAGGCAAAAGGCAATAATAATTTCGCGTTGTGGATGTTGCAGGAAGTGCTGCCCGCTGCCCCGTTGCTCCGTTGTCCCGTTGCCAGTTGCCGCCGTCTCACAGGAAATCACAAGCATCCCTGGCAACAACGTGGCATCCTAATGCTCCTGCTCCTGCTGGTGCTCGTGCAGCAACAAGTTGCCTCCTCCTATCGTTCAGATTCCTACGGCCATTTCACTTTGCTTTTCATTTTATTACTAATTTTTATCATTTTTTTTGTTGTTGTTCAGTTTTGTGCAGAGCTTTGCAAATTATAACGACAGCTACCAAAGTCAGTCGGGTCCAGCAGGAAGCGGTTGTTCAATCAGTATGAGGCAGGGGCGGTGGTGGCAGCGGCATGTTGCAAGTTGAGGGACAGACAGCGGCAGCGAATGGACACTTAATGAAACGCAACGACAACAAATTGCTTAAACATTATTTGCGCTTTCATATTTCAGTTTGTCTGCAGCGCTTCCTTTTTGCCATCTCCTCCTACCCCCTATTCTTATCCTTATTTTATTTTCTTTTACTTTATTTTGCTTTCTTTATAAGTATTATTGCACATAAACAGCCATTACAAAGCACATAATGAGCTCAGTCCTGCAACGGGAGAGTTAACAGGCAGTAAGCACTTCTCAAATGGTTGTTTATGCAAACTTTGGCTAAATTATTAACAAGAATGATGAGATATATTTGGTTGGTTAACAAAATGAATGGTTTGACGGCTTACCCTAAAACCAAAAGTAATTATTGTGCATTTAGTTGGCTCTTTTGAAACCAAATTCCAGCTACAAAAATTCTGTTTTTGTTAGAGCTTAATAAATAAATAAATCTTTTGTGCCAAAACCTGACAGGATGTTCGCATTTATCATTTCTATAAAATTGTAAATTCTTCTACAAATAAAATCAAAAGTTTAAATCATATTTAATTTTTATTTTATTCTATATATCCAATTAGTAATTATATAGAGCGTTAGTTGGTTAAATGACAGACTCTATATTTGGTTCGCCGACATTAATGGACATCTCTGGCATGTTATGTTTTTTACGTAAGAGACTATAGTATTGAAGGAGACGATTTAATGACTGGCTAGTGACCTCCTCCAGCAACTTGACACGTTCAGCAGCACTGCAAAAAAGTTGATCAGTTCTGAGTTTTGACTGATTGAGAATCCCATTTAACAAACCGTTCCAAGCGCCCAGGCAGATAATCGGGCTGTGACAGCATTGTCGAATTTCTGTAATAGATAGTTATATTGAAGAAAATATTGTAGACTAAACTAAATCCAATTAGTAGCTCACATATGTTCCATTCGACGCATGGCAGCCATGGCGGCTGCCTGTCGTGAATCTATTCGCTGATCTGATTCAAATTCACCTTTTGCATCCAAATCGAGTGGAGTTCTCGGATTGCGCTTACCACAAACCGCATACAGTAAAAAATCATAGATATCCCTAAAGAATAATTTAATGACAGTGCCCAATTGGGAGGGACGTGTCATAACAACTTGTTTGACCTCATCGTAAGTGTTGATAATGATTGCTTGGAATGAAAAGAACAGTATGATATATACGAATATTACAAATGATATGTAATAGATCCATGTGATTATTAGGTTAAACTTTGGCATCTTATCGTATTGCGAGTTGCCCACTGTCCATCGCACCATGGTCAATATAGAGGTAACCATATTGCGAAACTCGGGATCATTGCCACCAAATAATACCATGCCACTCTGTGCATAGGCCATGAATACGACAAATAATATTATTAGAAAACCAGTAATTTCTTTGTTGCTCTAAAAATGAGTTATTAAATTACAAGAATGAATTATTGATATGTAAATTGTCTTTTTAAAAATTATATATATTAAAGAATAAACAGAAGCAATTAAATATATTTAAAGCTAGATAAAATGCAATTAATTTATCTGTAATATAACTAAAATGTTGACGTACATTTTGCACCGTTTTTATACATTTTATTCCATAATTAAAAATATACATTTGTTAGCATTGTTCAGGCAACAAATGTGCATTTTCTAACGTAGAACAAAAATGTGTAAAAACTAAGACAAATTTGTATAACTCTTATAGTGAAAATAGTTTATTAATTGAACTTTTAACTGAAGAAAATCTATTAAGTTATTGTGTCAAATAAGTATGAATTGTAGAGTATATGGCGGTTCTAGAGTAAGTAAAACTTTCCTATAACTTTCATATGAGAAGTTAAAAATTTGTAACTAAACTATGAAAATTGACATTCTTACCTTTTTCAACAAATTCACAAATGTAACCATAGTACGATTAAAGTCTATAAAAAGCAGCAGTCGAATCCAGGCAATAAATATGACAATTCCAGCAATATTGTTATATACTATGTTAATTTCCCAAGACATATCGAGGCTAATATATTGATCGCTGTCCTTTATATGACGCATAACACCCTCGATTATGATGAAGTGTGCAAAATTTAAGAATAACATTAAATAGGACAACTAAGGAATATATATCAGATATCAAATGATATGCAGCTGATAAACTAACTTAGCAAACAGCACAAAAAGTCAGCTAGATTAATCATAACTCTTATATAATTGCAAAAACCCATGGCATTGATAAGGGAAATCTCCCTGCAGGTGCTGAAAAAGATAAAAAAGAAGTAGGCAATGGTAACAATGGCCATTATCCAGGAGGGATTGCTGAAGAAAGATTCCCGGCGAAGAGTGCGCAGCTTCATCATGGGTATACATCCACATGTAGGTGGATTCTCTACTACAAATCTAAAGGATCGGGACTTTTTAGCAAGGCTATAGGTAGAGACTGACTTGCTACTGACTTAACCAACTCAAATAGACGAGTATCTACATGATATAAATTAAATTCAAGCAGGAATACACTCGTGCCATAATTGATCCAATTTTCCTCTTTAAGTCTCTTGGCCAACTGAATATTCTGTTCGTTGTCATAGCTGAAATTTATCACATATCCAGCACCCAAATATATCTCAATTTCTCCCCAGAGTGGTGTGGCCTCGACTTCAAACATACTTTGCCACTGAATTCCATTGTACGCTCCACGATCCTCAGTTATCCAAGTGTAGGGTGAATAACATTCTGGCAAATTCTTGGAGAAAACCGAATGATACCTACACTGACCCTTCTTGACACGTATTTGCCTAAGTCTAGGTGGACCTAACAATACATTTCCATGCATTATCGTTCGATTCTGAATCCCATTCCCAAAGATCTCATCGAACTGTTTTGTCTCATTTGTGAACTTATAAATGGATGCTGAATCGTTCTGCCTAAAATCCCCGCGTTCAAGTAATGGAAGAAAAGTGAACTGAATGAAATCCCAAAATTGTTGAAAATTGCGTATATCATTGAATGTAGAGATGAGTCCCGGCTCTATAACCGTCTTTCTGGATGCCAATTGTTGACCCAACATCTTCGTATAGAAATGCATTTTATAATCAGAAGTTGTCTGTGTGACTGTAGTATCAATTTAATTCAATCCCTATTATTAAACTCTTCTGTTTAGCTTACCAAAAGTGGCTAGTATCAAGAATACTAGATATATTAGAAAATCCTGCAACGCTCTTCGTCCCTGCCGAATCGTGCTATATTGCACTTTCTTTGGCCAGCTCAACAATTTGAAGATTTTATCTTTAGTAACTTTTAATTCCGATGCCGGCAATTCCGCAGATAATGTTGAGCCATAAATGTCGTTCATTTTATATGTTAAATTTATATATCAACTGACAATTGTTGGCAAATGTTGCTTATCATAAATTTTTATTCTGAGTAAATGATAAGTAGAATTCAAAACTTCTTTAAACGATTTTATTTTCACTCTTCATCTAGAATTTGGTAAATGAGGCCTCTCAAAAATTAACAGCACATTTTCTGTATTTTTTTCTAATTTCTTACAGCTTGTATTTCTCACATTTACTCAAGTTTCTACTCCTATTTGCAATTTTTGTCGGTAGTCATCTAATCCCATTTCCAACTTACCATTTTCCACTTAGCGGGATAGACTTTTATATTTTCAGTTTTAATGTATTACATAACTCTTAAGTATCAGAATTTCTATACTCCCCTTTTGCTATTTGTTTATTGCTAGTAGTCTGTAAATGAGCTTTTCGTCTTCCAAACTGCAACTTCCCATTTTTCCACACAAGTGGTAGACATTTTATTGCGTATTCTATTTTTTTTTCATAGTTTCAACTTCCGTTTCATCCATAACTCAGAAGTATCTAGGATTCTGTACTCCCAATTTGGAATTTTTATTGCTAAGCCAGCTGTAAATGATTTCACTTAACGTACTTTGTCTGCAAACATTGCTGTTATTATCATTTAATATATATATTTTCCTGTCATTTCGTTTCTTTTTACACTGCTTTTCCGGCTTAATCTCCATCTCTCACTCTTCGACTGGGTCGCTCTGCATTGTCGCTTTCTTTAAGGCTTCTTTGTCAAGTTGCTTTTATGGTGCTTTGTTTTTCGCGCCAGAGCTTCGAAAATGATTTTGTAAAACGCGATGCCAAATAGAAAATCATCATAATTTTCGTTTATTACGAGAGTTTTTACCCATTTGGCCATAGTTGTTGTTGTTTTTTCGTTTTCGTTTTTCGGTTTTCTGTTTTATTTTTTATTTTATGGACAAAGTTTGCCAGTTGCCAATGTTGTTGCTTTAATTGCCATTGTCATGATGGCTTGTTGGTCCTTGTTGTTGTTATTGCTGTTGTTAGAGTCATTGTACTGCCCACAGTCGACCAAAGAAAGCCAACTGCCCCGCTCATCAAGTCAATAGAATGGCAAAGCAACTTTCCAACTCCTTTGATTTGTTTTTCACAACAACGCCAGCATGGCAAAGAAAAGAAGAAAAAAAAAACAGAGGAAGGAAAACTTTGAAAGACACTTGCCATACCCAAAGCCAGGAAACGTTAAAAGGTGTGCTGAACTTTTATAAGCCAAAACATTTTTGAGTTATTAATGGAAAGTTGTTGGCCTCGCTCTCACCCTAGCAGCCTCTCGTTTGGCTTATATAAATAGAAGTGCTAACTAAATGTTATGTTTTCATTATGTTTAAGCTAGAAACAACTTTTGAGCCAAGTTGCAGGCAGTTTCTAACTCTATCTGTGGCTTTGTTCTCCCTCCAGGTTATTGGCTTAGACCGATTTTTTTCATCTTCATTTTTGTTTTGTTTTATATACTTTATGTCGACTCCAATTTGTTTGCATAAAGTGCAGTTTTTAACTAACTTGTCTAACGCAACTAATGAAAAGATTTGTTATTAGTTCTGCAGGTGCAAAAAGTGGCGGTCCAACTTTTGTCTACGGATTTATACGCACAACAAAATATAAGAAAGAGAGAAAAAGAGAAATAGTAGGTGAAAAGAAACAACAAGTAGGAAAAAGTAAATAAATATTTGAAGAACTTTTTATGACTAGGCTATTTGTTTGGTCGCAAGTTGAAAGGAGCCAAGTCTGACATCTTCTGAAAGTTTTCTTGTACTATTTTCAGTTGCACTGAAAATTCAACAAAGTTGTGTCTTAGAAAATTGATCAGGTAATTTTCAAGCTAATTTAACAATAAATTCTGAAATGTTCTTAACTCACAAACCAGCTGACATTGTCTCACCGAAACCAGTTTCTATTGAGTTGTCTACTGAAATTCGATACATCTTTTGTTCTGTCTTCGAGCAAATTGTTTCGTTGTCCAAATATTTTGTATAATATTATAATAAAAGGCATTTAAAGTCGTGTTCGAATAGCTCTAAATACATAGTATGTTCATAGGCAGTTAGACTCTTTTGGCTCTGTCCACTTGTCCAATTGGCATATTAAGTTACCGCTGGAGATTTTGTTGTTAATCTGCTATTTTTAGTCTGCAGTTTAGATAATTAAGTCAACTTGAAAAGACGCTGTCGTAACTGATTGATTGACTTTATCTTTTCGAGCGTACCTTATCAACACATTGCCTGCATTTAAGATCTTTCGCTCCTCTCTCTCTTTCTGTACTGTGTTTGACTATCTTGATGCAGCGAACGCATAAAATACGACTATCTCATGCCACAAAACAAGCTAAGAGGCTGGCCAAGAGTCCGTATTAAACACGTTTTTAGCTGCATTCACGTAGGCCGCAGCGTTATCTTTATTGATGCATTTGCTTGCAGAGCACTTCCTGCTATCCTCCTCCCTCCCTCCGACTGAAGCGTAACATGAAATTGTTAAACACGCTAACAAAGTTTGACTTGAAATAAGAAGTGCATAGATTTGTTAATAACTTACATTTTATTCTGTAAATTTAGCTAATAAATTCTTGTTTAAATACATTTTCGTAACAAAACAAACAATTTGCATTTATTGCATGTATTTACTTAGCGTACATATAAACATTTGGAATTTTAATGACTAAATAAATTTATTGATTTACAAACAAATTTTTGCTGCAATGTAAATTAATTAGAATCGTAATGCGAGAAGCATATTTAAAGAATTTAAATTATTTTCAATTATAACTAACAAGTTGGTATGTTGAATATCCAATAGATTAGCTTCATTTATTCGTCTCTGGCCCGTATGAGTTACGAAGTCGTTACAGTCACCTACATAAATATATATATGTCAAGAGTCTGATTAACAAAAGTCGCTTGAAGAGTGCTCTCAATAAAACTTACCATTTGTTTGTTATTGAGGTTGCCAGTGTCAATGTTTCCATCTCGAGAGTCTTCAGCAGCTGCTCCTAACTGTTCTCGATGATAAATGCTGGCTGGCAAATCAATCATGTGGCGGTTTTAACATCAACATCAACTTGCAACTACTGCAGCTGTCCCAGTGAAAATGTCACCCGCATGTTAAACATGACACACTAAAAATTATCGCTTTCAAACTTACAGCGGGACAAAAAGATTATAAAATATTTGTATAATTTGATTAATAGAAGAGGAAAACCTGTTCAATGTGTGTAAATATTAATTATTTATGTATAAATGCAAATCAAAACTAATTTCATTGGAAAACATTTTCCACTGATTACAAGCTCATCAATTTGTAATGAGCAAGCGAGCTGGAAATAAGAATTTTCGTATAAATTTAAAACATGAAATGCTGCGAGCAAGGAAAAAAAGTAATTGTAATATTAATGTGAATTATTCAATAAGCTGTAAATTAAAATCAATAGATTAATTATTATAATTATATTTGGCTGCGATGATCCAATCCTCCAATCCATCCAGACATCCAAGACCTCCAAACCAAAACCAAACTACAACAAAGCAAGACAGCGCCTGTGAATGAAAGAGATGGGAAATACCAAAAGAAGCTGCCGGAAACAGGCGAGCCACATTATGTATGTATGTATTGGGAGGGGAGTTGGTGTGTGTAATGGGGATTTGAAGTTGGCTGAACGACGACGCCGTCATTTGGGAGTTCGTAATTTTGGCACACAATAAGCGTGGTTTGACTAGCAGATACCCTGGGTCTACATTAAGCATACAGTAAATGACTAATCAAATTTTTGGACTTTAGTTAAAAAATCTGTTAATCAGGCAGCTTCTCTAGTTCCTTTGATATGAAAATCTCAGCACATCAGCTTATTATTTTTGTATAAGTAGAATGATTTTTTCATTGAGCTTTTAAGACTAAAAAAGTACTAAGGGATTATTAAGTTTTTTATTTATTAATCTTGCTGCTACTTAGCTAATTTCTGCATATCCTTTTTACAAATATATATTTCTTTTACAGGGCATTTGAAAGGAGTGCTTAAAAGTATTTGTGTGGCAGGGCCAAGAGCTTAGCTGGCTAAAACACAAACACAGAAAGAGACAGAGAGGTGGAGAGTTTAAGGTGGGAGTTGTAGCACAAATAAAAGAAAAATATAGAGAAAAGCTAAAGCTCAGCTCGCAGAACAGCTCTACGACCTGGAGTCAGGTGAAAATGGATTCTCAAAATTGGGTTAATTGATGCTTAGTGTTTTGCCAGTGTGTGTGTGTGTTAAGTATATAAGAGTTGGGCGGCTGGGCGTGCTTATTTAGCTAAAAGTGGCTAATAGTTTTTTGCCAAGCAGCATAACAGCAAACGGAAACGGAAGTCGGAAATGCGCACAAGAAAATATACACACACACACACACATACGGACTTATATATGTATAATTGCCAAAATGGCGGCGTAACTTCGAAATTTGGTTGGGGAGTTGAGAGTTAAAGAGCTCTATATGTAATTAGCATTAAACCATTTGTCGAATTATACACACCAGGACTTCCCAGATCCGTGAGATTGGCATTCAATGCGCCCGGTGGACCGCCCAATCCTGTGGCAGCTCCCGAACTGGAACCAATGTTATTGCCACCTCCTCCTCCTGCTCCACCATTGTTTCCTGCCGCATTGTCCAGCGCCTGGCTGAAGTTGTTGTGGCCGAATAGCATTAACAACAGCAGCAGCAGCAGTTGAATTTGCAGTTGCCGCATCGACGACGATCTAAGCGACCTCATTTTGCAATTTGGTATTTTTGCTATGTGTTTGTTGTATTCCAGCACCGGCATCAACATGTTCCATTTGTTGTTGCTCGACTGTGCGGCTCTATTGGCGCCAATTGTGAATGCTCTGTAAATGAATTGGGGATACGATAAAAAAAAAGAAAAACAGACACGAATCAGAAAAAAATCGTTGAGTGAAAATTGCGTTAAGGATTTCACTGATTTTTCATATTGATTTTCGCTGTTTGTCAATTTGGTTTTTGTTGACTGGCGTTTTTGGCTTTGGTGTTTGGTGCGAAAGTTTTGATAACGGTTCGATTGCGTTTGCGACACTTCTGCTAAAAGTATCTCACAAATGCAAAACAAACTTATTGTTCACAAATGACACTTTAAAAGCTGTGCTTGGCTTATTGACGATTTGGATCAACTATATAAGCTATTACTAAGTTTTTATAAAAAGTATCTCACAGATACAAAAGTATCTCATTGTTTATATTTAAGAATTTTGGCAATTATTAACGTTTCACACAGTTTGATCGATGTTATCGCATTAAATATAAAAATATCTTTCAGATACAAAAGTATCTTACAGATACAAAATTATTTTACAGATGTAAAAGTATCTCACAATCTATATCGATCGATTTTTAGCACTTATCAACGTTTCACACTGTTTGATTGCTGCTCTCGCATTTAATTTGCTATTGTATCTTACAGATACAGATGTATTTCACTGCGCATATACATACATATAACTTAAGGAGCTGTCATTAATTTTGTTAGGCTCCGCTTTGTTTTTCACTGCACTTTTTCCACTTACAAATGTATCTCAATGTATAAATAGAGTTTAAGTAACTGTCAGTTGTTCTGTCTTGCTTTTCCACTACTCACAATTGAATCTACGCCTGCAAATTGCATTTTTGGCACGTAAATTTCTGTATTTTATGCACTGCACGCCGCGGCATTGTCGTTAAACACTCGCGACACACCCTCTGCGCTAATGAATCTTGCAGATACAATTGCAGAAATTGCATTTATTTGCGATTGAACATTTGAACGTTTCTTTGCTGTTGTTTCTTTTTCAGAGTTTTTTTGACGGTTTTTTAAATTGTATCTCACAGATAAGAATGTTATTCACTAGCGCTTTAAATTATTGATTTTGTTTTTTGTCGCTCTTGTTGTAGTTGTTGTTGTTGTTGTTCCTTCTTGTGTCGTGTTGTTGAATCTTGTTTAGTTGCTGGTTCAAGTTGTATCTTTGTTTATATTTATGCATTGCACTTGCGCCCAACTGGCTCTGTCTGCTTTTTGTTACATTTATAAATGGTTTACAGCACACACACTCGCACACACACGCACAGCTGTGGCTACAATTTGTAACTGTAGCGCATTTATAAATGTGGCTCTGAGGGTCCTTCTTCTTCTTCTTCTTCCTCCCGTTCTTATCCCTTTTCTCCCTCTTTTATGCTTGCCAATGTTTACACGCTCAACAACTTTTTGTTGGTCGTCAACAAACCATCATCAGACGTTTTGCTTCTTCGTCTTGGCTTCCTACATCATCTCCTTCTCCTTCTTATCAGCTACGTATGTTGTCGTTGTCCTGCGGTTCCTTTTCGATATGGTTATACGACTGTATTTGATTTGTGTATGAGTGTGTGCGTGTGTACTCCCTTTTCCTTTTTCTCGTTTTCCCTGCTTGGAAAAATGTGCTCACATGCGGTTCTCTTGAATTTTCCCCCCAAACTCGCTTCGTCGCGCGCTTTTTGTTGTTTCAGTCAATTGACGCATTTTAAAAACGCATAAAATTGCTTTTTGTTTGCCTTTCCATTTCGGCTTTTCTTCCATCCAGCTCCTTTCCCCTTTATTTTATTTTGTTTTTGTTTGTTTTGCCTTTTTGTTTTCCTCCCCCGTCTTGGCTTATCCGACTCACGTCAATTTATGCAAAGGCGCCGCTTGATGCATATGACAAAAACGCTTCTGGGCCAAGGAATTGCAGCTGCAGCGTCTCCCTATCTCCCTCTGTCTTATTTCCTTTGTCTTCCCTCCCTTTCTTCGGCTGGCAAGTCGTCTTTGTCTTCGCGGTTAAGTATCTGTAAGTGGTGCATAAGTGGAGAAGAAATGTTATTGATGATTTATTTGCATTTGGCATTGATATATGCTAATGTATCTTTTCTTTTTTTATTCCTGCCTGTCTGTTTCCTCAGGTCTCGTTGCTTTCTTTCTTAATCTAACAGTGAACAAAAAAAAATAAAGGTTGAAAAGGAATTTGTTATCTTTTGGACGCGCTTCGGTTTTTCAATTTTTCATGCACGTCGTGGAAAAATTATTATGGCATTTTCAAGTCATTTTTATTTGCATTTCGTGATTTCGTATAGACAGATAAAGACCAGTGAAGCAGCAGCAGCAGCAAACCATTCATCGTGTCTCTGTCTGTGACAACTCTCAAATATTTGATTTAATTCCCTGACATACAATTAATCACTCTGCACCTTTTACGAGCTAAGAGCCCCAAAAAAAATACATAGATAGATTCGACGACCCCGTTGAGCTGCCTGAGGCCTTAGACGGTTGCGTTTATTTGTTTATAATTAAATATTATTTGGCAGCCCAAATGAGACAACCAAAGAGCAGCCGGAATGGCATTTATCAGTCATTCCAGTTCCAGCCAAGTTTCGTTTCATTTTTTTCTTTCTTTCGCTTTTTTTTTTTAATGAGTTACAAATTTGGTTTTTCAGTTGTTTAATGGCTGACAGCATTATAGATTAGTGGCCGAAAGTTTTTCTAGTTCGCTGCCCCGCCTTTTCCCCTCCAGTCACACTCACCAGTCTGGGAACTGTTTTGGCTGGCGGCAATTTTTTGTCTTTGTCGTCAGTCGGCTGTCGTCTGGCTACTTGGAGGGTCTGTGTTTCGTTTCTTGCTAATGTGTTGCAGCTCTTTATGTGTGTTTTTTTCTGGGCTAATAGCCTAATAGCCAGCCTGTAAGCCAAGTGGCTTAACAACATTTTCTGTTTCTTTCTATCTCTTCTACTCTTTTCACTCATTTTCTGTGTGGTTTTCGTTAATTTTTGGCTCGTTAGAAATGCTAGTTTATGTGACATTGGTAAAAGTTATCAGCTAAATAGCTGCTTTGATTAGGCTCAAAGTTGACTTGCCAGATTTTGAAATTTTTAAATGAAAGTATGAGTAGACAGATTAGAGTTGAAAGTGCAGGAAACACATTTCATCTGAGTAACATACAATTGAAGCAGAAAACACACACAATAATCAACTTTGTTTGTGAACAGCCTAGATATCTTACGAAAATTAGTTAAAAAATATTTATTTAATTTAAACAAATACAAGAATATTCTGCTTAAAATATTGCTTTAACTACCGATTAGCAACAGATTCAGTTAAGACGATTTTAGACAATTTAAAAGTTAAAGTTGTATATTTTTTCTATAGTTTATAAGATATTGAACAATTTTGACACTTAATTTGCCATTTGGTCCATTAAGTGAAAACAGTTGGAAATAACGGAAATAAATACTGAATAGATACCAAAAAACATCGTTGTGATTTAAGCATTAATAGTTGGCGCTTAAATCTGTTCTTATTCTATTCTCATAAAGTAAATGACATATCGAGGAGTTGTATATGGGAAGCAGCTAATAATAGTAATAAATTTTAAATCTATAAGTGTTGATACTACAATTTAAACAGACTAATAAAAAACGAAAGGATTAAAAAGAGAACTTTGTTAAATCGATTACCGCGTTAAGCGTATAGAAAATTCAATTAGGTTTCATTTAAACCGACTTAACAAATTTAAAGAATTTAATCTGAAAATAACTTCAATTTGCATGTTATTATAAAAGTTTAAAGATAGAAAATTCGCTAGATATAATATAGAAAGTTGCGTGGTAAAATGGGAACTCATTAACATTATTCATACTAGTTCTTAGTTCGAAAAAGCTTTTAGACATTCCAACCTGCACTTATCCTCTCAAGGCTTTCTACAGACTAGATTAAGAAATGGCACCTTTAAGAATGTATGTATCTAATAATAACCTGCATCTGTTGTGCTTAACTTAGCACTTTACTTAACATTACCATTAAACCACACACACATTCACACACACACACACAGAATGTTTAGCATATTGATAAGTTAAACCATATGGAGTTTTTGGCGTGTGCTTTGGGAGCCTTCTCTAAAAGCTTGCCACATGCCCCATTAAAAATTCATATGCTCAACTGTCAAGCAGCGAAAAGCATTTGAATTTCAAGTGCGCAGCCGTTAAAAGTGTCAAATTGGCAAAATGACGACAGTTGATGAACAGAAAACACAACATAACAAACACAAACACAAATAAACAATGCAAAAACCGAAAAGCAAAACAAACTTTGACGCCTTTCACAGCATACATACAAACATATACTATATATACTTATATTCAGGAGAAGTTCATAAGAAATTGATATCATTTATCAAACTGACGCACACAGCAAAACGAATTGAGCGTATATTTAGAAACTTTGGCAAATGAGCCAAAGGAGGCACATAAATTATGCGCATGGGAAAAGTGGGAGGAGTGGGCGTGGCAGACGCCAAATTGAATTGAATCAAATAAGTAAGCAGCCGAGTGGGGCCACAAAAGTAGTTCATTAACGAAGCTCAGCGGCATTTGCATAAAACTCCCAAAACAAGAAAAAAAAACTTAGAACGCGCTACTCTAAATTAAACGCGACTAACAGTTACCCTCTTAATAATAATAACTAGTTAAGTGTATATATTTAAATAATTTTACTTTCAATTTAAACTAAACATTGATTTGGTATACTTTTATACAAATTTCAGATGCTTCTAAGCTGCCTCCTCTCGTTTTGTTCACTCTTAATGGCTACAGGGTATAAAAACCGCTATAAAAACATTGCGCAATAATCAGTAGCGAAAAAATGGTCGAATATCCTCAAAAAAAAAAGAAGAAGAAATGCAAATTAAAATAAACAAAGTGAAGCCTGCTTCCCAACCAAAAATGAATGTAAAATAAAAACAAGCGTACAAAAAAAAATAACTGGAAAAGAAATCAAAAACAATTTCCACTTGCCAAAACTTCAGAAGTCAGCAACATGCAACATGAATATCAAAATCCGAGCGATAAAAAAAAGTAAAATACATATAAATTGTATGTAGTACAATGAGTGTAAAAGGGGCGGGGAGTTTGGTTCGATTCAGTTGAGAGTGTAGTGCTTTGTACTCGGTATTTGTATTTCATGGAACGAGTGCAGCAAATCAATGCGCCCACCAGCAACAACAACAACAACAACAACAGGATAGGAATAATACGAGTAACAGCAGCAACAACAACAACAAATTGTGGGGTAGGTAAACTATGCGCCGCGTGTCAGGGCCAAATTCTGGGAAAGAGCTTCAACACAGCCCACTTGGTAATAAAAAATATTTTCAATAATAAAGTGTATTAAGTTGTGAAGTGCACACAGATACACACACACACACACACACACAAGTGCAAGTGAAAATAAATGAAATGTGAACCAATGGAAAAGCTTCGAAAAGCAATAAGAGTGAATATTTTTTATATGCTATACAAAAAACAAAGAAATACAAAAATGTAAAAAAAAAGAACTTGTTACTGTATGTGTGTGTGTGTGTGTATGAGTTGCGTGTAAATATAAATATTTTTTTCTTTTACAAACATGTCACGAGTCTACTTTGCTTTTTTATGCCCTGTAATTATGTGTAAAGTTCAAAATATGTATACAAATTAAAAGCATATTGTTTAAAAATTTCTAATAAAATTAAAAATTAATTTGTACACATACGAGAAATCTAATTGGTTTTTACTTTCACATTAATAAGCACATTCTAAACAATGATAGGGTATCACTACGCACTGCAGCACTTTTGTTTATTGCTCTGTATCTGTAGATGTTGCTATAGCTGTATCTGTATCTGTATCTGTAGCTGTTTCTACGAATATGAAAAGAGCGCATGAATGTGTCAATGGCTCAAAACGATTTATACAGCATATTAAATTCTGACATCAGTGTTTGCTTGTATGCATTGTATGCACACACAAACACACCAATACATATACATACGTACATATTTATATATGAAAAGTAATAAAAAGAGCGTGTATCCTCCATCTCCTTCACACTCTACTTGTCATTCGCTTTCTCTGTCGTTGCGCTGTGTCAACAAAAGCTGAAAAATGTTCGTAATGAAATCAAATAAAGTGAATTCGACTGTGACATTGCAACAGTTAAAGCAATAGCAACAACAACAACAATACTCAGCTAGCATCATCTAATAGATTTATTTATACAATTTTTAACTGTAAACGAAATGACAGTTTGAAGCACTGTGCAACAAAGCACAAAGCACAAAACACACAACACTCAAGAAATTGAAACTCATTTAAGTTTCTTATTTTCTCGCAAAGAATTTGTTTCGATGAACTTTTGAGTTACGATTGAAGTGCAAGCTTGTCGTGTGCTGTATTTTCAAATTATACCCTGTAAGCAATAAGACGATTATAGGGCAGCACTGACTTGTTCAACAACTTTGATGTTTCCTGCTCAAAATGCATTTTAAGACATTTTTTATTCAGTTTAAATTTCTAACTTTACAGGGTATTGCCAAGTGACTCTCGATTTGATTGCTTTCTTATTGTTGTTTTGCGTTGTTTCACATTTAAAGAGATTACATGAAATTGAAGTGGTTCGAAGGGCTTTATTCAGCTGGTTTGGATGTTGCATGACCTGAGGCCATTGTTTGTGTGGTCGCCGCCAGCGTCAGCGGCAAAGAGCTGAAGCGAATTGGATTTGCCTTGTAGTTGCCCCCGAGTTGATGGATTGCCTGGGATTAGGGCACAGCACCATTGTACTACATACATACATCGCATACTATAAGGAATGCCAAAGAGTTTAGAGTTCGGCAGGGAATGAGCAGCGTGAAAATTACATTGTAATGAAAGGTGTTGCTTTGCTAAATATGAATAAAATGTGCACAGTTTGTATATTTCAAGAACACGAAACGTTTTCTACATCTCCATTTTGTTCACAGTTTGTGTGTTAAAAGTATTTTAAATTTCTAGTTAACCTAGATTTAGTTAGTTCGCATTAGTCAAGAAGAGATTATAACAACATCATTTAGTTTATTATATAATGGTTCTTTAAGCTAAATAAGAGCTAAATTAAGTTTTGGCAATATTATTATTCAAGAAGAAATTAAATACATGCATTTATATTTTTCTCTCTGTTGCTTTTTGTGTAAAATCACATAATTAATGGTAAATCTGAAGAGTTTGTTTATTCGAGAGCTTGAAATGTTTATTTAATTCTAAACTGTGTTCACAATTTGTTTGTCTTCAAGTTGATTAAATTTCCAATTCATTTAGATTTAGTGAGGATAATATTTAAAAATATTTTTTTATTTACCATAAAACTTGTCTTAATAAACACATTATTAGTATTACATATTACTAAACTCTCTTACGCTTTAGTAATATTTGTTTGTAAGAAGATATCATATTAAAGAAGAGATTCAATATCAATTTCCATTTTGCTCTGATTTGCTTTAGATAAATAAAATAAAATTATTGTTTTGTTTTTCAGATTCAGTTGGGAATTGTTTTCTTGAATATAATATGTTATAAAAAGAACACATTCGTTTTTAATTTGATAGAATTAATCTTTAAGAAAAGGCTTTCAATATACATGCATTCCCATTTTACTCTATTACGAAACGTTTGCATTTAAATATGGATTTAGAGTATTTTTTATTTTTTACGTATTTAGTTTAATTTAAGCATTTTATCCTTGAATTTCTATATAAGCTGCTGTAAATTTGGAACATCTCCCAGCAGCTTGAACATTCGCACAGCAAAGCAAACTACGTTCTAATGCATTTCCCATTCCGTTTGACATATTAAACAGCGCTCGCTGACCTAACTAGAGGTTAACTTCTTATCGCCATCTCTGTCTATCTGTCTCTGCCTTCTCACTCTGTGGAAGCAACGCATGCATTTGAAATAACAACCACAAATTTGAAATTCTCTACCGCTGAGCCAAGAAATGCGCAATGAGGACTACAGATGGAGTTGAAGAGGATCTGAGGCGGGCAGGGAAATGCGAGGGAAAAGCGAGGGAAAATCTAGTAGTATATGCAACACAGAAATTAGCGGAACGCGTTCGGCTATGCAAACAGAGCATAGAACGCTATGCTTGTATCTTGCAGTGTTGCACATACATAGGTAAATGCTAATTAAAGGTCTTAACTGGGTCACAAGACACGGGCCTGAAATGTTCGCACACACAACACACACACACACGGCATAAAGTGCAGCAACAAACGACATTTGCCCACTGGCCTCTTGCTGCACTTTGAGGCCTATGGAGAGCTATCAATCTTGTGGCATAGACAAACATAATTTATAACTGTGGTGCATACACACACACACATTCACACACCCCCACTAGCAGAGCGTTAAGGCGTGGCAAAAACAGAAATGCTTTTAATGAGCCGCCAAAGCGTGAAAAAGCGCAACGATGATGCCGCTTCCCTGTGTGCGCTTTGACTTTGCAGCTGATAATTATGAATGGAGCCAACTGTAAATCAACACAAAACAAACTCAACCCACACACACACACACCTATATAGGTAGAGGCCATTGAGCTGTCAGCTGTGTGGAGGTCGCCACGTTGATGCGGCAGCTACACCCAAAAAGCTACGCCCCACAGCAGGTAAGCAGCTTAATCGAGCTGCAATCCCCCCTCCCCACTCGCCTCAACTCCCGGCTCTTTCGTTATCATTAGTTGCATCTTAGAGGCACTCAGGCCGCTTTCAAAAGCTTTCAGAGTCAGACACAGACTGTGCAGGCAATATAAACAGCAAGTGCATAGGTGAGACAGAGCAGGAGATTATTGGTTCTACCAGTGGAGAGAAGGGGGAGCAAGGGAACAAGAACAACTTGGGCAACCGTTGAGAAGAATTTTATAATTTATTGCCTTGACGATAGTGGAACAAATCTATTAAAATGCGCATATTAAGCCAAAAGCAGCTTAAGTAAATTACGCGCTTATGAAAAAAAGGGAGACACAAAAAGAACGCGGAGAAAAGCGAGATAACGTCGCTCCACTCGATGCTAAAACAAAAGTCGAAGACGGTTCGAATTGCTTAATGAAGCACTAAACTTCATGAAGAAATACTACAAGAAAAAAGAAAGGAAGAACACAAAGAACTATTCATCTCGGCCAACAACAGTAGCTGAAATACTCTGAAAATTGATTTCACAATAAATCGTATAGTATAGAATTTTTTGATGAATTCTTTTTATATAATATATAAATAAAACTCGTGTGATTGTTGATTGCAGCAGCAGACTTTTTGAAAATAACACTATAAATAGAAGGAAAGAACGCAAGAAAGTATAAACTTCGGATAACTGCAGAAGTTGAAATACTCTTCAAATTATTCAAATAATATATGGCCGAATATCTGACAATAAACATTATATTATTTATAACATTTTTTTAATTAAATTGTTTTATAGTATATATAAAAACTCTGTTTTGACTGGAGACTAAATATTTATAAAGTAATATTGAAGTAGTTGTGTTTATTTAATAAATATTATGTATATATATTGTTGAAAATATAATAAATCAATATATATTGTTGAGACCTGAATTCTTTGCATATAACTTTGAAAACCATTTTAAAGTTGATGGTATACATAACAAGAATAAAACTTCTTACAACAGTTTTACAGCAATTTTCCAAAATACTTTTGTTTACACTTCTAGTTTTTATGATTTGAGCTTACTTAGTCTAGCAGCATACGGACTATAATATATATATATAAAACTATGACTAAGTCAACCTGCTCTCTATATGTCTCATCTGTCATAATACAAAGCTCAACACATAGCTAAACTATCCTTAAAAAAGGGCAGACGCACACACATTAATATATACTTGGGCTGCTGCACAGATTACCGAATGGACCGGGCAATAAAATTAAAGTTTGTAAGGCGATAAAAATAAAAAATAAATTAACTACAGAAATGGGCAGCAACAACAAGAACAACAAAATAAATAATCAGTAAAGCCATAAATAATTAGTGGAGCTGCATGTTAAAATCATATTGTAGCCGCAAAACGGAAGAAAGGCGAGACGTTTGAGGAGGAGGAGGAGGAGGAGGCAAAAGACCAAAAGTTGAGATTGGCTCAGAAATTGCTTAATTAGTCACGGTTCCATCGGGAACCCGGTTGTAATATGCGTAAATAATATATAAAATATGTGGCAAAAAATAAAAACAAAATACGAAACAATACAAAACAAATCGTATGATAAACGTTTGAGAAATTTGAGAAATTACAAAAGATTTTTTGTTATTTTTATGGGGAGCTTTTGCTTGTTTCGCGTTTTCCCGCCATTGTGTGCCTTGGTTCTTTATTAATTTACGTATTTCTGTCTCTGTCCCCCCTCCCCACCCTTCTCTCTCTCACTCAGTGGGTGTCCCATTTTTGTACCTGGGCATCAGTTTATTTATGGCTTTGCATTTATTAAAAAAATATTTATATATGTATTTCAGAGAGTTGGGCTGAATTCATTTTGCGTAACAGGTTGTCGAGTGTGTGTGTGTTGTGCTTTTGGGGTGTGTTGTTGATGTTGTTGTTGTACTATTATTTAATATCAATTAGGGCCCTTAAATGTGCCAGCTGATTTCAAAATAACGATACGCATTTCAGTTCATTCGTTTTTTTTTTGAGAATGGGGCCCTAACAAATGACAGCAATTAGAACAATATGGCAATGCGGCAATATTCCAATTTCAACGCTTTCCAATTTATGTGCGCGGTCAAATTGAAATACGTTCTGAGCTTAAGTATTCAACGGATGTGTGGCACGAGGGCAAATCGAATTGATATTGATAAATGATCGATGCTAAAGAGCTTTCAACCCACGGATATATTTCTCCATAGATCGTTTCAAATTGTGTGTGGCAATTGTCAGACAATTGATCTGTGACACATTTACGATATTTACAGTGGTTACTCAAGACTCTTTTTTATAGACAATTCAGACAACTCTCGATTTATTTACATATGTGTGACCCTTTATACAATATTTGTCCTACATTTCCAAGTGCTTTTTAGGATAACAGAAACCAAAATAGAAAACTAATAGTTTAAGATGAAAATTTGCTTTGCTAGAGATACATTTTTATTACTATTAATATGCAGACATCTCAAAAATTCATTAGTCTCTCCAAGAGCAGAACACTTGCCTTTCCAAATCGATTTCTGCCACAAAAATCACACGCTTAGCATAATATGCGTTTATGGGTACATGTTTTAAACCGAATAATAATACAACCACAATATAAACAATAACAACAACAACAACAAAATTGAGAGCTACAACAATGCAAATCAAATGCCAAACATATGATTATAAATTTGATTGAAAATCATTATTCATAACCAAAAAAAGCAAATAAATATTCAAAGAGACATGAGAATACAAACGAACAAATACATAATGAAGTCTAAATACTCTATCTAATGAATTTGCTACTAGAAATATTTTAATTTGGTTGGTTTCATTTTAGGAAAATAATTGATAAATCTTCTTAATGATGTGTTTTAGTTGTGAAAGAAAAGAACAACACAACGTTTATCAATATTTTAAAAACACTGAGATATGGATATGTGTATCTATATATATATGAATATATGAATTTATACATAAATATATAGTTAGTTAAGTTAAGTGCAGGCAGTTCATTTTCAATCTTAGTTTTCCTATGCCCACTCTGAGGAAGTGAATTTTTTTAATTTCGTTCCATTTCGCATAATAAATAGTGCAGAAAATGTTCCACTAATTTGCGGCGCAACTAATTAATGTTATTTGCTGGTCAGAGACCCTGCAAATAACGCAAACCGACAATTTTGTAGCCTTCTATTATAGTTTATAACCATTTTCAACAAATAAATTGATTGAACTCTAATTATTATTATTTTTTTTTATTATTATATTTCCCATTCTATTGTGTAGAGCGTGAATTAAATTCTATATATAGTAGTTATAGCTATAGATATATCGAAATTGGTTGCGACTGATTGGACCTGAAAACAGTTTCACAAAATTGTGCCCACTAATTGACAATTAAGCAGGAAATAGTTTGGCTACAACAAGAACAACGGCTAAATTGAATGATTGATAAAAGCGATTCGATGTCCCTCTATGTTGTGGGCGTATGAAGGTGTGGGCAGGGCAGCGTGCCCAGACAGTCCCAGACATTCCAGAACTTTTGCTATGGGTCGAACGAAGAAGACGAAGAAGAAGAAAAAAACTAAGCGGCTAACTGATTTTCCGAGGCAAAAGTTTTAACTTATTAAAACTGCACTTGCCACCAGCCACTGCCACTGCCACTGCCTCGTGCCGCAACTCTCTTCAACAGAGGCGCTCAAGTATGTTGAACACGCGTCAAGTTCCTGAGCCAAAGTTTTGCGTCAACTTTTGGTATAACCTCGAACATACCTCGACTCCCCTTTCTGCCAACCTTCAACTGACGGCAAAGGTGAGTTCAGAGTTCAGTTGAGTGTTTGGACGCAGTCTGTCTATGGAGCACTTTAGCGGCGCGTTTTCCGTCATTGACAATGCACGCCAGACGTGGCAGTAGCAACAACAACAACAGTAGCAACAACAACAATAATTCTAATTAAAGTTTTCAATTTGAAGTTTGGCTTTGCCCCCCAAAAACTGTTATCAGAGACCGAACGCAGCTTTCAGTCAGAAAACAAAGCAGAGTTAACAATGCACAGACTGCCAAACAATAGAAACGCACAATGCAGAGAACATAACAGAGAATAGAATAGAACAGAATGTTCCCAGACAAACAGAGGGAGATACCAATAGACACATATGTATGTGTGAGTGAGTGAGAGGGGGATAGACAGCTGTTATATTTTCCATAGAAGAGGCCGGGCTATGTGTAATCTAATAACAAATAACTTCGGAAGTATTAATCATATTCCATACATGCGCTTGTATCTGTCTGTGTGTGTGTTTGTGTGTGTGTGTCTGGCTACTAATTATAAATTTCAATTGTGCACAGAGTGCGCTTTATTACATAAAACCCAAAAACACAGTAGAAAGAGAGCGATATTGCCGGGCAGATAAAGACAGCAGAGGGCAGAATGGGAACTTGGGCTTAATGGAGCCTATCAAGCGTGCCAAAGCCGTTCAGTCTATTGAAGCATATCAGGGAACTATGAATCATACAATAGAATAGATGATAAATGCAAGAGCCCAGCTCCAATGTCTGCCTCACCGTTGATAATAATAATCAGCATAATAATGCACTCACACACACACACACACGCACAGCGAGTGTGTGTGAGTGAGCGAGTCAGAGCATATGTGTTAGAGTGAGATAACAACTTTGGTGGTTATCAGGCGGCGGCTTTCTGCCAAAAAAATTGGCCGCCGCTGTGCAAGAGTTTGCCAACAAAACAGAATTAATAAACCGCATAATACACTCAGCAAAACTAATATAATTTACTTTTAGCTTAAAAAATATGTAGTAAAGTTAATGTATACAATTAAGTAATTATTTAATTAATAATAGATAATAGTAGAATAGAATTAGATTTAACAAAAAATAAAATACAATACTTAGAGAAACTTATATAATTTAAATATAATTTTAAAACGATAATAAAATAAATAGATAAAAATAAAATAAATAATATTTGAATATTATTTAAAAATGGTTTTACTTATGTAATTTTGACAGCCTGTTTGATATGCAAAATGCTCAGTGTACTCCACACAGCAGACCCTTGAGAGTGGTCAGAAGGGGGGTGTGTTGATATGGCGGATGGATTGAGTATCTGACAAGCCTTTTTTGCATGCATGTATCCCGTCAAGCTGCAACCAAAATGATTAAAAGCATTCGCCAAAATGAAGGCAACAGCGTTGACAACAACACAAATTCCACAAAAGCTTCACTCCCCCTGCCCCTTCCCCCACAATTCCCATCACTCCACTAGACAAACGACAAATCAATATTTGTTATTTTTGTATGCATGGATTGTGGGCGTGTCTGGCAGGCAGGCCGGCAGACAGACAGACTGGCAGACGAATGACGCCAACGCCGACGCCCTGCCAGAATAATCATCAGCATCTTTGACGCCGCACGCATATTAAATAAACTTTAGTCAAGAAGGAAAGAGACAACAAAGAGAGAGGCGACAGATTTGAGCAGTCGATACACTAAGCGAAAAGCAATAGACACCGCCAAAGCCAATGAGTATCTCATCAAGTATCTCATGGATACTCGTACTCAAACTCAATCCACAAACGCCACGCTGCGGGTAAATGCATAAATTAGTAGAAAAGCTGGCGTTGTCAAATTTTAGGCAGAGATTGGCAAACGCAAAAGTGTTTAAGAATATGAGAATTTCGGGCAAAGATTTGGGTCTGTGTGTGTGTGTGTGTGAGGGAAACAAAGGTATGTGTGAGTAAGAGTTTGTAATTAAGCGCAAAGTTTGTGTTGTTACTCGAGCGGATTGAGAGCAATTAAATGCAGGTAATATGGGATTGTCACTGGAATGCCAGATAAGGGATTCTTATTATTTAAATCGCTAGAAATGTGACAGAGCTTTGATGTCATTTATTAACTCAACTACCCAACATGTATTGATTAAACTGTCAACATCATCGTTGAAATTTAGGAAAGATATTCTTGTTAGATCAAATAATGTTCTCTCTACAAGAATCTACTAAATATATTCGTATATATTATTTGATTATTATATCTCCGAAATTAGGTATTTATTATCAATGTGTAATTTGTACTTGTAATTCTTTAATTTATCATTTTTAATAATATAATTTGTTTAATAATATATATAATAATATATAGAAGATTTCTTGTATCTTTAAATATATTTAAGTAGTATTTAATATCTTATTTATCTAATATTTGTTAATTTCAGTTTATGGTTTTTATTATATTTATATATCGTTATTTTTCTCTTTATACTATTAAAAATTTCGACTTTAATCTAACAAACGGGTACTAACCTAGGCCTATATGTTTCCTGTATCTTCAAAGATTTAAGTTTAAATCAAATGAATTCTTTGCCTAAAAGTATGCTTCTATTTTCAATTCAAAAACACAATTGCAACTCTTCTATTTGCTATGAACTGGATAAAACTTTCTATTTTACTATTCTTTGCTTCATCTATTAACGAGCCCTTGATTAGCCAACTCTTGTGCTGCCAACTGCAATTAGAGCCATAGCTTAACGCAGCTTGGCAAGAGCAACAAGTGTAATAGTCAAGAGACTCTCCAAAATTCTGGCTCATAATGCACAGTGTAGAAAATGCGTGTATGTGTGTAAGTATCAATGTGAAGATCCATTCATGGGGACCACAAACAAGCGCAAACCAAAAACTGATAATGATTGCGGCCTGCGGGGCCAGTGGACCAAAAAGCCATGGCAATAACAGGCGCCAGCTAGCCAACATATATGAGTTTTCGATGGGATGCCGAGACCATGCATAAAAGGGACAAGGGGGTTGCATGTCAGAGATTTTAGATTTCATGTGCATATTAAAAGCCAGAACAGACTAAAATCAAACGCCGTTGCCCGCCATAGACAAACAAATTTTCATGTGCAGCAAATGACAGTGGGAGGGAGGGCGAAAGAGGCGTGGCAGTCGTAGCAACAGGAACAGCAACAGCAGCAGTAGCATCATCATTAAATATCATTAACACAGCAACGAACAAGCAACGCAGCGCAATACAACAGACAACCTACAACTGACAACCAAACAGTCAAAAGCAGAAACACAACAACAGCAACAGCAACAACAACAACAACAATTTGGTGATATCATTAACAAGCGAAGCAAAGGCAGAGCAATTGCAAACGGAATCGCAATAACACACAGACATCAACGGCAGCAGCAACAAAAACAACAACAGACTGCAAAAGGAAGCAAAAGTGTATACAAAATGTTTTTAATTAAACGCTTCCCCTTTCGTAGAGTCGCATCGCATCATCAGCGGCGACAATGTTAGAGACGGAGACAGCAAAAGACAATGTGTGAGTGAGACAAAAGACAGTAGCTCAGTTCAGAACTTGAGATTGTGTGAGACTTGGAGTTTCTCTATGTCTGTCTGTCTGTTTGTCTGTCAGTCGCTTCCCTTTGATTCATTTCAATTTTTACTCTCGCTTTGGCATTTTTGCGAGTGTGTGTGTGTGTGCGTGTCACATTTTGTTACCAACTTTGTAACGCCTCTCGAAAAGTACTTCAACTTTGAGAGATACGAGTATATCCGATATAAAAATATATCTTAAGCAATTTCAAGTATTCATATAAAATGCTTCTTTAATTTATTAAAATTAAATACTCAATTTATATTTATCTTTCTAGACTTCCAGTCTACTCAATAAGTTGCAGTATTGTTTGTAAGAATTTTATAAAGTATCTCAGCTTAAGCGGCAAGAAATAATATGAGAAGCCTTTATAAAGATCCAAAGTATTTTTGATATTTTTCAAAAGGAAAGTACTTTAAATTCGAAACTTAAATTTCATTTCAGTATTAAACATCTCCAAACAATTTTTTTTAATTTACTGAGTTTGCAATTAACAGAAAACCAATATAGTTTTAACATATTGCTTTTTTTTATTCTATTTATTTATATTTTCTATCTATTGAAAATGTTTGTAAGTAATTTGATATATTTATAAATATTTTATTATTATAACATTTATAAAATGGGTGTCGTCTTTTATAAATAATTTCATATATTTGGAGTTCGTTATTTTGTCTAACAATTATATCTGTATTATATTTGACAATATATTCTAAATGTTCTAAGGGCTAAGTATGCATTTATACTAAAACTATATTAATAAATTATAATACTAATACACTCGTTATGTCTTCTGTCAGAAAAGGGTACTCATATCTGCATATTGTCAAAATAGAAAAGAAAAAAAGCAAAAATCCTCTTCTCTAATTTTAATTTCAATGGCACTAAGGATGATGAACCAAAGGGCAATGCAGATACATTGCCAGCTCATAGATACATTTGCTTCAGATGATGTTAGTGTTGTAAGCGCGGGGGGAAGAGAGGAGGTATGTTTTGTGCAGAAGTATAAAATTACAGCAGAGATGCATCTACCAAGCTCATGGTGCAAAATGCAGATACATGAGGACAGAGAACAGACAGAAAGATAGAAAGAGACACGATGCAAAGACTCATCTTGTCCATTTCCATGACATTATGCAATGCGAGTTTGTTGATGTTGTTCATGGCAATCCTTTGATATGATTTCACATAATAATGCGCTTGTTGTGTATGTGTATGTTGTGTGTGTGTGTGTGTGTGTGTGTGTTTGTGCATGTTTTCATTGCAGATTATGAACAGTAGCAGCAACAACAACAACAACAACGAAAACAGTCGCATAATAAATGACAGCAACAATAAAGCAAAAGCAACGCAAAAGTTTGCCATGATTCATATAATTGCAGCGTGAATAATTACATCAAAATCAACAATAATAACAACAACTACAACAACAATGGCAATGTTATAAGTGCTGGCAGACAAAATGCATTACAAACATAATAAAAGATTATGTTCGCTCGAAGAGGGGAAAATCTGAAGCGTTTGTGAATCCAGCAAATGTTGTTATTTATGCGCTTGAAAAAGTTTTTAATTGATTTAATAAGTAATGCGATTAATTGCCACAATATGCGCCAACAACAATTGTATAGATACACGTCAATGATATACTGCAACATGGCAGAGATTCAGATACATTTGCACATATATGTAGAAACCGATACAGCTATAGATACTTTTGCCAACGTTTGTGAGTATTCATCGAATGAGCTTTCCGTCTGCAACAATTGTGTTTTTATCATTTTATTTAATCGTTGTCTTGTTGTTGCTGTTGTTGCTTTGACGTCAAATTTGAAGTGCTTTTAATTATGTGTTTAACTTTTGAATTTATGATGTGAGTGCCGTGTGTCTGCGCATTTATCTGAGCACCGGCAATTGATATAATGAAATGTTTGAATGATTGCGGATTAATATTGATAAGCCAGACATGCCCCTCATGCCACCACACAATGTGTGTTGTACGTTCCTCTACGTATCTTCCTCTGCTTGCCACTCAATTGCGGTGCGGGAATAATTTCAAGAGCATCAAAGCTTAAAGCGCTTCATTTCACATGCATTTGCAATTGAATCGTAAATACATGTTTGACAATCAAATTAAATACATTTCCACAAATCGTTATCGATATCTCATTTCAATAAACTAATTACAACAGAAACATGTTGAACCTTATTGTGTTTGTGCTTAAGTTAGTTAACTTCAGAGAAATGAAGTGTAAATCGATAATATTGTATAAGTTTTATCAGTGCAACCAATGTGTTGGAAATGTTTTGTATCCATCGAGTAGTAGAAACCGATAGTTATTAATAACTTTTACTAATGCAACAAATATTCTTATATTCTTGTTGGGTAATAGACAACGTTTTGAATTAATTGAATAGTTTCAATCAATTACAATTTATATGCTCTAAATTAATTGAAAAATCTATAGGTATCAAATACTTTTACTGATGTAAGGAATATGTATATTTTATAATTATATTTAGCAGAAAATCTTTATTGGTACTAAATATCGAGTAATAAAACATTGAATTAAATTCGATTACTATAGAAAACTGAGGTAATAAATATGCTTTAGTTGACATTCAGAAAGTTATCAAACCAAAAACATACAGCATTAGAAATGTCGCATAGAAAGGGATAAGAAATAGTCTTATCATAATATTATAAAAATGGTCAGACAGAAAAGACTTGCATCTTTATATTTTTTATAAAAAAACGTTCCTATCCATCAACAGTTCAACAGATTCTTAAGCATTTTGAACTGTCCTCTCAAAACCTTATAATTGAAAGTAAACAGAGTTCAGGCGCAAAAATGGTGTCCGTTATCAACTTTGCTGCTCCTCGAGCTGTAGCAAAAGATAATACCCGTTAAGGGCTGTCAATTTATCATTTTTAAAAGCAAGAGAAATATAAATACTACAAAGGAAAAGAATAAATCTAGTGGGTCAGTTGCTAACTGACCTTCTTTTGGTTGCAAAAGCGGCGTTAAGCATTTTACCAGCGCCAATTACGAGTGACTGACAATTGGCCCAAGCTGATGCTGATGCTACAAATGGGCAAAACTCCCAGGGAACCCAGCAGTCAGCACAACGGATTGACCATGACAAAGTAATGACAGTTTACAAAAGATGAAATAAACAAATGAGCCAAAGGGGGAGGGGGGGGAAAGGGATGAGGGGATTAGCTTAACTCACACACACTCACACACCATGCAAATAAAAAAGTGTGAGGATGAAGGAAAAAGAATACGCACAAGCAATTTGCAGTAGCTTCAGCGCCTGAGAATTGTTGCTTGCGTTTCATTTGTTTTCGCAGCAGTTAAATGAAATTGCATGTAACTGTCGAGGGAGGGAGGTAGGTGGAGAAGAGAGGGAAGCGAGGGAGGTCTTCCCATTTGTAGTGGCTATCATTACACATTTATTGTTGTTGTTGTGGGTGCCATTGTTGGTCAAGCGCGCACAAGACGATGATGATGCTGAGGACGAGACAACAACGTTGCCAGTGTGGGTGTGAATTTAATAAAATACTCACACACACACACACACATATACAGAGACACAAAAGCAACCATGGCAACAGTCAATACAAAAGGGCAGCCTCCCCTTCCTCTTCTGTCCACACTCTTAATGTACAACAACTATTTTCAATTATTGCCAATCAAATGTTGCATTCAATTGATGTTTACATGCAACAGCAACAGCAATCAGAGGCAGGAGGCAACCTGATTATGGCCAACGTTCATTCGGATGTGGGGAAGCTTATTTGATTTTGCTGCCTGTAGGGCAAAATTTGCACAGAAGGGGACGGGGCAACTTCAGTGCTGACCTAAGAGCCATGTAATTAGTTTGCAAGTGAGTGTCAGGATTAATCTTTGAGTGTGTGTTTGATTGTCGGCACTATAGAGAGACTAGCATACACACACGCACACTACACACACACACATACACACGCACACTACACACACTCTAAACACACTCTCTTATACTAATAATAATGCTGTGCAAATACACTTGTCTGGCGCCCATTTTCCTTCTCCTCCTGTAGAGTGGTGAGGGGGGTGAAGTAGGCGGGAGGCATGGTCAAAGAAAGTGCGCGACGCACATGTTAATTGAAGGCCTGGGCAAACAGAGGATGAGAAATCCTTGCAATTACGTACATCAGCAAAGCGAGTGCAGCAGCAACTGTGGCGGATTACACTGCAACAAATAACTAAGTAGCAACTGAAATGTATTTGAGAATATTATAAAACCTCACTGAATTTAAAAAAAATAATAATAGAAAAGTTTGTAACGAATGAAATGATTTTAATAAAAGAAATAATAGAAAAGCATTATATTAACATTTACTATTATTATTCTTAAAAGGCATCTCAAGCTTAAAAGATGTTTAGACATAACATAGATTCAGCTAAATTAAATCTTTTTTATTTGGAAGAATTCTGGCGTATCCCAAGAGTAAACAACTACATTATAAAATCTAAATATAATCTTATCAGATGTGTATGATATTCATTGCCACACATTTAACTTGCAATAAGTTTATCCTTTTCGAAAAAATATCATTCTGTACATATTTTTAGACCCTTTACTTTTTTGAAAAAAAAAGTAAAAAAGGGTCTATTAAGTTTGTCAAAAAAAAAATGTGCGTAACAGGTCGAAGGAAGTCCGGCAGACCCCATAAAGTATATATATTCTTGATCAGCATCACCAGCCGAGTCGATATAGCCATGTCCGTCTGTCCGTCTGTCTGTATGAACACCTAGATCTCAGAGACTATAAGAGCTAGAGTCACCAAATTTGGTATGGTGATTCGTCTATGGGCTAAGCAGATCAAGTTTATCTTAAAATTTTGACACGCCCCCTTCCGCCTCCGTAAATCGAGAACAAAATTTTTGAAAGCCCATAAAACGAAAAATATTAAAGCTAGAGTCCTAAATTTTGGCACACAGGACGGGTATCCGGGTCCTAACGTATCCTGAAAATTTCATCGTAATCGGATGGTTATCTCGGAAGATATTCAAAAAAATCTTAAAATCCCATATAATGGTCAATTTTAAAACTGGAGCCTTGAATTTTAGCACACTGGACAAGCATCGGGGTCCTAATGTATCCTGAAAGTTTCATCACGATCGGACAATAAACTCGGGAGTTATTCAAAACCCAATATTACTGAGTGTCGGACCAAAGGAAGAAGAAGAGCATGTTGACGTAACAACGCGCTATGGGGTACTATCTATTAGTGTCACTCTTATTTCCGTTTAGAAGAATAAGTAAAGGGTCTCTCATAGTCGACTTCGACTGTAGCCTTTCCGACTGGTTAAAACTATTTTCGCTGTGCACAATTTTACATAATTTAAACTTTGTCTAACATAAAAGTTTCATTAGCATCGATTGATAAACTTTTAAGTTATTCCAGTATATATTTTCCATACCTAACACTAGCGCCATCTAGCGTGTAAGATGATTATTTCCAAGTGTTTTCTTTTAAGTTGATTATAAAACTCAAAGCTGGTTAAGTTTTAGTCTAATTTCTAATTATTTAACTTTATTAACTTGGCACGATTTACACCCATTTTTGCGCAGTGTATGCACATCTGAGCATCTTCTAATTAGGTTATGTTTGATTGTTGTAATATGCAACCGAAATCTAGGAGCTCGCTTGTCGCCTAACTTATATCGCGCTGTCTCCCTTTCACACATACACACACACAACGTCTCTTTCTACTTGGTCATTGGCCGGAGCAATGGGGAAATTGGAGTTCGCCAATGGAATTTAATCAAGTTTTATTTGCACTAGTTGGCAAAAGGATGAGCAATGAGCAGCAATGGGAAATGAGGAGCCAAGAGAAGCACACACACAGTGAGAGCAATAAAGTTGCATATACATATGTGTGTGTGTGTGTGTGTATTTGAGTATTGATTGTCATAATTAAAAGCTGCTGTTGTTGTTGCTGCTGCTGCTGCTTGGTGTCTTCCACAACGTTGCACGTACTTTGTCAGTTGTTGTAAGTTCGCAGCTGCTGCGAGTTTTGTAACTGCGCTTTAAAAAGTTTGCTGATTGAATGCAACGCTGCACAATTGTTGCAAAGGCCAGCCATAAAGTGGCCTTATGCTCAAAACACTCCCCTCAACCCCTTTTCCACCCTTTCTCCCCATTTCCCACACTCGTCTCGCCCTCGTCAGTCAGCCCACAAGTTTTATAGCTATTCTTTTGTATGCTCTGTGGATTAGTTCTTCATTGTTTAGCTGGAAGCGTGGCGCTCTGCAGATAACATACATACACGCACACAACACACACTCACGCACACACACACAGAGATCAAGAAATGCAGAGGGAGTTTGCAGAGGCTTAAAGAGATATAAGAAGAGGGGGGGGGGGGCAATTGTGTGCATCATGTGATGTGCAATGAGAGTGCGAATGATAGGTGGCGCTGCAGCTGTCGAGACTAAGTAGTGGGAGTTAAAATGGGCAGTGTGGGCGTGGTTGGTACTCAAAGCACTGCTAACTAGCTGATTGCAGTTTTCCACATATATATTATGCTAAAGTCACAGACTAAGAACCCGTTCTGCAGAGCACACATTTAAGAAACGATCTGAGAACTGCAGTAGAAATTATATACAAGCATTTTCTAAGAAAAATCTCGTTTTATTCAAGCAAAGCTTTAGCTGGAAATTGGCTCTATAATTCTATTTTAATCTTTGCCCATAATAATGATAGCTTCAATATAATTGACTGCAGCAATTAAAAATCAGAGAAATATCTAAAATACTTATTTATGAATTTCTATTTCCGTATAGAAAACTCGTCTGTAGCTTAAAGAATTATTGATTATTATTGATAATTATCTTATAAAGAGTTTTATGTAAATCGAAGTAAACAATGAATAGTTGTTCCTTCTATAACTTTGATTAATTATTTCGAGCTATACAGATATTATTATTACACTTTAGATCACAAGTAGACTTCATCAATTACTATATTTTAAGTAAATTACAACTTACAAATCAAGTCAAATAAAACATATAATTGATATTATTTAACTACATAATGCTACGTACTCAAACCAAATCTAATCAAACAAATAACAGTAGATTTGGAGTTATTTTTATCGATATTTATCGATCTTGCTGGTGCAATATTCAGAATATCCCTCATTTCTTACACACTCTCAATCTCAACTGGCATTAAACAATTACAATAATCTGCATTTATCAAAGTTACCAAATCTATTTTTACTGCTAATCATTTACGTAATGCCCAGATTTAAACCCTTACCGAACCAACCGACTGCTGGCCTTATCTTAATCAGATCTTAATTACCCAACGCAATCCGACAATGTCCGTTCCCATTGTATCGTTGTGCTCTTATCAAAACCCTAACAACCTCACAGCTGCTGTTCCGATTGGTTTCATTGGACAACCTCCCCCATTTTTACTTTCAACATTGTCCACACAAATTTTGTACATTTTCACTTAGTTATTATATTCATTTTGTTATTTATTTATGAGTTGCCTGCACGCGTATACGTATTCCCTTTAGAGAAGTATATTCTCTTTTTCTATATTTTCTTCTTCTCCGTTGTGCTGTGCCTTTTGTATAGCGTTGTCAATTGTTGTGCCGGGCTATTGACAAATATTACGCCGTATCCCCCATAGCCCTCCTAGGGGGCAGAATCGCCTGCTCATTGACGTTGTTATGATTATTGTCTGAGGCATTATTGTTGGAAGAGGCAGTTTTCTATATCCACAACACGTACAGTCTGTGTCGTCGGTCGTCGTATAATACGTTATTTGCATGAAATTACTTGGATGCGAAGAAAGTTGTTGTAATGTCAGTATAGTATGTCCTTGCCCCACTCCAGATCCTCACTTTATTAGCATGCTCCAGAGATTAGACGTTGTCGGCAAAGGACAACATTTGATTTCTTTTTCCACCACCCAGGAACCACGAATCACAAACAAAACCCACCCACAATGCAACCGACCGGGCTAATCAGCACAAATGCCACAATACAAAAGCCAAATCGAAAGTAAAAGCAAATCAGAGAGGAGGAAAAAAGCAAAAAGAAAACAGAGTAAAAAGTATGTCTCTAAAGAACTTCCAATTCGAAGTTGAACTCCGCCCCGCGGGCGTTCCATGGAACTGCAAAAAGACGTCAATCACAATCACGGAATCGAAAGCGAATAGAAGGGGGGTAAAAAAAATGTGAAAAATTTGATATGCCTTCTAGGTTGCTGTATGCCCTTCCCTTGCCTTCCCATCCCTTCCCAGTTGCCACTCCTATTGTTGGACATGTATATGTTAAGGTTTATTGATTTGTTTCCTTCAGCGCCTCTGCCTCGGCCTGAAAACTGATATTTGGCATTTGAAATGCGAGCAGGAAAATGTCTGTGGGGAAGTTTGTCTTTAGCCTCTTCTCCTTTGAAGTCTGATAAGCCAAAGGAGCGGATTAGCCGCTCAGCGATTTAAGTGATTGTATATCTTACAGATATATAAGTATATACGATTTAGGCAAGCGACCGACATTTACCCCACAAAAACAAGTGCCGAGATTTAATAGCTTTGGCTAAGCTACTAAGTGGGCGTGCCAGGTGAGAGTAGATTCTACTGAAAACTTGCTAAACTCACTGTATGTGTGTATCTCTTAAGTTTGTCCTTCTGTTTAAAGTGATTTGTGATGCTTTCGAGTGCTAGGAAAGTTGTTTTCTTATTCTGGGGTTTTTCTTTCTTTCTTTTTTTTTTTTTTTTGGTAACTTGGCAGTGGTTTTTATGGTTGTTTAGTTGGCAGTTTAGCTCTGCCAAGATAAGGGCAGTAAAAGTTCAAGATTTGAGCACGTGAATTGTTGCAATTGTAATGCTTCACTTTAGTGTGTTTCTATAGAGACTTCGTTGATTCCTTGCCTGCCCATTTTGCTTAGCAATCAATCGATAAATCTGAGATGCTTGCAATCAGTCACGGAAATTACACAACTTTTTAGTGTTATCGTATGAAATACGATACAATTTATATTCACTATATATTTAACTGGCAAATGCAGCAGAAAATGCTAAGAAGATTTACTAAGAAATAAGCTTTTATTACAGAATTCCATGCTAATAAGCAGATACGCAGTAAAAGCAAGTTTCCCAAGCGACTTGAGCAATCAAGAAGGATATAAATCTGAAGTTGAGTTGAACAATAAATTATAATGAGGATTTAGCATAAAATATTTATCGCAAAGAGCTTAAGCGTTTTGCATTTCAAATTGCGAAATTCCTTTATTGTTAAACACATAGAAGAACTAAAACAAAGCATTATTCTTGTCCAATATATGTAAAGTTCTACTCTTCACTCTTTTCTTTTCCAAAAAACAAACAGACAACTTGAACATGAACCAATCATTATCTTTCCTTTAAGCCATCAACTTGTTTTGGCCAGACATACATACTAAGTAATTTCAAGACAATCTAATTGCATTTCAAGCATCAATTCAAATTACTTTTGCCAGTTAAATTGTGTTTTCGTCTCCATAATAATTGTGAGCTAAATATCTATACAACAAGTGATTTGTTTACTTCATTTCTCCAGCTTATGCTACCAAACTCCAAGTAAATCCTAAATAATTAAAGATCCCTGCAATCTTGTAATTAAGCAAAAGAAAGAAAAATTGGAATAAAATCCCAAGCTGTTGTTGCTAATATCAAACACAAATAGAATACATATTATAATGAATACGAACCTTGTTGAACAGCATTGGGCATCCTTAACTGTGCTTAATTCAAATTCCAATGAACAGCAACAACAACCACAACAACGTTAACGAGGAGAACGACAAAAAAAAACACAAAGCAATTAGCTGAAATGGACGCACGAACGAAATGTCTGAAAAGAGAGCAAGGTAAAATATTTGCATTAGTTGTGAGCTGGACGCAAAAGGTGTATCAAATATGTACATAAAAATACAATACAAAAATACATATAATACACAAGGTCAGGAAGAGAAAGAAATCCTTTTTAATTTCTTTTACGCGCCGCAATTGTAATTTGTATCTGAGACTGTTTGCGGCAGCTAAATAAAGTTATAAAGGCATAAAAAACGCGAGTGTAAATAAAAGCAACACGCCAGCCAACAACAACAGCCACGATAACCAAAATCATTTCTAAGTATAAACATGAGTTGAACCGAAACCCGGGGCAACTCAAACCAGAACTTCGAGCAACCAGAACCACAAAGTGCGTTGCTGTTGCACATAAAATTTCATTGATTACATTTGTTTGTGCGTTAAATGCCGGGTCTCAGGTCCTGGCCTGTGTGAGTGTGTTGGGTGTGTGTGTGGTGTGGTGTGTGCCTAGGCTCGTTTCCTGTTTACACAGGCGTCGCGTCCTGTGCAGCTCTTTAACCCAACGCTACACGCAACCTAATGAAATTCATTGCCGCCCCCGAGAAATGCTCAAATATCGCTTAAAATGTGTTGCATATCTGTGGCTGGGTTATTTAGGGTCTCGCTCTACATAAATACATATACTCAAAGTACCCCGAATACCCCGAAAATATTTAAAATTCTATTTATATGCTAATACCCGCAAAGGCAACCATTGAAATATGTCGCGGGGGCGGCATAAAAAAAGGTTGTGCAATGTGCATTCCACATTTTCAACTCGCACACAACTGTTAGTTTTCACTAAATCCTCATTAATTAGTAGCATTTAAGGCGGCATTTGGTGTTCCAAAAAAAAAAATACAGAGAAATATACATATATATATATAAATATATATATGTATAATCACGCCCCCGTTTTGCCCTGCACATGCCAAAGCATTAAAGCTTCTTAGCATTAGGCCAACGAGCCGAGCCGAGAGTCCCTCCTCGCACAGTGGAGCCAACAGCTGCGGACTGCCAACAGCTGCGGCCTGTTGAAAACAGGCCCATAACATTTAGTCAATGACTGGCAGTGGCTTTGGCCAACTGATGCGTGAACCGAAACAGGTGTCTGACCATTTCTCTCTTTGGGGATGTTTATAGATTTATTGAGTGCGTTGTCGCCACACATAAATTAGCCAAGACTTAACAAAAACATTTGTCCATTTAGATGGTAGGAAAATAAAAAAAATAATGGTAAAATAGGTATGAGTCTTGCTTCAATAAAAAACTGTTTTCAAAATTCAATTTAATCTATTAAATGTCAAGAAAATATGTAAAACGAGGACGTTTCGATTCCGGGAATAATTCTTACCACAAAGCAAAATTTACACTTAGTTTAACTTGAAAAATAAATGATTGTTATGGAATATATTCTTATAATAATTTATAAGATAATATAATTTTAAATATACAAATTATTTAAATTATATTTATTGTTAGTTTAAATCTTATAAATTCGAATGTTTATAGTAAAATAATAATAATACTATAATAGAATTAATTCATTTGTATATTAGTATTATTTGATTCTTACAATTCAAAGAGTTATAGAAGTTGTTGCTAATCATTTATCAATCATTTCTATATTTTCGGATAAAAATCTCAATTCAGTCTAATTTTGAATCCCTTTACTTGACACAACCTCATGAATTACTTAAGAAATATTTAAGAACTCAACGCCGTTCTATTAAGGCAAATCTACATTAAAATCTGGCTAATATAAAATGTATTTAAGCATGTTAATTTACCTAGCAGGCTTTACAATATTTCCCACCACTGTATACTGTATCCTGGCCAACTAGCAACGAGCACAAGGCACCTGGCCTAAATGTAGGCAATAATACAAAAAAGAAATAAGCACTCAAAAGTAAAAAAAATCCCAACAGCTCTTTTGCGATTTTTTTTATGAAACTGCACACACACAGCAACAACAACAATAATACGAACAGTACCAACAACAACAACAAATATAAATGGCATAGAAGCAGGCATCCAGGCATTTGCCTGCATTTAACAACGTTTAGGTTGTGCCTCTGTGTAAATGTATCTGAGTATCTGCTTCTGTGTGAAAAGTGGGAAAAACATGGCACACGGAAAATGAAATGAAATAAAACATAACAAAACATTCAAAATGATATGTGAAACACACCGAACCAGACACAGACACATAGAGACATACCTACGTATATCTACAAATGTATAACTGAATTTTTACCCATTTCTTTCCTTTTTTTCCATTCCGAACGCTCGCAACGCATTAATTTCATTCACACTTCGGAGCAGCATTTCAAAAATATTTAAGGCAAATATGCAATAACGGCATGTTGGGAACAATAATATTTGTCTAGGAGCGGAACAACACCAACAAGAACAACAACAAAAGGCATGAGCCCGAAAAGGGCGCAGATCTAAAGGGGAATGCGGTACTGGGGAGGGAGAAACAGAAAAAAGAGGGAGAGGTGTCAGCCGAGTGTTGTGAGAAGCACGCGCATAAAAACGAACTTTCCTGTCGTCGTTGTTGTAGTTGCTCTTACGATAGGGCCTAGATGCAGGGTCACCTCGAAACGTTTGTTTAACAATTGAAATATACGTACAACAACAGCTACAACGCATAAGTGCAGTCCTGGCCAATGCACTGCGAGAATTTCAAATGTTGAATAAATGAACAAATGGGGGAAATTACTTCTACATCAGTGTCAGACCTGAAGTAATTTAGAGCCTTAGCTTATTAAGGGTGTTGAGCATATCTAAAACTGTTTGGGAACCAAATGATTAAGTCTGTTTTTAATAAGTGTCTGAAAAATAGAATACTAAATTTAATTTATTATTAAATTAAATTATGTAAAATACAAGAATTGTATTGTAATTGTATTAAATTACAGTAAATTTAGCAAGAAAGAATTAAGAAATATAGTAAATTAAAAAAAAAATAAAATAACACATAGATATTTATTATTTAAAGCATTTTGTGCACTCGCTTGTTGAAATTAAACTAACTATAAATTTTACTAGTGGCTTGTACATGACTATGTAGATAAGAATAAAATACATAAAATGTATATTATTTATTAATTAATTATTTATTACTTAATTTATTATTTAATTACAGGTAACTAAATTTAAACAACTTGGAAGCATTTTGACAGAAAAATAGAACAAAATGAAAATAAATTTATTTTAATAATAATGAGGTAATCAAAATTGATAGTTTTAGTTTATATATTGAAGAAAATTAATGAAGTAATAAAAATTAAGAGTTTAAGTTTTTATATTAAAGAAAATTTGATTTGTCTGGTAATTAAATTGATACAACTATTAATCTAACAAGTCCCTCAATATAGCAGACATTGTATTATTAGGATGAAAGCAAATAAAATAAGTAAATTGAGAAAGATTTCAAACACAAAGAATGAATTAAATAAGTTTTTCAATATATATTTAAAAATACTGAAAATCAAGTGATTTACTCTAGCAACTAGACTTAATAATGAAAATGTTTAAGTGACAATTCGAGCCTATTAATCTATCGCTACACAACTTTATGTTTTTTAAGCTATTTAATATCGCAAGCTATATTTGTCACTATATCTTTGTCACTTGACAGGTTGGAGTTCTCAAATTTCGTGGAGTGTAACTGCAAAAAAACGTTTTGGGCCCAAGTCTGTTTGCATTTGTCTCGCTTTTGCCTTGATCCCTAGACCCATTAGTGTGCCTAGCACACAGACATAAGACCAACACACACACACACAGATACACAGTAGCTGCCGAATTCCACTCCCAACCCTCTTCAATAACAACAACAACAACAGCGAGAAGAACAACAACAGTAAGAGGACCGTGTCATGGTGTTTGGGATTTTTCAATGTGTAAAACTACCTGTCGCTGTTGTTGCTACTGAAACTTGCCTGCCTGGATTGCTGACTGCCTGGATGGTTGGTTTTGGCCCCGCCTGGCATTGCTTTGAGCCAGGCAAAACTATCTTTTAACACGCACAACGCATTATACGAGCACCTTGCATGCACACGTCACAGTCAGAGAGAACAGTCGGTTCAGTTGGAACTTGCCCCAGACTGTGGCATTGCGAGTATTTTCCCCAAGAGTTTGCTTTTTATTCTTTGTGTGTGTGCCACGTGAATTTTATTCCTGCCACACCGTCGCGACTCTCGACTGCCGACTGACGATTCCCCAACTCTTGTGCTCTTGGCTGACGACATTTGTTGTTCTTGTTGTTGGTTTCTTTATACTATTTTCCTTTTTTTCCACTACAATTTCTTTTCTTTTTTTTTGCTGTTTTCCACTCACCATTGCAATGGCTCCGGCGTATTTTGGTTGGGCTTTGCTCGCATTTGCGTTGGCTTTTCTTTTCAGTTTTTATTTCAGTTAAGTGAAATGTGCATAGCAATAGGAACAACAACGACAACGACGAGAGTAAAAACTACACTGCAATCGTCAGTAGTTGGTCCTGTCTATATATGTACTATATACATATATATATATATATTTGAATGTGTGAGTGTGTGTGTGTTCCTTAAATAAATTTAGCTTAGTTTTTGAATGGTTTTTGCACTTGAGAGGTTTATATTTTGCCATTGCAACGCAGCAGCCGAGTACTCGTATTAGATTTGCATCACTTGAGTTGGCGTAAATGCATTTTGGGGCTACGGGGTAATCTCAGACTGGCAGATTTGTGTGTGGAGACACGGTGGAGTGTGTTACCAACAGTTTTCCGTTTTCAGTTTTCAGTTTTCTGCTGAAAATTGTTTGGGCGTGTGCACTTCAAACTTGACAGCATACAGAGAAGTGAGTGCAGATCAACATTTACTAGCACGTTTTAAATGTTTTCAAAGCATTTAATTTCTTTGTTTATTTTTACCCTATTTTATATGCGTATAAGTATTTCACTTGGCTCTGTTTAATCTTAACTTTGCTGTGTATTCTTAATTTATTTGACATAAGAAACTTCTTTTTGCTAAATCTCATCTTTCATTATTTCACATTTAGTTGTAGTTTTGTTTAGCTTAATTTGTATATATTTCTATAGTATCATTTTATTTATTTATATATTAAATGCAATACCAGAATTAATTTCCAGTAGTACATATTCATTTGTTTATTCTTAAGCTTTTCACAATATGGGAATGCAAACAAATTTATTATTATTACTTTTGCAAAGCTCTAAAGTTGCATAAAATCTTTTAGACAAATATTAATTGCAAATTTAAATTATAGAATTCAATAACTTAACTTCACCTGATATATTTTTTATTCGTTTAACTGATTAATAATGGAATCTAAGCTTTTGAGAAATTTAATATTATTAAATTTGTAGAATTTGTTCCAGTCATATAACATTTTAGTGAAGAGTTTCTTCTTTTTCCGCTTTTCTATTGCAGTTCGCTTCAAAACCACAGAGTCTTGTGAGTGGCAAATGGAAATGAAATCTCAACTCAGTTATGTTTTTTTCATTTTTAGCAATCTGCAGATACATTTGTATCTCAATATCCAATGCAGCAATCGTTGAAACTGCCAGCAGCAGCTTCACCTATGACAAATTGCCTAAACGTAGCTTCAACTTGCCACTCGCGTTGCGTCGCGTCGCGTCGCTTCGTAGTGCTTGCAACGAAATGCTGCAATTTATGCAAAGAAATGCAAGTGGCGACCAATGCCGCAACTACTCCTTCTCCCCTTTCCACTGGCTGCATCATCGGCAGCAGTAGCACCAACGTTTGGCTACTTTTTATGCTGCCGCAAACAATTCAGCATGTATTTTTTAAATGTTGCCCATAAATTGTTGCGCTCGCAGTGCGTTTCGTTTTGCAGTTTCGCCCGTTTTCCAGCATATTTCCGTGCATGCCTTTGTTACAGCCACAACAACAACAATAAACAGTGCCACGCTTTTCTTGTTGTTGCAGCTACTGTTGTTCTTGTCGTTGTTGTTTTTGTTGTTTATGTTTTCATTCGCTTCATACATAAATACATGTTGCTATACAAGCGCAAGTACGAGGAGTATTTCATAAACAGCTGCCTGGGTGGTGTCCCTCCCTCTCTCCCTTCCCTCCCTCCCCCTCTCCGCATCCTTTGTGTACCCCTCTGGAAAAAAGATTCGCCCTAGGTGCAAAATGTAACCAGCACGAGCAACTCCATGGTACGCTGCGTGCCTCAGGAACCAAACCGCATATCGAAACCCCAAAAAGAAAACTCAACGAAACGCAACCAAATACGCGCATATTTTGAGTCATGGGTTACCCCAGACCTCAATCCCCAATCTCCCTCTCTGCCCAGTTACAAGCCCAAGCCGGAGGAATAGTTCCAACATTGCGTTTACCAACAACATAACACATATAACACAACACATAACAACTCCCTGGAGAGTATTTATGCGGCTGAGCTGGCAAGCATTTCAACTTCTGCGTCTACTTTTATTTTTACTTTTAGTTGCCGGTACGTTTACTTTTTTGCAGTACTGTAAACAGCATTTGCCATGTTTCCCAAGCATAAGACCAGCAAATATTTCGCATCTTTTGTTCTGCTCGCCTCTATTGTAATAAAAAAGAATGCTGTCTCTGTTGATTTTTCTACTCATGTGCGTGTAATTTGAGACTTCTTCGAGTGCAGGTAGATGAGGGAAACTTCAAATAGAAAACTCCCTTTATGAAAACTCTCATCTAATACTCATCATCATTCACATCATAAGCCATAAGACAACAAACATGGGCTGATAACATTTTTTTTATGATTATCTACGTCTGTGGCCGGGACACTGTCAAACTCCATTTGCATTTGCGGAAAAAAGTTTTTCCTAAAAATTGTTTTTCCCCCTAGTTGAGGCCGTGGTCGTGGTCGTGGCAGCAACAGACTAGGCATCCATCCATGCAGCTATCCCATCCATCTATTTGCCTAATATATCTTCATAGTCGCCAGTTTACGGCCCAGAGTCTGGGCCTGGCTATCTGCCGCCTGATCTGCGTCTTCACTCTCTGCTTGCTGTCATCGTCTGTTGAGATTGGTTCTCTTCTATTTTTGTAGACCCTGTACTTGAGAATTGCAAAGAGTCTAATGGGTTTGTCATAAGGGAAATGTGCGTAACAGGCAGATGAAGGCATCATCAATACCAAAAAATAAACTATATTGTATATTCTTGATCAGCATCAACAAAAGAGTCAATATACTTAAACATGTTCGTCTGTTTTAGAATCTTCACACAATAAGTACAGGATATTCCACAGTCTGGATTGCTTGACTAGTTTTTTTCTATCCGAGTTTGTTGCGAGCTTCTGTATACTAATGTCCTCGTCCTCGTCTGACAGTCTGGCAGTCGTGCTCCTTTTGTTTGTGTGTGCCTCATATTTACGACTCTGCGAATGTCTCCGCAGTCAGTCAGTCGAGTATCTCATGCCATCATCTCTTAAACGATGGCGGCGGCAATTCCTCAAGTGTTTGGGCTGCTGGTCGACTGCTCCTCTTGAAAATTTGGCATCAAATGTCAGCATCAGCAGCGTTTGTCGTTTGCATGCCGTTTTGCGCTCGATTCTCACTAGTTTTATTCTTGCTTTATTATTTTTGTTACGGCTTCGCCGTCAAGTGGCAACGGGTCGGACGCCAGTGTCCGATTTAAATGAGTTTTTCAAAAAATACTTGTGCACGTACACCGAAACGGAACCGGTGAATGGGGCACGGACATGGATAACGACAACTACTTTCATTTCTATCTCCTTTCGAAAGGAAACGCATCACGCATTTGCCAGAGCTGTCACTTAGACGACAGCAATGACGACGGGCTTCCTCTTTATTGCAACCACTATTTTGGGTTCTATTGAAACAACTTCCAACTCCAGCTCCATGTCTAACCCGAAACTCTTAACTCTCGAACTCTCAACTCAATTCAATTCATGCTCTGTCATTTTTAATGAATCACTTAATTGTCATCCAATTGAGTTGAGCATGGGATAGATAGTTCTTAAAGGCCGCTTCAGATACTTCAGGGAAAGAACAAGTAAAGTAATATGAGTCGGTTTCATTTCTTATTCATATTGTTTTGGGATTATGAATTAGAACCTCATTCTTTATTATTTCAAGTTCCAAATATCTTTTAATAATTATGATATTTGTTTTAGTAAAGATTGTTCTCGAATTACATTTTTGTGCATTTGCAGTCTTCTTAATTCTATGTTTTTCTATCGAATAAAAGAGTTATTTCTTTTAGTTTTTAGAAAGAATCCCATATTTCATACTTGCTTCTGTTCTTAAGTACCTCAAAATATTTTACAGATTCCAATTCTATGCTTCTACAAGCATCTTCATTAGTTATTCACACAGCTCTTCACAGTCGGACACTTAAAACTTTTGCTGCCAACTCTTTACCAATTCTTAAAAAAATAAAATAAAATAAACTTGTCTAAATGCTCTTCAACAAAAAAGAAAAAAAGAGAAGAGAACTCACTCCCTCTTTCCATCTGAACATAAACCCATTTTCCCATGCTGCGCAACAGCGTCGCATCAACATCAAACATCACAACTACTGGCACAAGATGAAATTACTCAAAAAGAACTTCAAGTGTCGTCGTCGTCTCCAATGGTCTCCACTTCATTTAGGAGCTGTTGTTGTTGCTGTTGTTATTGTTAGCTAAAAGTGTTGGAACACAGTGTCCCTCATTTTCATTATTTTTGGCAACGCTTCTAGCTAAACAAATTTCAAATAGTTTTCAACTCAATTTTGCGCCCGATTTGCGTACGCATCTTTATTATATAAAGACTTTGGCACGAAACTCCTAATGACAACTGGCCAACAACTGACTGTCTGCTTCATGAACAAATGAAATGAGGCCCGCAATATAATTTTAACTAAGCGTGATATGACACACTTGGTAGGGAGCTCTTGGGGTGCTGTCCTTGTCGGCAACTTCATCATTTTGCTCGCATGATTCGGCATAAAATTTCATTCACACCATTTAATTTTGATGTTGTTGTTGTTATATTGTTGACATTTTCAGCTCAACATTCGACGCACGGACTCCGAGCTGTAGATGAAGCTGAAAATGGTGGCACACGCAGCGGCAAATTGTGAGAATTATAGTCATAGGGAGGAAGCATGTATTTGTATTTGTATCTGTATCTGTATCTTTTTCTGTGGCATGACACGAGGTCTCTGCGAGCATATGGGCATGACACTCATCGACATTTCTCGTCGTCTATCTCGCTTTTTCCCCCAAGAGGTCAACCACTAATTAAGTGCAGCATAACATGCGTTTTTATAACTCAAATTTATGTTTGGTTTTTATGGTCCAAGTTAGTTGCTGCTGCCGGGATCAATCAGTAGTATGGCGATATATTTGATATGTAATTAAGACAAACGTGATCTCGACTACACACATAACGGTTTTTCTCCATCATTCCGTACGGATTTATATTTATTTTTATAAGCCAATGAACATTTCTCCCGCCGTTCGCTCGCCTTTAAAGTTGATTTCGTTGTAAGCTGTGCTTTTGCCCCCAATGCGCCGGGCAATGAAATTTGATTGAGTTTTAGTGCCGCATATGATTAACAATGTGTATGCAACTGAAACTGCAACTTCAACTCCATTCGCTGCGGCTAACCGCTGTGAAAAGAAAGGCTCCTCAAACTTGCAACCGTGCAACTTCTGCTTGTGGCATGCATATTTTCTTTTGTAGTTTTCTGTGTTCGGTTTTCTTTTATGTATTTATTTCGTGTTTGTTCTGTTAATTAGCAACACAGTTTTCAGGTAATAGTCAGTCAGCCGCCCTGCTGTGTCAAAGACAGCTGCGAAATCCGCACATGTCAGTATTTTTAGGGTGACCATGGTTTAAGAATTTTTAATGACTTCTTGATAATTAAATTATGAGTGGGAATATTTAATGAATGCAGTTCTCGCCTCGACGCTCACTTCACATTCTAATATTATAATTTGAGCACACTATTTAGTTTGAAAACCAAAGATTCTTTTCTTAACCGAAAGTAATAGTAAAAGCCGAATTTATACCAGAAAATTGTAAAATCATTATTATCAATACCTAATTTGATTTCCAAAGAATTATAAAACTATTTAAACTTTCATCCAAAATGTTCTTCATTAGCATAGTTTGATTACTTTTATGACTTCCTGATAATTAACTAATTAGAGGCAATATCTTGGGAATATATTCACACTCCACGATCACTTTCTAGTATTTTTTATTTTATTTTTCAAACCAAAGAGATTCTTTTTCTAGTTTGAATTCATTATCCTAATTTGATTTTCAAACAATTTTAACTTTTAACCAATCTAGGAGCAATTTTCTTTATTAGCATAATTTAAGCAATTTTAATGACAAATTATTATGAAGAATATCTATGAAATACATTCATTCTATCATTGTCACTTTAAATTCTAGTTTAGTATCATTAAATCAATATTTAATTGGAAAACTCAAGAGTGGACATTGAACGAAATAAGAGTAGTTATATTTGAAAAGTAAAAGTGAATTTTTTGCAATTTCAACAAATATTGTAGTGCGAATGTATAATCTAGAAAATTGTAATATCATTATTGTCACTTTCCTAATTTGATTTCCAAACAATTTAAAAATAATTTCAATTTTCATTCTCGGCTAAGCAATTCATTTACAATCCTGGCATCCCCCATGTGGCCCCTTTTTTGGGATTCTCAACCGTAATTTCAATTGACTTCCCTTACGTAACAGTTCACTCTGATGCGCTTTAAGCAAAATTTAATTCGAATTTAATTCGAGCATCTAATCCTGGCTACAGCCCGAGGAAGCATTTGCCAAGACTAATCTTATAGTCGCTGTCGCTGCCCTACTTAGAATAATTTGAAAACTTTAAGCAACTTTTCTTATTTTTTATTTTTTGTATAGAGAAACTGCAGCTGCGATGTGAATGAAGATGGAACCATACCTCCTTCCCCGACTCCTCGAGTGTTCACTGGTAATTGTATCTAGCTAAAAGTTGCGATGACCATAGAGTTCTGAGTCGTCAGTTGCTGGCCGGTTTATGCCTACGGTTATCACATCATTATTCAAGCATCAACATTTTCGCAACTGGGCTGCCGGTTTTTTCTTCATTTCTTTTTTTTTTTTTTTAGCCAGGCCTTTGTCAAAGTTAAAGTTAAGCCACTTGAGCGACATTGTTGAAATCGGTAATTTGCCTGCCTCAACCTCAGTCTCAGTCTCTGTCGGAGCTTCAGTCAGAGTTTTAGCCTCCTCGTTTCAGTCTTGTCGCAGACGTGTCCATAAAAAAAATAAAACGCGAGGCTAACGACTTGAAAATCCTTATTAATCACAATACCCGGGCAGAAGAAGAAGAGTCTGTTCCCAGTTCGCTGGCAAGTCAGAGGAGACACTGTCGCTCTGTTGTTGCTCTCATGTGGCTGCTGTGTGTTGGCCATAAAAAGCCAACGCTGCCGCTGATAAGCAAACGGGCGACGACATGGTCCAAACTCGCCCCAATGCGAAGCAAAACTTCAAGCCAAATAAGCCAATGGACAGCGTCGTCGTTGTCGTCGTCGTTGACTGGTCGACTACTCATTTTCAATTAATTAATCCAACAACATTCCAGCACTATTATCTCGGCATATCTCAAATATTTTCTTTAATTACGCAAAAGCAGAAAAAGTGCAAGAAGACAGGCAATGGATGGGGAGAATGGGGAATGGGAAAGGCAGGAGATCGTTTGCCTCGTAGGTAGAAAACAAATCTGACACCTCGAACAATCAATACATCATCATAAGCATGGCATGCAAAAAAAGAGAAAACAAAACACAAAAAACTAAATACACACACGCACACACAATTACAGACATGCCATGGTAGGCAGAGGCCTCTCTTATTCTCCTTCTAATGCAACAAAAAAGGAGTATAAAAAATTTATGCCATTCAAAATTAGCAAAGTGTTATCTAAACGCATAAATTACATGCACGTACAATGGTGGCAGCATCGAAGGAAGTGGGTGACGACGCGACGCGGTTTTGTCGAGGCGCCCCAACAGGGACAGTGGGTGCAGCAGAGATCTCCACATGCAAATTGTGTGTGGCGGAGTCACATGTGTATGTGTGTGTGTTGTGCGATAAGTTGCAAGACGTTGCTGAAGAAGCTGCCACAGCAGCAGGCAACTAGTTCTCTACAATCCACCTCCTGGTTTATTCCCTCTTCTGCTGTTGTGTGTGAGGCAATGCGGCATAAACGATGCCAACAACTGATTGTGACGGGAACTAAGCTCGTAATGAAAGCATATATACCAGGCGTCCAGGTTCCAGCCAACTTGGCTCAAGCAACGTCCATGGCCAAAGACAAGCCAAGTACAAAGACTTCAATAGACGATTCAACGCAATGTCTGCTGCACTATTGCCCGTTCCCCTCCCTACCACCCTCTTTTACCCCTTCTTAGCTAGTTGGCCCTGCCCGCAATGCCTCTAGACGACAACGACAGCAATAGCAACAACAGCAACAACAAAGTGGCCATGGTGACTGCAACGGCATCGTTGTATTGGACAATTGGCCGCCGTTGCCGTCATGTGAAGCCGCTGTGCTGCAGTGCAATGTGCACAGTGGGACCGGAGTTTAAAATAAATATAAGTTAAGCATCATCGATTGACATTTGAAGCGGAATAAGTTAATATTGTAAAATGATTAAATTGTCTAAAATGAAATTGAAATAAGTCCACATCTTATTGAGAGAAATAAAATAGCGAAATTAAACTCAATACAATTTATTATAAATTTGAAGCGGAAGTAGCGCTTAAAAGTGTAGAATAAACTAGTAAGAAGTGGAACAACCGCCGAAGAAAAATTATGGAGTGGTAAAACTTAAATTAACTGACTTCTAAATTTAAAAAACTTTTAATAATTACATACAAATTTAAATATAAATATGTAATCATATTAATATATTTAATCACTTTATAATTAAGACTTGTAGTGCTAGAAATTTATTGAAAACGATTTGTAGAATGATATGCTGATGGCATTAAAAGTGTAGTTTTATGCCTTAAGCTTTTATTTAAAATGTGAAACAAATTGCTGCCACACCACTGTGCACAGCATCCACGCAGTCAGCCAACTCAATTCGATTCAACTTAACCTAACTCAAGCGCTCCGGCTGCGCTGCGACAGCACTGCGAATGGCGCATGGCCAGGCCGGGCAACTTCTCGAGGATGGGGAGGCGAAGGAGGATGAGGAGTAGGCAACGTCTTGGTATCCTCACGACTTGGCGAAAGAAGATATAAGCACGACATAAATGGTACTTTATATCTGCAAGATATTATTTTTCCAAACATACACACAAAGTTTATGATTTTTTCTAGATATTTTGTCATCTTTATTATCAGACAGGCGCAAAATGAAAGAGCGCAAGAAAGGGAGACAGAGAGGGAAGGCTAAGGAATACGAGGTGCATGCAACATAGCATAGCAAAAGGCATAAAGTAACCAAATAAGCACAAAGCTGGGCTAGTGTCATGGGAAGAACGACGCCTGCGTGGAGAATTGGCCATTGAATGCCATAACCAGAGTCGGAGCTAGAACCAGGTGAGTTGAGTTGAGTGTCATGGCGATGCCTGGACAGAGCAGTTGCCTCATGCCTCATGCCACATGCCGCAGGCGGGCAGGAAGCGGTTGCAGCTCTTGCAGTTGACCAAGCCAGACACCACAATGGGAGCATGGCATTGCAATTGTGTGGCAAGTGCTGTGGCATGGGCTACTTTGCACTTGTCCCATGAGCAGCAAATCGAACTGCACTTCTGCAGCCTGTCCAAGTCCCCTCTCAAACCTCAACCCTCTGCCTGTTTCAGCTCCTGTCCTGGCCCTGTTTGTTTTCGTCTTCTGTGCGTCATATTTACGGTTTTGCCTGTGCACATAAACAACATTATTTGCCCCCCATTCTCCGCAGCCTTTGGCCTGTCATAAACTAGTTTCACACACATCTATATCCAGCTAGATATATATAAGGTATATCTTGCCTATACACAGAGAGAAAAAGCCATACTATGATTAATAATTCAATTCGAAAGACCATAAATCAAGTATTTGCGATTCATAAAATCTTTACTTGCTATAACACCGAATTACTGAAAATTAACACAACATTTCTTTAACCAAATCATACTTAAATTTAGTTCGAGATCCTCGACTTTAGTAATTTCAATATTATTGAAAAATCGAGCTTGAAATACTTGAATTTTTCGCAGTGTGTACTATAACTTGGGGTTCTGTGTATTCTCTGACTATATTAATGCGTGAGCACACATACAACAAGGCTACCGTTCCTTCACCCTTTGCTCTGTATAGAAAGAAAGCATTCGAAAGGTTTTTCTTTAACACACACACACTTACATATATATATATATATATAACAAAAGACTGTGACCGTTGTTGCTGTTGACTTAGGCCCACGCCATGGTCCATGTATAGGGCTTCAACTCAACTCAACTCCACTCGATTCAACTGGAAGCTCAAATGAAAACCACAAAACCTGAGCTGGCATATTGCCGTCTATTGTCTTTTATAGTTTCCCGGTATGTTTCCCCACCACCATTTCATGTGGTGCAATACTCTCAAGTGTGTTTTCTGTGGTTTTTCTTATTTTACACCAACCAATCCTCCCTCCCACCAACAGTACACCATACCAAACATTTTGGCAGCGCTTCTTCTTGGTTTCTCGTCCCCACTTTAAATATGATTTAAAACTTTTGTCTGTGGCATGTGACCCACATTTAGATGGCCAGGGCTTTTGGGATCTCTGGACACTGAAGCACTCCTCAATTGATTCACTGCAGTCAATATATTAAATGTAATAGCATTTGGCGTGAGGAAGCTCTTAAATTTCAAAACTGCCAACATGCAGTGAGAAAAACTGCAGCTTCAATGAAATTGAAAATAAGTGTGGAGTTATAGAGAGATTTTGCGAAAAATTTATGGGGAATTTAGGAAGTATATAAGGAGAAAATATCTACTCTACTAATGAGCTTTAAAACGAATAAATTGTAAGTTTCAGATTGTTTTTAGCAGAAAATGGGTTATTTCGAGAAAATAAAGAAAACTCAACTATTATCAATTATCGAATCGGAAATTAGAAGAGTTAAATAATTAGAAGAAATAATTCTCATTCTAAACTTCACAATAGGACAAAAGAGTTGAGTCACAAGACCTCCCAACAAATTAACAAAGAATAAAAAGGTGACAGCTTTATGCAAATTTAAGTCTAATTTCTAAGCTTAAAAATAAATCAAAGCAAAGTTAACACATTTATTAATACTCCTCAAATTCTTCAGAAAAATCCATAAATTCAAACATCGTCTATCCCATAATGACAACTTTTAAAATATCTGAACAGAGAGTAGAAACATAAATCAAATACAGCCAATATTACGTTCTTTAGGACATTTTAAGAAATAATAGTGCCATTGTGAGTCAAGTGAATTCATTGAGAAATATGGAAAGTTTCCTATCGTGATGAATGCCAAAAATAAATTATGAAATCAATAAAAATGTTGAAACCAAAGCCGAAATAACGACTTGCAGAGCGTGGTCTATTCATGTATGTGGGCTTCCATTTTTTCGCTAGCTAAACCATAAAGTGCCCCCATGGGGTAGAGTAGTTGCGTCTAGTTTTAATGTGCCACATCAAACTTAACGACGACACCTACTTCAGTTATGGTTTATGGCTTCGGAAACAAAAGACCAAACCTTGGATTTTTTTGGAGCGATGCCAATTGGTAAATATGTATGCGCAGATCATAATTTACACAGTTGTTGCCCCAAAATCTCGATGATACATGTTGTAGCGATGAAATTATGCGAACCAAAGGCATTAAGACAAAGAGAGAAGAAAACAGAAAACAACTTGACCAGGTATCATTAAAACAGCAGAAACCTTAAAGTAACCCCAAACCTAAATTCAAGCCCAACCCACGAAGCTTCTCTCAAAGTCAGGCTTCTACTTGGACTCCGTTTCATACTTGGACTCCGTTTCATACTTGGACTTCAATCTGAGAGTCGAGAAATAAACGTAACAGCAGCGTAACGAAATTTTATTTGGCTTTTTTTTTTGCCGCCGCCATCAACGCCAAGGCAAAGATGTTATACGAAAAATAAAAAATAAAGAAAGAAAGAAAGAAGATAATACAGTTGATAATAATCCACAGCAATGTAACTCAATCTGCTTCTAAGCCTGGCCAATGCGATACGCAAGCAGCAGGACACGACAGACAAACACGGAGGATTTTGCAAAGAAATCAAGAACAAAGTGTGAATTCCAATCTACAGAAACTTAAATACTCTTTTTTATGTGACAGATGTTGGAAATAAAGGATTAAACAGGTTGTAGTAACGCGAAGTTTGTTACGACTGCGTTTATCTATGGCATAATTAAAAGATAAATATATTAAGAATTGTTATAGCTGGGAATTTTAAGATTGAAGCATAATGTAGCTAGATAATCTGTTGGGAAACTGGAGGCTAGATTTCAGACATACACAGTAGTATTTATGTGCAAGAAATTTATTGTGTAATTCTCTTTAATAAACAATAAATTAAAAACTATAAACTTGAATAAAATAAGTATGTAAAAAGTATAATAAAAAAATTGATTGACTTTCAAAAGTTGTTGTTTTATAGAAGTTTATAAAAGTTGTTGTCGACAAACATAAACCTGGTGAGGAAGTTCTTCAGAACCTATTCATTATTTCGTGGAGTTATTTTTCAAAATATTGTAAAGAATGTGTTATTTTCAGCTAAAGTTTTCTGCAAAAAGCCAGAAAACTCCGATCAAATTCCAAGTTTATTTTTCAAAAAGAATTTATCCCTAAACAATTCCTTAGTGCCTTTGTATCTACCTAGTAGAATCGATAGTTATCGATACAAACTATACAAGAATATGCCAAGGAATATCACACTATAAGGATGCTTTCTGCTAGAGTATAGAGATACACATACACACAGATGATACAGAGAGTGAGAGGGGGGATCAAATAATGTGCATGAATGATGAAATGCAGCTAAGGTTGACTGCCAGAAACTGACTGCCTTTATGGCCAGAGTGGACTGACTGCCACAGTCTGTTCTTTCCGCTCTTGCCGGCGCTCACCAGAAGAAGAAGAAGACGCTGCAGCAAACGATGGGACGTTTTCGGTTGGACAGCATGGACAACAGATGGACAAAGTCGGCCTGCTATTAACGTCCAGCGCACACATGAAACAAGATATTTTTACAGTACCCTGGCCATGGTCTCTGAACGTTATTATAGCCCTCCTGCCTTGCCTCTTGACTTCAAGACGGGTTTTGTCAGCTCGACTTTGACTCTGGGGCGCTGCAAGTAATTTTGTTTTTGTATTTTCTTTTTTTTTTCATCCGTGCGCTTGGAATGGATCTTGGTCTGGGCCTTCCCGCAGTTATTGTACATCTTTTCAGAGTATATTTCGTACAAAACGACACACGCTGCATGCGGTGCGGTCTTGGGAGCCGAATGTTGAATGCCTCTCGCACAGGGATCCACAACAGCGTCCGGCTCTGGGAGACTGGGGTCTGAGGACTGTAGACCGGTGTGAGTAATAGGCGGCGTTGCCGTTGTAGTAAATGAGCTTACCAGGTGATACCAAAACACAAAAGAAATTATAGTAATCAAATCATTTTTATGTTAAATTATGATCGACAGCAGGCAGGCGGCAGCAAACAGGGAACAGGGAACATGTAACTGGGAACCAGGGCTACATACATACAGATACACAAAAGAGCGTGGCAGGCCATAGTGGTTTTTTAATGAAACTTTATACTAAATAGCAAATTGTTGGCCAGTGTCTTTTGGTCAGTGCTTTTATTGATGTGTGTGTTTGTGGTGTAGTGTGTGTGTGGCACAAGTTGTTACTGCCTAGACTGTAGCTAATTATCTTTTGGATTGCAACAAGTTTATTAATGTTTATGTGCCTTTTGCTCCGCTTTGCCGTTGCTTGTTGGTGCGCTCACTCTCAATCCTGCAGCGCTCGTGGATCGTGGCGGTGTTGAAATTTATTGTTGGGTTTGTGCCTTCATTGAGGTGCGCCGCATTTTGCGCGATTTTAAAAGGTTCCAATGAACATTTATTATGATTGCAGTCGGTCCGCTGCTCTACACTACAATGCGGGACATACAAATATGTTATATGTACAATTAGTCATATATTTGTTTTGACAAAATTGAATTTTGTATATTATAAAAAAAAGCTAAACCCAATTTATCTTATTAATTTTTCAACTTGTGCTGTGAGCCATAAGCAACTATATTAAATAAAGAAATATTGTAAAAGGCCAGAGCGAACTGTATTTATTTAAACTAAACACACACGCTGGCACTCAGACAATTGGATTAGCTTTCATTAAAATGAATATGAACATGTTTTCCAACTTGATTTTATTTTTACGTATCCTTTTGAAATAATCTGCAATTTAGTCATCAATAAATCATGGGAATTATATGAGTGAGTGCTTTAAATGAGAACATTTAGTTGGTTTTAACCTATCATAAAGGAACTGTCAGCGCTTTTTTCAATCAAAATGTTTAAAATAAAATGAATCATCAATATTGATTTATATATTATGGAAAATATAGAAAAAACTGAAAAGCCTTTTTGCCTCCTTCATTCTTTTATATGGCTTGCAATTTTAATTAAATTTGTGTTATTTAGAGCGCGGCAAATGTGTGAAAAGTGTGTGTTCGTCTGGGGCGATCGATTGACACCTGCGTATTTCACCTGTGCGGCATCCGCGTGGCAATCAGTCAATTAAATGCGAACAGCAATTATTGCCATTAATGGCAAATGGGAAAAGATGAGTGCATTGCATGAGTTATGGCTTTGAGTATGCATTACACATACATATCTCGGAGACTGTATCTATGTGAATGTGTAGCGTATAAAACTGGAACGCGTAGAGATTTGCAGGTGACACAAAGCGGAAACACTTAAAGATTGCGTAATTGAATCAACTACAAGCTTAATACACTTAATAAGTAAATTATATACTATATATAATAGAATTAATGAAAATTGTAGTTAATAATAATATATTTATTATAAAACATAATGTATCCATTATAAAACTTTAAGAAAGGCGAGACAATAGGAGAAGTATTGGTTCGTTTTTTCATAGTCCTGTTTATTTTTAACTGAACTAATTAACTGAGTAAATTATTAACTTCCTAACTTTATACTGAGTGTGTGTGGAGAATGGAAGTATCTATTTGAAATAATTACAAGCTTAGCTAAATTATTTAATTAATGAGACGATATGATTTCTTATGAATGTGGTAAATATTAATTGAACTTCTAATGAATATAACAAATTTATTAAGAACACAATTTAAATTGATTGTAATATGATAAATAATTGTTGAAATGAATGTAATCTGTAATTAATATAATAAATCCATTATGCATGTAAATATAGTTCCTTTATCCTTTGTCTACTCTCAACCATTCCTCTATTTAAGAGTTAATTTAAGTAAGAAAATATTCACAAAGAATTTTAAAAACTTAGGTTAAACTTAAACTAGAATCTAAAAGGAAAAAACAAATAGATGATATCTCCTAACTTAATTAGCAACATCCACTTATGAAGGGATATTCACATTGATTTTACTTACACATAAGCTTTGTTTATAAAGAGATCCCTTTGACGGGACGAACTATCAATGGAAAGTCGAGCACACTTACCATCTGCAAATAGAAAGAGAGAGGGAAAACTTAATTAGTTAAGGCTAATCAACATATACGAGGGGGAAGAAAGGACGCACAGCGAGTTAAATAGAGACAGGCAAACAGCAAATAAAAGTGCATTCAGCTGAATGAAAGGGAGCCCAAAGATATGTACAGTTGATAAGGTGGTATTCGGTAGTCCAGTTAACAACAACAACAGCAACAAAAACAAGTGGAAATACTAGCCAGAGTCGAAGTCACCTGGAATGCCTCCCTGATGATAAATACCTGGACAGAGGTGGGAGACAGGTTGCAACTGAAGCTGCCGTCACGTAGTTGGCATCGCCTTGGCATGTGACGTCACACACACACAAACACACACACGTTTTAATGGCTAATTAAATTGGAAGAGCGTCCAGGCACTGACACAATTACAAATTGCACTTAACTACTGGATGGCCAATGGTCATGACTGCCATTGCCATTGCCATCGCCATCGCTATCGCCTGAAATTTCCTCTTTCTTCTACTTTTATAGGGCGCCAAGATCTTCTTGGTCAGCTTGATGAGTTGAGGATTCTTAAATAATTAGACAATGAATGCATTTGATGCATTTCAGTAGCAAGAGTTACGTTCATTCATTCATCGCCAACTTAAACTTAATTAGTTTATGGAGAGAAGCAATTTATAGAGCTCATTCCTTTAACTAATTGCGGTTATTACGTGAGTAATTCCATAATTACACAGAATGTGACAGCTGAGCATAGTCAAGACCAGGGGCCGTAATGATAACAATTTTTAAAATAGAAATATATCAAGAATTTAATAAATAATTATCATTTTGGATTTTAATTTTTACAAAAAAGAAAATAGAAATAGAAAAATAGTAGCAAATAGCAAATTCTTTGGCCTTTGTTTTTTTTTTGTAACTCATAACTTCTAATTGCGATCTTTGGTCAAGACTCTAATGCCATTTCCCTTCCTGTTTAACAATAATTTCAATTTCCTTTTAATTTAAAGGCATGCTTAAAGATTCTTGTAATCTCCAAGAGTTTTATGTAAATATTGAATCTAATCTCTGTTGAGTGGTTTAATGCATAAGACACTAAGGAAACGCACCTTAATGCCTTCATCCCCCCCTTTACCAATACAATTCATAATGCGTAATATCATAAACCTCTAGGCTTAAAAATTCTTGCGCTTAAGTGATTTTTTTTAGTTATAACGATCCATTCACAGCCTCATTTTCAGCTGCTCTCAGTTATTATTGCAAGTAATTTCATAACCATAACCATATTCATTTTACTCACGCTTATCTACACCGCAGCACACACACAATCGCACACTCAATTCAGCTATAAATAATCAATAAATTATTTACTTTATACTCAAGTTTAATACACACGATAGCTTAGTAAAAAACAATACATGTTGATGGAAGAAAAGTGAGACAAAAAAGTTCCTTGCTTTTGGTTTTCGGTTGATATCAAAGCAAAACGTAACGTGTTAAGTTCCACGCTGCCAAATCGTTTCCCAAGAAAACGATCTTCTTCTTTCTACATATCTTAAAGCTATACCACAACAGGAAATGTTTGGCAGCCTCCAAATACACACACACACACACACACCACACGGACAGAGACGATGCCATTTTTTTCGGTAGATTCTAATGCCAACACTTGACTAGCTATCTCCCTCTGTCTTCTTTTCTATATATAACTGTCTCTTTTTGTAGCCATAGCTTGTCTGACTATGAGCTATAGTATCTCTAGTCATGTGAGAAATGTTGTGCATGTTACCCGACAACTTTTTTCATGATAATTAAATATTTTTAATTGCTGTCTTGCACAAAATGTGCTGCAGTAAAACGAATGCGAAAAATTATTTCCATAAAAGTGCAAATCATGAAATCTTTAGCCTCAAGGAGTAACAAATACAACAACAGCAACAGCAACAGAACTACAACAACGGCAGGGACAAGAACATAGCTCTAATATTTGCCATGGCATGCTCATGTAGATACATATACTTACACATATATGTATCTCACAGATGCACACCGAACATTTTCGGATATCAGAGATTTAGTGCATTTTTCTATATGTTATATGCGCCTAGCTCGTGTTCTCTGCCTTTGTGGACAGAATTAAGGCGCAGTCGCAGATGCAACTTGCAGTTGCAGTTGCACTCACCTCGGACACATAAAAAAGAAAAGTTGCAGCAAGAATCTGCCACCAAAAGATACAAAAAAAAATAAACAAAAAATAGCAGAAAAGTTTGTTTGTCTGCGCTTGGCGCTCTCTCATGTTTATGTCTCTCAGTGTGTGTTTATGTTTGTTTGTTTGTTTGTTTGCCACTGCCATAAAGCTGAAGCCAGTTTTGTTTTTTAAGCATACGTTGCGCCGTGTTGCAAGCTCAAGCTGCTGCCTGCAACACAAACACAGACACTGGAACCGACACAGCTTCCTTATTGTTGCTGCTGCCGCTGATGTTGCACTTAATGCATTTTTCAGTAGATGCTTTTTTCATGAAAATATTTCGTGAAATTATAACGTGCATTCATTCTGCTCGCAACGACTTGGCCATGTGCGCTGCATAGCCTCCTGCACTTGAAAGTGTGAGCCAGGTAATCGTATTTATAAGATACAGTTCCACAGCGAGTGTCAGATACTTTGCTTGGGCATTTATTTTAGAAAGCATCTTAGTGTGTGTGTGTTTACTTCCAGCAATAAAATGTGATTGCAGTTGTGATTGTATTAGTGAGCTTTTAAAAGCTTAGCTATATTAAGTAATTGAGGTTGTTGCATAAAAGCTGATTAGTTGATATTAAGGTTATTTTACTTTGTTTAATAAATAATTTACTATTATATCCATTAATATAAATTGATGATATTAAATGAAGAGCACTAAAGCTTCTATTTAAGTTATTGAAGTTGTTCAATAAAAGCTGTAATTGATTATTCAGAGTTAAAACTTCGTTTGTTACTTACAATAACACATATTTAGTATTTGTATCCTTAGAATATTTCTTGAAGATAGTAAAGACAAACAAAAGTTCCTTATTATTATGTTTCTGAATAATAACTGAAGCTGGTGTGTAAAAACTGCATATGATTAACCATTTATTAACCTCTTATTTATATATTTATTGGAGGAGAAGAACCACAAAGGCTGCAGTTAATCATTAATTTACGGTTTCATAATTTTCTTTACAATATGTGATAGTTAATAATAAGACATATTATTTTCAATACATAAAATGGACTTTTTCAGATGCTGTAGAGAAATTCCTACTTTATAAATTGAAAGTTTTACTGCCTTGAGGCTGAAGCTCATTTTAATCATACTGCCATTATGTAAAATATATAGATAATAATAAAAAAAAGTATTATTTTCAATCATTTTTAGACTTTATATAATTCCTTGCTTGATTGTTTAAAGGTTTCTCCATTTTTTTTATAACTGACAAAAAATGCAAATTTTATCTTCCTAATTTCCCCACTACAATCAAAGAAAAACAGTTTTGTTATTTTTAGATTCCCAATTACTTCTGCATAGCTGCACAATAACAGCTTTACGATTAATGCAAATTTCTATTAGGCAAATTGACGCTATAAACCGCGAGCTTTTCAATGCATTCAATTCGTCCCATTCAAATAACAAGCGACCTATCTAATTGAAAATCCTCACGTTCAAGCTGTTTGTTAAACCCATATAAGACCCTTTGTTAATAGAACCCTCTCTCGCAACACTCGTAACTCTGCGTGCAGTTTCCAACCACCTACATAAGAGCGTGAAATCGGCTTTATAGGGTAGAATATAGAGACAGGGCAAAGATAAAGAGAGTGAACACACAAAAAAACATTCCAATCAACGGCTTAAGAACCCAAAAAACCGGAACGCTGTTGAAAACCGAGACAATGTCATATTATTATTATTTTCGTGGGGGTTGTGCGAAGGGTTAGAGAACGAACGAAAAAAAAATTAATTAAATTTGTGATTGTATTGAAATTTATGGGCCATCATTTGGTTACATGTATATATATAAACAAGTACAGGGTGCAGCGCATTCCTGTCTAGCCCAAAAGTTTTCCCCTGAATGTATCTCTTTGTATCTGGTTATGTATCTGCACTTAACACGCATTCTAATTGCAGCAGGCGAAGAGTCAAGCCCAAAGAGAAAAGAAATTATTAGCAACAAAAGCTTTTGGCTGCAACAAAGCCCACAGCTTCAAGGGCGGAGGGGGAACAAATGGGGGAACTGGCGACATGGCGTGTGAGTAAATGCGACCGAAACGGAAGGCATCACAGGCGAGACGCATGAATGGATGAAACGGGAAGGTTTTGGGTTGGGTTTTGGAGCCGGGAAACGGGAACCGGGAAACTGGGAGGACTGGCAGAAGCATAGCAAAACGTTTGCACGTTGAAGGCATAATAATAAAAGGTTAAAAAAGGCGCAAAGAAGATTAAATGCTTGAGAAGATGCAATATTTTCTTTCTTCTTTTCATTCTTCTTGCTGTTTTTTTTTTTTTTATTCTACATGCCCCTCTTGCTCGCTGATTCTGTGTTGCAAGTTATGCAGGCGGGGCAGGCAGCGATTGCACTTATGTTGCCTGTTGCAGTGCGCCTTGTAATTGCACATCATGTAGCTGTTGCCGTTCCTGTTGCCGTTGGTAACAGCCTCGACTCTGACTACGGCTTTGGATCTACGTCTTCTACAACTGCGACGGCGACTGCGACTGCAACAACAATAACAACAACAACTCGGGCAACTCGGCCGCCTTTTAGTTAACTATTTTGTGTTCAAGTTGAAGGCACATGGTAATGGCCAATGTTGCAGCTTGCTCACATATTAATTGCCGCACGGTTGCGCGCGCCTTTTGTGGCAGCAGCTTCCCCACTGCCACCTACCCCCCTCCGCACAGCACCTGGTACTCGAGCAACTCCACTTCTTCTGCCCATCTTCCCCATCATCTCAGCAGTTTTTTTCTTCTTATATTTATTTTTTTCAGACTGGCACGCAATCCTCTGACGGTGCGCCCCATGGTCCGTTTCGGGTTTTTATGCGATATTTAAACAAATTGCTTGTAGAATATTTGTGACATTTTGTCATGGGGCTTGGGCAGAGTTATGCGTATGTGTGTGTGTGTGTCTGTGTGTGTGTGGGGAGCCAGTGGAGGCGCAACAGAGGCGACGCAGCGGGTAGCGGCTCTATACTGAAAATTGAGTACAAGTTGCCTTTGAGATGCATCATCAATCATTGCACACGTTGAATGATGTTTTGTCACAGATACGCCGACGGCAGCAGCACCAGAGCAGCATAGCACAAAAAACAAGTCAAAATATTTATAAAAGTCAAAATTGTCACACACACACACACACACATTGAAGGTGGAGACAGAGATAGAGTATATGTTAGTAGGATATTCGTACATAGTGTGCATGGGTATATTGCATTTGTTGCAATGTATGTAACAGGGAAGCGTGACAGATTATTTCAAATTTAATCAGCATAATTAGCAATATAACAAATACATCCAGATATTACACTACAAGAGATAGAGACTCCAAAATTGGCGGACAATCGCCTATTATCCCAAAGAGCATCATAGTACTATCAGAACTATATAAATGCCCCGCAAACCGCTTAAAACATCATCGAACTTTTCTTTTTTTTTTTAATTATAACGCATTTTGGTTCTATACATTCCCTTTTATTATTATCAATTATCCCACTTTAAATGTAAGTTATGACTGTTATAAGTTCTTAAGGAACGTGAATGCCGGAATGTATGCAGTATATTTTATACCGTTGAAGTTTAATATTCATATATTCAATTAATATATAAATATAATAGTTCTGTTAAAATTTAAGTGAAAGATATTTTGAAACCAGACATTTATATTTTAGATAGTTATCAAAGACCTTAACTAAATATTTAAATGGGTCTTAGTATATCTTGCAGTTTACTTTATACAGCTTGAGTTTGAAATTCATAGATACATTTAATATACATTGATTATCTTTTGTAGTATTTTGTATACCGTTAGAGTTTAAAATTCATAGATACAATTAAATAGAGTAACGGGTATTCCTTAGTCGGAAACTGGACTATAGCGTTCTTACTTCTTTTATAATTCTATTCTTCTTCTTTTTTGGGTGTGAAGAGGAAGTTTTCACGGGATTCGATTTCGATTCACTTGGGTCACATATAAATCTCAACCATCTTTTTGCCTGATGCTGCTGCTGATGTAATTAATAATCCAAAGTTGCGCCCGTTTCGTCGTTTTGAGCTTGAGAAATGACGCTCCACAGCAACTTCTGCGGAAGCAGCGGCATTGATTGGAATTCTATGGTACCCAAAAACAAAAACAACAACAGCAACCCCAACACTAACAACAACAAGAAGAAGTAGAACTAGTGCTATGTGCGCAATGGTAAAAGTATTTGTAATTTGCTAGATGACTGTCTGTTTAGTATTGTCGTTTCTCTTCTTCCTGTTGCAAATGGTGGATCCCCAGCGTTTTGAGTTACGAGTGAGAGAAATGGAGAAATTGTCGTAATCTAAAGTTTAAATAGTTGAAAAACTTGAGACAAGATAAATGGTTAGGCAGACAGTGTGAGAGATGGTCGACAAGAGGGAGAGACTAGAGAATCTTGAATGATTTGATAATTTAAAGTTGGCATAAGTATCAGAAATATAATAAAGATAATTCGGAAAGGAATGTAAGCTATTATAAATTAGACATATGCTGAACTTTAATTGCTACGAACAGTGAGGAATATTAGTTTAAAGCGAAGAGACATAAATTACTAAGATATCGCAAAAGAAGGAGAAAAAAACTATAAAAAAAACATAAATATTATTTTATGGCTAAGATACAAATTGCATCATTCCAATGAAATTATAATTATTATCTAAGAACTCTATACAACTTATTTTAAATCATAAAAAAGCAATTAATATTGATTACTAATTAAGATAGAAATTGCATAATTTCAATAAAAAATAGAATTATGATCTCAGAGTTGTTTACTACTTATTGTGAATAATAAATTGGACGCATGCAAATGAGTCAAAAAGAAATAACATGAGACTTAAAGCGACATCGGGGAAATATCAAAAAGAAAATTCAGAATATTTGTCTGCAGTAATATTTAAAACAAAATAATAGAAAATGATTTTAGCTCTATTTTTAGTACTTTCCGAATTAAATACAAATGTACTTTCTTACTCCATCTACTATCGCAATAAAACTTATATAACCAAAAAACCGACTTCAATATGGAATAAACGAGTAAACGTCATACACAACTAACTCATTTTGATAGCCAAGTTACGAGTACTTTGCCATCATTTTTGTTTTTCCGCCGCACTCAGAAACAATTTGAGATACCCAAATACAGATCCATTTAAAATGCTTACTGACTTGTGTCTTATTTTGTCAACTTTAATTACTGACCACAAAAACGTAGACTCAACTGGGATCAAGTGGTAGAGGAGGAGAAAGGAGAGTGAAGAAGCCTAACCATGTCAATTGTATGACATTAAAATACGCAGACAAAACTAAACAAAAAAGCCAAAAATTGAATTCCAAGAGCGTCAAGAAAAGCAACCGACAAGTAAATACCGCAAATAAAATAAATTAAATAAGAAACTACCGCTGTCAAAAGGTTTAACATTTCACTTAAAAACAGCACACGAAGCAATGAAAAATATGTCTGGAGAAGTAGAGGTCGTCCCCCTCTCGTCAGTCCTCTCAAAAAACGAGGCATAGAGTAGACAAGGCTCCCAGACAAGACACTTGGATTTGGGCTTTGGTGTCTTTCTCTCTCACTTTGAACGGCTCAAGAGTTGAACAACAATTTCCAAGAAAATTAAAACATGTAAAGACATATCTTTTCATCTGACAAACATGGCTGGGACGACCATGCATATATGTAAATATACATATTTATTTGTATCTTGTGTTGTAGTTGTTGTTGCTTTAGCTGCTGTGCGTTGTTTTTGTTGTTGTTGTTGCCTACATTTAAATTTAACTCTTTTGTTTTTTTTCCTTCTCATTTGCTGCTTTCTGTTTTTAGGGAAACTTAAAGCTCAAAGCGAAATTACACAAATGCCTGAAATCTCATAAATACTTCAATCAAGTATGTCCAAAAATAAGTAAAGATATTTAAGCACACACACACACACACACAAAGAATTCTACGGGCGACATATCTTGTTGTAGCTGCTGTTGGGCAAACAGCAAACAAAAGCCCAAAATCTGAAATCAGGGAATGAGCATGAAGTATTAAGATCCCCAAACCGTGCTGTCTGTCTGTCCGGCATTTTTGATTGTCGTCCATTGCTTGAGATACATCGTACCATGCCTTTACCATCGACTTTGACTTTTAAGCTACATTGTACTTATTCGTATTCGTATTCGTATTCGTTTTCGTATTCGTTGTGTATCTTGTCATGACATAAGAAATTGACTCCACTTGAAAATCGAAAAAGGAGTGCAACACAACAGCAACAACAACAACAATCGAAATTAAAAAGTAAATGCAGCCATAAATGCAATAAACCCCAAGCCCCCCCCCACAACACTGTGCAGTTCAGTTGAGTCGAGTTGAGTGGAGTCGAGTGTTTCCAGCGGGCAAATGAAGTGCCTCCAACTACTCACTGAATTCTGTTGTTGTTGTTGTGGTTGCTGTTGTTGAGTGCAAGCATCTCACAGCATAAAAAGTTGATTTTGATTTGCAGTCGAAAAGGAGGCGAAGGAAGAGAAGCCACGGATGGACACTTCAATAATAAATGCGAGGGCTGCTCCAGCAAATATCCAATTACACACATCACTACCACAAGCACAAATGATAAACTACATAAAAAAGGAACGTAACATATGGAAAGTTTTAAGAAATATGCACAATTCTCAATTATTGCAAGGGCCATTAATTCAGAAATATTTTATAAATTGCTGATTTTAGAGAAAAAGCTAAATTAAATAGTTACAAAAATCAATTAATGCAATTATTGCTAATACTAACAATAATAAAGACTACTATTCATATTAAAATATGCATTTATCTCAAATAGTTTCAGAATTGATTGAATTTTAAATTTAATAAAATGTCTTATATGTATTTAATATTAACATTATGACTTTGTCATTTTTATCTTTTCAGTTATAAACATAAAATTATATACTTTAATTGTATTTATTGTAAATAATTTATAAGTTTTTTCTTTAATGGTAATTGTTTAACTTATTATTATAAATAATTATTAATATTTATAAAATAACTACTAATATTTTTTTATATTGTATAAATTATTATGTATATTGCTGTTTAGATTATTATTATTATTTTTATATTTATATTATTATTAATATTTTTTTATTATTCTTTTATACCCTGTGGGAGTATATTATGTCTTTTATTTTACAGATATTTTGACACTTTGACCAACCCTCTTAACCAATAAATGCATGTATATACACAACTTTATTGCAATGCCACAACACAAAGCCATCTTTTTATATGTTTGACCAAACTAGACAACTTGAGCATTGTTGTTGCTGTGTTGTTGTTGTTGTTTCTGTTGCTGTGTTGTCGTTGCTGTTGCTTTTGCGGCTACTGTGCTGCTTTTTGGGCAGCCTTTTTGGAGCTGGGCAAAGCTCTTCAAAGCCCTTTTGCCCCAATGCGACTGATTCACCTTTCCTTTAGCTTGTTGTTGCTCCTTTTCCTGTATTTTTTTTTTGTTTTTTTGGTGGAGACAAGAAAATAAAACCCACATGTGAGCATTTAATTTCAACAACTGTCGCTGGGGCTACCAACAAACATCAGAGTGAAATACCAATACCAAGATGCCAACATACAAGCAGCATCAGGCTACCTTTTCCGTCTCCCTACCCCCCTTGCCCTATATTGCCCTCTGTGGCAGACTGTGATCCCCAATGCAACGGCAACAGAGGCAGCAACGTCGTCGTCGTCGTCGTCGTTGTAGTCGACGCCTGACACCAACGGCCCTCATGTTGGACACTAAACAGCGGGCGCTGCCAAATGACATCCAAACTACATGTGAAGTACAACAGCAACAGCAGCAGCTACAACAACAACATCAGCAGCAGCAGCAACAACAATGCACAAGTAACAGTGGGAGCCGCATTAATATGGCCAAGGTAAAGGGTATTTAAAAGCAGCCAGAAAGGCACACCAGGTCCAAAAGGAACGACAGGCGAGTCAAAAAGACAACAACGTTGTTGTTATTGCTGTTGTTGCTCTCGTTCTTGTTGTTGTTGCTCGTTTTGGGGCTCTGACTGTGTGTGTGGGTTTTGAAACAGGTAGTTTTTTTCTTCTTTCTTTGTTTTTGGCCAACATTTAAGAAACACGCTGAGCCAAGAGCAAGGAAAGTAAAAGCCACAATTCTGTATAGTCAGAATATTCTCGCTATTCATCTCTCCCTCTTTCTCTCTCTCTCTCTCTCTTTGCATCTCTCTTTTCGATGCAGTAAAAAATTAAAACAGGCTTTAAAAACATGACAGCGCACAGAGCGCAACCCTGAAATTAGTTGACAAGGATGAGGAGGCAAAGGGAATTACACCAACAACAACACCATGAAAGTCAACAACAAAATGGAAAATGGGTGGACTGCGTGCTGTGTAAAGATTTACATAATGTGTGGAAACGTCCAACAAACAACATCGTCGTCGTCGTCGTAGTCGTGTGGGAATTTCATTAATGAAAGAATTATGAGAGGTTACATAATGAGGACTGTCTGGTTCTCTGCTTCGTAGAGATGGCAGATAATGCCAACATTTCAAATAGATATCTCTTCTCTCCGCATGTGTGTGTGTGTTTGTTTGATGCAGGCTAATAACACTGCGGGGGTGTTGCCGTGTGGTCAACAGACTGTCAGAGGGCCAAAAGAGCCACTGAGTTGTCCATTGTTGTAGTCAACAAATTAACAAAGTTTCCAAGGAATTGTGTAATTGAGCGCATTAGTTTGGTTTTTTGGGGTTAAACCCAGGGCGAGTCGTTCATCACGTGCTGCTCCAATAGTAATTTGACAACTCTCGAGCTAAATTAACACAAAGAAAGAAGGAACGAGAGAAAGATCCTAGATAGTTGCATACACGACCCGTATACAAAAGTATCAGGAAATTTTTAATATAAATTTCAACTTTATAATTACGAAGCCATAAATTTATAATCAAGCAAACTATTTTATTAACATAGATAGCATGAATTTCACTTTATTAAATATGATTTACTTTTAAAATTTAAACCATTCAATTAACTTTGCTTCAGTTCACTATAAATGATCGAATTTGTTTTCCACTGATTTCTAGCTACTTTAAATCATTAGGAAAACACTCAACACAGTAATACAAATATTTGGTAGAACACAGTAGAGTTCTATCAAATGAACTCACCTTAGCATTTAATGGATCAATTAACATATTTGTTTAACCTACTTAAACTACTTAAAGAACACATTCGAAGATCATCTATGTAACAACTACAAGCTCCACTCAGATAATTGCTATTGGGAAGTCAAATATAAAGCAAAGTAACCGAAATACACCTTCTTGCTTCAACTAATTTGACAAGTTTTAAAGCAAATTACCATAGGTAAAAAATTAGCATGGCAAATCAAGAAACGGTTTCGCTTGAGACACAACGAGGAGCGTCATAAGTAGATGTCCAATTTGTGGACTCTAAATGGAAGTCGAAACTGAAACTGTTGCCAATTTCAAATCGCAATACGCACCTGTCACATAAATCACCGTCCGAATGTGATTTATTAGTTATTCATATTAGTTACCATGCGAAGGCTGCGGCAACTTCAACTTCGTGTGTCCGACAGTGTCCCGGAGGGGCCAAAAAAAATAAAATAAAATAACAGACACAAACATGCGGTAATACATAATAAGCAATATATAAAACATATGTATCTATGAGATACATGAGTGTGTATTGTGTGTGTTCTCCCCAAGTCAAGTAAGTCCAAGTTTAGCCCAAGTCTCACAGCTGCACGAATATTTTTTATATTTCATCTATTATACATATTTTTTGGCTCTTTTGGTGCTGTGTAAAATATTGAAATTGAGTGCAAACTATTTGAACTACTGGGGGCTGTTGTTGTTGTCGAGCATCTACTGAAGATACAGATACTTTCGCACACATACCTCGTAGCTACATTATTAAAATGATATAAAGTAGCCGAGGCATGAACTAAAATCGATGTTGTCTGCTGTTGGCAAGGCATTTGTTGCATGTGCTTCAGCTTTGGCCAATGAACCGAATGAAAGAAGGAATCTACTCGCACTTGGATGGCATGGAGATGGTTGTAGTATGTATGGCTAAGGTAGCAGCAGATGTGCTTAAGCTATGGATAAGTATCTACAAGTTGTTTGGCTAGTATCTGAAGCGTTGATAAGTGCTAAGTTATGGGACTTAAACGAAGTTGCGCACAATTGCAAAACATCGTAGATGAAAATGATGAGATGTAGTAGTAGTCGGCTAGCTTATAGCCTGGCTGCTAAGGTATTTTACGAGCTAGCGAAAGTCTCTCAGCTATTTACAGACTATCAACTAAGCCAAATCTATGCTCTTTAAGTGCCGGAATGCTAATAAAAATTTAGCATAAATCAGACTGCAGCGTTTTATATTTAGCCCATGCTATGTTCAGAGAACTTTTCGGAAACCACACGGGGGAGAAAACTTTTGTGAATATTTTAAGGTCAACTGTCGCGTAACTGCAGCCCCATTTTGGCAAGATAATGGAAGAATAACTAAGCTTCAAATATTCTTTAAATAACGCGATTTTAAGGAACTTAACTCTAAGCAAATGCCGTATAAATATATTATATACATATTTTATATAAAATACTTATGCTGTATATTGAAATATTTAAAAAAAATAATACTACTTTTCATATAAAATAAAGTAATCAATAAATTATATTACTACATAAATAATTAACAAATAAATTATGGGAATATATAAATAAATATATATGCATTTTTATAAATATGTTTGCATTTATAAAATATAATACGATGAATGCTAGATGGATATTTGTCAAAATTCAGGTTCTGAGTGTGTCTAACAACGTTTTGGCAACATACACAACACGCACTCGTAGCTCGTAAAGATTCCAAATTATAAGTCGTATAAGTACTTAGTTATGACCATAAAAAAGAGGCAAACGAAAAGACAGCAGGCAAAGCGCTCTGGAACTCAGCTAAGACAGCAACTTTGCCGACCAACGACTGCTGTCAAAGTCATTTGGCGCATAATTTTTACAGCTGTCTGAGGCCCGTACCGTAACCAACACCATCCCATGCCGCCCCACACACACACAGTTCTGGGTTGCCGTAACCCGCATCGCATAACTTTTATAGTCGCCGTCGGTTCGTTGCTAAAATATTCTAATTGTTTTTAACAATTTTTGAATGCGCCGTGTACGCGGCGTCATAAATCTTTTGCCTTACTGCAGCATCAGCAGCAGCAGCAACAACAAAAGCTGCGGCAACAATGGAAGATGATGAGGCCAAGGCAACAACAACAACAACAATAACAGCAACAACGGCAAAGTCATTGGCCAAGACAAATTTGCTTTAAAGCTCGCCAATAAAAGTTAACAACGCAGTCATATATGCATACTTACAAATACATAAAGGGAGTTTTCTATCTCTCCTCTTGAGTTAGACAGAGATTTTGTAGTCAGAGCCAAAACCCATTCAAGACTTTTAAAGATCGTTAAACTGAGCCTATGTACATACATGTTCATGTTCATGGATCCGATATGCCGTTAGACTATTTCATTTGGCAAATAGCAAACTGTACTTGAGCTGCTGTAATAGGGATTGGATTCTAACTAGCTTTTTATGTATGCTGAAAAATATATTAAATAGTTCCGCATACGTCTTCAGCTGGTTACAGTAATAAAAGTAATCTTAAATTGCACTACAAGCTTTTTTTAATGTGCTTTCAAAGTAGTTTTTATATTAGAAGAGTACAATACTAAAAACCATTTGCATATAATTAATTTAAATAGTAACATTGTATAGTTGAACTTTTAAGTTAAGTTAATAAGCTTAATGCTATTTTAACGTGCTTTTGAAGTAAAGCCATTAAAATTCGTATATGATAATTATATTTTTAATATATTATTAAGCTTGAATTTCTGTCAACTGAGAATAAAGTGTTTTATTCTGTTTTCAAAAATTATTCTTTATGTTTCAAGTGCTTTCTAAATTCTATCTTTATATAGTACAATAAAAACTAATACAAATAATACAAAAAAGTTTATTGCTAAACTTCAAGTGCACTTTTCAGATCATTAAGCTTTTTTATGTGCTTTCTAAGTTGTTTCTTTATATGGCAACAATTTATTTATTTATTTAATGAATGTTTATTATGGAAGTCAGCAATACATAGTACAATATTACAAACCATGAGAATACAATCTATAATCAATAATAAATTATTTTATTTAAAGTGAATTTGTTTCTCATTGACTATAAAACATTATAACGTGTTTCTTCTAAGTTTTATTAATTTATATTTTATGTATTATATATTTGCATATTATAGTATAAATAATAGTAAAAATAACTTCAGCTTCAACTAAAGCTTAATGTGTTTTCAAAGCTCATTTATGGGCTTTCAGCTAGTCTAATGTGCTTAAAGCTAGTCTCGTTATAGGATAATCTTACAAATATTTATCATATCAGAAAATACAAAAAAAAACTTGTGTTAAAGGCAATATTTATACTGTCAAGTTTATTTTTATTTTGTTATTTTTTTTGTAATTTCCTTTTCTCTATTTAAATGTCGATTTAGCTAACGCTACGAACGGCTTTTGAAACTTAGCCAAAGGGGCGACTGCGTGTTTCTCATTTGAGCCCGCTTCTCACCCCCATCTCCGCCACAAGCTAAATTTGATTTTCTGCTGTTTTTCATTTGTGGCGCATTTTCCATTTCATAAAGCAGCCATCGAGCCGGCAGTTTATGATTTAAGCTTGCAGCATTTACTGGCCTACCCACTTGCCACTTGCGAGCTGGAGTTGAAGCTGGAGCTGCTTATTAGCTGGCTTCTTGGCCTGTGGACTTCCTTGAACGCGCCAAACTTCTGAGGCAAGTGCCGTTTGACGTCGACGCATTAATGATTGTTAGTGAGTTGTGAAATTGCTCTAACTGCACTTGCGGCAGCAACAACATCAACAGCAGCAGCAGCGGCAGCTTCCACATCATTTGCCAGTGGAGTCGACACTGTTCGACTGTCCGACTCTTGGACTGTCAGCATGTCCAACAACGTCAAAGTCTTTCCGGCAGCCAATGCTTCGACTTGACTTTGACTTCGAGAGACTCTGTGGAAGCAACCCGTTCCCGTTCGCATATTAAAGAGTAAATTTTTCAATTTCACAGACATTAAACGCGGCTGCTGCTGTTGCTACTCAACTTGACTACACTTCACTTGCTTCAGTTGCCCTCCACATACCCCACAAAACTGAACTCGCCAGCCTCCCCTCGCCACCTCGCCCAGTCACCAACCTCAACCTCTAAGACACAGTCTGAGCTAAACGTTTCTGCCGCTGGCTATTTTTAGACACGGTTGCGGCTTCGTCTTGGTGTTGGTAACTAAACATTTTTGCCATTAAATAGTTTGTTAAAATTTGCCTTATTAGATTATTAAATTTTGCAATTTAAGCAAAATTCGTTATGGCATTTTGAGGCTGTCCAAAGTATTTCATCTCTCTCGTTCTGTCCCTTTTTGAACGCAGCGATAGAGAGCGAAAGCTGAGCTACGGCACAGTGCTCGATAAGTGTTCGTGCACGCTTCGAAAATGATCTCTATTTGCAAATAAACCTTTTAAGTTAAGATCATATTTAAATCAGAAAGCTCTCCTTATATTTAATAAGGTATATATATAAAATGTTAGCATAAATTGTTGGAAAACAAGACATTATTATATTCATTATATTTTTACTATAAACTAACCGTTTAAATCAATTTAGAAAACTGCATGCAACTGGTTATATCTATTTATCTATCATTACCATTAAGTATCTTTAACTAAGTATTTAAATATAAATATATTTTTTACTATTAAAGCAATATATAATATATAATTATCCAATCTATCTTTACTATCTCATTTAACCGTAACTATTTAATTATCTATCTATTCATTTGTATTTATTATTTTCTTACATCAATCTGCTGTAATTTTTGCCAATTCTCTAGTCTGTTTTGCACGAAAAATGTATCTTCGATTTTTCCTGCTTGCTTTTGGAGCTCGTTCTAAGCATCTAAATCATTTTTAATCCATCGTTTGCTGCTCCTTTATTGCAAATATCTAGCCAACTGCTAACTAATAGATACACACACTCTTCTACTATCATAATGCTGAAAATGTACGTATCTGCAGCTATGTTGCACAACTCTTCTTGCATAACTCTTCTTTCGCTAGGTGTATCCCAGTGGCAGGGAGGAGGAGCAGGAGCGGGAGGAACAGAATGGGCAAGTAGATGGTTCACTGGGTTCGACGAAGACGTCGACGAATTTTACATTCAACATTGCCCCCCAGAGTGCAGCACGCTCTCTGGTCATGTCCTGGCTACTGCTCCTGTTACAGGCAATCGGTGTATGTGTGTGAGTGTGTGTGTGTGTATCGACATGTGTGTATGCCATGTGAGTATTTCAATGTGTGTGTGTGTGTGGCGCTTTTGTTGCTACTGGCCATATGCCAATTTTCGGTAAACTAACTTGCCTAAACTCGACAAGCAAATTGCCTTCATTAAGATACATGCCTGTGCTACCTAGAATTTAGATACACACACATATCACTTGACTGAATGTGTGTTTGTGTATTGGATCGAACCATCTTTCTACATGTGCATTTTACGGGTACTGCACTTCTTCTCCTCTTGCATTTCTCTACTTATACCCGATATTCGTAGAATTCAAGGGTATATTGAATTCGCTAAAATTTACTTGGCAGAGAAACGGAGGCGTGTATATTCAGTTAGTCAAGATTTTATTTTATTATTATTCTTAATTAACATTTTACTATATTTATAATATTTTTATAAATTATTATTTTACTTAAGTTGCTAATGGCTAATGGTAATAAGAGCTACATAGTATATCAATAATCTTGAAAAACATCAGTATTTTCATTATTTCGTCACGTTTCCTTCCGCAAAAAACTAACTACACTCACTATTTTACTTGGCGCTGTGAACATTCCCTTTTATTATTATTATATTTATATAAATTTGTATTATATATATTTTAATCAAGTAACGGGTATATAATAGTCGAGGACTAAGCTATGGCCTTCTTATTTTCCTTTTTCTATTTTTACAACGACGATGACGATGGCTTCAATTGGGTCAGAGCCCAACAACAAAAACAACAAGAACAGAAATAACAGCAATAACAAGCAGAAGACTGCAGAGTTAACCCACAACAATTTCAATAGATACATGAACGTTCCTTTGCAGAGGCTCCAACTAACGGAAGCCACTTAAAAATACGCCAAGCTACACCCACGACTTTCGTGGCCGAGTCTAGGCAAAAGTGTTTAAAGAGTTTTAGAACCGTCAATAGAACGCCCCATCCACAATACATCGCCAGGGCCGCACATTAAAGTTAATTTCGAATCGCTTTTAAATTAGCTTAATTCGCTGAAATAAAACTGACGCCTACGAAACGAGAAAAAGAAATGAAAGAAAAAATAACTAAAGCCAGAAAGCAAAAAGCCAAAAGAAGCACAAACTTGAAATGAAACCAAAACGGCAGCTAAACATTTAAATGTTGTACAAAGGCAATAACAATAACAACGGCAGCAGCAGCAGCAGCAGCACAACAAGAAACTGTAGCTGAACACATACGTGAGAGATACAAAGATACACACTACTTTGCAGATACATTCAGACTGCGCGTGCTGTTGAAGGCGCAGCTTACAAAAACAGCAACAACAACTGTCCGCAACATCAACTCCAACAACAACTATACAACTTTAAGATACATTTTCGGACTGCCGCTGTCGATTGGAGACGGCCACAAACATTTTTTTTTTTTAAACGCTAGAACGCCTCTTCACAACACTTTCCACAAAATGGTAAAAAAAAAAAAACACGAAATACCAAAAACAAATTTATTTTTTTCTTTCTTTATTTTGGTTTTTGTTTTTCATTTTGCTGCCATTGCGGTTTTTTATTGCTTGTTGTTGATATTCGGATTTTTGTATCTTTTTGTGCGTTTGCAGATTCTTTTCAACAATTATTTTTGCTGCTGCTTCTTTTGTATGATCTTTATTGCTTTTGCTTAAAGTCACAACTTCCACAAACACAGCAACAACAACAACAGAAATGAAATTAAGTTGAAATATTTAAATATATTGCAGGCGAAATAATGGAATGAAAAAAATACCAATTATCAATTAAGTCAACCAAACGCAAGGCACCAAAATGTAATAAAATACAGAGCGACGACAATGGCAGAAAAATAACAATTAAGAGTGCAGCAAAGTAGAGTATACAACGTGAAGATACCCTTGAAAAATGTAAATTAATCTTTAATCAGGTTTTAGTTAGCCTTTTGAGTATTATGTGAAATATTTACATTTTCAACTGACAGATAGACATTACAATTAAATTGATACGGCTTATATGCAATGTTTTCCTACATAATTATATATTGTATTCATATATTTCCTACTGCGAAACAACCTTATTTTAACCGGCTTTAATCTTTTTATTTATTATTTATTTGGTTACAGGGTATCCACGAAGAAGAAGAAGAGTCTGAAACCTGCAGATGATTTTGGTTCAGTATTCAGTTTCGGGTTTTGATGTTGGTCAGTTTCCTGTTGCCGCGCTCATAAAATAATATGAAAGAAAATATACAACAGACGCGCGCTCTGAACACAAAGATAAAAACATTAATTATTATTAATTGCCCTTTTTTCTTCTTCTGCTGCATTTTTTTCTTTCATTTCATTTTTGTAGCCTTTTGTTTTATCCACTGTCTGTACCTTTGCTCCATACTCACATCCTTTTGGCAACTGTCGTCGCCGTCCCTTTTGCCTTTAAGGGTCTTCTCCTTAAGTATTCCCTCACTTCATCTGTTTCCTTTTGTTGCCTGTGATTTAAGAGCTAGCGGCAATTTATGGAACCGCCCAAAGTTCTCACTAATGTTAAGTAAAACCTGTTCTCAATGTTCGTCTTTTTTCTTTTACTTTTTTTTAAGCTAATCGAAATGACAAGTTTTTAATTTGGCCAACGAATTTGTATGTGGAATGTTTTCGGAGTCTGGGAATCTGGTTTAGACACAAACTTTTGTCGCGTGGGCAGCAGCATGTTATACAAATTGTTGGGTTCCATTTTGGTAAGAGATTAACTTTATGCCAAACGAAGGAGGAGTTAAAAGCCAGACAGTTGTGCTAAATGAATCCAACATCAAATGCAAAAGTTAATGGATTAGTTTAAAAAAATGTATACTATTCGTCTTAGTTTCAACTTTCGTCAGAACTAAAGAGATTAATGTGCAAATGTCAAAAGATTAAAGATCTCAAATTGCTAAATTTGTTCTATGATAATCGAACATGCAAAATATATAAAGGTGTATACTTGAAATTTAATATTGATCGATGTAAAAGCGTTATAAATAATCTGCCTTTTGTCAGAAGTTTATAATAATATATCATCATCTTAGCAGGAAATTGAAAAATGCTATTCTAACTTTCTTACAACAATAATATCTATATTAAGCTGCATTTTACATCCATGAATAATTAAGTTGCTTTTTTATTCATATTTCTATCAAACTTTTATCTGTAATCGCGTTTTCTTTTCTCTTTTATTGACCTCTTCTCAATTTTTAATCTGAGCAATAATCTCAGTTCCGTTTGCCCAACTCAATCAGAAATTCTCACACATTTTTTTTTAGATTTTCTTGTAAATTTGATGACTACATAAATTGTACATATTGATAACTTGATTAATGTCCAAATTTTTGCCAAAGCTGCTCTAGTTTTTCATATTCCCCCCTGCACTTTTCCACAAAGAAGTTTTCAAAGTTTTCTAGTTAGCAGCCAATGAAAAAGACCAAACGAGCGTTCAGCCAAAAATTGCCAAGCTATCGATCAGCAAAAATAAAAAGAGCAAAAAATTGAAACTTAAATTGCAACAATTTGCAAGAAGCCGAGTGTTGGACAAGAGCCTCGAGGACAGCAATGTCCTGGCCTTGCCTCGCCTTGCGTTTTACGTTGTCCTATCTGTCGTGTCTTTTCAGCGTGCCTTTTCGACACTTTCGCTTTAATTAAAAACTTACAAAGAGTTTTCTCTCTTGGCTGAGGCTTACATGAGCAAAATATGCGTAAAATATGCCAAGCAGACAAGGGAAGCGCCACAAAAAGGAATTCCCATAAAATGCAGCTGAGAAAATCTAGTTAGAGCTCCAGTTTTACACTACAGCATAACAGCAACAACAAGTAAGCCCCAAAATAAATAGCAAAAATCCTAAAAATTATATCAACTCTAATGTGTTGAAATTTGCATGTTCTAAGAAAATTGTTTACGAGAAAAGCTATGCAAATTAATTGCGAGGTTTGGTGCAGAATTAGCTATGATATAGGCTTTGAAATATAATATATATTCAACGTTACCTAAATAGAAATAGTCGACAACAAACTATTAAAAATAAATTTCAAATAATTTGAAGTTAAGATTAAAAACTGAAAAGGTTGAACTTACAATATTAAATGTATTAAAATTCAACGACTCGTATCTTTTACTTTGATCAAGATCTTTTGCTCTAATACGTATTTATCGATGTATCACAACTTCTGCTTAGTTTTCTTTATATTCCTTAGTCTACCCTCACAAATTGACGGAATGTTTGGAATTTTATTGCTACATGCTCTCAATTAAAACCATATCTAGCTTATTTGTAAACAGTTTAAGTATTTGTTCTGAAGTTGAAAGAAACTAATTGTTCGGCAACTTCGATGCTTGTGTTGCAGTTCACATAGTTCAATCTGAAGCCTCTCAATTCTATCAACAGTTCTTGAGTCTGCTTTGATTTACAGCTACAGTTTTAGAGTTTTAAGTAAATCATTTATTCTTCTACCCAACCAAACTAGTTAACCAAATACATATACTTCCTTTGAACAGGCGCCTAACGAGACCCAAAAAAAAAAAGAAAAGAAAAATAAAAATGTCACCGCATGCATTTTTGTTGAGCAAAAGTTTTTGCATATGGCAAAACCAAAACGACAGTGCATAAAATATATGCTTTTTACAACAAATTTCCATATATACAGTCAGCAAGAGATAGATATAGAGAAGGATAAATGGAGATGTATCTATGTATCTTCATGCCTATAACTGAGTATCTGCTGTGTGTTGTTGGGCGTGTGTTTTATGTATAAATTTGCGTATGCATTTTTTATTTTTAGTTTTTTTTTTTTTTTTGGGACAAGGGACTCTTTTGCTTTTGTTGTAGTTACTGTTGTTGTTGTTTATGCAGAAGGCGCCCAAAGAAGCGAGTGGTAAAATGCAAACAAAGCCTTTTTGTCTGACAACATGTTGTTCTTGTTCTACTTGCTGTTGTTGCTGTTGCCGTTGCTAAGGAATGTAAAAAATGTTTAGACAAATTAAAAATAAGAGTAACCAAAAGATAAATGAGGTACGGAGAGGTTCTACTTTTTGTGTGGGTGTAAAGAAGGGGTGCAAAAGTATGTAGGAGGGTAGTGCTAAATTTGCTGCGTTGGCAACGCGCATTTGGGTCAAGGTGTTTGTTGTTATTGTTGTAAATGTCGCCTGGTTTTGGTTTATTATGAAAATTGCTGCAAAAACAACGCGCATCTTGTGTTCGTTGCTTTTGCTGTTGTTGTTGCTGTTGCGGCTGTCATTATGAGAAACGAAGCGTTGCACCATATCAGGGACAACTTTCAACAATTGCTAACAGATTTAGTTCACAGTTAGCGACTGTGAGATACTCTCTCTAGCTTTATCTATGTTCATGAAATATGTTAAATATAACTAAAATATAAATCTTAAATATTCATTTAAATTTATTAGATTTTCTTTGTTTTTTTTTAAGCTGTTGTATCCGTTCATAGCATGTCCTAGTTTCTAAATCGTGATATTTATATGTACATTAAATCCACTTAATTGTGCCTTCCCCTTCACTTCCTTTCGCATATATATTTATGACCCATCCAATACACTTTCTCTCGCTCTTCCTTTAGAACTCCACCCACATATGCATAAAATATGAGCATGATTAAAGTGTCCATAGCATGTTATAGCCTTAGCCAAGTGCTACCAACAACAACAATGTGTTGCAGTTTTTGCAGCTAAAACTAAAATTATTATGGGAAATTTGTACATGTTGAAGGAGGCGGCAACGAATAGCGAATAATCAATAAAAATAAAATATATCACACGTTGAAAGCAAACGCCTTTACACCCCCCCCCCCCCCTACTCTCTTAGTGTTGCCCCCATAAAGAGACTCCATATTCCCAATTTAAGGGGGTTTCTCTAGCTATCTCTATCCCGGTCTCTCTCTCTCTCTCGTTCTCTCTCTTTGAGTTGCTCATTTCGTGTTCATGTGCCATTATACAAATATAATATTCTTACATTTTTTCTTTTTTTTTTTTTTGGTGTGCAGTTTTTGCCGCTTTTGTGTTTTTGCCACCAGTAAAGTAACTGGCTGCCACACAGCTACACGGATACAAGAGCCCGGACACGTTTCACACGCACGCGCAGGGGTTGACAGCGGGACGAAGGGCCGACTTCATGTTGCTGGGAATGGCACCCTAGTTGGCTTGGTTCTTGGCTTGGTTCGTTTGGTTTGGTTTGGTTAGTTGCCTGCTTGATTTGCCTGTCGTGTTATTGAGCAAATTGTACAATGTAAGGCACAAGTTTCGTTCGCCTCTGTACAGTAGAAATTTCATATCAAAAACGATTGACAGTTGTTGCTAAATAACGTATAAATCAGCCATTTAGCACATTTAAAATGCAGTCAATATGATTTAATTATACGGCAATTTTAATCTGATTTTTGAGCCACAGCAAATTAAAAACTCTTTAAATAATTATAAGACAATTAACTTAAAATTCCTGATGTAAATTGGCAGTTTTTAAATCAATTCACATTATATATCACATTTTATCAATCAAAAAAGTCGTCAAAAGCCATAATTTATAAGGGAAAATTAAGTTTATCATAGATTACTAAATGTTATACTTAGAACTACTGACAAGCTAAAACTGGGAATATTTAAAATATCATTTTAAATTGTCGTGTTAGGTTGTTCATTTTTAAACAAGTTATAAACTAATTCACTTTATAAGCGATTAAAAGTTAAGAACATTAAAATGTGTCAATAAAATTGATTGTTGCTATTTCAAAAACAGCTCATAACATTTAAGTATACTCTTTAAACAAGGGACGTTTTATAGGAAAGTTTTAAAATATAAAGTACAATGTAATTATTTTTACAATTACACTTTATATATTTCTACATTTTTATATAAATATAATAATCATTAAAATTGAATTTAATATTTAATTTATTAAAGAAAAACTCTTCAAGTATTATTAAGAAATTCTTTTAACAAAACCGAAATAAATGGAAAAGTGTAATTGATTTTACAATCAATTCTTTTTTTTATGAATTTTCTCGACTTGAGTTAAGCATAAACTTTAGAGTTGCTTCTCCACAAAGAAAACACTTGGAACAGCAATATCTTTTAAGACTTAACTGCAACTTTTCCATTAACCGGTAAAACCAACCCTAACTTCCATTCAACCATTATGCTTAATCCCTTTAATAAGCCAGTATTATATGACATTTTTTATGCATTATGTTTTGTTTTCCTTTATAAGTTTTTGCTGCTTATAGCCAATGTTTACTGTACTAGACACTCGACAGTTTCAGCAAAATTAAAAAAAGGGACAAGCATTTTCCATTTTTCCATACCGCACACACACACACACACAAACACACAGCTCGAAGTGTTCTTTGTGTTGTGTCAAATGGCGTTGATTTTGTTGTTCAGTTTCAGTTTATGTTTTTGCGTTCTTATTGTTGTTGCTGAACTACTTCGATTATGGCCCTGTTGTTGCCTGTTATTGCGCTGGAATTCATGTGAAATTTTGTATGCGCCTTTTGTAGTATTTTGTACTCGCATTTGAGTGTTGCGAACACTTGAGTGCACACACAAAATAATGTGGTGTGCTGTGCTGTCAAGGGATGTCTTTTCACACGCCCCAGCATCACTGGCAGGATATGCCACAAAATGTTGCTCATCCACACAGACAGACTGAGAAAGACACACACACATATGCATATAAAGGAAGTTATAGTTACACTAAGTAACTGTGTTTTAGCATCATCGTGGCTGCAGCGTGTTAATTGCAATTATGCCATGCCGCACATTCAAGCACATTGCATCCTGTCAGCTGCATTGATGCGGCAAGTTTCTCCACCGACGAACCGTGCAAAATTATTGTGACACAATTTTATGCGTTTCAGGATGGCAGAATCCGCATCAGGAGCTACGGCAACGACAACGGCAACGGCAACGACAACGGCAGCAGCAATGGTAACAGCAACAGCTATCGTAGCTTCCTCATCCTGTCATCGTATATTGGCAAGTTATGCCACATGCCACATGCCAAGGCAAGCAGCGGCAACATGCCAACTAGTTATGCGTGCACAGGAACACAGCAAGCTGCCAACTTCAACTCGATTCCCCCACCATTTCATCTCCCCTCACCATGCTATTCCCAATCACTTTTCCCCCTGGTTTCTCCTGCTTTCCCAGCGCAGGCGCTTTTCTCGTCCTGTGTCTGTGTCTGCATTTAAGTGCTACCCGAAATTGCCTTTTTAAAGGATTTTACGCACACACACAGACACATATGTGGCTGTCTGTCTGTCTGCCTGTCCGTCTGTCTACTTTTCCTTGACTGTTTCTCTATGTGACATTTCCCTGCTCGGGCGCCTTTAACACTTGTCCCTCTGCTCTACGCTTGTCAACGTTTGCCATCTTCGTTGTCGTTCCGATTTCAGTGCCATTTTCTTCTGGATATTTTCAATTGATGCATCTATCTTCTTAGCTCTCGTCCTGTCGTCCTATCCTCCTTGCTGGCATTGAGCCAAAGCTACGCATTTTGCAAACTCAATTCGTGCGATAAACTAAAATAAAACTGTGCCCGTAATTTTTGGCAGCCCCTCCTCCTCTCTTCTTTCTCGTTTAATCTAACTGCATTTTCACTTTCTTTTTATTTGTCGATTTTTATTCAAATTTTTTCTATTTGCTGTTTTCCCTCAATGGTTTTTCTTTTTGTATTTCTGCAAACTGCATTTACCAGTGTCAAAGGCGCTTAATTTAGTTTCATTTATCTCCTTCTCTCTCTCTCCCTTTCTCCCCTTCTGTCATTCTCTTCGTAGTTTTTGTCTTATGTTTTTGGCATGTAATTTGCTGGCTTCATTCGGAAATTGCTTCGTTTTTTTTGTCTGCATTTTCCATGTTTCATTTGCACTCTCTCTCTCTTTCTATTTTACCACTTTTCACTTATTATTGGGATGTGCTTCTTGCGTGTCCGCGTTGGCTTTGCCAATTGATCAATAATTAAGGCTGCAGCAATTAAATATTAATAGCCAGAGGGGAGGAGAGCAGGTCATAATGCAAATGATAAGTTCTTTTTAACACGATTTACTTGCACATTTACAGTTAATGCGCTCATTTTGTTCCATAAGTTGAGGACTGCAATGCAATTTTATCGTAGGGTATTCCCTATTATTGAACACCCTGCAGCCAAAGAAAATTATCAATATAATTGTCAACGTTTTTGCAGAAGTTTTACCTTGATCAGCACTAATTAAATTCTGAATCTTTGAAAATTTAGAAGACATACAGCTAACATATTTGATAGATGACTTAGATTATTATCCTATCAATGAAAGAAAACGTATTGAAGCTGAATTTTTTTAAACGGAATTATAAAACTAATTTTAAAAACTTACTATTCATAAAAAAGATTAATATAAAGACCTAATATAAATAAAAGAATATTATAAAAAACTAATATAAATTAATGAATAGTATAAAAACCTAATAAAAACCACAATAAGAATATAAATATCTAATTTAATTGGAATAGTAACATTTAATCCTCATCTTAAGCTGACTTAGAGTATCTGCTAGCCAACCACTTCGAACTGCAACATTCTTGCATTATTTCCTTTTTCATTTCATTCACGTCTGTCTTGTAAAGCCGCAGTAATTAAAGCGCATTATTTATGTGGTGTCAAAGTGGGAAAATGGAAAAGCTGCAACAACTGTTACCTCTCCTATGAAAAGTATTTTAAATATATGTATGTTAAATTGCACCAAACTCTCAGTTATCATTTATGTCAGCAAACGAACAACAAAAACAACACGAGCTGTGCTCAACCAGCTAAAGAGATAATTTTCCAGGTGAAAACTCTGAAACTGTCATCAAAAATAAACCTCAACTGATTTCTGTTTAGTCAGCAGCTAAATCTAAAGATATTTCTTTATAATTTTATTGTTAGAAAATAGATATTTATTTCATTTTATGGGGAAATCAGTGGAAATCCAATTGAGTTGTCAGGTAAACAATTAAGTGTCTGTTTACAGTTGAATTGAACGTGTTGGATGACAATGAAAATGAGCTGACAATTTATTTACAACTGCAGTTATTTATACTTAAAATTGTTTAGTTTATATTAGTTGTGATACGGCAAAAAGTTAAATAGTTAAAGAAAACTACAACTTCAACTACAGCCCCAATCATCTGTCAATCTTTTCATAACATTTTCAACAGTCTAATTGAAGATTGAACTGTTATTTCATGAGATTTTTGTTGTGTTGCCACCAGCAGCGGCGCTTGTTTAGTTTATGTTTGCAGCGTAAACAACAAATTAACAATAACAAAACGGAGCATAAATAACCCGAAGATGCATTTGCTGTTGAGGCAGCTGCAATGTTGCAAGCATTGCAGGCTAAACCGTTTAAGATACTTTACAATAAACAGTTGAAGTATCATGAAATTTGGCCCCCAGGAAAGAGGAAAGCGGTAAGGGAAGAGACGAGGGAAACTCCAAGTTAAACAGATGCAATCCAGTCAACGCAGTCAGTTCCTGTTCGCATACAAAAGCCGTTAATTGGGCACAGACGATGCGGAGTCGATTTCAGTAAATTGCACAATGCAGCTGATAAAAGTTGCAACAACTTCTTCGTACTCGTAAATATGGCGACCACAAAGTACAACAACAACAACAACCACAACAACAAAAATCGTGGGAAACGGAGACGCCTCAGATTACATTACCCGCCTCTTATTTGCTTCATTCGCAAGTAAGTAACATGACAAAAGTCCAAAGCACGACAAAATGTTTCAAGGTGTGTTTCAAATTGCAATGAAATTTATAAAAGAGACACCGCAAAAAGCAACAAAATACGAGTATTTTATTGCGAAAGAAACATTGGCGAGCCAATTGAATCATCATCATTGGATCGGGGCACATCATTGTTTATTCTTATTCATTTTTTTTTTTTTGGTTTAAGTTTCATTTTCCACTCATTTAAATGCTAAGCGCATGCCACAAGAGTTTGACTCAGTTTTAGAAACTTTAAACTTTATCTAGACCATTAAGTTTTACAAAGAAATTTTTATGTGCAGCAAATATGTCAGCTAAGTGCTGTGGATCCGTATCACTTCTAACGCTGAGCCGCAACCGAGAAGCTGACTCAGCGAAAATGTACAAATGGGCAAGAAATGGGGAAAAAAAGTCAACAAGCAAACAAAACAGCAATAAAACACGGCCTCAAAGATACTCCGCAGAAAGCCACACACACACACAACCACTTACAATGTGTGTGTATCTGTTAATATATGTATTTTTCATATGCGCTTGAGAAAATTACACTATGCAACATATGAACTTCAATTAATGTTCAATTAAACACTCTGAATTGCATGCTAAATTAAATATTTTAATTTAAATAATCATTGTAAAATAGTAATTTATATTTATAATTTAGATGAATGAATAACTTTTGAGTTCTTATAGTAAGGGATTATCTTTTCAGATCTTGATCAAATCAAATCTAAGCTAAATCAATAGATAAATAAATATTGCATAATAATTTATACATTGTGCGCTATGATATAATATAATAAATTTAATAATGCGAATATTTTAACCTTTCCCAGCTCCAATAATTTATTTATTTATTTATTAAACAGTTAGTGAATATTTTCATAATAATAGCACGTTTCCTATTCCTCTTCCTTATTATTAATGTTTAGATCCAACAGCTTAAAGAATTCACTAATCACTTCCCGCTTCACATAACTTATGCTCGTCAGATCTACAAAAACAATTATAATGTAAAGTTTCTTTAAGAAAAATATGCCTCTGAGGGGACTCATTGTCTTTATCATCATATCTCTTCCGCTTTCTACATAAAAATATGTTAAAAGTTATCACATTAGCCAGACTCAAAAATGTTACATTAGTAATATCTTGTTTATTATAGTTAAAACGCTAAATTGTTTGATTTCCAAGTTTTCATAGCATTATCACAATTGCAATGTTTAAAATTGTAGATTGATTCAGCAGTTGAAAAATCAATATCTTTTCGAATATTTGTTAAATTCCAAAACAGTATTTATTAAGAGGTTTTCATATTTAAACTACATTTCAATAAATCTTCATTAAATTCTTTTTTTCGTTTATTATCGATATTTTTTTTTTCTATAAAGTTTTCTTGCTGCACAGTGTTGACAAAAGACTTGAAGTTGGGTACGAGTGTTTTTCTTATACTTGTGCACACACAGTTCTAATTTGCCTGGGTCATGCGTTGAGGTTAATGAGTCATATCATCATCAGCATTCTCATTATCATTATCATTGTGGGCCGAAAGAAGAAGTGAACAGAGGAACAGAGGGACAGAGGCAACGTCGCATCATCATTATCAAAACGAAAGCCGCCAACGCGACTCAGCAGAAGTGAGAAGTGAAAATGAGGGGAGAGAAATGCTAGGGGAGATGTGAAGAGGACAAGCATTAAAGTCCAATTTCTGGCTCGACGCTTTGTTTTGTAATTTAGACGCAATTAAATGTAAATAAATTCACAATTTAGTTGTAATTTTTGCTGCTTAATTTTCAGTTAGAGTTTAGTTTATTCTTCGTCAGTTTTCCTCCGTTTTATTTTTCTTCACTTTTTTTTTTGGGTATTTTTTCTGGTCATCTCTTTGAGTTTGCGTTCGGTTTGTCGTTTGTCGCTGCTGGTTTGGTGACCCGATTTCCGCAATTTAATGACTTTTGTTTGGCCAGCGCATAATTGCTGGGAAATGTGCGAGGTACAATGAAAGAGCGAGACAGAGAGGGAGGCGGAGCGAGCGAGAGGCAGCTAGATTAAGTGAGAACTGGTCGGTCAGGTAGGGGAGGATGTTAAGTGTCCATCAGCGTTGAATGAAATTGTCAGACTTTCTTTCTTTTCGTTTTGTATAGTTTTTGCCTTTGTTTGGATTTAGTTTTTTCCACACGCATTTGTTGTTCTTACATTCTCCGTGTGTGCTAACGAGCAAGTGATAATTTTTGGCGTATTTATTGACTTTGTGGCATTGTGGATTTCTGTATACGTCTTTCTTTCTTTGAGTCACATCGTGTTGTCTCTTTATTCAGCCGGAAATGAGCCGTGCCCTGGGCTGACGGCGGGTTCAAGGTTGCTGTGCTGATATCTTTGTTATTAGCCACGTCGATTGCCGATAAGCAGCCCTGGAGAAAGTAAAGCCAACCCTGTGTGCACTGACAGCCTGGCAATGGGGGTCTATGTTTGTTTAGGTTGAGATATGTATGTTGTTCGGCATTAGGCAGGAAGTCGATAAGAAGTATAAACTATTTATAGCTAAATGCAGTTGAAGTAGAATTAAGGGGGCAATAAAAAAATGTATACAAATGAACAGGAATTTTGAAGTAGAAAACTTGAAAATTCGTTAATATTTATTTTACGGTATCAGCTTAAAATAAAAAAAATTAAAAAAAAAGAACTTCTCTTACAAATAATATTGAGACAGAAAAGTAGATTATGTATTTATGTCGGAGTTATCAGTTCAAAAATAGACTCTTTTAAAACTATTAACAAATCAGCGTTAATAGGAATAAAATGTTTTTAGAATTCTTCTTTCATAAAATATTACTTAGTTGACAAAACAGAAAAACTAAATAAATACTTCTGCTATTTTAAAGTAGAAAACTAGATTTTTTGATTGAATATGCATTTTGTGGTATCAGCTTAAAATAAGAAGTAGCTGAAGACAAAAAGAATTCAATGAAACTGAGAAGTAGTAATAAATAATTGTAGAGTTGTTATGAAAGTATTCATAAATAAATCAATTGGAGAAGTCAGCCTATAAATATATATTAAATTTACTGATTGGTAATTAAATAGATTCTGTCAATAAATAATTGTTGAAATTACTATAAATTCATATGATTCATATGACTTCTAAGTGAACTTAAGAAACCTGTGCTACTATTAGAAAAATGTTTTAATATATTAATATATATATTGTTTTCTATAAAATTATTATTTGGCAAACTAAATAATATTCCTGCTTTCATGGCAATTTAGAAGCGTTGTTATAACACCGAAAAAGTCAACAAATAATTTTCTTTTCTATCAAACTATTATTGGACAGAGCAGAGAAAATAAAATACATTCTGGCTCTCATTAAAGCTTAAAAAAGGTCTAATATCTTTACCCTTTTTTCAACAATATAAATCTGTCGCCTGCTTTTCCCCAATTTCTCCCTCGTATTAAACTCAAATATGTGTTGATATCTTAATGGATATTACATTCCACACGTTTTTATATCAGAATTACACATAGTATATTTTAATTTATGATACCCTAGCAACTAATCCCATCTCTCTCTCTCACTCCCTCTTAACTACACTAAGTCCTTTATCAACAAAGCAGCCTAAATACAAGAAAGAAGGAAAGTTTAAATATGCTGCATCCATTCAGTATAATCCTCTAGAAAGCCAACGACCTGAGGCTGTTACTCCTGCTTTTTGTAGGTGACCCTCATCAAAGTGATAGATTTCCATAGAGCTGAAGACGAGTTGACTTGACTTGACTTGATTTGAGTTGAGTTCTAAGCGCTTAGCCGCCGACGAGTCGTCTCTTGTCCCTCTGTCTCCCTGTCCCGCCGGAAGCGCCTGCACCTCCGCCAGCCACAATATTAGCATACAAATGTGTCAGAACAAACAACCAAATAAACGAGCGACAAAAAAACGAACGAACGAAAGAGACTCAAGTACTGAAGAAGAAGACAGCGTGATTTCTTGACTAATTTTTATGACACTTTTCACTTTATGACGTCGGGTCTTGGCTAATTTCAAAGTTGCTTTTTTTCTCCCTCTTGGTCGAAACTGTATTTACCTTTTGAGTCTCAACTCTTCGATAGAGATTTTTATCGTCGAGGGGAAGTGTTGTCATAAAAATGTTTCAGCCCCACTATTAAAAACAATAAATGTCAAAAATTTTAGCTGCTCCACAGTTGCCTAATGGAGGTGAAGGAAAATCGAGGAAAAGCGGTGGAAATGCTGGACACTGTTCTTTTAGCCATGCAAATCACGTAAATTATGGCCACGGCAGTATAATTTCTTATCGCCTGAACATGATTTCAAATGATAGACGAACGCATGAACATGGCCAAGATTTAGTGGGCGCGACAAGTTTCAGTTTTCCCCTCCCCACCCCTCCCGCTCCAGCTCCTCCTCAATCACGTTGTGCGGTTTGGTCGGTAGGGGGCGCTGCAATTGCCAATTGGCAAACTGGGCGCAACACGCATAAATTGAGAGCGCCGTCGTTTTTATCTAATCCGCGGCATCTGTGCGACGGGACGACGACGACGACGACGCGTACATTAGTCCCGTCCCCGGTTCGGCCTATTGGCTGGATCTGCTCCGGGTCCCGACGACAATCGACAGGCCATAAATCACCAAAGTTGCCACAGAAAATTTAACGCGAAGTCGGAGCACAAAAAAATTTATGTGCAACCGATAAAAATCGGATTCGGCATCGGCAACGAACATTAGAATAAATTGTCAGTCAGTCAGACAGTCTGTCTGTCTATTTCAGAGTGAAAACCGCCGGAAAAATCAACTGAAATTATGCACACAATTGCAACACAGTAAAGACTCGTTAAGTTTCACTAATAAGCATCGATCAAAAGTTTAAAGCCAAATATGCAAGAGGAAAACTCGGTATTAAACCTATTTACTATAGAGAAAATTTATAAATTCATAAAAAGCAATAAAGCAAATAAAGTTTTTTTCAGTTTGTTATTGTAGCTATAAATATATTTTATTGTCATTGAACTATAGCACTAAATTACTTAGGATCTGTGCAGCTTATTAAAAACTGATTGTTGGATATAAATTAGTTCTGTCATACAGTAAGCTTGAGATCTAGAATTTCTCTGTATATTAGACAGTTTAAACTCGGAGTCAGTTGGTTTAAGTGCAATAATTATTATATGATATACTATACTGCTTAGATTTTAATTAAATAAAGAATATGTGTGAATTATAATGTAAAATTGACTTGGTGCGTTTATTTGTAAATTATATAATGAATTTGTTAAGATATATTGATTTAATTTGACGTTTAGATGTTTAACACATTTTATGGTAAAGTTTTCTTCAGCTTGTTATTGTAGCTATAAATATATTTTATTGTCATTGAACTATAGCACTAAATTACTTAGGATCTGTGCAGCTTATTAAAAACTGATTGTTGGATATAAATTAGTTCTGTCATACAGTAAGCTTGAGATCTAGAATTTCTCTGTATATTAGACAGTTTAAACTCGGAGTCAGTTGGTTTAAGTGCAATAATTATTATATGATATACTATACTGCTTAGATTTTAATTAAATAAAGAATATGTGTGAATTATAATGTAAAATTGACTTGGTGCGTTTATTTGTAAATTATATAATGAATTTGTTAAGATATATTGATTTAATTCAACGTTTAGATGTTTAACACATTTTATGGTAAAGTTTTCTTCAGCTTGTTATTGTAGCTATAAATATACTTTATTGTGACTGAACTATAGCACTAAATTACTTAGGATCTGTGGAGCTTATTAAATACTGATTGTGGGATATAAAATAGTTCTGTCATACAGACAGTAAGCTTAAGATCTAGAATTTCTCTGTATATTAGATAGTTTAAACTCATAGTCAGTAGGTTAAAGCTCAATAATGACATACTATACTGCTTAGATTTTAATTAAATAAAGAATATGTGTGAATTATAATGTAAATTTGACTTGGTGCGTTTATTTGTAAATTATATAATGAATTTGTTAAGATATATTGATTTAATTTGACGTTTAGATGTTTAACACATTTTATGTGATCGTAAAATCAATTTTACATATGTTTACAATTGTGCAGGCAACAAATGTAAAGTTTTAAAATAGGAAAAAAATGTGTAAACACAGAGAAAAATTCACACAAGCTTTGTTGTGGATTTTATTATATTTTGTTATTTATTTTTATAAGATTTGTGTTTATTTGACAGTCCTAATATAGCAGCATTCGTTTTAATTTCTAAATAAAATACACAAATCTTAAAACTATTAAAAAGGTCGCCAAAAACAAGCAATATTCATTTATATTAAATTAAATTTAATTTAATTTAAATTTATATTTATCCATTTGTTTATTTTATATCTAACATATATAACAATACTCTAAACGCTTAGAATTGCTTCTAAAATAGATTTAAGATTTATCCATTGCTTGCAACCTAGAATTTTTGATACCTCTTAAAAATACCACAACAATTCCTTTCCAATTTGTCCTTTAATATATTCTACATTTAAATGTATAATCCATTTATTTCCAACTATTTTACACTAAAGTGGACAATGAATACAACGCAGTCAACTCGTATATTCATTTATTATAATCGACAACGAAGATTTGCATAAATAGTGAATCAAGCAGGAAAAACCCATGGAAAATCCGATGAAATCATGCAGGCAATTGCAGTAATTACAATATTTTTGTTTTTCTTTTTTGTTTTTACTCACCTCTTTTGTTCTAGTTGTCTATCCCTTTCGCTCCGTCAGCTAGTTGGTGAGCGGGGGGTGGGGGGGGGGAAGTGTGACGTAGCTGTCGCGGACGAAATGCGACGTTAAAAGCACGTTCCTTTGCAAGGACAATAATCCGACGCGTCGCCGTTGCCGTAGCCGTTGACGCCTTCGTCTGTCTCTGTGTATGCGTGTGTGTGTTTGTGTGTCCGATGTGCCGTTATTGGCGGCGCGTCGACGCTGCTGGCGGAGTATAATCCAATAATCCAACACGAATGAGCGTGTGCAGGCAGAAATTGCAAAAAATAGACACAGACAACAACGACAACACATTCACAGACACACAAACACCAACAGGAATAACACTTTGCCGCTTCGTCTTCTTCTTCCTATTATTTTGTGCGTGCCTCCGAGAGTGTCTTTGTGTGTGTGTCTGTGAGTGTGGGTGACTGCGACGCAGCCGCTTATTTAGTAAATTAAACTTTTCACTTTTTGCAATTTAGCCACACAAAATGGAAAATGGAAAATGGGCAATTTACTTTCTTTCGTTTTGGTTTTTACCCAATTCACAATACACAGTAACAATCCAACACACATACACAACACACACACACACACACACAACAATAAACAAAGCAATGCCGACGCTAACTTCGCTGCAAGCAGCAAGCAAGTCTCAGCTCAGCAAAGCAAGCTATCAACAACAAGAACAACAACAACAGTAAGCAACAGCAGCGGCTGCGGCGTCGGCGGCAACAACTTTGCTGTAGTACACAAAAAAATTCCTTTTTCACTGTGCGCTGAGCGTCTCTGTCGCCGTCACCGTCGCTGTTTTCGCCTCCTTTTATTTGTATATGTATTTTTTGTAATTTGTTGTTGTTATGTATTCCACTTCTACTTCTATTTCTTTCTTTTATTAATGACTTTTTCACCTTTTTTGCCACTAAAAACACCGTCGCCAGTCGCCGCGTAATTCTAATTTTATTTTTTTTCCTCCTTTGCTGACACTCACCGTAATTTACAGCTTATGATTGAAATTACACACATACACTGGGCACACACACTCTTAAGGAGTAATTGTTGCAAACGATACGACGCTCATTTGATAAACATTTGAAATTTTTTTATTCGATTTTCCGCAAAAACACAACAAATTTCAATAAAGCGACCGATAGACGCGCGCACACAACCGTTCGAAGTCGCCGTCAATTTCAGACTGTTAACAGAATGTTATGGCAACTGTTATACTCGAAATGGTCAAGTGCGTTTAACAGCGCACTGCAGCAGAATCTGCTAAGCAGAATTAACATTTTAGCCGATGGAATTATTAGAGTAAACATTTTTATATAAAATGCTGTAAGTCAAAACAGATGATTTGCTTATAATAAATAATAAAAAAATTTGTTTAATAATTTAAATTAAATTTATGGAATTTTTACATGTTTTGTTAGCATAAATTTATTTTTTGAATTTTGACTTTTTAGCTAGCTTGCGAGAGAGCGCCTCTGAAGGACTGTTAACTTAACAGTTGCGCGCTCTCAAAATGTAAGACCGTATGCTGTAAAATATGGTATTTTTTTATAGTAAAATACTAGATGCGCATGGTTGCACAGAGCTGCCAATTTGAGAATGCTGTAATAATTTTTGCTAAATTAAATAAATTACAATATATATTTATATATATATATATATATATATATATATATATATGTATTATATTTCATGGTATGTAATTATATCCACATGCATGTGACAAAGAAGCTCGCAATCATTTTTATGTGGAATTTAAATTGTCAATTTGGTCGCTGACAAAAGCTGTTTGACTTACGTTTCCTTACCAAAAGTAACGGCTAAGGTTTCAATAGATTAGAAATTTAGTAAAATATTTAAAGTATTTGATAAACATATATTTGTGTATTCGAGAACGTAAATAATTTAGTAATTAATTAATTATTATTTTTAAGATTTTGAGCGTCCTTCTCTTATTATTGTTATTGTTCTATTTTCCTATTGATAAACATTTATTTAAGTATTTGAGAACGAAAATAATTTAGTAATTAATTAATTATTATTTTTTAGAATTTGAGCGTCGTTCTCTTCTTATTGTTATTGTTCTATTTTCCTATTTATCGTTGATATGCCATGTATTAAAATAAAAAAGTTACGATAAGATAACACACACACACACATACTCACACATGCGGACACATAAAAGTTATTAACAAATGCGCTCGTTTTTGTGTATGCGAGAAAAATGATTAGTTGCTGTTTGGTTTTGTCACCGACAAGTTCTACGTTCAAAATTTAACGAAATATAGACAGAGAGAGCTGGGAATAACAACAAAATGCCGTCATTTAGCGGCTCGCAGTTGTTGTTGTTGTTGTTGCTGTTCCTATTGAGTCTCATGCTGGTTGCAACAATAACAATCGGTTTGTATTTGTTATACAATCTCAGAGAGTTCTGAAATTCCCTCTCTTTGCTCTCTCTTCCTGCAGATGAGCAATGCATGCACTCAATCGACAGCTGCGATCGCTGCCTCAATACTCACCTCGACTGCGCCTGGTGCACGGATAAGGTGAGTTACTCCCCACACACACTCACACTCCTTCACTCACACTCTAACTTCCTTTCTAATGCAGTGCTGGCATTTTAGCTTTTTCGCAGCTAGACTTAACTATTTTGTAATGGCAAAAGCTAGAATAATTTCAAAAAAGGCTATTAGCTCTATATCTGGGTATTTTAAGAAATAATTTAACTACTGTTCCATATTGTCAGTATAACTTAATAGTATACTGAAGAAAATCAATAATTCTCTCTGGAAAGTATATTGAGGACAAACAATAATAGTATAAAAGAGGTATTGGAATATTTTAATTAAGAAATTATTGAGCTACACTACACATCTCAAAAATAATATGTTTTTTAAATAATATTGTTAATTTTGCTTCCATACCTGTATGAATTTTCATAACAAAACTTTTAATCAAATTGTCCAGTTTTTGAGTCCTATTAATTTTCAGCTATTTCTACATAACTTTATTGATCAAATTAGCAATTTTAGCCCTTGCAATTCTGCCAACACTATTCTAACGCTCGCTCTCTTCGCAGACATATCAGGTGCGCTCTCGCTGTCTCTCTCGCTCCACGCTGCTGCGTTTCAATTGCAGCGAGATGAATATCTATGAGAATCAACCACAGATGGCGCTGCTGCAGGAGCGTCCCCTCAAGGATTACGAGACGCGGGACGAGCGGGCGGTGCAAGTGAAACCACAACGCGTCTTTCTCAAATTGGTCAAAGGTGCGTTATCTTATCCACGCTTATCAATAGTTCCCCTCTCTGTCTCTCTTTCTTTAACCTATTCTATTTCTACATGTGTTTCGCTTATGTAGAAACACATGTAAGAAGTATTACCTCCCCAATCGGTTTTTTTTTGGACTGTGGAAAATTGTGTCAACGTTTTGTTTGCTTTGCTGATTTGTCACACATCGTTTTCAACATGTGTGTGTTTGTGTGTGTAAGAGAGTGTGTTTGCGTGTACTATGTATGTATGTATGTGTTGCTTATCTGCAATTAGTCTGTCTCATTCCAATTCTCCATATCTGCTTTGTTAGTATTTATTAAGGCGTGGGAATCCACAGCGTTCAATGAACTCTCAGTGTTACTTAAGTGTTAAAAACTCGCTGATTAAATTTGCTGGACCCAATAAAGTATTTACTAAATCTTTAAGTATGTAGACAACACATAGAGACAGCGAACTGAACTAAATTTGATAACATCCTACTTAGTAGAATGGTAGCTTACTGTTGTGAGAACATATACTAGCTAGTATTACTTTTTACCAGGGAAAGTCCTAAAATAAAAATAACGACAATAATTATTTTTAGACCCTTTACTTAAAAAAAGTATAAGGGTCTATTAAGTTTGTAAAAAAAAATGTGCGTAACAGCTTTAAGGAAGTCTGGAAGACCCCATAAAGTATATATAGTATTGATCAGCATCAACAGTAGTGTCATGTCCGTCTGTCTGAATGAGAGCCTAGATCTCAGAGACTATAAGAGCTAGAGGCACCAAAATTGGTATTTTGGTCTGTCTATGGGCTACGCAGACCCAGTTTGTGTTAAAGTTTTCCCACGCCCCTTCCGCCCCGTAAATTGAAAACAAATTTCTTGAAATCCTATAAAGCTAAAGTCCTGAATTTTGGCTTACAGGACGAGAATCAGGGTCCCAATGTATCCTGAAGATTTCTTCGCGATCAGATAATAAACTCGGATGTTATTCAAAACATTGTATTACTCAGTGTCGGGTCAAATGAAGAAGAAGAGAATGCTGATGTTACAAAGCACTATTAGGGTGTCTGCCTTTTAGGGAATTAATTAAAACCCTAAGAACTAAATAAAATATTTGGATCTAGTTTTTTCATTGCGCTTATATTATCAATAGAAAATGAGAATGGAAAAAGTGACGGTTGCTCCTCTTCTATTCTTAATACTATCATATGTCAAATAAGGAATAGTCGAGAGTCTGACATAATATGTAAAGGGTCTCTTATAGTCGGCTTCGACTCTTCCCTACTACCGTTCCCGCCCCTACTATCGCTCCCGCCACGGCTCTTCGGCTTGTTTATTTTAAAATAAATTATACGAAATAATACAATACAATAATAAGATCTAGGTAAATAATTTATCTTTTCGCAAGAAATGATAAGAGTTCATGAAATTGAATTCTTTTCTACGATAGTTCTATGATTATTTTTTTTAAAAATAAATGTTTACAAATACTTATATTTTGGAAATCCATCTATTATAAACACCTTATCCGTTAAATTATTTATTAAATCATATTCATCTGTATCCAAGGGCGTAGGCAGGTGGGCAGAGGGGGGCCATTGCCCCCCCTACACATGTGAAATTTCATTATTTAGCTTCCAAAATCTGCATAAAATGGTTTTTAAAACTTGAATTTATTAAAAGAAACAATTATTAAGAGTATTAAATTTTTGTAATGACTGTATGTTGAATGCCTGGTGCTTAAAAGGAAGGCAAAGGGAGAAGATGAGGTTGATAACCTGTGTTGCCCCCTCCCCCCCCCCCCCCTTACTGAAAAGCTGCCGACGCCCTTGTCTGTATCTGTTTCTTTTCGAATTGCATGCCGTGTATATTCAAGTCAAAGAGAGACTTCTTACTTATTTTTAAGAATTTGCATTTAATCCGTCTTTTGTAGATTGAACTATATGTTTAACTTGGCATAAATTGGAAAAATACAAAAAAAAATTTACATTTAAAAATGTTAAGTTATTAACATTTCAAACCGCACTTTTTATTTGCTAAATAAAATATATAGTAAATATATAAATTATAATATATATGCATATATAATATAGAATATTTCACAAAATAATTATATTATAGAATATTTCACAAAATAATTATACTAACTTATAACTATAAAATGAACAAATTTAAATTGGGAGTTTATTGTATTTCTGCCTGGTATTCATATATTATGCACCTATATTAACCTTTTCGAAAGTTGGAACATCTTACAAATAACTCAAGGACAATATTTAAAAGACAATTAAGGGGGGAAAACCTTACTAAATGTAGCTAGTTGCGGTTCTTTTCAAACTTACCATTACATTGTCAAATTGGGAGCCATTAAGAAGGCTCGCTCATCCCAGCAGAGAGATCAGTGAATTGATGACCATTAAAATGAAAACGAGCAAAAAAGAAAAGGGGGCAATGCGAGTTGCAATTACGCGATGGGGGAAATTGCAGGCTGAGGGATTAAACTTAAAAAAAAAGAATGGCAAACGTTTAAAATGGGTGCGAACAAGTCGAAGTGGTAATGAAGGGTTGCCATGGTGGGCAGGGTTGTATGCCCAGGAATGTGGAATGTCCGATGTGCAATGTTGAATCTAGAGCAGACAATGCTTAACTACTGCTGCCAGTTTTTTTTTCTTTTCGTTTTCCATCCAATAGTATAACAGTCTATAAAACAGCTCGTAAATGGGGAGCAGTTAACCCTTGACTTTACAGCTGTAGTAAACCCCTTTTTATACCCAGGTTATACACTTTCAGAGGGTATTAAGGCTTTGTCATGATGCAGTCCCTGCAAAAGTTTATATATTCTTAGTGGCGAAAGAATTGGTAAAATTTATGGTTTAGTACTAGTTCAGTATTTAAATCTTATTTTTCTCTAAAGATATCTCAACAAATCTCATCTATTGTGCATTAAATAATATTTTAGACATACTGATTAATTTTAATCAAATTGTTTTAGGAACAATCGGTTCAAAATCAAGTAGTGTAAAAGCCGATGTTGTTTATAAATATGTATATTTATTATTTATTTATATATTAAATATATAATATAAGAAATCTCTTAAGATGTGTTTTTCATAGTATATTATACAAATTTATTGAACATCGAACTATTATATCATTTAGCTATTTTAGTTATGATCGGGGAAAAGTAAACAGTTTTTTTGTTCTTTAAGATATGTCAATAAAGTTCACAACATGTGTTTCTAATGATATTTTATATATGCTCGACAAGTTTATTGAAATTCAGTCTACTTAATCATATAACTGGCATAGGATTGAAGGGTCCTATATCAAAGATTAATGTGAAAATATCTATGAAACTGATAAGTTAATTATTTAATAATATTTTGGTGAACATTTGATAATCTGATAATATACCATACAGTTGTCAAATATATTATCTATGTTAAATTCAGATTGAGAATAAAATCATCTTCTGTTATTTAAGATGTCTAATGAAAACTGACAACATTTATATATCCTAGTAAAATTATAAGAAAACATAATTCTAAATACAAAAGATTTTGCAAAATAATTAAATAATAAATGTGAGTTTCTTAAAAGCACTTTCCAAAATGTTCAGTTCCCTGCAAGTGTATCGAATCTTCGGCGTGCTAAGGATAACTAATTTTTCTTGATGCTTGCTTAAACCCCTTTCCTCCTTCTTCCTTCTCACCCTCCGCAGGCAACACGCAACGCCTCAAGTTGAGCTACCGCGCGGCACGCAACAATCCCCTCGACTTGTACGTGTTGATGGACCTCACATGGACAATGCGCGATGACAAGGACACCCTGGAGAAGTTGGGCACGGAATTGACCCAAACGTTGCACAATCTAACTGATAATTATCGCCTTGGCTTTGGCTCCTTTGCGGACAAACCCGCAATGCCCATGATAATGCCACAGTTGCGGGAAAATCCATGTGCCGCCGAACGGGAGATATGTGAACCAACTTATGGATATCGTCATCAATTGGAACTAACGGATGACATCAAGGCCTTTACGGCTGCCGTTGCGGGCAGCAAGATTACCGGGAATCTGGATAACCTGGAAGGTGGTCTAGACGCCCTCATGCAGGTGATTGTCTGTCCCAAGAAGATCGGTTGGAAACAACAGGCGAGAAAGGTCGTCATCTTGGTCACAGACGGATTTATGCACTTCGCCGGCGATGGACTGTTAGCTGGCATTGTCCAACGAAATGATAGGAAATGTCACTTGAATAAGGCTGGAGAATATGAGGGTTCATTGATCTACGATTATCCATCGCTGGAGGAAATCTATCGGGAATTGTTGCGTCGCAAGATCAATGTTATCTTTGCGGTTACAGAGCAGGTTTTTGGCACCTACAAAGAACTCAGCGGACTCATGAAGGAGATCAGCAACGTGGAGATCTTGAGTGCAGATTCATCGAATATTTTGGAACTGATCGAGAAGAGGTGAGTGTTAATAGGGGAAATTATGAGACAATGAAAATATAAGTTATGTAATAACATTTCACCAATATTTCTAATTTGTAAATCATATTCTTTTCAATGTGTATGCATCGTCTCAAATTTGTTTATCTAAAAATAATTGTAGTACATGAATTTCTTAGAGTCATAGAGCAATATGCCGAAAAGATTATCAATAGATTCAATTTTAAGAGGCGTTTTATATAATGGGAAATATACGGAATATAGATTCAATATTATATAATACCTTAAAAAATTAGTTTATTAATCATACACAAATGAATGTAGCTAAAAGAGCTATTGGAAAATTCTTGAAAGAACAACAATTGACCACAGTATTCATTTTAAAAATATTTGACTATAAAAATATGGTTGACAGAAGTCAAGTATTAATAACCTAAAACAAAATAAGCAAATATGATTATAAAATTAACAAATGAGTTATGTTATAAACATTGTTAAATTTATAACTGAAGAGATCAACAAAAGATTATATGGAAGTTTCTCTATATTTTATTCATTCTTCAAATAAAATCTACAATTTATTATAATAAGTTTCTCTGTTTTCCTCCAAATTATTCCATGAATATATATCTTTTTCAGTTATGAAAGTTTCGTGAAGCGCACACAATTTGGCGACAACAGTCCCGATTTTATAGAGATGAAATACTATACGGACTGTGCCGGACAATTTCCCAGTCTGCGACAACGCAACTACTGCAACAATGTGAATCTGGGCAAGGAAATTGAGTTCTATGTGGATGTTACGCTCAAGGATTATCCGAAGAATGGAGTGCTGGTGAGTGAAAATGGGAAATACTTTAAACTGTGCTGAAATAAAATCCTTTGCAGACCCACAAAATACGTGTGGAGGAGGCATCGTTGAGTGAATACATTGATATCGACGTGGAGCTGCAACGTCCTTGTCCATGTGTTGAGGAACCTCAGCCGGATGATGAATACGGGAGATTTCAGTGTGACGATAAGGGATATTTGAATTGTGGCATGTGCTTCTGTGATGAAGGCTGGACGGGCACATTCTGCAACTGTCCCACGGATCCCACAAATGCCACAACCAATGAGGCATTGCTGAAAACTTGCCGCATGCCGCTGGACAAACTGGGGAATAGCCTGTCCAGTCAGGTGTGCTCCAATCACGGTGAATGCGATTGTGGAAGTTGCAACTGTGATCACGGATATACGGGCAGCTTCTGTGAATGCCTAACATGCTCCGATTGTGATGACGAGCGTGCCGAGTGCTTTTGTGGTCAATGTATTTGCAAATACGGCTGGTCGGGCACACGTTGCAACTGCAAGGAGTCCACAGATGGCTGCATGGGACCAACAGGGGAAATCTGCTCGGGACGCGGCAGCTGCGATTGTGGCGCCTGCAGTTGCCAGGAACCCTATCTGGGCAACTTCTGTGAGATCGATGCGGAAAAGGATAACAAACTTTGCCAGTTCTACGAGCCTTGCGTCACGTGCCTCATTGAGCAGAAGCAAGGCATGGATGGTTGCAAGAACCTCAGCGAGATCTGTTCCAGCGCCGAGTCCCATGAACGTTTCACCTATGAATTTGTCACGGAAATCGATGCGAAAATGTGCCTAGTTCGAATTGTTAACAAACATGGCATTCAATGTGATAGCTACTTTGGCTATCAGATCATCGATAATTCCAATTATCTGGCCATTCAGGCTGTCGAATGTGAGCCGGCCAATTATTATGCCATCTTTGGTTTCATCTCAGTGATCACATTGCTACTGGGTCTGTTTATCATCTGGCTTGTCTGGTGTTGTCTTCGCATGAAGGATGCCAGGGAATATGCTAGATTCCACGAGGAGCAGGCGAAGAGTGTGCGTCAGGAGAATCCCATCTACAGAGATCCCGTCGGACGCTACGAAGTTCCCAAGGCATTAAGTGCTAAATTCGATGAAAATCCATTTGCCAGTTGAGACTTATAATCAAATACAAAACTTCCAATTTAAGTAGAGTTTAGTTAGTTACCTTAACTAGCATTAGTTTAGCATTTTAAGAGGGTCAATATGTACCAAAGCTTTAGTTCAGACAATTTTTTTTTAAAATGTCTCTAAAGTTAGATAAGCTTAAATTTCTACATTTGTTAATAAACTTTCTAAGAACATCTTAAGTCCAAATGAATTAAGAATTTTAAATATATATAAAAGTTTATTAATTCTATAAACTGTGTTGCTTTAAATATAAGTTGAATAGATTTAGAATATGAAAAATGAAAATGAATAAACAAATTACAGTTTATTCACTAAATTTCAAGGAAAATATAGAAAGGTCTCGAGTTTGCGTTTCTTTAGTTTGACTTTTATTTTATATTTACTTTATATTTAGTAACATTCCCATTTCAACGATCTAACATCTAATATTTCCAATTGATACTTCCAAATAACTTTGTATAAATTGCAGTCGAAATTTCTTCTAAAATTTCTCAGCAAAACAAACATTTACCTCTTAAGTAATCAAATGAAATAAAAGGCGCATTTTTAATATTTTTACATCTTTTTCTATTTTTCAAGATAGTTTTTATTTTAACATAAATTTGTATCGTTAAATTATTTATATAGTTTTTATTAACTAAACGTTCGTTGCACACAAAATGTTATTCGGCTAAGAAATATAAAAATTTGCAAATTTCTTTGTATATTTCACAATTAATTAAGGCTTAAGTTTTAGACAGAATAAACATTGTTTTAATTAATTGTATTTTACGTACGGCAAAAATCGATTAAAGAAATCACGCGGCCTAAACTTAATAAAAATGTTGCCCAAACAAGAACTTAAATTATATATAGATTTAATTAAAGGCTACAACCGAAAGAAAATGCTATTTATTTATTTTTAAAACTGACTGACTCTCGCTTTATCAGAAAATATATTTTATTTTTTTTTGTACAAAAATAGCGAATGAGCATTTAAAGAACTAATTGCAATCGCTTTATAAAGGCCAAAAGCCTTGCATAACTAAATGTAATATCACTAGACTCGTAGCTTAGAATTAGTAAATGTGCTTGTGACCACGAAAGCATCCACAAAGCCAGGTCTCTTCATAGAATCGGGGGGGGGGGGGAGAGGAGGGGGAAGGTTATAAAAAAAAACACACGAAAAATGCCAAAAACACAAATTCAATTACACACACATAACTCGTAAAATGCAAAAACAACAACGGGAGTTGAAGGCAGGCAAGCTGAGAGCACCCCTCAGAGCACCCTCTCCCCCAGTGAGGGTGTCCGCTGGATGAGCATCGAGGGTGATTTGGCTGGCAACGTGACGCTGGCACTGCTCAGTTGAGCGTCGAGGGCGGCCATGTCCGCGGCGGTGGTGGAGGAAATGATGCTGCCATTCGCCGTGCCATTGCAGCTTGGACGGCAACTGGAACTGGAGCTGGGCAGACCATGGGGCGAGGCATCGGGCACGAGGCGACGCAACAATCCACCCACACAACCCCAAGGGAAGGCCCTGTAAATAGGCGAAAAAAAAGTAGAGAATGAGAATAGAGAAAGGTAAAGGTAAATGTTATGCATTATTAAAGTGAAACACATTAAAGCTAGACCATTAGCCATGCACAGAACCAGGCAATTGGGTTGAAGAGGGGAAAAAGATGTGGGAAGGGCGCAGGGAAACCACATTTCAGTTGCTGCGATTTACAAATGGGTAATAATTCACAGTTTGAATAGTCATCCTGCATTGTACTCCTCTACACTGATAAGTTTCCATTATGGAAATGGGTAAAGAGGTCAGAGGTTCATTTATAAGACAATAAAATCTAATTGGTTTTATTTATGGAATGGTTGCGTTGTAATTAAATATTTATATAGTAACTGAGCATTGACTGGGCAACTTTAAGGTATTTCAAAGTGAAAAGGAAGCATGTAAATAATAAAACTAAATTATAGCAGAGTAAGATTATACCTAGAAACATTAGCATATAAATATATGTCTTGATGGAAGAAAATTGAAAACATTTCATGATTTACTAAGACACAACCCATTCAAACTATTCATTAATATTAAAGAGTATTTATAAGGTCTGAAAATGCTTTGTTTTACTGCAAAGTACGTGTGTATAACTTAAACTTAATTTCACAAGCTTTTTAGACCCTTTACTTTAAAAAGTATAAGGGTCTATTAAGTTTGTCAAAAGAAAATGTGTGTAACAGGTTTAAGAAAGTCTGTCAGACCCCATAAAGTATATATATTCTTGTCAGCCTGTCCGTCCGTCCGCCTGTCCGCCTGTCCGTCCGTCCGCCTGTCCGCCAGTCCGCCTGTCCGTCAGTCCGCCTGTCCGTCCGTCCTCCTGTCCGTCCGTCCGCCTGCCCGCCTGTCCGTCCGTCCGCCTGCCCGCCTGTCCGTCCGTCCGCCTGTCCGTCCGTCCTCCTGTCCGTCCGTCCGCCTGCCCGCCTGCTCATCCGTCCGCCTGTCCGCCTGTCCGTCCGTCCGCCTGTCCGTCCGTCCGCCTGTCCGTCCGTCCGCCTGTCCGTCCGTCCGCCTGTCCGTCCGTCCGTCCGTCCGTCCGTCCGTTCGTCCGTCCGTCCGTCCGTCCGTCCGTCCGTCCGTCCGTTCGTCCGTCCGTCCGTCCGTCCGTTCGTCCGTCCGTCCGTCCGTCCGTCTGCCCGTCCGTCCGTCCGTCCGTCTGTCCGTCCGTCCGTCCGTCCGTGTTTCCTACTGTATGAAAACCTTGATCTCAGAGACTATAACATACAATACTCCTAAGGTCTCCACAAAAGTAAAGTTTGTTTTAGAATTTTGCCACGCCCCCTTCCGCCACCCAAAAAACTCAAAACCCCAAATAACAAGAGTATTTAAAAAGATACAATTTCCGAATTCGGCATACATAAAGTTTACTTTCTTTCCGATGTGTACTGAAAATTTCATCGCAACCGGACAATAAAAACTGGTAATTTGAGCAAACAAATTTTTGAGTATACAAAGGTTGAGGGCAGCATCTTGAGGCATTGAAACAAAATTATCGATTGCAGTTCTGTAAGGAATCTAGTAATTTGCCAAATAATCGACCATGGCTGCATTGGCGCCGTACATTTGCGGTGTGGTTCTGGAGTTCGACTCCTACCAGAGGCACACTTTTTTTTAGTTATTATTCTTTTTAAAATTTATTTATTATTTACAAATTTATTTAGGCTTATACTATTACTCCCTTTTTAAAGAATAAGTAAAGGGGGTCTCATAGTCGACTTCGACTGTAGCCTTTCCGACTGGTTTTGTATTAGTTTAAGATATTATCTGTCATTGTCTAACTCCTCATTTGTGAAATGCTGATTTTGTCATATTAAATATATTTTAATTTGCAATTTACTTTAATTTTATTATACTACTTTTACTTTACAGAACTGACAATAAGAAACCACAACTTTATGCATTAAATTGCCTATGTTCTTATGTTTTGATTTAATGCAATTATTTTGCTTAAGTTTAAACAAATCTGCATTTAAATTTTCAACTGTATACATTTCGTTTATCAGCTGAACGACTACATGATTATGCAGCAATAATTAATTTGATTAAATTCGTTCAAAAATAAAAAAGAAATGATAACCGAAACAGAACTGTATATTTATTGTTATAATCAAGTTGTTTCTTCATCCACTTAACTTTAAGAAATTTGTCATTTCCTTTTGAATTCTTGATTATACAAATGCTTAAGTGTAGGATGTGGTTATTGGGTCTCATTTGAGATCCTCATTATTATATTATATGCGTGTACATACCACTTGAGACACAGGAGGGACTTAAGGAAACCAGGTATAACCGCAAGCTTCTCATTCTTCTTAATCGCTACAATGACACGATCGGCCACATCGTTTGGATTCAATGTGGGCACCCATCTGTAAGCCAAGACAAGCGTTCAGTCATCAAAGTATTAACACAAACATGCAACGCCCTTAATCGCAGTCGACTCACCTGGCATTCACATCATCAAACATGCCTGTTGCCTGAATGAAGAACGGACAAATGCAGGTGGTTTGTATATTTGTATGTCCAAGGACTTCCAGCTCCAGACGCAGCGCCTCATCGAAGCCAACCTATAATTATGTATAGAGTATACAAGTAAAAGACATTTAGCTCACATTGCTTTTGAGAGAGCGAGAGAGAGAGATAGAGAGAGACAGAAACTTACCGCTGCAAATTTACTCGCACAGTAATCAACCAATTTGCTAATGCCAACATGACCAGCAAGTGAAGCGATCGTCGCGATGTGTCCTCGTTCTTTCTCGATCATTTTGGGCAAGAATGCTTTTGTGGTCTGTGCAACAACAAACAGATAGTTAGTATGCGTGTGTGTGTGTTAGTTAGTGTGTTAAAATTCAACTACTAACCCAAAAGTGTGCCATAACATTAACATTGAACGAACGCTCGATCAGATGGTCCGGCGTTTCCAACAGATGCAGGCCAGACACAACGCCAGCGTTGTTGATCAGCAACGTTACCTGGACAGTAGAACAACACATAAAATACAAGTTTAAATATTCATTCATTTATTTTTTATGTATTGCCATAAAATTTACATGGCTTCTGATCGCCGCTGCCACATAAATTCTTACAAATAATTATCTTTGAGACCACAATCTGCATGTCGAGGAAATTGCGCAACTTGCGTGCCAGAAACATTAAAAGAATTGGCAACTAGTTGAAACTGCGGTTAGTTGACTTTTTAGTTGAAGTAACTACAAAAGTCTGAGGAAACCTAAGCTAAAATAAATTATAAAATTTGTTAAATTATTTAAATTTTAATGTTGATTAGTCGACGAAGACAAAATCAAACAAATAGTTTGTTTAGAAGTAGTAAATTCTATATAAATAGTTTCTATATATTTTTTAAGTCATTTACAACTGTTTTAAAACACTTGCGTGTCATTGCAGACTCAGCTTTAATTTTGCAACTTAATTTGCATTCAAAATGTTGAAGTTATTTTTTTGCAATAATTCCTGTTTGGAAAACTCTTCATGTGTTTGTTTAATTTACAATATTTTTGGCAAGTGGAAACTCTGTGCGTACTACAAACTAAACTAATTAAATTAAAATGAACAAAAGATATAGTACATAAGTGTAACATGTCAAGGCCTAATTGCAAATATTGCATAAAATATAAAATAGTATTTCAACCATTTTGCTGTTGCTAGTTAACAAAATTAACAACAACAAGCAGCTATCATGGCAACAACTTTGTGCAAAACAAAATCAGGCCACAGTGAGTTCAAGTGCACCGAAAAGGGGCGCAAAGGCGGGGCAGCGAGGGTCGGGTGCGGGTCACACATTGCGTATGCGCGATTTCAAACTGCGAGCACCGTCTACAACATTTAACGAGGCGTGCATCAAAATAATAATAACAACAGGCAACAGCCTCAGAGCTATTAAAAATATTAAATGTAATATTTCAATGACCAGGCGACAACAGCAACAACAACAACAACAACTACTGCAACAAGAAAATAAAAAAACATAAACAAAAACAATAATAATAATAATAACAACAAGGAACAAAAAAAAACAGCGAGTCATCTGCATAACGCATGACTTACTAAGCAGTTAAATGTTTTTGCTGTTTGCTACTGTTTTTATACCCTATACGTACGAGTACAGCAAAGGGGAGTATTCGCTCATATCAAGTACTTTTTTACATTTTTAATAAGCCTTAAAGTCTTCAAGAATTACAGGTCAAGATTTAACGATTTAATTTTATTTTGCTACTTTATTTGCAATTATTCTGACAATTTTAGTTTACTTTCAAAAAGGTTCTATATCTTAATTTATTTTCCAGAGCATTTCCCAGTCAAACATCTCCGTCCTAGACAGTTTTTGTCAGTTCGTTTCGGGTTCAGCTTTGTAATTATATAACTCGTTGAGGCTACTGAAAGTTTTTATATTTGTTGTTGTTAAATCTTTCTTGATAACTTCGTTGTGTTCTATTCTTTTGTTCTGTTTGGGGTTTTTTTTTTATTATTTTATGCTTGAATTTCTAGCTTAATTTCAGCCATTGTTTATTAGTAATAAATTTTAGTTGCTGTTCCTATTGTTGTTTGTGTTAAACTTGTCAGAGCGTTAATATTTTATTTAGAAATTGACGCTGGCGAAGCGTTAAAATTGTTCAACCCTCCTAATGATGGCATATTAAAATCCAGTTAAACTTTAAAGCAATTAACTCACTAAAATTAACCAAAATTATAGAATGAATGAATTTAAATGACGCATAGGTTATTTTGAGAGTAGCTATTAAAATAATAAATATTGGTCTTCCATAATTATTGTTGGGAGCGTAATTATGCAAAGAGACGGTGAGATTTAAGTATACAAATAAAATTAAATAAAATATGATAAATATAAAAAAATTTATGAACTATTTATTATATATTTAGACTAATAATACTTGAATGTAGTATATATATAAGTATTTTACTAAATATAATTATTTAAATATTTTTGAATACATTGCAAAATCAGAGACTGTCTTTAATACTATCGAAACTTGTAAATATGCAGTCATCCCATAACTATTCTAACTATTTCAAACTTGAACCTCAGCCTTGATTACACTGTTCATTAGCAAGAAGAACGCAAAGTTCTAATTTTTTTTTTGGAAAATCTAAGTAGTTAATTAGCAGTTAAAGTGGCAACTTGACACTTGCCACATACATTAAAATTGCCAAACAAAAGTGGGTTGAAAAGCTTTGAGTGTAACAGAATAATATTGAATATTTGACATTTGATTTTCCTTGCTTCAGAGTTTCAACAGTTTTGCAAAGCACTGTTAATTAAATTAGCAACCATTCACGAATGCATTCACAGTGATAATGAATGCCATGACACGTTTTTTGGTCGACTGCTGTTGCAATGTTGGTTGCATCGTTATCGTGGCCAGTCGAAGATATCGTACAGAAGATTTATAAGACGCGTCTGAAGCCAGAGTCACAATTAGTGACTGCAATTTTTATGCACTTTTAATGTGGCCCAAATGGGCGCGGCTCTGGACGCTGATGCCACATGCAGCTCGTGCCGGTTGCGATTAATTTGAATGCCCCAAGAGAGCTCGGCACCTAAGCTCTGCTCTATATTGTGATTAATTGCCAGTTGCAACGCAAGTGGCAACCTGTTTGAAGACTCGTCCGGCCGATCTTTTCATTTCTCAAGGTTGCCATCGTCGGAGACGAAGAAGATGCGCTCATGCATACGAAATTATTTAGCTCTTTTTTTTTTGTATTTTGCCTCTTTCTCTTTTATTTTTTTCCGACTAAATTTATGACATAAATATGCATAAATGTGTTGCTCAGAGGCGTGGCAATGCGAGAGTGTTGGGGCTACATGTGTTCCTAAAAGGGTTCTCTGGCAATTAAACGCCCCTCAACAAACAATTATGTACAAGAACAGACATCTCGACTATTTTGTCTGCCACATAAAGCGCTCAACTGTGAACAGCAATTACTAGAGTTTTATGCTTCAATTGTCGCATGAATGCCCCGCTTCCCGCTTCCCCCATTTCCATTTTCTACTTACATCACCGACTTCTTCTCTGATGACATCGGCCGCTTTGTAGACCTCTTCCTTCTTTGATATATCTACGACGTAACCTTTACAATAGCCGCCTGCTTCTTCGACGATTTGAACGGTCTCCGCAATGCCTGAAAGGTTGTGTAAATTATATATTAATAGAGCATGCTCTATCGCTTTCTATCTACACAATTGTTTTACCCTTTTTGTTGATATCCCAAATAATGACTTTGGTGCCCATTTTGCCGAGTCTTTCGGCCAGCAGACGACCCAATCCATTGCCGCCACCTGTGATTAATGCAATGTCCGTGTTGAGTTCCTTCTCTGGATAGCCAAAGGCTATGTAATACAGGTCCTGCAAGAGTCAGGTGTAAAAAAAGGTGTTGATAATTATACAGGAAGTGCGTAAATTATGTATAATCTAAGAGATATAAAGTTGAAATGCTGCAGCAAATTTTAAATCTATTAGTCCATTATATTTATTATTTACATTGTACATATTGATTTATCAGTTATAGCATTAGTCACTTAAATTGAATAATGGTTATAATATAAACAAAATATTTACATTTATTATACATTTTCGCTTATTTTATTTTAAAGTACTATCATGTCTACCCACAGTCTAAAAATACCTCTAAAAATCTTACACAAAAATGCCATTAGCCTTTAGCTAACAAATGTCAAATGTCATCAAGTTCGTTGCCTAAGTCTTTTGTTTTCGCCCATACCATTCTATGCTCCTTTCTTAAGAGCTCTTGCTGTACAAACGAACTGCCAATATTGAAGTAGTACACTTATGCAAATTTGACTTTTACAAAAGTACAAAACAAACAACAACATAAGTGGACAAACAAAGCGCAAACAATGCGAATTGTCATTTTCAGTTGACGGTAGCGTGTTAATAGACACCAAATTTAACGCCTCCGTTCGCGGCAAACACTTTAAATATTTTTAAACTCATTTAACTCTTTCGGCGCTTTTTCGACTCTTCTGTTGATTTAGTATCAATAAGCTGTCAACATTTATGACTCGCACGTCTGCATTGTCGCATAAAGATAACAAAAGGTGGGCAGCTAAATTATTAACATAACATTTTTTTACATTTTCGGGAAAAGAAAAGCATAATAATAATAACAAAAAAAGAAAAAAACGCGAAGATGCCAAGACAGTAGCACTTTCCTCTTGCGCTTGCGAGCGGCGGCGACTCATAAATTTTGTTCGTGCCACACGCGACGACAACTTGGCCAGCAGGCAATGGGCTCTGGTTTTTAAGCTGCGACTTTTTCGGGGTGCAACACCAAAAAGTCAGCCAGCTCCTGAGTTAGGGGCCAGCCTGGCAAGCGTGTCCAATTATTTTGACATTAACAATAAATGTGGCGCAACATGACTGGCGTTGGTATACCCTGTACCTTGATGTGTAAGATTGCGCAAATTTATGCAAAAGACGATGCTTATAAAAAGGTGTCGCAGTACACTTTGTTTTTAACTTGTTTGTTGTCTGTTTTTAAATTATAATACAACTATTAAAATAAAGACTTTATGTAACTATTGCTTTTGTATTCTATCTTTTATTTGAATACTAACAAACTTCATTGTATATGGGTAACATCTAGTTGTTCCCATTTTCTCTGTGGAACTGTTGCTTTAACAGTTTAGCCCCCAAAAAGACAAGAAACCATAAATAATTTGAAATTTCATTAAAGGTAACATGTTGCTAGTGTCTCATGGAACTGATGATGATGATGATGATGAGTTGCTTCTTTCACTTTGTTACCTTGTTGACAGACATTTTGTCACATAATTGAACATGCAATTTGCTACAATTTTGTTTGTGTTGTTTTCTTTCCTCTTTAATAATAACAAGGGCAGGAAACGACCAATTATAATTTATGCACAACATGATAATAACTTAAATAACTTAAATATATATCTACTGCGATTTATGTCATGAGATAATTTTGGTTTAATATTTACATCACCATCAAAAGAAACGTATCCAAAGTCCAATCCATTTATATGACTTTGATTTGAATTTTTTAATTTCGTGCCGACTTTTGCCGACTTCATTCGTGGTCCAAACGAAAAGGCAATTCTAAAGGCAAAATTCTTTAACGTTTATTGCTCTGTCCTATTCTACGGCTAATAAACCACAATCGTGACTTGCCGTATGTAAATTGTGAGCAAGAAAAAAACCAAACAAGACTTTAACATAATCTTAGACTTTATATATGCCTTGTCATTTGAAAAAAAGAAATATAAAAGTGGAAATAATAATTTTGTGAGACGAAAACCTGCCAAGTCAGCATCGAACTTAGTGGACCGTTTATGGCTTTGTTAGATTGTCTGATGGCCAAGGTGAATGTTTTGACCTTTGTAAACACGGAAAAGTACCAATGTTTTTTTATGTAGTTTATTAGACTGTTGCGAGTTTATTGACATGTGAGAGATGCTCATTCAAACTCAATGGATTGATGCAGGTTATGGAAGTTATTGAATTTTGACTGACACTAAATAAAGGTAAGTAAATTTAAAGTCTAAAGAATCGCCAGACTGAAATATTTATAAATTAACGAGAGTATAATATAATAATTAAATTAATGATATTATATTATCGTTTTCTTTATTATAATTATTTTATTTAAAGCTTTTTAAGTATTCCGAAACAGTGAACTATTCTACCATTCAGTTATTTCATAAAGAATTTAAAAAACAGTTTATGTCTTCACTAACTTAACTAACTCACTAATTGCAATCACGAATACTCCCCCATTCTATTGATTCTCTTCAAGAAACTTCTACTTTGCCAATTACAAGATAGTCCACAGAATCATAACATCATCAGCTCTCTCATTATCATTAGCTACTCATTAGTGTTGTTAAATAGCAAGTAAACATTTATGCACGTCTCAAAGAATTAGCGAATCTTTCTAACGGTACATTAATATACATACTAATGAATTATCCAGCTTGAACCTTTGAAAGTTGAAAATCAGCAATGAGGGGAGAAGAAAATCTTGCGCAATTATGCAAATTTAAACAAAAAATGTCATTAAAGCGCAGACAAAACAAACTATTATTGAAGTTGGCCAGCTTGATGATAACTTCTAAAGGCGGCACTTCCAACATCGCAGGAACGAGTCGTAATCAAATGTTTGTGTTGTGTTGTCTCAGGTTGTGTTGTGCTTAAGCAAAGCTAATGACTACACGAAAACTCGTTTGCTTCGACCGGGGGAGAATTGCGAAAATTCAAAATCTAAACAACTACGCCGACCAGGTGATTCTAAGCTGGCTGAAAGTGAAACTGCCAACCAGTCGACATCAGGTGTCTTGCCCAACGAAAACATAGTTGTAGTAGTCTCTATACTCGGTACTCGACTCCACTTTATTCGACATGATCCGACTCTACTCGACTCGACTCGACTGGAGTTGACTTGGCGTCTCGACAGCTGCCTTAATTGGCCTGGCTTTGGTATGCCAGTAGTGGTAAGAAGCCTTATTTTGAGCGTTAAATGTTGAGCGCTTTTCAATGAGCTTCTTAAATACAAAAGACTTAAGACACGAACTTGCATTGTGCACCACTGTTGCAATTTCCATTTGCTGCCATTCACACTCACGGCTCAATTGTGACCTTCTTTACCAAAAACTTGTATATATATATATATATATAAAATAAATAAACATAAAACCAAATGAAAAACGAAGCTCAAAGAGCGATATAAGGCAATAAGGAGAGACTGAGAGCAAGAATGAGAGAGAGAGAGAGGCAAAAGGCAACAGACACCGCAACGAAAAGCCGACACTTGCCACAGTTGCACAGCGGCCTCTACCTGTAATTGAATCCCATAACAAAATACAACTTCAAAAAAAATAGTTAAATTCGAGGGTAGCTTTAAATTTAACTATAGAATCGATAAATTTATCTTATCAAATAAGAAGAAAATTTTAGACATCATAATCTTGGGAGTTAATTTTCATAATATGTCTTAGATTTGAAGAGCAGAATAATGAAACCATAATCATTAATAAGTTCTTGAAAATCGATCGATTATCGATAGTATTAATTAATTGCTTTTGAACTTAGGGACAATATTATATGATTTCATTTTAGATATGAAGCATCAAAACTTTTAAGCATGGTAATTATGATCGTGCGAAATAAACGGATATGAAAGGAAGATGGATTATTTAAAAATTAATACAATACATAATTAATATAGAAAAATAATAATTCAAATCTAAATAAGTACATAGCAGTATTCCAAGAAATTAATTCCTAAATTGCTTAAAATTGCCAGAGTTAATTTAATGTATTTTCTTTTCAACTTTAACTCAATAAGAATAAACTTAATGTGTAGTCTTAAGATTGATGACATTTAATACGAATAATTTGTTTCATTTAGAACTGATTTACGAATCGAACTACCCATGGACTACACAGCAGCTACAAACATGACGTGAATTCAATTTGGATGCCGTCACAGCGCATTGCCCGTTGCATTTGACGCGTCAGTTGACTCAACGTACACTTGAAACTTTTACCTGGTCAATGAATTGATTTTACTTGTGTGTGTTTTTTGCTGTTATGATATTGCCACTTGCGGCGGGTGGTCGTATTGGCCTTCAAAAGCCATTTTCATTTATTGCCATGCAAAAATTAGCACCAAACTAACTGGTAATTTTTTTTTACAGTGTATTCCGCAATTGATATGTGTGCTTGTGCTGCCAGACAAATATACCAATCAACCAATCAAGTTCTATGCTACTCTTGACCAAAAACTATGCTGTGAGATTGTGTCAAATTGAGCTGTGAGTCCAACGAATATTGAATGTAAAAAGTTGATAGGGGATCTAATGATAGTCCACACATAATTATATATATTTCATATATTTCGTGGGCAATTTTATGTGTGGTAACACGTTGAGAATTATTGGTAATTTACGGACAATATTTGGAGAAAAGTTACATTAAGAAAGAATAAAATTGACTGCCTATCTCATTAGAATCTTATTTTAAACTTTTGCGCAATATCTCTAAGTAATTCTACACCATCTGACCATTTTTAAACTTAATAAATTTATCTTAAAATTTATAGCTGAAAAAAATAGCTAATTTATCAATTTGACTAAATTTTAGTTAATATAAAATATCTTAAATGTCAGAAATGTCTCAGTTTTACTTGAGTTTGATATCTCTAAATATTATCACAATATCTCAGCATCTATAAACCAATTTGTAGCAGAAATTTTGTCTAATTTAAACATAGATGCCATGTAAGTCTCAATTATATTCTCGTCTGTATCTATAATATTAGGGAAGGTTAAAAAATAATGAATATATGTTATCTCAGACTCTGCAGGTCTTAAATAAACATTTTTTTATCAAGATCATATTAATCTTAGTTATACTTCTTTATGATATCTCTAAATATTACCTCAGCATCGCACTATTTATAGCACTAGACCGACACACTCCCTTAACCCACTTCGCATGAAAGATAATCCAAACAAGTGAGCCAAGGCCGTTGTGGGCTATGAGCCTGCGCTTCAAATAACCTCCATACAACGACAACGATAACTTCAAAGAAAACTTAAATTTATGCTCACATATGCAATAATAAGCCGCAGGTATACGACTTACATTGCGGTTGTTGCTGCTGCTGCTGCTGCTGTTGTTATTATTGTTGTTTGGCCAACACTTTCGATTTCAATTGCGTTTACTTCTTTTATATTTTGTATGCTTCGTCTTCTTCTTCTTCTGCTGGCATTACACACACGCCTCAAAGTTATACGCGCAGCCAGACAGGCAGCAGGTTGCCCGCGAAAAAAATGTGTGTCTTGCTTGGAATTGCTTGTTGCTGATGTTGTTGTAGCTGTTGTTGCCACAGCAACAGCAACAGCAGTAGCCGAACCCACAACTAGCCAAGCTAATAAAAACAGGCTTCGCAGCGCTGCAAAGCCGGCAAAATGCAAAAGTTGAACTGGGTCAACAAGCCAAAACGCAGCCGTGGCGCCGACAGCGCAGTCAGCGCAACGACTTGCGGTTGGAAGTACTGTATTTATTTTATTATTTTTTTTTTTTGTGGAACTGCTCTCCTTGGCTCATTACATGTTGTCGAGGCAGTTCCAGAAGCTATGCCTGCCTAGAAGTGGGAAGTTTGTTGCCTAAGTCATTTGTTTTCAATATGAATCAGAAACGCAGTGCGACATAATTCAGGCTAATATTGGCCTGATTTGAATGGATTGTTGGCCAGCAAAACAAAGCCCATTATTGGCTCAATCAATCAATATGCAATTGCAATATGCAATTGTGTACAATAGCAACAACAACAAATCACAAGTCATCGTTCGAACGTATAGCAAAAAAAAAAAAATTATTGTACATGCAAATTCGTTTGAATCGTTCATGACTCGTTGATGTTGCATTCAGCATGCAAATGTCAACATTTTTAATGGGCACCGCCTCAGCCTCCACTTGCCGCACCCCCCCGCCCACTCTATATATATATGTCTCTATCTCTCGCGCTTTCGATGCAGTTGGCATCATCATCGCTAGTTAAGCATTCAGGCAAAGAGAGTTACCTCGGTAATTTAATGGCACTCATGCATAATAAGATACAAGCAATTCCATGATATACATGCTATATATATATATAATGATCATATCTCAACACTCTCTCACACACACACACACAACAACATACAACAAGCCGCAAAAAGGTTACTTTTGTTTTATTTTTTTTTTTTGTTGCCAAAGAGAAAATAATATAATTATGTAGCACAACAAAAAAACTTGAAAAATTTTGTTGCTTATGTAAGAGCAGCGAAATTTGTTTATAAAGCCGAGCATGTCAATTTTTTTTTTTTTGACCACAAAACCAAAAAGGTAAACCCAACAAATTCCCCCTTAAGCCCAATAGCCAAATTCTTTGTTAACTAGCCATAAATTTCAATTGTTCATTTTAACGGCAATTAACAAATTGTTTGCGGCCCTTTTCTGTGGATCTCGTAACTGCAAATCATGATAAATCTTTGAAACGTTTAGTGTCTGTCAATCTCAAATGTGCAATCTTTCAACTGCTTTAGCGCTCCGGGCTATGAATTAAGTGTGGGGGTTTTATTCACTTATTTTAACGCTATTTTTAAATTTTAATTAGCATTGTAAAGAACTGTCTAGACATTGTTTAGGTGTCTCAGTTAGACTGACAAGCATTATGTGCGGTGAATAATATTGATTTAACGAATATTTCAAGTGCATTTGAAGATCAACTCGAAGCGAACAATAGACAATATAGTAAATTATTCGGAAGTATGTAGTATCTATGATAAATCGTGAAATGTATTACATATTCTAAAATGGCATCAATTTGTATTATAGAATTTTACTTTGATAAATATATAAGTTTATTTATAATTAAATACCTGACTTATCAAATCACTCACATTTTGTTTTATTAAATATAACAGTCTGCTAATAATAAAATTTGTTATTGAATTAGTTTAAAATGTTATAGACATTTTAATTATATACTTTACTACTTTAACTATCTACCCAAAGTCATCAGCAATTAGTTATACAATTTATTGAAGTGATTTCATCCCGCAGAATGGCCTCTAAACAAGCGGAACAAACACGAATCGTGAGAATAATATATATAGCACAACAATTAAGTTATTAAAAAACTATATAATCAGACGACAATGCTCTGATATCCAGTTATAAGTAAGCATAATGATGGAAGATCGAAGAGAGTTGATTACACCTGAAGTGATTGTGCGCGTGTCGATGGATAAAATATAAAAGGTAGATGAAGTTACAGACTTATTGATAAACCTCGAACAGTTGTAATGACAGTCGTCAGTCGTCAGTCGCCCAGAGCCCAAGAGCAAGGGCAAACAGTGAAAAGTGGCAGGGGCAACGGTTAAGCTTAAACTCGTTTTCACTTAATTAATTCAACAAATCAATTTGAGAGATAAAAAGTTAAGTTTATTTCAATTATTAATTACGATTAATCAATTCAAATTGTTGTTTGTTTATTAACAAAATAATTACAGAATTTACATGATATCATTTTTAATATAAAATATCTATATATTTATTAACGTAAGTAATTATTAAAATATTCATTATTGAATGAATTTATCGATTGTATTAAGTTTATATAAATTATGTCTGCCTTTTTCTAAATTCGCACAAACCTATTTAATATTTTGGCCAAAATGTCAGGTATGTAATCACACAATGCTATTAATTAACTCGTTAAAAATAGTCAAGGGAATGCTGAGCAGCATACGGAAGCTGTCAAGTTCAAATGTTGAATACCTAAAAAACCAATAAACAATTCAAATTTTGTAAACAAAAGCAAGCACAAATGCCCTGTAGGCACTGGTGTGGCCCCAACACAAATTATATTCAAATCACAAATGCCACAAGTTTGACATTGAACAAATCAAATATTAGTTGGATATATGTAGTATTCCAGTTGAACTCACCTGTAATATGTAGCCAATGCAGCAGATGATGAACCACACAACATCCGCAAAGGCATCCCAGCTATTCCAAAGCGTTTCCCGCCAACTGAGTACAGCTGGTGTGGGCGTTGAAACGCCCACTGTGCTGCCATTGCCATTTTGTAGAGCGTGTCCGTTGCTAAGGGTTTTCAGGTCTCCCTCCAAATTATTGTTGTTCTTCACCATTTTGAACAAATAACACGAATTTTGCACTATTTCTTTATTATTATTATTATTGATTTTTGTAATCTGGATACTTTTAATTATTTATGTAACTTTCAGTGGTGAATTGTTTTGTAGGTAAACGAAACACGGGCAAGCAACAATTACATTAACATTAATAATAACAAAAACAACAACAACAACAACAACAGCTGCGAGTTAACGAAATCTTTTTTTTCGTTATTTTTACTGTGTATTGTCTTTATTATGTTTTTGCGTTTCTTGGCTTTTGTCTCTGATTTTCCGCGCTGCACGTCCGCTCTCGTGAGCGTAGCAAACGAATTTGAACGAAAGGAATGAATTTCGACTTCTTATTTTGGGGCGCTATTGGATATCGCTGTAGACGTCGCTGTAGACGTCGCTGTCGACGTCGCTGTCGCAGTCGCAGTCGCTGTCGCAGTCGCTTCGCAGCTTGAAGCTTAGCTTTGTGACGTGACGAAGCTCAGTTTCAGTTTCAGTTTCAGTTTCAACTGCGGCTTCAGCTACAGCAAAAGTTGTACGCAGAGCTTGCGTTCTTTAGTCGCTTAACGCTTTACGCTAATTGCTTATTTCGTTTTACTTTGTGTAATTTAATAAAAAGCTCTAACTGCTGCTGTTTTGTTATTTGTATTTTCTTCATTAAATGCAATTTATGCCGGCTAAAAAGCTTTAATAGATTTACAGTCAGCTGTGTTAGAAGGCTTTTAATTTATGTAAACTCATTAGCTTGAACTCGGTTTCTCGGGTGCGTCTATTAGCATAAAACAATTATTATTGCAGTTAACTTAAACTTAGTGCAATGCAAGCACTTCAGCTAATAAAAACGTTGAGTATTATGACTCATTAGATCTCTTTATGAATAATCCTTAACTAATTATTAAACTTATTACTTAAACACTTGAGTTTCATAAGCATTTAAAAGCAGGGAGAATGTTAGAGTCGTTAGCGATTTATCGACTAGTAGATACTCTAGGTTACATGACGCAAGCTATGATTCCTCTTCCCACACACAGTTAGTTGAAATTTTTATTTACAAAATACTGTTTTATTTATTAATTATTATATATTAAGATAAGTTAACAAAATAATATTAAAATAATATAATATATCAAAAAGAACAAGAAATAATTTCCATTAAAAATGGAACATTTCTGTTATATTAGCGACCTTGTTACTTGGTAAAATGTGGGGTTTAACTGACTCGAGGCCTATTTATATGTGGCTATATGACAGAAGTATCAAAATTGATCAAAACACAAAAATACCTGCCAAGAAGGCAAGGAGCTAGGCTTGATATACAGCTGTTTCAGGAGATGGCAATCTCCCGCATCAGTACCATTTGAGCTGACTTACCCAACGATCCAAGCTTGTTCTCTATGCTGCACTGTTAGAACTAGTTGAGAATTCTAAGGGCGCAACGTAGAAAAAACGCTTGAAAGTTGAGCTTGCCTTTTTGTGTTTTGATGTAATTGTTGTCGTTCCCGTAACTGAGTTTTCGGACCATCGGTCTGCTAAGTTTTCAGTCTGTCATATAGACATATAAATAGACCTCGAGGCAGTTAAACCCCACATTTTATAATAAAATATATATATTATTAAACTTAAAAGAGACACAAAAATAAAATATATTCAAAAAAGCTAAGAATTACATATGTGGGTATTAAAAACATATAATTTTATTTCAAGGTTTTCGGCCGATAACATTTTATAGTTCAGCTTACATTTATAGCGTTGTAAGTTTTACATATGTATGTATAACATAGTCGTAGGCTGTATCTATGGCAGTTATTCAGTAAAAACTGAATAGCTCTTATAAAGTCGCTGAGATCAAAAATGTCATGCATAGATTAGACATTTAAAGGTTTTTGTTACTAACATAAACAGATTACACTACCCATTTTAACAATACAGGGTATCAAAACAACAAAAACCATATAAAGAGCTGAATTAATGCATATAACAAACACCTAATGATCCACTTCTCCAGTAATCTCTGAGTATCTTCTTTATCACCAGCACTTGAATGCCACTTAATTATACATGTTTACCAAGACATCAACATCAACAAAGATCTTTTAACTTTCCACTTAGGGGTTACATACCATAAGACATTACTTAAAGAGTGTAACCATCAGCCCATTACTTATGGATTATTAGGCTTATCAACATCCTTTGCTTTCACACACTTCATACCTCTTCACTTTCCTTTGGCCTGATGCTGATTTACGTATTAAAGCGCACTTCGCCTTAATCGAAAAGCCAAAAACAGATGCTAAATGAAAGTAAAATGTGCTATACAAACATACATATGTATGTACTTTAAATCAGTTTCTTGTTTACTTAAGTTAACACAATTTTTTTGTGCAGGTTCTGGTGTGCACTCAGCATCTGTTTATCTGTATACCCTGTAACTTTATAGGCAATCGGGTGTTCTGCTATCTTATCGAAAGAGGTTAGCTTTTATTTTATAAGAATCAGAATATATACTAATTATAAAGAGCAAAACTTCTTTACTTCGGATATCAATAAAAATTATATTTCCATTTGCTAAATAATTGTCCAAAATTATTAACGACTCCATAAATATATTTTAATATTTATATATGTATATGAATGTATCTAAGAATCATATGTAAAAAATCAATTAAAAATATTCAAAATATATCTGTTTATTTATCACATATATGTTTGCATATTTATAGTTTAAGTAATCTTCAAGGGTATTTAATTGTCGGCACTCCAAAGTTATTCTTACTTGTTCTCATACACAAATGCGATCGAGATCAAACGAGTTATGCAAATTAGAGTATTTTTGGGCAATTCTTGGCGATTTCGTCACATTATTTTATTTGATTTTATTATGTATGTTTACGTGCTTTTTTCACTCCTTTTGCGCGCGTATCTTTAACAAGAATTTGCAGCGCCAACGTGTTGTTGGGTCAAAAACCCACCAAATATTTAAAGGCCATATGGTTTTTTGGTCAGCTGCAAGATGATGTTGCAAAAAAGACAAAAAAATGCATCACATCAATAGGGGCGGGAGGGAGGTAGGAGGCGGGTCTTTTGGCCCGCATAATGAATTGCATAAAGTAGAAACACGAGACAAGCGCCGGTTTTTTTTTTTTGGCAGACTCTTGAGACTGTTGAGTTTTTGTTGTTGAGTGCACTTCTAAATGTCGAATCTATGAGATATTATTCACTTAATTTACATATCGGCATTTCACAATATTAATGCAGCGTACACACAACAACCACAACAAAAATAAACAAATTTCGAGGCACACACGATTCGAGACGCTCTGAGTCAATAAACGAATTTAATAAATTGCTGCGATCAATGCATTAAATATGCAAATTTGCATTGTTTAGTATTTGTGTTACAATTGTTTACTAACTTTTTTTGATTTTATATGCTTATTATTTTGTATTTTTCAGCGTCCTCTTTGCCTTGCCATCGCAATGCGTGAGAACGACAAATGTGACGCGCATGCGCATAAAGGGGAGAGAGAGAAAAACGAGAACAAGAACGAAAAACAGCTGCTGTGACTCACGTAAGGAAAGCAGGACTGAAAGAGAGCGAGAGAGAGACCACAAACAGCTGTTGGCAGTGTTGCCAACTATTTGGAAATTTTAATGCTAAATTTAATTTGTTTGTTTATCATTCGATGCTAATACCAAAATATGCAAAATTTAGTATTTACGATAGTGGCCATTATTTTTCTTTCCTCTTTAATAATTTCCGCTTAATTAGCTCACAAAAAAAAAACAACATTCTCTATTCTCATGTATTTCCTTTTCTAAATATTGCATAAACAATTTAACCTCGTGCCCTGTTGACCACGCTCTTTAAATATGTTAATCCACAACTAAAGATTTAAGCCAATAACGTAATAGCTGCGAGTGTCTGACGTAAAAATATTCGACAGATACTTTCGTATCTTATTAATTTTGAGTATGCTGGACTTATAAATACTCAAGAATTTATTTAATAGTATTCATGTTTAATTCTTATTTGATTATAATTATTCATATGTTCTTAAATATAAAACAATTTGATTTACATTTTGTATTCCTTCACATTGTTCATAATTCGATATAGTATGTCTTCGTTAGTCTCTTACATTGATGGCCCTATTTTTCCCATGCTTACAGGGTATAAAGCATTAAGTATAAATATGCGTCAATGCTTCATTTGTATGACCTTGTCTACCACAAATGAAAACCCGTTAGAACCTCATATCGACATTATCGTAATTTATTGTATGCGGTCATTTGTCAAAGATTCGCGCGGCGGCGCCAATCATCACCAATCGTATCTTTAAGCCGAACTTTAACCCATTTTACTTCCTCACACACATAGACAGACCAGACAACATAACCAGATACACAGATGTATAGGTATCTCTATAAAGCTCTAAGAATTCTCGTTTGCGAAAATAACTTCCGCCTATCGATCCATAGAACGTGTTTAAAACCATGTGCGCCACTGCAAATTGGATGATGACTTGGACTTCCATTTGGATTGTATTTTTTTTGTGCTTGTTAAGTTTCAAATTAATATATTTTGATTTTTATATTTTTGCTGATTGCCATCAGATGGTCCATTTGATTAGAAGAGCGTAGCATGGTTATCTTCTTAATTATAATTTATACAATATTTAGTATCTTAATAATTATAAGCTTGCTAATTATTAAAGAACTCATAAAACATTTCGTGGCATTCATTCTTGAATTATTCAAGGTCATTATTGGTTTAAAATCTTGCTTGGAACTTATTCACAGTCACAGTCAACAAAATTTTCAATAAGAGTTAATTGAATTTCACTTAGATTTACTGTTTACCTTGTTGTTGTATAGATCTTAAAAATTTGCGTCTAATAAGCAATTAAAATTCATGATTTTTGAAAAGCAAAACCCGTTTTTAACTGCGTTTTTAAAATAAATTACTTTAAGTGACAATATTTTGCAGTTTGACAGACATTAATGGAGTAGCTTCATAGTTTGAAATGTTATATTTAATCTGATTCGAGTTTCTTCTGACTAGTGAGAGTTAAAAAAAGAGCTGTGTTAGCTGGGAAGCCTCCACTTATTTATCCAATAAATAATCTATCAAATAAATTAACAACTTGAGTTTCAGCTTAAAGTTGAAATACTTCTGTCAATTCTATCCGGTTCCAAATATTTTAAAATCATAACCAACTCACTTCTCTTGAACTATATCTTAGCACGTGATCGAAATGACATTGAATTTTAATTATGGTTTTTCTTTAAGGTTAAATCAATTACTATTTACACGCCTATTGATTTGTAAAACAAACTAAAGACTATGAACAAATGCAAAGCCAAAACTGAATAAACTATTAAGATAATCATAATAATAATAATATAAAACTAAGACAAAAACCAGACAGAATTTGAATAGAGTCCAAAAACTTTTCCAATAAAGTTTACAGCAATTATGTAAATTTTGACGAAATATTTTGTAAAAACATGATTTAGGTGTGTTGGCTTATGACACGTGGAAGATAAGTATGCAAATAGGTAGAAATATAAAAGAATTTTGTTGTCGAACTGGCGCTTATTGGAATTATTCTATATAGAATCTTGTTTATTGCATAAATTCTGTGTTACAAATTTCTTTTCTCTGATAAAAATAATGAAAAATATATATAAATTGTACAAACTTGTTCTGTGTAGTTCGAGAGTAATCCAGTCTGTTTATTTCAAATTGCTTACAGAGTATACCATTTTTTAACGCATTTAATAGAGACATTGCCAAATTAAAGTTATCTACAAAGCGGAGCAAATGGCATATAAACTGTTTAAAGCTCACTTTAATAACCTTAACAGTAACTCAGCGCAACTCGAGACTTGAGACAGCTGGCCCATTAAATGTGCTTTTAATTAAATTAGTAGGCAAATCATAAGTAAAAAGGCCACACAGACAGCTGAGGCTGTGTGGCATTAACACATATAAATTATTTGAAAAAAAAACAACAAATACTACAACACACTTGCGAGTCAAGCTATAAACAATATATTACCCACATATCTAACAGGTAACTACTGAATGTACCAAAAATAAAAATAACTTAAAAAGTTTTAGATAGGAAGGTCGATGATTGCTGGAGTCGTTGCTTTGATGAGTGCTAAGTGACCGCAGCCTCTAAAAAAAAATCGAAGCTCAAAGATACAAACGCTCAAGTCCAACAGATACTTCGGCAAGACTCACTCTCTTTGTCTCCAAGCGATGATTTTTATTTTTATTAAATAGATAGCATTGATGACATATAATTAAGTTTATGGTCAAAGTTCAGACTTTCATATGTCTGGGTTTGTGTCTGGAACAAGTTCGGCCTCAAACTGGCTTAACAAATCCAGTGTACTGTGGTAAAACACATATAAAACTTTGTATAGTTCTAAATATACTTATGTATATTTGACGTGCCATTTCGATTAGCACAATCTATCTTTTGTTTATCTAGAATTTTAGCATATCGCGTGGGTACCAATTGAACAATCCGTCCATTTGTTAACATATAATTATTTTTAGTCCATGATGTCACAGAATACTTTAAGATGAGATACTCGTGAACTCTGTTATATTTAACAAACTTACAAATATGAGTTATTATTTATTTATTATTAATTAGTATGAAATTTGAGTGTTAGCAATTATTTTCGATAATTCTATATATTATAATAGAGTTTAGTTTATTATAAAGACATATATTTAGAGTTACAATATACTTTACTATACTTTAGGTATACACTAAAATTCTTTGGCATAGGTTTATTTCTTAGATAAAATACATAATAACATGCTAGATTTTAAAATGCTTCTTCTATTTACTTAAATTCAATATACATATGCTTTTTTAATGACAAGACTCTCCGTTTTAATGGCAGCTTTTTTCGTTGCGAACAGCAAATAAGCCGGAACCCGCCGGTGCTATAAACTATTCCACTTGACGACCAAAGAAATGTATGCTTAACAAACGAGTTTATCTATTTTTAGACCCTGCACTTTAAAAAAAAAGTAAAAAGGGTCTATTAAGTTTTTCAAAATGTGCGTAACAGGTCGAAGGAAGTCCGGTAAACCCCATAAAGTATATACATATATTCTTGATCAGCATCAACAGCCGAGTCGATATAGCCATGTACGTCTGTCCGTCCGTCCGTCTGTCCGTCTGTCTGTATGAGCGCCTAGATCTCAGAGACTATAAGAGCTAGAGTCACCAAATTTGGTATGGCAGATCAAGTTTGTCTTAAAATTTTGACGAGCCCCCTTCCGCCTCCGTAAATCGAAAACAAAATTTTTGAAATCCCTTAAAACGAAAAATATTAAAGCTAAAGTCCTGAATTTTGGCACACAGGACAAGTATCAGGGTCCCAACGTATCATGAAAATTTCATCGCGATCGGATAATAAACTCGGCAGGTATTCAAAACTCAATATTACTCAGTTTCGGGCCATAGGAAGAAGAAGAGCATATTGACGTAACAACGCGCTATGGGGAACTATTAGTTTTACTCTTATTACCTTTTTGATGAATAAGTAAAGGGTCTCTCATAGTCGACTTCGACTGTAGCCTTTCCGACTGGTTTATTTTTATTTTAGGGAACTTTATCAGATGCGTATCTTTGAAATTTATGCAATTAGTCTGAACTTGATTTAAATTAAATGACAGCATCAAATTACTAGCCATCGAACTATGAATTTAATTAGAATTCTTAAAAGATGCTAAATTGTATTTAATATTCATTTATTAGTCATTCCTAGACTAACCCAACATACTATAAATTTTATGTATATATTCATTTAGAACAAAAATTTTAAAAGTTCTTTAACTAAATAGAAAAGTTGCGCATTTCAGATCAGCAAATAAATGACACTTGGCCCGGCACTCAAGCGACATTAAAGTAACAATGTAACCACCGTTCCGCCTCGCACCACACAGCACCACCAAGCTGACGGCCAAAGCAAAGAGCAAGTGGCAGAGAGCAAACAATGCGGTGCAACCAACTGTAATCGTAAACGTAAACAATCGCCAGTGCGCAGGACTTATAAACTCTCTCAGAGGAAGCTCTTGTGAAATGGCCGAGAAAAGCTTTCGCTTTCGCTCGGCCAAAATTGAGTGGGCCCAAAAGGAAAAGCTTGTAATGAACATTCAGTCAATTGCAGCCAATTTGTGTGAACGCAACGCATAAGTTGATCAACTTACTTATTGTTGTTGTCTTGTATTTGTTGCTCGTATTACGTGTTGAGTGCGGGGGTATAACGAAACAGTTGGCAGCATTTTTGGCCCATTGTCATGCCACGTCAACGTGGCTAATTAAAGGCAATGCCAAGCCACAAGTGACACAAGTAACTCAATTGCAACTCAATTCTAGCTGATATATAAATTCATAAAGAGATATTAAAGTTTGCCAATGCAAAATACAAATAAAATTCAACACTTAAACTTGAGGCTGGCAGGAAGCCAGCAAACGTAACCCCAAACAGCTAACAGCTAACAGCTAACAAAAAGCAGGCTAACACACTCGTCCAACAATGTCGAGCGCCAGGTAGGCCAACACCCCGAGATTGTCATGTCATATCCAATACTTAGTTACAATGCATTCAGGGCCAAGCCTTTTATATGCCACTTTAGACATCATACAGTTCATATTATGATTTATCCACATGCTGATATTTTGTCGTGTAATCAATAAATTGATTTTTGATTGCTGTATGTACGGGATTTTCCATTTGCCTTTAGTTTTCCCATTTCCCATTCTATGCCCCCCTTTTGGTTGTTTGTGTCGGCGTCACACTGACTGGCGCTGTTTGCGTCTATTTATGCTGTTTATTTATTTCTTTTGTTTGACTTTTGTCTGCGCTACCCTTTCAGCTGGCAACTGTGCGTATGTGTAATGTGCAGCAACTTAATTTTAAATTGTATATTATAAATACTCAATTGACCAGATGAATATACTATTTGTAATACTTACTTAAAGTTGACATATCAAATGAGTTTTGAATTTAAAATCATTCAATTTTTGTGAATTTATATAACGCATTGGGTTGATTTAATGTCTTATAACTTATTTTATCCATTTAGCTATTTATTATATTAATTTATATATATATTTTAATGACGTTCATAAAGTAAAGTAAAGTAATTTTACTGTTTTATTTAATATTTTTTAATATAATATAATTATTTAAATGTTTGAATTTCATACTCTATTTACATTTATTTATTTATTATTTAACTGTTTAATTTACCATTAATACATTTATTTATATTATTGCAATTTTGTATTTAAAGATAATTAAATTTCGTGTAGTTTAAAGCTTATTTTTGCCAATTTTTCTGTGTTTGCTTTCTGATCACGCACTTTGCTAAACTTAACAACTAAACCAACAGCCCACACAGGCCACAGACAGTCGAATAGACAGTCAGACAGGCATGACTGTCATTTCAGAGTACCATAGAGAATGGATGGATGTGTTTTATATGCACATTATTTACTTGAACGTAGCTCTCTACTATCTAATAGCTGCTGCTATAAATAGTTAAAAGAGTGTGGCAAATTCAAATAAATATGCGATTACAAGACGACGCAAATAAAATGCAATTAATACAATTAAATGCAGCTAAAAGATTTTGGGAAATAGAAGACAAAATAATATTAATTAAGCTATTTTTTTTGCCAGTCCGTTGGTCACTTAATAAGGATAACAAGTAGCCGCTGTTTAGCTCTGTGCAGTTAGTTTCTATTCATGTAATTAGGGATAATCGGGCGTCTAAAATATGCACAAATTGTGCATACAATTACAATTAACAACAGATTGCCCAAAATGGCAGAGCATAAAAGGGAAGCTTCAATTACGAAACAGGATACGCTGAAGGACACACAGCATGCCTCTGTCAGAGTCATAAAAAGTGAAATGAGTGAATGTTAAATGAGTCATGAGGCGACTGAAAAGCAAACAAAACCCTCCCACAATGCTCGACTCGTCGACTTGGCGCCAAAATCTGTCTGGTTTAAGCCCATTGTGTATTTGTGTGTGTGTGTCCTGTGGACCGCAACTGTCCATGACTATATGTAGGTGACAAAGCCACAAACGTTTTATCGCATCAACAAATTCATTAACTTTTAATTGTGTTGCGACAATTTAATTAATTCATCACGTTTACCTGCAGTTTGCTCGACGCACTGTGCAGCGGCAGCGGAGCTCGCCTGGCGCTTGGCACCACTGTAATTACCTACCTAATAGCCTATAATGAAGCCGCCGCACCGGGTCTACTCTTTGGCACACTGCTGGCCACCATCTATGGAGCAATGGCAGGTAGGTGGATACCGATTCAAGAAGAAAGAATTCTTTGCAATTTATCTTTTCCACAGCACGTTGCAAGTCCAAACTGCGCAGCCTGCAAATGCCCTATGTGCGGGCTACTAATAAATTTGATTTTGGCTGTCTGTTCTTGGCCACCTGGATGGATGCTTTGGCTGCAATGTGTGCCTGTGCGGCGTTGGCTCGCACGTTAAGCGCCTGTCTGGATGCCATGACTGGTGGTTTAGCCAGAATACTTATATTAGGTAAGCTGTGACTAATATTTTGTACCATCACTGTGTAGCATTAACAATTCATGTTGCCTACTTTTAGGCCGCAATTCACCTGCAAACGAACCCTGGCCCGATGTACTTGGCGTTGCCGTTGTCTTTCTGGTCACAGGCATGTTTATGCTGGGTCTCGAGGTCAGTTCTTGCATCCGTTATGTTCCACTTTAACCTTTCGTCCCGTTTGCAGCACTCGAAGGCATTTAGTTTCATCATGACACTCGGCATGTTTGGCTTGAATGCAATTCTTAGTGCCGTTGGCTGGTGGCGTGGCGATTTTGTCGCCTGGTCGGAGAACTACTTTCAACCGAATGGCATTAGCAGCGTAAGTGTATCACTTTTCTCCCTCCATCCCCTTGCTAAATTCATTCTCTAATAGTCTGTAAATGGGCGTGTTATTAGGTCAGTGCACTCCGCGCCATTTCTTTAGTTTCTCCTCTTATTGTGTTTTTGTTTTTCTCTGTTGTTTATCGATTTTTGGCCGTATTGTTGCCAAAGGCTTTCGTGACTTGGAACAATTGAAGCCACAGGATATGAGCTTTTGATTATGACACGTAAAGCCAAGTTCTTTTCGGCTTAGATTCTGCCATTTGACTTATTGCGAAAGAAAATTGAACTCAACAACTTGAGTTTTCAAAACAGATATATGCTTTTGGCCTTGCGAAAGCAATTATCTTGATTTCTTCATCTACCCTTAACTGTACCTTTATTTTTAGTATTATATTAATTTGATCTTTTTATTTCTATTTATATTTGTTCTATGTTAAACCTTCACTTCAGCAATATGTTTATCTTAAACTTTACCCTTATTTGTATCTTCACCTTCATCTTTATCTTATTTTTATCAATAGCTATATTTTTTCTTATTATCTTCATATTTGTATATAAAACTAAATATATATATTTTCTGTAGAAGTGTATTTTTATCTATATTCTTATCGTATGTTTATATTTTAACTTTATGTTTATATTTGCCTTTAACTTAATCCGTATATCTTATCTATATTATTGTCTACCTTATTTTGAACATCTTTATTTATATTTTAATATTTATCGTTACACTTTTACATATTTTCAGTATTATTTTCATTCTTTAACAGTATTTTATCTATTTTTTTATGTACATCTATAAATGTTGCTTTTTGTCTTTTTCCTATACTTTATTCTTTTTCTTTTTTAATAATATTATCTACATTTTTACAAATTAAATATAATTGTTTCTATTCTATTCTATGCTTACATTTATCCTTACACAATGATAGTAATACTTAATTAAATTGTAAACATTTCTTTATCTATACAATAAAATATTTAGTTTTAACTTTTACTATATTTCATTTTTAACGCAATTGTACAATGTTTTTATTATAATATATTTAAAAGTATTTATATTAATAACTATATTTATCCATTACATTATTATCATATTAATATTATTTTGCATTGTCTCTTGATCTTTACAGTTATTCCTGATTACGGCACTACTTACCTATGTCTTTCCCAGCGTCTGGCCCCAACAGAATCGCAGTGGTCGCTTTACATCTCTGCTGGTTCTAGCTCTTGTAAGCATCTCGTTGCTGTTAACCGCCATTTGTCTATCCACAGTGGTGCACTACAAGTAAGTATTTGTATCTTCAACAAAATAAGCTCAGCTAATTGAAGAGTTTCTCCAACAGATCACGAGAAGATTATGTTGCCGTCCCACTTTTCAATATTTTGGATGAGAGTGGATTTCACAAGCTTGTGCCTGCATCGGCCTGCATGATCCTGTTGACTTCATCGGCAGCGTTTCTAGAAATCTTCCCCGAACTGTATGGCATTGTGGTGCGTCTGGCGACTTCCGAGTGGCGCATACTCTCCAAGCAAATCAGTTACGAGAGCTCTGACAGCGGCAATCCCGTGCTGGCCGTCTTTATAGCCGGCAGCCTCTGTGCCATGTTGGCCTTTGCCTGTCCCCTGCAACATCTCAGCTATACGCTGGCTGCAAGTCACATTTGCTCCGTATTTCTGCGTGCCTTCTATTTGCTATACACACCGTATCGACCCAAGTTCATGCAACCGAGTAGCAGTGAATCCTCACTCTCCTACAGTCGCCTCTCCACGGCGCCCATTGCCAAGAGCAATAGCAGCAGCAGCGCCGCCACCTCCAGCTCGAGTCGATTGAAGCGTAGTCTCTGGAACATAGGTTTGTCCAAGCAAAGTGCCCTGAAGAAGTCCAAGAACAAGCAGAGAAATAAACCGGAAGTGGAGAAGGAGTGGCTTCTCTTGGGCGAACCAACATCGCCTTGTCCGCAGCGTGAGGGCAGAGATGTAGAGTCCACAATACTCTCAGATGGTGAACCTCCGGTAAGTTTGAAGTATGATGTTTTGATCTTAAGAGAACCGGTTCAGAATTGCTTAATTATCTTAAAAATATAAACTCGGAAGAAGATTCAAACTTCAAAAGTTTTGGACCATATTCGTTTCGCTATTTATTTTTGTTAATTTATTTAATTGAGTTACAGAATGTATTTATTTGTTATTAATATAATTTATTGCGGTAGTCACTAGGTACATAAATACAAAATTAATGACACTTAAACAGTTTTACAAAATGACTTAATCCATATTGATAGCTTAGTTGATTCGTTTAGTTTAAGATTCAGTTGAATCAAATGAGGTTCGACCCTAATTAAGTTCCATAGGGAAATACATTTATAAGAATGCATCAAGCCTCTTAGACTTAGGATTAGAATTCCTTTTGTTGACTTTAAACTAAAGGTGAATATTTGCTTAGTTTGAAGTAGACTTGCTTTAGTTGCTTAAAAGGAAAGACTTAGAAGAAATTTTATTGAATGTGCTAATGTTAAAATTAGAAGAACATTCGTTTTCATGGTTTAAATGTAAAGAATAACGATTCGTTGTACCCTATGAAATTTCGTTTAGTTTTGAATAATATCCCAAGAATAGAACAAAACAAATTTTTCACTTGTCTTAAAATTGAGAGGTTTGGTTTATTCCTAGGAGATACATTTCAGTCCCGTTTCACTTCTTAGAAAGGCAATCTCAGAAGAAGAAGGCTAAAAATCTCCCAAATTTGGTATCGTTTCATTTCGCCAAATCGTTTCGGAACCCGATGAAAGATTCGGTTTAGTTGCATTAAGTTTAGTTTGGAGTTTTCTACACCTACAATATAGAATTTTGTCAACTAAATATTTCTTCCCATTTCTCTTTAACAGCCTTCCGACTTTGAGTATCCTGATAAATTCGACAAAAGCGATTCGGATACGTCCACGGATATAGATGCCATTGTGGATGAATATCGGCAGAAAATAAAGGTAAGTGACGATTTCCAACATTCTTGCGAACTTCCGCTAATTATTCTATTCTTCCCAGGTGACCACAGCTGGGCCCTTGGAGCGCAGTGTTCGAGTGCCCACCATAAGCTCCTGGCGGGTGACAATTTTCTCGATTATTGTCATCGGATTGGGCATTGCACTCTGTGTGGCGGGTCTTGTATTGCGTTGGGCACCCGCTGCATTTACTGGCGCCATTGGAGTATTTATTGTGGCCATAATGATGGGGATTATACCGCAATATACGGGCAGTGTCATCAATGTGAGCCCCGTGCTCTGTGGAATGACTCTGCTGCTCAGCGTGGTCTTCTTTTCGGCGTGTGCAGTGCATTCCTGGCCAGGAGTGCTCGTCTGGCTGCTGGCTGGACTTGTTCTCCTAATGCGATGTGATCGATATTGTTGCAATTGTTTTGAGCACACAACCATCTTGAATGCCCAGCTGATACCCAGTGTGTCGGGTAAGACGTCCAACACGGCGGGTGGCATGGCAGCGGCATCATCTTCCACAAGCATAAGGATGCCTCGGCCGCCCAAGGGTGTGATTAGTTTGCCACAACGTGTCAGCGGGATCAGATGACAGTCGGAGTCCTCCGAGGAGGAGGGCGAGGATCTGTTTAATGAGGATTTCAATGTGCGAGATTACGACGAGGAGAATGCCGATGAGGATTGCTGGACTGATTAGGCTTCATAGCAGCCTGTTGAAGGAGGACGCCTTTTAAATGTTAGCTAGGCTTTTAAATATTTACAACGAGGAGGAACGCCCCTCAGCTTAAAGCTAGTATTACTATATTACACTTAATGTATGTATGCCTCCATTTCTAGTTAGTTTGTATTCTATAAAGAAATATATTTATTGCTACTTCTAGTTCTATAAATAAATAAAACAAATTGGATGAATTGGATGATATATTGTACTGAGTTTTATTGGAAATGAAACTGTTTACTTTTCTTTATTATAAATATATTTTTTAAGTGTATGTAGTAGATCTGACATTGATATCGCTATATCTGATATAGTTAAAAGTGTGTTATTAAATTCTTGTATTCGTGGTTAAATTCTTAAAGCACATACAAATTATAAATAGTCATTTACTTGTCTAGAATTTCTGTAGTAATTCCTGACCTGAGATATTCTACAAGCTCTGCAACTATAGACATCACTTCTGTTTTATATGCTGCATCTTTTGCCATGGCCAGTTCTAAAAGTTCACTGCGTTCCACATTCATCCAATAATCGAACTTACTGTTGTTCTCTTCCCTTAACTTCTGTCGAAGATCTACTGGCATTTTGAGCAAAGGCCAACAAATGGCACTCATAATCAATCCAGCCAAATGTCCACGTTTGCAGTCCAACTGAAAGTCCTCTTTGGTTATTTCCCCAGCAGGTATACCCAGTATTCTAAATCGAGCTTGAAGTTCATTAAAGTAATAGCCCATGATTTGCTCATACATGGAACGACGCGCCTCGATTGTGGAGTTAATGTAGAGCAGGAAGTGTATATCTATAGCTGGTGGACTGTATGTGGAAAGACCAAAGTCTACAAATAGACAGCTCTCTGGAGATCCCGCAGCAGAGTCTAGAAAAATATTGCTCATCGAGAGATCACGATGACAGAAGACATTGCGCAACGTTTTGGAAGGTTGAGCTAATTTTTCCCCTTTAAGAAGCATTTCGAAGAGTTCGTTTTTTATAAAAGACTGCGAATCACTGTCTTGAAACTGATCATGCTGCGCAGCCAGATAAACAATGGCCTAAAGTTAACACAAATATAATGTTAGACTTTATAGACAGTATTCTTAATATATTCTCACCTTAATTCCCGTCATATACCATTCATTTTTATTACTCAAAAGCAATTCAAAGAGTTCTGCCTTATAGGGTTCACCTATGGAGAACTTTTCTTCTCTTTCCCACGCTATGCTGGCCGCATGCAACGTTGCCAGATGCCGCAAAATTAAACGATAATCCGTCATCGTAAAAGTCTCTTTCACTTGCAATTGGCGATAGTTAAGCGATAAATCCTCCAACACCAACAGATCATCGCGTGCCAAAAAACATTCCGGAAAATGTTTACAATTGGCTTAATAGAAAATAAAAGTTAAACTTATTTATATGAAATAATTGGCAGTTCTTGACTTACTATAATTTTGTAATTTTGGTAAAATTTTCCTATAGATGCCACTCTCTTTTTTTAGCACACCTTTACGTGCGCATTCATCGCGATATTCCAGATTCTTTTGTGGTAGAGTCTTCACGAAACTCTGATATATTTTTCTACCATCTGCTAACGCTGTATCGGTTACTATGCGAAGTAGGTAATACTCTCCAAGAAAACCTGTATTCTCGGTCAGTTGCTCCAATTGTATATTTTTTATGGGCTGCCTTCCATTTTGAGCTTGTAGAATTCTCAGACTCTCGTCGGAGCTGATGAGTTGTAGTTCTGTCATCCTCTGATGGTTTACTTCTGGGAGTTACAGACCGTGTAGATCAACTCTGATAAAATTCAACCTAAGTGATAAGCAAAATAAACAAGTATATTAATTATAAAGATTGTTAAAAGCCACTTGACTGATAAGTTGGCGAATTATTATTATGTATTTTGCCACAGCCCAAAAGTATGCAATGGTTTTTGTCATTTTGGCATTTGATTATTTGTAGAAATTAGTTGTATACATTTTATTTTATTTTTTGTTCAATTTATACGTTATTAATGTAATAATTTTTATACTCAATTCTTTTAATTTGTTCATTGAGCGTATTTTAGGGGTTATGAATGACAGAAAAACTAACGAACGACATACAGAATAAATCATGTACACACCTGCACCGACCAGACATTAGACCTTACAAGACATATATATCTTTTTAATTTATTTAATTAATCTTCTACTTTTAGTTATACAGATGTTCGTGCTTCATAAGAAAATCGATGAGTTCCTCTATGGGAATCATTATCTTCTCTTCATAACCGGCCTGTAGTTTCATGACCCTCAGATAAAATTCACTGCGATCACAATTGAGATAATAGTCGAATTTCTCAGGTTCCTCGGCGCGCATATTATTTGAGATTTCCGCGTTAATCTTTGTCAGGGGTTCGGTCAAGGCCCACATTATTAAGGCAACCAGTCGACTACGCTGACACTCCTGCATAAAGTTATCTCTACTAATTAAACTAGACGACAGTTCAAGTCGTAGAAACTCCGATTGTAGACACTTATAATAATGCTCAATACAAGGCTCGTAGATCTCACGTCTCTGACTCGCCGTGGGTACAATATAGAGCAGGAAGAGTACATCTAATAAAGGAGAACAATACTTGGTCAATTGAAAGTCCACAATGCAACAGGAATTCGGCAAGCTGTCAGTTGAATTGGCGAAACCAAACAAGATATTACGATCCCACGTATCGCGATGACAAAGCACATTTCTTATAGTTTGTGAAGGTTTAACAAGTTCTACCGATTTGGTTAACAGTTGATACAATTTCTCCTTGATGAATTTTTGTGCAGTTTCCGTTTGATATTTTGAATGTCGACCAGCCAAGAAAACGATGCCCTGTTTGAAGAATTTCTTATAGAGAAATACTGTATACAATAAGGAGTATTGAACCCACCTTAAAGCCTGTGATACACCATTCATTCTGCATGCTCAAAAACAATTCGATGAGCACATTTTTGTAACGTTCCCCTATGTTAAATTGCCCCTGGTTTTCCCAGGCTATGCTAGCGGCATGTAGAGCAGCCAAATGTTCGAGAACCAACTTATAGTGCTCCAGTGTATAGCTTTCAGTTGGCTTCAAATGTCGATAATGTTGTGTTAGATCCTCCAGCACCATTATATCATTTCGACTGTAGTAACATTTTGCATAGAGCTTGCGAGTTGCTAACAATACAAGTAAACTATTGTTATGATTGCTTTCCTATCTATATGGCAAATTTAACTCACCATATCTCTGCACGTTGGGTAATATTTCCCTATAAATTTCCGATTCCTTACGAAAAACTCCTTTGCGTTCGCATTCAGCTCTTTGTGGTGCATTTTTATAAGGCAAACTCTTGACAAAGTATTGTAAGTCCTCCTGTACTTTAATCTTTGAGTGTTCTACTTTTAAATGTAGCTTGTAGTACTCGCCCATGTATCCCATAAGGTCTTTGGCACCCGCAATAAGTTGCCAATCCAATAACACCAAACTACTATCATCCTCTTCTTTTAACTGAAGAGTGCGTAACGCAATCAGTCGACATTCTTCTGAGCTCAGTAATTGTTCCATGGATGCTGCCGGTTGTGTTTAATGTTAGATCTATACTAATCAGCTGCCAGGTTTCTTATGAGAGGCAAGAGGCTGTTATTTCTTATCAGTGATAACCCTTCAACTTTTGGAAGCGAGAGTTTATGTTGATAACACAGTAAGAAAACAGTAAATCAAAAGTAAAACCAAAAATATAAATACCAAAAGTGAGAGTTGTGATGTTTTTACACTGAGAGAGACAATAATTAAATATTGTCTGCTTTAATCTGTTCAAATATTTATCAAAACTTAGAAATATATCATTTTAAAATTTAAACTCATATTGAACGTTTTTATTTTGCATGCAAAAGTCCTGAAAATAGTTCAAATTATTAGACAAAGCAAGAAACTGAGACAACAAGTTTAAGTTTGATTTAAACTTGTCTTAAGAAGCCTTAATGAGTTATAGTTTTTATATTATAATAATCATTATTTTTACAATATTCTTTTATATTGTCATTTATTCTTGGATTTTGAATAACAAATTTATTTCCTGGAAAAATTCTTAAAATATGAGAAATAATAATAAAATAAACAAATTTAAAAGCCAGCATTTATTTAAATTCAAGTTTGTTCCAACTTAATACAGAAAAAACTTAAATATTTTATTAAAACAAATACACAAAACAAGATGTTACTATAATTTATAGTTGTAATACTCTGTCTTTCTGAGTGTATGATTATATACATTATTTGTATGCTCTTGAAAACATTTTTCACAATCAATGCCCTACAGCTTAATATAGTATCTCGGCGATAAGATAATCTTGTAGAAGTAAATATCAACAGCTGATAGAACAAACGTGTTACTAGCTAAACACGTTGGTTGTGAAATAAAACCTATACTACAGATAAGACAAAAACATATCATTTAGCTTGTTTATAGTATGTCAATTCCAATAAATCCTCAACGCAATCATATACATATCGTCCGAAATCCTCATGTTGATGTATTAGATTTAAGACGCTATCGGTGCGATCCACATTACAAAAATGATGAAATTCCCCTGGCTGTTCGTCCTTGAGTTTCTTCAGATAGTTATCGGGTAAACGTAGCATGGTTGTTGAAATACAATTGTAGGTGGCTCCAAATAGCGCAAGATCCTTCAGGGATTGCTCAAAGTCAGAACGACTTAGTTGTTCCTTATCTGCATTAATTCCCATGGTTTTCAGTTCGGAAACCAAGTTATCATGGTAATAGGAGATATTACGATGCTGCATCTCCTTACGCTCTTTGGGCTCCACATTCAAAAAGCTTGCCATGAGAAAATCTATAGCTGGCGGTGCATAGCGACACAGTTGGAAATCCACAAGGGCACAGCCGACCTCGTCGGGACGTTCCTTGTGATAGAAGACATTGCCACTCCAGGCATCGCGATGCACAAAAACATTACGATGAATTGCAGATGAATTGACCATATAATAAATTCGGTCAAGACAACGTGGCAGCTCATTGGCAATATACTCCTGAGCTGCAGCATCATTGCGAACTTTGGGATGTGTGGCAGTCACAGCCATGACAGCCTGTAAAGGAGAGAGAATATATTATTATAATACCTATACTAATTAAGAGGAAACTCCACCAACCAAAGGCTATACTTTGTAAAAACTATTTACTCCCATACAAAAATATATTCCACAATGAATTAAATCACTATTCAGTTGATAAATAAATATCAAATACTCACATTTACGCCCGTGGTCCACCAAGGTACGTCTGGATGAACGGAATGTTCTTTCAGGCACTCCCTGAACTGCACTCCAATTGTAACCCGATGACGTCGCTCAAAGGCCACGCTGCTGGCATGCAAGGTCGCCAGGGCCTTGAGCATAGGTCTCAGCTGTATTTCGCTGAGGAAACGCGTCCCCGAGGGCAGGGAACCATAACCCAAATCCTCAATATTCTGCATGACAAACAGATCGTGGCGGGTGAAATAACATTTGGCGCACCACAAATGTTCAGCTAAAACAGAAATTACCATATGAAATCAAAACTATCTATAATCTATAAGTAATTAAATGTTATTTGTAATCATAAAAGCACTGACAATAAATTTAAAATATATAATAATAATAAAATAAATTAAATTTAAAGTCAAGAGTAAACAGAATATGACTGTTACTTTATATTAATTTATTATTATATTATTATCTTATCTAACAACATAAATTCACAATATTTCTCGTAACTTACAGAACTGTTTCAATTCGTTGATCAACGTTTCGTAGAGCGTCGCCTCCTTCCTTAAGATCGTAGTTTTCTCATCTTGATAAGATTTATCCGCATTATGATATACTACAGATTTCACAAATAATCGCTTCGTGCGCTCCTCTGTCTCGTTTTCCAGCTGATAACTTAGAATCAGATGATAATATTCTCCTAGAAATCCCACATGTTCTATGGCTGGAACAATTTTATATTCTTTTAAGCTGCCCTTTTGATTTTCATCCTGCAGCACAGTCTTCAATATCTTTTCACACTCATCACTTGTAAACAATTCCAAACGATTTTCTCGCATTAAAACCGGATTATAGTCCGCTTTATTCATAATAATGAATTATCCAGAGGTTTCAGAAGCAAACGAAAATTAACTGTGCACTGTTCGGTAGACAGTTTCGAACTATTTACACTTTGTACATTTTTATATTTGGGAGACGATATTGTTGTTATACCCTAACTCAAACCAGTTTGCTAGTCTGTTAAATTTATCATTAATAACGACTGGTTTTATTTTTTTAAATTAATTTAGCTTGTTTTTCAGCAGCTATTTAAATGTTGTGCTCAGGCTAGCAAAGAGTATATAGATTTCATGGGTATAAAGTGAAATTTCATAGCTGTTTTATCAAATTTAAATACAGGCATAATTTATTAGTTATTTGATAAGTATTGAATACTAAATAAATTGCCCTACAAAATTTTAGGCAATTTCATATTATATTCACAGCTAGAGTATTTAAACTGCGGTGTTCGTTTTAATTTACTTTTATTAACATTATTCACTGCTTATCGCTCTCACAACTCAATTGTTAAATGACCAATACATACACGTTTATCATTAATTCAACAAAAATAACATTGAATTAGAGAGTGGGAGTGGGAGAAGGAGAGAGAAATATAAAGAGAGAGAGAGAGAGTGCTATAAATAAAGCAAAGCAATTTCCATTACTTCCACGCAGCACATTTCCATAGTTCCCCTGAATTCTGCATTCTCTCGCATATATTTAAATAAAACTTCTCTGCGATCAACATATTTGTATTCGTTTGTGACGTATGCTTGTGGCAGCCTAACAATTGTGGCAACCACAGCGCTGTAGACAACGCCAAAGAGACGAAACTCTTCATAGGATTCCAGCAATTCCGCTTTCGGTATCAATTCTTCTAACTTCAAGCCAAAGTCCTGTAAGTCCTCCCTCAACCAGTTGTAATAGAAATCAATGCCTTTGACTTCAAGACGACGTCGTTCCTTGGTTGTCAGGTTCAAATAGAAACTGAAACACAAATCAATGGCTGGCGGAGTATAACGACAGGTCTGGAAATCAACTAGTAGCACCGCATTTTTGGAATCAGAGGGAAACAATATATTCCCAGCCCATAAATCACGATGGCAGATCACATTTCTATACTTTTCAGAGGGCGAGACCTGTTCATAAATCCGCTGCAAAATATCACTTAGCTGGGAGTCAATAAAATCAAGATGCCTCTTGGTCTGGTACTGTGGTAGACTTCTGATAACGGCGAGAATGGCCGAAAGGCCCGTTGTAAACCAGGCTATATCGGCTGCTACGGTAATTTCTGGCAGTCGCTCACCAAACCTATCTCCAATATTGATTCCCTGTTGCTGCTCATAGATTAAACTGGAGGCATGAAAAGCAGCCAGCGTGCGTAGCAATTGAAGGAGTTCTTCCTCTTTTAACTGTTTGACTGGAGCACTTTGATAACCACTGAGTTTAATGTTCTCGAATACGCAAAGATCGGGACGCGTATAATAACAATTGGCGCTCCATTTGATCTTGGCTGTAAATTGAATTTATTAACATAGGAAATCATGTGACTGGGAAGAACAGCAATTACGTACAATATTCTTGCATTTTGGCCAATAATGTTTCATAGAGCCACGCCTCTTTTTTAAAGATTCTTTCCTTATCGGGCTCATCGCTTTGTTGTGGAAGAGCTTTAACGAAAAGTTTGGCTGGCTGAGCAATTCTTACATCGGCCTGAAAGTATGCAATAGTTTTGTAAATCTTTTAAAGCAAACTCAAGTAAATGTATCGTAAAGTAACAAAAGGCAATAGAGGTAATTAAGTAAAAGTTAAATGTTAAGTATACAGAAGGAATTTAGTTACAATTAGAGTTTTTAGTTAAAATAGATATCTTGTGAAACTAATTTATTTTGTAACTTGCAGGGGTGGAATTTTACAGCAAAGATTTCGTTGCAAAGCAGTTTTTGTGCCAGCCTGAAAGTATGCAATAGTTTTTTTCCACAAATACAAACTGATGGAATTAATTGTCAACTCTACGTTTCTGGGGACTCAGCTGCGATGGCCAGATCAGAAGAGTACAGGTGACCCAAAATAGGATCACAAGGCTAATTACTGGATGTGCTTGGTTTATCCGTAACACCACTCTCCATAGAGACCTGGAGCTCTCCACAGTCTTCGACGAGATAAATCAACACTCCAGCCGATACAACCACAGGCTAGAACGTCATCGGAATAGACTGGCGAGGGACCTGTCTATAGTAGGGTCTCCTAGAAGACTGAAAAGGCGCCAACCTAGGGACCTGATGTCCCGAACTCCCAGGGAGAGAAATCGTTGATTGTGATTGTTATGTTCAATTGTTACTGTGATATATAATTATTTGTTATTTGTTTAAGCTAGCCGTGAGGCTATCAGGTGCGCCCTAATGGGCTGAATTAACAGAATCCAAGGTCACAAAGGGGTAATACGACTACCCCGTATGCCTTCTTAAATAAAAAAAAAAAAAAAAAAAAAAAATCTACGTTGTTAGTACGAATATATTTAAAAAAAACGTAAGTAAAATTGATTTAAATATATTGCAACTAACATGCAATAAATTAATTTAAAATTAAAGTCGTTCCTAGTGCAGAGATTTGATGCAAGTGTGCAAGTATATCCTCAATTTATCCTTCAGATAAAGTTATTAAACTAATAATTAGGATCCGACAAACTGAAGTTGCTTTAATGTATAATGTTATGTATTTCAAATAATGATACATTATACAAATATTTAATTTAATATTAATTATTTATTGCATCGGCTTTCAAACTATTGAACTTGATATTTTAAAATTTTGACTTAATGCAAATCTGTATTACTTAATTGTTAAACAATTTCTATATACAGGTGCTTTCTATAAATATACAGCTGCGGTTTTAAAAACAACCAAACGAATTCTCGGAGTTCCTTAAATGTAAGATATTTTTTTTATTTAAATTGTTCACAACACTTTTAAATATTAGCATATTATATTCAATAAATATAATTGTTTAAATGTCATTTTATTTAATTTAATCGCGAATCTAATTGATTTCAATATAAATTAATTTAATCTTACAAACAAATAATATGATATTTGAATCTAACTGATAATTAAGGATTACAGGCAATTGCTTCTGGGTTTTACGTGATGTATAATGCTGCTTATTTTATCGGTTTAAGCCCGACGCAAATCCAATTTAAGAGAAATGAACGATAGCTTAGCATATCACTTAAATATTTACAATATATCACACCAGAAAATATGCATAGGTGTATTTTATTCACTAATTAGAACATTTTGTCGACTAATCATATTAACATTTCTCTTATATGACAAGTTCAAGCGAAAGTCATTGCGACAATAATAATGTCAACAATAATGTTTAATCAACTTACAGTGCAATAGCATAGGGTTAATGCATAATAATCGCCCAGATAACCAATCGCACTGGTATCCCTTTCTAAATTGTAATGCACTAGTTGAAGTTGATCACTTTGTGATTTCAATAAGTTCTTTAAGATTTTCACACATTCTTCGCGAGTTAAGAGCATTTTTTTAAAAACGTATTCGTTGCATTACGTATACGCACAAGTGAATTTTTCTCTCTGTCACGATGGCTTTGCCCTCTTTTTTCACGACAATTTTCCCCGTGTGCTTCCACTGCGCATCGCGATTAAACTGACTCAAAGTGAAAATTTTTATATAGATTTTTATACTCTCTGAGCGGCATTCGGTTGTGAAATCGGCTTGCTAAGTTTTCGATTTTCGTTTGTTGTTCGATTGTGCAAAATATATGTTAGTTCAGTGCGATAAGATATATATATATGTATATACGAGTGCCGATGGATAAGATTCTTATACGTAAGACTCTCATAAATGAGTGCTTGCATTCTTAGTGCACGGTTCTCGGTAGATTGAGTCGTTGTTGTCGTCGTTTTTCATGCATATATGTGGTATAAGGGCGTATCGTCATATAGTAGATAATTTCGACAAAGCTTAACAAGCTAGCACCCACAAACAGACCCGTTGTGCCGCCAATGGAAACTGCAATGCAGAAAATCAATTGAAAACAAACTGCATTATTATTACATTCTGTACGAAACTTACCCACCAAATCCAATTTTCCTCTCACCAAATTACGCTTATAACGCTCTGTGGGCAGCTCGATGAGTGCAACTTCGATTTTCGATATGGGACTCTCATATCCATAGATATTATCCTTGCTGTCGTGCACCGTGGAAATGTCCACCTCCGTGCAGGACGGCAGACAATCACAAACGAGACCCTTTCTTCCCCGCCGACGCGCCCATTTGGCAATGATCACCGAAAGATCCTCATAGTTGCGATTGAGGCATTCGAGTCCATCCATGTTGCACTTTTGCCAATCGGGGGAATTGGGAGCCAAATGACTTGAGCAATTGCATAGCTCAATTTGACGATCCTTGCGACATTGCACGGTACAGGCAGTATAGCTATAATATCGATGTACATCGAGAATATTCTCATCCGGGAACCGACAGTTTCGTTGTTGAACGCTCGTCTCACGAATCGCCTCATCGTTCTCAATATCACGCTTTGACACATGTCGCCTATGTTAATAGATATTTCTTATATTTGCTGGCGAATTAAGTAGCTAAAATACTTACACAAACGATATATAGGGTCCTACGACAAGAAAATCGGTTTTGGGTGTTACCAATGTGGGCACTTCCTCTGTTCCGAGGATGAAAACCTTTTATGAAAAAATTATAAAAGTGTGTTAATTAGAGAAAACATATTTCAATTTCTAAGCAATCTTTTTTACAAAGATCTGATGTAAATAAGCTGTCTTTTAAATTTATAAAATATATACAGTACAATTCATTTTTATAATTATGTGAGTTTCTGTTCCTTAGCCAATTTACTATAGGGAAGTTCCACTTCTATATTATTGAGAAATACCTACTGTTGCCTCTGTGAGTAGTTCCATCTTGAGAGAACCCGGTCCTGTATAGCGATTGGAATACATATTCAGCTTAGGACCCTGGTTTTTGCTGTAAAAATCATTCACGTTAATGTAAGCGATAAGATCAATTGTAATTAATTATTAATTAGTTAGTTTCATACACATATACGTTTACTTTTGATATCTCAAAAAGCTTCGACTTTTATACCAAAGAATACACTCTCTAACATCGTGAAAATAATTATTTCAAGTTATAAATATATAAGAAAATACTAAACACCACTAACGTTATTATTCTTTTACTTAAAATTATTAAGTTTTTATTTTCGAAAGTATTATTGATATTATTTTGAAAATCTATTATGTTTAATTGATCTAAATTGAATTGAAATTTCTTTGTTAATGAATTAACGTTAATCTTTTATATGTGGATTGCATTTGTGTCAGGCGTAATATCATAGCTGTGTATATAGTAAAACTTCACTATAACGTTTATTTCATACTGTTACCAAAGCTGTGTATACAGTATAAATTTCCTTACATAGGGTATTATTATTTTATATTATTATTCTCTTGCATAGTGTATTATAAATTTGTCACAAAATGTGTAACGCATGAAAGCAGACATCTCCGACCCCATAAAGTATAAATATTCTTGCCAACTCGATATAGCCATGTCCGTCTGTCCGTCGGTCCGTCTGTCTGTCTGTTTCTATGCAAACTAGTCTCTCAGTTTTAGAGCTATCTGGATGAAACTTGGTACAGATTAGTCTTTTCGCTGCAGGCAGTACATATGTCGGAACCGATCGGATCGGATCACTATATCATATAGCTGCCATTGAAAATATCGGTCGAAAATCATACTTTGTATGACGAACTATTTTGTTTTTCTATGAATCTCAACCAATCTTACAGATTATGCAGCTAGTTATATAGTTTACATCCTGACCAAATTTGGTATATATCTGATCACTATATCATATAGCTGCCATGGGAACTATCGAACAGAAATCATACTTTAGTATGACAAACTTTATTATTTTTCGACGTACTTTACCCAAACTCACAAATTATACATCTGGTCATGTCTTATACTTCCTGACCGAATTTTGATCATATCAGATCACTATATCGTATAGCTGCCATAGGAACTATCGGTCGAAAATCATACTTTTGTATGACAAACTTTTTTACTTTTAGACGTACTTTAACCAAACTCACAGATTATGTATCTGGTCATGTCTTATAAGTCCTTACGAAATTCGGTTTATATCGGTTGACTATATCATATAGCTGCCATAGGAACTATCGGTCGAATATCATACTTTTGTATGACAAACTTTTTTAGTTTTCAACGCAATTTACCCAAACTTACAGATTATGCATCTGGAGATGTCTTATACATCCTGACCAAAAATTGATTTAAATCGGATCACTATATCATATAGCTGCCATAGAAAAGATCGGTGGAAAAGTGCATCAGGGTTCTGCAAAGGTATAAAATCTTTGGCGTGCCAAAAATAACAAAGATGACTGGCTCAGGGCAGCCAACTGTCCCTCTCACAACGTCTCTCTGTCTTCTTTATTAGGATTACTTCAGTTTGTTATAGAGAAAAGAGCTTTCTCTTCAATTCGCCGCTTGCAGTAGTAAATCAGGTATCATTCATCTTCGTTTTACAATCATGAAACTAATATCTTTATCTCTACTGTTCATCATAGAATATCGTTCTTTCTTCAGTTTGTTAAGGAGAATTATCACTGCAATTTCGATAACTTACCCCGCCTGCATAGAGTTAATGGCATAACAAATGCCCAGCTCTGTTTCCATGCGTTGAAAATATTTGCAGCAATCGAAGGGTTTATTATTCCACTCGCAACTTCTGATGGAGTCGACGCAGCTGCTTCTGACCAACTGGGCATAATACGAGAAGTTGGAATAGAAACAGGTAGTTGTAGAATCTTCTCCTCCACACTCATGCACCGTGTGATAAGACTCTCCACGGAAGAAGGCAATCTCACTGAGCACCTCCTCCAAAGTAAAGTCATGATCGGCGCCCCAGAGTCTAAGAAAGAAAATACTAATTAATATTTCCAAAAAAAAAACTAAATATAAGTAAGATTTCATTTACTGTTCAGCAACTTCCTGTATGCGATCCATATTCTTAGATTCGCAGACAATAATGGCAGGAAAATTGGTATCCCAATCGCGATAAGAACTCTCCACGACAAAGCTAATGGCATTATTCTCAAAGGCAGCTGTAAAGTGTTAAATGTAAAATGTTAGCTGCCCTTTAATATTCTACAAAACTCACCAAGCGATGCTTTGATTAGCAGCCAAGAGGCATACCAAGCGACAATCATACATATGCCCCAAATGATGCGCTCCAGCCAACTTGCATCTTTATCGACTATAAAACGTGCTCCATGCAACGTCGAATTCCTTAGATATTCCTCAATACTCTGCCTTATGCGCATTATGTACTTCTATCCTTCAGTTTGTGGCAGCTACTAAAATGGAAATTTCTAATAACCAATTCAATTCCTTTGACCATCTCGATAAGGTTTCACAACAGCTGTTGCCATCACACGAATTTCCCACAATTATCTAAAGAGATTAACAAAATGGGCAATTGACGTGTTTACTTTGGTTGTTTCGGCTTTAATAACTAATGCATTAGTTTTATTTGCCTAAAGTCTACAATGGGCCTGGTTTCAGTTAGATCACGATTCATTCTCCGCATGTTAAATAAATGTCTGAGAGGTGCTCGAAAAGCGTCACTTTAATACCTATCACAATATTTAATTATCTTAAATGATTTAACTGCAGTTATCAAATGCTTAGCGAGATTTACAGCTTCTGGTTTCTCAAATTAGGCAGTTGAAGAAACTGAGAATCAGAGAACTGCAAGTGTGCCACTTTTTGCCACCCTACTCACACCCATAAAAATGTGTGTCCCGGTGCCACTCACCACCGGCTAAGCAATGCAAAGACACACACTCATCAAATGTTTTGTGTGTGCTGCGGGTGCCGGCAATATCACGCACTCGATCATACAATCACCCTTTTTTTTATTACTTGCACCCATGCATTTTTAGGCAACGGGTGCCGGTCGCACTCATACTCAAAAGGCATGTTGGTAATACCATAAGTGCAAAAAAAGGCAATGCGTAATAAACAGAAGTACCCGGGTACCTGAGTACACACCATGGTGTCTCTGTACACACCATGGTGTCTGTGTGTGCATGTCTAATTATCGGCCGAATTATTTTAAGTATAATGCACTGAAGTAATACAAAATAATTTAATTTATATTTTATTTGATTTTATATTTATTTATTATTATATTTATTAGATGAATAAATCAATTATAAATTCTTCAGTTAAATATTATTTTATATTTTTCGTATTGCGCACTAAGCGACGCTTAGCTGCAGCAGGTACTAAAAAAGCAACACAAGCGAAGGCTTGCACAAAAAACCCTAACACCCAAGACACTCTATACAATTTGTGTGTCAATTTTTGTGCTTCCCTTTCCACCCATCCTTTTTTAGACGTCGATGTGCCGACGTATGCCCTACGCACATATGCAAAAAACTACCTACTCACTTTTGTTGCGGGTGTGTCAAACACCCATGCCTTATTGTATGGGTGTGCATTGTACCCAGTTGTCCGGTGGTTAAAAACACCATGGTGTCAAAAACACCCTACATTTACCCGGTGCACCTTAAGTGCCGGTGGCTTGTTGCAGTTCTCAGTGAGAATCTTTAATACTTTGTGTCATTTAAATAAATTGATATTATTTGGCTTAAGATTTATTTCTCAACAATTAGAATATTTTCTAGAATTTTTATTCCTGCGAAAAATCAAGTTAATTTTGAAGCCCTAAGAATAATGAACATTTTGAGCATTTTGCTCTGTTAAAAATATAGTTTTTGTATAATAAATAATTATTATATTTGACAGATTCATAGTCTGTAAATATTACTCAAATAGTGAGAATTGATTTATTAGAATCAAATTTCTATAGTCAATTTTCATAAAGAGTATCTGAACTTTTTCGTCCTAGCTAAACGTTTCCTTATGTAAAAATGTATTATAAATTAAACGGTTTGCCGAAATTTACTACACAATGGATTAAAATATTTTTTATCGTTTTATGAATGACGCACACTCATTACAAATGAACAGTAATTGCCTTATCTTGTTCGTCTGGACTCAAAAAACGACTGATGAAATGTGGAACATACTGATGAATGAGCCTATGAAAAAGATACAAATTTCGGTGGTCCCTAGTAAAGATGTTGACACAGTTGACTAAAAAATTCGTCAGATATTCGATATCAAAAAGATCGGTTGAGAATCCATTGAAATCTCATGATAGGAATTCCATTGTCGCTTCCCAATTTTATTCTCTCGCCTTACTTCTATTTCTTACTAAAGTGTTCTTCTTAAACTCCCTTAACTAAGTAACTAAGAACTAACTAAGAAAGTGTATTTCAACTTCTACATTCATTGATGTTTTAGCTAATGCTCAGGAATAATTAAAAGCCACTGTAATCTGAGATATCTTATCAGATTTATAGTTTATGAGATTAAGGAGAGTATAAAGTGAGAGATCTGGTCGGAATTGTCGAGATAGTTGTGGTAAAGATGGCAACGGCACTAGAGCTGAGTAAAAGTGAAATTCAGGGACTTTGCAAGAATTATCTGCAAAAGAATAAACTGGATTCGAGTTTCGAAATAATCAGTTATAAACTGCAGCCTACATCGGATGCACCCATGGGATATTTGGGAAGTCATTTCTATCTTCAAGTTACCTTAAAGCTGCCGGAGAATAAAGAACCAAAGCAGCTGAGATTCTTCTGTAAATCTGCACCGAAGGGAAATGCATCGCGTATGGAATATCTGGAAAATTTCGGTGTATTCCAAAAGGAAATTGCTTTCTATAGGCATATGCTGCCGGATCTTCAAGCATTTGGCAATGAGATTGCACCCAAGTGTTATTATGCGGATAACAATCTGTTGATCTTTGAGAACCTTATCGATCAGGGATATAGCATGGGAGCTGGAAGAGATGGTGTACTGAACTATGAGCAGCTTCATTGCAGTCTCAAGACGTTGGCTGCCCTTCATGCCGGTTCTATTATACAGGACCAGAAGAAGAAGGAAAGACTTCATTTGGAGGAGAACGCATATCCCTCCAATGTTCCGCCGGAACATATGCGAAAGATAAACTTTAATCAGGCCTGTGAGGTCTACAAGGAAATTCTCAAATCGCTTCCCAAGTATGAAAGCCAATTGGATTACATACTGGCCAACTTCACCAAACGGATGTCTATTATCTTCGAATTGGCCCAGACTTCCAAGACGCGTCTCAATGCCACGCTCCATGGCGATCTCTGGGCAAATAATATACTCTTCCAGTATGACAAATACGACGAGACTCCAGTCCAGTGTCGCTTTGTGGACTTCCAACTGGCACGGTATGCTCCTCCTGCCATGGATCTGCTTACAGTGCTCACCATTCCGACTACCAGTCAATTTCGAGCCACACATTTAAGCAAATTTCTGGCGGAATATTATCGATTTCTGGGCGAATTACTGAAACATGCCGGTTTGGATATTGCCAACATTTTGACCGAGGCTGAGTATTACGATTCTGTGGAAGAGTATCGCATCGTCGGTCTTATCGAGAGTTTATTGTTTTGTCATTTGGTCATATTGCCACCCGTCTTCACCCAGGAATTGACAAGCTCTGCAGATGGTTTCAATGATTTCTTCAGTCGCAAACGCATCGACATTTGCATGAAGGCCTTTAAATCGGACGAACTATATAGAAATCGAATTGTTGATATGCTGGAGGACTTTGTCGATAACTATGTTTTACAATCTTAGTCAATAAGAATTAATTTACAATAAATCTGGGAACCATTGTACGAAAACTGATACGAAATGTATAATGTTACAAATTTAGATGCAATGTTCAACGAAATTTAAGAAGTTTTGCCATGGTTTGAAGCTTTGAATCTATAAGTATATAACAAATTAAGTAAAATGCACTAAAGATAGGATATAAGAAAAAAATCAATTCGAAGAAGAATAGATAACTGTCTAACAAATTGAAGTTTAAGGATACAACACAGACTTGTTCACATAAATAGAATTCACACAGCGAGTTGGATAACTTCCCCCTATGGCTCCCTCTACTTGATGTCACAGCTTTCGATGCTTCGTTAAGTTATCGTTGTGTTTGTCTTTTATTGTCTTTGTATAAGAATATATAATAAATTATGTAAAGTGCACTAAAGATAGGATATAAGATCAATTATTCGAAGAAGAATAGATCACAGCCTAACAAATTGAAGTTTAAGGATACAGCACAGACTTGTTCACATAAATAGAATTCACACAGCGAGTTGGATAACTTCCCTCTACGGGTCCCTCTACATGTTGTCACAGCTTTCGATGCTTTCGATGCTTCGTTAAGTTATCGTTGTGTTTGTCTCTTATTGTTTTTGGAATTCGAAAACTTTCAAGCTGAAGTTTTGGTGTTGTGGCTCTGCCCGTCGCTGGCTTCGGGTTTTCAGTTTAGTTGCCAACCGGCCGCGTTCATTTCAACAACTTGTTGTCGCTCTTTTAAACCCAACAATAAGAGTTTTTGCTTGGAGCTTTTTGCGGTTTTTGTCAGGATTAGGCAGTGAAAAAAGTGAAGCGCGGTATTAAAGAAAATCTTAAGCCATATAGGATACAAATAAATACTAAATTAAAATGTGAGTGGTGAAATTGTCGAATGTGTGAAATGTGTTTCATATAGTTTTTGTTCAACAATATTTAATTAATTAATAAGAAATCTGAGTTTTACTGGTCTGCTTTACATTAAAAATAAATTAAATTGCTTGTGAATGAACATAATTAAAGAATAATTAAAAATATTAATTAGATTCATTGATATGTTTTCTTAAAATGAACAAAATAATAGATTTAAGACTTTACCTAACGTTGCAAACTTCCCCCCTCACAACTACTTAGTATGTCATGCACAAAAGCGAATTGAAAGGGTTTGGCAATATTCAAAAACAAAATCAAAATATTTACATTTGTCAAAGCGTACTGCAAATGGCCATAAACAATTTGACCCATCCCCACCACAACAATAGCAGCAACCAAAACACAAAGTGTGACAAGCGTTAAGGGAAACTATAAAATTTGACACCAGCTCACGGTAGATAATTCAATTTAACGGACACGGGTTTTCCAACGAATGCACAAAGTGCCCCATAAAAAAAAAATATAAGAAAAGAGCAATAAATTAAGAAAAATAATACTGCGAATTTTGTAATACTTTTTTTTTTTGCGACGAGACGGAGACATTGTTGTTTTTTGTTATTGTTGTCTGTCGTTGTCGCACGTTTGCAATCAAACGTCGCACAACAAAGTAAAAAAGTGAGCAACAATTTTAACAGTTGCTTAGCTACGATATTTAATTATTGTAATGCACAAGAACTGAATAACAATATTGACCATAAATCGATTAAACGATGGTATTTGACCATGAAGCGATTACAGGTTTTTGGGCAATATTTCGTCATTAGCTTAAGTGCGACTGCAAATGAGCGAAGGGAAATTTGCTATTGGATTTTAATATTATATAAATTTATATTACTCAAGAAAATTATATTAACTATGTGAGACAATATTAAACATTTTATAAAATTTATGTAAATTATTAAAATAAAAGAGGCTGAAAATAAAAGTTATTAAACAGATAGAAACGAAATTGAAATATTTGCAAATATAATTTCAAACAGATTCTCAAAGTATTAAAATAAACTAAGACATTAGAAAACTATGATTAAATAAATATAAATTATTATTTAATTGGAAGGAATTACTGGTGGACAGTTAAAGACTTTTCTGACTTGTCCTTTATTAATATAACGACTAAACTATATGTATTTTTAATCTAGTTACCAGATTTTTTTGTTGCTATTAAAAAATGAATAGTTTGGATCAATATTTATAGCAGTTGCTTATTAAATCGAGAATCCGTATTAGGCTGACTAGTTTTCTGGGATTATATATATTAAATTATAGAATACTCAAACATGATAAAATATCTGTGGAATTTTTTAAAATTATATTTTACATTTTCTGAATAGAGCTTCTAAAAGAATTTGAATAATTTGTTTAGTAAAGAAGAATTTCTTATGTTATTTTATACTATTTATATATCAGACAAAGATTGGCTTATAAGTAAACTGGAAAGAGCTAACAAAGAATTGTTTTTATTACCTGGATAATATGCTTAAAATCGAATAAGAAAGTTACTTACAAGATCAGACTTGAGTGATCTTCTTTCTCTTAGTAAGTTTCTTAAAAGACTAAGCAGAAAATCTTCTTTATCAACTAGTTAAATACTACTATCAATCCATATGAAAAAATACAGAAAATTAAACTTTTATCTCTTATGGTTACAAGTATGAGTCGATCAACAATTGACAAGATTAATTCCCAAAAATATTACTATCTTTATTATCAACAACAGTGGCATTCCTTGTCCCTAATAAATTGCATATTCGTTGCATATTATGCAATTTAAATTGGCAAACTCTGAGCTACCCCAAATGTTGGAATGTTTTTGTTGTGTTTATCTTCTTTCAGGTTTTAGAGGCGTTGTTTGTCTGTCTGTCATGTGGTGACTGTGACTGCGACTGCGACTGCGACTCTGTCACAGATGTGAATTCGGAATCTGTTCGTCCGTCTGTCCGCTTACAGATGACAACAAAGCGTGTTGTTGGTTTTGATTGGGTCAATGGAATCCAATTGGAATTGGCGTTGTTCGTCGTTGCAGTTTCGTTGCTTTACGTACCGAAATTTGGGTCATCCGGTTAATTGGCAAAGATTGACGTATTGTTGTTCTACAAAGTCGTCTACAAATTTGTTTACAAGCGCACACAATTTTCTTCATTTTTTTTTTTTTTTTTTTGCATACAATGAGGAAATAGTTACAAGCAAATTAAACATCTGAAAAATAACTGGATCGCGTAGAGCTTGAAATGAAACTGAAACTGCAATTTGTAGCCAAGTCAACGATCGGCAGAGAGTGAAAGGTCGGCACAAGTAGGCCTTGATACCACACATGGCTTAAACACTTGGCTCATTACAAGTTTGGCTTCTTCTCATTGGCAAGTGCTTGTAAACATTTTAAAAGAGTGTTAACCTCTCTGTCTGACAGTTACAAGGTTGACCCATTGAGGAGGTTGCTATCCATAATTTTGATACAATTATTAAAGTAAATTATGTGTTAATTAACATTTGTTTTATGCGCCTTTTTTATAATGCGGCAAATCTTTGATAAATTTACTCTTGTTGCACTTTCGAAAGCTTTCATCTCTTGGTTTAGCTTGTAAGAAATTCTGTTAAGATAATTTAACCATTTTGATTTTTAGTTTTTGGCATTTTACAATTTGAAACATTTTAAAACTATCAAACAATTCTAATTAATTAAAATATACGTATACTTAATTTTTATTTAATGTTGCTTCATTTTCAATTAACACAACGTAAACTAAATTTGATTTAAACAATGTTGATACCAAGATTTATTTCTTAAGAATGTTTAAGTTTAAGTTTAATGTTAAGAAATGTATCGTTCAACTAAATCAGTTCTAGAATATGTTGGGAATAGCATTACATTCGGAGGATTGAATCGATTTGATCGAGAACTGACAAGAGATTGTTTTATGGATTAGCTTGAATTTTAATGAATTGTGTTTGTTGCTTTACATACTATAAGATATAAATTAAGGTGCAATGTGAATAAAAATTCAAGAAAAATGCTATTCCTTATATAAAATTTAAATGAAAATGTTCAAAACTATTATAAATCAACTTATATTACATTATATAAAGATCTGAAAAGCAATCTTAAAAATGCCTTAAATAATATGCGAAATTCCGTTTTTATTTACAGATTTATAAATTAATTATGTCATAAATAAGTATTTTATAATAATAACTATGTATTTTAATTTCGTAAGGTATTATTAATTTAAAAATCAATCATTTAATGCTGATTTATTATAATGAAAGCACTTGAAATCTGCACAGACTTATATAATTCGGAGGCTTCAATCGATTTAATCGAGTTTTTACAAGAAAGCGTTTTATTGATGAGATACTTTAGATACTTTTCGATATAAATTTAACTGTAATCTGAAGAAGCATTGAGCACTAATTCTATTCATTAAATAAAAGTGCTCATAACTATTTTAAATCAATTTATATGATATTATATATAATACCTAAAAAGCAATGTTAAAAACTCTTTAAATATCCGAAATTCAGTTTTTCTTTGCAGATTTGTAAATTAATTATATCGTAAATAAGTATTTTATAATAATAACTAGGTTTTTTTATAAATTTGTATTATATTTAAGGTATTATTTATTCAATCATTTAGTGCTGATTTATTATAATGAAAGCACTTGAATCAATTTGTAGCAAGAAATCCGCACCGACTTATATAATCTTAACTTATGAATTGGCACAAGAAGGGCACATAAAGTATGCTGCAAATGCAGCTGCCTCAAGTGGCAATATCAAGTCCAAGACTTACATCATCCACATCGTTATTGTGACGCATCGTACACTGCCGGTTATCCAATTAAAAGCAAAGATCAGGGATAGTTTTCCAGCAGCCACAAAATGTGGGCCGTTCACATCTCTTCGATGGCAGCTTCGATATGCAATAATGTTGCTCTTTTTTTTCTTCATTTTTGTTTTGTCTGTATACATTATTTTTATGTATTTCGTTATATTTTCGTTGTACGCACCAAAGCGACGACGCGACGCAGCACGCGACATCTAGGAAATGACTGTCGTTCGACTTTTAGCCAACCTGCCAGATACAGATACATAGTAGAGACATAGATACATCCATATACACATAAGACAAGTCAGCTGACTTGGTTAACGTGGCTAACCGTTAACTAGTTGTCCACTGTCTGGAGTGAAAAGCGGTCATTTGGGTTTTTAGGCGTGTTCCAGCCTCCGCAGTGGGGAGGAGGGGGAGGAGGCGGGAGGTGCAACATGCGTGACAGGCGGAAACTTGTAATATCATATGCACGCTACACTTACGCAATGATCATACTACTAACAATAACAATAATAATAATAAAATAATAATAATACCACGACAACAAGTAAAATGTCTTGAGGCGTGATCTTCTTATGTTACTCATCATTCTCATCTAATTCCATTTTTTTTTTAGGTGCCCGCCCTATCGCTATATCTTATCCCTGGTAATTATCCTCATTACCTTGACTCTCAACGTTAAGGCACGTCCGCAGTATAACTTGCAACACATTGCCGTCTTGGAGAATGCCGCCTGGGAACAAACGTTGCCGCAACATTTTCAAAATCCCTTCTACAAGTCGCCACGCGTAAGACATGCTCTGGCCAAGTCCAGTTGGTTTGGGCCCGGCGAACAAGTTGTAAGCCAATTACTGTCTATAAATAACAATCTAAGCTAATCAACAACTTTGCAGGTCTACGAACGTCAGGCTGAGAAAATTCCACGCATGGAAATCTATAAAGTTCTTTCTCATGCTGGTCTCATACCATGTCGCAAGTTTTTCTAATCTTATGCAATATTATTCCAATTTGTTACATATTGTAAATATTTCTTAAAGAAAAAATGAAAATAAAACTATAGTCATTAATTTAAGCTAAAAACTGAATGTTGTTTATTAACATTATACTTTTGGAGAATTAAATCGGAATAATAATCGTTTTGTTATAATAATTATTCTTGTTGAAAATTTACAGGTTTTATTCCGCGAAGAGAAAACTCAAGGAATATCATATACATATATAACAAATTATATATATCATTTATTATAATACAATTTATATTATATTTAAATCTTCATTTTATTTCCTATTAAAGTTTCTAAAAACTTTTAATATTAATGGACACTAGAAGAATTATTATTATTTCTACACGTATTTAAATATCTATTACTATTTATATTCTGTCATATATATTTTTCTGACTATAGTATATTTAATTCCACCTCCATTTTTGTTTCCCTTTCCATTCACCTCCCTTTCCCATTGATATCATGTGTATTATTTATTTTTAAAAATAACTGCATTTTTTCATTTATATATTTAATAGAACTTTTACTCATTGTGGGTCTCATTTTTATATAAAAAATCAATAATATTTGTTACAACAACTAATTTACATAATTAAGTTAGCTGAACTGTCTGAACGGTGTGTGTAAAATAATTCTACAATTCTACAATTAAAACTCCAGGTATACGTCGAGTTTCGCAATCCGTTGCAATCTCGCATCCAGCGTCAGTTGCTCATCTTCTTTGCTGTTGACTTTCTCCAGTGCCGAATTCTGTTCCAGCAATATTTTTCTCACCTCTGTGGTGGATTTTTCGTAGTCTTCCTCCTCGTCCTCCTCCTCCATATCATCGTTATCGTCCAGGTTGCTGCCAGTGTGGCCATTGCCATTCAATTTACCGTTGCTAAGCGTCTCTTCGGCAGCGCCATTTTGTTTTGATCCGCTCTCTGTGGGCGTTAAGAGCGATTTGATGAATTCGCCGCAGATCAGGCTCATGGCAGGCATCGTGTGGGCGGACAAATTGACGAGCTGTAATCGAGAAGCGAATTGAAGGGAACATTAATTGACAATAACCTTGACAAAGTTCAAATAATTGTGTAAGTTTTCTATCGTCTCGTTCTTTACCCTGTACAAATTGAAAGTAGGTGAAATGGTAGTATATTAAAATGTACCAAATTAATTTATTTTATTATACATTATACAATTTACCTCGAAGGTAATAAAGCTCTCCTCGCTTACATGTTTTGCATGTTACGTGCGTTTGGCCTTTCACAGAGCTCATGAGCGCTCACCTACATAATTACACCATGGCAGAGAGTATCTCCTAGGCAGGCAAGATTTCACTTGATTGTTATTTAGGTTTTTGGGCGCTAGCACAGATTGTGGTTCAAGTTCAGCGCCATAAATACGTAATCACATTTATTTTCTACGGATTGTTGTTGCTTTTTGTGAGTCTGTGTCAATGCCGTTAAGTTTGCCACACAAAACTCAAACTGTTAAGCCGAAATTAAAGTGTTCAAGTCTATTAACCTTCGCGCATGCGTCTTTTACAGGTGTCACTTGTAATTTTTACTATATTTGGGAAATTAGTCAACAAAATATTTGCAAATTTGTCACTCATCAGAGTCTTTTCTGATGAAAATATTAATTAAGAAATTATTCAGCAGGAAGCAGACTTTTTGTGTCAGCAGCATCCAAAGTGAATCAGAGGCGCTGAAATGTTTGAATTTGTATTTTAGCTTGAGGAAACCAACTAAAACCAGACGACGACTAACAAGTAAATCAGTCAAAGAATATAGGCTATATATATGTATGTATGTGTGTGTGAAAGTGTGTAATGTAATTAAGCCAATAAGCGACCAGTGCTCGCATAATAATTATTACAATGGCTCAACCTACACTCTTCCCTCTCTTGGGAAATTACAGACAAGCATACACACAAACATCACACCAAATTGGAGTACTGTCCATAAAGTAGCCACAACAAATGCAAATGATGCGAACTATTGAAGCACGCAATAACAAGAACAACTATCACTCACTAACTACTACGCGTAAACAAAACAAATTGAATAACAAAGAGAGAGAGAGAGAGAGAGTTTCGAAAAATGAGAGCAAACGAGTGAGCGCAAGCTCCATTGGAGTGGGCGGCTGCAATAAATGCAGCGAAAGCATAACTGTGTGTATGTCGGTGTGGCTGAGAAAGAGAGCGCACGTAACAATAACAAACCGAACTTTACGAGCAAAGCCTCGTGTATTAGAATTATGAGAGCGCGTCACGCACGAAGCTGCTTCTGAATCTGCTGGCGTCGCTGTAGCAGCAGCAGTGCGGCGTATAAATTGCATTGAGCGCCAACAGCCGTTCAACACTTCGTCTTTGTATTTTGCACAAACAACAACGGCAGCAGTAGCAGCAGCAGCGCAGACAGAGCCGGAGAGAGCGTAACTTAACAAGGCAGGCAAAAAACGGAAGCGCGTGCCGCAAAAGTTTACGGAAATAAAATAACAAGTCGAAGAAAACGGTTCACGGCCCACGACAATATAATCTTATATTATCATTAAATAATTGAAGTAAATTCTTGACAAATTTTAAAGAAAAAGTGCAAAAAAGTGAAGTCAAAAAAGAAGGAAACAACAAAAAAACAAAATACCGAAATGTGGCCCAACTTTGTTGCTGTCATTTCGCTGCTGTTTCTTGCATTATTGGCCTGGGTGCAAGCTGGACCCGTGCCAATTGTGAATGAGGTGAGTTCAAAGGGGCGGAAGGGCAAGGGAAACAGAGGAGGAGTAGGAAGTCTAAAAAGTTTATGAGTTCAGGCAATTTATTTGGCACAATGACATTTCCACCGTATTCCGGGTTCAAACTCCGGAGAATATTGTAAAAATGGCAAAAATAAAAGGCAGAAAAAAAAACAAAAGTTTCATTACAACAAAGTCCAACGTTAATTAAAAGATTACTTTCTAATTGACAACCATAAGGTCGTGTACACGACTTGGGCGGCTGTTAATCAGCACGACTATTTATAGGCCTTCACTTAACTCATCAAAATTATTCCACTCGCTTATATAATGTGCGGATTGACATCCCTTATCAATTTCTTCTCGAAAAACACCAATTTTTTCAAAAATAACAAAGTGATTAACATTTAAGTACACCTACAGTACATATTCATAGATTATAATGATCTTTGCTAAACTTCTAGAATAGATTTCACTTTCTATATATCCTTTCTAATCATAATACTGTTGCCAGGCCGTCAAAACTGAATTGAAAGGCATCCAGAAATAGAGGTTTTGGTTTTAAAAGAATAGCGTTATTAAAATCAATTGAAATTATTCAAATTGGGTTGAAAATAATGCTCCAAGCTGACACTTGGGTTTTTACACAATAATGGAATAACGCGACAGAAGCAAATAAAACGATCACGAGATCTGATAAACAGGGTGACCCAAAAAGTGTTTAAAAGAACACTGATTATAGTTATGTGAAATTTAAGAGATCACTGAATAAATGGAACTTTTTCTTAGCAATATTTATACTTAATCAATCTGTATGCTATTCTTTATTTTTTTCTATATTAGCACCATCAACTGATGCCCAAGGTTCCCCAATGGCATTGTTTGCGTTACTTTAAACACGATGTTCTCATGATGCGACGTTGTCGACATTTGCGTGTTCCAACGGCGCCACGTCTTGGAGATGTGCTTATACGCAAAAGAAAGAAATAGACTTGGAACCAGCAAAAAGAAAATCAAGAACAACAACTGAATACGACTGAGCAACAATACGAATTACAATTGCAATTACAAATCAAATTTCAACAGGATTTATAACAAGACCAAAGCTAAACCAAAAAAATATTTATAATATACGATATTATATTTAATCGAACCTAATATTAAGACTAACCACTTGTACTTCATAGCACGTAAGGTTTCAATAAAAAGACAAACAATAAAAATATACAAACTATATCAGCAAGGTAAACTCAGATATTTATCAAGGAAATGTCATCAATGTGTAATGCAAAGCTCAGAAATTTGGTATCGAACTTCGTAAAAAGAACACAAATATATATAGCATACCATTCGGCGTTGAATATTACTTTCCAATATTTCTCTATAATATTTGATTGAATTTTCAGCAAGCTATATTTTTATTTGCTAATTTGTCATGCCTTTTTATCAATGTTTCATTCAACAAGTGTTGGGAAACACTTAAAATATAAAGACTTTAGTAATTAATATTCTTTATATCATATACACAAGATAATGTGAAAATATTCTTTATAGATTGTTCTATAAACAATGCCAACTTTATGTACTAAAAATGTTATACAACTTCTGGCCGGTAAAAAGACTGAATAATATTGCAAATAATTTAAATATATAATCTTATTTTGAATGTAACAAAAGGCAAAGAACGAGAGAAAATAGAATCACATTGATTTAACGAACATTAAAATATTATTTAATGAGAACAGTTTTTAAAAAACAGATCTCCATGTGAATACAATTTAAAACTCTTTTATTAAAATATTCATTCTTTATATTGAAATAAAAATGTGATTGATTTAGAGAATTTTAAAAAATTACTGAAAGTACGTAATTAATTTGCTAATAAATTAATGTGAGAATTCTTACTAAACAAACAAACATTAAATAAATAATTAAATTATATACAAAAACATTTTAAGAAATTGTGTCTTTAAATCAGATCTCTTAGTTAGTAAAATATGGTTTAGAAATTAATCTGAGAATTCTCATTCTATTAATAATTTGAAGAACTTAAGGAAAAGCGCATTATTTTCTTTGTAAATTTGTAAATAGATCATATTCAATAGATTTAGAGAAAAACTTACCGCATTTACTGCACTATGGACACCACGACCCACAATTAATGGACCGCTCTTCTGTGCAATCTCTGTATTCTCGCCCGACTTCTGTCTGGCCACAAAGGTGCCGAAGGTGGCATATTGCAGCAACTGATCACCGGCTGGTTGCTGGGCAAAGGAAATTGGTGCTGGGGCATCATCTGTCAAGCTTTGACCCGGCAATGCCAGATAGACAATCTCCTTGTCGTGGGTGAGCATGTGGAGCGTAGACTGCGCCTGCCAGTCCACATTGATGGAGCTCTGTTTGGGCTGTCGACGTGGCAGCCACACAAGACCATGCAACTTGGGCAAATTGCTGCGTTGATAAACAGGCAGCGGCACATTTGGCTGGAAGACGTGCACTGCAAAATTTCAAAGAGGAAATATTAAAAAGATTCGAGAAATGGTTGCATATAACAGTGCTGGGTTTAATTAAATACTTTTGTATTGATTTTGATTTTTAATTGGAATTATAAAAGTATTTTTGTACTATTGTGTTAGACTCAACATTTCACATTAGCGAGATACTTACATTCATCGTTACGTGTGACGGCAGCTATAAGATTGGTAAGTGGATCGAAGGCCAACTGCCGTACCGAGAGCTTGAGACCCGCCTGCAGACGCAGCGTCATCAGATTCCAGATGAGCACACGCGATTCCGTGCAAACTGCCACAAGATGCGCCTGCGCGCCAGCTCCGAATTGCACATGGGAAATCTGGGCAGAACTCTGAAATGGCGTTGCGCTTTTCAAAATTTTTGCCGGCTTTGTTTCCCAGCGTTGGCGCTTGCCCGCCGGCATTTTTGCCGGCTTCGTGGTCTCATCCAATTGAAGAACGCTAAACAATGGCAATAGTTCCTGTCGAACCAACTTTTCGTAGTTTTTTCGACGTTTCTTCAAACTTGTCAGACGTAGTTTCGCCTTGAAGCGCTCACACGGCCGCAGGCGACGTAGACGCGCATTTAACGTCCTGAGACGCGTCTGGGCCGCAATAGGTTCCACCACACAGCTCTGCAGATGCGTCTTGAGGCGCATTTGACAGCTGGCAGGGACGATGCACTCGATGCCAAAGCGACGCAGCAGTTGCAGCTTCTGATGGAGTCCCAGTTCAGACATTTGCATGATGTACTTATAAACAGATTCCTTGACTGTCTCCTTGGGTGCCTGCTCTTCACTTTCTTTGCACTTTCCGCTCGGCGCACTCGTCATTAATTGTCGTGCCTGTTGAATCAATTTCTGATCGTTGCTGTTGAGCAGCGACTGCAGCAGATTCCACAGTTGTTGACGCTGTTGTGTTAGCTCCGAGCGTGTGCCATTTATTGCTGTTTGGGACAGGCGCAGTTGTGCTTTGACCACGACTCCATCATATCCAGCAGAGGTACTCAATGCGTGCAACAATCGCAGCGAACGTGCGTCAAATAACACCAAAGTGTGGCCATAACCGGCGGCCAGAATTGAACCGTCTTGCGAGAAGCATATGGACTCCAGGGATTGTTGCTTATAGCTCGTTTGTGCCACACAATTCCACATAACGCCACGCTTGTAAATGTTCTCAGAATCACCAAGAGTCCACAGTTTGATCACATTATCCCTTCCGGCGCTGGCACAGCGTAAATTATTCACTTGAAATTGATTGGAGAAGATGATGGTCTGGAATCCATGCTCGTGTGGCAGCTCAATGTTTGTGTTAAGCTGGTAGCTGCAACAGAAAAGAGAAAGTAAGTAAAAGTGTGACATGAAAGAAAGATTAACTATGACATGCCAAATTTTAGGTAGATCTTTCCTATTGCAGTATATGATATAGTGTTCCGATTTTAAATATATTTGGTAAGAATGTATAAAACAATAGAAAATACACAATTTGTGAGATTCGTTAAGATATCTCAAGAATCAACAAAGTTTTTCCTATTAAATATTCATTATTAGCTGATCATTCCTATGGCAGCTAATTGATATAGCAGTCCGATTTTAGTCAAATTCAATCTAGATGTATAAGACAACACCAAATACACAACCTGTGACATTGGATTATATATCTCAAGAAACAACAACGTTTTTTATACTAACTGATCATTTTCACCAATCTTTCCTATGGTAGCTATATGATACAGTAGTCCGATCTTAAGCAAATATTGTCAGCATGTATAAGACAACAGTACATACATAAACTGTGAAATTGATTGAGATATCTTAAGAAACTGCGAATTTTAGTGCAACACTCTGATTTTTGACCGATCCTTCCTACGGAAACTATATGATAAAGTAGTCCGATTTTAATCAAATTTTGTCAGAATATAGAAGGCAATGGTAAATATAAAATCCATGAGGTTAGTTCTGATATCTCAAAAAATTATGAAGTTTTTAAACCAATATATATCAATATATCAATCCAAATTAATATGCTACCAAGAATCATCAAGTTTGCTTCAAAAAGTATAGACTAGTTCACATAGAAACAGACGGACATGGCTATATCGACTCAGCTTGTAGTGCTGATCAAGAATAAATCGACTTTATAGCATCTGTTACGCTTCCTTTAATGTAAAGGGCATAAATACTGACTTATCGTTGACTTACGTTTGTAATTTCTCATGATATTGCCAAAACTTGAGTCGCAACTCTGGAAAGTTAAGCTGATCATTGTATTCCTCCCCGGTGGCCATCCAGTTAATGTTGAATGCAGCACGCGTCACACACGTATTGTAAATGATGCTTTTGTGTTCCTCAGAGTTCACATTGGTTTCCACCACACGCAACTATCGTATTTAAAAAACAGAAATATAATTAGCTAAAGTAGTAATAAATAAGTATTTAATTTACATTGTAAAGCAAGCTCTTGGTATATGCCGAGTAGAACTGCAATTGTCCAACGCGTCCATTGAGCACCATTGAATTTGTGCGCGGATTGAGGCACAGTCCAAGGGGAAACATGGTTCTACCTGTTTTGTCCTTCAGTGCATAAGTGAAATGTTGCAGCGATGATTGCAACCTCATATCGTTGGGTCGAATAAACTGTAGGGCATTGTCTTCGGTGCAGACAAGCACATGTTCATTCCCGTCACTGATCACAATGTGCCTGATAATCGCAGACATGCGAGGCAAAAAACTACGATCCTTTTCATTTGCCAGCGTCCATTTGACCAGCACAGCTTCATGGCCGGAACTATAGAAGCTAATGCCCGTGGGCGTAAACGCAATGCTCAACACGGGCGTGGCATGCCAATGATATTCCGTGCACATTACGGTCGAATGCTGATCGAAGTGACGCCAGACGATAACACGACCAGATTCATCGCCCGTGGCAGCCATTTCCTCGTTGGGATTCAAGCGCACAGTCGTAATGCTTTTTCCATTTTTGTTCTTGTAACGCCAGAACATCCATGTCTCATAGTTAAGAAAGTAAACGTAGTAACCTTGTGCTATTATAATATACTTGAAGGCGCCCTTGCTGACATCCACCACCGGGGAGCGAATCCTGTGAAGAAATATGCAACAGGTGGTTTATAAAGTAATGATTCAAGAACTGGTTAAGGGCATATATAATTAAATGATGTTACTTGCTTATATTTTTGTAAGAATTAAAAACAAAGATAAATTAAGCATACAATTTAAACATACCAAGAAAGTATGGAACAACAATTTAGTAATAACTAACAAAATAATCTAAGTTCATAATCTAAAGTTCATAGATATTAGAACAACTCTCTTGGATTTTTATGACTGCAGTTGTATTTCGATTAAATATTACGAGTACACGACTTAAATCCAGTAAAAACATAGCTTTGATTTATCTGACTTCCTTGTTCCTTTTTTAAGACTATTTCAGGAGTTTTACCACAATATTAAAAAGTAGTAGGTAAATGTGAAAATTTGAGGAATAAAATATGCTTACAAAGATGATGAATACATTTGCCTAGTTTTCTGTTTCCCAATTTTTATTTTTTAATTAAAAGTGTCAAAAATATCTATCTATATATAATAATATTGATATAAATAGATATACTTTAACTATAAAAAATTGGGTCTTGAAATGATCAATTAAAAGTTCTTAATATAGGATTGTGTATTCCTAATTGTGGTGTTCTTAGAACCGTTTTCTTTTCAATGTCTAGTTAACTAACTAACGGATACTTTTTGTAAAATACATAATCAAAATTATCTATGTATCCCTAAAAATATTGTTAAATAATTTTTATCTATCTCTCAATTATTATTTGTCTAAATTCTTAGAGGTAATCAAATAGAACTTTACTTACTTCAACTTCAAGCCACAGTTGATCTCGATTGGAGTGCCAGTGCTGGTGTTAACCACAAACCAACTTAACTGTTCGCCACTCTTCCGCTTGACTGTCACAAAGGCGCACGCGGTGTCGCCTCCTTTGTACAGATTCAGCAGATTGCACGTCAGTATTTGTGGATTGTCAATGCCAAGCTTTATGGTGACGCTTTTCTGCAGGACGCCCGTGCGCCAATGCCAGCGAAGGAGTTCTCCTTTGCTGGTGCAGCCCAAGAGCAGATCCGGCTGCTTAACATCCAACTCCAAGCTGATCAAAGGCGACGTCGCATCGTTTAGTTCACGTGTCAACTCTCCTGTGCTGGTAACAAACACCTGGACCTTGAGGCCACATCTCACAAAGATAAATCTGGTGCAATAAAAGGAGCGTTTTCATTTATAGCATAAAATAGCCTTGATTATAGCTTATAACTAACCTTCCCTGTTCGGAGAAAACGGGCGCATGTTGAATAATGTTGCCGCCCGCCAAATGCTGCAGCTCCAGTCTGTCGTCTTCGTCGAAATTCATGGCTGTCCCTATTGTGAAGCCTTTGACAGCAGTATCAACTGCCAGCACGCTTAAATTCTATTAGTTTTAATCAATAACAACGTATTTTATTCAAGTATTTTCATACAGAATCACAAACCGCACGTGTAGCTGCTTTTCTGTAGTGTTGCTAGACGCAGCTGCAGCAGTGTTGTTAAACAACAAACAATGAAGTCGCATGTACTGCAGCCAACTTCACTTCGAGTGCAAAGGCGCCAAATATATTAAATTTCAATTCTACAACGATATGCCAAATTATATCGATGTACTGCTTTTGTAGTTATTGCAAAGCATAGAAGAATATATATTTTCATAATAACACATACAGATACATTAATTTATTTAATAATTAAGAATAATTGAATATAGTATTGTATTTGCACTATGACATAGAAACACTGAAATTGTCTTCGGTTTGGGAATTGTATATTTTTGTTCAGGCAATCATATTTTAAATTGTGTACAATTAATAGCTTAAGATTATAAACATAACTGACAATTAATAATTGTAACTATGTATTTCTTTAATTTTAAACGTTTGCTGATAAATGCAGTGGTTTTTATATCGATAACCGATTAGAGTTTTTCATCACAGTTCAACTGAAGTTCAGTCGTTCAGTTTGTAATGAGCGAACAAATCGGTTCGTTCCTTCAGTATTGTTCATTTGTTAAATTCTCATTACCGCACATTCGTTTGTGTGGCTTTGTAGTACACTATCTGCCATTTTATCTAAATTTAGGATTTAAAAAAAAAAAACAATTGCTACAATGGGACTTTAACGAATGAAGGCAACAACTGAACGAACGATTAAAATGAACTACAAGCAGTGAACTAGTTTGCTCGCTCACTTCGTTGCGTTGTTCAATTGAACTTATTCTGAGCAATTCGGTACTACTCTTTGGTATTTTGTTGCAATCGCAGTTGCAGCCTACTTTTGAATAAAATATTGTTCAATTAATGGATAAACTAATGGTCAGCACAAACTAGGCAGCACAACTTTACCTGCTGCCACGTGTTCGATGCAAAATTCGAGTGGGCAACCTGAAAAGCCAATGAGGAGTAGACAACACGCCACGGTAGCGAAAACAACGTCAACAACAACAATTAACATGTGCAACGTTCCATGCAAACACAATGTAAACAACTTGCGGAAAGCGAATTCAGTTCTGCTTATAATGCTGCTTTTACTGGTTGCTTGCTCGCTGCCCGTGGCTTTAGCTGAACCCCTCAAAGTGGTCTATGCCGTGAATGCGGGCGGGGAGGAGCACACGGATCAGAATGGCATTCACTACGATGCGGATCCATTGAATGTGGGCATCTCCTCCGATTATGGCAAGCATTTGCTTATGATCGGACGTGTTCAGGAGCAGGACGAGGTGCTCTATCGCACCGAGCGCTATCATACGACAACATTTGGCTACGATTTTCCAGCTGACGGCGACGGCGACTACGCCTTGATTATGAAATTCTGTGAAGTTTATTTTGATGCACCGAATCGCAAGGTATTCGATGTGCTGCTCAATCGAAAGCACACTGTTGTCAAGCAGCTGGATATCTACAATCAGGTGGGACGTGGTTCGGCCCACGATGAGGTTGTCTACTTCAAAATCATCAATGGTCGACTGCACTACGAGTACGAGGGCGAGATTGAGACTTCGGATGTGCGCAATGGACACTTGAGGCTGGACTTCATTAAGGGAGCTCTCGACAATCCCAAGATTAATGCATTTGCACTGCTCAAGGGCGATGTGACGCAGCTGCCGCGTCTACACAACACGGAGGCCAGCGAACGACGCGCCGAGCCGGAGGAGGAGGATAAACCACGTCCACGTGACAACCAACAGCATCAGGAGCGTATTGTGCGCTACAATGATCGACAGGCGCAACGAGGCTATGACGAGGATGAAGATGAGGATGACTACGATTTGGAGGAGGGCGAACAGCAGCAGGAACTACAAGCTGATCATGTACCGGAACGTCAGCAACAACAACAACAGCAGCAGCAACAACAGCAACAGCAATCGCCACAGAGCTCAAAGCGTACACGAAGCGGACCACGTCAGCCGAATCCTTATTCCCTAGACGATTCATCCATATTGATGCCGGTCTTCATTGCCATTGGCGCATTTATACCGCTGCTATTTTGCCTGTGCAAGCTCTGATCCCCATGGGATCGATTAATCTGCCCCCGAGGGCGTTCGTGTTGATTTTTGTGATTTTTATAAAAGACTTAATTGTATAATTATCGTTTAGTTGTACGTTAGGCGTACAGGCAACAAATGTAAATCGTTCTTTGTTTTTGCCACCACACAAAAACGCACAAATCTCTCTCTCTCTAGTTGCATTACACACTATCTAACTATATATTATATATACATATATATATGTATTTGTATGTGTGTTTAGTCTAATTATGTGTTCCTTTCATGGATTCAGACTTACCGCCTACCAGGCTCATTTACTTAAGCTTACAACGCACTGAATTTAATTATATTTTAATTTTGGATTTTTTTCTATATATTTTCAGCATCGAAATCTTTGTAATGCAGTTTTTTAGCAATTGCTTAAATCTGTTAATTTCATTTAGGAAACGATATGAAAATAAACCTTGTTTGTTATTTACAAATTGTTTAAATATATTTACTCTTTGTGTACGTAAATAAACTATTGAATATTGTCTTGGGTTATGCGGAGGAAATTAACTAATTATTTAAATTGTAATTTAACAAAATAATGCTCACAAAACTGTTCAATCATTTTGTAAATTATATAAGCCAAATACTTTGAGCCTTTTCGGCATTTGAGGGATTTGTTATGAAAATGCTAATCTGTTCTTAATCGAGTTTTCGCCATATAATAATTAAGCTCTGCTCCAATGAATCATTTAATTATTGAGTAGAATTTATACAAATTATAATTAATGACTATCAGTTGCAATTAATGGAATCTTGTTTATAACTATAATTATTTATTTATATATACATTCAACAAAAAGTGTTGAAATGTTTAGGTAGAAAGGAAAAACTATAAATCTACATTTATGATGGGGAAATGTCCCTATTTAATGAGTTGACAAAGGTATGTTTTTAATAAGAATACAAGATTCCCAACTGATTCTTTTAACTATTGAGTCTCGTTTAGAAAATAAATAATTAAACAGCATCTAACTCAATTAGTTTAAGGTTGTGAACTATTCTGGTTATTTATAAATTCATCAAAAGTCGTTAGCGTTTAAATCTACATTTTTAATAAGGGGTATTCAATGTCAATATATTTAATAGGCATGCTATATTCTAACTTAAATCCGGATATTTCCCCCATTCTTTAAGCCAAATTGAATCTATAATTCAGTTCTCAATACTATCTATAGTATATATATACTTAACTTGAGAATTATTTCAACAAATGTTAAGCAAATTTAATGCTACGTCTTTAATTTCATATCTTATCATATTTCACATTCCAACTGTGATATGTGTGCTGGTGATAACGATAGCAATAATTCGAAGTTCTACTGTATTGAGAATACAACTTCAATACAAAACTTGATTTACAGGTATATTTGATAATAGATATATGTCTACTTCTCTTTCCCACATTCCATTGTACATATTACAAGCCTATTACATAGTTACTAGGGTTCAAGTTCACTGCGATTTGTTTTGTTATTGTTTTTTCACCTATACACAAACGCATATTGAGAACAAACTTATTTATATGCGAGTTCCAAGCACACGTTTAACGATTACGTGATATTAGTCAAGTGTATGTTGAATCCGGTGACTATTGACGCACTTTGTATGCAGATGTCGCAACGGAAAGCCAACAAATTCAATAAAAATAATTAATAAAGAACTTTTTATTGATAGATTAGCTTTGAGGAGTGACAGAAACCAGAATGGCTGCTCATATTTACAGGCTATAAAAAGCAGAGCAAAGTATAATAGTTAAAATTATAAAATTGTATCAAAATGTAGATGCTACTAAAAGTCTAACAAGACTCACATAAATTGCACTTAATAACAAGTTTTGGGGGCCGTCGGGGGTAGAGGCCTTTATAAAACTATACAAAATGCGTTCTAAAACAAAAATGCACAAATTAACTATATGCTAGTATATATAATAAAAAGTGCAATACTCGGACGTGCAATCTAACCTTAATTATAGCTCAGATTTCCCACTTGCGGGGAGTTGCTTACAAATTAATTAACAGCATAATTGGGCAAAAAGGAAAGCAACAAAATCCTTGTCCTTAAAATCGTATCTCATTGCGCTGCAGCTGCTCGTAGGCTGCGGGCGTCAGCAGCTCGTAGCGTCCCTTGGATGTCTGATAGTATAGGGCATCCTTGACCTGACTGGGATCGTAGCCCTCCTTTTGCAGATCCACCTTGCGCAGTTTAAAAGTGCCCGTCAGATCAACCTTGGTAAGCAGTCGCAATATCTGTGGACGCGCATATGCAGGCAAAACTTTGGCAAGATTCGCGGCAAAGACATCCAAGTCGAGTTCACGCTGCGGATCATAGATGGCAGCCATGCCAGCGCGTCCTTCTGTGTGCGGTATGGTGACGCCATAGACCACGGTATCCTTGTAACCGGCCACATTGCTGACCTGCGCCTCCACCTCGCTGGTCGACACATTCTCGCCCTTCCAACGGAACGTATCACCCGTGCGATCCTTAAAGTACAAATAGCCCTTCTCATCGGAAACCAACAGATCGCCGGATAAAAATGCCATATCGCCGTGCTTAAACACATCCTTGACAATCTTCTTGGCCGATGCCTTGGCATCCACATAACCCAGAAACTCTCGTGATGGATTTCCCTTGACGATCTTGCCAATAAATACGCCCGGTTCGTTGGGTTCGCACAGTTCGCAGAGACCATTCTTGTTCCTTATGGGCTCCCCAGTATCGGGATCAGCACGGATAATCGAAATCGGATAAACTTTGGGCAATATGCGAGATACAAAGCCAATGGCGCCCACTGTATTGTCATGGTTCATAATATTCGCATTTCCCTCGGTGGCGCCATAGAATTCACCCACTTTGGCAATGTTGAAACGCTCCACGAATTGCGGCCAAATCTGTGGACGCAATCCATTTCCATAAACCAAACGCACGCGATGCGCACGATCATGGGAAGAGGGTTTGGTGGCCAGAATATAACGAGCCATTTCACCAATATATTGACCAACCTGTTGAGAAGATAAATAAGATAGAAATTGCATTTTTAAATTGGAATTTTCAACAACTTACTGTGGCATTAAACTTGGCACAATCCGCAAAGTAGTTTGAGGCCGAGAACTTCTTTCTTATGGAAACTGTGGAACCAAAGAGCACTGATTGTCCCATACACATAATGCCACCGGCGGTGTGATAAAGCGGCAAAGGTGTGTAGAACACATCGTCATCATTGAAGCCCATTGTGTAGTGAATGCCAGCGGCAATGAACAAGTAACTGCAAAGAGAATATTATATTTTAGACTTGAATACTTTATACATTTCGGAATCTGTATCTCTACCTTTAATTATATGTATATCTATAACCATATACATCTAAGTATGACAAGATATCAATGAATTCCAAAAAGGAGTATTTCAATGAAAAGTGTAGAAACGTGATTGTTGAGATTAAAAGTGAAATAATATTTATAGGTATATCGTTATCTATCTAAACAAATATTTATATCTGTCTGTAACTACAAAGATTAATTTATTTATAGATATAATTCATCATATTCTGAATTGAGTTTTAGACTAAGCAAGTGAAGCTTCAAATCATTTAAACTTATATATATTTATAATGTCAACAACAATAACAAAACAATTAAAAGTCACTACAAAAGTTTATATACTTTTTTAAGCGCTTCTACACATTTATTTCTATTATTTGAAATTCACCTTTGCTCGGAATTGTAATTCTTTAAAACTGTAATTAAAACTAAGTTTTTTAAAAAATAGCTCACAAATGTATTTTTAACACTATACTGATAGACAAGACTACTCTAGTATAGCATATATTATATATATTTTAATGTATAATATAAATTATAATAATACTATAATTGTAAGTATTCGAATAGACTCTAACATTGCTAAAACTGATGTACAACTTCCGTAATGATAACTATATCAAAGGTAAATAACTTGCAAATGCCTTTGTAAGTACTCAAATGAACTCTAACTTCTATAACGCGCTTTAACAACTTCATATAATAATAATTAAGAGCTGTTATTAAATATATATCAAACAAAAGTAACTTGCAAATGTATTTGTAAGCACTCTGTGCATTTCTAACGCAAATTTCCAGTCCCATAAAACCATAATGGACTACTTATATTTTAAATAATTTAAAAGAGACTGTAACAAATTAAGGTAATGGGGCAATGACTTACCGCGAATGAGAGATAACCGCCGCCTTGGGAAGACCCGTTGTGCCCGATGTATAGATATAGACCAGCTTGTCGTGATGTGCAATTTGTGTTTTGCCGGGTTTCTCAGCGCTGGCTCCAGATAGAAGCGTATTCAAATTCTTGGCCTGCTTTACGGCCTCGGATTGAGTGTTGTTATTCTCGTTGTTGTATTGGAAGAGCGCGAGATTGGCGGGCAAATCTTTGGTTACTTCGGCGATAGCTTCAATGAAATCCTCGCCATAGATGAGAGCATTGCAGTTGGCAACTGTTATGCTGTGCAGCAGAGATGGACCACGAAGATTGGTATTGATCAGCGGCGTGATTACACCAATTTTTGATAGACCCAACCAGGTAGCAACATATTCCGCCCGATTCTCCAGCAGCAGACCGACCACATCGCCCTTTTGATAACCCTGCGCTTGGAGAACATTCGCCACACGATTGGCATGATCGTTCACCTGTCGGAATGTCCATTTCTGAGTCTCACTTATCACAGCCACCTTGTCCGGATGCGCACGAACATTCTTCTCGAAGACATCGGCAACCGTGTAGTTGAGGCGTTCGTGTCGCTTCGTGTATCGCAACAGTTTTCCATAGGCCCACAGAGCTCTATATGGGATGGGAAATTCCAAGGTTAATCGCAGCAAAAACATTTCAGATTAGTGATAAGCTTAACACAACACATATTATCAATCGATCTGCAGCGAGTTGCGTGTGTTTTATGGCCGATTATTGTGCAAAACAAACCAAAATAGCTCTAAATAAGTGGAGCACTCACGGCATAGTCCGTGTCCCAGATAAGGCTTAAAATAAAACTAAAGCAAACATTTCAAAAGGGGACAAACTGCAATAAAATGTGCCTGGGAAAGAGTATTGAATTTCTGGGTAACTTAATATTATATTAAATTAAACATAGTATATTAAATAGAATCGGTTTTGTAACTAAATATTATATATTAAATACAAGCGAAAAATTTAACTACAATTTTCTCAACTCGATTTTATACTTGACATCTACTTTAAACTGGGGATTTAAATTGCTTATGTTTTCTTCTAAAGTGCAATATAATTATATTTGTAAAAGTTAATCTTAAGCCTGCATTGTAAATATTTAAAAAGTAGATGAAAAGGGATTTGCTAACTATTGAATTCATAAATTTAAAAGAAGACTTAATTGGATACTACAGAGAATCATCCTGAATTGTTAGAAATAATTCTAACTCTCATTACAGAATAATAGTTCTTGGAAGACTGCGACTTTTTCATTAATTGAAATGCTTATTTATTATTTAATTTATTTATTTATTATTATATTTATAAAATAAGTAATTAAGTTTAGATTGAAATAAGTTACTTTAGTAAAGATAATACTTTTCAACGATTTAAATTTCTCAAGAACCAATCTATGAATTAAAAGATTCCACTCCAAACGTTTTTCCCAAAGAAAATCCAATAAAAGTCAATCTAGAAAGCTTATACAAAACTTATTTAGAGCATTTCAAAACTTAATTAACTTAATATTTATATTTTATAGTCTGATCTCCTTTGGGTACCAAAATTTCTTAGAGTTTCAAGTACTGCAGTTAAGTTTATATACATATAAACATTAATCGAAGTTAATCTTTAGAATCATTTTTTGCAGCGAACTCGATTTGCTGTGCACTCAAAAGTACTTTGCACTCAATGAAGAGTATAGCGTAGTTGATTAGATTACTTAAGCAGTTGGGGGGATTATTTTCCATAGCGACATGCTTGATATATATATACTTAGCTTCTGTAATTAAATTCTAGAAAGGGAAACAAAATTAAACTCAAGAGTTTAAATTATGCCAATGTTGAGTGTATTGAACGGCGATTAGAGTGAGAATTAAATCAGCAATTGAAATTGACATGCTAATATCAGGTATACTATACTATGTTTATTTATACAAGTGTGATTGTTGAGCCAATCGTTGCTTCAACTTTTGCACTTTGTGCCATGTGAGAATTGAAATACAGAGTCCACAAGGTCATCAAGAAACGTCCGATCTTAAGAATCTTGGTTAACGTCTCAACTCAAACAAAAAAACGAGCTGACCTTGTTGCTTGGAACTCGATTGTACTCCATGTTGTTTGTTGGTGCAAATAGCCATAAAAACGAATTTAGCCAACAACATGCAATTTTTGAGTGATCAAATTTTGAATCAGACTCAATGCCAAAGCAAGTCATTGACAGCATAATGCATATATCATAAATTTATATAGTATGCCCTTAGAGTATAAATTTAAGGTAGATAGGAATCTATGAACTTTGATATGCTGATTAGATTTAAACGATCTATAAGTTAAAGAAAAGATTTATTATTAAAATGTACACAAGTACAAAGGTTGAAAATATATAAATTTTATTTTTAAAGTTTTGCACTTGAAACCTGTAATTTTAAACTACAAACTGTATACGTTCCTCTAGAAATTTAATAGTTTTATCTATATCTTTGATCGATTATAATAATGCTCAATATCTACTTGAATCTTTGGTCTGTAATTTATTTCTTGCGTTTCCACAATTTCGGAATGTGTGTCAAATGGAAATTTACATAGATCAGCGCCCTCACTTGCTTACAGTGGCATTTATAATTGTCATTTATATTGAATTACTGCTATGTGGGCTCTGCTTGCTGATCCGTTGGCAACCCTAGCCGAAGAGAAACAACAAAAGTGCTACTTCCGCAATTTTAATTGAATTCAAATACAAACGAAAAACGTAAAAAATAATAATACATAATAATGAAATGCTAAAAGTCGGTATAGTATATGACGACGTTTTCAAGAACAGTTCGTGTGTCGATGATCGTAGCGTTGTCGGTAACTGTGCCAGAATCGGCAATCCCCCTCCTCAATTCCCCTACTCATAGAGTGACAGCTAGTAAAACTCTGCTTCTTCCGTCTGACGCAAAGAGAGGGAGACAGAAAGAGAGAGAGAGAGAGACAAAACCAAACTAAATAATACAATTAGTATGCGCTGGATGATCTCTTTACGCATTATCACATGGACTCGTTAAATAAAAGTGAATTTGATTTTTCAACAGTTTGTTTTGGTTTCTTTAGCCACCTACTGGCATCGTTCGTATGCGACCTTGAACCTGAACAAGTCAATGACTTGTAATAAAGGAAACTTTGATAAAAATGTAGTTTACAAAAAAAATGCGTAACTGATATGACACATTCCCTTCATATGATCTGCTTACAGTGTAATTAATATTAGAGTTGCGTTGTTCATGAGCTGGTGACAATGTTCCTTCATGGTAGTTCATTTTGGCTCTGTTCAACTTTTATTGTATTTTTACTATGTCCACAGCATAGTTTGAAAAGCATTAATATTGAGAAATTTTGAATAAGTATGCAACTGAACAAACTGAGTGAGTTGACTCACTAAAAAAGAAGAGAACAAGTGAAAATATTTACAAAAATTAGCTATGTTTACTGTCGTATACTTTTTGATAAGAGAACAAATCGATCAGATATTTCAATTCCATTTTCGTTCAGTTGTTGATTCGTTCACATTGATGATTAGTTCAATTGAACTTATTCTGAACGATTCGATATACAACTCTATTGTTTACACAAGTCAAATTAATATGTGATAGGGAAAAGAAAACCGTCGAGGCATATGATAATTGCATAAAAGAGAAAACTTTAAACAGTAATTTTCTCAAATTTATACATAACTGCTGCTGCAGATGTTCGACCCAAATAGACGGGCAAAAACGAGTTTTTTCTATGACTTTCAGCTTGTTATGCGCTGGGTACAATGGGCATCGTAGACATCGGTCGATTGATATATGTAGTACGATGGAGGGCGACAAGTCGGAGTGTCGGGGATCGTCAATGAGTTTACAAAAGAAAATGGTAATTGTTTTGAAATGCACACCACTTGCGGTATTGTAAACTAATCAACGCTTAGAAATGCGAACGAGACTTACGTTAAATCTCGTTTGGCTGTCGCTCCCGCGATGTAGAACCAGCGCCAAGACCTTGTTAGCAGCAACGCGATTAGCGCGGCGAGCAGCGCAAAAATCCAACCCATTGTGTGGAGCGTGTAGATGACGCAGGCAGATGCCAAAGCGAATGCAACTGTCGCGCAGAAATAACGAAATACGACTAAAAAGCGGTCGCGGCGTTGACGCTTGCGTTGCTGTAGTGATCGATAGCTGAGCGATACCGATTGCCGATGATGGTGGTGGTGATCAGCTGAGGCGGTCGTACCACTGCGCAGCTGCTTAACATTTGCGTTGCCAGATTGTTCACAAATATTTTAAATAAATAAATCATTTTACAATAACACAAAATGTACTTACGTTGGTGCTGTAAAGCGCGCAGTTATCAATGTTAATGATCACGTTGCTGTTTACATTGTTATCCAGTAAGCTGTTGTGCTGTTGATAATAATTAAATATTTATTTTAATTCAAACTGTTTTCCCGCCAATACATCTATTGATGTAAGTTGAAACAATAATGTCGTTATCGAAGTCAACGATCGATCGATATCTGTGCATATATCAGATGCTTTTACATATCGCCTCCGCGATATTTTGTCCAGCAACGTTATGTTCGATGTATCGATATTAATTTACAACCCTAGTCAAAGCTTTAAAAAGCTGCGCCTTTTGTTTTGATTTGCAATTATTGACTTTTGCATTCAATTGCATAAATTGCATTTTTACAGGCAATTAAATGGTGTGCACTTACAGTGAGTTCCCGCCTTTGTTGACTGCTATTGTAATTGTTATAACGCAAGCGCTGATAACGCGTCTCGTTGCTTTGTCACAAAAATCCATTGAATACGTAAAAGGGTAGAAATTGTCGGCGAAAACGCACAACTTTGCGAAATAGCATTTTCTTGTGTTTAAGGTGTTGTGTACGCAACCCCGTGACGATTTTTAAGAATAATAACAGTTTTTAACCAAGAGCTGCTGTGTTTGTTTTGTTTTATAACTCCTCTTGCTCTAATCCCTAGTCCTAAGCTTTTAAGCTGTAAATTTTGAGCTTTTAGCGAACTGGTTCCATTATGTTGGAGCCATAAGGGCTGCAAGGTAATCGATGATAATTTTACATTACTGATTAGACGATGTATGGTAAGAGATGTGAGAAAATAAACATCGATGTTAAATCTATAATTATCTGTAATTATTAGAGATTCCGACATTTCGGTTTTTTTTGGCAAGAACTAATTTTGATAATGTTGATGACACTATATTTAAGTTGCACTTGCAACCGTGCCATAAAATATTAAAAGCAATGGAAATATAACGTTAACTTTAAAGTGAAAACACAAATGATTTGAGAACGCATCAACACATGATATTTTTAAAAATATGAAGAACCCTACTTTCGCGTCGAGGGTAAAGTAAGCTGATGTGAGAAAATAACATTCGAAATCTATTATCGTTTGCATTTGTAGTCGGCAGTTGTGTTTCTTTGTTATTTGAAAACGCGCCAATTATATTCTTAGAAACCTATCGATTATTGCAACCAGCTGATTTGTGTAACAAACTGGCAACGCCAGTAGCACGTCAAACTCGTAGTAGCAACGAAATTATAAAGAAAATAACCTTTTTATACTTAGTCGTAGTTCCTGAAGATTTGCAACTCAAAGCGGTAGCGCCATGAAAATATTATGCGAGGTGCAAGTGGTGAATCGCACTACGCAGGCAAATAGAACCCCGAGGGCCGTGAAATCGACGCTTGCCATAGGCTACAAACAAAGCGCGCGCGATTCCAATGGCAATACCAAAAAGGAGCTAGAAATGGTATTATTCACACCTCAGGTCAAAACTGGTACGCGTTACAAGGTGCGCGACAACATACACTGCGTGCACACAAAGTTTGTGCTGGACGGAAAGGCGACCATTGGTTTCAAGCAGCCGGCCGACAATTTGCTAATCAAATGCCATCCCATACAACTGAAGGGATTTCTGCAGACCCTCAAGCTGGGCATGGAGGGCAAGGAAGCCATTAATCTAAGACAAAATATTGCTTCGGTAACGGCCATACCACAAAAGTCGCAGCCGCAGCAGCGCATGATTATTAACAAACGCAGCGAGTATCCGATCAAAGGTTTCCCGCGCAGTCTCAAAACTTTGACCATCAATAATATACAATTAATGAAGCTCGGCTTCGATATCTGCACACTGCGAAATCTCACCTCATTGGATGTTAGCGGCAACAAGTTGACAAAGGTGACTAACTTTTTTATTGATCAGACTTTTTCATAACATTTTCCCCCAACCATCTAGCTTCCCGCTGAATTGGGCAAACTGGCGTTGACCAAGCTACGTTTAAGCGGCAACTCGTTGGGCGAGGTCAACGACTGGTGCTGGTTGCGTGGCAGCAATTTGAATCAGTCGCTCTGCGACCTGGACTTGTCTTCCAACGGTCTCAATTACTTTCCACCTGCCTTGGCCAGTTACGAGCGTCTGGTTACGCTCAATCTAAACCATAATAATCTACGTCATCTGCCATTTTCCATACGACGTTTGCAGAAGCTGCGTGCGCTGCATGTGTCTAGCAATAAATTGGAATCCCTGCCCGGTGCCCTTGAAGATCTGCACATTGATTTGCTCGATGTTTGGGGCAACGCCTTTAAGGGTTTCAATATGAAAGCAACTCAAACGTATGTGGACCGCAGGACGATAGTAACCACTCCCGATCCGCTTTGGCTTCAAGCGGCAAGAGCTGTTGCCGACCATAAGTTGCCCTACTCGGCAACCACATTGCCTGCCATACTCATTGAACTCATTAAGGAGTCGCCCAAGTGCATGTGTGGCAAACTGTGTTATGCCCTTAAATCGCATAATCTGGTGAAGCGTGTAACTTGTCCCAAGTTTACTCATATCAAGAATCTAACCTATAGTCGCGAGCAGATGATCTACTCTGATATCATCATTTGTGGACCCACTTGCTGTACGTATAAGTAGCTGAAGGCTCTTTTTAGTATTCTAATTTTTCGAGAGTGTTTTAAACTATTTAGCTTTACTTTGATGCATTTTATAACCAATCCGATATGCGATTCCTTTCTGAATCAAAATTATGGTTCTTTTATTTGTTTGTTTGGCCATTCATCGGTCATTCAGTTTGAAAAATTGTTTCTTGACAAAAGCAACAGTTAAATTCATTCCAATTATCATAAACATTTAGTTTGTGAAACTAATTCATTAACTTATTACAAAAAAAAATGACTGATACTAAACATTTGTTAAGCTAATGATGCCAATAAAACGAATTTAATAATGATAATAATACAATAAAGAAACTACAATTTAAAGGTGCCTTTAATTGAATTTCGATGAGTTGATAAATTTATAAATGCATTAAAGAACGTACATTGTATTTAAGTTAAACGCTGAGTGGTTTGTCCTGTTAAAGTGGAAAGGATGTTGATGTTGGGCATCGGAAGTGTTGGGGCATGTTGGGAGTATTGTTTTTGTTAATAAGTAAACCCCTCGGCAGACTTCACAACTGTGCAATGATTACTTTCCATTTTGGGGCTTTCATAGGCTAAACTCTTGGGCCGAGTGTAATCAAATTTTGTAGCATACTTTGCGGCTGCATTGAAAGCAGCTGCGAAAAGGACTCTCACTTGGGCTTTACTTTCACAACGCATAAAGACATTTACACGCACAACCACGAGCTGTTACCCAACCCCCTCTCCTAACATCTCTTTCCCCCTTCTTTTGGGGCGCATTGCTTACTTTGTTTTCATATAACATTTGCTCGTTGTTTTTATTATTAAAAGCTTCGTGCGTATGTGACTTGCATAAATGCTACGATGAGCATGAGTTTTTATCAGTCCTAAACTGACACCTAAACAGCCCCTTCCACCTTTCTTCTTCCCTCCCTCATGCACACGCACACACATGCAGGCCGAATAAAAGTCCTTGGTGCTATCATTTTCTTAGAATTTTCTTTTCAGCTTTATCAAATCAAAACTCCGAAGCGCTGCCACTTTTTTAAATAAGCATAAACAGTGACAGTCTCCAGGCTCCCTCTCCTAAAATCCCAAAAAAAAACCCCTCCATTCCCTCTTCCTTCTTTCCACCATTTGGCAAAAACTTAATGTGCAGCTGGGGAATACGGTCGAAAGGAATAGCAAGCTAAGGATGAGCCATGACTTGTGGCCAACTGGAAGCTGGCCCCAACTATAAAAATGTTTATCAGCATGTGAGCAAAAAGGGCAAAGGGTCGGGGGCGGCGGGTGGTGTAGCTACTGTGCCTAAGCAACACAAATCCAATTTTGAGCATCGTTTAAGTGTCCTGACTGCGTCTGTGCCACATCCTGTGGCAACATCTCAGCTCCAGCTTCCTCTCTTCACGCCAAACAAAGTTGAATGTCATGTGTGCGTTGGCTTGTGTGTGTACGTGTTTGTCTAAGCCTTGTCCTGGCCATGACATTGCCAGTTCTCCAAGTGCCAGTGTGTTCACAAGTATTTAACTTGATTTCTACATTTACTTTTCTGATTTGCAGCTCATTTCCTATAATTCGCCTAAATGGGTGCAAAATGAATAAATAAATATGTTAACTTTGTGAAGTAAACTAAAAGTCTTTATGTAATATGTACATTTCATTTAAATTATAGAAAATAATGTAAATTGAACTATATTAGTATATTTAATATACCTCAGCTTTTTAAAATGAGCCTAAAAGGCTGCAACACAAAATGTTAAAAGTGATAACTCGCGAACAAATAAATATGTAAACTTTAAAAAGTAAAATTAAGGTAATGTTATTAAATAAAAGTGATTGGCTTATTTCAGAGAATTATTCAAATTATTTCTTTATCATTTAAATATTGACAGCTGGATACTGACGACGACACAATAACTTAATTTACCAAATTTTTAAATTAATTGCAGTTAAATAAGTTTTATGTTTAAATAAAAAATAATTGTAAGACTTAACAATTAAAAGTTTTAAGAACACAAATTAAAATTTTAATATTCGTGGGTTATTAAAATTGTAAACCTTGGTTCAATATTCGATGTATTGAAACTGAATAGGATTAAATTGAAATAATTTTAATATGTTTTCAAATATTGAAAAGTAAGAAAAAGTAACGCATACTTCTAGGATATTGTATAATTTAGCTTAGCCTTTAATATTTCGTTCTAAATCCGTTTCTTCTAAATTTTTTACCAAACTTCGAAGTTATTGTTATTTGATGAACATGTTTCATTTTTAAATAATATATAAAAATTCATTTATTAATAGACATAAAAATAAAAAGAAAATATCATGGAAATTCTTTTATAGACTCGGACTTTTTCCCCTAATCAAATTGTCTGACTGTCATTAATAAAATAAGCACAACCCCCAGTAATTTGCACAACACAAACTTGCGTCGTCGTTGGTTTCCTTCCGCCCAACATGTTAAACAAAAAGATGCCAAGTCAGCTGCGTCTAATGGGGAAGAGGAACTGATGGTTGGGGGTATATATGAGGTATTGGTGGGGTCTGTGTTTCGGGCTACCATAAAGAGCGCTTCAAAGGCAGTAAAAACTCCATTAACTGTCATCAAAAATGCATTTCACATGCAGCAAATGGATCATGGACTCCCTTGCTCGACCATCAAATAGAATAGAATGAAATGGCGCAAATCAAAACACATCGAATAAATCAAAGAGCGCAGAAGAGACCAAAAAAAAAGAAAGAAGAGAAAACAAAAATATATACCAACTCTGATGGGTAACGACGGGCAAACATTTTTATGGCTAATCAACGCAACAGCCATGAAAAGGAGACACCGGAGAAAACGCAGAGGAATCCCTTGGAGTTTTCCTGCCAGCCGTTGGCCGCATTTTTATGCATGCCCAGAGCACAAATTAACTTTCCAATTGATGGTGGGTGGTTGGTAGAAGGGGGCATTGTCACTCCCAGTACATTACAAGCCAGTTTCACTGTGGCATTAAATTTATCCCCAATTTGCGTGCAGCGAGCCAACATTTTATGCTTGGTCGGGTGGCGGCGTCTGGCGCTCCACTTTGGCTTATCAAATTTTATTAGCAGGCCAGCAAATTGTTGCAAGACGACAAATAACTTAAATGGGGGGCCTAAGTTATGATCCACCCCCAAAAACAAGCACGAAAATGCAGTCGAGTTGGCAGCTTACCCAAGGTACGCGTATGATTTGTCGCCGCTATCAATTTCTAAGCATTTTAGCCCAGAAATCAACCCCCATTCCGAACCTGGCCAGAAGTCTCTCTTGGTTGTTGGCACAAAGCAAGAAAAACGGCCGGAAAAGTGCAAACACACGCGAAACTGTCGTCGACTTTGGCCTAAGCTATCGGGTCTACAATATGTATGTATTGGGATACCAAACCCATCCCAGCCCATTTCAGATACAAGTTTTTGGGGGCTTGGTTTCGCCGCGTGCGCGAATCCAATAAAAACGTTTTGATAGGCTTATGACCGGGTTTTTTCATGTTGCCACACCAGTTGCAATCACCAGGGGGGGAATTGTAACGCTCCCTCAGTATACAATATATTTATCTTCATATTATTTTCCAAATTTACTTGCTAACTGTTACAGCAAATTGTGATAAGAAGGCGCTAAAAATCGATAAACTCACTTTAAGGGATTTAAAGGCTTAACGAAAGGTACAAACCAAATGCTTTAATTCGAAAGGTAGAACAAAAAAGTTAAGCTAACAATCGGAAATTTCAATTAAGAGCATTTCTTTATAGAAATATGGTTTAAATTAAAGCGAATATAATTATTAATCTGTCACTTCATTTTATTTATTTTAAAAAATTTAGAAAGATATTGTTTAAAGATTTATTGACAAACAACCTTTAAAACAGAGACTGAGAATTTAGGCAGTGTTCTTAAAGGAACTATGTCGAAATTATTGTTTATAGGAGATTCCGAATTTAAAGAAATTATTTTAAGAATTATTAGGAAAATTAAACTTTGACAGAAAGTGTTCAAACAAGCTTGTCGTCCAAATAGCAGAATATAGTTAACATATTTCCAAAAATGTTAGCAACATTTTAGAGAATAAGATATTTAGAACTAAGAGAGAGAGATGTCCACGAAATTAGACGTGTGTTAAAATATTTGAATATATGTTGGAAAAATAGTCGAGAATTCGCAGTTGATATATTTAGATTAATGTATCAAGTTGAGCAAAAGAAAATTTAAATTTAGGAATACTAGTTTTTTCGGGGTATTTTGGCGAAACTGTTGAGAAATATATTTCGAAATCTAGTTTATATATATGCTTCAATACGTTGTCGAAAATATATTGTTGAAAGTGTTAAGTAAATAAATTTAAAATTGAGAATACTTTTATTAATATGTAGGCGAAAAGAAATATAATTTCCGAGGAACAAAACTTAATTAAAGAAATGTTATTTAAATTGCGAAAAACAAATAATTTAGAATTAAGAATTGTCTCTTTGTGTCATGGCTCTGGCAACTGAAATGCGCGTTATATATTTAGCTTATTTACTTCTTACCCTATATATCTCATATTATAATATCAAATTCAAGAATTCTGAGACGTCATTTTGTTGCAAGCTAACGTCTATTCCTATGTTGTTAGTTCAAACAATAAGTGGAAATTCAGTGAAGCGCACTTATGATGAGCAAATGCCAATCTTTTTACTACTGTTGTAAACACCGCCCCCTTGCCCATTTGTTACTCAAATCGTTGCTCAATCTCTGACCTCCGGCTAAAAATGAACTCAATCGCAAAAAATTGACCAAGAGCAAAGCAGCAAATCAAACGTTAGTCAAACAGAGTAAAATAGAAATGCGAATACATTGGCAAAAATCAATTTTCAATTTAAAATTTAGATGCCCACTTTCAATCCTCCCATCTTCCTCTCTTCCAACCCCCTGCCGACCACGACCAAGCGCTTGCAAGATAAAAAGTGCGTTGAAGCGAAAAATGTAAATAGAATAGGAAAGTTTACCCAGCGCAATGAAAATGCTACAGGTTGTACGGGCCTTCGTGATGTTGCAGGAGCAGAAGCAGGAACAGGGACAGGGGCAAGGGCAACCAACATTCGATTTCAAAGCCAAATATTGCCGCATAAATCTGGCGAAAAAAGTTTGTTTTGCGGTCAGTGGTTTTGGTTGGCTCTTTTCTGGGGTCTCTATGGTTTTTTATCGCTCTTTCAAGTATATATTTTTTTTATTTTACGAGCTCTCTGTCATTGTTGTGACTACCCCGCATGTTGCTTTTGTTTAACTAACCCTCGAGCATGTTGCATGCATTTCATTAGCATTAGCCGCCTCAATGTATCTTTGAGATACACACGTCTAAGCATCTGCGTTTCGGCAAACAAATCAAAATTGTCCAGGAAATTGCTTTCCCCACGGTCGGAGGTCTTTTAGCCAATACAGTAATAATATTTAAGGTTGGCAAATGTTTCAATTTTACGCATAAACTGATTTTATATTAGATATGTACATCAAACATTTTGTATGCTTCAGGGGAAAGTATTATAATATTCTTATTAAATATGTAACGCTCTAAGGAAAATTCTTATTGACTTTTGGGCAAATAATAAAGTTAAACTAGATTTCTAATTTGATAGAAATATTCCCATTTTAAGGTACTATTTATTCGTCTACCTGTGTATATCATTTGAATTTGTATAGTATATATATTAAGTCAACTTTTAGACAAGATTTTGATTTAGATGGTCACATTCTCATTCACTTTGTAAAATTAATAATTATTCGTTTACCTGAGTAAGGCATTTACTTCTGTTTCATAATAATATTATGACAAATTCATTTGCATGCTCCAATTTAATAACATCTCATTAAATTGAATGCAGCCAGGACTTGTCTGTTGCCTGTAGAGTCCTCCATTAATAGGGTTAGGAAGTTGACGTCCTGGCACAGGAATTGGGAACTGGGAAATGAAGTTCCTGCTATATTCACTTTATTGCAAAGTTCTTGCGAAAATTAATTCATTAGCATTTTATTACATTGATGTTGTGATGGAGCAGGCGCCATTGAAGTCTTTTCTTTGCCTCTGACCCTCTTCCCCTGCCACTTACCCACCTCTCCTACTGTCTTGTCTTTGTTTTCGTTTGCCGTTACTTTGATGTGTAATTAAATCAATAATCACTTTTGAGTCGTGCATCAGACAGTTTATTGGTTGATTAAATAAAGACGGAGACAGCATCGACAGGTAATAAAAGCTGAAGCATTGCCCAGGTAATCTTACAATTTGTGTGTTAGATATTTTCCCAGGTAAAGGTAAGTATGTTGGAGTCAACGTAGCATAAACTATGTACTTGACAAAATGCAGCAATTGAGTAAAGGAATATTCATATTCAAACTTGAATTTAAGCATCGATTTTTCTGATTTTATATATTTAAGAGCGTGCTTTGACGAGTGTTGCCAGAATTTCGGTAGGTAAAATAAGCTAGATTTTAAATGATTATGTATATATTAGACATATATGAAATTATACATAAAATATGCACCCAAAAACCCAAAACAATTATTATTATGGCATTAGTTTTTTTTAGGTATTTTAGTTACAAATATTTTAGGAACAAAACATAGCAAACTTTGTTCTTTTTCAGAGAATGTTGTGAATCTAAAAATCAAAAATCTTATTTGAGCGATAGATATCAATCTGTAGTCACTATGTCTAAGTCCTTTACATTAATGCATGTTAAGCGTGGAGTTCCGCAAGAATCCGTTCTTGGACCCATATTGTTTTCTATATATGTAAATGATCTACCAAATAATGTCTCTCGTTGTAATGTCCATATGTATGCTGATGATGTGCAAATGTATGTAAGTCGTCCATTTAGTAGAATTGTTGAATGTTTAGATATTTGTAACAATGATCCGAAAGCCGTGAAAGAGAGGGCATTTAAAATCTAGCTGTCTGATAATTTATAAAAAGCCAATAGACACTAGTAGCCTCCGAAAACTGTCCATCGAAGGTTCGAATACAGAGTATGTGTCCAAGGCTAAAAATCTGGGATTTACTTTTAATTCAACACTGAACTGGATCGATCATATCTGCAAAAAGCAGTTGGTAAAACATATGGCCTGCTGAGGCAGTTACAAAACACCAAAAACTTTATACCTCAGGAGCTAAGATTGCTTATTGCAAAAAACCTTTTTAACGCCCACTTTACTGAAGTTTTTGGTAATTGTGACTCAATTAGTAAGCAACGACTTAAAGTTGTGATTAACAATATAGCGCGCTATGTGTATATAATCTCAAACGGACTGATCATATATCCCGATATTCGAAACAAATATTTAATTTAAAACTAAATGATTGGACAAACGCAAGGCCTCTGATTTAACACTGAAAAATAATGAATACCAAAGAACCATCCTATTTATACAATAATTTATGTTTTACAACATCCAGAAGAAGAAACGACATACTTAGTTAGCTTAAGATTCAAGCGATTAAATTCCGAAAGGCAATTCTATATACATACATGCTGTTCGAATTTGGAATCAACTCCCAAATAATTTAAAACAAATTAGCAACGCAACACAATTTCAAATTGAACTCTTTAAACATAGCAATAAAAATAACAATGGGAAAATATCACAATTTAATTTAGTTAAACAAAAATTTAAAAAACCAAAATTAGTCAATTTAAAATTTAAGAATTAAGAGACACAACTGTAATTATTTAATTGAATACTTAAACAACTGTAATTAAGACTAGTGCCTTAAACATAAGTTAATCTTGTAGCACTAGGATAAATAAATAAAATAACTAATTTTATGAAATATAATATAATTAATTAAAACATCCTTAAGAACATTTTAAAGGTTATAAATGTAACTTAGGGTATAAGTTGAAGCTGCGACAAGCAGTGTTACGATTAAAGGAATATCGATACCAGGAGTGTTATCGATATTGGCGGCCGCATGGAGTCGGAGTCAGTCGGAGTGAACGGAGTCAGGCGAGGAACATAATGGGAAAAAGCAGCATCGAGGTCAGTCGATATCAGCCGAAGAGGAATCGTCAATGAGCAAGCCGAGCACCGAGACATCTACAAATATTGAAAGCCGTAAAACGTAAAAGAAGCCGATCCGCCGTTTAATTACATTTAATAATAATCTAAATAATAATAAACACCGCCTAATATAATAATAACCATACATAAATAATAAATTCCTCTCCATTTTCGATTATTATTACTATTCAGGTCTTTCTGCTAGAATTAAATAATTGATATTTGGCCTTATTACATCTCATTTATGTAATCTTAATTTCTGAAAACACCTGAAGCTACAGACAAATATAGAAGATATAAAGTGCAGCATTTTTGTCGCTTTATAAATAAATGGAGGCAATTCGATAATGTAAATCATTAAAATGAAACAATTTAAAGTCAGTAAAGCGAAGGTAGACAAATGATAAACATTAACAAATGAATCAATTGGCGTACTCAAATTGTAAACTATGTATGTAAGTATTTAAAAGGATATTTAGTAATATTTATCCCAACAGCTGTCCAACTTCTCCCTCATTATAAAGGTAGAAATATACAAGAAGCTGTAGGGAAAATGTTATCTTCTTGACTGCTTCACAATTTGAATTTCCAATTGAATTTTTGAGTCCTGGAATTGAAGACATGTGCAAAGCAGAATATACTGTAATTTATATATATGCTTAAAATTTACGTGTTAGTTTCGTATTTTTATTTAAATTTCCAATATGCCATGAAAATAAATTCTTATTTAAAGGTAATATTTCATGCTTCTTCCCTGCTATCCTGTTGATATTCTGTTATCCTTGTTGAATTCCCTCCGCTTGTGCCACGTATCGAGTTACAGGAACGAGAACGAATGGCGTATTCTGTGGCACATTCAGCTGTTGCTTCTACTTGCGTTCCGTCTTAGCCTTATCGGTTGCCTTATCATTGGCCATGCAACATAAAACAATAAATATTTTATGGCCTTTTTGCTGAGCGCATAAATCTCTCTAAAATTGATACTTGGTGTGTGTGTGTGTGGCAACAAGCAAAGCAGGAAGAATCGCACATTGCCACATTGACACACTGCTCGCATATTTGCAACATTTTTCGTGTTTGCCCGTGGGAATGTACACATTACCTCCCTGCCCCTTTCCAACTCACCCTTTCATCTTTCTACCCCCCCCCCCCCCCCCATTTAGCCAGATTCTTTAGCTTCCTTAGCTTGCAGGATTTGCACATTGATTCGTTGAGGATTTCGATGTTGGTAGTTGGGGTGTGTTTAGCAGTTTGCGCATTAAAGCCAACTCGGAGAGTGGTTAGATTGCTTGGCAACACGTTAAAGCCATCAGAGCTAAGCTTGTCGGTGGACTAAGCGTGAAATTCATGGGAATTCGCTTGTCAGGATGATAACAGTTGATTACACCTGACATTGTTGGAGTTACTGAGGATTTTAGACCAAAATAATTACTCTTAAATATAACAAAGTAAGCATTGACGTTGAGAGAGCTCGACTTAAAGCTACCCTGTGAAAAGTCAAAGTAACTAGTGTGTTTATAGTGTTAAATATATATTAAATAAATATTTTACAGTGTCGGATAAGAGAGTTTAACATTGAAAATAATAAAATAATTATTATTGCTATTTTTTGTAACATTTTATTTTCAATTTCAATTTACAAAGTTTTAAAACTAAACTAACTGACGGTATTTAGCAGATAAATAAAAAAATAAAATTATAATATAATTATTATCGTTTCTCAAAAATTAAATCACATAATATTTCATTTACCCTATAATAAAATTTTTTCCTTATCCCCTTATTATTAAATAAGTGCCTGACACCTTCCTTGAATAATAGTTTGCCTATTCTATCGTAATTATATCTGAAAAATATCAATAAAATCATAATTTTGTACACATTCTATAACAAAACAAATTTGTAGACCAAATCATGATTAAATATACATTTCGAGTGCGAATCGATTTAATTTGAACAGTTAAAACTTTAAAGTTATTAATCAATTTTTTACTAAGAGTATTTACTAGTCGGACACTTTTGACTGACATCTCGTGCTTATAATGCACTAAAAAAGCCATCACACATTAACGACAAAGCCATAAAATACTGAAAATATACCGTTGTTACATTTGATGCCTAATTAACGTATTTACCACTTCAAATTTAGCCATGCATAAAATTTGTATACCTCTAAGGGAGACACTGAAAGAGCGAGACAGAGAAAGAGTGGGAGTGAGTGGAAGAATGAGTGAGAGTGCGCCAAAGGCAGAACGTGCCACAAATCACAAAAGGTTACAGAGACTACAGACTACTCCACATGCCCTTTCCCTCTTCTTCTCAGATAGAAAACACAAGGTACTCCGCGCTTTGCCGTGACTTTCCCCACAAGAAAACGAAACATTTGTCGCTTGGCTGCAGTTTGGAGGTGGAAAGTGGGAGGCAGCCGCTATGAGAAGCTGCACTTCATTAAAAACAAGCAAGCATAAAGATTGTAAGAGATCGAATTGGGAACACCCTGTACTAGACTTATTGACTGCATTTTGTAACTTCTGTTGATAACCTTTTAAGATGAGTTGTTGCTTAGATTCTGTTATATCTATCAACAGAAATATTTTTAAGTTTTTCTTAACTAAAGTATCTTAAGAATCTACTAAAGATTCTGTGAATATCAAAGACAATTTTGTCAGTCTTTGATATTCACAGAAACCATTGTGTTTTACAATTCAAATAAATTTAAGACATTACGCCAAGCATTTTTAAAATATTACAGGATATACGGGTCTAGCTTAGTGAGAGAACTTTGTCGTTAGGCGACTCATGACTTCTGCAATTACAACTCACAAATGCAAAAAAGACTCTCAAAATATGAGTGCTGTAATGCGATTCCCTCTCGCTCAGTCTCAGTCTCACTCTCTCTCCCTCATTCGCTGTTCCGCTCCTACATCCTCGCTCTATTCTTGTTGCTTGTTGACATAACGAATGCCTTAACATTATTTCTTTTGCGCCCTTCACTCTCCTTGCTTGTGCACTTCCGCTCCACTTATACGCATAACTCGCATTGCGACGCCGTTGAGCGGTTTGTCGAGTTAATGACACTGGCAGCTGGAGCCGTAACCCCGTCACCCCGTAACACTCTTAACATCCCTTGTAGCCCCTACCTTTGCACTGGTCCTGTCAACGTCGTCGAGGCGTGCAAAAATCATTTTTCACTCACATTTTTTTTACAGCGCCCTTCAGCAACATTTTATTTATATTTTTCATTTTTCACATTTCTTCAAAAATTGCCTATTATTGTGTGTGTGTGTGTTTGTGTAGGGATTTCCTTTTATTGTTGTTGTTGCAATTGTTGTAATCGCTTTGAGGCGTCACGTCAAGGTGCGTCGAGTGGTGGGAAGTCGAATTTCATATATTTTGGCTTCTGTCGTTGACACTTAATTATTTATATAAATAAGCGCAGATGTTGCACAGTTGAAGAGTTAAAACGATTATCTGACAGCTGCGGCATGTTTCCGATTCTTGCAACCAAGTGTTGGGCTTTTTTGTAATGGATATCTACTTAACATATTAATAAGGAAAATTTGCCAATTTCAGAATTGCAAATGCAGTGGAAGTTCATGATAGTAGTTGCAAAAAGAGCCAATCAAATTAATATAACTTCCTTAATCTATCTGAGCTTTAATTATTTATTTATATAAATAATACGGTTACTAGCATTAGATATTAATATCAACAGTTGATTAATTACCCATCTATATAGTGACTTCTTTTAATTACCTTTTATCTATCTGAAACATTTCACATTTTGAAATATAAACACCAAGTATTTTCTTCTTATTCAGGCTTAATAAAGAACTTCTTATTCCAAGCTTGTTTCTTTGACAGTTAAGAAAAGTTAAGACGTTTAAACCAATCTGTTACTAAAACTACTGCTTATCTAGGTCAGCCAGCTTTTAGTACAATTTCATGAGTTACAGAAACTTTAAGCCCATTTTGAAAGTTTCGTTGACAAACAAGATTCCCAGAGTTCTTGGATATCTTTTTCTAATGCAAATTTCAGTGCATTTCATCAACTAACTCTCATTCTTTCTCTTAGTGCGAGAAAAGTTTACAACTAAGTCAATTTCTCATAAGTATTTCAAGTTTCATTTGTTTGCTGGGTTGGGACAATTTACAGTGGTTTCTATGACTATTTGACAACAATTGTTTGCGGTTGCGGTAGCTGCAGCTGTCAATCCCATGAGCCAAATTAAAAATGCAAAATGTCCTGGACATCAAGTGAGTTTTAGGTTGCCCCTCTGACAGCTGATGGCCTCGAGGCTTTGGGGCATATTTGGTTAGTTGAAATTGTTCGAATGTTCAACCACATTGTAAATAACGCGAAATCCCAGCATGCCCAAATGGGAAAACATTTGGAAATGGATTTGCAAATTTGTAATAGACTTAAATTGGTAAATTTTCGTGATATCGACATTTAGTAGCAACGAAAACAGTTTAGTTATATGAGTATAAATAAATAAATTTGTTTTAATTGTTAATTAATTAAAAGAAATATTTGTCTGAAAATTACAGATGCTATGATTCAAATAGTAGTTTATCATGATTACAAGTCCAGCAAGTTGTTAATAATGTATTAATTTATGCTAATAGAATTTCCAAGTTACAAAAATAACTAAGAAAATTTAAAAATAAATATAAAATCAATAACTGGTTTTGATATAATCATAAGAACTTGAAAAACGAACTAATAAACCGCTTCAAATGCCTAGCAACATGCCATAGCAACATTTTGGCTTAGCAACATCTTGTAATCACAGCAATTTATGATTGACGCATGCGGAAAGTGTCGCTGATCTCAAGTTACAAAATTTACTAAGAAAATTTAAAAATAAATATAAAATCAATAACTGGTTTTGATATAATCATAAGAACTTGAAAAACCAACTAATATATCGCTTTAAATAGCTAGCAACATGCCATAGCAACATTTTGGCTTAGCAACATCTTGTAATCACAGCAATTTATGATTGACGCATGCGGAAAGTGTCGCTGATCTCAAACAAGTTTTATGCATATATAATGAGACAAGATTTTGGTTGACATTGCATGCTCAATGGCTATCAGAACCTGAGCTTAGTCAGCGATAATCATAACAATACCGACATGCATAACATGAGTTAATGAACTGCACATTGTCTTGGCTCATATTATAACAACATTTTGTTGTTGCTGCTGGATGTATGTATTTGTGTGCTCCATAAATGCAAAATAAGCAAAGTACTCACTTCATAATTGAATAACACTCAACTGAGTGTATGGACAGAGTCTGATAAGCAGCATTTCCCTCTCTATTTAATGTAGTTCAAAGTATAAACTAGTCAAATATTCAAATTTATTTTCAGTCCATATTATTACAATTTGCATTTTGCTCTTGTTGGTTTTGTGTATGTGTATGTGGGTGTATGGTAAATAGACAATTTCTAATTTTAATTTTGTGTGTGGCTTATGAATAGCTCTCTATCGGATACTCAACTATTATCACGCTGTTGCCACAATTTGCCGGTCATCAAATTGTGATTAATTGAAAAACAATAATCGCATAAACATTGTGGTTTATTTCCATTGCACTTTGATCTACAAATAATAAAAGCAGCGAAATAAATTCTCTTAAAATAGCATTAGTAACTCATTGATTAGTCTTTGATGATAAAGGGTATCTTTGTGGGCGAGTATGCCTCATTATTGCAATTATTTTTTTAGTGATTATCAATCGTGTCTTCAATTCGGACTTTGTTTTCAAAACAAACTTAAACAGAAATTGTATAGAAATAATGCCCTATCGACAAATAAATAAACCTACAAATGAAGGGGCCAAAACACATACCCCGATTATTAGGTCAGGTCTCAAAAACCAGTCTGAAAAGCAACCATAAAATACGTCATAACTGTGACATGGAGAGGCAATGTGATCTTTAGATATACCCAAACAATATGCAGTCCTAATCAGTTTGCAGTATTTCACTTTGGGACAGGTTAGGCACACACCTAAACAAGAGGTGTGTGTAAGAGTGTATCTGTCAGTTTCAGTGTGTGTGTGTATGTGAGAAATCATCAGAGACTTGTAATTAATATTTAGACAAAGTTCAATTCAAGGCAGTCAAACAAAAAAGTCAAACTCAGTGGCGACTTCAGTACGAAATCGTCGCCGGAACGAAACGCATTAAAAATTCGACGTCAAATAAATACATTTTGTAACTATTACATAATTGTGGTATAATAAAAGTGTGTAGGTAAGAATATCTTTAGTTATTTATACCGTATGTAGTTTTCGCCTGGCAACTTGACAATATTGATTGTTTGTGAAAGAGTTGCTAGGGAAATTTAAGGCCCCCCCCAATTGACGCAGTCGGGATTTGCACTTGGTGGCCTAAACAGCTCCAGAGTTCAGAGGTCGCAGCTGTTGTGTGTTTTGCAGATAAACCTGTGTCGAGAGTCTCGTGCGTAAATCGAGTCAAAGTCAAGACTATTATTGGAACTCGAGCATAACGAGCTATACTTGAGCTACTTATAATCTTAAGCCGGACTCGTGGCTTATCAATTTGTGACGAAGGCATGAACGAGGGTTATCAACACACTTGACCAATATTTATTTATATTTTTGTTATTGTTTTTTGCTTTTGTGTTTTTGGTGATTCAATTGAATTGAAAGTATTACACACAGATATGAGCACAGTGTACAGTGGTCACTCGCTTATTAAATATCGCGCGAATTGTATTTAACTCATAATATTAGGTGATTTTTTTATTGTCGGATTAACTTACCATAATTATTATAGCAATCATTCATCAAACAATGAGTTTATATGGAACATTTAAAGATAGTTCGTGGAAAATAACAAAATAATATTATAAAATGCAGTGCTTCGATTTAAATCTTAATACAAACTGATTTTCTGAATAAGTTATAGTTAAAACGAAACATTATATCAAACAATAGCCTTTGAAATTGTAATATATTTATTATTTAATTGTATTACATTTAAATTTAATTAATAAATTTTTTGTTAAAGAAATTTTTAAATTACTACAAGAAAAGATGCATTTTTGAGTAAAGTGCTCTCATTTTCAAGTGATCACTGTATAAGCAAGTGCGTTATAATCAGCATAATAGCATGTGTACTACTCATATACCATGACAAAGTTTCGTTCTGGCAGTCAATTCAATGGATCAACAGTCAACATTTGTGCTTCACAGCGATCACATCTCTACACTCTATACTATAAACTATATAATTACTTTATATATATATAGGGAAAATGTCATTAATATTGCGCTTTGAGCAGCTGCTGTTCTTTATATTATGCCTGGGCCTGGCACTCGAGAGTAATGCGGATTTATCATTTATATTTGGAAATACGACACTATTCAATGTGAACTTCAAATCACCGGCTTGGCTGGGAAGATCTTTACCCGTGGTTAGCAATGTCCGCATTGATAATGATGTAGACCCCAATATTCAGGAGGATTCACATTTAAATACGGTAAGTTAATTCCTCCAAATGGCCATTAGTTATATTTCTTAGATTGTGTTTTTTTCCGTTATAAATTTTTGTTTAAATCAACTGTAGCTACAAACTTTTGGAATAACCCAAATTCTCTTTAGAATATTTAAGTTATTGATAACAAATAATGTGTGAAGTGTATTAAATATAATTTTAAGTGGAGTTATGAAAGAAATTTTCTGTTAAAATTCCATTAGGAAAAGACATTACATATTTTTAATACTTTCATATACGTTTAATTACGTTTATTATGAATCATTTGATTACATTTTTCGTTGAAATTGAGCAGGAAATGTAATTACAAAGTGGAGAAACAAAAATAATGAAATCGTCGAGTGTAATTGATTAATTAATAAAGTGATATCATCATTGTCATTAATTTTGTGTAATATATTTTTCACAAATATAATTTGCCAGCGTGTGCAGATTAAGAAGTTTGCACTGCAATTTTTGCAGTATAAAGAATATAAATTATATGTTTATAACTAGTTTTCATATATAAAATACTATGCAAGTCAAATTTATTAATCATAAGGTTAAGAGATAACGTAAATAATTAATCAATGAATACACGGAAAATACTATAATTACTTAGACCAATAAACTTATCGTTCTATTCATGAATCAGTCTAATATTAATTGCCATTCAAATTGAGTTCTGAGTAAATGAACTTTTCAGATATTTTATTATTCAACTACATAACTGAAATTTAATCTTCAGATCCGCAGAAAAAACTTCAGTATCTTCTCCTATATTATATGTTTTCCATATGATTATTCTAATAGAAATATATTTAACAATTGCAGTTTCAATAACATTTTATTATATAATATATAGGCACATGAATTGTTTTATTTTATATTAATTTTTCCCATTTCTCTTACAGTACGGTCTTATCCACAAATATGGTTATCCGGCGGAGAATCACACCGTTGTGACAGATGATGGTTATATACTTACCCTACATCGCATAGCCAGACCCGGAGCAACTCCGGTGCTTCTTGTGCACGGTCTATTGGACAGTTCCTCCACCTGGGTGATGATGGGCCCTGGCAAGGGATTGGGTGAGTGAAAGGAGACAGATTAGTATATTCTGAATTCAATACTAATTGCAGAACATTATTAGGTTACCTACTTTATGAACAAGGTTATGATGTGTGGATGGCAAATGTGAGAGGAAATACCTATTCGAGAGGTCACATCAAATACACTCATAATCATGCCAAGTATTGGGATTTTACATTTCACGAAATGGGGATCCATGATATACCCAGCTCGATTGATTACATACTCAAAAAGACGGACTATCCTCAGCTTCATTACATTGGACACTCTCAGGGCACCGTTGTCTTCTGGATTATGGGCAGTGAGAGGCCCGAGTATATGAAGAAGATCATCTATATGCAGGCATTGGCTCCAGTTGCTTATCTCAATCATTGCAAGAGTCCTGTTGTGAATTTCCTTGCTGAGTTTCACACTTCGGTGAGCGTAAGTCCCTTCCCATCCCTTATCGATTCTAAGTTTGTCAACCTGCAACTAATCATCTTTATTTATTTATTTATTAACAGTTCATACTGAAATTGATTGGCGTACATGAATTTCTGCCACAAAACGAGTTTATTGTGATGTTCAATCAGTTGATTTGCGATGAGACTACGATTACCAAGGAGATCTGCTCGAATGTGATCTTCCTGACGACAGGCTTTGACAAATTCCAGTTGAATGAGACCATGTTGCCAGTTGTTGTGGGGCATGCCCCTGCCGGTGCCTCTACCAAGCAGATGCAGCACTTTGGTCAACTCAGAAGATCTGGAACCTTCCGTCAGTTCGATTATGGCTGGTTGAGGAATCATTGGCGTTATAATAGCATCACACCTCCCGAATACAAACTGGAGAATGTTAAGGCCAAGGTTGCTTTATATTATGGCGAAAACGATTGGTTAGCCCAACCGGATGATGTGGAGGCTCTTAGCTTAAACCTGCCCAATGTGGTATCCCAGTATCTAGTGAACTATCCGAAGTTTAATCATCTCGACTTCATTTGGGGCGTAGATGCTCGGGAACTCCTCTGGGATCGTATGCTGAGGAACATGAAATCCATTGATAATGAACATTTGAGGGATAATTTAACTGCCTAATATGCAAAATAAGTCTAAGTCTACACACACAGTATGAGAATATGTATATATTATAGTTATTTATTAATATTGCAAAGCGTAGAATAATAATAAAAAAATGTGCATGTGATAATGTTTATATACTCCAACAATATTTACGTATTTTAATATGCTAAAATTCTGTTTAAATTTGAGTTTGAACAGTTTGTCTTGGAAGACAAAGTCGTTTGAGTATCTTCTAGTCGAGATCACCCACTTACTATGTTTAATTAAGGTACGGAATATTACTGAATGACTATATGAATATTATATATAAATATTTATGCCAAATTACAGCTCATTTGGCAAAGTTTGCTCAATTGCATAAAGCTTTGTAGGTTTATAAATAGTTTATAGTTTAGCACGTCGCTTTTGGCAGCCCTGTTTGTCATCTGTGGCTCGGAACACGAACTACTATGGACACTGGTAGAGGACTGAGACTTCGACCCTGGTTCCGATCGCAGCCAACTTCACTCATTAGATGAGCGCGTCACTTGAATGCTAGTATCACACCAGAGCTTCGTGAAATTTCAAATCATTATATATTAATCTTAAACAGTCAGCGAGAGTTATTCAATATTTTCGTATTAATGAATTCGCCAAACGCTTTTATGCCCAGTGCCTTTTACCACGGAAAATAATTTATTGAAATGTTTATTTAATAAATTGAGAGAGAGGTATTATTGAAATACACAAAAAGAAGCACATACTTAATAGACCCAACTTTATTAATGATCAATAAATATATGATATAATCATATGAATTATTCTTAGATAGCCTTTCAATTTGGGAAATTTATTAGACTTATAGTCTACGACTCTTTACATAAATTTCTTTTATATAGAAATATATATCTTAAGTTAAGTGAATTGTGTGAAGAGAACAAATTATGTATGGTATTTTTACAACATATTGTTTTGAAACTTAGTCAAATCTTCAGCTAACTATCGGAACAACACTTATTATTTTGATTATACAATAGATATAAAATACAATAACACGATATACAATAACTATGCCATCTCTACAATTATAATATTTGAGTACGTAACCCTCGTTAAAAATTGAGAATACTTATTTTATCACGCTTTTTTAAAGCACAATCGTGCAAATGAATTAAGTTCCATACTGAGGGAATTATATATAAGTGTGATCTTTCTATATCGCTAAAAGTTTTTCAGTTAAATGCAGGCAACTGAAATGTCTTTACTAATTGGCTGGCTGATCTGTCTTGTCCTACATGGAACTCTTGCTCTGGCTAAGCTTGATTCATCCATTTTAGAAGATTCTAAGCTCGATACGGTAAGTAAAAATCGGTTATTTTTATGTTTATTAAATTTATAATTTTCTTTATTATACACAGTTTGGTTTAATTAAAAAATACAACTATACCGCGGAATCACATAAAGTAGAGACTGATGATGGTTATATTATAACCATACATCGTATTCCAACGCCCGGAGCAATTCCTGTATTATTGATGCATGGTCTCTTCGATTCCTCTGCCACTTGGGTGTTGCCGGGTCCCGGCAAGTCATTGGGTATGTAATGTGAATTTTATATCTTTTGAACTGATCTCTTACATCTCCTTAGGTTATTTGCTTCATGATCGGGGCTACGATGTGTGGATGGGAAATATAAGGGGAAATACGTATGGCAGAGAACACAAAATCTACAAAGAGAATCAGAAAGAGTTCTGGGATTATTCCTTTCATGAAATTGGCATATTCGATGTACCGAACACCATTGATTATGTGCTCAACAATACGGGCTACTCTCAACTCCAGTATGTTGGTCATTCCCAGGGTACAACGACCTTCTTTGTGATGGGCAGTGAGAAACCCGAGTATATGGCAAAGATAATCTCTATGCATGCCATGGCACCGGTTGCCTCCTTCGAGCATACCAAGAGTCCGGTGATGAAATTCCTGGGTCAAGCTTATACATCATCGATTGTAAGATATTTATATTCTAGTATTATGTAGTTCTTTAAAGTCTTCTCTTATTTTCAGTTGTTGAATCAGCTTATTGGCACCCAAGAGTTTATGCCGCAGACCGCATTTACGAACATGTTCAACCAGCAACTTTGTGGCGCCGATTTGACCAAACAGATCTGTTCGAATGTGGTCTTCTTGACGACAGGATTTAATGAAGAGCAATTGAATATGACCATGTTACCAGTGTACATTGCACACGCTCCAGCTGGAGCATCCACCAAACAAATAATGCACTTTGGCCAGATCCGTACTCTTGGCGGCCTGCGAAAATTCGACTATGGACTTCTGCAGAATCTAAGACGATACAAAATTGCAACGCCTCCGCTATACAATTTAAAGAATGTCAAAGCAAAGGTTTCCTTGTATTATGGCCAAAACGATTGGTTGGCACAGCCCGGAGATGCCAAAATATTGGTTAAACTGTTGCCCAATGTCACCTATGATTATCTCATTGACTCTCCGAAGTGTAATCATTTGGATTTCGTTTGGGGTATAGATTCTTGGGACTTGATCTGGGAACATGTTTTTAATAATATGCAGTCTCATGATCTCTCGTTAAGGAATGAATCACCTTAAAAATAATATTAAAGTGATACAATACATCACGAGAACAGAGTAAAAGAATAAATAATTGTTTTCATTGGGTTTATCATAGTATTCCTACAATATCATATTAGATAATCACGTACCAATCAATAATCGGATATAAACAAGACGTACAGTCGGGACTCTGAATGTAATACACCCTGTGGCAGTACAGGGTCCCGCTCAAATTCGCTCCCGATATAATTCATTTGTAATATTTATGACCTGTGGCCATTAAAACTGGGCAAAAATGGGTATAATGACTTTGTGCTAATGTATGTAACAGGCACAAGGAGGAATCTTCAAACTTCGTGATCAGTATCAATAGCCGAGTCGACTGACACCTGCCCGTCTGTCTGTCCGTCCGTCAGTCCGTCTGTCCGCCCATTGCTTGATCTTTCCTTGGCCAACTGTTCTTTCAGCAAGATATCAATAGTCAGCAATATTGCAAGAGGCATACTTTATGTTTTATTTTAATGCAATTTGTTATTTATTAGCAATCGAATAAGTGACAAGAACACAGGGCTGTCACGTTTTTGTCAGGTTTTGGCTGGTAAAATATTTGAATTGTTTTGTATTCAAATCACATGCCATATCACACAAATAAATTTATTCTTCGACTTATCAAATATAACACTAACGCTCGGAATTCTACTTAGAAACAACGACAACCAGTCGGAAAGTCTACAGTCGATGTCGACTATGAGAGACCCATTACTTATTCTTCAAAAAGGAAATAGGAGTGACACTAATAGTACCCCATAGCGCGTTGTGACGTCAATATGCTCTTCTTCTTCCTTTGGTCCGACTCTGAGTAATATTAAGTCTTGAATCACTTTCGAGATTATTATCCGATCGCGATGAAATTTTCAGGATATATTAGGACTCTGATATTCGCACTGTGTGCCAAAATTCAGGACTCTAGCTTTAAATTTCGTTTAATGGGATTTCAAAAATTTTGTTTTCGATTTACGGAGGCGGAAGGGGGCGTGTCAAAATATTAAGATTAACTTGATCTGCTTAGCCCATAGACGAACCACCATACCAAATTTGGTGACTCTAGCTCTTATAGTCTCTGAGATCTAGGCGCTCATACAGACAGACGGACAGACGGACAGACGGACATATCGATTCATCTGTTGATGCTGATCAAGAATATATATACTTTATGGGGTCTGCCGACCTGTCGACCTGTTACCTGTTACGACCTGTTACACATTTTGACAAACTTAGTTGACCCTATTTACATTTTTAAAGTAAAGGGTCTAAAAATAAAAAATACATTTCAGACTATTGTATTGAGAGCTGTGGCAACTCTACATCGTCGATCTCGTTTTGCACGTGTACTCCGACTAAATACTCCAAAAAATGAATTCTCTTAAAGTTCTCAAGCTGATTAAGAAACGTGTTTTAAAACAATTATTTCACATTTCCGCGTTCTTGCGTAGTAAACCGAGTCTTGGCTTGTCGATTTGTATTCTGCTTTTGTTTACATCACAAATGTCAAAACTGGATTGACATTTGGCCACATGTAAAAGTTATAGTGTTTTCCAAAAGGATGATTACTTTTGCCCCACCCTGTTAAGAAGTTTTCGGGCACTGAAAACTCAAACTGATGATGGCAATATAATAATGAATATGACCGATTGCCTTAACACAAGTTTGACAATTTCATATTTCTATCATAGTATTAAAATATTAAACAACACAAACTTAATAGACCCTTTTAACTTTTTTAAAGTAAAGGTTCTAAAAACAAATATTAAACTATCGTAAGCAAGCTACTCTCGATGCAAGCAACATGTTTTTCAAACTATATATTTAAATACTTGTATAAGTATAAGTAAAAGCAATTTCAATGTATGTAAATACATCAAATACGTTTTCTTCAAGACCTGTACAGGGTATCATACTGTCGCGAGCGCTCGACTAACCGGCTTGTTACTTTTCCTTATCCTAGTGAGAATTTCAATTGTTATTTTGACTGTCAGTCTGCATAGTTATTTAAACTTTAAAACGCGTATTCTGTTTCTGATTATGAGTATTTTGTATAGCTCAGCAGTTCAGTCAAACATTTAATTATGTGCAGGCAGCTTAAGTCCACTATAGGTAATTTCTCCATACTTTGTTTATAATAATTGCAATATCTTTTGAGATATTATTTTTTTTGAAATTAGCTTCCAGTGTGCTAAACATTGCAACAAAGTTGTTTGACATTGCATCGGGTGATTAAGTCTAACACTTTTGTTGTTTTTATACATATGTAGTTATATTTTGCATTATTTAAAATTTAAATTGCCTTCGCGTGAGTTCCCACACTGACATTGGTCTCCAGCTCTAGCTAATAGGCATTGAGAGAGATTCCAGCTATCGGCTACTTATGTCAACCACTTAACTCAGTTAACAGTTCAGTGACAACGGATCGATCGTCGGGCGCAGTTCATGTCGTAGTAATCCGACTAAAATTAAAAGTAGAACTAACTATCAGGAAGAAAATATAGGAATTATGGAGTATACAGAAATTACGGATCCAAACAATTCGTTAAGGATAATAACTTAGGAATTAGGGGTATAATTTTATTAAAAGTGTAACCAAAAAGTGTGCTTTAAATAATAGTTTTTCCAATGGCGAAATATAGTTCACCGAACTGTTATTCATCTGCAAACGTTTCGCGTGCAGCAACGAGGCGGATACGTGTTTTGGGCTGACATTTAGGTGTGCAAATAAATATTAAATAATTGAATAATTTATATATTATTTAAAAATACACAATAATACTTTTGAATTGTAACATTTGTAGATTTCTGATTATTGATTCGGTTTGAATTTTTGAAATCAGTTTGTTTAATATGATTAGTAATGTCATGTTTTTGTCTAAACAATATTGATTTAGATAGAACTTGTTTTTAATCTCAACAAGTTAAGATTCTAGAATTAATATTATTAATCGACCTACTTAGTCTGTTTACTTTCTACATGATTTGTGTGCTCACTTGTGACATTTGCTTTTTGCGAAGGTGAAGCGTAACAGGTTATAGTATTTAATTTAGCAAACTAGTTTTCATTAGATTAAATTCACTTTCGTATTGGAATATTTCTGACATTGAACTTGATCGTGCAACAAGCCAATTAATTCTCGTATTTATTTAGTATTTTGATTCATTCAAGTGCAGTTGTAACTTTTATTTGAGCTAATAATATGAATGGGATATATGGCTTCCTCATCTGGCTGTGTTTGCATGCAAATCTCGTGCTTGCAAATATTATTAGCTATGATCCATCCATACTTGAAGATGCGAAACTGACAACAGTGAGTTGGATTTATAAATTCAAGCAATTGCGATAAAGTATTTATATTAATAGATTGGTCTGATAAGAAAGTATGGCTATCCGGCGGAGAAGTATAAGATTGAGACCGCGGATGGTTTTCGACTGGGAATTCATCGAATTCCTAAGCCGGGGGCGCAGCCTGTGCTTTTGGTGCATGGACTGGAGGATAGTTCCGTAGCCTGGGTGCTCGGTGGACCGTGTTGTGGTCTGGCGTATTTGTTAAGTAATCGTGGCTATGATGTTTGGATGATGAATACTCGTGGCAATCGTTATTCCCGGAATCATCGAGTATATAAACCGCTGAATCGTCAGTTTTGGGACTTTTCATTTCATGATGTCGGCATTTATGATATTCCTGCTACCATTGACTATATCCTAGCTCAGAGTAAGGGTTACAAGCAGGTTCACTATGTGGGTCACTCCCAAGGCACAAGCTCGGTCTTTGCCATGGGAGCCGAGAAACCCGAGTACATGAAAAAGATCAAACTACTGCAGGCTCTCGCTCCTGTGGCATATTTCTACGATATTAGTGGACCTTTAGTTCATTTAATTAAGCCCTATGCGCAAAGTCTTTTAGTAAGTCCAAGTCGTAGTATATTTATGTACAGATTATTTACTCTTAACCCTATTTAACTTTTGCAGCAACTGGTTAAGGCCTTTGGCATTTATGAGTTTCCACCGGAAAGAGAGATTTTTAATCGCTTGACTTACCAACTCTGCAGCTTTGCCTTTCGAAATACGTGCACTCACGTCTTAATGCTGCTGATGGGCGTCGATTACGAGCAATTCAATCAGACACTTACTCCACTGTTTACCCAACACTTCGTTGCTGGTTCGTCTGTCAAATCCGTCGAACATTATGCCCAGCTGGTTGATAAAGGCGGCTTCTTCAAGTATGACTATAATAATCTGCAAGTTAACTTCAACAAATATGGAGCCCATAAGCCTCCAGAGTACAAGGTGGCCAATATCAATTGTAAAGTGGCCTTATATTATAGTTTAAATGATCAATTAACATCCTTCAAGGATGTGATACGTCTACGCAAGCAACTGCCAAATGTGGTGCACGATGAACTTTTGGCCTATGAGAAGTTCAGTCATTTGGATTTTACGGTTGCCATCGATGTTAAGAAGTTACTGTATGACAGCATGTTTAAGGTAATGGAAAAGGTGGACAAGGGGCAGCTTTAATAGCAGACATAAATTTAGAAATTGTTATGTAATTAATAAATAATTCAGAAATTTAATAAGAATTGTAAAATAATTATACATAAACTTAAGTATAGATAAGCTAGATGAAGATTTAAAATATTTATTATAAGTCGATCGAGTATGAAAAGTAGAATATATTCAAATGTGATGGAGAGGAAAGGAAACACATACAATATTTATACAACCAAATGATAACTAATGGATTATAACAATTATAGTCGTAAATTAAAGCGTTTGCCGGTATTAACTGATTATTTTATTTATTCGAAATAATCAAAATTACATTTTAAAAATTATATTTATAACTGATTAGTATTTTTTTAAACAAAGGTATACCGATATTTCGAAACCTAAACGGGAACTGAAAATTTAAAGGTGATTTGGCTTCATTCTCTGCTTATAGTAATAGTAATAATTAAAATAAAACGTATACATGTAGTGTTATTTTTATAATATTTTTATAAGTAATGTTTTTTATATTCCGATGGGCGATTGGAATATAATTTATCTGCTGACAATTTGCTGCTTCAGTTCCTTGCGGCTGACTATCTATGTTATTGTGTGGCGTTGCCAGCCTACGGTCGTCACCGCGTTAGTGACCCAGCGTTGCCACCATGTCAAACCAGGGTTGGCATCACGCTTGTATGTTACCATCTCACATAAATATAAGTGCTTAAATATAAACAATATCAACTCCATGTAGGAATGACAAATTATAATGTTTATTTTGGGTAACTTCAATAATTAATGTTTTCTTAACAATTTATGATTAATGTTTAATAATTTAGCCCACTTCTTGGGTTGAACAAAAGGTATTCTTCACGATTTAATAATGTTTTTTCTCTGTGCAACTTGCTGCTCGCAGCTCTCAGCGTCGACTGACTTACTGACTCTCAATGTGAGTCGCTGATCTTCTTCTTTCATAAAAAAACTCAAACGAATATGTTGTAAAGCAAAATAGGATAGTAACTCTAAAATACTCAAATGATGCAATAGACGATGCTGTTGCGTAACGAAAAGGGTACGCTGTACTTATGCTCTATTCATAATCCTACATCCATATATGAGAAAATCGGTGCAAGTGGCATACACTCTCAGACCTAAGATGTGCTCAGAAATCAGCATCTATGGCCAAGTTATACCCGAAGCGTTGAGTGCCAAGTACCTAGGGATGTCCATTAACAAGAGGCTCCCTTGGAAACCACATTTGAAGCAGAAGCGAGCTCAGCTCAACATCCGAATTAGGCTACAGAGAACAGGATCACGTCTCAGTCTACGCAACAAAGTTCTTGTGTACAAGGCCATCCTAAAGCCAATCTGGACATATGGCATACAATTATGTGGCACTACGGCTGCATCGAAGCTAACGCCAATAAAAGTGTTTCAAGCCAAGGTTCTATGCACCATAGTAGGCGCACCGTTCTACGTCCAAAATGATGTGCTACACAATGACCTAGGTGTGCCTAGCGTAGAAGACGAAATATCCCGAATCAGCCAAAGATTCATAGGTCGGCTAGAAAACCATGAGAACGTACTAGCGATTCAGCAGCTGGACAACAGCTTCCAACGTCGGAGGCTAAAACGCTACTACCCCCCAGACCTACCCTTCCACCCTGTATAACCACTTCCTTGTGTCATTGTTTACCCTTTAAACCGTCAATGTAACTGCCAAAAAATGTAGTCATTGTCTATAGACAGATTCTAAATAAATAAACAGGTGAAAAAAAAATACATACACAATGAAATTTGTTTACCTTTCTCTGTACTTTATAATAACAGAAAAAATATTTAGAAAATCGACAAGAATAATAAAAAAATTCAAATATTTTATACATATTAATGTGTTTTATTTATTATTACAAACGTCTTTGGATTTATTTAATCAAATGCAATGAATCAGTATGTATGTATTTTGTATATTTAAACAACAAAGATAATACTTTTAAAAAACAGTTGCCAAAATACAACAAAATTATGTTTACTTAATTTCTGTTTGTGGCCAAATTGTTGCAAGTCGCCAAGTGCAATTGAAATTGCCGAAATAGGAACTAGATTGGTCAAGTGCCCAACGAGCCACTTAAAAAACTCATAGATATAAGTAAAAAGACATACATATACATATCTAAATGTCTGGGCAATATGCAAAATTATTGTAATTTTCTGTGGCAGGCAAGGCATTGAAATGGAAAATCAGATTAAATATTTAAATCAGACAAGAGCCTGTGGCTAGCCAAATGTACGAGTGTGTCCGCTCATGTATGTGGCAAAGCTCTCTGTGCAAAATTTATTGCAAGTACATTTTATTTAAATACTCTCCATACTGACAATGACAGTCCGCCTGGCAAGAAAAAGGGGAAAATAATCCAAAAAGCTGCCAAAAAATATCACCGAAAATTCCCATTGACAAGTGTGTGTTTGAGTGTGTTTTTTTTATGGGTGTGTGTGTGTGTGTGTGCCACAACCAACCACAAGAAAATAAAAGTGTCATTTCATAAATGAAAACTTAATCATTTGCAGAACGCAATTTGTTCACAAGAACCAAACAAAGCCACTCGATTGTTTCCCAATTTCAGCTGTAATTGTTTTTCCCTAGTAACAACGTAATTATATAAGGTTTTTCCATAATATATTCTAGTCTTTTACAATTAAAATATGGTAGAAGTTGTAGATTTGGCAATTCTCATAGAATTTAAATATATATTTATTTTTACTATTCAAAAGAAACTTTCCAAAATTTGCATATTCCAAACTAAAATATTTGTAATCTATAAATTTGTAAGTAAGTTTTAAAATGTTGTTAAATTGTATCTTATTATTTTATCTCGATCTGTAAATTGAATCCTTACTATAACAATTAATTTTAAATTTCCTTTGTTACCAGATTTCTATTAGAAAATTGTATGGTATTTAATTTTATATGTTGATCTAGCTTGTTCTTTATTAAGATATATTTATTATCTTTTATTACCTGCAGCATTTAAGTTTCTAAAGAATATATAGTTTATATTGATTTTTCTTTAAAAGTGCATACCAAATTTGAAGTCTTTCTCTATCTTGCTTAAGCTGCAACGTGTCGGCTACTTGATGTCACTGTCATTTGGACTCAACATGTCACACTCTCCTGTTTATGATGTTGTTTTTGTGGCTACGTCAGAGTCAGAGAGTCTTAGGGGCAATACCAGCGTTAGGCCTGCAGCATCGACACATCAATCATGTCACTTGACCAAGCGGAAATTGGGTGTTGTTCGAATCTGCCCATGAAAGTTCCCCTCTCTGCCCATAAGATTTTGGGGGCCACAAGCAAAACTCAAGTGCAACTTAAACAAGCCTCAATTCTGTTGTGAAATAAATTCGTTAAAATGCTTTGGTCGCCATTGTTTTCGAGGCATTTACATGTTTGGCCCGAACACTGTACTGTTCTCTGTTCTCGATCTGGAGTGTTGGCAAAGACGTGGTGGAGTCTGGACTGCAGACCAAGTGATAACAGCGACACCCGATTGCAGGCACAATCCTAACCAGAATTTTATGTTCAAACAAAAGCCGCTTTCCAAACGAGAAACCAACAGCAAAACCAATCGAAGTCATTTGAAGATTTGCCTTCGGATTTGCATTTGAATGAGAAATGGGAAACTTGTTTAGTTTTTCTTCTTTTTTGTTTGTTTTTGTGGCTTAACTGAAGTGTTGGTTAACTGGTACGTATGGGGTTAAGGTTTCTGCTTCTCACATTGTTTTGGCAGTTGTTTGCTTCCAAGCAAACAAGACCAATAACAACAGGAAAGATAACGAACCACAGGCAATGCTGAGGAGGAGAGTTTTTAGAATGTTCTTTGTTTTGGAAAATATCTCGTTTGTATTGCATACTTTCGGGCTACGCTGTTATGAAATTTAGAGAGAACTGTAAAGAGAGAACTGATCAATAAACGTTGGTAAAGAAATCGTTAATTAACTGCAAAATTGGTAAATTGATTAAATCATTGAGAGAACTTTTAATGAATCATCGACAACATGTTCATTTCAAGAACTGAAACTCCTTTTATAGATTTAAAATTAACTACATCGAACATTTAAATCGAATTTAATAATTCACATCCTATCAATTAGACCATAGATATGAGAAAATTATATTTAAGTAATATGTATTATGTTTTGATGAAAATATACACAACTTTAACTTTATTCAAACATTTCCATGGGCTGCATTGGTCATCCCCCAAAAAAAGTTGTTCGTATAAAGTATCCGATATCATAATTTGATTTGCAAACAATTTAATTAAAGCTAGACTGCCGAACACCCTCTAAACAAGTCTCGCCAAAAACCCACTCTTAACATTTAAACGACGTATCGCTTACAACTATTCCCATATGTATTCTCTTGGCCAAAACCATTTTGGGCATAATTTGAAAAGCACAGCTCAAGGGGTTGGATGATTGCGTCTTTTTGGGGATGCAACATCTGCTGACTTCTCAGAATTGTAGTACATATAAAATTTCATAATTGCAACTGGTTTCATTCTGTGGCCGTTCCCCAAAGTGCGATGCGTGTGTTTTCCTTTGTTTTGGCCCTTTAGTTGTTTGGCTGGATCTCTGCAATGGATGCAACCAAATACTCAACATCTCATATGGCCAGACCTCAAAAACATTTAATTACACTCCGCTTTTTTTTTGCCGCACGGACTGAAGCTAAAAATTATTCTGAGGATGTATAAAAAGTTTCAACTCAACTGCTATTTTGTTACTCTCATAATTTGCGGTGGCTTTTGAAATAAATACATAAATGTTTTAACGAGGAAAATAAAGGGAATTGATACATTGATGAATTAAAGAAAAAAAATAGACTGTTTTTTAACATATTATGTAAGAACAGAGAGGGAATGGAAGCGAGTTCAACGAGATCCAAGGATATTAATTTAATAATTGCTACACTTGTATTTATATTTTAAAACTCAATCAATATTGTCTGACAGTTTATTAACAATTGTAGGATGAATACAGAAAGTGAACAGAAATTCAGATGATATTGTTTAATACCACTACAAGGCTGATTAAATTTTCGTTTCAATAATCACTTTATTAAGTTATTTATTATTAATTGAATGCACATTTATTGCCTTACAATTCCCATCAAATATATCATTTAAATAATGAAAACAAGTAGATGAAAGAGTCTTTGGTGTAACAATGCTGCATTTAATATATATTCCACACTATTACATATAATATTTAGATGGCAATTTAAATAATACCTAATTTTTCTATAATTTACATTATATTGTATTTAATTTATTATAGCCTGTGCCCATTAAAAATGGGCAAAAAAGGCTATAATGAATTTGTGTGAATGTATGTAACAGGCAGAAGGAGGCGTCTCCGACCATATAAAGTGTATATATTCTTAATCAGTATCAATAGCCGAGTCGATTGACACCTGTCCGTCTGTCTGTCCGTCTGTCCGTCCGTCTGTCAGTCTGTCCGTCAGTCCGTCCGTCTGTATGAACGCGTGGATCTCAGCAACTATAAGAGCTAGAGACTTCAAATTTGGAATGTAGGTTCCTAAATACCATACGCAGATCAAGTTTATTTTCAATTTTCGATATCATTTCCCTTTGGTTTTAAAATTAGAAAAATCACCATAACATAAGCAATGTTAAAGATAGAGACTTGAGATTTGGCACAAACGATAAAAAGCTTGGGCTTAATGTGTTCTGAAAATTTCATCGCGATGCCACGCCCCCTTTGCCCATAACTCGAAAAAGCTGATAAGAAATGCAGTTTTATAGCTAGAGACTTGAGACTTGTTTATTTTCTTTTTTACTATTTTGATAATAAAACAAGCGGAACAGTCGGGACCCCGACCGTAATATACCCTGTGGGTCTACAGGAACCCGTTCAAATTCACTCCTGATGAAATTCTCTAGTAGTTCTTTATTTTTTAATTTGTGGGCGAAGGGGGCGTGGCATCGTGATAAAAATTTCTGGACAAATCGAGCTCAAGATACTCATCATGTGTGCTAAATCTCATGTCTCTAGCTACAAAACTGCTTTTGTTATGAGGTTTTTGAGCTAGAAAACTGCTTGCTTTATGAGCTTTTACTTAATTTGAGGGCGAAGGGGGCGTGGCATCGCGATTAAATTTTCTGGACACATTGACCCTAAGATTCTTATCATATGTGCCAAATCTCAAGTTTCTTACTGTAATATTGCTCTTGTTATAAGCTTTTCCGTTTTGTAGGCAAGGGGGGCGTGGCATCGTGATAAAATTTTCTGGACACATTGACCACAAAATATTTATCATATGTGCCAAGTCTCAAGTCTCTAGCTACAAAACTGCCCTTGGTATGAGGTTTTTGATCTACAAAACTGCTTTATAAGCTTTTACTTAAATTGTGGGCAAAGAGGGCGTGGCATCCAAAAAAAATGATAAACTTGATCTGCCTGCAAAAATTTCCAGTGCTGGGACACCAAGTTCAAGCTTCTAGCTCTTACCATCTCTGAGATCCTTTCGTTCATACGGACGGACCGACGGACCGACGGACCGACAGACCGACAGACCGACAGACCGACGGACCGACGGACAGACGGACATGGCTATATCGACTCGGCTATTGATGCTGATCAAGAATATATATACTTTATTGGGTCGGCCATGCTTCCTTCTGCCCGTTACATATTTTTAACAAACTTAATATACCCCCACAGGGTATAAAAATTATTAAGAATTACATAAATATATGAATAATTTATTCTGAATTTCCTACTAAAGACAGTCAAACCACAGGAAAATTCGAAGAGGAAATAAGCAAATGTTGAATAGTTCAATGGAATTTGCTCTCAATTTGCTCAGCACACATCGAAGAGTCTGATTTGGCTCCTGTGCAAGGACGTCATGTTGGCTGCTAATTGAAAATAATTTTAACTAACGATACAAAAAGAAAGAGAAAAGAAAAATGAAAACAGTAGCGAATGCTTCACCTGAAAAACTTAATGAAAAATCAAACCAAGTTTGTGCTGTGGTGTGTGTGTGTGTGTGTGTGCATTGTGAGCTGTTACTCAGGTGGGATTCGAGGAGATTCGAGGGGTTGAAATAGCTGTCAGAAGCCAAAAGGTGCTAGGAAGCTGCAGTTGGGGCAAGCGTTGGCTCATGTTGTGGCACGTCAGCTGGCAATGTGGAACGCATGTCTGACGAGCAGCCAAGCGGAAGTGCTTAACACCCAACACTCAAACACACATTCACACACAAGTATGTGTAAGCATAAAAACTACAAAATAAAAACAGAAGCATGCCAACGAAAAAAGAAAAAAGAACAAGGAAAAGAGAGTGTTTGACTTGATGAAACCGAAGAGTTAGTACTCTAAATACTTCTGTTAGTTATTAGAATATTTTGTATATGCATTTTAAGACTTCTATACATACATTCGAATTTCAAACATCAGAATGATTGAATGAAAATGAAAATGGTTAGCCTAATCATAAATAAATTGATATACATAAATAATAATAATATCTTGCATTCCATCCGACAAGTTTACAATACCCGTGCACTTAGTGTGTATAAGAACTTGGCAAGAAACTTACCTATAGTTTGTTGGGCAAACTCTCTTGGCTAAATAAACGAAAATAATTTTTGTATAAATACACACAGTAAATACTTAAGCAAGTGTGGTATGTGTGTGTGTGTGTGTGCTTTTACCTGTTCTAGCTGGTTGCACTTGTGGCTGCTGTTGATGTGCCTGAAAGCCGAGTTAATACTTGGCAATAATTTATCGAGTGCATTTATAATTGATGCACTGTAGCAGCTCCTGCTGCTCTTTCGCTACTTCCCTCCACTTTCATAAGAACATGCTGCAAATTTTCAATTACCTTTTGGACATTTGAGAATTTATAACACAGAGAGATGCTTGTTGCTCTTTAATTGTGTTTGGCTTTTCAATTACTTGTTTGTGAGATCCTTAAGGAATTCTTGACACAGTGTTAAAATAATTTATCTTATCAGAATACTCAAATAATACAAATAATGTATACTCCAAAGAATTGAAGAAAGTTTTGTTTGCAATTGTTATTAGTAGTGAAAAAATCGCAGGATCCTTCTATGGATTTTTAAGGTATTTATATATCCCAAAATAATATTTAAATTTTCTTAATTAAATATATTTATTCTAAATTATTAAATGAATCTCTTTCTTAAAGTACACAACGATATATATAGCATACTTTTCGGCATATGTTCTGAGTTTAAATTTTATTTAAGAAGTGTTTATCAATGTGTGCAATAAGCTAATAAAACTATAACTCAGTGAGTGCATTTTGGTTGAAAAAGTTGCCTAAGGGACTGAGGTGGAAAAAACTCTTTTTTAAACCGCCCAAAACATTAATTGTTCCACTTTTTTCTTGTCTGTTTTCAAGTACTTGTAAACTCAGTAAAGTTTCCTGTATTTGCTTTCTAAATTTATGAATTTGTCCAGCGGAGCTTATCGTTAACCAAAAGAGGAATTAACTTTAGAGTTGGCTAGAAGGAGCTCAGCCAAATAAACACCGAGCAAATTGTCAAGCCTCATAACTTTCATTTTAGCAGCAATTTAACTCGTTGGTAAATCCCAACCAATACCCGAAACCAAAATGGAAAAAAAAATCCCCATTTAACGCGAGTGTCATTTGCTAAAATACAAAAATAATCCTCAGGCGGTGGGAAGGAGTAGAAACACGGCAAAAAAAACTTTACGAAAATTACAAAAAAAAAAAAGAATCAAAAAATCTAATTAAAAATTTCTGCAGTCAACCCCGAAAGTGTTGTGATATCTGGCGATGCCACAACTCGCTCGCAGCGACAAACAAAAAAGCAATTACAGTGCCTCAAACTGTTGCAACTTCCTGCAATGACAACAGAGGCGCTAAACTTGGGGGCCCAATATTAGCAGACGTCCCTCTCTCCTTTTTTCCCCCCCCTTGAATCCATCGACAAGCCGCAGCGGCCCAGTGAAGCGAAGCTCTGACCAGTTGCCCAGTTCTAGCTCCCCAATTTGGACCGCCTGTGGTTGAACTCGACATAACAGGCAGCCAGGATATCCTACTGGTTGCTGCCCCAACAGCTGCACGACGCTCCAATCTGTCTGCCTCTCTGTCTGTCCCGCTGTCTCTGTGTGTGTTAAATACGCGAATGTCCTTCCTAATCTCATTTGGCGATGTTATCCTGCCCGCCAAGCAGACAACAACATCAGCAACCATGAAGCAACAGCAGCGGGAGGAGAAGCAACAACTGCTCGCCTGGGGCCACAAAAGGAGTTTTTATTATATGCATGCATCCCTGTGGCATGCCTCTTGTCTCTCCTTTCCTTTACCCTTTGTCCACATTGTAGCGTATATGAGGGAAAACAAGGCAACTCCATTTTACATTTTTTGTTAAAACTTTTTACATATTGTTGTTAGCTATACCCTGTACGGTTTGAGTTAGTTAGGGTATGTAAGGTTGTTGTCGAAATATCTAACGTTTATCAACTATTTATTTATTACATATAATGCATATTTAAATATTACTTATATAGGAGCTAAGAGTATTTATTATATATATAAGACAATTCATGTTTTAATAATTACAATATAATTGGATTCAGAAAAATGGCAGAATAATTTAATTATTTTTAATTTATGGAAGTTTTTTTTAATTTTAGGCATTTGCGGTTATTTAAGGGTACGAATTTGTTGAGTTTATTATGTAAATTTAAATTGATCAATATTAAATAAAATTAAACACAATAAGTGGATTTTTCGAAAAGCAACAAAATATTCAATATTTTCAATATGAATATGAACAAGTCGAAGAGTCAGGGCGGGAGCGGTAGTAGGGAACGACAATGGGAAAACCTTTACCTATTTTGTAAAACTATTGATTATTCCGTTTTTGCATAAGATAGTATTAAGAAAAGAAGCGGAAAAGAACGCCCCCTTTGTCCTGTCCCATTTTCTCTTGATAATATAAGCGCAATGCAAAAAACTAGACACAAATATTTTGTTTAGATCTTGACGTTTTGGTTATTTCCCTAAAATGGGCAAATACCCTAATAGTGTAACGTCAGTGTTTTCTTCTTCTTTCTTTGGCCCGACACTGCGTAATATTTTGAATAACTTCCGATATTATTATACGATCGCTATTAAGTTTTGAGGATACATTGGGATTCTGATGCTTGTCCTGTTTGTCAAAATTCAGGATTCTAGCTTTAATAATTTTCGTTCTTTGGGATTTCGAAAATATTGGTTCGATTCATGGGGGAACGAAAGGGGGCCTGGCAAAATTAGAACATAAACTGGTTCTGCTTAGTCCATAGACGAACAACATACCAAATTTGGCGTCACTAGCTGTTATAGTCTCCGGGATTAAGCGTACGGACAGACGGACGGACGGACGGCCGGACGGACGAACAGAGGAAATGGCTATATCGACTCGGCTTTTGATGATAATCAAGAATATAGATATTTAATGAGGTCTTCCAGACTTCCTTACATCTATGTAACTACTACTACTTTTTTAAGACAAGGGTCTTAAATGCGGCAATAATAGTGAAGGGTTCGACTTTATTTCTGGTATTCTCATATGGGTCACACCTAAAATAAAGTACGGGGTATATTATACAGACAAAATGCTGTATATTGAAAGCCTAACAAAAAGTGTATTACCCAGAAAATTTGTAAAATTGTGGTGTTTTTGAATATACGATATTTTAAATAAATATCAATTTAAATTTTCCAAAGAATAAAAATAGTTGCCATTTATAAATTATTATATTTTCTATATATTTAAAATTTAAATTCAATCAAATTCTTCGATTAAAATGTTTAATTTCAATATATCTCTATAAAGAATTATTCACTTATCAAATTTATTTAATTATTCATAGCTTCCCCTAATACAGCATTTATAGGGTATCTATTTAGTTAATCACACTCCATAGCAAGACTATAGCTAGTTATTATAGTTGAGTTCTTAAAATCGTTTTGTTGTTCTTGTTGTTGTTGCTGCTATCGTTGCTGCTTTTGTTGTTGTTGTTCTTGTTGGTCATGTGGCGGGAAATCATGAAACGGATTTTGTGGGAGTCGCGTCTGTTTCAGTCGCAGTTGCCGCTTTCAACAGGACAAAACGCATGAAAGAGCCGTTAGCAGTTGGCAAGTAAAAGCATGGCTCCATGTCACACCCACACTCACACTCACACACACACTCACACCCACACACACACACACACACACATAGACACGCTTTCACAAGATGGGTCCCCAAAAATAAAAACAAGCTCCTCTTTTTTTTAAAAAACTCTCTGAAAAAAGTGAAGGCAATGGCAAAAAAAAAGCAGGAAAAATGTTTAACACCCGCGGTGACCAAAGTAATACTCCCTTTCACCATAGAAAGAGAGAGAAGGTGTGTAAATGTGTGTGTGTGTGTGTGTGTGAATTTTGGCTGTTATTATTGCGTTTTTATGAATGCGCGCATATTGTGAATGTCCTTGGCCATGATGGTAACTGGTAACACGACATGATATATGGTCTTAAAGCGGGCCAAAACTCGACTGAAGGCGGCCAAAGGCGGGTAGGGGATGCTGTTGGTTAAGGGTGCAAAAGTGTAACTGGGATTTGGCGGTCTTACGACGCCGAAAATGTGTTAAAAGTTTTTAAATATTTTTCAACTATTCACAGTGAATTATGGGCAGCGGTTTAAGCCTTTAGTTCACAATGAACAGGAAGGAAGTCTATTTAACAGTTGAGAAATAGCGAACAAGTGGCGAATACTTTTAGGTGGCACGGTAAATAAAGTGTGTTATTTAGTGACACTTCAAATAAAATATATTTGGAGTTGGTTTAAATTATACTATGTCAATTAGAAAGTAGGGACAGGGAATTATATTCGATAAGATTGAAAGATACCCTGCAGTTAGCTATGGTAGCATATGTTATATAATTATACAATACATATGGTGTATGCTTATGCGAATGAGTACAGGGTATAATTTATTCGAGGAAAGCTCGTTCTTCTCTAGCTCTGACATGAGTTTAATAGCCTAAATACTTATTAACCCATGAGTGTGAGTATAAAAGTATTTGCATACAGTTATTTCAGTGCTGAGTACAGGGTATATGCCAGTCAATCACTGTTAGTGCTTCTCTAATATATGTTGATTAAAAGATATTAAATATAGCTAGTGTTGGCATACACACTTAATTCTGGCTGAATACAGAGTATCTCTTAGTCAAGCACTTTAGTATTTCTCTCACCCTCTCACTCTGACCTTATAAAAATCTAACAAAATCAATACAAAGACAAATACAAGCAATTAGGCGCCTCTACTATAATTCCGTGTAGTTAGATTTATGACCTCAAAGTGGTGGATTGGCAGGGGGCGGGGCAGGCCAAATAGGAGGGGCAGTTTAGGCAAATATGTGTTCAATAATAAATTGAGGCAAATTACGCATACGAACAACACGTTGCATGTCAATATTTGCATAGTCAACAGACGTACGGAGACGGGGAAGAAAGAGGGAAATAGAGAAGAAAAAAAATATGGAGTTCAGGTACCGTTTACCCTCTCACCTCGTGAGCTGTCAAAACACGTGTTCAATCGTCCGCTCACACTAACACACTCTCTCCCAGTCTCTCAGTCAGTGTTGACAATTTAGCTAATTTTCCGACAGTTCTGAAGTTTTACGAAGTTTTTAAAATATCGACAGACGGGAATTAGAGCTAAGTATATTGAGATATGAGTTATGACAGTCAAAAACATTTGGAAAATACGCTAATTTGCTAAAATTTCAAAAATGGAATAAATGAATTTCCACACAATAATCAAAACGATTTTCAGCATCGAAAACTCTTTAGTTTTCCTAAAGCAATGACAGTAAAATGTTTATCAAAGATCATATTAATAATTTTACTAAAATAATAAAAGTTGCGTGTAGAATTAATTTACAGTTACAGGTATTATTCGGTTGTTGATACTGATCCAGAATATTAATATACTTTATAAGGTGGGAGTCAATCTCTAAATCTGCTTAATATTTGCTTAAAATGCTGCTGCTTTCGAAACAGTTTCAATATTTACAAAATGATTACAGAAGTATATTATTATATTTTCTTTAGTTTAGTTTGTAGTTGCATGACGCGATCTAATAATTTAAAGTCTATATCTATACTTTTAAAATGATTGAACTATAAATTACAATATTCGTATATAACTTTTGGCTTCTAACGATTTCTATCATATTTTCACAATTGAGTAAACGATTTGCTTAATAAACTCATTATTTAAATAAAAATATTTCAATAGCTCAATTATACAATATTTGTTTGCCCTTCATATATTTTCATCAAATAACTAATAATCATAAGTCAAATAATTTTATAAAATAGCCAGATATGTAACTAATTGCTTTTCTTAAAATTTTGTAAGCCTAGCTATAAAATAGCTAAAATGGCAACACTGTGAACTCAATTTGAGAGCGTGGCTTATTAAGTCAAACGGATTACGCACGTTTTTGCTGTTGTTGTTTTTGTTGTTGCTGTTATCATGATTGTGCTGTTGAGTCTATTGATTCCCATTTGGTCGCCTTGGCTGGCGTTCTGTTTGTTTCTGGCTTTGACGTTGGCAGCGTCCATCGTCCATTGGCCATTGCGTTCAATGCCTGATTCGATGTCTAAATAAACTTGCTGCCAACAACAACAACAACCACAACAAGCAAACAAACAAACAACACAACGCTTGGGTCTACTCATATTTGTTGTTATTGCTGTTGCTATTGATCCGTTGTTTGACACCTCGTTGCCATATGGAAGATTTTTTCCATACGGTTGCTTATCAGTTACCTGTAGCTATGATTAAGTTACCTGCAACACACACACACACACACATTGACATGCTATGCATCAATTTGTTTGTGTTTATATTTATTTGTATCGATATCATTGGGCGATTGACTTTGTTTTGTTTGTTATCAGTGTGTGCGTGTTTTATAGTTGCCCATTTATCTGGCAAAGGTAATTGTGTAGTATAGACCAAAAAACAAGTGTCGCTTGTGGCCTACAAATGCAATGTTAACATTTCGTTTTTTGTCATCATCGGACACGATTCACGATCAAATTTCAAAAATTCAAAGCATTTCTGTTTACAACAACAGCAACAGACTGTAAACTTAGTAGCGCGCGCAACAATTTTGATTGCAAACTGCAACACACAACGCAAGCGAACTCGAACATGTTGGACGGGTCGTCGCGTTTCAGCATACTGTTAAATTTAATAGCGAGCAAAGTATGTTAGTTTTGTTGAATATTGTTAAATATGAAAATACACAAACTCGCTGGTAAAAATAGTTAAAATTATAATGTATTTTTGATAGGTATATTAAAATATTTAAAAGTTTAATAGAAATTCATCAAGTTATCATGTTCTTCTAATTGCGTCCAATCGACTTAACTGCTTTTATTTATTTTTACTTATATATTTAATGTATAATTGCTTTTGAATAATTGACTTGCTTACTGGCTGTTTGCTTATCAATAAATTGCAGCGGCAAACACAGCCAGTTACAGTGATAAGAAATTTTGAATTTAACGAATTGTGTGATGTTGTTGCTTCGTTAAGTTTCGTTGTGCGTTGCGGCTGCAAGCGACCTATGTTAACTTAACAGTGCTAGTTCAGTTCGTTTTGCGTGGCGGCATGCGTTAACACTTAACAGCCGCTTAACAGTTTAGTCTACGACGAACATTTACAGCGAGCGGACGTGTTAAGCGGTGAATTTTACGACGAATTAAGCGGAAATTTAAACGCGAGTTTTTGTGCTTGTTACGTTTAGCAAAGATTTGTATGCAAATAACAGAAATTGTGGAAAAAGTGACCAAAGAAAATAAAAATTGTAAAGAATCACTTAACGTGACAACTACAACTATAATAAAGAGATAAAGTGTTTTTTATAAGAAATAAAAGAAAATAAATAAAACAAAGTGACAAAATGCGTGATCAAAGTGAAAATTTGTAAGGGATTAAAATAAAACAGTTAACGGTAGATTTAGCTCAAATATCACAATTGCAAGTCTAGGAAACGCGACAACGAAACAAAGCACCATGGAGGACGAACTGCGTTGTCCCACCTGCAAGCAGCTTTATGCGAATCCCGTGCTGCTTCCCTGCTTCCACGCCCTCTGCCTGGGCTGTGCCCTTGACATACAGACCCCCTACACACCGGGTGCCCCCCTTGGCGCTGTGGCGAGCAATGGCGGCGGCGGTGGCGGCGTCGGCGGACCGGGAGGTGTCTCGGCCGGCCATGGACCGGTGAATGGCCAGGGAGGAGGGGCGGGACCAGCGGGCGGGCCGGGACCGGGCACACGTCACAGTTCGCACAGCTCGGCGGCAAGTACCGCCAGCTCGGCAACGGGCAGCGAGAGTGTCACCTCGGATCAGGATCAGTCTGATAAGGTGAGCATCTTCAGTGAGGCAGACTCCGGCGTGGTTTGCTGCTCCAACACATCCCGTCCGGTGTCGTATGCCGGCACCGGACAGTTGCAAGGACTGTTGCAGGGATCTGTCGTGGCGCCACCGGGTGCCGCCTATTGTTTGACCTGTCCGCTGTGCCGCAAATTGGTCTTCTTCGACGATGGCGGTGTACGCAATTTGCCCACATATCGCGCCATGGAGGCGATTGTTGATCGCTTTTGTGCCCGGGAGGCGTTGCGTTGCCAAATGTGCGAAACGGATCCCAAGGTCGCCTCCCTAATCTGCGAACAGTGCGAGATTCGCTATTGCGATCAATGCCGGGAACTCTGCCATCCCGCCCGCGGTCCCCTCGCCAAGCACACACTGGTCAAGCCTCGTGGCGCCGCCAATCAACGGGAATCGGTTTGTGGCGAGCACGAGGAGACTCTTTCCCAGTACTGTCTCAACTGCAAGATGCCCGCCTGTGGCCAATGCATCGGCGAGCAACGTCACCAGACGCACGAGGTGCAGTCCATCAACGTCACTTGCAAGGCACAAAAGGTGAGTCGCCCATTCCCTTTCTTATCATGCTGAAGATATCATATATCTAAACTTTAGATATTCGTAGAATACTGGAGGTAAAATACACGCAAGCAGAATTTTTAGCTTAGACCACGCGTGGTAGGAAAATAGCATTTTAGGGAATTACATTTAGGCTGAAGTTAATTTATAGCAATTAATTTAGAAATGTGGAATTTTTAATTTAAATATTTTGTAGTTTTGTTTGTAGAGCAAAAAAAATAGAAAGGAAATTTGTGCACAGATTGGTTATCAATGAATATGAAGTGATAATCGAGACTGTTATTTTCCAGCTATTATTAAATATAATCTTGAATACTTTGATGGTTATTTGAACTATGGAATCTTTAATTTAAAAAAATTTAAATGTTTTATTTGTCTAAGAAAATCAATAAATATTGAAAGTCTTACAAGTTTAAGCTAATGTCCAGAAATTAGATATAAATATAAATGTCTTTATAGTTCTTTGAAGTCTGGAATTCAAATTTTAATAAATGCCAATTTCAAAATACAGAAAAAGTAATAGATAGCAATTTGCACAGGTTCAGTTTTGATTGAGTTCCTAGATTTCTACAATAGTTTCATTTCAGCTGGGATTTAAGTTATAAAAGTGTCATCCTAACTTAGATCAACCGGAAATTGTCACAATATTAATATTTCTTAAAAAGTAGGTTTTATTAGAATATATTCTATGCAATCCAATTACACACAATCCCAGTTATTTGTAGTCCTCTATTAAATAAATCTCATTAATATGGATATGGTAATAGTTGGCATTTAGTAAATTGAATATCTCCCTATTTTAAATGCGGTATACTTAATGGGAAAAATAAAATTATTCTATGAAAAAACCTTTGTTGGCATGAGACCAAACAAGATCTGAAACTGTTGCAGTAATTGAACTAAACATGAAAATTAGAATAAAATAGTAAATAAGTTATTAAAGAACAAAGAAAATAGTTCGAACACTGAAATAGAAGTAAGAATGTTGCAGCTAAGCAGCTTTGAAAAATTAGATAGGTTGATAAAGTGTGACTAATAATGACTACAAGTAAAATTATACAAACACTGAAAGTAAAGAGAACATAAAAGATAAACAAGTATTGCCAGAGCACGAGTGCATTGTCCGTTGCAAAATCTAGTTATTGTTTATTTGTATAATGTTGTGCATAAGCTTATTAAATTGTTGGACAATTCATTGCACTGAAATTCAAGTTGCACTTTCGAATTAAGAATTTCATTTATGTAAAATAAACGACTCGAAAATTATGTGACTAAGTCTCTAATATCAAATTTAGTGATATCGACAAGAGAGAGGCAAACCAAGAAAAAATCGGAATGAAAATATAAAGCCTGTAGACAAATAAATCTACAAGAAATCAATATAGAAATCTATAAAAACATCAGATTACTTTTAAGTGTACCTGAAGATATTTAAAATAAATCTAAATGGAACCTAGAGTAACTCCAAAAAAAAGCACAAGAATTCTAAAAGGAACTTAGATTCCTTTCCTTCTTTTAGATTTCTTTGGACTCGCCTAAATAGCAACTCAACCTGTTTATTTACTTTTATTAGAGGTAAGCGTTACAGCTATCTGTTAGCCAAATAAATACTAACATAACAGGGAGGCAACCGCATCCTGACCACATCCTGGCTAACATCCTTCATCTCTTCCCTGGTTCTGTTTCTGTTTTTCCTTTTGCTTGTCTGGCCACGAAAATTTATGGCCCTTCGTTTTTCCGTCTGCACGCCGCGCACATTTTTCATGCAAAATTGTTTTTCCTTAAGCATTTTTCAACCCTCCCCCCTCTTACTCGACTCTGCTGTCTGTTCTTAGCTTGTTTGTTTGGGTTGCCAAGTGTCGCAATCTAACAACTTTGGCACGCTAATTTAGCGATAAGTTTTTGAGTTGGGTTTGAGTTTCCACTAAGAAGGAGTTCCTTCTTAAAGTTTGTTGGAATTTAATTTGGGTTCCCTTTGCACCTGCAATAGGTGCGCAATTACCAAATTCCATTCCATTCTCTGGGCTCAGTCGAATCACTGAAATGTCAACGACAAACAATTTTAATATGGTGCAAGATTCAAGTGTCGCTTTCTATTCCGAAACACAGTCAAACAGGACGAGGACGAGGACGACAGGAAAAGGACATTGCCGAGTGCGAAAAGTGACAAATTGCAGCGGCTCAAAACAAAAGAGAAGCGAAAACTCAAACTCAAATAACGACGAGACAGGTCAAGAGGGACAGGTGGTTAGTGAGGGAAAGAGAGGGACGGCTTTGAATAGAAAATTCTGCTATAGAAATGAAAAGCGTAAAATAATTCACAGCTTCTTGACTACAGTAAAGGTTGCCTATAAAAAAGAACTATACAGTTGACAGTGTAAACAAAATGTGTGTGTTTTTTTAAATTGTCTATAAACAAAAGAGAAGCTGAGGAAGTATAGTATTTTATTTTATATAATAGAAAGGTGAACTGAATGAAGACTTCCTTAAAGTTGTGCTTTTGCTTAGGGCATTTGGTGGATTAATCCTGATATAATAAACACTACTGCTTTGACTTGTTTAGCACCTTATTGAAATGGAAATTAAATAGAATAAGTTTAAGCAATTTTTAGTTAATTTGTTGGGTAATATTTTCCTATTTAAATTATTTACTTAGTTTATTAAGAAATCCGTTAAGAACAATTCATAAAACTGTCTGTACACTTTGTTACCTTTTGAAACTATTCATTGATATTATGAGAGAATATATCCAAAAAGTAGAAAATAATTAAGGGACTAAAGTGATTGATTAAAATTATGGCAAATTGAAGAGAAAAGAATAGCTAGAATTTTATCTGATTTTGAGAAACATAACAAAATAATTAATATATAATAACAAAAGAAGAAAGTCTTAAAACAAAACAATATATAATCTTCAAGTTGATAATGTGTATTTAACTTATTTTTACAAGCTGTGCAATTAATTTGTCCCTTCAGCTAAAATTACGTCATATCTCAAAAATTAAACCTCTCGAAATGCTATTGTTTGATTTGCTATCAGTCTGATAAAGTATAAATATAATAGATAGTAGTTTCTATAGGAAATACTAAGTACTTTAAGGGTGATTACATGTAGTTGATGAGCTGCAGATGGACACAAGATCATCCTGAGATTATTAAACACAGGCATTTCCTGTTGAATCATCCCTCACAGCTGATATCCTTAAGAGTTTTAGCCAGTTTTTGTTGCCCGACAAAGTCAAATTTCATGTGGAACAATGAGCAATCTCAAAAAGAATAAAATCCCGGGACAGCTGACTCAAAAAGGCAGCTGCCAATGGAAGTAGAACTCCACGTTCATCTGATGACACACACGCCATTCGCACAACGCATTCCTCAATCAACTTTTAGGCCAGGCCCGCACACACACACACAGCGTCGCAGAGTGACAACGAAAGTGTTGATAAGATAAGCGAACTGTGGGTTGGGGAAAGGGGAAAAGAGGCACGAGCTGAATCAGAGACAAGCCAAGACTCATTAACCTTCCTCTCTCTCTCTCTGTCTAAATCATCGTTTGTTTTTGCACTGTTCTTTTTTTCCGCTGTTGCCTTGTGACATTTTTCACACCTGGCAAGAGAGAAGGGAGAGTGAGGGAGGGTGGGAGTTGCCTTGTCTGCTACCTGTTTAGCCACAGGTAGAGGTAACTACTACAGTCGGGAATGTTATATCGTTGTCTTTGCCCTGTCATCGCGTACTTTTTCCACTTGTTTCTCACATTTCCAGCGAACAAATCATTAATTTTCAGTTTATTATGCGCGAAGTTTCTTCTGTTATCCTCGTATCCTTGCAACTCCTGGGCCATCCTCTCTATAACCATATTGCTGTTCCCATTTTTGTGTTGGATTTATGACGCCATCAAAGTGCATTCTCGAACATTTTGCAACATGTTTTGTGTATGTTACCCACCACCGTGCCCCGCATCTGTCCCACCTTGTCCCTGGCACTCACCCCTCGTGGTCCTGCCCTGCTCTGCCACATGATTGCACCGAATTTGTTCCATTTAACATGGTCGCATTTTCTCTACATTTATTTTCTTTCATCCTCCATCAACCCTGGGGCAATGTTCATGTTTGCCATTTCTAACAATAAATGGTTTATGATACGTATTCAGAAACTATTGTATACATATATATACATATATATATATTTAAGGCCAACTCGGCTGCTTTTCATTGAGGTTTCCAATATTTATGTACTTCAAATGTTTTCTATATATATTAATTTATTATTTATTAATTTCGTATTAAATTCACTGTGTTTAAAATCTTGTATATTACTTTATATATGTATATTATACTTAGGGCCGATGTCTCATCTTTCCTATTGTCTTAAAGTGTAGATAAGCCTGCCGATAAGAGAAATTTGATTTTCTTGTCATAAATTTATTCTTAGCCTCTCGATAACTTACAGGGCAGATTATCCACTCTGTAAGTTTTTAACGTTAGCCTACTCTACGACTTTAAACTTTAAATATTTGGAAAAGGGAAAGGTGAGAAAACGAAATATGTTAAATTCTATATTTATGGTAAAGTAACATTTTCATAAAGTAGGCTGTATCGGTAAGATGAGAAATCGGGCCTTACTCTACTCTGTATATCTTATTTGTTTGATTACTGTTAACTGTTACAGTTTTGTCTAATATTATGTGTATTATTGCTATTACTGTTTATGCCAGTTTATCCGTACACAAAATACTTCAAAATATATGTATATTAAAGTCAGCAAACTTGCATATATTCCTTTTTATAGTTTCCATTATTTAATGTGCTGTTATGTTATGTTAATGTTACTATTACTGCTGCTGTTATGTTACTATTACTGCTGCTGTTAATCTTACACTAACTGTTACTGTTATTGCTATTGCTCTACCTCTGTTAAAATACTACTATAGTGAGTATAGTGAGTTCAGCTAACATATGCTCTTTTGAGGGTTACATTTCTAAGAACTTGCTTGGACATTATGTCATGGGTTTATCAATTACCATTACCTTATCTGGTCACATCTCCGCAAGAACGAGTATACGACTAAAGCGTGCCAATTAAAATGTTTACGAGTATGCATCACTGTCAGAAGGAAAAAACTACTAACGGCTAGGCAAACAAGAGGCCCCAGGGAATTCAACCAGGAAATGCTCCAAAGGGGCATGTCTGGTCAGTTGTTGGGGTTCTGTCCCATTAGATACGAACATACTAGTAGTTGGTGCATATGTCTGAATATTTTGGCAGCCTAAACTGCCACTTAGCTGCCTTTGTGGCAAGTACTTTCCCTTTTAACCAGCTTGACAGACTAAAGAAATTATAGAGCATGGGGACAGTTTCTCTCTAAAGCAAATAAAAAGTTTCACTTTGAAAAATGACTGAAAATTATGCACCTGGGAAAAGGCTCTTACTAGGTAGAACAGTGAAAGGCAGGTAAATTATAGCCCGGGTTTGTTGTACACGCTTTGCTAGGTTGTTGTTTTTAGGGTTGGGTCCTTAGTTTATTATTATTAGTGACAAAATAATTTCAAAACAGAGGCAACAAAGCCGAAAGGCAAATGCCGAGCAATTTTATTTGAATTAAGCAGGGCAAACACAGACATTCACACATGGGCACTTACACACATGCAATACAACCATCTACGAGTACTTTATCCTTACCTTGAAAAAAAAAAATGCGAATGTTTTTATTTTGTTTTGTGGCGGCATTTAAAAGGGATTTTTATTGTGACGCAACTTTTGTTGGTTGCCTTTTTTGTTTAATTTGCGTTTCACTACTGTGCGTAATTTATATACCCAGTAAAAGTGAAGATAAAGAGATGTATGGTTTATGTATATAATTATTAGTATTATATTTATTTGTAAAATAGGAGTACAAGTCAGAAATAGAAGCTTAAACTATTGCAAATATATTCTTATTCATTTTAATTGATACTTAATAGTTTCAAAGATGAGTATTTTTAATCAGTGGTGTTTTTGAAAACTTTGTATTACCGATAGTATCTTTCAGTCGTGTGAATTTCTAACCTGTGTAAATTCGAGTTTACGAGTATGCATCACTGTCAGAAGGAAAAAACTACTAACGGCTAGGCAAACAAGAGGCCCCAGGGAATTCACGCAGGAAATGCTCCAAAGGGGCATGTCTGGTCAGTTGTTGGGGTTCTGTCCCATTAGATTCTAACATACTAGTAGTTGGTGCATATGTCTGAATATTTTGGCAGCCTAAACTGCCACTTAGCTGCCTTTGTGGCAAGTACTTTCCCTTTTATCCAGCTTGACAGACTAAAGAAATTATAGAGCATGGGGACAGTTTCTCTCTAAAGCAAATAAAAAGTTTCACTTTGAAAAATGACTGAAAATTATGCACCTGGGAAAAGGCTCTTACTAGGTAGAACAGTGAAAGGCAGGTAAATTATAGCCCGGGTTTGTTGTACACTTTGCTAGGTTGTTGTTTTTAGGGTTGGGTTCTTAGTTTATTATTATTAGTGACAAAATAATTTCAAAACAGAGGCAACAAAGCCAAAAGGCAAATGCCGAGCAATTTTATTTGAATTAAGCAGGGCAAACACAGACATTCACACATGGGCACTTACACACATGCAATACAACCATCTACGAGTACTTTATCCTTACCTTGAAAAAAAAAAATGCGAATGTTTTTATTTTGTTTTGTGGCGGCATTTAAAAGGGATTTTTATTGTGACGCAACTTTTGTTGGTTGCCTTTTTTGTTTAATTTGCGTTTCACTACTGTGCGTAATTTATATACCCAGTAAAAGTGAAGATAAAGAGATGTATGGTTTATGTATATAATTATTAGTATTATATTTATTTGTAAAATAGGAGTACAAGTCAGAAATAGAAGCTTAAACTATTGCAAATATATTCTTATTCATTTTAATTGATACTTAATAGTTTCAAAGATGAGTATTTTTAATCAGTGGTGTTTTTGAAAACTTTGTATTACCGATAGTATCTTTCAGTCGTGTGAATTTCTAACCTGTGTAAATTCAAATTCTTATTAAAAGTATAGTTTAGGATTCTGCAGGGTATTATAATTTATGTTGATAATTTTCAGTTTTATGTTATTAATATATGTTTATATTTTCATGAGATAACCTGACGAAGATGTTTAAGATATTCATCAAAGTTGTCATGCCATTTTACTGACATGATATACAGGGTATGTTCTAGTTATCAAAATCATTTATTTTACTATTTTTTCGCTGTTTTCAAGCACTTATTGGACCACCACGCACTTGCAAACACACACTTTCTGTATTACTCTATTTCCATCTTTCCTTTTCAGCTTTTCTCTCTCCCTTTCTCACTTTACCACCCACAACTAACCCAACCTAATGCTCTGCTGTCAGCAATTAAGTCGATATGCTTTCTGCTTTCTTCCATTTCCATTTGCTTACATGCGTTATCCTCTCGTGTAAATGTGTGAGTCAGAGTGTGTCTGTGTGTGTGTGTTTGTGGGTGTGTGTTTTGAAGAGCCTTTCACTTTGGGCATTGACTTTGTGCTTTTGCTGCTTTAATTCCCACTCTGCCACAGTCTCTGCCCCTGCCACATTTTTATGCCTCCATCTCTTTTTGTGCCATTGCCTCTGCCTCTGTCTGGGCCTCTGCTTCTAGGCAGTTAATTAGCACTGCGCTGAATTTGTTTATTAATTATGTAATTCATTTTTCTGCTTAATTATATTGGGACCTGCTGCCACATAAAAGTGAATACATACTGCAATTGGGCTGTAATTAGCCAAGTGTTGGCCTAAAATACAGCAAGCCCCAAAGGCAGGAAGTTCGTCTTGAAGGCAGGTGCCGAGTTATCAACAACTTAATGCGCAAATACATTAGAATAAGACACGGCTCTAACTGTAAATGATGTAGACAGCTAACGTTAAACAGGAAAATGTTGTTTAAAGCAAAAGAAGATGAATAAAGTACACTTATATAGAAAAAATGAAGAAATATTTGGATTATATTACTAAACTCTGAAAAGAAGCTAAGGCGGTAATATAAATATTTAATAATGTATGTCTTTTAAGCTATAGTATCAAATATATACGCATAATTTGGCTAAATCAATCAGTTATTATTTTACCATAAATTGAAAAATATGTGTACAAATTGCTGAGAGGATCTGCATATGTAAGGAGGTATTATTATAGAAAATACATTTGAAAGATATATAATAAATATGAATAATAATATACTTGTATTATATTTTTATATTTCCTCACTCTTTTTAAACTATTTTTTTATCTTCAACTTATTTTAGCATCTTAAAATATACTAATACTAGGGGGCTACGCCCCCTGCTGGCTTCGCTCACCAAAGAGAGAGAGAGACAGAGAAAGAAAGAGATATTGTAACGCCCATGCTAAAAGTTTTGCAGACACTGCATCCTCTCCCCCGCTGCTTTTGATTTTTAGACCCTTTACTTTAAAAAAGTAAAACGGGTCTATTAAGTTTGTCAAAAAAAAATGTGCGTAACAGGTCGAAGGAAGTCCGGCAGACCCCATAAAGTATATATATTCTTGATCAGCATCACCAGCCGAGTCGATATAGCCATGTCCGTCTGTCCGTCTGTCCGTCCGTCTGTCCGTCTGTCTGTATGAACACCTAGATCTCAGAGACTATAAGAGCTAGAGTCACCAAATTTGGTATGGTGGTTCGTCTATGGCATAAGCAGATCAAGTTTATCTTAAAGTTTTGACACGCCCCCTTCCGCCTCCGTAAATCGAGAACAAAATTTTTGAAAGCCCATAAAACGAAAAAAATATTAAAGCTAGAGTCTGTAAGTCTGAATTTTGGCACACAGGACGGGTATCAGGGTCCTAACGTATCCTGAAAATTTCATCGCGATCGGATAGTAATCTCGGAAGATATTAAAAAAAAACTTAAAATCCCATATAATGGTCAATTTTAAAACTGGAGCCTTGAATTTTGGCACACATGACAAGCATCAGAGTCCTAATTTATCCTGAAAACTTCATCGCGATCGGATGATAAACTCGGAAGTTATTCAAGACTTAATATCACTCAGAGTCGGGTCAAAGGAAGAAGAAGAGCATGTTGACGTTACAACGCGCTATGGGAACTATTAGTGTTACTCTTATTTCCATTTTGAAGAATAAGTAAAGGGTCTCTCATAGTCGACTTCGACTGTAGCCTTTCCGACTGGTTGAGTATAGCAGCAAGAGCGACAACAATAAATCGCCCCTCCCTTTCTGCTTTTGATTGTTTATTATAGCACCAAAAGCTACTGTCCCTATGGCAGCTATTTGATATAGTCATCCGATCTTAGAATGTAACAAATAGTAAAGAATACATAATCAGTGAAACAACAAAGCTCTTCATACAAAAGTTTATATTCCAACTGATTGTTCCTATGGTCATCCGATCCTAGAATGTAACAAATAGTAAAAAATACATAATCAGTGAAACAACAAAGCTCTTCATACAAAAGTTTATATTCCAACTGATTGTTCCTATGGCAGCTATATGATATAGTCATTCGATCTTGAACAAATTTTCTCAGAAGGTAACAATGAGTAAGAAATACATAATCTGTGAGTTTGGTTGAGATAGCTCAGAAAACACACAATTTTTTCATACTAAGCAATTTTGACCTTTTCACATTTAACCCCTTCCAGTTGGAATATCGAAAACATCAGCCTAATTGCACGATAATTATGTCTCAGCTATGTTGTGTGAAAATTTCAGTTCGATATCTTAACCGTTGGGCTACAGCGTAATGTCTTAGTGAATCAGTCAGGACAAAGAGTTTTATATATATAGATATAAATCTCTATATCTGTTAGATTAACTTGGTCATAATCTGTTGAAAAGATTTCACAAAATCAGGAACATCTTGCACCCTTTGTCGCATAGCTTTTTTGCTTAGCAAATAAATTTAAACTTTATTTAAAAACTTGTTTTTTATTTAGAATATAAATAATTATCTCTTGCCATGGCAAACAGCAAAACTCACACTGTGAGCTCGCCCCTATCTTGAGTTCATTTTGCTCATTCTTTGTTTTATTATAATTTCCACTTCACTTTCACGCTTCATGCTGTTTTGGCCAATAAGTAAGCTTCTAATTATTTCCACCATAAATGTCAAATACACTGCGGGTGGTGGGCGTGGCAAGTTGTTGTTGTTTGTTAACTTTTCGCATGCTTATCTGCGAATTACTTTTTCTGAGCCTTTTGAAAGCTAAATGCAAAATTACATTTTGTTGTCCAGGGCAGTTGGAAAACGTTTTTCTGCTTTTCTCCCATTTCGTTGTTTTTTTTTCGCTTTTCTTTTCGCCGCAGTTGTTGTAATTTATGCGCGTTTTGCATGTTTCAAGGCAATTGTCAAGGTTTTTTTTTTATTGCGCCAACAGAAGGAAAATTATAAATGTTTTGTGATATAATTACTTCTGTTGGAACCTACGTACTTTCCTCTATCTTGACACGCCCACTGTGACCCCCAAAATTGTAGGCAATGAAAATTGCGCAAACATTTCGATTGCTGCTCATTTAAAAGTTGGCAAAAGTTGAGTTTTTGTTTTTGTTTGTCAACTGTTTTTTCGGGGTTTAAATGCGGTGCAAGTTTTAATTGTGTGGGTCGTCGATTGCCACTGTGGATCCTATCAGTGCCCCTAGCTCTATAGTCTGCCCGCCTATTATTGATTTAATTTAATTAGTTTTCGGTTGACAACTGCCCAGCTGCCCACTGTCTACTGCCTCTTTGCCCTCTGTTCGTTGACCATTATCATTGATTGCCCATTTTTGTTTGCTGTCTGCATTTTAGTTAATAATTTTTGTTTTGATTTGTGATGAAAATTTAACGACCTTTGTTCCCATACCATACAATGAGGGCATAGCTGATGACCTCGCCCAGTGAACCCGAAAATGTTATTAAAATTTTATTATTGCTACTTGTAGTTTTTGTGTGAAATTTTTAAAATTGTTTTTATGACTGTCTAAGAGTGTGGGGGGGGGGAGAGGGAGATTCAGTCGGAAAATGGAAAATGCATTTATCATGTACTGTTTTAAGAGCAAACTTCGAGTAAATCTCAGCACTTTATACAATATTTTGTTGGTTTACTTAGCGGCTGCCACTTTTATTGACAGCAATTGAAATTTACTGGTCTGAAATTTACTTAACTTTACTCTTAATATGGTTTTACGAGTATTTTATTTATATTTATGTGCTTTTTAGTATGTTAGCATTTTTTATAAGTAAAAAAACATATTTTAAACTCTTAATACTTAAAATAAAGGTTTTTTTAGTATGTTTATTTAATGTTAACCAAATTCAGTTAATCATTTTAATAAACTCCTTTGGCAGTTTTTAATTCGATAACTAAATAAATTAGAGCTAAACAAAATAAGCATATTACTTTAATGACAATATTTACAATGCTTGGAAGCTTGGAAAATTACATTGTAAATTAATTTTTATTATAACTTTATGCTAAAATTTATGTGCAGAGCTAAATTTTAATTTTTTTTTGTGCAAATTCATTTTTTTCTCATTTCTAATTTGGAATAATGAATGAGCTGCTATAAAATGACGCGAAATAATTTATTTAACACCGGCATTCAATAAAATATCGTGTCAGGTGTCCATATAAATGTCGACTAAATAAAAAACATAGTAGAACAAAGACCGCAGAGCTAACACTTTGAGCAATGGCGACATTATTTATTTTTTTGCCATTTAAATTAGCAATAAGTGCTGGTAATGCTGGCAATGAATGCTGACATATACCCTGTAAACATAAATATTTAAAATTGATAAGAAAATTCGCTGTAATTTTTATATTTCTGTATTTAACTGACTTCTTTCTTAAGTACAGACTACACTATTTAGCAATTTTTATAGGGTATATCGTATGCAAGCATGCAAACTAAACGTTTTGCAATTTGTTTGAAATATGTAGAATTTATTTATTTACGAGTATTTGTTTTATTTTATTCATTTATTTCTATTTTTTTCTTTCGTTTAAAAGCATTTAGCTGGGCTCACATGGAATTTGCATAAATTAAATGCAGTTTGCACTTTGTTTCTATGTTGTTTTTTTTTTTATTTATCGTTTTTATTTATGGACCAGGTCGAGTGGGCAATATGTTGCAATTTTGTTTGTTGTTTATTTGTGTGCTATAGAAAATTATTTTCAAAATGTTTGCACTCTTAATGAGTGCATCGTAAATACTAGAAAATTTTAATAAATGTCATAAGCAACTGACAATTGTCAATTAGTTTAAATTGTAGTGTTCAACAATCGAGATTTGAAAGTTAATCAATTCATAAAGTCTATATGAGGTCTTGAAAAGTTAGTCAAGTGTTAAGGTCATTTACTTCTGATATTTACCGCACTCGTTTTTGCAATTCAAATGTTATCAGTCTGCAATTAGCCATCCCCCTCAACATATTCTAATCAGCACAAATCATTTCTGATAAGCTCAATGTCTGCTGCTAATATTATGTATATTTTTTTTTGTATTCTACGCACTTATGTATGTAACTAGTACATCATGTACTTGTGTCTATAGATTCCTCGTCTCTCTGTTCTTGATTGTCAGTTACTTATGTCGAGTGTTTGCTGTTGCTGTTGTTGTCTTTTGTGCTCAACTTGTTTTGTTTGGCCTGCTGATTTCCATTGTTGATTGATTGCATAGACATTAGAATTGCTCGTTTGTTAGTTTTACAGGTCTTCAAATGCAATTAAAACATTTCTTATGCATTGCAATTCAATTGTAATTACTGTAATGTATTTACAAAATATCTTTCTCTGACTGTAATCGTTGCGAATGGGATTATCTATGCTTACATTTAGCTAAATTTTGCCCGGCTTAATATGTGCCCTTTTTTAAATCCCTGTCTCTGCTATTAACCATTAACACTTGACCAGTTAAGGGCATTATCCAGCGATAGATATCTCGGGCCAGAATGCCAGCAGTGGAATTTAAAACGTCAACGAGACCGTTGACAGTTGTCGCCGTGCAGGACGTAAAAAAAAAACGAAACAAAAACAAACATGGAATGTCGCTCCCCTGTGATGATATGGGAATACATGTACAAATACATTAAAAACCAGTCGGAAAGGCCACAGTCGAAGTCGACTATGAGAGACCCTTTACTTATTCTTCAAATTGGAAATAAGAGTAACGCGTTGTAACGTCAATATGCTCTTCTTCTTCCTTTGGCCCGACACTGCGTAATATTGAGATTTGAATAACTTCCGAGATTACTATCCGATTGCGATGAAATCAGGATACGTTAGGACTCTGATACCCGTTCTGTGTGCCAAAATTTAGGACTCTAGCTTTAATATTTTTCGTTTTATGGGATTTCAAAAATTTTGTTCTCGATTTACGGAGGCGGAAGGGGGCGTGTCAAAATTTTAAGATAAACTTGATCTGCTTAGCCCATAGACGAAACACTATACCCAATTTGGTGACTCTAGCTCTTATAGTCTCTGAGATCTAGGCGCTCATACAGACAGGCGGACAGACGGACAGACGGACATGGCTATATCGACTCGGCTGGTGATGCTGATCAAGAATATATATACATTATGGGGTCGGCCGGACTTCCTTCGACCTGTTACGCACATTTTGACAAACTTAATAGACCCTTTTCACTTTTTTTAAAGTAAAGGGTCTAAAAACTGTGTGTGCTTGTTGTAGTTGAACGACACCTTACAACTGCGGCAACGTTGGCAGCTGCAATGTTGTTGCCTCGTGCCACACGTTGTTGTCGCCACATGTGACATGCTGGCTGCTGGTTAACTCCCCCTCGCCCAAACCCTTAAGAGGGGTTGACTTTTTATGTGGTGGCTAATTAAAAAATGAACAAAAAATATAAAATAAGTAGAATAGACGAAAGCAAAAATGGTTTTTACTGTCACGACACGCACATAAAAGTCGCTGGTCGCTGAGTGCGCGCGTCAAGCGTTTAACAGTCATAAAAATCTGCCACCCCCTCCAAGCCAAAGTTACCCCCCCCCCCCCCCCGCCCCGCCCGCTGCCCACAGTTTCAGCTAGCATGCTCAGTCTTTCCCTCAAATTAAAGGCCAAACGTCATTAAAGGCATTTAAAGAAGGCGTCGATAAGTGCGCATAAATTCCATTAACAGTTTTTCCTTCGCACTTTCCCATTGAATTTTCATTAAAGTTTCTCTTAATTATTTTACCATGTGCGGGAATTATATGTGTTCATGTGTTCATCCAGTTCATTTAGTTGAAAAAAATTTGCATATTCATGTAAATTAAAAACTTCCGTTAAATGTTTCGAAACGCCTCCTACCAAAAAAAAAAATTAAATTTGTAATTGTTATTGCTGTTGCAACATTGATTTTCTGCACTTTATTTATACGCATAATTAAAAACAATTTGTTTGAAAATTATTTCCATTAATTTGCAATGCAGCAAAACAAAAAAAAAGCTGAAAAAATTGAACGAACTGCGAAAAATTTATTGTTAAATCAGTTGTAAATTTGTTAATGTTTTTTGATTTTCACAGTCGACAGGCAGACTTTCTGTCTGAATGAGTTTATAATGCGGCAATTCGCATTTGAGCCTCTAATTGAATTCCAAATACGTAAATGCACTCACTGGCCAACTGAATGCAGTAATAAACGACTGAATGAATTAACGAATAATGAATAATGTCTGTGTCGAAATAATTGCAACATTCTTTTCAAAAAATATTGCATTTTATTTTGTTCAAATGTAAAAACGTTTGCAAAAATTATCACATTTTATTACATTTTAGGTTGTAATATTTAGAAATAATCTCTTAATATCGATTGACAGATTTCTCATGTAGATGACAGATTTATGCAGTTGTTTTTCAAATTTAGACTAACAGTTGAGTTGAAAGAAAGCGTATCTTGAAATTAAGTGTGGATTAGAGTCAGCATCTATATGAATACAAATAATTGTTTTCTACTTTCTATCTTTGATTATTTTCTGATTATAAGCTACCATATTATTGTCTTACCCTCTGTAAATATCAATTTACTGACATTATTAGCTGTAAGTCTATTAGTTATTCAAAATGTCAGATCGCACGCAATTAAATATACCATTATTAAAGTTCCATAAACCGACTCACACCATATCCACTTGACTGTCAGTCAGTCATTTCAATCAGACAAGAAATTGTCGTGTTTCTGTCCTAAATTAATCTCTAAATAAATCAAACTGTTATTGCATTCTGAATCACAGCATTTAATTATTAACGTTGGCCGAGAGATAGCTAAACCAAAACTAGGAGTAGTAGGTCTGGGAGTGCGCATAACCGTAAACCCAACGCTGCTCTAACTCTGGCCAACCCCATGTCCGGGGGACTGTCAACAAAACGCGAACAGATGACAAGCCGCAAAAGCGACGCCTGAGGGACAACAACAGCTGAAGCCAAAGCCAAAGTAGAAGCACTTGAAGCGCTGACCACAGCACATGCCATGGCCATGAACAGGACACAGGACACACAGAACACACGACGAGGACGACGAGATGGACTCACCTGGTGCACCTGGTGTGTAGTGGTTGGGAGGCACTTTGAATAGTTCATGAAGTTGTCACTTAGTTGTAGTGGCTAACAATGTTGTTGGCCCTGTTCCCAGCACTGTTGTAGTTGCTGAGCGACAAATAACACTACAAGTTATTGTCTTCAGCCTTTAGACAGGCAATTGTGTGCTCGATGGGCGTGGCATATACTCCTTGCCACGGTGCTATGCGGTGTCCTGCCGCCGCCTATCGACTGACACTTTGATGGACAGCCATGAGAGTTGGTTAAGGTTCTCAGCCACAACGGACAATATCTATCTACCTATCGGATTCCTTCAGTAGCAACGTGTCTTGAATTAATTATTAAATGGCTTCAGATTTCTTTAGGTGATATGAGTTAATTTGAGAGCGTGTAAAAATTCAAATTCAGTTTTGAGATCGTTAAAAGTTTAATGGTTTTCTACGTGATTGCGTATCAAGAGTCCACTTCTTTTTTATTTTTTGTTATACTTAATTTTTTTATGGTTTGTCTGCATGTGACATCGCATGATTTCATATGCAATTGACCAAGGGAGGGGCGGAGGGAAAGGGAGGGTGCCCCGTTCACCCATTGCAACTGAACTGTAGTGTGATTTCTGTTGAAATGCCATAAAATGCATGTTGCTGATAAACATCTGTCAGTCTGTCAGTCTGTCTGTATGTCTGCCAGTCAGTCGTGTTTGTCTGTCTGTCAATCAGTGTAGGGGAACGTATTGATTGAAAGACAAAATACGAGTACTCGTTGAGTTTCGTTTTTTATGATCTACGTGTCGCATGTAATTGCATATTTTATAAGACTATGCATTTTGAAGTAGCTGAAGAGACTACAGATGGACAGATATGTAATAAGAGTAGGTATTGAGCTATTGGTAGATTTAGACATTGTTTGGGTTCATGTGCTGATTTACATTATCTTAGAATGGATTAAATAAATGTTTGATAAGCTAGTTTATAAGTTATAGAATTTATTTTAATTTATAAAAATACTTTCGATTTGATAAAATCGATAAAAAAGTATCTCAGGTTTAATTAAACTTAAAGTAAAGAACATATATTAAACAGTCTGAAAGAATTATTATTTAAATACAATTCAAAAGTGTTTCTTTGTTTTGGGAATATTATAAGAGAGAAATATCAATTAAAATTGTTAAAAATAAATAAATGCAATCTCAGCATAAATAGTAAAAATACATAATATTTCACATAACAAAAACCCTGTAAAGAATTAACCTTATTTAATTAATGCATACTTATTAAAGCTTTTTTTTAATAAAACTCAATTTTGGTCTCTTCTTATCTTTACAGGTATGTAAATCCGAAATGTCCTGCATATTCCTTACTTTGATTGTGTAAGTCACTTTTGCCCTTGGCATTTCTGTGTCTTTTTGTTGTTTATGAAAATGCGAATCAAAGCGCTGAAAATATTATACAATCAGATTGTCAGCACGTGTCAGTCGAGAACAACAAAGAAGAAGAAAGCTGAAAACAAAATATAAATTAATTTTTATTAATTAAATTCTGATGCAGAGGCGAAAGTAGCTGAAAATCAGATATTCAGAAAAGTTTTTTTCAACCACAAAATGGCGACCTTTTAACTGAAATTGTAGCCCCCGGGCATTGAGGCTGTCAACAAGTGTATGACCCCCCTCTTACCATCCCCATCTACGTAGCGTTTCTCCCTCCTTGAACTTGCCTCCGTGAAATACTTGTGAAATTTTTAGACCCTTTACTTTTTGAAAAAAAAGTAAAAAAGGGTCTATTAAGTTTGTCAAAAAAAAAATGTGCGTAACAGGTCGAAGGAAGTCCGGCAGACCCCATAAAGTATATATATTCTTGATCAGCATCACCAGCCGAGTCGATATAGCCATGTCCGTCTGTCCGTCTGTCCGTCTGTCTGTATGAACACCTAGATCTCAGAGACTATAAGAGCTAGAGTCACCAAATTTGGTATGGTGATTCGTCTATGGGCTAAGCAGATCAAGTTTATCTTAAAATTTTGACACGCCCCCTTCCGCCTCCGTAAATCGAGAACAAAATTTTTGAAAGCCCATAAAACGAAAAATATTAAAGCTAGAGTCCTGAATTTTGGCACACAGGACGGGTATCCGGGTCCTAACGTATCTTAAAATCCCATATAATGGTCAATTTTAAAGGTGGAGCCTTGAATTTTGGCACACTGGACAAGCATCGGGGTCCTAATGTATCCTGAAAGTTTCATCACGATCGGACAATAAACTCGGGAGTTATTCAAAACCCAATATTACTGAGTGTCGGACCAAAGGAAGAAGAAGAGCATGTTGACGTAACAACGCGCTATGGGGTACTATCTATTAGTGTCACTCTTATTTCCGTTTAGAAGAATAAGTAAAGGGTCTCTCATAGTCGACTTCGACTGTAGCCTTTCCGACTGGTTTAATCAATAAAAGTCCACAGGGCATTGTTGATAAATATTGTGACGTTGCCCCACGCACAGAGATATGAATATACTCGTATATCATTTCATCTGAGTGCCAGGTTTTATTTATTTATTTATTTTTGGTCTAAAGTTAACTTTTGGCCAGACACGAAATTGTGAGAAGCTACATGCTTGTGCACTTAATGAAGCCATTGATTCGGGTTGAACCCTCGGCGACACCTGTCGAACCCTTGGCGACCTTAATGTACACACACTTTGAAAGTCAAACAATTTTTAATTTGTTGACTTTTGAGCTGGTTTCGGTACAACATTTATTTTAATTTGTTTGCTTCGCTAACGAAATAATTTAGATTAATAGGCTACCCTTTTGAGTTATGTTTCCCTTTTTTCATTCCCTCATACAAGTTGACTAGTTAAACGAGTCCTGCAAGTTATGTCGAGCCGAGGCCAGTTTTGGCTTGAAAAATGCTTGGCTATAAACGTTTTCAGTCAGAATTGATTACCAGTCCCGCATCGTGTGACATTTTCTCCAACCTCTCTCTCTTACACTCGCTGCTCGAAAATTGCCCAAACGTTTTAACAATGTTTCACCAGGCGCTTACCACGGAGTTGTCCTTTCAACCCCTCTTAGCTTCTTTTATATTTCCTTTTAGCCTGTTCTTCTTGTTCCTTCTTTCATCGGTTTTTTTGTAATGTGGCGAAATGTAGTAATATTCTTTATTTATGCCGACCATTTTCAACAACTACAGAAAAAAAAGGTCAGTGGGTCGCTGACTTTTGGGGGATATTTTCTTTATTAAATTATTTTACTTTTCAGTTTTTTCTTCTTTTCTTTTGACGCCAACTGTTTATCGGCCGGCCACTTATTGCTTATCTTTGGCACATCAATAGACCATTCAAATGGCCAAAAGTTTTGGCTACGAGTGTTGTTGTTAGTACAGTGAATATTAGACATCTTCGATATAGTGTGTGACTTATAGCAAATTTCCTGTATTTTCCTATCTGAATAAAATATTCTGTTATTCTCGGGAGCCTTTTAAAAGCAAATGTCTAGTTAACTTTAGTCTTTATTAAGTTTATAAAAATATAAATTTTCATTAGTTTAATTTTGTTATAACTACAAAACATTAAAACCCATTAATTTGTATTTAATGTTCAATGGAGTAAATCATATTATTCATAACATAATCTAATTAAATTTTATTTACTTCATACAAATAATTGTATTCTGCAAAGATCTAAATGACTATTTAAATTTAGGCTATATTTTTTTATATTTCTGAATCTATATCATAATTTTAGTTTTCTTTTTAGGCACTTTCTTTAGTTGGTAATAACTGTACTTTTTGTAGTATAAACGAAAGTCTTTTATCTCATTCTTTGAGGTCAGATATCAAATTTCTGGTCAAGTTTTTTATGTACTTTTTATAAGTTTGAATAAAGTAGTATAAAAGTTTGCTGGTAGTTAAGATAGGCCTAGTAAACTTCCGACTATTTATTTAAAATATGATTATTGTGGTCTGGCAATTTAAAGCTTATACAAAATAAGTATATATACTTTATAAGGCCAGCATTTCTGTACTTCACTATTAAGCTGACTCGCAATTCACGCGACTTTTGCTTAGGCAAACAAATTGCAGTTTAACAATTGTGGCAGAACTTTTGAGAACTGTTTCAGCTGGTGAGAAAATGCAAATGAATGTGGAATAACTAACATGATCATGGGTTAAATTGCTCTTAACTTGGCTAACAGTGGGAGTCGCCGCGTGCCATTCAATTCAATTATAAAGTGCTGACTCGTCGTTCGACAGGATGTGCAAAACAAAAGGATAGAGTCCTTGAATGAGTGTGAGTAAAGTGTTGCTGATGTGGCAGCCATTAGAAGCAGTAGCACTTGTGGCAAGACATTTCTAACTAATTACAATAAAACTACAGTAGATAGTAAGAAAGAGAGAGAGAAAGAGAGAGAGCGAGAGAGAGAGAGTGAGATACTTTCTCGACTAAGTTTAAGGACATAACAACAAACTACGCAAATGACATGCTGATTAGGAGAAGCAAATATCCAGATACTTTCAAGTCCTTGGCTTGATTATGCAATTTTAATTAAAGACAACAAACAAAAGAATTTCTGAGTGAAAGAAAACGAAAGACAGTACGAGAGAGAGTGGAAAGGATAATAAAAAAGAATTGTCAACACACGCTGAGCATCCATGTTGATGTTTATGACGGCCCTCTCTGTTGGCCAGCTGATTTGCTGTTGTCCTTTGTGGTCCTTTTGACTTGGGCCTGGACCACTTTTAATTCAATTACGTTTTGTGTTATCAGCCAACATGGCAGAAGTGGCAGACTTGGCTGGCGAAAAGGACGCGCTAGAAATTAATGAGCGCTAAATTAGTGAAGATTATGCCATTAGGGGTTGCTCCTACCCCTTCCCTGCGCCCAGCCCCCAGCCCCCTGCCCCCAGCCCCCAGCCCCCTGCCCCTGCTCTTATCTATTTATCTATCTAGATAGATAGATAGCTGGTTGGTTGGCATTGCCGTCTTGTTCACATTTTCCTAGTCTCTGCTCATCAGCTCTAGAACATTGTCTTGATGATTTTTATTGTTTACTTGACCTAATTTTATTTTTGTCTGCCTATCTGCCAGGCACCCCTAATGTCCTTTCATTCCTTTTGATTTTTCTGTATTCCTTCGTCTGTCTCTCTTTCTGCCTTTTCCTCTACTTGTTTCTCTTAATACCACTTCATGGCACACACAAAAATGTGCTCATAAGTTGACAAAGCTGTTGTGGCATGCTTTGTGGCCTCTTCTGCCCTTCATAATGGCCAACAATCAAAATTGATATCACAAAATGGACAAAAACTATGAGAATGCCATTAAAATAATGCAGGTAAATGTCAGAGAACAACACAGAACACAGGAGCTGTTGTCGTCCTTCCTTTGCTGCGCAACTATTTTAATATGCATTTTTCAGCACAATCAAAATTTATGTTTGAGATGCGTTAGAGTAGAAATTGTTGACTATATATAAAATTGCAATGCATGAAGAGAAAACGTGGCTAACGACTTGGCTTGAACAGATTACTAGTATGTGTGTTTAGCATATAGAAAAATTTGTCTACAGGAAATAAAATTGGTAAAAGTTTTAATGGAAAAATAATAAAGTTGTGGCAAAAAATAACAAATAAGCAATCGTTTTTTCTCTACGAAGTTTATTTACTCTTTTCTCTGCGTTTTTAACATTTCTCCACTATTTAAAATATGAATTCTAATTAAGAATTGTACAGGAAGTAATAAGTAAATTTTTAAATAATGGAAAATAATGTGTAAAAGTTAAGAAAATAATACATCAACTTTCTAATGAAGAAAGAGTATAAATCAATAGCGGACCAGCTCAAAATATAGAATATTTAACTTCTCTTAAAGCTTCCCTAGGGCTCAATTAAGTCCACTTATGACCAATACAAATATTTATTACTGAACAACAGCTTAAGAAATGTATTAAGAAATTTCTCGTAGAAATTTCTCTTCTTGTGTTTAACTACTTTATCGTGCCAAAATACTTGATTATTATATTTGCTGGTCTCAGTTTAATATTTGCTAGTCAATTTCCGTATGTATTTAGTCAACGTCTCTCTGAAGTATTTTCAGCTATTCCCCAAACTCTGTGCAACTTGCTAAGTTCATTGACAATGTGGGCAAGTTACTCCAATGCTTGATCTCCCAAAGGGTCTGGGCATACAATGACAACATTTCCTGGTTGTTGATACAACCGAAAAGCAGCCGCAGTCCCTTTAACCCCGTCAACACCGAGGGGTTGTCCTCGTCGCAATTCCATTGTTTTCAAAGTCACATTTAACATTTAACCTTTCATTTTCGAAACAATTGCGTCTGCTTATAAAAAATAGATGTGCGCCACATGAAAACAAACGTCAGGCTGACAGTCAGTCAGTTTGTGGCCTGTACCAGCAGCAGAGGCTCTTTCAAATTAAAATGTATAAAACAGAGAGCTGGCAACTTTACTACGGTTAAGCTACTGGCATGCAAATGGATACGAATTGTAGAAGCGACTGTGTGGCATGCAACGTTCATATTCCCAAAAGCAATAACGATGACAGGCAACGGCAAACGACAGGGAAAACTCCAGACGACACTCTCAGTCATCGTTAGGGGTTGCTTATCTTCTCAGCGTGTGTGTGTGTGTGTGTGTTTGTGTGTGTTGAGCGTGTATATTTGTGTGTATGCATGTCAAAGCTCTTTGGTCTAACATTTCAATGCATTTGTGCCCTTGCACAATTTGCAAATTTGATTTCAGTTTGAATGCAGAAATATTACGCATACACCGTGTGAGCCACAGCTGACATATTTTCTCACAGAGCTGCATTGGTATGTCTTTGAGGTGGCAGCACATACCTTTACTGCTTACCTTTGAGACAAACCTCTTGCCCCTTGCCCTTTGCCCCTTTGCACACTTTTCCCAGCCTTGTGTCGTTTGCTGTTTGTTGTTTTCATTTGGCGCTGGAATGAAACTTTGCATACTTTATGGCGTCTCTCTCTCGTTCTTTCTTTCTGTCTGACAAGTGCAATAATATCATAAGCCCAACAACAACAATGACACGTTCACAGCCCGCCCAGTCTGTTGTTCTGTGTTCTTTGCCTGCCTTTGGGGCAAGCAGCACATCCCTTTGCCTGGCTCGTTTCACTTGAGCGTCTGCGTTATGTGATTAAGGATTTAATTTTTGCGGCCCAAGTAAAAGCAAGTCAACACAAAACAAACATGCACTGCTTTGTTGTGGCTTGTGCCACACAGTCATTAGGCCTGGCTGCCGCATTGCACTTAAGTGCCGGCTGCTGCTGCTGTTGCAAGCGAGTGAATTGATTTAAGTTACGAGAAGCTCAAAAATGCTGGGCCAAAAAGTAATGTGGTTACGCATACGCCCAGTAGGCTGACAATGGGGCAGAGAAAAAGGTTGGCTTCAAGCAGTGCACAGCACTTTAATTGAATTTACTAGTGTCACAATAAATTTGAATGTCATCATCAACGACGGCAACGGGCAAATGTTGCCCAGTCACCTCGACACGGCAAATTGCTTGAGGCGGCGACACGCCCACCACATCGTCCAGGCGCTTTTAAATTTATTTACTACACTTTGCTGCAAGTTGTGAAAAATAGATAGAGAGAGAGAGAGAGGGAGGAAGAGTGATACACACAGACGACAACATAAATTGCCGGCATACGTGTGTGATGACAAGGCGAACAGAGGCTAGACGGCCAGACAAACAGACAAATAGACAGACAGACCGACAGTCAAGCGGCAGTAAACACAACAGCAGCAACAACAACAACAACAAAGAGACGTTGACAAATTGATTGCATTCTTTATTTCGTACTAACGTAGCCGCTGTTGCACCACATGGCGTATGCGTTATATTTACCCCTTCATCTAGGTCTCTTTCGTTCTCCAACTCCCTATTGCTCTGTGCAGCCGCTTTTAATATTGTTAGACGCAGTTGATTGAGTTTTAAGTGTAGTTTTATGCCAATATTGTTACTCTTGTTACTCTTGTTACTCTTTTATTTCCATTTTCCATGTTTCCAATTAAAATTCAAAGTTGGAGTAAAGCGAACGTTGGGTTTGATGTACCTATGGTAATTGATAGATGGGATTCTTTTGCCTACGGGCACAAATTGAATTTCTATGCTCCAATAGAGCTGACGATATGACAAAAATAATTGAATTAAGATGCCAAAGAGCAAAAATGTTGTTAGGCTAAAATAAACAAATGTTAAGAGGAAAATCAGGAATAATTACAATGATATTCGAGCAGCTGATAAGTAAATAAATATAATTTGAAAATTATTAATTAAACGCTTATTTAATAAAACAGTTTCAGTCAAATAATAAAAGTTAATTAAAATAGATGTAGGCTCTTCTTTAATTAGTGAAAATGTTATCTTTATGCTTTCATAAGTCTTAAGTTCTAATAGTTTACTTTATATTCATTTGGTAACTTTCCAAATTTACAAATTTACCAGTAGTCTAATAGTTAAGATTTTAAATATATTTTCCCCCCTACAAATTGATTGCCAACATCTCTCAAACGCATCTTATAAATGTCCTTTCGACACACCCTCAACTTTCGTCCTTAGACCCAAATATCAAGAAATTTCCACCTTATGAAACCCATAAGAAACACCATTATCAAATTGCTGAGACGTCAACTGTCTTCAACTGTTTTTGACAGCTCAGCAAATAAAAAGGAAATCCATTTTAAAATCTAATATTATATTACCAAAAAAAGAGCGCGCTTTTAATATATCATTAATAATTTATAACTGAATGAGTTTTGTAGAGCCAGAAATATATAGCAGGCATTTTTCAGTTCAATGCACAATTGAAAATCTCTTGGTGGAAATCATTGAGGAAAACTCTTCAAAAATAATGCGTAGCTAAACTGATGATTAATTCATTATTTATTTATGACAAGAGCAGATGGCAAAAGCCAGAATAAGAAAATAAGAAAATGAGTTTCCAATCTGCAGTAAATGTTGTAAAAATGTGTGTGTGAATGCCGCATGCCACGCCCACGGCCCGCCCACCAAAAACGTAACATGAAAAAGTTGCGTGAAAAATGGGAAAAAAACATTTGCTGTTATTTGGCCTCGGCCTTGTACGCATCATCTGTCAGATTGTTAGCAGGCTGCAGTATTGCCTCACTCCCCCTAATTTTCCTGTACCCCTCACTCACCATCGTCTGGCTGCTATATATGTTAATATTATGCAAGCAACAAACGCCTTCCAGCCACCCACAACTTGAACCCCCCTATAAATATGCATAGAAAATGCCTAAAAGTTAATTACCGTCAACATTCTGAGTGGCAGGCGCCTAGAAGAATGGGGGAGAGTGAGGTGTGTTGTGCTCTGCTGTGGCATGGACTGGGGGCGTGTTGCCTGGGCGTTGGGATTTTAATTTATGGCTGCCAAACTTTCGCCTCGACCAGTGCAAATAATACGCAGAGCAAAAAAGACGCCACACTTCACTGCCACGAAGAGATAGAGAGTGTGTGTGTGTGTGTGTAACAGTAATTTAATATTCATGACCATGTTAAAATCAATGCCAGATAGAGTCTAAAGGCGGCAGTTAACGCTACTGTTCCCTGTCTCCTCTCCTCTCTCCTCGTCTAACAATCTAATTAGCAATATTTTATATTAACGAGCAAGTGCTAATTTTTAATTGAAATTCTATGCTCTGTGGCCTGTGAGCAAGAAACCAAAGAAGGGCGGGGAAACAGCTCATATCGTGTCTAAATCTCAGACAACCCTTTTCGCACAAGAAGTCTGATAATAATTACCCACATCAAATTCATGGTTCTCGTCTTTAAATATTCCGAATTTTCATTAAAACATTTTGCTGCGGGTCTCTTTAAATGTTTTATTTAGAGCATTTTTTGAAGTATTTTAAACAATATATGACAAGAATTGACAGCTTTAATAAATAGAAATAAAATTTGTTCTTTGTTTTTAGTTGTCTTTTATAAATTCCTATTTAGCCTACTACACGTAGGTATTCATAACAGAATTTTAATTACATTTATTTTATGTATTGGAAACTGTGAGTTGTCATAAAATAAACATAAAAACTATTTTAAAAATATATTTTTTCCAATGTTCATAAAACTTACAAATGTATTTATGCGTCCAAACTCTTTTGTTGGCACTCCCTGTTCTGGCTTGTTGTTTGTTTAGTCATGGTGCACAAATACACATACACTCATTCACACACACATACACATCTACACACTCACACCAACTCTTGCTTATTATGTCATTTGACATTTGCATTTCAAATGATTTTGTTGTTGACTTTAATTAGCTGAGATTTGTGCACTTTTTTTATGTTTACATTTAAATATACATTTTTGCTGCTGCTGCTAATAGATGCCGCTTCAAAGTTGAACTTTGACACTTCCTCTCTCTCTCTCTCTCTTTATTTCCCCTGCGGTCACTTTTTGTAATTTGTCAAAGATTAATCCTGGGTATTTGCCCAGTGTTTGCATAGTTACCCACAAAGACATTTTGACGCAACTATAAAATGAGGAAGAGTGTAGAAGAAAGAATTAAATGGAAAATGAAAAATTTTCGCTAGCTTTTCTATCATTACACACAGCGACAACCACAACGAATCGATTTCCTGCAGTACTTCAGCCAGGGGCGGGGGTGTAAGGGGGATTTTACAGCTCATACAGGTGGAAAATGCGCAAAAATTCATCGTGCAGAAAAAGTTGTTGCCTCACAAAGGGGGGAAAAAAACGAAGCAACGAGCAAGAAAAACTTCACCTGCCGGCGGCTGTTGCTTTTTGCTGTTGCTTACAACCGACAAGGTGTATTTGGGGGCGGCGTGGAGTGTCATGGTTGGGGGGCGTGGCAGGCAAAAGTGTATTAAAATGTAAGGAAATGTTTGTGCTCTACAGCTGTGCTCAGCTGCTTGGAAACGGCTGCGAACAAGAACAACAACCGCAACATAAAGAGAGCCAGACATTTTTATGAGCAGTAGGGGTAGGCCCACAACAACACACCCTTCCCCTCCCCTTCCCACCCCACACACACCCAAATTGCAGCCCTTCCTCTGTCAAAATAAACAGCCTGTGGCGTGCCTCTTTCTTTTTCTTTTTTGGTTGTTTTATTTGATGAAAATGTTCAACAAAATTAAGCATAAAATATTAAAAACTTTAACAAAATGTTTTGTAGTCGACTTTAAGGCGCACTTTCTTAACATTTTTACCATTTAAATTTGCATTTTATTGCAATTTGTTTGATATTCGTCGTTCCCTGCACATAAATTCTTGTTTTATGTTATTTTATGCATTTGGCTTTTATTACCAATTTGCCTTTAGACAGAAAACAGCATCCAGCGTTGATTCCATTACCATTTCAAGGTATCTCAATGCGGTTCTCTTTTTTTTCTGCTTATTTTCCGAGGGGCTGGGCTTGTTAAACAAATGATAATTTATGCAAATGTCTCTAGTAGGAGCAGCGTTAAGAAAGGAACCCCAAACGAGCAAAAAAAAAAAACTGCTGAGGGTTGCACAGAAGGCAGAGGGTAACCCAAAGAAATTGTCTTTTAGTTTTCTTGTTTTTGCAGCGGCTTCTCCTTGTTCAAGTCCACAATTCCGACTCAGACTCCGACTCTGACTCCGACTCCAACTCCTTTTGTGCTGACGTGCTTTTGTCATTTATTTTGTTTATCTCTGTGTGCTTTGCTTTTTATAACAAATTATTATTATGTTTTATTGTAAGACGGACATTCGCTGAGCCCAGCAATTTCTTTCTACGCATTTACTCACTCGCCTTAAGGGCTGTAAATCACAGCAAACTCCCAATACACATTCCCTAAAAGAGGCCTTCACTTGCCAGTTTTTGACCTGAGATTTTCCCTTTCATTTTTCCACTGGTGAGGATAACCTTTATATTCTTTTTGGTCTGCATTTGAGTAATGAGTTGCTTATCCGGCAAAAGGTATTCTTTATTCTCTGCCTTTGTACAGTTAATGATACGATTTGACTTTCTTCTTATATTGCTGTTATCATTAACGAGCATACATCGAGGGTCAGTGTAAAACCTTAGGTGAACCTTAAGTGTCAAAGGGCGACTAAAAAGGTGGTAAATCTGGGCTAAGCATAAATTTGAAAATATTAAAAATAATGTAGTATTTGCAAGTTGAAACAGATTTTAAGTATGACAACACTTAAGAAAGTAAAATGTTTTGTTATAAAATAAATTTAATTTCTCATTATTTGCTGGTCTTTCTTCTATTTATTTTTGATTTTTAATAATCTCATATTTAGCTCTAAATAAATATATATTTCTCCCTATTCATATTCTTTTCTATTCATAAAATAGATATACTGAAATTTATGTTGTTTAACAAAAACTTTTAGAATATTTTCTCAATTCCTTTCTCATCTAAGTTTGTTAACTCTTTTTACATTTTCTTTGTCTAAAAACGCTTTTCATTAATTCTCATTTTTTTTTGGGGAATTATCACATTTTCCCCATTGAATTTGTCTCCTTTTAGTCTCGTTTACTTCGAAAGTTTTTTCATTAAATTTTTGACTTCGCCGCAGTAGCTTTAAGGACATGCCGAGGAGCTAACCGAAAAACGCTACAAAGTCATTACAAACAGCTTAAGTTTATGTTAAACACGCCTACATTACCAGATTTTGCATTTCTACAAGCAAAACGCAAAAAGCGAAAAGCAGAAACTCTCTCTCTCTCTCTAACTTCTTCCCCTACAAAGTTGAGTAAAGTAAAGTTTTCTTGGGTTGAAAGCAACTGAGGCAGAAGTAAACTGCAGAAGTAGCTGGGGCAACTGAGCCAGTGGCATGTAATAATTGTAATTTGGATGTGGCAACATTGAGAATATGCCAAGGAGCTTTACGAAAACACGAAAAATAACAATCAGAAAGCATTTAGCAGCAACTTTTCCGTTGTACAGAAACGCGGGGGGTCACCGAGGTTTTACAAAAGTGTGTGTGTGTAGAAGAAGTAAAGCAACTGTGTCATACTAGCAGGTGGCACCCACTGTAGTTATAACTCCATATGTAGGGTGTCTGAGAGTGTGAGTATGTGTGCCTGCTGTGTTACCCTTAAACTCCACTTGTAATGTCAACGCATGGCTGAAACTTTAACTAAGTAAAGGCAGCGCCAAAGGCAAAGGCAACAGAACAAGTCTATTGCATTCCCTTTAACGATTAAACAAGGATAGGACAAATACACTGAAAGAATAAGTATTGGCAAATGTTTAAGATTTGCATCAACAAATAAAATAAAACACAAAATAGATATAGCTAGTTTCAGAATTGAATATTGAATGGTTTCTGAATTTGAATACTAATTGTTGTTTGTTTTATCTGTTAAAATATCTTATATTGTTTATTAACAGGTAGAAAATTGTTTATAATATTTGATTGTTTTTGGAGTAAGTATTACACATTTAATGTTAGTGAAAACTAACTCAAATTAAAATTTCTTCATTTATTTATGTTTATATCTTTAAATGTTTCCAAAGATGAAATGTTTTGTTTCATAGAAATACCATTTTTTTCAGTACTTATGCGACAACCGACAACGCATAAATCTAGTGTGTGTTTGGGAGCGTGTGTGGGGGTGTGCGTGGGGGTGCGTGGGGGTGTGTGGGGCTTTGTGTAGTGGCAATTTTAATGGCTTGACCTACTTACAGGCAATTCCTGTTCGTTTTTATTGAACACTTACGGGGGACAAGTTAGTTTATGATGCTTCGACTAGCGCTTAATTGCTTAAAGACCAAATAGAAACATAAACCAAAAACTCTTCCATCAAGTTCAAAGTTGTGTATGTTCCAAATATGTTTAATAATCTAAACGCATTACCAAAAACAGCAGCTACTGTGCAAGGACAACATACTAAGACATATGTATATATACATATATGGAGAGTGGGCGAGAAAGGACTTTGAGTCATCGCAGACAAGGCAAACATTAGGGACCAACTCTGGATGTGGGCTAGAAGCAACGTGAGCCACTTGTGGACCAACATTTCCAACCATTTTGAGGGCTTCGCAAGTCACAAAAGCCTATTAAATAACATGGTCTTACACATGCGTCCTCAGCCAAAAGTTTTGTTGTGCACAATTGCCAGGATAAAGAGAGCACTAAAGGCAAAAGGCAGCCTCTATGCAGCCTGATGGAAATATGAAAATATTCATGGCAAATGCTTGGCACAAAAAAAAAGAACAAGAAAAAGGAAAAGAAAGCTAGAAGAAAACTTGCGCACTGGCAAATGGCAAAAAGTAAACAAATAAACAACAGACACATCTCTGTTTCGGGGTGTGAGAGATCTACCAACATATCCTTGACTGCCAGGATACGTTGACTGACTGTATGTCTGTTTGTTTGTCTGCTTGTTAGCTGAGCACAAGAGCTCACTGTACAGGCAACTAATGCCATACAGCGGCAGACACACAGACGGGCAGACACACTTCAACTTTGGGCTCACTTTAAGTTACAAGCGACAGAGGGGGGAGGAGTAGGGGAGGGGTAAGTTCATGTGGCAAGGACAATGATGGCCATGCGTCCATGTGCAGGACATTTACATTTGTCTAAGACATCGAGTCTTGCCGCATCTGCGACTAAATTTAGAGGAAAATTGTATTATTTTAGAGACTCGTTCAGTATAAACTGCTCAATGTTAGTTGTTGTCATTGTTATTGCTACTGTTTGTGTTATTATTGTTGTCATTTTTGTTGCTATCACTGTTAGTTGTTCACTTTTTTCAGTTTGCCATTCACTAGAGACCTTTCAAATCACTTTATGTAAAACATTTTGCCTTTCGACTTAAACGCAAATGTTGAAAGTAATAAATGTTCAACTTGTTTCTTGAATTGGTTACATAAAGAGGCTTAAGAAGATGTACAAACTAATATGGTAAAAGCGATTAATGATGAAAACATGAGAATTTAAATATCAAATCATGATAAAAATTAATCAAATTGAGAAATCTATCATTTTTTTACAATATAAGAATAAACAAATAGACATAAAATCGTATACAAAACGACTTTCCGCTATAAATGCATTTCAGCTTTCACAAAATTGTGGAACAAAATTAATTCACATATAAAAATGTAGTTAAAAAGAATTTCCTTTCAAAAATAGTTTTAGATTTTACCAAATCACTAAATAAATTAATCAAGAAATAAAATAAATTTAGAAGATTTCCTGAACACATTCATTTTTCTGAACATTTCTCACAATCTATTCGATGTCTGTCAATTAAAAAATAAATTTTTATTGCCACACTCACACACACAAAATTCTAACTTATTCTGGCACATACTTAGATAGTACCAAATTCAATATGGATAAGGATCTGGACTTTTTGATCAACGCTTTGTCGAGAACCAGTTCACCATTGTGCACGATCTATAGTCAAGACCAGTTGATGGATATGCGGGAAAGTTTTATCACATTGCAGGATTTATTACGTCGTAATCCCATGGATATGGATGATATCTCATGCTATCCGGTACGCGTGAAAGCCGGAGGCAATACCGACTGGAATGTGCCACGTACCACAAAACTAAAAACGGCGGTGCCTCTGGTGAAATTTCAATTCCAAACGAATACAGTTCAGACTTCAGCTCGCAATTCCGTGTCTTCGGTGTTGATAAGTGATTTGCATCGCAATAGTAATGACAATGAGACCAGTTTCGAGCCTCGAAGCGATGAGAGTCGAGAGATGATGACAGAAACCGATGATAGAGCCGCCAGTTGCAGTGAGAATTCCCAGGCTCTGGTTCCGTATCAGGAAGAGAATTCCAGTCGGGAACTTGTGCGTTATACTCCTCCGACTGAATCGGATGATGATGATGATGATGATGAATTGGAATCTGAGACGCTATGTGCAAATGCCAGTTGCGGTAACACATCGATACTATCCTTCCGGATACCTATGGAAATGGAGTGTGTCTGGTGTAATCGGGACTTTAATGCCGAGAGCACAGACAGCGATATGACCATCATAGCCGATGGTTGTAATTTCATTTTAAGTAACTAACAGGGCATACAGTCGAAGAGATCACAGGATTATCATTAAAATAAATCGCATCGCTTGAAAGTATATACCATATCAAAAATCTCTCTCTCTTTACCTCTTGCCAAGCCCTTGACCGTCTGTTCATCAGCAGCTATGCAAACTGTAAAGGTGATTAAAACAGAAAATTTTAATTGAAATGCTCACATTTGTGTAGGCATTTTGAGCATTTGAGCATTCGGCCGAGCTGAACACTCACAAGCACTCACCCAGACACTCATTCACACACTCAGTGAGTGGAAATGTATTTTTGCCTGCGGTCATTTATTCATTCCTTTGCGCCTGTCTCTGCCATAAACATACCCACTCTTCTGCTGAAAGTTAGCCTGAAAAAGCCGTATTCACATTTTTCAATTTTATATTCGCTGTCATTTCAATATATTTATACCCTGTATATTTTACTACCATGGGTTTTAAAGAGTTTAGGAAGAATATACGCCTTTAAGAGGTGTTTTCATATACGCTTGTCAGAAAGCACAATTTCAGTTATTATGTTAAACATATAAACTTGATTCCAATCATATCATCTATATATTCCGATAGCTTCGGTACAATTAGATAGTAAATATAGAAGTTATAGAATGGGAGACTGATTACAGACTATAGTCGCTTTCGGGATTAAGTAGTAAACATTCGATTAAATTAGCTTATTAGTTAAAGAAGTTTTACTTGAATATGAATCCGAATAAATAACGTGAGTTCATTTGATATTTTCTAGGTTTTTCAGAGAATTTAATATCCACATTTGACTATCTCCTAATTGTGTCCGATAATTTATGACATACTTACAGGGTATCTGCTAGTGCAGTTATTTTAAAAGAGATACGCTTGTTTATATTTTTATTGTTAGGGGGCATTTTGGATGCGTGCGTGCTGCAATTTCCTTTTGCCATTCATTCAAATACAGACAATCAGACAGAGAGACAGAGACAAATACACAAACAACTACCGAAAATTCTAATTTAATTTCGTATGAAATTTGCTTGGGGCTGTTGGTTGGTTGGGTGGAGGGAAGGTTGATTGCTCTTTGTATAGCACACAACCCATTCACAAACTGTGAATGGTGGGAGTTGGGGGGGGGGTGCTACACAGGTGGTTTGTCAGCGACCCTCCAAGCAATTTGCTTTCGCTTTTAGCCGTTTTTGATTTTCCATATGTGTTGGGCCAGGTTAAATGCCAATCGATGTGTGTGTGTGTGTGTGTGTGTTGCTTCTGTTCCGGCTGCTGTTTCTGCTGCTCTTTTCAAAGGAGTTCTTGGAAAGGGGGAAACATTTATTCTTATGCATATTAAACATTTGGCATTTTGGGAATGTCTGCAATAAAATTTGAAATGTATGCAATTAGTTTAATGGTCGCTTTGTGACCTGTGCAATTACTTCAGTCGTATTGGAATCGATTTGGTATTTAGTGAATATATGTCCGCATCTTAAGTATAATTATTTACACGTATAAAACTTGTAGCCAGCTTTGAGTATCTTACGGTCAACAATTATTAATATTAAATTTTCTCTAGCCAAATTAAATAAACAGTATGTTATTCAATTACAATGGCTTAAGGGTAAGGTTTTGCCGAAAATCTGATTGCGATTGAATTGTAATCTGTTTATATTAAGTTAAATCAAATATTTGGTAAAGTATTTCTTTCATTTTAATTAAACGGCAAACTATTTTAGCTGAAAAGAGTAATATATTATAATAACATATAGACAATTTGAATGCAGTCTATAAAATACAAAGAAATCAATTTAAATATAAACTTCATTAAATGTATTTTCTTATAAGTAAATTCGTTTTTCTTGTAAATATTAAAAATTAAAAGTGCAAAAACTGCAAATTGTATCGTAAAGATTTGAGTGCTTCTATTGTAGAGCATTGGAAATATTACCGAAACCTACATAACTCAGCTTAAGTTGCAGATACTTGCTGAAACTGATCAGATTCAGATCTATATCGATTCATATCGATAACAATTATCATAAATTGCTTTCACTTATCATATCTAAGAATATCCTTGTCTTAATAACTATTAAACAGCGCATTATTCTAGCTTTCATCGACTTTCAGTTATACTCTATCAAAAATGTAAACTAAGCTCATTAATTACTGCAATTAGGTAATGTGAATACAAGTTTTTTTTGATCGTTTTGGTTTTTATCTGCAAATCGTTGGTTGGTCTCTCCTAATGTGACGCACGCGACCTGCAACACATAATAACTGAGAGGAAGCGGCCAAAAAAAAAGCCATCTCATACCAGAGAAAGCGTCGAAAGCGAGTTGAGGATATTGAAACGGGCAAAGTGAAAACGACTCGAAGGACTAACCAAGGCGGTGATTAATGGTTTCTTCTTTCGGGCACGTCATAAACGGCCAGGTTTCTAGCAGTTCCTTAACTTGGAAACGCCACAACTACCCTTCCTCTTACCCCCTTCTTGATAGGCCGCTTCATTATCAGCGCTTGAGTGGGCAAAGTGTTGCGGGTCGCACAGGGTCGGGGATTGGGAAGGTTGCGCTTGTCGTCCAGTCAAGTATAATTAACAACTTTGTTGGGCAGGTTTTCCCAACCATCCCATATTTTTGTTGTTTTTTTTTTACTTACAAGAAATTGCAAAAAATATACAGTAAATGTAGCTCGTTTTATGTAAATGATGTGTAAACACCGCGTGCACCAGAACCTGGTACCGTGTCCATAATCCGTCCCTGGAATGCAACAGTAAGAGGGTAACACAAAAAAAAAAAAAATATTATTTTCAATGCATATTTCGTGGCGCATGTCCATTAGGTGGAGAGTACAACGACACGTGTCGCTGCGATTTATTAGCATAATTTCTCTTCTTTAAGTTTTTAGCATGTGAAGGACGGAAACATTAAAGTGAAATTGATGTTGATGTCGGTTTTTGGTTGTGGTGGGGTCTTTCTACTTTCAGTTAGTTTTCATGTAAAACTTGCGACATAAATCCGTGGAAGTTTTCATCTGTGCGGCAGGTTTCACTTTTCAATTTCCCTGACAACCTCCGAGGCATTACCATCATCATCATCAACGGCAGATCCCAGAACTTTTCACTTAATTGTTGTACATTTGTCAACCTGAGACACACTTGAAGCGTCCCCAGAAACGACGGCAGATGCTACTCGAACACTCTCCGACTGAGACACAAGTCTCTCCAACCACAAACCACTTTAAATTCTAGAACACACGCAGACATCCCACCATAGTGTAAGCCATAAGGCGAGTGTACTCGTGTATTCTGAGTATTTGCTGGATAGTCGTGTCTAGTCTTGTGCTATTTATGTCTCAGTTAGTAGCACATTTGCAGTGACTAGTGCGTTAATTAATTGGATTTGCAATTACATGCCACACAAAAGACACAAACCGACAGCTGGTTTGCTTGCTCTGGGATAGAAAGACATAGAAAGGCGGCACTAAGCCGCAATGCAATCGTATAGAAAGTCAACAAAAATAGTTGAATAGATGGCTAACAAGCTAGAGGTGAGAAATACATTACGATTTAGCTAAAAAGAGTTAAGTTTTGCTTTAAAAAATAACAGAAATAATTAGATCTAATCTGGGTTTTTATTTAAGCAACTTAGTGAGCAAAATATCGGGTTAATACTAAAATTCAATCTTACAATTGCGAGATTGATAGTTTTGTATGGATTGTTTCTCTTATTGAAGCTGAACTATACACTTTCTAGTGTGGACTTTGCTGTTTCTTTCTTAAAATATAATCACCCCACTTTAAGTATTTATTGATGGTTTTTATTTCGATTTTAAGCTTATGTTCTTTTATGATGTTGTTATTAAGTTTTAAATATGTTTTAATTAATTGTGTCGACTGCTCATAATTGATAATAGTTTAATATAAATGTAAAATTATAAAGATTTTAATATTCAGGCATATAATTCTTTGAAATTCGTTAGCTCGATAGACTGATAAACAATACAGTCTTGAAAACAAACTAAAAATTCAGTAATAAGAGGACAACGAATGGAATGCGGAACGTATGAAAATAGAATAGTAAACCATGAAAAATTGAGAATGGAAATGTACTCCAATCTCATACCCGTAGCTGTTGACACATGTGTGTAGTGTCCATTGAGGTTGATAAAGGTGAAATTTGAAAATTTAATTATATGCCCCAACGAATCGTAAATAAATCCATGGGGCAGCAACCACATTAGACGAAAGACAATGCGCAGTTGCTGCAGACAGATAGACAGACAGAGAGAAAAATAAACAAACAAACAAAAAATTTTAATAAGCGGATAGCTTTAGCTCTTTACAATAACCCCCCCCCCCTTTTGCCTACCCTGTCTTGCCACACTGCCTCTGTGTTGCGTTGCACGTGCGTCGTCCCCGGCAACATCGATAGGCATTTTTGAAATTGCAATAAAACGTCTGACTGAGCATTGAGCATTGAGCGAGTACACGATTAATTTATACTCTCGCACTCATACTCACAATCGTATTCGTATTCGTGAATACGATTCATGGACATGGTCGGTATTCCCATTCTCGGTAATTCCCCTGAACTAACCTATGGACTGAGAAATCCTTTTGGCTTTTTTGTCCAATCCTAATTTTCCGTACAAACATAAAAGGCGGCCGCAATGGCAGCACACCCCTTGTCGGATTCGTGTTGCACCCCTCTGAGCTGCCACCCCCTCTCATCCCTTGCAACAAGGTGTCCCTCCTCTAATGCGTCGCTGTTTTTAATGCCGCTTCCGTTGCGCTTCTTTTGGAAAGATTTTCGGTGGTTGTTGCTGCCGTTGCCGTTGCCATGGCGCAGTGTACGGGGGGGTAGGTTTTTCCATCTAACGTTAGTTGGGTTTTCCCTGCAAAGTTTTGCGCACTTTTACTTAATTTCCACTGCAACGCAGAAGTAAAGCGTTGCATTTAAAATTAAATCCTTAGCGAGCGATTTGTCATTTTCCCTGACAGTTAAACTGTTTCTGAGCCTTGACTTTGCGCTTTGAAATTGTGGCTTATGGTCGCAATATTATGTTTTTTTCTCAACTCACTTTTGTTGTTGTTGTTGTCGTGTTGCACAGTTAATATTTCCCAGTGCGGCGTGACTGCTGTTTCATTAGTTGTTGTCAACGCGAACTGTTGTTGTTTGTAATTAGAGCTATAAATATTGTTTGGGAGTTTGAAATCTCTTGAGTTGAGCAAGCGAAGCTGACAAATTTGAGCGGAAACTTATAAAGTAGCTAGATAGATCAGTTTTCAAATGATTTATAGCTAAATAAAATATGTTAGATGAATTAAAGGACACATAAGTTGATCTACAGATTTTAAGGATAACCATTTGATTGATGAAACATTTACAATTATTAATGAACATTGTTTTTTGATAAATTTTTCATTTTTGCGCCATTCTTATACAATTATTTTTGAAATAAAATCTTTTCATCTTTTTGAAATTCACATAAATTCAAATACAAACCTCCACAACTTGGAATTGCAACTCAATGTTGTTAAGCCTTAAATTATTATCCTCTCATTGGCTAATTTATAATCTAAAACATTTCTATACTTTCCCATAGTTTTATCCCCCATTTGTATACCAAATTAAATGTGTACTGAACTCAAATTATTCCCACAAATTCACAGCAAGTTTACCCCTTATTTCGAACAGCTAAAACAAGCTAATCCCGTCCCAACCCAAGCATATTTCTGCTACCTCAAATCAGCGCAAATTAACAGCTTCTGAAAGAACCAAAGGCACAAAAAACAGTGGAAATTCCCAACGCGCAGAGATTAAAATCAAATCATCGCATAAATTGCCAACTCTTTGGCAAACGAATGAAAATCCCGTGCAAAGGATATTAACGCCTTAAGCCCAGTTAATGGCACTGGCCATAAATCATAAAACATAATAGACCAACGTCAAAATATGAAATTGAAAACATTCGATGCGAGAATCGTAACACAAATTTGCATTTAGAGAAGGAGGACAAAATATCTATAAAAAAAAAATATACCCCATCTGCAAAAATCCGCTTAAAGTACATAACAATAAAAAATTATGGTTTTATGGACGGAAGCAAAAGGGTTTCGAGTTGAATGAGGATTTGGTTTAGCGACGCAACAGAAGCTGCAACAGTTGCAAATCCAATTGGAAGCCGCCACAAATGGCGTCTATTCCGCAGTATGGAAAGGATCCATTGTCAATTTTTGAATCTCCCCTCGACAGGACTTGCTGCACGCCTGGCTTTGGCCATTAAAAAGTTTTGTCAAGTTAAATTACCAAAAATTGCAAATTGCTTGGATTATGCGTTGTTCAAGGACATGATATTGCCTGCCTGTTGTCCGGGTCCACTTTCACTTCCTGTTGCCCTGGATTTGTCTGAGTGTGTGTGTGTATGTGTGGCGGCATTGTGTGGCTAAAGGATTTCATACACTCAATATAATTAAGGGCTTGAGTGTTGAGCCCAAGTTATGTGTATTTCTCGTCCTGCTTTAGATCTCTGCTTTTGTGTCCAAGCAACATTTTGTGTATTTTGTGGTCTGAGTTTGGTTTTTGCCTGGATACTGCCAATCTCTATCAGTGTGTGTGTGTGTGTGAGTTAAGAATTTGTCGCACAGCATTTGAATTGTATGTTAAATTAAATTTTACCACAGAGACCAGCCAGAGGCCACTCTCCGCAGACTCACTTGCTGGTCAGTCTCGACTCTGACTGACTGACCAGTGATGGTCCCATCTCCAACACTTGCCTTGGGGTTATTTTTAGCAGAGTCATTGGCTCCACTCTCTCTCTGTTTCTGTCTCTGGTAGTAGATCCTTGCCCTGGCTACTGTGGCATTAAGTTGTCAGTTTGCTGAGCTTGACAGATTTTTCATTGGCAAAGAGCAGTGTGGTTGGTCGACTGGTGGTTTTGGTCAGTCGGTGGTTTGGTTTTCTCGGCTTGTTTGTTGTCCGGCCATAGACACAGATAGGCAGTTCGAATAAATCGTATATCATTTGGTTATATAGTCTAAATTGCATACAAAGTAACTGAAACAGGTGGAACAGGTGCCAATGTGGCTGAATTTCCATATATCTATTTTGCAGTTGAACCGAAAGCAATAAGAAGTTTTTATGTACTTGAATACGAGTAGTAGGAAAAAAATGAATTCATTTCAAATCAAACAAAAAATTTCAAAAACAAAATAATAATATTAAATACCATACGCTTATATGTGTATATTAATAATATTAATAATATATATGTATTATAAATTTACACATATTTTTCTAAAAACTGTCATACATAACTTTATTGCTTTGAAGCAAACTAATCAATTCATTTCCTTTTTCCATTACAGGTAAATATTCTCCACTCAATGCCCTGTTAAGTACTTTAAACTGTGCGTAAGTTCCAATAAGCATAAAGCATAAACACAATCTCATTCAACTGATTGACACCCCCTCAAAAAGCACAGCTGAGCCATTCATTGCAATCAGCCTGCTGCCAAGTAGTCAAGTTTTGCGCATTTCCATTGTCCGGTTATAAGTCTGCGCCTATAAATCAATATACAATGCAGGCGACAAAAGATGTGTCTCAGCAAAGAAAGAGACGGATAGATGAAGATAGAGGGAGAGGGGGAGACTGGCACCTAAAGTAGCTGCTATTTCATTATAAGAAGAAGTCTGAGTATGACTACGATATATATCACAGGGCTATTTGGCTGATTGTCATCGCTTAAACGACGACTGGGCATTTTACTTAACTGCCTGGTCTGGACTTGGACTTGGCAACTGTCCCTGCAAGTGTCTCCAGTCTCATCTAGCTTCACTTTGTGCTAGTTGCGATGTGGAAATTGATGTCGAGTGCCCCCCAAGGAAGACGCAACGTTTTAATTTAATAGGCGCACATGAGGCTCTCTGACACATAAAAACCAATTTCGCGTAAGTGATAAAAATGCAATGAGCATTCGTTCATGATAATGATGATGATGATGATGAAGATGACAATCATCAGCTGCTGCTGCCGTGCTGCTGACGCAGACGCTTAAGAATTAAATTTACGATGCCACCAAAGTAGTTTTGACACATATCTCGAGAGATACGAGCTACTAGAATGTGGCAGCCACAGACTAACATAAAATGCTAGACATTTGCCTTGTTTTCTATTTAATTGTTTAATTTGTATGCCAGCAGCAAGAAACATAAGATTGCATAATGTCATAAGGTTGGTGTTGTCTCTGCCACAAGCGACTCTGCCCCATGCAACTTTCAATCATCATCAATTTCACATCAAAGTGTCGCCCACAGCCGGAACTGCAGACGGCAGACGAAAATACAAAACTTCCACTGCTCACATGACACTCCTCGTGTCACCGCTGCTTGCCTCGTTGTGGCAATGACGAGATCATATCGACGACAGACGGTGCCGAGTTTCTTCGACATGACATTTTTCCTAGTCGCCTTTTCTTGTTAGTGTGAGAGTGTTGTCTCTGCCATGCACTTTTCAAGTTCAATTTCAAGTTGCCAGTTGCAAATCAATCAATCAATCAGTCAGTCAGTCAGTCAGTCAGTTAGTCACTCTGGCACTGCGTTTCTAGATGGGCACTAAAAGATATTCGCATAGTTAAATGACCAACTTGGCATTTTGCATTAAAGCCAGAGACCCAGACGTTGTATTTCCTGCATATAACTCTAGCTTGAATGCCAGTCTGATGGTTCCTTAATCGATTTCTTGATTGCCAGGAAATCGCGCCCTGTGCCAGGTACAAGATACTTACCTTCTCAGGCTGCAATTGTAAACAAATTTGTTTTTTTTTTGCCTTTTATTATTATCTACATATGATTGAATGGTTTTCTGTCTGTGCATGCTCAAGTTTATTTATCAGCGAACGGTTCTTTATTTAATTTTTCTTGGTATAAACTGAACAACTATGGGATTATTTACATATCATATTATTTATTATGTAACTGTGAGTAACCTACATATTTAGAGTAAGACGGATTTTGCGATGAGTTTTGCATAACAAATCGATTCATAATTGATATATATTTTGTGAGTTTTTGAAGAGTTTTCAGTTCGCCTTCAAATTCGGAATCTATCTATATATTTACTGAGACAATTTCTTATTTTAAAATATATATTTCAAAATTAATCTCAGTTTCATGTCAAATCAACTTATTTATTTAAATGGCGAACTTTGAAGTTACCATTTCAAATAAAGAAACAATTTAATTTAATAATGTATAATTTTAAATTTAAAACTGAAAGGTAAACAACTTAACATGCAAATGTATACTAAATATCCATCACTACATTTTTCTTCAATTGTCCAAAGCTTTATGACAAATCCTGATACATTTTCGTCACTTAAGCTTAATCTGAATGTCTTTAAGTGCTTTTGTCTTTAGGACAGTTAATCTTTTAGTAAACACTTTTAAATATATGCACAATAATATGTTGCTTGAAAACTCTCGTATAAACTTATTTCTTTCAATACATTTCTGCTTCATTTGTCAATTGGTTTTTATACAAGCACTTCCTGTAAATTCTCAATTATTAACTTTCCCCTTTTAAGCAAATTTAACATCTATTTTGATAAGTGTTGCCGCGGGCGACACAACTGTCAGCAATTTGCAGCTGACACGCCCAAAACAACTCTAATTACCCGTTTGACAGTGAATGCTCAGGACCACAATCAAAATCTCTATTTACCGATAAAGTTTCAATCTGGGACTAGATAAAATCCGATTTCAACTCAGTAATCGATACAGATTTTAACATAAAATTGACACATTTGTCGAACTGTCGATTTGTCGCTTACAAAATGTCGAAATAGGTTTGTGCACCAAAAAGTATTGGCCCTGAATTTGTCTTTTATTTTGTTTCCTCCTTTTTATTTGGTGTGGGGCGAGGGGAGATTTCACAATTCACGTTGCTGACATTTCAATTGCCTGCGGCTGTGGGCGTTGTGCGTTAATGGGCGTGGCCTGTCGCTTGGCATAATTGAAATTGACATATTTCATTGTCGGCAAAAGGCCACGAAAATTGCCAAAGTATATTTTCAATTTTCATCACATTTAAGTAAGGGTAAAGTGCGTTGGAAGGGAACACATCGGACAAAGCTTCGCATTGATTTGCTTTGATTTTCATTCATCGCCCGCTGTCAGTCTTCGCCTTTATTTAACGTATTTGCTTTGTTGTAAATCGCCCCAGGGGCAGCCTGAAGGGGGCATGCAACGGCAATGGCAACGGCAGCGGCAGCAGCTTAGGCTTGTAGCTTTGTCTGTCTGCCCCCTTTTTTTTTGTTGTTTGCATCATATCGACGCGTTGAGCCTTGTCGTGGATTTTTGGCAGCTTTAACAGGATTAGATGCCTGCAGAGCACGAATCCTGATGACGATAACAATGATGAAGTTGTGCCAGTTCACTTTCAAATTGTTTCAAGTTTCGAAAGAAAAACGGTTTAGAGAACATGAACTGAATCGGTTTATAAGGCAAGATCGATGAGTTAAAAGAAATAATTAGAGAGAGAAACTCAAAGATGTCTTAAATAAATAATTAAACCAATTCAAACTAACAGAAAATTGTTTAAGAATAGATTTCAAATTAATATAATATAATACATGAAAATAAAGTAAATTCAAATTAACACCAAAATAAAATCCACTTTAACTGTCAAATACAAAATTCTTTATCTGAATCTACCAATTGTGACTTATTTGAATTTAAACTTTAAGGGTGACAACAAAAGCTCTCTATTGATAAAGTGGAGCTTTGTGCACTTCACTGCCTCCGCTTTGTTCTCCGGTTTACGCTCTGTTTTGCCATTCGTCCATAAATTATAATGCCGAAACAATGAAATATATATGCAGACATATATATATATATTGTATATTGTATATTGTATAGATAGCGAACAGTCAGGTGCTTGTATTTGGGTCAGTTATAAATTGTTTGGCTGTTGTTTTATCGCCCGCAACAAGGAAAACAGAAGTGCCACAAATTTTAAGCGTACGATGAACAATAGTACAAGGAAGCAGAAACAAGGTAGAAAAAGAAAACTGTTGCATAGCATCGGGCGAGTTTTGTTGTAAGCCTTCATTAAAATTGAAATAAAAGTGGATTGCACTTGGTCCAGCGCATCCTGTTAATATTAATGAGACGGTAGCCTTTGTAACGAGTGTTGAGAGTTGTTAAAAAATGCGCATAACTAATTGAGTTTTACAAGCCAATTTGGTTGGTTGGCCAACTTTACTATTGTCTTTTGGCCTGGTTCACAGTTGTATGGGGCCAGTGTTCGTTTGCTTCAGTTTTAACTTGGCCTGCTTTCTTTGTGATAAATGGAAATTGCAGGAAATGAAATGGAAATACTTAGGAATTGTATCAGTAATACAAGTGAAATGGAAATTCTTATGCTAAGAATATAAGTAAGAGTTTTAAGAAATAAGCACAAGAGTTAACTTTAGAAGTGGAAATTACTTCAACTATTTTAACATTTAAGAAAAGTATTCAATTTAAAATGTAAAGATTTTGTATAGATATTGTTTTCAACGTGAAATAATTATTAATTTCTGGTTGTATTCATTGAAGTTAATTTAGATAGCAAAAGAACGCCGCAAGTTTGTTTGAATTGAAATCTCTTTGTCAGCTTGAAAAAGCCAAACTATTGTGTGCATAATTATAAATCTCTACTTTGAATATGACCACGCATTCCATTTCCTTGAATTCTGTCATCTTTCTCTGTAGTTTTATCTTTCTATTTTAAGTGGGTATTTGAAAATATGTGTGTAGAATGTAAGTAATTAACAAGCCTTAATATCAAAGGATTGAAACCTTTTGGACTGTCCCAAACAGGGAAAGCACAGTCGTATTATAAATAGCTGAAAACGGTATGCAAGTGGCATTTGGAAAACCCTAAACAGCTTCAAAGCCACGAACTTTTGACACTTGCCCTCTGGCATTTGGGATCGCTTACCCACTTCTCCTCCCCCTCCCTTGGTGTAACAAATCAAAGCTGGCAAATGAAATTCAAAAAGTATTTTCCACTAACAAGGAAAAGTTTTGTATTTTCGCATTCCTCGAGCTCGCCTTTAGGTATGCCATAAAATGTTGAAATGCTAAACAAAACAAGATTTCAGCGTTTGAAAAGTATTCTTATCGCGTTTCATTTATTATGCTAACTTTTTTTTTGCAAAAGTTTGTGTTGTGAAAATTTCTCAATTGCCACAAAAAGAGTGGGAAAAGGGGCACGGCATTTTGAGCAGGGAAAGAGCTAATCAAATGCGACATTTATCAAATTGGCACGCAACACGGCGGTCAAACATGCAAACTGCATAATTGTGGGAGGCGTGGGCGTGGGAGGGGGCGTGGGCGTGGCACTTAGCCAAACGTGCCGCTTGTTGCATGCGTGGCAAATTAGCGCTCAAAAATCTTGAGTGACGGCTGCGGCAACTATAAAAATTCTAATATTAAATTTTTTTGTTTTGCAACAACTTCAGTTTCAGTTCATCATGCAATGTTTCTTTTGGCTTTTTGGCATGGATTTGCGTCTAGACAAGTCGACTTTGCCTTTTGGCCACGTACATACGTAAGTGCTTGTGGATATGGCCAAAATCCTTTGCTGCTGCTTTTGGTCCTTGCATGTCTTTTTAGATTGAGATTTGGCCACAGTCGGCACAGCTTTGCCGGGCTCAATATTGCGCGACGAACACGGTCTGCATTTGTAATAAGCTCCTGCTGCTGTCGTTGCTGCATGTGGCATGAAGCTCTGTGATTTTTCTTTAACCTATCAAAATGGTTAGAAAATATACTTGATTAAAGCCACAAATCTACTGGAAAACAGCGAAAAGTTTTGGTATTAATAGAATCTCAGTTTATACCTTGAGAGTGATCTAATTTCAAAATGTAATTTACGTGTTGAAATATATCTATAATCAATGTAAAATCTAGATTTAAGTTTACCAGGTCTATGAATTGTGATCAGATCGAGATTTTGATGCAGATGTAATTTATTAAAAATCTATCTAAGATCAATGCAACCCCTGGAATAAATGAGTTCTTCGAATTCTGATAAGTTCCTTTGGCACGATGAGATTCAGCTGCTTACAAAATTAATTCGCTTAAGAATGATCTATATTGGATCAATTTTAGAAAAAAAGACAGTTTGAAATTCTGCTTCGTCTCATATCTAATGTATTAATAACTAAATACTGTATATCTGCAATAATGAAAGGAAACTTTACTTTAATCACTGACAAAAGATTTGCACAAATCCCTTACAATACAAATAATATCAGCTGTCAATGGTCTCTCCTAAATAAACAACAAATTTGCACATAAAATTCCATTCGGCCTTCTCATCGTTCTCAACACATTTAAGCCAAGCAAACAAACTGCCAACAGACTGTGATTAGTCAAGTTTCAACTGGTATTCAAGGCGTCACATTAACCGCCATTCGACAGTCGATAATCAATAGGCATCAATGTGCCAATGAACTCGTTATCAGCGCTAATGGAACAGTTGCCACATGCAATGCGATGCGACTCGACGATGCAAGAAGCACGCGAGCTGCCACTTTACCAAAAATCATTCAGAATATGCATGTCATGCCCATCCCTTGCCAGCCCTTGCCACAAATTGGTAGCTAATCCGCTGCTTTTAGTTTGTTTGCCTCGTGCACAAAATGATTACAATAATTTTATGTATTTTTCGAGAAAAGTTTATACATATATGCATATTTTGAGGTCACGCACGATACAGCAAACACAACAACAACAACAACAAGAGCCGGAAACGGAATTGATTATCGGCGCTACAGAAACCGTTGCCGAGTCCCTGTCCCCACACCCCCTTGTCGAGGGTTTGTCGGACGCTTTTATCTGTTTGCGTGACGCTTTGCCGTTTCCCTGCTTTGAATTCGAAACACAAATTATGAAATTTAATGACTTCATTTTTGGGTCTTTAGGTGAAAAGGTTATTAAATTGCCTGAACGTAGAACATTTTACAATTGCGGATTATTTTTTAAAAAAATTTCAGTAAGCTTAGAGTTATATGTTTAAAGAAATTTCATTAGTTATGTAAATAACCTTTGCCTTTGCTCAGTTTCATCAAAATTCTCAGCACGTAAACTCTACCGAGTGAAAAATTTAGATTAAAATACATACTATTCGAGGTCTGAAAATGGCTGATAACAATGTGTAAGACAGTTGTAAATGCATATGGAAAGTCTTTTTATAATATTGTCATAACAATGCCTAGATCTCGCCCAAAGTCTGTTCTACAATTCAGTTCAGCAGCTGGAACTCCGGAGACCAAGCGTAAAATGTTGCTCTTTAAGCAGCTGCTGAAACAGGAGTTGAGCAGGGATAATGTAAGACCTCGAAGGAATGCAACTGTCAGATATCGGGGGCGTCAACAACAACAACAACAACAACAGCAACATGATAATATGCAGCCATATTTATAAGGAGGAAGTTCCCGCTGATTGGGAAAACACTTGGTAGTTTGTTTACGGGGAAAATCAAAGTATATTTCTATGTATTTGGCTTTTATCATATTTTTTTGGCCACAAATTAATTTTAATAAATGTGTGTAAATTGCAATTTTGTATGAATTTAAAATTGTTCAAGAATTTCAACGAAGTGGAAGTGAAATTGTTTTTCCAGTCTGGCAATTGTTTTTGTTGCATTTGCTGCGGTTTTAACAGTTTATAATAAAGTGCCAGTTTGCCAGACAGCAAAACAACAACTAGGAAAAACAAGTGAAGTCAGGGTAGAAATTCTAGCGATAAGAGAGGTATTTCCCGTCAAACATGGCCAAATGGTGCACGGCCGTTTTTAATTGCCGTCAAGCGCCAACTGTTACGTTTTGAACTCTGTAACTTTTATTTATTTATGCAAATTTGTTTTCTTTTTTTCATCCTCCCTCCCCTGTTTGAAGTGAAAATGAGGGAGCGAGTGCGCCAGCAACAATATTTGTTGCTAAATTGGCAAAAGTGCCGCAAACTTTGACAGTTTAGAGAGTCGAAAAATATTTTGATGGTTGCGCAAATAAATTGAAATTGTTCTGACAATTGTTGACACTGCGTGTTTTGTCAAATGTTGCAAAAATATTAGATGGCATTTTTTCCCATTTTCTACATTTCTTTATAATTTTTTTTATAGTTGCCAGCTAATTGGACTACAAATGGGAGTTGAACGCGTGCCCAAAGCAATTGTCAGGCCAATTCCCCAAGTTGGGCCGATAAAGTTTTGGACAACTTTGGCCATTTGTGGCCTGGCCAAAACGCACACACATAAGTATTATGGCCAACAGAAATAAGTTGGCGCGTGTGAGAAACGTGTGTGCACGTACATTGCGCATACGCCATGTGTTACATAGAACAATCGAGTGATTTTAGCCTTATGACATATATATATAAATATATATAATTAGCCAAGAGTGTGTTTTTGAACTACATTAAGCTGAAATGTGATTGAGAAAAGTGCACAGAGAGAAATTGTGAAAGCATCCAAAAGAATTAACGCCTTATGGTAAATTTGTGGTAATTGTAGCTGGCAATCGGTGAAACTGGTTTTTTCAATTATTGAACGTGGACTGCCTTTGTACTGTAACCAAAACTGCCTATAAGAGATAAATATTTAGTTAAACTGTCCATATATTTAAACAGCAACTCACATTTCAGATATAAGGTCTTGCGGTCCTTCGAGTATGCGTTTGTCCGTGCCATCTTGTGTATTCATACACCAACCATTAAGGCCTAGTTTCTTGGCCTTCTTAAGAGTGTGCTTGCGAAAATATACACCTATAATTCATTCAAATATTTTAATCTATTGAAAACATTTAAGAACATATATAAAACTTACCATGAACGCGCCCAAATACCTGAAACATCGAGCTGTAGATCTTCTTCGCTGGAGTAATCTGATTGCCTGGTATATCTGAGGTTAATTTAGCCAGTTGTCCTATTTTCAGTTTGTATCGATTTCGATGTCTTAATTTTGCTATTCATTATTTAAGATATAATTAAAGTATAACAAATTATGCTTAGAAATTTTCACTTAAGTTAAATTTGTTCAGCAGTTGTTGACGAATGTTATGAAAGTGTATAAATATGTTAAAAAATAAATGGTTGTAGAATTAAATTATCTAGGCATGCTTGTAGTTTATGAAAGAACTTGCAAAACTTTGAATGAAATTAAGTACGGAAAACTTAATGAATTTATGAATGAGCGCTAAAATAATATACAATCGAATGATTTTAGCCTTATGACATATATATTTATAATTATTTGCAAATCATATTTAGCTAAAATGTGATTGAACAAAGTGCACAGACAGAAATTAGACTGAATGCAAAGGATTTAACGCCTTATGGTAAATGCGTTGAAACTGTAATTGGCAATCTGTTCGTTTGGCGTGAAAATCGCTTTTTCAATTATTGAACGTGGACTACCTTTGTGCTGTAGCCACAATTTCCTATAAGAAAAAAATATTTAGTTAAACTTTCCATATATTTAAAGTGCAACTCACATTTCAGATATAAGGTCTTGCGGTCCTTCGAGTATGCCTTTGACCGTCCCATCTTGTGTATTCATGCACCAACCATTAAGTCCTAGTTCCTTGGCCTTGTTAAGAGTGTGCTTACGAAAATAAACACCTATCGGTAATATTTAAATTTATTGAAACTATATAAAAACCTATCTTCAACTTACCCTGCACACGTCCAAATATCTCAAACATCGAGCTGTAGATCTTCTTCGAATGACTTATTTTATTGCCAGGTATATCTGAGGTTAATTTAGTCAGTGTTGGCCTATTTTCAGTTTGTATCGATTTCGATGCCTTAATTTTGCTATTCATGTTTTCGGATATAATAAATGAAAAAATATTACAAAGTTCTGCTTATTTTAGAATTATTCACTTAAGTTAAATTTGTTCCGAAGTGGTCGACGAATGTTATGAAAGTGAATGAATAATAGAATATAGAATATATGGTTGTAGAATGAAATCATCTAGGCAGGCGTGTAGTTTATGAAAGAGCGTTAAAAACTTTGAAAGATATTAAATTAAAAAGAAAAACAACTTGTTTTTGATTCCCAGCGAAAAGACAGCAATTACTATAAAATTTACTTTATTGCCATATCAAGTGAATGTTTAAATGCCACTTTCAGCTGATGTCATTGAACAGTAACATACTTACAATAATGTCTTCTGAAGGAAACAATATTTGCAGTCATGCCATCATTTAAATGTATGGCATATAAAAGAAGATGTGTAATATTTCAAATAACAGTTTGCTCATCAGATCATCAGATTTCCGCACTTTCAAGGCATCAGCAAGGAGCGCTTTCTTCGCCTCTCTTTCCCTTATTTTTTCTGCCGCTATCTCTTTCTCAAAGCTGTCTGCCTTGGCCATTTCAGACTGCTTCACTTTTAGCGCTTCCGGTTCGTTAAATTTAAGCGGCGAAGCTGCTGCGCACTGCTGGCCACAAGAGCGAGACAGCGCGAGTGTGTGAAAGGAGAAAAAGGTAGTGGATGCTTCAGTGGAAACTTCAATAAAACGTTTGACGCTGCAGGCAAACTGACATTTTCCATTAAGTGCAGACAGCTCGCAATGCCAGCAGCTCCAGGGGGAATGGCTGGAAGGCAGGAGGTCTAACATTTTAGCCAAGTTTTATGGTAGAAAATGATGTTCGCCTTGGACTGTTGATTATGATGTACGCCTTGGTTCTTAAGAGCTCTGTATGGTAGCTGCTGTTTATAGCCTGCTTTTAGGCCACACGCACTGCACTCAGCCATATTAATTAAAGCCAAGGATAAAGCTGAAGCAGTAGCTGTAGCTGTAGCTGTAGCTGTAGCTGCAGCTGAAGTTGAAGTTAAGCCGCAAGTTGTTGAGAAACGATTTCGGGCAAGTTTTTTGGCCAAACATCAAAGTGTCGTCAACAGGCAGTCGCCGGAGCTGCACTTCCGCACTTCCGCTCTGTTGACAGGGCACAAGGACGAACAAGGATACGACAAGGACAGTGGCGATGACATCGTTGTGACATCGTGAATGTCTTTGCTTTCCCTTCTCTCTCCATTTTCCTTTCTCGCTGAGTGTCCTTATCATTTGCGACAAATTCGCCGACAACTTTGCTACAATAATATTTATTTTGAAAATATGCTCGAGTGCGCTTTGTGGTGGTGGAACGGTGCAGTGGTGCAGTGGTACGGCGACTGTGGCACACTTTGAAGTGTTGCCAATGTGCAAAAGTAATCAAAATATTTTGTCAGCTTCAGTTGCAGTTTCGAAAACTGAAACGACACTTCGTTCACGTGCTTAGTTTCTTTTGTGGTCGTTGAATTCTTAAAGTGCTTGTGGCAAATTGGCAAAGGAAATTGAGTTGAAAGTTGTGCACAGTTGTGAACGCTCTTTAAATGTGACAACACAGCCGGCAGGCATTTAAAATAATAAACGCCACTTTGCAACATAGAGTGTCTATCTGTCGTCTTACTCTTTCTATAATTTTCCCTATCTCTTTCTGCCCTCTCACCGCATCAAATTGACATTTATGCAATTTGATTTTCTGCCGCACAGCAAATTAAATTTTCTCAGTTTGCTACTCCCCAAAAAGTATGCTATGTTTTTATGCCCGCAGCCCAAAACGGAGCAAAAAGATATGTCTGTGTGTGTTTCAGTCTGCATGTGTGTGTATGTGACGTTTTCAAACAATTTCACGTTGAAATTTGTTACAAATTGCAGCTACAATGGAAATTTGCATAAAATTTCCATATGCGTTTTTGTTATCCAGCCTGATTCTCATTTCGCTTTCGCTTACATTTCGCCAAATCATTTGCATAAAAATACCGCCTCACTGACAAATTTTACGTGTCGCTGAAAATTTATGAACTCTTGAAATTATTTTCGCTTTTTTTTTTTCTACCTCCCTTCGCTCATTGTCGCTTTTGAATCCCGCGAGTCGCATAAAATTTGTATTTGCAGTTTCTTTGGGCTTTTGTTGAGGGTTGTCCAGCAGGCAGGCAGGTGTTAATATGTCCAAAGCCACCATTTGCATTTCTCCCAAATGGAAAAAAAAGGTAAGCAGCCCCGCAGCAGTCAAAAGGCGACTTAATTTATTTGCGCTGTCTAAAAACGCCAAACGAGCCTCTCAACCAATTTTCATTAAAGCACATAAATTGTTGTTTATGACGCTCCTACCCCCAGGACACTTTGGGGCCCAGCACAACAACAACAACAATAATAATACAGTCGCTGCATTGGGGTTTCAGTTCAGACAGTGTCCATCCTCCCCTTTGTCCAGAAGTCGACTTCATTTCATATTCATGGGCGCGCAATTTGCAACTCCTTTTTTTCTGCCTTCGACTGTTGCCCGTTTCCCATTTTTGTATTCGTTAATAAAGTTTGGCAATTATCTTGGCTGCCTGTTGCTGTTATGCCTGGGATATGCCAGGAATATTCTAGGTGTGTCTATGTTAGGGTGTGTTTTGTGTGTGGGTGTTTAGTCGAGACATCTTTGTTGTGCGACCAGAGACAAGTGTGAATTGCAGTAAATGGAATTTTAGAGTAGAATTTTAGATTGCAATGCAGTGCCTTGGGTTGCAGCATAAATAGTAGAACTGTTGAATTTGTATAATTTTACAATATCTTAGATGAATAATATATCAAAGTCTTATAAGTGACCATGGATAATATGAAACTTAAAAAGGGAGATACTAAGTTACCTCTTTGATTGATAGATTTAATGTCTATAGGATTATTATATTTTTGTTAAATTAGAGGAACTTAAATTGCTTTTAACCATTTATTTTAGGATCATTAAGGCTCTTCTTTATCATGTTCCTTGTGCCTGGGATCGTTGAAGTTTGACAACAGTGCTTTAAACATTATCCAGCGGAAAACAGTCAATTTATTTATTTTATATTTCCACAAAACAAAGATCGTATAAAGTTTAAATTTGTTATACAACTTTAAATCGGAAAAATTTAATTAAAGTGACAATTACATATATTAGATAAAATAACCATCGAAGTGACTATTTCAAGTAAACCAATATACTAGTATTCGCACTGCGTTTAGACTTATTTCAGCTTATTAAACTTGGCCAAAATCTCTTCTCAGCTTGTCTTTATAGTGAAAGAAATTATAGTAAGTTTTAATATACATTATCTACATAGAATATTGTCCAAAATCACTTATCATAATTAGTTTAAAGTTGCGACATGTTTCATATCAAAATTGTCATCTTGAATTTGTATACACAAAAAGTTTAGATTATCAATAGTCATGTTGAAAAGCTGTCTGCAAGTTGGCTTATATCACACATGTTCATCGCTTTTAGTCAGCGGAATCACCAACAATTTCATAAAGTGCAAAATATGTGGGGGAAAGTGAAAAGAAGCTGCGACATTCACATGTATGAAGACTGCCTCAATATAATTGCATTACACGTGGCTGTCACAAGTGAAAAACCACAGGAAAAAACAAAAAGCAGCAGCTGTCATACAACCAAAGCATCAACCAAACGAGCGGGAAAACCACATAGACCACAAGCTCAGCTCTCACCTAGCAACCTGACTCAAATGTGAAAATAACTTGGCAGGCGACTTTTCATATTTTCCTTTTCGGCTCTTGGCCAGGCGTGAAGTGTGCGGAATTCTCAAAGTTTTCCTTATGTCGCCGACAGTGCGGTGGTAAATCCTTTTTCTTAACCTTCACCAAACCGAACACATACTTCAAGTGTGCTTAAGCTCTAAACTCACACACACACACACACCTCGTAGGGCCTTTTTTCCCCTTTCCCTTGCCTGTCCCCATTAGAACTCCGACTCCAATGTTTGATGTGGTCTTCGAGTATGCAACACAAATCACCAACGCAGCAGCGTCTGGAATTTATGCGCCTTCTTAGAAGCTGCCTGTCTTTGAATGTGTGTGTGTGTGTGATCTCTGTGATTTGGTGGCAACCCTGGCAAAGCCTTCGAGTCCTAAGCTGACACTGATGTACGCTATTTTCCGTGTGGGCGTCTGAAATATACGAGCATTTCTGGTGCGAGGCATTCAAGCGCAAATACAGATGAGAGGAGAGAAGAGGTGGAAACATGGTGGAACACGGCTAGCCCATTAGCTCTTGAAATTTTCATTTCTTTTCTGTATTTTTTTTTTACTTTTTGCTTTCGTCACGAGCTGTGTAAATATTTTTACAAATTATTTCACGCTTGAATGAAATGAATCGTGAACCGGTACCGGAAATCACTTATGACATTTTCGATCTATTGATTTTTTATGGTTCAGCAATTTTTTCGGGTTAGCTAATGATTTGACAAAATGGTCAGAGCTTAAATTTTGTGCTATAAATTGTACGTTAAGAGGGTTTTCCTTTAGAAGTTATAAAGATGAAGTTTCTATGATTAACCGTTGACTGGGAATAAATAAATAAATAAATAAATGAAAAATTAATTAAACAATAAATAAATAAGTCCCTCTGCAACTATATTTGTTGTACGTTTTGAATATTTTATATTAATTTTGAGATGTTCTGCCTTCTGTCTTTGGTAAAATAAATGATATAGCAGTAAAAGCTGTTTAATGACAACTTTTTAGTATAATCTCTCTATTTTTTAATAGTATATAATTAGATTTACACTCATAATCTGTATAAATGTCACGAATTCCAATCAAATTTATCTCAATATCACTCTTATGGACACTTTGTTAAAAGAGACTCGCTTAACTCCTTTTTAATCAATGTCCACTTAGTATGGCTTTTAGTATAACAACTTGGAGTTGAATTATCCTTCACTCAGATTCACTTAACTTTGCTTAAGAACTCCTAGTTACTTTGCCATGTTTCAGTTACACAATACAATCTAGAATCTACAGTGAACATTGTAACATATGTATGTGTGTGTGTGGGAGGTAAAACACAGATACTACCTGGCAAACCTGGAGCAAAACTGATTGTAACTGCAATCAGTTAGGAAGGCAGAACAGGAGGCTAACACAGTGCAACTACAAAGGCGACGACTGTTTGCCAAGTTGTAATAAAGTTTGGTAAACAAGTTGGAAGCACACACAATAAACATTGTGTAGAAAATGGAAACGCAATACGAATTCTCATTCTGTATTCTCCATTTCCAAACTTATCTTAAATTCTAATGCAATTGGCAAAGCCAAAGAAGGGTCTGAATTGTGTTTGTAAAGATTTTATACTAATGTTCTACTATTTCTCTTGCTTTTCCTCATTGCAGGTATGTAACAACCGCCATTTCCTATGATGCTCTTTGTTCACACTCGTGTCCGTGTGTGTGTGTGTGTGAGTGTGTAAGTGGCAAACAAATGCATTATATTCTACATTTACCTTTCGTGTATGTATTAGATAATAAAGTAGTTGAAATCAGTTGTAAGAGAGACAGAGAGAGAGAGAGCGGAAAGCGATTCTCTGCTTCGCTTAACAAAGCGAATGAAAATTGTGTAGCATACTTTTTGGCGTGTGGTACGTGCCGCTTATCAAATGCATCAGACTTCATGTTCAGCAAAGAACGAGCACAACAAAAACAAATCACATTCAAAAAAAGAAAAAAAATAAATAACAATACAAAAAAGAAAACCACACAAAACAAAATTCCGCATTCCCTTTGCTTTTGATCCTTTATTTCTTAAAAAATACTCTTACTATGAAGAATTATAAATATAACTTGAAGTTAGCTTTTAGTATTTTATAAGTAAATTTCCTGGGATCTCGTATGTAGTTTAAGTTAATAGGTTCTTTGCAATATTATCTTTTTAATAATATTGAAAATTGATTTATTTTGACTCTCAAATTTGTTGAAGAATGTTTCAAATTATCTTATAATTAGTTAGGATTCATAGTTCTTTGGAAAGTTCCAACACAATATAATATATTATTTACCAAACTTTCACTTTTCTTCTAGATTATTCAATTCATACAATTTTGTTCATTTAAATATTTTATATTGTTTAAATACTTTTCTTCCAATATTTAATAAATAATAATAATAATGAAAATATGAATATTAAACCAATCTTCAATATCTTTCAAAAATACTTTCTAAAGATATATATAATGTATTATTTGACTACACTTAATAACAATTCGAAACAATCAAATTGCAGTGTATTTAAGCTTTGTTGCCGTTGCTTTTATTCATTCTTTATTGTTGATTTCTGCGCATTGCATCAGTTTGCAGTCAGTTGTATTGTTGTTGCCCGTTTGTTTATTTAATGTTATTCACTTATCCTGCAAATGCAGCTGAAGGAGCAGCAACTGAGGCCAAAACGTGCCTCTACGGCACATACAAGTGCACTTACATTCACACACACATATGTGAATGGGTTCTTTCAGTTATTTAAGCATGTGTTTGAATAACCAATGTGTGGGGCCTATTCATTAGTCAAGTTAACGCCTTTCATTAAATGACTATAGGTCACCAAACAGTAAGTTTAGATATGTATGTCTATTCGGATACATATTTGCAGCGGCAATTACACAAAATTATGCACATAATTATGAGTTGGCCCCTAACTAACTGCATCATATTTGCTAATGCAATTATTGTGCATAATTATGCGTTTATTGAACAAATGAAATCAAAGGCATTACAGGGTGGACGAGGGAGCTATTGATAGACATTTCGGTAGGGGTAAACATTTGGTATGCCAAATCAGTTGATCGTCTGCAAAGAGAGTTCATTAGGGCCTCCCGCTGGGCAATTTCGATTTCCGCCATTTGACTCAAATATGCATCCGTCCTTCTCCTCCCCCACTTTCTGGCAGCATTTCTGCTGCTCGTTTGTCTGTCTGTTAGCCCAAAACCCTATTCCACTCGTAGCTCGCATATTTTGGGGCCAACTGTCTGTGCATTGCAATTCGATGCGAATGCGATTCAGTGCATCGTCAAATGCCCGATTGCATTTTAATCGCGTTGCTTTTGGCCAATTCGCATTGTTGGAACAGTTAATAAACTCACGGACGAGTGCATCAGTTATCAGCATGTGGCATGCAACCACACTATGTTGCAAATGAACAGAGTTAAGTTGTTTTGCTTGTTTTCTGTTAATTTTTACTAAAATGAAACTTAGCAAGTTAAAAGTACTTTCATTCACATGTCGGTAAATATTTTAGTAAATTAAAATCATAACATATTGATATACGATTAACTGTGAGATAATTGCAAAAACAAGAGGGAATTCAGTAAGAACTTCCGTTAAGTTTTGATGAAGTTCCAATTCGAAGAAAGTTATTTATTTACTTAATTCAATAAGAATGTTGCAAAAATAATACTAAGCAGCATATATTTATAAAATTATAACACTAGATGTCGTTTATCAAGTAATCTTCAACATTTTGTAGATTTTTCTAGATCATAAATTGTTGATACCAAATAAATCTAGGGCTGATTCCACAAGAAAATAGTTACAGTCTTGATGAAGTTATGATAGCTAAAATTATACTTCAAAACTAATAAAAACTGACTATTATCTGTACACAATGTATATCAATCTTATTATAGCTCATACTTCATTTAAGTTCGTCTCCTATTTAAAACAAATGCAACTCCAGCTATTGTTTATTTAAGAAGTTAGCAAATCTTTGCTAATTGCTTGTCATAGTTCCAACTTTTGATCCTTTCCAACTCTTTGACTTCAATCAGCTGGCGATTTGTCACTGTCAAAGCTGCCACAATTTTGAATAGCAAAGTTCAATGCTGCCACCAAACAATGTCCAATGTCAAGGCGTTTTTGCTGTGGATCCCAGCTGCTGTTGCCCGCAAATCCGACGCAGCTCTCAACGATTTATATTTGCCATTTCCTGCCACACACACACACACACAGAGAGAGAGAGAGACAAGTCTCATGTGGCACATGTAAGCCAGCCACAGTGGAATAGTGTAAAACGACAACAACAACAGGAAGAAGGGGGAAACATCGATGTGCAAACATTAACCCCGATCTAAGTGAAGGTCTGCCCGACACTTTTCCTAGCGCTGTTTTATTTTTGGTCTCTCGGTTATCAAGTCTGCTTCTTCCTGCTCTTTTCTGGTTCTCACTTTGTCGCCGACTGATTTGTTGCTGATGTGTTCTTTCACTAAATTCACTTAAATTCCTGTTATTTCCGCATGTTTCACGCCAAGCACCTCTCTTGCAACTGCAACGGCAGCTGAATGAACATATCTATAGTTTCTAGTTGTACTTACTGCCAGACTTGCCACACAAATCTTCAACACGATGCGACTCGACTCGCAGCCATTTCTTTTGCCACATTTTCTTTGCTTACGTTTTTGCCAATTTGCACTTCATGAATAAGATAGCCGACATGGCGGAAACAAGCGGGGGGATGGTCCATTAGACAATTTGCACACATTTGGCCAAATCGAATCGAAGGCGTTGCCTCAGCATGTGTCCCGAAATGTTTGTTGTTGCTTCAAGTTAATTCCCACAATGTTTCACAGATTGATGCAATTTCCCTACCGATTAATGCATTTTCCACTCTGACTAAACATCCGTTGCGCGTTGACCGTTTAAAGTTCTTTCAAGTGTATGCACCAACAACAATTTTCCCAGCATTTTCAATTGCTAAACTTTAAACTAAACACATGGGAAACTGAAGCAGGAGTTGAGTCCGCACGTTCCTAGCAAATTCTCGAGAAAATTCGGGTGAAATCATATGGCAATAAAAGTAAAAGAAAAAAAGATTAAATGGGGCAACCGAGAAGGTGTTGCAAATGCGCTGCAAGTGATGCATTTTTGATGACACAGCGGTGGAGGAGCTGGAGGAAAGAAAATGTGTGCTTCAGAACTTTGCTGAAACATTTTCAGTTTTTATTTCGCCATGGAAATATTTTACCTGCCTTGAAATACTTTTATGTGAGTTGTTTTTAGTTAAAGCGACGTTGTCATATCAAGATTTGTTAGTTTTTCTCTGAAGAATTCATAAGAAAATAAATAGGGAAAATAATTCTGGATGCTTATGCTGTGATTTCTTTTATTTGAAGGAAGATGTATGTAAGTATATGGAAATTATCTAAAAAGAAAGCCTTTAAAAGGTTGCTGAGTCATCTCATTTCGCCATTTTCGCTTTTCTTAATGCATTTTTGTATTGTTTTTCATATTTCCTCCGATTAAGGTTGATTTCAAAAAGTTACATAAATAGTTATTATTGGTATTTTGCTAGTTTAAAGAAGATTTGTTTGTAGTTGTCCCCTAATTATGCAAACTTTAATTAGAAGTGGATTTGGTTAGAATATATTAATTTTACATACACTTCAGCTATCTCGTTTGTAATAACCCCATCATTCTCTAGTTTAATAACTCTGCTAATGGCCACTTCCTTACTTGCCGGCACATTTGGAATGGGGAAAGGGCAGGAAGTACAGATTGTTCCAGAATCAAACACATAATGCTTGAAATGAGCTCAGACTCACGTCACTTCTATTCACATTTGTCCCTTTCAGTGCAATGCACATAAGCTGCAGATTGTTCGGAAATCATAACGTACTCAGAGTTCAGTTTCCCAATCAAACTTCACTTCAACTGCACACGACGGGGGCAGGTTTAGTGGGGAAATGGGGGAGTGCTACATGGGAACAAAACCTTAAAATCGCCGAGTAGTAGACGCAAAAGTTGCAGTCGCCTGGCAGCGTTGTAGTTCATGGAGCGTAAAATGAGGTTATGCTCGGGCTGGCGACTGCTGCCGTCTGCTGCTTCTTGCCACTGCTTGTTGCCTCAGCCTCTTGCCTCTTGGAGGAGAGTAACATGTTTCTTTTAGCCTTCTGGGTGATTTATGAAGAGCAATTTTAATGACATTTCCCGACAAGAGTATCGACACAATAGCTGCACTTCCAACAGGCAACTGTGCAACGTGCAACAACAACTGGCAACTGGGTGCGTGTGCAGCAGGCAAGTTGCCACTCATGCGTGCGTCCTATAAGTGGCAGACAGCGACATTGCTGAAGAGCTGGACACACCTAAGAGACAGGGAGACTGCCATATGCAACGTCCAACACTTTGCACAAATAATCGCAGCTCATAAATTCGGCTTCAGTTTAACTATATCGCGATTTGTGGCAAGTTCCTCAACGCTTTGTGCCACAGATACATTCCAGATAATCGTAGTTTAGTTGAAGTTAAGGCTGGAGGATTTTATTGGGTCAACATGAATCAGTTGCATAATTGCTCAATCATTGAAAAACTGCACAATCATTTTGACCAACTTTATGACCAGTCAGTAAGTGAAACCTTTTTCCATTGTCTTTTTTTCGGTTCAGCTTCGGGTTTATTTTGAAATCAGTAAATAAATAACCAAATATGTATTGTAGTTTGGCAATAGGATATTTCTATGTTTGATTTTTCCCTTCGCTCCTTTTCCTTTGCCCATTTCCATTTCAATTGCCTTTTGAGTGGAAAAATATGCAAATATCAACGAGGACAGACGAGCATGAGAATTGCATCGATGTGCAGCAGCAGCAGCAGTAAATTGCAGTTTGCCAAAAACATTTTGCCATTTGTTTGCTCCGCTTTCCCTTCCCCTCAAGAACGCATCCTCATACTTACATCTGTGCGAAATTTATGGCCAAAAGCTGCAGCAGTTTTAATGTGTGGAAATGAGAACTCTATTGATATATCGATATGCACATATTATTGACAGTAGCAATTGCAATATGTTCACTTATTGTTCAGCTATTCGATTTTGTTATCCAATCGACCAGAGAGACAGTGAGTGAGATAGAGTGTTTGCTTTGATATCAAGAATCAGCTGCAACATGTAAATGTTAAGTAAAAGAAACTTTTTCGGTAGCAAGAATAAACTTAGTATAACATCCAAGAGCTTGTTGAGTATGGAATGTTCGATAGATTTGTAATTGGCAAATTGTTTGAACAAATAATTGAGTGCGAAATCATAAACGGAACGCTGGATAAGAATTATATCGATAATTTATAATCACATATAGTCCAAGTAAATAAATGAATGAATCGATGACTTGTTGAAAAATAAATATAATTAATATGTGTTTAAAATTAGCAAACTTTTTATTTATAAATAGTTATTGATGTATTTGCTTTATTATTCGATAAGCTCAAAATAAATTGCAATTTCATCCATCAATTAGAAAATCGACAACAAAAAGTTATTGAATAATGAATGAGTGTAAATGACAGCAAATAAGTTTATCACAAGAGCTATTGTATAAACTAAATAATTTCAATAGTTATTAAGTAAGTAATAAGTTAACTAACTTTATATCTAGAATCAATTCTTCTGAAATTCAATTAAACTCATTTGATTTTTAAAATTGATTCATTTTTATAAACCCTTTATTGAAATAGGTTGTGGGTCAACTTGTGCTCAGTTGGTTAGTCAATAAAGTTTAATAATTATTTTCTTTTATATTTTTGTTTATCTTTTTTATTCTTCCTCTACACCTTTTAAGTTTCTTAAAGTTCGTTTAAGATTTCCGTGTGGCACTTTAAATTAATTTCAATCTAAAAATTACGGAATTAAACCAACCAAAGCAATAAATAACAATTCGATGTTCTTATCACATAATGCAGAGCCCATAGCCAAGCCTAGGCCATAAATCAAGTGGAAAGCGCTTTTCTCCCCTTCTCTCTCACTTAGCCAAAGATCCCTTGCACTTTGTACTTGTTGTTATTGTTATTCTTGGTGTTGTTATTGTTGTTGTTGTTGTTGTTGCTACTGTTGATATGGGTATGCGAGTATAGAATCTAACAACGGCGTCGCGTGAATAATTAAAATGAATTGCCTAAAGTTTTTCGTCCCACTCTCCATCGTTTTCCCCTGTTCGAAAGCATTTTCCATTATTGCTTTTTAAAGTCGTCTAGCCACATGTGTGTGTGTGTGTGTGTATGTTTGTGTGCGAAATGGATGAGTATCTCGTCGACATTTCTAAAAGTGTACAACAATATTTTGATAGCCGCACAGTCAGAGCAATAAATAAATTAGCACCCAAGTTGATGATGATCATAATAACGCTGATGATGATATGCTGCGCGAACAAAAGATGAATGAAAATTTTCTGACAGCTAATCGGTTTTCCTCATGGCTACCAGAAGGCGGCATTAATAAGTTTATTATGATCTATAATTTGTATTCCAAAAATGTGTTCTGAATGCTGAGACCCGCTCTGTAATTTGTTGCATGATTGATTTTTCGTTTTCATTTTCTTAGCCATTTTCGTTTTTCTTCTTGGTTTTTGTTTTGTGAGTGGGGTTCATATTTGTTGGTGTTATTCTCTGTGCGTTTAACCCCATTAATCAAAGGGTTGCCCATTTGGTTTCGCTTTGCATATTGCAATTCGTTGCGCTTCAGAGCGTTATCAACGACAACAACAACAACAACGAAAACAACAAGAGCAACAACAATCAATATGCTTCCACTTGCTGTGGTGCGTAGTTTTTCTTTATGTTGTTGTTATTTTTTTTTGGATGCGCTTGGCTGTTTGAGATTTATGACCCTTCAAAATGCAATTAAATTTAATTGAAGCGCGAAAAATCGCACGCGATCGTTTGTCTTTTTCACACTCCCAAACTCCACTCTCTATCTCTTTTCGCCTTTGGTATCGTGTCAACTCTTGCAGCAATTTGGAGTCACTCATACGCCCAGTTGGCCATTTAATTAATGGGGCCAAATGCCTTTGCAATCGAACTCTAGAGGAGAAAAGCACAGTAAAAATAATCAAAAGAAAAATACAAATCTTTTGCAATTGTATATTCAATTTCTGTTTATCTCTCGATTTTCCACTCATTTTTCTCCTTACTTCGCTGTGCCATTTTTGAGAGTTTTTCCAGCAATTTTATCATTTCATTTAATTTGCTAGTTTTTAGTTTTGATAAAGTTTTTCAGTTTGTTTTTTTGTTTATATTTTCTTTGCCCATTTTTATTCTTATCATTAAATTATTATCTGCTCTCTGGCACGCTTGATTTATTGGCGAATATGGATGCAGTAAGAGTAAATTTATTTAAGAGCAGTTAAATAATAATATTTGCAATGAGGTGTGTAAATTTGCATTTTATTATAATTTAAGCAGTTGTCATTGTTGCTCTGTTTGCTTGCAGTTGTGTAAGTTTTGTTTGTTTTGCTTGTGGTATAATTTGTGGTTGTCTTTTTGTGGTCCATGCGGTTGAGTACATTAAAGTATTAAATTGTCATTTGTGTTTTCAATTTTTAAAGCAAAATCAACAATTTAAAATATGTTACAAATATTTCAAATAAACATTGTATATTGAAAAAAAAACTAAATACATTAAATCATTAGAAATATCTCCTGAGCTTGCTGCAAAAAACACAAACAAACAATTAGATTTATTCATACATCCTGTTGTATACAAAAAGGCTTTGCATTGCCAACAAGGATATATTGAATTATTTATGATTGTCAATATTTGCTAGAAAATGCAAGAAAAAGCAGACGAGAAGAACAAAGCAAGAGACAGACAGCCAGGGACGACGAAGACAACGGCAGTTCCTACTCTGTCTTCTGGTTAATAAAAAGAAATAATAATATTTACAATAAATAAAAGCGCACAAACATCAAATCACAACAGGGATAACAACAAATATTTATGACGCGGCAAAGTGAAATATGAAAAGGGCGGAAAAGTACAATGAACATAGTTGGATTTTAGCACGTAGCTGACAGAAAATGAGGAAAAACGCAGCAGCCGTTGTCGTTGCGAAATTGAAAAGGACAAGTTAAGCGTTTAGGACAACAAGTACAAAAAAATAAAAAAACAGCAAAGAAAGGAAGTGGACTGAAAAAAGGCTCTGCAGCAGCCGCATATAACGTGGCTAATAGAAAAAGAAAAGGCAGCGCAAAAGCCGCATAATAAATCATGGCTGGCTGGCTTGACTGCTCCCAGCTTCAGGAGCAGGACATAAAGGACATTCACATGTTCATAAAAAGCTAGTAAAATATATATAAAGATCTATATAGAAAGAGAAATGAGGAATAATAGCAAATAGCCAAAGCCATAGTCAAAGCGAAAAAGCAAGCGACAAAGTCAATTATGCAACAAGCAACTGAAAATGGAAATGGAAACGCAGATGGAATGGGAGCTCAAGGAAGACTGAGTTATGCTTTAAATAGACTGCCAAAGCCAGACGGTATTATTGAAATATTAATGATCCAACATTATTAAAAACATCCACCCACAGACTGAAAAGGAGACCGAAGACCCGAGACGACCAGGACGAGACGAAACCAATCGTTGGCTGCAAAGTTTTTCGTTACGAAAATCGAATTGCAAATTGCAATCAAAACTTAATCAGTTTAGAGACTTAGCTTAGACTTTGTTTAAGCCATAGACAATTTATCACCCTCCCCCTCACTGCCTCCCAACCTTTGACTGCCCCCTCAGCTATTTGTGCAGCTTTTCATTAGATGAAAACGCGTGGCGAAGCTCTGCCAAAAATGTGAATATTTTCGAAAATTAAAAGGATTTTGTGCGTCAATATTGACACAAGACTCCATGCGGGCAGCGGTTGCTTTGACTGACTGACTGAGTGAATGAAATGACTGACTGACTGACTGGCAGAACGAATGCGAGGGATTGTATTCATGGCCAAGCCAAACGAAAGGCAAACACTCACTCAGCTGTTTCGAGTGTCTGAGTGCAGTTCATTCCTTTTTTTGTTAGACTATCCCATGGTTATGATATGTACCAGATTCAAAAACCAAAGAAATGTTTGCTTTTTGTTGAGCTGACAGAATTGCTGCAATTTTAATGGGTTATTTGGGTTAGTTTTAAAAAATAATGGATATCTATTCGCAGTTACATTTCAAAATTGATAGTGTTTAATTTTGGAAATATTAAGTTTTAACATATGGAAGATATGGCAAGTTGAAGAAATAACAGGCGCTGCTTACATTTATATAATTCAGTTGCTAAAATAAGAAATAAATGAAGTATATACTTTAACTAGCGCTCTTAATTTATCAGTTGGTTAACAAAAGTAAACTAAATTTTTTAACAGCTTTTTTCGCCTCGGTTTAAAAACCAAAATTGAATAAACATAATTAATATATTAATAACCATTCATTATATGATTTGTCTATATTTGCTTATCCCAAGCATATTATTATTTAATTAAACTGTTATCAATCTTATGACTTGTTTACCTAATTGATTACTCTCAACCATACAGTTAGCTGTCGCAGCTGTTACCCCCCTTGAAGCTGAAATCACCTGCTGCCTCATCCCATATAAATCAAAAGTGAGCCTAGAATAAAGGAGAAAACGGGAGGCAAAAAGAAAAACTCTGTAAAAATTAGCGCAAAACAATTACGTGACTTGTCAACTAATTACAATATTATGTCCATCGACGGACATCCCGTCGCTACGCTTTGTCTCCTGTTGACGGTCTTCTGCAGTTATGTACCCCCAAAAGCCAACATTTCTCCCCTGCTCCCTTTCCTCCTGCCTTGGTAATTAACGCGTGTCATTTATGCGTGACAGCGAGGAAGAGCAGCTCATAAAAATGCCACGTAGACGACACGCGAACATAATTTGTTTAAGGTGCCTCTTTCTCCTTGTATCCCTGCTTCCCCCTTCCCCCTTGCCGCTTGTTTTTGTCATTTTTATGAAAATTCTGCAATAAATTACAAATTATTGCTATACTTTGTTTCTTAATGTTGGCGCTGCTTTTTGTTCAGTGTAGCTTAATTTTATACATATTCCTTATTATTTTTATGCTTGCTTTTTTTTGCTGCCGCTCATTTTATGTAAATGTTGCGCACAGGTGATAAAGTTGCCCATTGCCAGGCTACATTATTCATTGTAGCGCCATCAAGGATGCTGCTTCTGGGGTTATTACAATTTATGCAAAGGCATGTGCAGCTGGAAAAAGAGAAAAGCCGAGGACACAAAATGATAGCCTATTTGTTGCTAGATTACAACGGAGACCCTTCAGATCATTTTGATGTGCCAAGAAGTCGGATTTAAATTAAAATTCATATTGTTTCTAGCTATTGAGAGAGTTAGAAAATCAAGCAATGTTTCGGGATATTTAGTAATTATTTTGCTATAAATAAAGTGTGGAAAAAAAAATAACTCTTATTAAACAATTCTTCACCTGAACATGTTTAGTGTTTAACTTTATCCCTCTATTTGATGTGCTAACAATTCGGCTAGATATTTAAATTCATAATGCTCGCAGATATTTCAGAAGGTAGGAAATCAATCAATGATTTAAATTACATATTTTATAATTAGTTTACTTATTAATATATTTCTCAATTTCAGATCTAACTTCAACTTTCCACTTTGATCATTTGTGTTTCCATTTAAGTATATAAATTAAGTTTCTCAGTTACCGGTTTCTTGCATCTAGTGCTAAATCTTATTTCTTTCTGATCCAATTTCACATCAGTATTTTAAACACTTTCATCATCAACTGTACTTTAACTTCCATTCAACACAATCCGACTAAGCAAAAGTATATTCTTTTGTAATCAATTGTTTATCCAACGTCATAGGCCTACTAAATTTCTTTTTATTTTGTGAGTCCTATTTCTTTTGACAGCCTTTTCTTTTAACCTTTTTGCAAAAATTACAACTCATTATACGATCCGCCCAATGTGCCAAGCTCTTTAACAATTCCTTTTTCTCTCGCTTTTATGCATTACGTCTCAATTTTTGTTTCCCTTTTTTATTGAAATCTACACGCAATGCTCGTTTTCCCTCCTTCCCTAATCTTGCAGCCTTAAAAAGCCTTTTTCGATTGCGTTTGCCCATTTTCTTTTCTTGGGGATAGAGCTGAAAAGAGGAACAATACACAGGCGTGACAACGCCAAATGTGACTTTGAAAATTTGATAAATGACCCAAAGTTCAGACGACGTCGACGACGGTCGCTGAATGTCTGGGAATGAAATAAAAATCGAGCAATATACCCCAAAAACCAAAGCGGAACTGAAATACGGAAACGAAAGAAAAGAACCAAAGGAATAAATGAGTAAGTGACTGAGTGAAGGAATGACTGAACGAATCAATGGATATGGAAACGTGCAAGGCAAACGCAAAATTCGAAGCACACAATACAAAACGAGCCCGCGACACTTTTGACAACAAACAGACGGCGACGACGGAAAACTGTGGCACGGGAAAAGCAAGCGCCACATGTGCGTAGACTGTTGTTGTTGCTGTGGATACATTTAGGCGCCCTCGACTTTGATTCGACGTCATAGTCAAAGTCAAAGTCAACTCAACTCAACTCAACCCGACTCCAGTCGAGTCAAGTCATTCTTCATTTGTAATGCCGACAGCGTTGCCTTTGTCGCAGCGCCATGCCACGCCCCCAAAGCCTACTATTTATACACACACACACATACACACTTATATTACGGCACTGTCAGTGGCCAAATTGGCTTAGGGATCTTGAGCTCTTAACTGAAAATTGTTCGACATTTATTTTCTGCTTATTTGATACTTTTGCTACTTTTCCTACTTTGGAGTTGGAACTCGAGAATTGTGTTGAGTGAGGTAGGGGAGTGTTCCCTTCTGGCATTGCAGGCGGTCGCCCCACATCAAATATTGATATTAAAAAATCGCATCACGTCGCTTAAGTTTGTAAATAATGTTCTGGAAAATTTATTACCCAAGTCCCCCAAATGCTGCCTATTGACGAGCCACTGAATGCCATTGTCGTCGCTCGTCAGTTGGCAACTGGATAAATGTGATTTTGTCAAGAATTTACTGTCACTTGGGCATGGGTTAGATGTTGTCTGGCAAACTAAGGACCTGTCAGGTGAGAGTGAGTCAAAATCGAAAGCGGAAAAGAAGACTGATTTAAAAGTAAGATTAAATCACTTAAAGCCATTTTAAAGCTGACTAAAGCTATGAACGGCTAGAATTAAGTATGTGATAATTGATTAAATAGTTGGTACTTAAGAGGGGAAATGTCAGAATTCCGCTTAAGATATATTTTCAATAATATTTAAACATTCCTCAGATACTTAAGTCTTTCATATGTCCTGTAAAATTTCTTTTCGCTAAGAATAATCGTAGAATTCATAAGTTGTGATTCTTATGAGCCTTAGCAGTCAGTACTTCAATCATTCATGTAATTTTCAAGCTATATATATGCTTATATTATTTATATCTTCCCTAAGATCAACCATCTTAATTATTGATTCTCTACCACCAATTTCTGTACCAGCTTTAATCTCTTACAATAATTTTATGTTTCAGCCAGTCTTATTTCATTTAATTGCAATAATTTTGTGGCTTTGGCCTTTTGAATCAACTTCCGCTACTTCTTTTATTGTTTTCACTCAGTTAATTTTCCCGACTTCTGTTAAAACAAAGAGAAAATTCTCTTTCCCTGCTCAATTGGCTCACTTAAAATGCCAGACACAAAACTGGCCTGGCATTGCATTTGGTCACAGCTTCCCCCAAAGTCAAGGGAGAGAAAAAAAAGGAGAATTAATTTCTTCCTTAGATAAAGTGAAGTTGCTTTCAGACTCGTAATCAATATAATTACAATGGCTATTCGAAAATGTCGCACACGTAGCATGTGGCAGAGTAACGAAAAATTGGCCAAGTTGAGGCACGTAGCAGTTACAGAGCAACAGGAAATAATACACATACGCACTGTGAGCCGTATCGAAAATTATAGGCAAACATTTTGCCAGCAATGCCAGCTGACGAAAGGGCGCAAGCAAGGCAACATGTTGGAGCAAGTAATTGACAAACATGCCACATGCTACTAAACACAAATTAGAGAAGCTGCGTGCAGCAGCCCGTGGCAATCAATTGATTTGGGCCAAAACATAGTAGTTGCTACCAGTCAAAATGTCAATTAAGCGGGGGGAACGTGCAACAACGGGGCAGTGCCACAAATGATTGTCATTTGCATTTTTAGGCAGATCTTTTTTTTAGGTTCTTCTTGTCACTTGAAAATGAATTTTATGCAAATGCTACGGCGTTTGTTTTATACAATTTCTATTTAAATGTCAACATAAATGTGCGTAAACATTTTACGCTTGAATCGCTTTAATGGGCGGGGAGGTGTGGAAAAGCAGAGAGACGGCCATTTTGTGTCTCATTGTTGACCATTTTGGTAGAACCATAAAAACATTACGCCCAATAAAATAATTTCCTTAATGATGTTGCCATTTTTGGGAGGCTTGCCAAAAAGCGTTGCAAATTTTATATTTGGTTGGCGCCCTCTGTTGGTCATTTGCCAGTCATATAAATTAACTGCAGCTGCTAGACGCTGGATGCTTGTCAACAGCTAAAGCCTGTCGCTTTCCTTCTCCCTCTCTCTCTCTCTCTGTCGCTCCCTATCATCCATATTTGCCTTTATCTCTTGTAGAGCTTTCAGCCGCCTTATAAACGCATATAGTTTACTACTACTTACTTGGCCAGCTTCAATTTATCAGTCTCTGTCCATTGTCTTACAAATTTGCTTTTATTATATTTTTTCTGCAGTTTCTTCTTTGTTTATTATTGGGTATTTTGGTGGTGGAGCTCGTTTATCAATGCGCCATTAAAGTGCGATGCCATGTGGCGCCCTCTGTCGGACATGGCGTTGCCAAATTGCAATATGGCGAATGGTGTTGCCTGCATATCCGTCGAATGACAAACGTTTTGTTGTCCTGCCAGTAGCAATAACAGCAACAACAACCTCAAACTGTCCACTGCTCACATATCGAAATGTTGCGCTCTTTTGTTGCTGTTATAGTTGTTGTTACGACTGTTGTTGTTGTCGCTGACTGCAACTAATATCCGTTTCCGTTGTAGACAAAATGTGTTGCCATTTATAATGTCAAGTGCTTGGCGCAAGGACAAAGTTCTGTGTCTGCCTGTTGTGTGTGTCTGTGTGTGTGTGTGAGTGTGAGGACGAGTGTGGCAATTGTGCATGTGAAGGATGTGGGTGCATTACAAGCATAACAATTTGTTTGGCTGCCTCTTCTCATATAACACTGCACACAATTTGGCAGTCAATGCCAATTAAAGGCTTTCAACAAAGCTAAAAAAAGACAATTAAATATTATAAAATATGAAGGATAAAATTAGATAATAATAAATTAATTCCATTATAGTATTTTTATTTATAAAAGTCACAGCTTCCATTGTAAATATAGTTGTCATTAATGACTGTAAATGATTTTTATGATCTACATATATAGTTTAACTTCTAATACTCTCATTTCCATTTTGCCATTTTAATATAATTGCTACAGTTTGTCTCTTACAATTTCGCTGCATTTGGCAAATGTTGCAATTTGTTTCGCTTTATGCAAAAATGTATAAATTTGTGCTCTTATACTATGAAGGTGTCCAATTCAAACAATTTGTGAAACAGCAAATATGGCAGGGACAGAGACAAATGAAGTTATTGAAACCTCATTATAATGGCACAGACGAAATGCGCCAAGCAATGTGAAACAGATGGAGATAGAATGGAGAGTCGTTGGCTGGGGGAAGAGGCATAGAGGGAATGTTGAGGCAAAGCTAATGCAATTCATCAAATGTCAAAATGCACTCGGAAATTCAACAGCCAAAAAATAGTTGGAGGCATTAATCACACGGCAGAACAATTGACCAGGCGAGAACGAGAATGGCGGAAAGCAGCGGGAAAACACTTTGGGAAAGCTCTTCAAATTGAAGAACTTTAAAGAGGAGCTGCCACTTTGAAGAACAATTTTTCAAAAAATTAGCCAAGACGTTGGCACTGCCTGAGCTTAGCCCCGGAGACAAGATGCTCTACGAACCAATCGAGCACGTCCAAATCTAATTTCTCTTGATTACGCAGTGGGAAGGCGGGGAAGAGGAAATCGGGAATGGAAATGGGAATGGGGGAAGTCAGACAACATGCGGGACCAAATTGGCTTTGGCGCTGCTCGACTAGCACTTCAATTTTCGATTGCAGACGCCACCAATCTTCAGTGCAGCTAGAGATGAGCGAGTGAAATATTAAAAATAACATAAATTGATCGACATTTATCGTTATTTAGTAACTAGTTTAATAATGTTATCTTTAGAAAACTAGGTTACACTTCTAAAAGTATTTTATTCATTTAGTTTAATAATCTTTTCTTCACTTCACGCGCTCATCTCTAGTCCCAATATATTGCCATCACTTGTCATCACTCGACAATTCCGTGTGCTTATAATGTCACTACGATGTGGCTGCCTCTTCTCTGCCACAGCTGTGGCATAGAGACACGCGTCACGCCTCGTCACACACTCATTCCCTCACTTTAAATCTTTTTAGCTGCCGCAAAATATGAAAAATCATTTGAATTTTCCCGCTTGTGCGCACAATCTTCAAGTGTCTGTCAAAATAATTAAACGAAATGGCCTCAAGACAAAATGCAGCATGGTCTGGAGCTTATCACAGACACCCAGAGATTTGACTAATGTTGCATTTACTACAAGTAAAATTCTACGCCCGATTAGGAGAGGGGGAACTTGTGACTGAGGGCGGCACACCCAACACGCCTCAGACTGCAGCCAAGTGCAGAAATGCCAGTTAATAAACGACAACCACGACGATGACTATTTAGTTTCTGTTTTTTATGACTTTCGTTGATTAATGAAAGGTTGCGTGATTTCTGGCATAGTTTAGCGATTAACATGGCAACTGCCTCGGGATCGGGATTTGTTTCGGGGAGTGCCTGGATGCGGGTCCCGGTAGCTTCTTCTTCTCACAGTTTAATGAACTTTTCACTGCTGTCAGCAGCCCTGCAACTTGGCAGCTGGCAATGTGGGTGGGCAACGCTTTTAATAATAGTCGAACAGACTTGAGACTCTGTCACTGCCAAGGCAAAAAGTTAATTGAAATGATAGCCATGTAGATGCTGTAATTGAAAGAGCACCACAATTTATGCAGTAATCAAAAGCTGTGATATGATTAGAGGCAAGCTGCTAAGTAATACAATATAGCTACTATTAAAGTAATCAAAGCTAAAGAGTGTTTGCTATCAATTAAAAATGTATCTTCAATAAATTACATTTACTATTGTCTTCAATGTCTTCAGTACTTAAGAGAAGTCCTACTTTATATAGAATTGTTTAAGACATCTCAAAGTAAAGAAAATAATCACAAATTTGCAATCAATTAAATACTAAATATATATCTTAAGTGAATAATATTAAGTTATCAAGGAAAGCGCTTATAGTATTACAAAATAAATTAACTTAAAGAGTTTATGTATTTAATTAAGAATACATTTTAAGTAAATTTAATTAAATATGTTTTATGGGAAAGTTCTGCTGTGTTTGAAAGGCTTATACTAATTACCACATAAAGTATACATTCAGCTTAAACACTTTCATTTCCAACATATGTATATTTAATAGCCTTGTAGGTTATTAGATGACATCCTTATCGTTAAGACATTTATGCTTTCATCAAGCTGCTGTTATCCCTTTATCCCCACTGAACTTTCTGCTTAATTATCTGTCATTTAACTTACCTTTTGACACAAAATACGCTTTTATTTACATTTAAATTTCTTCTTTCTTCTTTGCAGGTATGTTATTCTGCAGTAAAAGGGTCACTTTAACCTTTTTGACAGTCGGATCACGCCTGACATCCGTCTGGTCGGTCTCCCCACCTGTAAGTGCCAGACACTTTGACCTCCACACATGAACCGAATCACCTGCAATGCCAATATTTATACACTCATACATACACACACACACACAGACGTTAACAAACAAGTGAGCCATATGACAGAACCCAGAAGTCCTCTGACAATCCCTCACTCTGACTCTGTTCCCTCAACCATTTGGGCAGCAAGCTGTTAAGCTGGGCGTTAAATTGCTAAAAGCCTTCGCAGTTGGCTTAAACTAAAAGCCAGCATGGCTTAGTGCTTGGTATTTTTGGCTATTAATCAACTAAACGTTGCAACTATTTGAAATGGCCGGCACACTGAGAGGACCATAGTTGAAAGTAATCAAAACTCTGGTCCGTCGCGTGTTTTCACCCTTTTCAGTTAGTCGGTAAAAAATGTCAACTGAAACGAATTTTGTTTTTTTCTTTTTTTTGCTGCACAACCAACTAAAAATTCGTGCGGCATGAAAAAGAGGCGGTAAAATTTGATGCACATGTTCATCAATCAAAGCTGTAAGTCAGCCTCAATGTTTATTTCCATTTTCCCTTTTGTTTTCCCTTTGACTCGTTGCCACATTGTCTGGGCAAATATGCAAATATTGTAAACATTTTTCCGTTCAGTTTTCAATACGATTTCCATAGATTTTGTGTGCACACATAGTTTGTTTACTTAGTTGTTGTCGATTTGTAGTCAGCAACGAGAGGCAACTTTCCCATGTAGTCCCATGTAGTGTCCCTACAACAAAGGACGCTTGTTAAAAGCTTTCACGCTTCCTGTGCACCGTTTGCCTGGATCTGAATACAGAACCCTGCAATTTTGTCGCCTTGTCGCGCTTTTGTGTCATTGTCACCGCTGCCTAATTGCACTAACCGCAGCTCACACCTCTTCCCCCCCCCCATCCTACCCCTTCCTCTTTTCCACTCCCCTTTGAGGTAAGGCAGAAAAAAAAACACTTGAGTGTCAATTGGTATTTTTTGTTCCCCTTCTTTTTCACGCGTAATGAGTGCAAAACGGACAATGCGAACAATGCATTGGTAATTGTATGTGACTTTTCTGAGTGTGAGTGTTTGTATGTGTATGTGAGTTCTATTGTTGAGCGTAGTTTTTGAGGTCAGAACATTTTGTTCTATCTCAGTCTGTGTGTTAAGTTTATCGGCAGTTAAATCACTTTAATGGCCTTTGTTGTGCCAACGAAACGACTATGAGCTAAGAAAATGAGAGATTGTTTGCCATAGATATATAGCATAGTATATATTTATGCACTTGTATAATCAGCAATCGATAAACGAAATGAACTCAAGTTGATATGAGAGAAGTGTGAGAGAGACTATTAAATGAACAGTTTGAAGATGAAAAAATATCACTCGTAAAATGGAAACTTACTCTGCATTCCTACTAATTTGAATAGTTAAATTTAGCATGAGAGATAGAGTTATGAATTGAGCAATTACTGAATTTTATAAAACAAATATTTATTAGTTCTTTGAATAAGAATTTTCTTTATTGAAATGGGTGTTTGAGGAATACTTCCTTTGTTTCCATCTTCTCTACTTTAATTCTTTATATATTTTATTTCTACCCCTTTGGACAGCTCCAACAATTTCTCACCAGTGAAAAGGAGTATAATGTTTGATCTATTTGATATGTTCCTTCTGTTATTATCATCCCTTTCTTTTTCCCCTACCAAACCATTTATTTAATTCCCTCTTTAGCCGTTCTCAATTCAATCCACACTCTCTGGCCACTCGTAATATTATTTAATTCTTGTTGGAACCTTTTCAATCGCCTTTGTTCCCCACTTAATCCTCAACAAATGTGCCTTATCTTTGTGTTTTGGATTTTCGAACAACTTCGAGAGTACGGAACAAACACGTGGAACAAAAATAATCTCCTCGTCGAGCTAGACAAACGATGAAGGCACAAAAAATTATGAAAAACACACATAATTCATAATTCGTTTTTAATAACAACAAAACACAGTGAGGGAAAATGGAAAATCCAGAGATGGAACAGTACAAAACAAAATAGAATAGAATAATATGGAAGGCAGTGCTAACGAGAAGTGGTGAGGGGTGAAAGGACAGGCAGAAGGTGCTTAAGCACACGTGCGGCTTATCACACAGAAAAACCGACAGGAAATGAAAGCCGAGCCAACAAACTCCTTGACAAAAATGGAATGGAGATCCGTTATATCTCATATGCATTTTGTTTATGTGTATTGTGGAAAACTTGTGCGAAAACTTGCTTCAAACCCATTTCCACATTTCCAACTTCACACTGCGTACAGTTGCTCACAAAAGCTGCAACCTTATGCCGTTATCTCAAGCGTTGCCATATGTTGAGTAGCTTCTGAGGTAGATGCGACTACTCTGACAGTTTCTTTAGCCCGGCTAGACACATTTGTCATTTTATTTAGCATGTCGTCGGCGTTGCCACCTTAATGGCGCCAAAGTTTTTTCTAAGAGTTTTCCTTTCCATTGCATTTTGTTCTGCTCTTTGGAAAAGTATGGCATATGGTATGCTAGTTTATTCACTGAATGTGTAACGTTTTAATGTAGAAGTCTTCGATGGAGTATATACGCTTAAAACACTAAAAGCTACAGTTTTCCTTCTGTCTAAAGACATTTATTCTTAAGACTCAAATAATTGGATAATCATATCAAAATATATATAATTTGAATATATATAAATTGTTGTAGAATTGTATATTTACTTAGTATATAGTATATTCTGTGTGAGTTCCATCCACGTACTTTACTTATAAGAACATGCTGTAAGAGCATTAAGTCTTCGCCATTACTCAACTTATTTCTGTTCTCCTGTTTTCCTTTTGCATTTGCAGTTTTCTCTCTGCCGTCAGCTGGTATTTATTGCCACACTAACCGCAATTGCCTGGTTTATGAGGAACACCCAATGCGTGGCTTAAGCTCCCCTCCTCACATCTCTCACTTGCCCACTCCACTGCCATCTTCAGTTGAACATAAAAATTATGTTTAATAAGTATAAATTATGATCGAAGACTGTTTTTGCTAATCCCTTTAATCTTTTCGTATCGTTAACGGCGGACAAAAGCCTTGGCCAAAGTGCACTTTTGGGTTTCGACCAACCGCCAGTTCCCCTCTTCCTTGAGCAACTCATTGCTCCCCTCGTTTCACATACAATTCATTGAATGGGCACTCAATGCATCATTCGATTCAATGGAATTGCTCAGCCTCAATTCTCTAATCAATTTGGTAAACATCTGTCGCGTCCAGGATCAGGATAAGCAGCAGCTCCTGCAACGCACGCGTCGCTGCCAACGTCAGCAGCATCGGCAGTTGCTGCACATTATCCCATTTTGTAATGCACACGTAGACGATTCCCAGATGTCTATGATGTGTATGTTGTGTGTGTGTGTGTGTGTGTTGAGGGTTGTTGATGACAAAACGTCTGCCGCACATTTTTCAACGCTTCTTCCGCGTGTCCCGTCTGTGTCCTCGTTCCCTTGCCACTGTTCCAGCCGTTGGCATAGTCCAAGATTTTAGTTTCCTCATAATTCTCCTCCCGTGCGTGTCTCATTAACACTTCGATTACCGAGCACTTTTTGCTACTGGGGGGTTGTTTTTCCGGAATGAAATAATATATTTTATTTATCGCAGCTCCTAAAACAATTCTAGTTTATGCTCTAGGTAAATAACTCCAACCGCTGCTCTCGTTGTTATGAAATATTTAATGAGGCCTGACATGGACCGGGAAATAGTATGTGAATGAAAAATTTTCAATTAGTTGAAATTTATGTGACAGCGCCAGGAATAATAGTTTCTTTGAGGTTTTTATAATTTCAATTTCACTTTCAATTCTAGTTTTATTTGTTATTTTAATTGTGAAAAATTACCGGGTGCGATATGAATAATATATGCAAGGATGCAATTAGTAAAGTTGTCAAAGTTGTCACACTGAACGGAAGTTAAATGGGGTTGTCAAATGAATAATTGTTAAAAGAATTTTATGGAAATGCTTACTATAATAACGAAAAAAAGGCATATTTCAATGTACAACTCTTGAGTTTTAGTTAAATAATAGTGGATTAAATACTTACTGTTTAATTATGTCTGCTCTAGGTCCGTAGATATTTACATTAATTTCTTCTCCTTTATGTTCTCATAATTAGTTTTGTCCCCCACACACATATACGAGTTTACCACAAATACAAAGTTTTTAATTAAATATAAAATGACTTCCATGCGGGAAGAAAACTTAAATAAGAAAAAATAAGTAAATAGTGAAAAGGATTATAAACATATGTAATTAATAAAGTTATTTATATTAATATTTTAACTATTTTATTGACTGGAGAAATTATAGCTTTAAAAACTTGGTAATGGTTTTCTCATATCTGTTTAAGTGTCTGTATTTATTGTAAAAATATAAAAAACAATATAATAGGAATGAAATAATTAAGTTATCATAAATATATATAGTAAATATATAATATAAATAATATAAAATATTACAATGTTACTTAAAATCTACTTGAATTGAAAATGTAATGACACGATTTCTAGCTGACATTTACAATGTTTCTACCTGCCAGCTGAAATATCAGCTCATGGTGCCTCTCGAAATAACAACATCTGCCCCCTATCAATTGGGCCCAAAAGTGATTTACTCTTATACAAATCCATTCTGTTTGAGCCATTGTCAATTGCTGGCCATAAATTTGAACGCTGAACACAAAAAACGAGTCGCGAGTAAATCTCATTCAAGCCAAATAAGGTACGATCGGGTCACGTGCCTCTGCCTCACGTCACCTTTCACACAGCAGGCGAGGTAAACAAGAGTGCAACATGCAACGACGAGGCATGAAAGATTGCGACAGGCCAGGCGCCTGTTTGTGTGCAGCTTAAGTCTCTGATCCTAACTCGAGCCATAGGGGGTCTTATTGGATGGTTTCATCTTGAGAGTTTCATCAGCTGCCACAAGTTTCTTTCTTCTTTGTGGCAAATAATTTGGCGTTTATTTGCTCTGTGCAGTTTTCTTATATCGCGTTGCGTGCAAAAGTTTTAATTAATATTTGAGCAGCAACAAAAACAATAAACAGGCAGTGCAACATTTGGCTGCAAGGCAACAAACAGACAGCTGTCAGTCATTGTCAGATCAAGTAATAATTATTATATAATTGCCAGGCAACTGTCTGATGCTGATTTTGACGCATTGCAAATTCCAATTAATTATTGCCTGGCAGCATATATCAAATGTGTCCAAAATATGTGTATGCATTTGCCAGTTTGTTGGCCCACTTCTGCCAAAATACTAATTAAACAGTTCAGTTAGCGAGTCCACTCAGAGGATAGATTCTGGCCAACGATTCTATTTATGCATATCAAGTTGGAGACATTGGGAATTTGGTTAAGTGTAGTTGAAGTCTTGTCTTTATTTCAACGCTTCGTTGATAATTTATGGCTATTAAATTACATTTGCCTCTCAGTTTTAACCCTGAGCCATTCTATTACCATTCACCAAATGGCACATTTGTCATCCAACACCTTTGGCCTGGTTTTCGGCATCAGTTCACCTTCTTCGACTTGGCCAACACAGCGCTCAATTAGTTGACTCGATTTTCCCACGCTGCCTGCCAAAACGAATTCAATGTCACAACTTCCCAATATACTTTAAAGAGCGTAAAACTAAAAACCATCTATAAATATAGTCAAACTAACCGCGGAGACTTCAGCTTCTCCTGCGGGCGCTAAAAATACCAAAACAAAAACCAAAGCGCTATAAAAAATGTATTTTGGTATACTTTTGAGGAAATAAAGGGAATATTAGGTAGATATCTAAAGATAGATGTCTTAGATAGCTGCTAAATCTGGAAGGACCAGCACTTAAATTCGATTACATACTTAAAATATTCAACTGATATTCCAGTTGACTGTCTTTTGTTTCTTCTTCGACTATCTATACACCAGAACAATTATGTATTTGTGTTCCTCAAATTGTGTAATATAATATTATAGTGATTTTCTATCAAATATAGTAGCAATTTGGTTACCCAGGGTATCTCACAGTTTGTCATGCTTATGAAGAGGATTTGCTGACATTTGTGTGTTGTTGCCCACGCAACCGCAATGAAAACATCAAGTAGATGCAGCTTCCCCCTATCCCCCTGGCAATCCCATACAGCAGCAGCACTAGATCCGGCAGTCTGTCTCGTCGCATGCCCCTCCTTTCCACTCACTTCCCACCTTGGCTGCTCCCTGGCGATATTTATGCTGTTTGCTGTGGCACAAAGTAATTTGCATGCGCGTTAATTTTACATGCAAATAAATGTCGTATTTAAATGCAATTAAAAATGTTTACTTGGTTGCATTGGAGCCGAGACCCAGGAGAAGTCACAGCATCGACCGAAAATACGTCCTCGACTTTGGCATGCCTTCACATAGGCTGATCCTCCATTCCTCCTTCACTCTTCTCCTCGCCTACAGCTTCCCACCAAGGGAAGCAGCACGTGTGCAATTTAAACAAGGCGAAATCGTGACGTTCCCTGTGGGAATTGTTGCTGTCTGCCTACGGAAAGGGGGAAGTTGGAGGAAAAGTTACTTTTAATTTGCGCTACTTTTTAATTTATGATGTGGCATAATGGAAAATCAGCTGAGGCAAAGACGACAACGACTCGTCTCAAGCTCATCATTATCATTGTCATATGCGGCATTGCTTTTGTTTGTTTATTGTTGTTGTTGTTATTGCAGTTGTTGCTGTTGCAGCTGTAAGTTGCATTTGCATTGAGTGTGTGGAGAGCTCAGTTCATAGCGACAATCCTTGACGCAGCTGCACAAGTCGTGGAGTCAAAGACCTTCCATTAAAGGTTGCAAGACCGGAGCTTCTATTGTGTTGCCCCTGGTTACCCTTGATGGTTCGCAGAGAGTTAAGTAGTTAAGCCAACTAGATTTACATATGTAACATATATGTGTTTGTCTTCACAAGGTATATTAACTGGGCCCTTGCATAGTATAAAATACTTTCGAGGGTTTAACTTGATAATATAAGTAGAGTTATTGCAGACAATACTTTTAAATTTAGCCGCAATTTATTCTCAACTCATGAGCTAAGTCTGTAACTTTAAATTTTCTATCGAGTCTAGATTTTCAATATAATAATTGTCATATATTGTCAGTATATCTATCTTACCTTAACTTATATTGATATGTGTCTTAACGATATGTGTACAATTTCGTTATAATATGTAAACATTTAAAAACTAAAGTGTGATCCTAATTGAATATTCCAAGTAATCTGCCTCTAATCATTATACTTACCTTTCTGTCGAGGCTTCCTTAATTTGATTATAATATTCCAAATACTACAATTAATCAACCTCAAATGGTTCTCTCTACTTTTTCCTCAACTTCAACTTGATTATTCCAAGATTTTCACACTTTAAACCAGTGGTCGGCACCAACACAGTCATATGTTTTTTGCATTAGTGTGCGAATTAACAGAATTTTAACAGGCGTCAAGCATGTGCCGTTTCTTGCCCTTTATATTATTGATTCGCATCAAAACGGCTATATATTGGTCATAATGTGTATAAAAACGAATACTTTTTCAAAAAGTCCAAAAACCATTTATTTTTCTGTGTATATAATGTATAATTTGTCAAAATTGTGCAGCGTAGCATCACAATGGCTGATCAGAAGCTGATTCATTTTGCTTCGCCTCAAAAGTGACATTTCAGCTTAAAAGTGCCATAACAGCGACTTAACAGAAACAGCGAAAATTTATACTGTACGTGTGCAGGCAGCGCTGCGGCAGAGAAAATCCCTATGCACGGTGCGCGGCGTGTGCCGACCACTGCTTTAAACCTACACTCACCTATGCTCTAGCTATTCTAAACACTTCAACTATCTATTCTCTTTTCTCTCTAATCACATATCTATTACACTCCTGTTTAATTCTTTGACTTGAAAATTGATACATCAGCATGACACTCAGCTACCTGCATTCTACACTGTGCTACCCACGACGAATTCCCAACACATTCCAAACACAAGACACATTCTACACTCCACAAACATTGAAAATCGAGGCGCAACTAATTTGCCAAAATGTCAAGTGGCCGCTTAAGTTGGTTCCAGTTGCAAAGAGCTGTCGTTGCCGCGTTGTTGGTGCCGCGTTGTTGTTGCCTCGTTCTTGTTTGCAGCTCAGTGTACACTCGACAACAAAATCTTTCAAGTGGCAGTGAAAATTGCACGTATTTCTGTCGAACGACGACGAATTTGTTCAAGTGCCACACAACAACAACTACAACAACGACAACAATGTGTAGAGATAACAAACAGGAGGCAACAAGTTGTTGTTTTCTGCTGCTGCTGCTGCTGCTGATTTTATTGGCAGCACCAAAACCTTCTCTGACTTTAATTCCATGTGCATCATTGTGTAACCTGTAAAAATATTTTGTTGCATTGATTTCGTTGAATTTGAGAGTTTGTCATCAGCACACTGCTTGAGATCTGCCTTTGTACACGATCTTCTACTCTGAATCCCAGTTAACAGTTGGATAAACATGACTCACGGTAGAAAGTTGAGTGGATAATTGAAATTTTAGAATAACAAGTGTTGGAATTGATTGGGTATAAGTTGTAAACGGAACTCAAAAATTGTAGGCTAGACTTCTAATCATAAATGTTTTCTTTATTACTGTGGAAATTCTTATTATATCTCATGTCATAATGTAAGCAGTCTCAATAACAAGAGTTTTCCTTAACTTCAACTTGTAGAAGAATTAATTATATACTCGTAGATGGCATGTATTCCATGCTACGTCAACTGAGCCTTGTTAATTTTCAAGGTATACAATATTTAGTATAATAATCAACAAATCAAAAATAAATGAAGCTCAAATTACTGTTTTATTTATATTTAATGCCTTAATTTGCAATGATTATGCTTTATTATTAGAAAGTATTGCGAAGTGCTTTTCCTAAATTTATTGATTTCCCCCATCTGTAAGAAATACATAACTCAAGTGTCTGAGACGCTTCCTACTTGGCCCGACAGCCGAACACTAGTATGTCTGTTGCCACGCCCCATAAAATCAGAGTTCAATTAACATGTTTACGCAGTTTACGATTGCGAAATGTAAAACAAGCCATTCAAATCGAGCTCAGAGTGATGGCAAGACGGCAAAAGCAGTGAAAGAGGGGGAGGAATAGAGGTAGCACTTAACCCGTCGCAGACGAAATGGAGGCACCAATAACACTTAAAACCGCATATGGACTCTTCGATTCCGAAGTTGTCCGGCAGCCACTTTGTAGCCCATTTAACGCTAAATGCGAGCAGGCAAATAATGGAGTCATAAAACTAAGCGCAAAAATCCAAATAAATATTAATTTTTAAATGGAGCTGGAATGTGGTTGTGGTTGTGGCTGTGGCTGTGGTTGTGGCTGTAGCTCTGGCTGTAACTGCAACTGGGTGGCATGCAACGCTGAGGTGAGACGAGAGTGCGAAGAAAGTGCGTGGAATGAAGAATTGTGAGTCAATTAGCATTGGGGCATTGACCAAATGTCAAATTTGTGCAAATTGATGAGATGTTGACATATTGGGTAAATTTATACAAATTAAATTATTAAAAGGAGGCAAAGGTTTGTCGTTCTTCTCCTGCAGCGTTCCTCCCTCAGTTTGCCCTTCGTTTTTGACTTGTCAGGCTGTCAACGTTTTGTTTTGTTTGTTTGTACACTGAGCTAAAGCTGCGCATGGTATGCGGCTTGTCACTGCCAGCCACTGGCTCGTCTCGTCATCCAGTTCCCAGACCGATGAGGAACTGACAGAGGTAGTGCAGGGACTGAGGGACTGAGGGACTGAGGGATGTGTTGGCAACGGATGAGAATTCTGCGGGTAAAACTTATTTATAAACATGCGACTGTAGAAAGAGGTTTGTGTTCGGGAGCGAGCATAGATGGGGGAACCCCATGAGAGTCCGTGTCAAACATGAGGACTACCGCAACAACAACAATGAGCATGACAACAACAGCAGCAGCCGTGGCAGCAGCAGCCGTGGCAGCGGCAACAATAACAAACAAAATGAGAACTGGTTTGGCAGTGCATTGTTGTGTTTTTGCTGTGACAATCAAAATAAAAATAATTTAAATACCCCTCCCCGGACCACCGACAAAACCTCAACGAAAACGAAGCGAAACAAACCAAACCAAATGTTTGCAACTGTCACAGAACGGCAGCTTCAAAAAATAAAAAAAAGTTTTGTTTCGTTTTGTTTTCGGTTGATAAAAACGAAAAATATTTTTCGGCTTTTGTTTTTGCATATTTTAAAGATTAGAAATATTCAACAAAAAATGTGGGCAACATTTTGAAGTCAGTTGCGAGTCAGTTAAATGCATGTCAGCAACAGATAAAGATGGATGAGTTGTCATGTGCAGTTAGTCAAACTAAATTTCAAAACTCTGTCCTTTTTTCATAAACAAATATCGAATTTTGGTAAGAAAAAAAATGTTTGCTCAATAAGTTTGTTCAACTTAGTTTTCTCACATTTTACCCGACCGATATTGCACAGAATAAAAAACTGCTTTAAGCCGTTCTTCTTTTGATAATTTGCCAAATAAAATGTGTTCATGTTGTTCGATTGCCCTGTTATCGAACATGTTTGTTTCTTTTTTTTGCCATCTGTCATCTTGGTGGAACCCTCTGATTATAGTATGTTGGCTCCCCTTTATACCTAGAGCCACATCTGTCCAACAATTTGCGCATTTTTATGACACTAAATGTCACTAATTTGACAGGAAATGTCAGCGAAGCAAATGCGAATATGGAGTATCTCAACAAAATGCATAAACTTTACGAGTTTATTTTTATTTCCTTTTTTTTAGCACTTTTAATGGCAATTTGTCGCATTAGTTTGTCACATAAAATGACACTAATACATAAAGTATAAAGAATCAGAAATTATGAGGGTTGTTGAATTGAAACGGAGACCGACATTTAGCAAGGCATAATAATAGAGTTAAACGGGAGTTATTTGAAATCGGACATTATGTTTAGTTATAAAATTATTTTTGTTTTTGCTTTAAGTAGTATTTGAAATGATTAGCATCGATATATGTTCTTATATTGCTTAAATTTGTGAGTTTGTGGGAATGTTAATAGGAAAATGAAGTGTTTATTTTGAGCAGCTTTTGAAAGAATATATGTACATTAAAAATGATCTCACTTAGTGCTGATAGCTGTATTAAATATTTGCTTAAATATTTCACTTTTAATAGCCACTTTCAGCTAATGTCATTGCAACATTTTGATGGCCCAAGTAAACTGAAAAAGCCCTCTAGTTAATTTGCTTTCAGTTCAGAATTTCTCAACAATTGCATCGCCTTTCCATATATGGGGCCAACACATTCCATTCATTGGCCAAATAAGGTCAAAATTGCAAGACAGAGGAAGAGAGAGAGAGAGAGAAAGAGAAGAAGAAGGAAAAATAAACATGCAACTTGGTTATGATTTCTTGGGAAGTGTCTGGCTGTTTTGATGTTATCCCTTTTCCCGTTTCTTTGCCTTAATCCTAATTTATGCACTTATAATGATGAAGCAGCTCATGATGCAGACTGTTTTCCCCTTCTATCAACTGTCTCCCCTTTGCGGTCTCACTTGCTTAATGCATTTGCGACTCGCTGGCTTTTAACCTTTCTTGTGGCCGACGTTAAGATTAAGTGGCTTACATTTTGCGACGCGTGTTGCATCCACCAAGTTGCCGTTATGCATTTTGAGCGGCAGACAATGGCAACATCGTAGGGTTGACAACGTGCCCAATTCTCAAACTTAAATTGGCTTTTTGGTCAGCAGTCAGTCGTCTTGAAGGAGATTTTGATGTATTGATCTTGACTTAACTTTAAGGCGTTCATAATGAATTGTAAACGCAGCCACGTGTGACGCACAGGGTTGTATCTAAGTCAAGATACAGTTAAGTAGATTTCAATGTAACACTTGAATCCCCCCTCAATTGCCACTTCGTGCCTCACACTTAGCCAGTTTCCCCCCGTCCACTGGGATGGCTCATTGCGCTTCATTGCACGCCACAAACTTGTTACTAGAACTTCGTTTTTCCCCCTTGAACACAATTTCTTACAACTGTTCTCCTTTTGGCTTTTTTTTTGACCATTTGTTGGACACGACTGCAACGTGTTCCACTTCATGGTTCTGTTATTTTAAATTTGTCATGAAAATATTTTGATTGTTGCGCATTTCTTCCCTCTTTACAGTTTCTCAAATATTACTATTATTATTATTATTTTATAACAATTGCTTCCCTTTGCATTGCCCTTGGATGTTGCCACATGCTCTACATGGGTTCTTTAAATTAGATTCTGCGGTTTTCCATGCTGTCTGCTGATATGTCTGCGAGGGCGCCATATCATCCCCCCAAATCAATCGACTTGCCTTGTTTGTTCATTTGTCTGTTCGTCTGCGGTTAGACACACCTCTCCCGCTCCTTCTCTCCGTCCCCTTCCCCCTCTTGCCTTTGTTCTGGCTAATTGCTTGTTTATCTGGGCAACAACAAGGACAAGTATATATCTTCATGATGTTTGCCAACTCGCTAATTAATTAGACTCTGTCGAACTGTCGAAAGTTGACTGCGCAACTTGCAACTTATTTTTAATCGCGCAGACACATATTGAACAAAAACCACAACAACAAGTTGGAAGCAACACTTGGCATGCAAATGAGACCCAAAGATAGACAGCAAAACAGACGGTGCCATAATCCAATTTAAAAAACCATTGGCGTTGCTTCCTCTCCCCCTTATGGTCCCTTTTCCCCACTGCATAAATCAAGACACACTGCGAAATTCGTTTAACATTCATATCTTGTCAGAATGTAACTTATATTTTAAGCTTTTTATCGTCTTTAAAAACGGCTGCAGTTGTCAAACGACGCGCCTCCCATTACTCATGCCCCAAGTGAACTCATTCAGAGCTATGAATGAAGCTTCCCCGTATGAGGCAGAGTCTGGTGCTACCTGATGAGGCAGTGAGACGGAAAGCTAGAGGGTGTGCGGCAAGTTGAGACTGAAGCTGGCGCTTGTTGAGCTTAATTTTTGGCCGTTGGGGATAGTTGATTTAGTACGATTTATGCATTAGGGTTACTCACTACAAGCACAAAAAAATATTCTCATAAGGAAATTTTATTGTAAGGTATTTCAAATATACAAATTTATTATAAAGTACAAATATCAGGTTAAACGAATTATTTTGAGGGGAAATGCACTAAAACTATTATATGGTACACTCATATATACAACACATATTTAGTTGCAAAAGGGTTATTCATTGTATGAAGGGAGTGCAATAAAATTAACTACTTTTTGTTGAAAGTGAAGGAATATACATGGGATGTAACTATTGAGCGAATTTAACTTGGGGATAAGATATATTGAAAACAATTTTAATAATAAAACTTCAATAGAAATCGTATCTTCTTATATTATTCAAAATATGACTCTATCATTTGATTTGATGTCAAGCTTTGTGTTTAAAAAATGTATCTTTACTATATATGTGACTATATATAAAGTCATATAACTAGAAAAATTCAATCTACATATTCGTATATCTTTATATTTCTTGTTATAAATTTTCCCACTTTAAGTATCAGCTTTTAATCGAGTTTTCCTTTATTCATTCACTTCTCACAACTGTAAGCAGTAATTTTTTGAAGCACTGTGAATGGAATCTGTTTTCACTTTTGCAGTGTCGTAATTCAACTGCACTTCCGTATTTTTTTTGTCAGATGAGATTTAATGTGATGCCATTTAAATAATTTCATTTATTGTTTCAGCTGTTGCTACTTAATCGTATATATATATATATATATATATATATTTATGCACTTCAAATAGTGAGTCACCCTGTGGCAAACAGCTGCACGCCATCATTTTTATAGCATGCCAAATCTTTAGCCTCGCACAATGATTGCTAACTACAAGTACAACAATCAGCAACTGCAGCAGCAGCAGCAACAGCAACAACTACAACTCAATTGGCAGCCACGTGTTGCATGTGGCACGAAAATGTTGTAAATAATATTTATGTTTTGTGGCGACGGCTGCTTAACACCTCCAGTTACACAGCTATGGACATGGCTCGAATTGCGCTTTATGGCTAGAAAACTGGCCACAAATGCGAGCTACTTAAAGTCGGCTCATATATCAGCGGCTTTATGGATTAAATGCGTTATAATTCAAGCCGCATGTCTATTATGGGGGCCACCTGTTGAAGACGTTGTCACGTATCTGCACATGCCACATACATTCCGCTATAATCAACATATATATGATATATGCAACTGAACTTTGACTGGAATTTCAAATGTTTTGACTGTCTTTTTATGGCTAGTCGCAGATGGCCAACAATTTAATGCTTAATTGTGTGCATTTAAGTCGTTAACTTTGCGTTGCATTTTTGCTGTGGCTATTAAAACTGTAAGCTTGTAAATTTTGCCACTAATCGCAAAACTCTTGGCAACAACACGCACTTAATGAGCTGCAGACGAGGCACGACATTTTCGCGTGCTTATTTATAGCCAGAGAAATACAAACTAAGTAAATTATGGCTAATATTATGTTGATAATCGCAGCAGAAATAGCAACAGCTAGAGCAGCAACATAGAACGGTAGCAACTGTTGCTGCTGCTGCTGGCGCCAGGCAACTTTCTGTTGTTGGTTTTGCTGTTGCAGTTGCACGACGACAACGGCAACGACAACGTCGTCGCAAAGTCTGCGATTTTTATCTGTAAACATGCAACTTATCGCGCGTGTTGCCTTCTGTTGTTGCCGTTGTTCTTGTTCTTGTTGTTGTTGCTTTTCTTGGTCATGTTGCTGCCTACAAATTGCACGCTGTCATGTGCTGTGAGGCGAGGCTAGTGTCATTTGCATTCTACTTGCGACAACATGTTGCAGGAAGCACAGTGACAGAGAGACACTGTTGTCAGCGCTTGTCAAATGGTATTCTATTCTAATATTGTTAGGAATCTTATGTGTAATGACACTTTCGTGCACGCTGTCAAGCAATTCATTTTAACAGAAATGTTACATTTAACAGTGTCATATTTCTGTTAACTTTAGCAGTTATGCTTAGTGCCACTGTCAATCGATTACATTAACATTATTGTGATAATATGACTTATGCAATATTTGAGCTAAAATTTTTGTCTGTAAATTATGTATCTTCTTAGTTGTGTTAACAGCAATAAAGGCAATTGCATTATCAGAAATATTTTACTGCGAGTTCTATCTTTTAGCAAATGATATTTAAAAGTTAACATATTTAATGAGATTTTAGCTTTAATTATGTTAATAATTTTAATCAGTTATAAGTTGTATTCAGTTATAAGCATTATCATTAACAGAATTATGTTAATGCGAGTCTTTTATGAACAATTTTAACAGCGCTTGCTATAAACTTTAGTAAGAACTGTGTTCATTAAACATTTTAGTTTCATTTGGTATGCAAATAAATCTGTCTTTTTTTCTTCATATGAGTTAAATTCCCGCGAAAATGTGAATAAATTTCCTTTTTATATCCATGTAAGCACTTCCCATTGCCTTGACTCATAACGCGCCGTTAACTGCATTAAGATGACGGCAATTGTTTGTTGGCTTTTGTCAGGTTAACAGCTTAATAATTCACATAGTTCTCTCTCGCACACCGACTCACCTGCCATGCTCTGTCTCTTGCTGGCTTTGTCACATGTGTCATGGTCATGTCACATTTGTGTTGGGGAAGTCTAAGCTCGCACCGCTTCTTGTTGTTGTTTGAACCTGAGCCCGACAGGCTCTTAAATTATTTACATACTCGCAACACACATGATTTGCATGCGTGGCAACTTTGAATGTCTTCAATGTCGCCCCGTGGCGTCTCCCCGCGCGTTTCGGCGCGTCGGCGTCGCATAAACATGTCATATTATTTTTTTACTGTCTGATAAAAGCTGTGACCAAGGCATCAACCATGGCAAGTGGAGGCATTCGGACTGCGCACTTGATACTCGAATTTTTATGATGATGCGTCATAAAGGGGCAGCTGTGGCAAACAGAGAAAAAAACGGAATGTAAAGAGAGGCGCACAGAAGTATTTGAAAGGACTTCTGGGTAGCTGAGTGTGTAGCCAGCTTATCAATGCAAAACAGACGCTTGGCATTAGCTGGCGTCCAGCTTCCATTTCATATTCAAAATCACGCCCCCGTCATCCGACTCAGCTGCCCCATTGTCCACGAACGCGTTGAAGCAACCCTTGAGGGATTAAATTTCAACAGTTTTGCTGCGCGTTGCGCATTCTTGGCCAGCACTTAGCCAGATTCACTGCTGCACCACCCACCCAACCACTTACCAACCACCCTCTCCAACCCTCTCACCATCGTCTCACCTGCTGCAGCTTTTCTATTGCCGGCTTTTCAGCGCTTCGTCTATCTGTCTGCCTCGTTTGTCTGGGATTGGAAATGGGTCTGGCGTTCAGTTAATGAATGTAATCGCCATAAGCTGCCTTGTTTCCATAGACCTGAAGGGGGAGCTAGAGTTAAATATACTTTCCCAAGCTCTTGCTCTCTAATGAGAGACGCCTGTCTACAAAATATTTGCTTGTAATTGGGTTCCTTCCCCAAATTGCCTTTTGGGGATGCTGCGGGAATTATGAAAGCACGAGAAATGCATTTATTATTTAGAGCACTTTTATGTAGAAGTTAATAAAACGATGTTTTGCTTGTTTATAGAATGCGGCTATCTATAAATAAGGGGGGATTATAACTTAAAGTTTTTCTTTTTCATATTGAAAAGTGAGATTAAAAGAAACTTGTTTGTAAATCTGATTGAAAATGTATTTATACTTATTCAAATGCTTACTAAAAATGTAATTTAAATTTTGTGAAGTAAACTTAAAATATATTTATTATTTTATTAATATTTTAGAAGCATACTGCCAGATGTTAAAATTCTATTTAAAGTTTATTTACACTTAAATTATTTTCAACACTTTTCTGCCCTTGTGAATAAAGTCCTGTGTAGTTTAATTGTAAAAGCAGACGAAGTGGAATAACAAGATGAATAAAGCAAATTGAAATGCGACGAATGGCAAATAGAATAAAATAATCAACAAACAAGCAGCAACAAATAAGGTAATGAGTATACGCCGTGTCTGACAATACGAATTACAATTGCCAAAAGGGGGGAGAGCCTTCTATGAATGCGCAGTTGTTTTTGTTGTGTAGAAAAGTGAAAAGCATGTAAATGCCTTAGGCGTTGTTTTGGCTACCCTGAAACGAAGAGTCGTCTGGCAAACACTTGAGCAGCTGGACAATGTGTTTGGCCGTTGTTCGTGTTGCAGGAAACAGAAATAATTGTGGGAGTTGACGTCACAGGGTGCACGTTTCAATGCCAAGTGGCCCGCAGGGCAGCACGACAGCCAGACAGACTGAGGCAGCAGACACAGCAATGGCAACAAGGGATAACAAACAGGCGACATGCCTCATTACCAAAGAGCAGGAACAGGAAACGAGTTCAGACGAAGCTGCAACGAATTATAATGCTAATGAATTTAAATTGTTAAGCTGCTGCTGGTTAACGCGGCGTATGAGTAATTTAATTGTTGAAAATGAAAATTGAGCCTAGAAAGTTGTCGCATGTCAATGTCAAGTGCAAATGTTGCAACGGCTGCACCGCAACAACAGCAGCCACTGTGGTAGCAACAACATTGTTGCCTCATTGTTATGGCGACAATTTTACAAAATGAGGTTTTGCTGTGGAATTTTATCATTGGATTTTGGGGTAGATTGCAGTCGAAATTGGAATTGGAGTTGGAATTGGATTCGTAAGCCCGCTGGGCATGTAATTCATTTCTTTGCCAGTCCTTGACTTTGACACGAGTTGAAAAAACTACAAAAAATAAAAGAAGCGCCGCCGCAGGCGTGACTAAAGTCCGCCGCATAGCACTTCATAAAAAAGCCGTAAAATTTAACGACTCCTACTATATACACATACATATACATATACATATACATATAAAGTTTACATTGCATATTTTTTCTGATGTCATTCCTTTATCGGAATATTCTTTTTTTGCAGACGGAACTCTCGCACAATCTGCAACAATTGTCGGAGAAGGCACGTTCCACAACCGAATTCATACAGCGGCTCAAAGGCATGAGCGACAAAGTAACCGTAAGTTGCCGAAGAAATTGTAAATTGTTAAAAGTAAAGAATGAATACAAAAAAATGTATTTTAATTATTTACGCGCAGGAATCCTGCATTGAATTCGAGCGTCTGGTGCACGCTCAATGTGAGGCTCTCATTCAGGCGATTCACGACCGTCGTGAATACTTGCTGGAGGCCATACGCATGGACAAGGATACGAAAATCAGAATACTTAAGGTGTGTGACATCCTTGAGTCATTTAGTTACCTCCCATCAACATCTGAGATATTTCTGCTTTTCTTTAAACAGGATCAACAATCGAATTGCACGGGAAAGTTGCAACAGACAACGGGACTTATTCAGTTCTGCATTGAGGCTTTGAAAGAGACTGATAGCGCCGCCTTTCTACAGGTGTGTAGCCCTGGCAAACCTTTATAAATATGAATAAAGCTTTGATAATCTATCTTTCTTTATCTCTCCTTAGGTTGGTTCCATGCTAATCAATCGTGTGGCAAACACGGACATGACTTGGCATCAGGAGGTCACAAATGCTGCGCCTCGTGTTTCGCCAATAGTTGACTTGACCCTGGATGATGCAGCCCTGGCACGCGCTATTGATAATTTGAATTTTATTCAAATGAAAGGTACGTAAATTGCCATTTTATTTTCTTACCATTTCATTAACTAATTCAAGTTACTAAAACTGTTGTTGCAAGTAAATAATTAATTAATGAGTTAACATGTAAGAATTTCAATTATAGCCGTAAATAATGTTTCTAAAAGCTATATAAAATCGTAGGAAATACCCAATAATATATACATTATGATATAAATTACTTCAAACAGGTAATTTCCTTATATTTCTTAGAGGTAGAAGAACTTGAAAGTCTGCTTCAGTTTTCTGATATCCCTCATAACTAAACAATACAATATACAATATCAATAGAAATATATGACTTTTAAAATAGACTTCAATTGATATTTAGCCGCTAAATATGTACTTCAGATAGAAATTTAAGGCAGAGTTTAACTCAAGTGTGTATTTTCAACCCTTTTAAATGATTTAGTTTTATATTGCCAAAGCAGATCGTATCGTAAATATTGTCACTAATTTTCACTTGGTAAGCTAAAATTGTGGCACACCAACCCAAGCACATTAACACCTTTATACACACTCACACACACACTCTACCCACACAGCAGCACACACCCTCGGAAAGTGTTGAAACAATAGAGAGCACTCATTAAGTGTCATTGAAAAGTACGCTCTGGAGACTTGTATAAAAATAGTTGAGATAGTTGAGGGCATTCCCAGGAGGGAACCTCCAGCTCCAAACTCCTTTCTCGCTTTCCCCAATTGCATTGTGTGTTATAAATAGAATTCGTAGTACAGCAGGAAATCGAATAAAGAGCAAAAGGGGCAAAGTGCAAAGTGTGAAGTGAAACGAATCGCAGTTCCATTTCTTTCCTGACAAATTTTCCAATGAAAGGGCCACACACACACAGCTACAGAGACACCCACATACACACTCCCTCACATATACCAAAAATATAAAGCAATTCAGACGAAAGTGTTGAAACTCGAGACTTTTCGCTTTGCGATTGCTTACAATTTATGAACACAACTGAAGCATACTATAAACCCAAACCAATATTAAGAAATATGCATAAATGAAAACAAAAACATATAATATAGCTTATAAGATATTTGGGACTGTTTTAAGTGTCTAACTTTTTGTGCTTCTCTTTTATCTCGTGCTGCTCACATATTACACAACATTTGTATGTGCCGCTTGTGCTCTCATTAAAAACTCCACAAAAAATACCAAAAATAATACCAAAATACCAAAACATTAGCAGTCAAAGATGAGGATGAAAGATGTCCGGCAGGTGAGCAACTAATGCAACCCCATCAACAGCAACAAAAACAAAATTAAACAAACCAAATTTTCCAAACAACTTTTTAACTCTTTTCCGTTTCACAAGAAACATGAAACCCATAAAAATGCATCACAATATTTGTATTTCCATTGTTTTTATTACTGAACAAATTTATTAAAAGAAAACCGACAACTTTTTCTTTGGTGCTATAGCTATACATCACATACATTCACACATACATTCACACACATACACCAACCACATGCATTGCAATTTTCCATTGTCGGCCATTTTGTTTTTCCATGAGTTTTGCTTTTGTTTCTGTGTACGCGCCTACGCATAATAATTTTCACATTTTCTTTTCAACAACAGCCAGAAATGCCACAAATATAAAAAATACAAAAATCTGAACAACTAAAGTTATGGTTAAGTCCTTGGAAAGCCGAATACTTAATACTCTTAATACTTTATTTATTTACGATTAACTTGAATTTTTCTTTTTACAATTCTATAATATCCAAAATTTGCAGATATTAACTAAAATAATATCGCACACTTGCTTAAGTCTTAGATTTAAAATATTAATTATTTCAAATGCTTTAAAATAAAACTGATGAATTGAAAGAAGTATTTGCATTGATTAAAATACAATTAGTAATAGTATATTTCTAAGGTGGAGCTCAGAAATAACCTCTTTAAAGTGTTACAAATATTGTAGCTTATTGACAACACTACGCATAGGGTATAAAAAACGCTGTCAAAATATTTCCTCTTCCGTTGCGGCACCGCAAACTGTCAACGATCGCAGAGCTTCAAATGACATAAATTTTTTTACGCACATTTATTTTATACTTTTATTATTTTCGCCTTTTGCTGCCTGTTTTTTTTTATTATTTGATTCTCTTCATTCATTCTCCTACATTCTGCATTATTTCACGCTTAAGCTTTCATTTTTTATTTTCCTTCAGTTTTTTTATTGGGATATTTCTGTGTTTGAGTGACCCGCCTGAGGCGAACGCTTAGCTCATGCTTTATTCTTGGCCGTATCCCTTTCACTTCTCCTGATTGCCCCCTTTCTCTTACCCTTTCAACACACACCTTAAATTACAAATGCAAACTTTTTACCTGCCTTTCTGACATTTGACAGCTTGGCGCCTTTTTAATTTGATGTCAACGACAGCCGCCATTTTAATGCTTATTTTGTGGCATACTTTTGGGCTCTCATTTATGTGCGTATTCGTGTCATAAATTTTTATTGTCAGCCGTTGGTTTTATGCTTTTCATTTCGGGGCGTGGCACAATTAGTATATAATGTATGTATAATGCTTTCGAAATTGTACAGCCCAAATGGGGCAGATTTCTTATGGTTTCTGGTTTTCTAAATGCCAGTCCATGTGAAATTCATTCGGATATTTCGCATTTTATATTCAATCAGCTTTAATTTATCAACTTGTAACAAAAACTCACTCTGCAATAACTGAGTGATTTCATTTTATAGTCTATACTGATATGTAAGCTTTAAATTTATTCGAAAATGTATAAATTTTGTTGAACACCCTTGATTAAATCTAATTTTACGCTATTATTTGTGCTTGTCGTTTATTTATTGGATTTTTAAACTACAATGTTATGTTTAATGTAATTGATGAAATGGTTTTGTGTAAGCGCGTTTTAGTTTTAAGTTTACTGTCGCTGTCTCTTTCCCAAATTTATTATTATGAGATTTTCAATCTTACAATTGAAAGGTCTTTAATAGTAATGAATTCCTGAAACACGTTCATGTTTTAAGTTTGCTATCATTTTGCCTATTCTATTCCTTCTGGGACTTTATTCTCAATATACTTATGTGTATAATTTTATATCTTAAAGGTGAATTTTGTTATAAGAAATAGTTTTCTGGAATGATTTATTTTGAGGTCTACAAACACTTTTCGTTGCCTTGTTCTTGTTGACTTCCTGTTTAGTTTTAACAGGCATTTCCTGGACTAACTTTAACTTTAGTTTGCCCACTAACACAAACTCCCACACACTCCCACACACAAACACACATATACGCCTACACATATCAAGTTGTAAACTAATTGGCGAATAATAACTATATATGTAGCTAACGTATTCAATCTTCCCTGCCCGCCCACAGCTCCGATGACGCCCAAAATATTGCCAACGGATTGTTCAGCGGAAAATAATTCAGTTACTGTTGCGTGGCAGCCACCGAATCATTCCTTTGTCGAAGGCTATGTCCTGGAACTGGACGATGGCAGCGGCGGTGAATTTCGAGTGAGTAGCCAAAGAATTCAATGAATGAGTGTTGAATGATTGTGAATGACTGTGAATGTCTTGCGAGTGCATGCCTTAATATGAATTCGACATTTGCCAATTTTTGCAGGAAGTTTACTGCGGCAAGGAAACAATTTGCACCGTTGACGGTCTCCACTTCAATTCCATGTACAACGCCCGCGTGAAGGCTTTTAACAGTGCCGGCGAGGGTGAATACTCCGAGCTGATTGGATTGCAAACGGCTGAAGGTGAGTTGCCCCTAGCTTCCTTTTTCTACTTCCTACCCATCACTATCCCTGCTAGTCGTACTAGCTTTTTCAATTAAACTCCCAGTTATAAGCCCCGTTCTTTTCGTCCCGCTTTCTGTTCTGTTTTGAGCTACTTTGCCAACCTGTTTTATAATTTAATCCTTTTCGGTCATGCGCTGAACCCGTGACGTACCATGTCCTTCCAGGTTTTTCCTTCCTGCCCGTTCGCGTCCCCTTCATCCTCTTCTTTGGCTCATCGTGCTTTGCATGTCAAACAGCCATTGACCCCTTTTTTGCGCCTCTGGCCGACCAAAGGCGATGGCGACTCCATTCGCAATCCAATTCTCACTTGATTGATGCATGCGGCACCTGACAAGACTCCACCTCCACCTCCCTGCCATCTCTCTGTCCACCCCCTTTAACCGCACATTGCAAATGAAATCGTTGCTTCAAGTTATTTAATTTATTAAATTGCCAGCGCATTCTTGGCCATGTTCTCAGTTATCCTTGTCGTTTTATTAGTTACTCTCCTTTAATTTGCAACTTTTAATTGATTATTGCTAGGGTAGCCAGTTGTCGCCCCTTTCCTCCAATGTGGAAGGGGATTTAGCTAGAGACATTGACCAGCTAATGCAAATTGTTATTTTATAAAGTGTTTACATTGCGTCGTGTACGCCTAAGTAATTAACGGGTAACTGGTAACGGGTCACGGCTAAGAGTTAATGACACGTAACGGTTATTCTGAAGGGGGTTTTCAGTAAATTTTTAATGGGTTGGGTCTGGCTTCAGGGCGGGTTAATACGTTGAACACCCACAAATTAGGGGTATAATGTTGGGAATGTTGAACAAAGTCGAGATATTTTTGTGTTAATTGATCAAATTATTCAACTCTTCTTCTCTATGAGAGAAATTGGGCAATTTATAGATGCAATATGAACACTTTTAATATGACATTTAATAATAATTTAAATATATATTAAAATAAGAAATTGTTAGTTATATTTGTATGACAGTTTCGGTAAAGATATTAAACTAATTCTATCAAGTTTAGTTTTAAGTATTAAATAAAATAAATAGGTTATTTACATTTTGGAGACATTTGTCAAATAAGCAAAATGAAATTTGTTATATATAACAAGATAGATTCAATTTTGAAATTTATTCAATTAACTTTATTGAAAACTATTTTTATGGACTGTTTTATGGACTTCAATTACATTTACTTCCATTAAGTTCCACAACTTAACTGACCTCTTGCCTGTTGCCTGTTGCGTGCTGCAAAGCAACTTAAATGGCTTAGACGTAAGTGCAGCCTTAACTTAACTCGCATCTAGACTAGACTTATTTGTTTTCGATAAATGGCTTGGCATTATCGCAATATCATATTTGGACATAAACAAAGTCAAACAATGAGCTTCTGTTGGCCTGCTGGTGGACTGGCTTCTGGCCACACAATTGCCTTTAGTGGACAATAAAATGACCTCGAGTCGATGCTGCAGCCGCAACGTCATCATCATCAACAGCAAAAACAACGAGGGAAAGATGAACCTCATCCTCTAGTTGCTTGTGATTGTGGTGAGCGGCATTCCCCAAGCGACTTGACTTTGGCCACTTAATGCGCCACAACAATAAAAGTAAATTTAATAAAGTACTCGACTCTGGCGTTGCTCGTAGCATACTTTGCGGCGCATAACAGCATAAACTATCGGACATTGCTATTGCAATGGAATCGAGCAACTGGAGCTGCAACTGGAGCTCACCATGAAGCCCTGTCACTGGCCACTGGCCACTGGCCACTCGTTGAGGCCACTTGAGCCTTGACAATAGAGAAAATTGCAGGCTCACAGTGCACAGTGGTTGAGGATATGAAGAAGAGTTGTTAGGAAATTAGAAAAGTTTTTACAAAATATAAAGATTAGTAGTATATCTGAATTTATCTAAAAACTAACAAACTGTGGTTTTTAAAATATTGAAAGTAATGTAAGTTAATAAATAATTTATTAAACTATCTAGAGAACTTGTTATGTGAAGTAGTTGAACCACTGAGCAACAGAGAACATTACTGTCCTCAAAGTGTAGAATGGTTAATATTTAAAGGAAATTATGACAAAAGAAAAGATATAAGTTTTAAAAATGAAAGTAGCAAAGTTTTTTTAGAAATTAAAAAATATGTAAATTAAACAATTATTATATTTGTTGAATTATGTTCAAAATATAAAAATACTACACTTAGTTTCTGCCACTGTGCGAAGTTCTAGTGTCCCTGTAACTAACACTGCTCATCTCCCACCTTGGAGACTGTTTTCCCATTTTGTTTTGTTGGCTTTTCTCTTTTTCTGACATTCAGTTACTTCAATTTTCACTCATTTTCCATTACATTATTGTTTTGGTCTTCTCCTCGCAGTGGCCTGGTTCACGTTTGATCCCGTGCTGAGCGGCGGTGCTGGCTCCGGTCTAATCTTTAGCAAAAATAATGCCACAGTCTCGGTGGAGGGATGGGAGCATCGTGTGGCACTTGGATCCGTTGGCTTCTCACGCGGCGTGCACTATTGGGAATTCACCATTGACAACTATACGGCGGACACGGATCCGGCATTCGGTGTTGCCCGCATCGATGTGACCAGAAACAAAATGTTGGGTAAGTACAACAAACATTTAACGAGGAGATGGCTGAAGTGTAGGGGGAAGGTGGAAGGGAAGGTAGGGAGACCAACTCTCAGTGGGTTACTGTGGGAATTGGAAATTCAATTAACAATGATGTTTGCCCGTGCGAGGATACGAAAAGCACTTGAAAAGCTTTCAAAAACTTTTGTTAAAAGAATGCAAACTGCAGCTGAAATCGGCACAACAAATAGATTTGCAGCGCCACCTAGCGTTGACAAACTGTCTATCGTATGCGCAAAACTTCTCAGCTAATAAGTAAGTGCCTGAATTACAGTCTGAGTAGAGGGTCGGGAGAAGAGGAATGAAGCACGGCAAAACTTTTGCCTGGCGAGCCAATATAATGGCAATGGGAGGCGTCATTTCGATTGGTGGGCGTGACCAGAAAACTTTAGCCATTTCTTGTTGCGTGTGCGTGAAACTTTGGCAAGAAGTTTTCGTTACCAAAAGGACGCCATCTAAGGATATCTAGCAACGCCTTTAGCTAGGTGCCAACAAACACAAACACAAACAAAAGACTTGCGAGGCGCCTCAAAGTATGCAACGGCAAATTGATTGAAAGTGCGTTCAGCAATGGGAACCTCCTCCATTCCCTTCTCACACTCTCAGAGGGGGAGACACGCAGACAAAAGTAATTAAAACTGCGACACTTAAACTTTGCGCTTGACAAAAGTTTATTTGTGGCGCGGCCTCCAAAGGATACAGAGTATTCACGAGTATACCGACTATTCGAATGGATCTTAAATTATTTTTATAGCGAACTCACGCGTCATTTAACACGTGTCGCAGTTCAGCTGTCCCTCTTCTCTCCGACTTTAGGATGCACTTCTTGCAAGTTTTTAAATTAAATTTTCATAAGCTGAAGCCACTTTTGTGCAGGTTGTGCCCTCAAGCGACTGACAATGGCACTTGCAACGCAGTTTTTTTCCAAATGCCTTCAAGGATTGCACTCCAAGTTATTGTTGTTGCGTTTTATAATATTACAAAAAATGAAACAGAGTCTGAATATGCTAAAGGTATACTGGGATCTCAACGTGTCTCAATTGGGAAATATAAACTGAGAAAAATGCAGACAAACTTTAACAAAAGTTAGTAAATATTGTCATGGAAACTGTTTTGATATTTCTGCTTAGACTGCAAAAGATCTGTTTAGTTCTAAATATTGTCAGGAAGAAAGTTTACTTTAAGTATTTATTTTTATTTCAATAGCACCATCATCATATATTTTCATTCTGCTTTCAGGCAAAGATGAAAAGTCCTTTGCCATGTACATTGATCGACAACGCTCCTGGTTCCAACACAATTCCATTCACGAGCGTCGTGTCGAGGGGGGCATCACCACGGGCAGCACCATTGGCGTGCTATTGGATCTGGAGAGGCATACGCTTAGTTTTCTGGTGAATGAAATGCCACAAGGTTCGGTGGCATTCCGGGATCTCTACGGCGTATTCTATCCGGCGGTTAGCATTAATCGAGGCGTGACTCTGACAATGCACACGGCGATAGAGGCGCCCAAGATGGATTACTTTTAGATGACTTGATGGGAGTAGCGAATTGTGTACATACAGCTTGGCATTTAGTAGTTATCGGTGTCTATATGAATAGCTTATAGCATAACCCCAATCACATACTAAACTTATTCACATACTTATGCTTATAACTGTAGTTTCGGGCAAAGTTTAGCGACATATCTACAATCTATAATCTATACTCGTATCTATTTGTAATTTCACGCAAGGTTTATAAAACGCTGCAAAATGATATAATTATTATATTATGAAGAAAAATCACAAACAGTAAAAAAAACGTTGCTTGAATCAAATAATTATTTAAAATAATTATAGACATTTAACGAAATTGCATGTAAAATACATATAATAAATCAAACAAAGAATCAAAATCAACAATATTTAAATGTTTTTTTGCAAACTCAATGCCAAAAATCAAGCACCGTGCAAAACACCAAAAATAAGGGAATAAAGGAATAAATCAACCATAATTCTGGCAAACATTTTAAATGCGATTTTAATGCATCAATTTAAAAATATTAAAAAAAAAACAAAAATACACAAAATTCATTAGCAATTAGTCTAGATCTGAGTGTGTATTGAATATGTATGTTTCTGTGTGTGCATTGTACTATATTCAATTGGAAGCCAAAAACAATTATATTTATACATGTGAAAAATATAATAATAATCTGTGTTTTTTCACTTGGCGAGGCGAAAGTATTTATTCAATATTAAATACCAACTAGAAGTATTGTTTGTGAGGCGACAGTGTAATTGCACCAACAAGTTTTTAGTTTAAAGACTGAACGCACGTTTTTCTTAGCCTCAATATGAAATCTTATCGCTGCAAACATCTTGAAAAAGAAAATTGAATATTAAAATAAATTCACGCAACGTTCTCAATGTTAAATGTACAATTAAAAAAATAAAATTCAACAAACACAAAAATTGCAAGTAAACAATTCAATAAAGTAAAATGGGAAGCCAACATTTATGCTTAAAAATCGATTTGCATTTATATATATATATTAATATTAACTTTAATAGTATATTAATAAGTTGTGTGTAAATATTAGCATACGTTTTTTTTTTATAAATTCTGTAATTACTGAGCTATCAATGTATTTTGTTAAGTATACTTTAACCACTTACCTACATATACATTTACTATAAATTAATCTATAGACAGACATGTGTGTTTGCTAGTTTTACATGTGTAACATTTAAATTTAAAAAAATACTATTTATACTTTTCAATTTAAGGCTATGCAAATGAAAAACACAATGAATTCAAACTAATTTACTCTAAAACTAATTTAACGATACGATTACTATGCATGTCTAATAATGAATATAATTGTAATAATTATAAGCATAATAATATTGTATTCAAAACATTATGGAAAATGATTATGAAATCATTTCACGGCACCACACGCAAACGAGTTTATTTATAATGTCATATGAAAAACAAATAATAAATATTATAAAAAACATATTAAAATCAATTTTACACGTTTTTTTCTTCACTTTGGGTGTTGGTAAATTGGAAAGAAAACTTTGTAGTATATAAATTATTCGATTTATTAATAAATCAATATTGGAATTCAATTAATGAAGTCCCAAGTAATCAGTGTCTTGTTTCTTCAAGGCCTGCTACTCTCAATTGCTGAATAATTATCTACATAGACATCAGTTTATATTCATTTAATTGGAGTTTTTGTGGTACTGTAAGTGAAAATGTCTTTAGTTGTCTTTGCTTCTTTTTGTAATTATTTTAACAATACTTTCTGAAATGTTCCTCTTCTTTATTTAATTATGATAGCCATAACATCTTCTTCATTATTGTTATGTTTTCCTTACTACGATATATTCTAAGATAACTCGTTTAAGCTCTTCTGGTTTACCATTTCTTGCCTTCCTCAGTATTGTCAACCATTAGTAGGTTTCCATTTTTACTTTCGCTGTTTGAAATTTTTCGCATTAGCTAAAAACTGCAGCGAGGCGAAAGTTCATTGTGCCAATTTTTATAGTGTGTTGACTGTTTCTGCTTTAGATTCCTGTGCTTTCTATTGTTGTTCTTGTTGTTGTTGTTGTTGTTATTGCAGTTGTTGTTAGCGCAGACGAAAAATGTGTCGCTAACAATGTGCAAGTTCTGCTGTTGTTTTGGCATTCATTTACATAGCCACGCCCACAGCCTCTAGACACTTTTATAAATTACACACTTAACTTTAGCCCGCGAATAGCAACAACAACAGAAATAGCGGCAGCGTCAAACACAAAACGCTTAGAAAGTTCCATGTGTCAATTGCAAAAGCCGACATTTTGTTATGTCTGCATGTATGTGTATTATGAGTGTGTGTGTGTGTGTGTGTATGTTTTCATTGCATTGTGAAAACAAAAACTTTAGCTCTAAGCGAAATTTTAATGAGCGCAGCGCAAAAACCGCCAGCAACTTTTATTATTTTGGCTTGGCATTGTTTGCTATTTTAGTTGTTAGCTTTTTTATTGTTGTGGGTGGTGTGTGTGTGTGTGTGTTGTGTGTGTGGGGAAAACGCATCAAAGTGCAATTTTTATATCCGGGTTGGCGTGCACATCAACTTGACGCTGCAACAGACGCTCAGAGCAACTCTGTGGTGTCGTCCACATCCGTTTCCGTCGCATCGTTCGCCATGTTGATGTCCGACACGAAACTGTGGAAAAGAGGGTACACAATGAGATGGAGAGGGGGGGCAGCAGCTGCTTTTCAGCAACGCTCGTTCGCTTCATAAATCATAAAACTTTCGCCGCACGTCGCCTGCTAGGACATCCATATCCATGCACCCCGTCACACCACGTTGCAAGTCCTAACACCACGAAATTCTCTAACTTGCAACATCCCAGGCAGCTGCCAACTGCTGCTAAGTGTTGAGTAAATGTTTTCGCGCCTCGTTGCGTTCGCAAATTCCCCAAACGTTTCCACTTGTTAATGTTGTTGTTCTGTTGCTGTTGTTGCGGATGTGGCACGTGGTTGCCGTACTTGCCACTTTACTAATACATAAAATATCCATATTAATACCACTAAGAAAACCAGCTTAAAAGTAAGCAAAAGACTCAACTCAACTTTGAGCGAGTTGTACATGAACTCAAAAGATAATTTAATACCCGGGAGAGAAATAAAAATATACAAGAAATGACCATACAGTAGTAATATATCAATATTAACTCAAAAGGCAAATAAGAACATTATTTTGAAAGATACATTTATGAACTCAAAGATGACCATTAATATGAAAATAGTTGCAAAAGAAGAGGTAAAATACTTGAATAATAATTAAGTACGGTATTAACCTTAATTAATTTTCCTGAAGAAAGATTCACAAAATTCCAGCGAATTTAAAAGTTAAATGGAGTAGCATATTTAAAGACAACAAATATTTACCATTTATCATAAGTATACAAATATCAAGGAAAAAATTAAGTAAGTGAAAAAAATTGAATACAATAAACAAGTACGTTCTTTACGAATTTTATAGAAATATTTGCAATTAATACACAAAATACATTCATCTAATACTTTAAATAATTCACCCAAAAACCAATACAATTTACACTTGACATTTGATTACTTAACATAATTTTCCTCCACCTGAAGCTCCTCCTGCTCCTGATCCATCATATCCACAGTTGAAGCGGACCCCATATCGGGACTTGCAGTGCTTACTTCTGTCGCATTCTGTGGTCCGCCTGCTTCCCAGAGCTGCATCACCTCTAGCAACTTGGGCTGGACGATGCGCCTGGCGTTGATGCCCCAGACCATATCGATATGGTTGAATTTCTTATTGGCATACATGTGATTCACCACGACATTGGGCAATCGCTTGGCCAAACGGTGAACATCCTCAACAGCAGCTAGGTAATCATTCTGGGCATAGTTCAAGCCAACTGGAGCTGTTATGCGCTCCAAGTCATAGTCCGGAGGTGTGGAACGTCCATAGATCCGTTGATTATCCTTGCCATAATCGTACTGACAGAATCGATTCGATTCACGCAGTTGAAAATAATGTTTGACTTGTTTGCTACTGGAGCCGGCGGGCAATTGACCCATTATCACGGGCAGCATAGTCTAAGGAATAGTAAAATTAAGGGAACCCCAAACTGATCACTTGTTTACCCACCCTGTTGAGTTCTGTCGGATTCTTGCCCATAATTTGCCCGAAGTAGTAGAGACAGGTTTGAAGTCGAATCGCGGATGACATGCACTGGGTGATCGGCAGATCCGAGTGGGGCAGCAGCTCAAAGTTATCCCCGAGAATATTCAAGCTGGAAACAGCCACAGGAATGAGTGGTGACTTCATGTGTGTCATGAATGCCACGGGAGCGAGAGCCTGCATTACATGCACCTTGGCATTGTAATCGGTTCGCCTCGAAGCCATGACAAAGAAAGAAGTGGTGCCCTGCGAGTGGCCAATATAACTGAGCTTCTCATAGCCCGTCTTGGCCAGCACAGTATCAATCATGGCGGGCAGATCGTAAAGGCCAATCTCATGCCAGGAGAAGCTCCAATAAGTGTTGTCCGTATTGGGATTCAACTTGACATGCTTGCGGGAGTAGCGATTTCCCCTCGCATTGCCCATCCAGACATCGTAGCCAGCATCGTAGAGAAAGTAACCCAATCCGTGCTGTGGACCCATTATAATCCATGAAGAGGAGCTATCCTGCAGTCCATGCATGAGGAACACAGGCTTGGCTCCAGGTCTTGCAATGCGATGCATCTGCAGCTGATACTTATCCTCGGTGGTCACCGAATGACTTTCCCCCGGATACTTGTACTTCGCCAAGAGTTGTAACTGAAAGAGGATTAAGTTGAACAGGCAATGGAGCTTATATTTGGAACGCCATACATTTTATACGATATCAATTCATTAGATTGATCATTTTGTGCCTTTGACCTTTACTGACCGTTGTGAGAGACCCATCCTCAATAGAGTTGGCCGGGAAATTATCCTCCATATATCCAGCTGTACTTGCTGCCCAGTTTGAACTGAGGCAGAGCACTCCTAGCAATTGCCTCCATGTGCAACTCGCGTGGGACATAGCGGATAATCAACTGAACACCACATTCATAACCACAACTACAACCACAACCACAATTCGATGACTAACGCTCGCCCCTAAAGAGCGGCAATTAGTCGCGCCAGCAAACAGTTTGATTCTGTCCAAAAGCTTATCGAATGTCATCGCAGTAACTAATTTTCATAATTCAGGTATTTTTCACTGTGATGCACGACAGGTGCAAAGTTCAGTCAGCGGAAACGAAAACGAAAACGGGGAAGGGGTTTTTAATTACCCAATCGAACTAATCAGTCGACGAAAGAGAAAGACAATCTGTTTGTCAGTCAGTCAACCAGCTCGACAGATATCTGATTTTTAGTGAAATGGAAATATAAGCTGGGAATTGAAATAGTTATTCAAGCTAAACTCGGTTGATCAAATTTTACAGCGGCTTTTCAAACTGTTTGCCAGCTTAATTGAAAAATTAAATTTTTAATTCAGTGGCGGCCGGTGCACTCTTCAAATCAAGTCAAGTCTAACTCTGGCTATTAGGCGTAGTCTCTCTTTTAATACCCTTACAGAAGGTATGTTAGAAATATCGAAATAGGCAATTGGACGTATCCAATTATAGAAGCATTAAAGGCTTTAAAGGAAAGTACAACTTTAAAGGGCATATTGAAAGAGAGTTTGAAAGAACTATTGTCTTATAAGAGTTTTTGAAGAATGCAAAAATATTTCAGGTTCTTTTCCGATTTTATAAATATCACACATCTTTCCAAATTTAAATCGTCTTCAAATGCAAGAGTATTAAATCTTCGACAAACGGAAAGTATTCGTTCTGCCTTGTTGTATTTTTCCCCCTTCTTTTTTTGTGAGTGAGTGCTGTCCATTCAACAAATATGGGAGTCGCTTTCGATTCACATTGAAAGCTTCGTGCCATTGCCTGTGTCATCGTTTTTTACAATTGATTGGCAAAAATTGATTTCAGCTTTTGCATAAAATATTTGGTTGCCTTTATTTGCACCAGCTGCTGCCCTTGCCTGACAGTCTGACAAAGCGGCATAGAACGATTGCGATTCAGAGTCCGATTCCGATTCCGATTCCGATTTCCATTGCTGAATGAATCCCTAACTAGGCTCAGAGGTTTCCATGTGGCTAAAAGGCGGGCCGGCCAACATTTCGACATTTGACAAATAACTTAATTCGGCGCTGTCACCACATGTTGGCAATGCCCGGCGGAGTGTGTGAAAGAGGGAGAGGGTCGGGTTGGGGAAAAGAAGAGACTCCTGCCAACTCTTGACAAGCCGTCACCCACGCTTTCGTCCTCGTTCCCGGTCACACTGTGGTCGTAGTTGTTGTGAGCAGGAGCTGCCTGGCAACGAATCAATTGGCAACATGCTAAGCCTTAAGCTCACATTTCATACTCAAATAGCAGCAAAAATTTAGCAACTAACCCTGAAACATCATTGGAGCATTTTAAAGTATTCTTAAAGTCTTTAAATCCCGATTAATACTAAGGAGAATAAAGAATACTTGATGCTTGAATGAATAAAGCATTCTTTTTACAGCGTTTTAATTTATGTAACTTAAAGATAATTCTGTATGAGTTGGTTATAACTTATAGATACAATTGCACCTTGTAATCATCTTTGTATCGCTCATAATAATATGTTTTATTTGGTCTAAAATGAATGTTAATATTTATTATCTTTTAACTTAGATATGTATCAAGGTTATTGAATTGAGCAATTGTAAAACATTCATTTAGGCCTAAATAATTATACATGATTTAAAATTTAAATGATTTAAAATATGTTCAAATTATAACTAAATTTAAACAATTCAATTCGATTTGAAAATGTTTTCTTTGATTCAATTAAAACACTTCGCTTTCGTCATTCTTTGTGCACTTTATCCCGTTGCACTTTTGACCTACTTAGAGAGAAATGTTACCAAATTGGCAGCCAGTTAAATTGGTCAATTCCCTTGGCCGACAGGGCAATCAACGTCAACTCGTTGTACACTTTGAAGCATAGCGCGTGCCGCGACAATTAGCTAGTCTCTATTTTGAGACCAAGTGCCAATCAGAGAGAAATCAGCACTGACTACACGAATTGCCACACAATGTTGCAAGAGTCTTCTGATGCTGGGCAAAAAACAAAAAAAAACCGGCTCAGACGTTTAGCTGAAAAGTGGGCGGCTATTAAAATGAGACCAATTGATTGGCCAGCCCATTTTGCCATTGTTTCAGCCAGAAGGGAGTGCAGTAGTTGCTCTTTAAATGCCTCAGACTCAAACTCAGACTGAGACTGAGACCCAGTTCAATGGGAAAATTGAGCTCGTTAGGAGTCTTCGAATAAGTCTGTTGAGCATCTGTTGTCACCAGATTATGATCAGCATTGTTTAGTCGCAGCATTTAGACTGCCACTTGGCCATTAGTTGCAGCAGCTGCACCCTCCTCCCTCCGTCTGCTTCCTTCCCTCCCCCCACTCTAACCATCATTAGCCACGCACGTGACTTTTAATCACGCGCGCATAAAATTGAATGCGAAATCACAGACAACCAAGTCCCAAACCCAAAGCAGAACCTATAAAACAACGCCTGGCCAATTTATAGAGGCGCTGGCCTGGTTTATAGCTATGCTAAACTTTGACTTTGTCTAGCTCATTATAAATACAAGTCCCTATGATACTCTTACAGAAGAGCAACATTGAAATCTACAAGGTTTGGTTAGCGATATTTCAAGACCTTTTGTTTAGACAGTTAGTCCAGATGAACTTGCATTTCCATATAAATTATCTGAACTTTTGGTTGTATATTAATTTATATTTCATTATTTTTATGTAATTATTTTCATTTCAACTAAATTCGGCGATACATTGCGATCAGGCTAAATTGATTAAAATTAAATTCTTTAATGTTTACAATAATTGACATTATATTTGTTAATTTTCTTAAAATTATGTATCACATTTTTAGAGTATTTCGATTTCATGCTTGAGACATTTGCTGTCTTATTAGAAAAAGACAAACTGCGTTAAGTTTGTATATTTTTTTTTTGGGGAAGTTGAGACCTTGGAAGGAGGCCAAAAGTTGCGCAGCTTAAACTGCTAGGCGTAGACGAACTTTACGACTTGGCCAAAGTTTGCAGTCCCCTTTCCTGGCCACTGAACAACGTTTTGTCTGCCCAGCGCGGCACTTGACTTTAACCTTTTCAAGTTGTGCCTGTGTTCCTCTCGTCTGTCCATCCGTCTGCCTGCCACGTTTGGGGGCAGCCATATTGCGTTTGATTCAGATACAGAACACAGAAGCAGAGACAGAAGACAGAAGACAGCTAGGACTTGACTCCATGCCAAATGGCAGACTGGCCTCGACTTGGGAGTTTGAGTCATGTTATTATGCTTTCGGAATCGCCCATTGCCAATTACAATGCGTTTGGCCGGCCTGTCAGCCTCACTCAGTGCCCACTTTACCACTTTGCTGCTTGCCACTTGCCGCTTGCCGCTTGCCACTTTCTACAGGCAGTCTGCATTTTGTTGTAATTACTTTTTCCTCGCTTTGTGTGCACGTGGCACATTTTGAGCTGCATTTGTAGATGGAGTAGCGATTCTGGAGGCAACCTCAGGGTCAGGGTCTTTACATTTGTCTAGCTTTAAGATTTGCTTTTCATTTGCCCAACTGTCAACTGTCAATTACAGCAAACAAACAACGATTTAAAATATTGCCGCAATCACAATAACATTTAAGATAATTGATTTTTAAATTTAATTCAATTTTGCACTCAACGAACTTAAATTAACTAACACCAAAAGCGTTGAAAAATATATGTACATATTTATAAATCGTTGGCCATAAATTTCGCAGTATTTTTAAATGGTCCAAAGCCTCTTGCCATGGTCCACTGATGTGACGTGCTGACTGCCTGTTAATATTATCAATGAAATAATAAAAAAATAAAAAATATTATGCGCTTTCATTAATTACGTCATTATTTGCGTATTGTCGCCAGTTCGTGGAGCGATGGGGCGAAGCAGAAGCAGGTGGGGCGGGGGATGTCATGCAATGCGTGGCTGGGCAACCATTATCTGTGATTTTTAATGACAGCAATATCCTTTGTGCCGGAGCAAGGACTTGTGTGATCCTGTTCGACGCATCCTTGCAACCGCTGATTGCCGCCCCATCAATAAAATCAACGAGTGATAAAGGATTACGCACAACGGCAGAGACAACGACAATTGATTAATTTATGGAACATGAGACGATGTCCAACTCTGTGAGTTGGTGATATTAATGTATGTACATATATCTCATTTTTACACTAGTTAACAAGGCAACACACACAACAAATACTTATCAATTAATACTTTTAAAATTTGATTTTAATTATTTAATTTAAGTGTCAATTTAGTGAGTTAGTATCTGAATTATGTTAAGTATATTTGCAAATTTTTGATAATTCAACTTTACTGTGTAGTGTCAAGTTGTCGTACTTGATGCTTTTGAGCATTTGTTAAAGATGCCACATTAATCTATTAAATATAATTTTCTGTAATATAACTGAGGCCAATAAATTAATGGAATTTGGCAGCCTTTCAGGGAAAACTCGGCTAACGCACAAACGGCAAATGCATTAAATTAATGTGCAATTAATTAACGTTTGATTTATGTAAATAACAAAGTTTGGAATTGATTTGCACATAGATTTTGAATGTAACTGCATTTTGTGTATAAATGAGTTATAATATACTTAATTAACATTCTGTGGTACTTCTTGTTTAAAGTTAATTTATTGAAATACAATCTTATATATGTACATAAGTACAGCTACTAAATTTAAGAAATCCATGCTTAAATTTCCATTCCCTATGACTTTATTAAAGTTCAGTTTGCTCTCTTAATATCCGTATACATTTTGCTCACTTCACCCAACTCAATTGCGTTGTTTCACTATTTTACTCATTAACCTTCACATAATACCCTTGTCTCTGGCATAATCCTTAATTTGCCTGCCACCTCACTGAGATCCATTTGCTATTTAAGTGCCCCCCACTTAAGAGGACTACATTGAACTCCCTTCCTCCCACTATAAGTGTTTCTGCTTGAGGCAAACAAAAGCTTTCTCATTTCTGCATCGCATGACCAAATGATGGTGAAGCGGAATCCCATTTCATTATCAATAAGCAAACTCCAACATGGCACACACACACACACACTACACACAACCCATATAAATAAAGAGGACTTCCAGCTGGCAAAAAATAAATGTATTTTAGTCCTTTTCATTACGATAATGAAATATTTCAAGAGCAGTTTATGTGGATTACTTGCTTAAATGTGAGAGGCGCATGCAAAAGTGGCTGCCACTAGCCCATCCAATGTATAATGCCGTAAACATGGTGTAAAACCCCATGACAGGCACACACACACACACACACACACACATGTGCGCATACAGGACATGCGTGTAAATATAGACGCCCTGGCAAAGCCGCAACTTCAACTCCCAACTCAGATTCCAAACTCCCGCAGTTTCTGCACGCCAAGAAAGGCAAAGGCATAATTATGGTATTATCACACACGCACACACACACACACACACACTCACATACACACTGGCAAACACTAACGATAATCAATTGAGAAATGTTTATAATGAAGTGGCGCGACCAAAGTTCTGGCACAATGCCCAATGTTTCGCATTGCCCGCCCGCTAAGCACTTCATTTTCCCATTTTCCAGCCATTTATCGTATCATGTGTGTATGTGTGTGTGCGGGGGCGTGGCATGCAAAAATGGCAAACCAGCAATAAACTCGTCCACCAACCGCCCACAAGCTCATTGATACCATGTGCTAAGTATACCGTTGACCAAAGATAAACACCGTCAACACGCACAGCCAGCCTGACCACAGAACCTCACCCCTATTCCCGTGCCCCCTTTTTCCCCTTAACTGTCCAACGCCCACTGTCCACTGTTCGCGCTTTCATGACAACGTCCATCATAATTCATGAAACGACTTACCGTAGGGAACTAGTAGTGAAAATGTAACAGAGTCTGGAATGGGGTTTATCGGTAAGACCCCATACAGTCCATTGTAATGAAATTAGCATAACACACAAGACAAAGTTGCGCATTGTGCGATAATTGAGTTTAAGGTTTTAAAGCTTCAATTGGAAATGCAGTCAGAGAAATGGGGATAAAGAATTCATAACATAAGTAAATGAGAGACAAATAGCAACTAAATAATAAATATACCTATTTCAGTAATAGCTTTAAATATATAACAGCAAAAGTATTTGTTATCTTATGAATGTCTTATCATAGATTGCTTATAACCATATAAATAAATATAAATATATCTTGAAATGGTAATATTTTAATGAAGGAACTAATAGAACATTTTCCATTACGAAATAAATATAGTTAATTAAAACATTTATAATTTATAAAAGGCTTTCTTGAAATAATGTTCTTTGAACTAAGTACCTTATTCACAACATTTGATATGTGCAATGAAATCTATATTATTTTCTCTAAGTATTCTCATGGTAAGTGACAGAAAGTAGCCACAGTTAACGGAAACAGGGCACAGCTTCGTCAGCTTAGTTCACCAACTGTAAAAGTCTTTTAGGGGCAGAAGCACAGTGAAACTGCCATTGACACTGCAAACTGACTGCAACAATAGCAACTGGCAGCTCCTCGGGCTGATGCCATTTGTAGGTGAATGTTGAGCACTGCTTAGTGAATACTGAGTGTTCAGTTGTGAGCAGTGAGTACCTGGAGTAACTATTCCCATTGTAACATTGGTTGGGTGCAATGCACCCTTCGGCCAGCAGCGACAACCCATTTTCAACTGTTACTCCTCCATTTAATTTATGCCAAGAGCAATGGCAACGGCAATGGCAATGCCAATTCTGAGGTTTAAATCCAATGAGCTGTGAGTTCAAAGTGCAACAAACTTGGCTCATGCTTTACTTTTATTGTTTAGAAAAAAAATATATATATATATATTATTATACAACGTTGTTATAGCAAAGGGTGAACTGCAATAGTTGAATGAAAGTTTTACTTTAATGTGAGCATAAATTAAATTTTTCTTTAGAGTTTAAAATAAGGAAATAGTTTTGAGGCAGACAAAGTAGATTAGATCTGGAAAGAAAACATTGATATTTCCGATTCCGAGCTATAACAAGTCAGGGGAAACAAAGAAAGTCCATTGAAATTACATAAAAACAAATCACATAAATGTAAACACTTTTCTCTGTCAAACGAATAAACTTACAATTAGTTCAGTTTAGAAAAGTAATGAAATAATGAATAATATAATTTACTGTCCTAATTGGCACACTTTCAAAAATGTATGTTATTAAACTATGAGTATATTATAACATGTTCCCATTTAAGCTACAACTTTCCTTCAATTTAAACTGGAAACTGCTATTAAAATACAATCAAATAATCATTTCGAATACAAATAAATCTCTACTCATGTATTGCTGATATTTGTGATATCATCAATCGGAATTATTTCGCATATTTGACACCGATTGCAACGTTTAGCCTTATCAATGGTAAGTTGCCCTTTTAGCCCCTCATAGATCTGAAGACCAAAGACGGTATCAAAGCATTTGCCTGCTTTTGACAGCACGTTTTGTTTGGCAACCAAAGGACTTCAATACAAAGACAAGCTGGGCCAAGTATCACTTAAAGGCATTTTCGATTGTTGTTTTTCTTCGTTTTCTTTTCTTTTTTCGAGGGAAAGTGCAATTCGAGCAATGCAGCCAAGTTTTTCTTTCTTTTTATTTCATACATTCTTTTCTTGGGAGTTTTCATTATGTTTGCTTTTCCTTTTTTGTGTGATGTTCGTTCTTTTGCAGTGCGCTTTCAATTTGTGTGTACATAAATTTCGAAATGGACTTCTCATGTTTTGGAGTCGCGACAGCAAAGAGAGAAAATGCCGTTGTCCACGGGAAAAGAAATGGTGTGCGGAAACAAGTGGCCATGACGGCCAGTTCCAACCAGATCCGACAACAACAACTGACAGATAGTGTTGCAAGAAGGCAACTGCATAAATAACCAAGACAAAAAAAACAAAAGACTTGGCAAAAACACCAATTGATAGGCGAGTTCGTCCTTGTCGCAATGCCGAAATTTACGACTTCTACGGAAAATTTCCACGCATAAATTTAGCAAGTTAAAGAATTCCCGAAATTCCAAAGCAAAATTCCGTTTGTAATATCGCATTTGTTGCACTTGCTTTAATTGGAAAACTTAAAGCATTTCCATTTAACATTTACCATTTGAAGAGGCGACACACTTTCGGGGCTGGGCAATTTGATTGTGTGGCGATTTCCGCCTTCAATGGACCGTAAAATTACAGCAGAAGCAGCACCAGGGAATGTTCAAGAAAATGTCGAAAATTGAAGAGAAAGACTCTGAGGGAGAGGGGTCATGTTAATGTTGATAACAATAAAAGTCAAATGCAAAAGTTCAAGTTAAAGTTTGATTTCATCGAAGTATTCCGCCTGAATGCGAGGGGCTCTTTTAACTTGGGTATGGATATTACATAGAGTTGTAAGTGACGCTTCGAAGCGTTTCTTTAATGCAGTTCTCACACTTTGACCATCAGTTGGCAATATGAGGCGTGACAGAAGGGGCGAGGGTCGGGCGTGTGCTTAAGCGTGACAAAAACAATTCGAATAACAAATTTGACACAATATTCCAAGTGTGTGATAACACTGATGAATGTCTAATAAAGAATATTTTATATTTATTCTGATAAGATATGATTTATGGCAGACAGCCAATAATTTTAATTTACAATCTCTATAATTATAAATAATATTTTATAATTGAAAAACTTATTTGAAATTGTTAATAATATGAATAGTTTAAAAACCTTTTAAGCAAATTAGTCTTAACATTCGATTTTTAATTAATTAAATGCTTTTTCCAAATTAAAGCATATTTTACTATGTAGTTTTAAAAATCTTATACTTGCCTGTAAGTTCCCGTCGTACTATTTCCAATTTTATTCTATATGAACTGGCATAATAACTATAAAGTTAGACTCCTATAGCAGAGAACGGCCTTTTTAATGCAGATGTTATAGAAAATAAAAGGCAATCTTTACTAATGGCATAGCAATCCATTTTAGTCTGTGAAAATGTTGTTAATTTTATGGATAAACAAAATGAAATCTAACAGAGCATGAAATGCAATTACCACAGATTATATAGCAATTTGTTGTATGATGATGAGGAAAGGGAAAAAACGTGACTAAAACCAAATATCATTTGTTTATTAGAATGCTCTGTCACTTGTTCAGCGATTTCTGTCAATGCCATTCGAGGAGTTGGTCAACAGGATGTGTTCGCCTTCCCATGTCATTTGTGTGTTAAATTGCCTCTTAGTGGCGATTCCAGACGCTGTAATGTTAAGCCCAGCATATGTGTATGTGATCCGGCGTCATCATTACCATTTTCTCTCATCGTCATATCAACAGAGACACACACACACACACACACACACCCAGATGTCTTTATGACTTTCTCGCAAATGATAAGAAAAGTTTTTCTAGCATAAACGGGAGATGTCCATGTCAAAACATATGGCATATTGCCAGGCAAAACATTTAATGGTCTGCAAAATGGCCAATGTCAGGGATAGGATACAAGTATGAGACGAAGAGCATCATGAGGACATTAAAAGTTGCTTAACCTTCATTAGGCGTCCTATTCGAACTGGCAGTGAAATGAAATTTAATATGTGTCATGGCTTGGGTCTGTGTCCTCAGTTCCTCCCGCTTCGGGTTGCGCAATAAACGCGGCTGTCAGTGGAGCTTAATATCCCATTTGTGCATGGCTGCCATGCCGGCTGCACTGCATCCTAATGATATGCTCGAAAAAATTACGAATCACCGCAAAAGTTGGCAAACAAAGACGGAGAACGAACTGCCGTACAGCTTTAATCAGCAAAGGACCAAACTCAATTTCCCCAGCTTGTTTCACGCGACGTTGGACCTGTCTACACTCTTTTCTATCCCTTCATCCTTTCTCTATCCTGGACTCCTACTTCCTGTTGCTGGCGTTAATGCGGCAACATGGCATTATCCTTTATTTTGCCTGCTCCTTGTTTGCCGGGACTCGGTGTGTACTCTGATAATCGAATTTGTTCAAACAAGCGAGCGGCATAAGTTTGCCAAGAAAGCAGAGGAGGCAGGGATACAAGCAGTTGTCAAAGGATAACAGAACAATGCACAGGATGTACTTGCTAAAATTAACATGGACAATTACAAATAAAGTAGATGCACTCTTGCTAAATAAAAGACTTTCCAACCAGCAACAGCTTTTATTTATAGCACATGCAAAGCTCTTTAAAGCTTTCTCTAAATATATTTTCAGCTGGAATATGCATACGGAGATTTTGAGCCTTATGCTTGAGCCTTAAAGCTCCTGAAAGAGCTGTTTATAATCGACCAGCATCTAATTAAATTCTCATTCAATGCTTGTTGATTAAAAACAGTTCTTTCAGCAGCTTGAGCTCAAGCTTTTATTGTGACCCTTCGAATCGCTCGAGCTTTCTTCGCTGAATCCTTTCGTTTCGAAGCTTTCGACTTAGTCACATCACTTTGCTTTAATGCCAGATTCTGCTGATTAACCTGCGGTGGAACGATCGTTAACTAAAAGCACATTAAGCTTATTGAATGTTCTTACAATGCGATCAAACTGCGCTTGCCTCTCAGCCCTATTAATCTCCTGCACCTCCCGGACACGTCTCTGCATATATTCGATTTTTTCCTCGATTTCCTTGTAGTCCTCGACAGCTTTGTTCACACGGATCGTAGCTATGAGATTCTCATCTTCCCAGTGAGCTAAATCAGTGGAGAGCTTTTCCGAGAAATTAAATATGCGGTTATGATAGTTCTGCAGAAATAAGTTCCAAATTAGACTCAGTCATTAGAGGATGGTAAATTACTGTGATCACCTCAATGAGATAAGTATAAACTATTATGGCTTGATTTGAAGAATGTTGGTCATCTGCCATCTGCTGTTTGATTTCATTGATTTGCTTGCGAAGCTTCTCAACGGCCATGTTGTCCTTAAGGATCTGCATCTCCGTCATGGTAGCGTAATAATCTCGGATGTATCTCCATTCGATTGGCAGAACAACCGTGGCGCTCATGGCACGCTTTCTACACTGCTTAACCAAATTTCGTCTGTGCTGACCCCACCAGGCGTCGGAGACTTTACGGGAGTTCTGGGCAATATGATCAAAATCTTTTTTCGTTATATTCAAAGTGAGGTCCAACTGCTCGCCAATATTGAACAGCTGCTGTTGATTCCAGATTATGGCCAACATTTGATCGCATCCCTTATCAAGAAATGTCTCCGTGTAGAAGAATTTGTAATACCGGATTATCTCCTGGATGTCTGTACTGAACTTTGCCCAGTCTAGCGACTCCTCACTGTGGTTTATCTCGAGAACATCGAGATAGAGTGGATCGGGCAACATGCAACGTTTGAAGAACGCATCCATGGACCATGTGAATATCATATGAGGCAGACTACTCAACTCGATATCTCCCCAGTCCAATGAGATTTGATTCATAATTCGCAGACGATTGATGACGCGCGAGAACATAAGGAACAACGAGGATCGTTTTATAGACTCCAGCAGTTCATCATAGTGTCCTGTACGACCCGACAATATGCTGACCTTGTGCACATTTGCGGTGAAATCCTTAGATTGTTCCCTATCCAAAAGTCGAGTGGTTTTGATAATCAATGGAGCTCGCTGAATGAAGCTGCTCAGCGTCAAACTGTCGGGATATCGGGAAGGCAACGTAAACACAGATGTCGAGTCCGAGTCAGAGCTTGTATTTGAGTCCAATTTCTCATATTCGTTTAGATCCAGTTCCACAAACAGCTTACGCAAGAACTCATCGCGACACAAGGCCGGATCATATTCAGGATTAATTGGCATTATCATCTTATAACGTCGCTCCATTTCCTCCACACGTTTCATATGTTTAAGCTCCTCTTTGTTATTCGGAACACCATCAAATTCTGAACGCAACATCCTTAAAATTCAAATGCAGTAGCGAACTGAAAGCAATTAGTAAGAAATCGCAAAATAAAAACTAAGAGAAAAAGAAAAACAAAACATAAAAATATGTGTGTGTTTAAGGAAAGTAAGAAAAAAGAGATAATTTCATGATAATGAAAACAATGCCAACTGAAATAAAGACACGCCAATGCAAGTTACTAAAAATCTGGATAATAATTCCAAATTCATTTAAATCCAATATAGTTATTCATAGTTGTTAAAGGCTGTTTTAGAAAATGCAATTTTATAATGGTAAAATATTGATTTCATATATTTATATACAATTATACTTTATATGATTAACTTTCATGTCTATTGTTGAACGAAATAGACACAGTTAAATCATATTCTTTGCAATCTTTCGCAGTAAATGTTAGATGGTGAAGATTTCCATAATATAACTAAAAGTGCAACATAAAATTTATAACATATGTAGTTCTACTTATAATATAATATATATCACTAATTGTTGTTGCATAATTCGGAATAACGATATTTGTATATTATAAGAAGATCGAAGCATGAAAAAATTTAATAAAACTAATTCGAGTCCACGACTATGAGATATCCGGTACTAAATTTAAGTGTTCAATTGTATCCATATATTTTACACTGCAAAGATATTCAAATCACGGCGCATTAGGGCGCTCGTATTGCTGAATGAATATTAGATCATCCATAAATACCATTATATATTTATCCGGTCTTGAAATGAATAACTTGATTAAGAAAAGAGAATTTTCACTCGCTAAAGATTGTTATATCTTAATTACTGTGTGTACAGTGCTGTTCAGAAAGTGCAATTTAAAACTAAGTATAGATTAACTCGGACCGTTGATGCTGATTATTAAGAAATATAAATAAATGTAAATAAAAACAAGCCGATCAGTCGAGCGGGCGCGACAGTAGGATACCCTGTGCAGGTCTTAAAATATAAGTATTTTGGAAAAGAATTTAATTATAGCGGAATTGCTTTGCATGTAGTCTGGCAACACCCCATGTTTCTCTCTCTTACACACAGCTGTTATTATATTGCGCGCCAATCAATTTATTTTTGAAATTTAAGGCAATGTTTATATCTATGGGTTTTGGTAATGCAGACAATTTAAGTTATTTTAATACTATGATAGAAACGTAGAACTGTCAACCATACGTCTTAGCAATCGCAAATATAAATTAATATAATAATAGTAGTTATTCAGTTTGTCAGTGCTTGACAACTCTCAGACTGTTGTAGGACAGTGTTGGACAACTGGCCAATTATAATGAAATAATGGCAAGAAAAGAAATTCCCTAATATCTCTCTTATTTGTGGGTCGATCGCTATGAAACTTGCATCAATTTGCTTATCGTTGTCGTACTGTCAATTTAAGCTGTGTTATCTCAACGAAGATGAGTGTAAACAGTAGCAAATATTAATGTTACATTCCCGAAAGAAAGACAAGGCAAGCGATAGTGCAAAGAAGATTGTCATATGTGCTCTCGCTCTTGCCAACCAATGTGAAATAATGGCAAAAATAGAAATTCTATAATATCTCCTTTATTAATGAGTCGATCACTATGAAACTTGTATCAAATTTCTTAGCGTTGTTCTACTGTCAATTTAAGCTGTGTTATCTTAACAAAATTGGGTCGCTAATATTAATTTTATATTCCCGAAAGAAATACAAGGCGAGCAATAGTGCAAAGAAGATTGTCATATGCTCTGTCGCTCTTGCCAACAACTATGAAATAATGTTAATAATAGAAATTCCTTAATATCTCCTTTATTTGTGGGTCGATCGCTATGAAACTTGCAGCAAATTGCTTAGCGTGGTTATTCTGTTCATTTAAGCTGTATTATCTTAACAAAGATTGTAATTGTAATCGCTAATATTAATTTACATAACAATGTATAGCTCTGAGTGTGGCCGATGGATGGCGCCACATGCCACATGACACAATGCGCCACACAGCGGCCGACAGTGCAAAACATCAGATTATCATATGCTTTCTCGTTTGCGCAAATGGAATTTTTATACGCTCTCTCGCTTTGGCCAAAAAATGGAATTAAAACAAATTCTTTAATATCTCCCTTATTTATGGGTCGATCGCGATGAAACTTGCAGCAAATTGCTCAGCGTGAGTTATACTTCAACTATCAGCCATGTTAGGCTGAATTATCTTGGAATTTGAGGTTTTCTTCTATTTGCGTGGGCGGAGGGTGAGATATCGAAAATTGAAAATAAACTTGATCTGCGTACGGTATTCAAGAACCTACATTCCAAATTTGAAGTCTCTAGCTCGTATAGTTGCTGAGATCGACGCGTTCATACAGACGGACAGACGGACAGACAGACGGACAGGTGTCAATCGACTCGGCTATTGATACTGATTCAGAATATATATACTTTATAGGGTCGGAGATGCTTCCTTCTGCCTGTTACATACATTCACACAAATTCATTATACCACTTTTGCCCATTTTCAATGGGCACAGGGTATAAAAATATGTATGCTCTTGAATTCATCGAGTACCGGGTATAATCAATTGAATTAAGAAAAATAATATATTGAAACAGCCTGTGGAATCATTCTCAATCCATTCAACATGGTTGACTTCCTTATATAACAAATCGATGTAACTGGCAGTAGCTGATAATGCATTTTCAATCGATTTTAGAGTGAAATTCGATTTTAGATACGGCCAGTTAACAGTTACGTCATTATGCATATATAAAGGGCATCGGATAATCGTTCCAGACATTGGCGAAAGGAGCTCGAGATGGGACAGATGGGACTGTTGCTCAGTTCCGCGCTTTTAGCGTTCTGTTGGGTCACAGTATTAGGCCAAGACTCACCGAGACTAATTTGCCTCAGCAGACAACAAAACCTAATAAGACAGCAACCCCTGCTCAAACGGCAACTGACATCGTTCCAATGGCAAGTGAAAAGATTGCGTACTACTTGTCTTCTAGATGTACCGGATATTCTAGGTAATCACTAGAAATATATTCTGACTTAATTATCCCACTATATCACATTATTTTCAGGCATTAACCCGGTGTATCCCAATTATCCACCAAATACAAATATTCCACCCGTTTGGCCACCCCGCTGGCCACCTGTAGATACACCCAATTGGCAACCCGGGTGGCCAACCCCACGTCCACCCAATTGGCAGCCCGGGTGGCCAACCGATCGTCCACCCAATTGGCCACATATTTGGCCACCCGTTCCTCCAACCAATGGTCCAACCAATGGTCCAACCAATGGTCCAACCAATGGTCCACCCAATGGTCCAACCAATGGTCCACCCAATGGTCCAACCAATGGTCCAACCAATGGTCCACCCAATGGGCCTCCCGATGGTCCAACCAATGGTCCAACCAATGGTCCACCCAATGGGCCTCCCCATGGTCCAACCAATGGTCCAACCAATGGTCCACCCAATGGTCCAACCAATGGTCCAACCAATGGTCCAACCAATGGTCCACCCAATGGGCCTCCCGATGGTCCAACCAATGGTCCAACCAATGGTCCACCCAAAGGTCCAACCAATGGTCCACCCAATGGGCCTCCCGATGGTCCAACCAATGGTCCAACCAATGGTCCACCCAATGGTCCACCCGATGGTCCAAGCAATGGTCCATTTAATGGTCCACCCAATGGTCCATTTAATGGTCCACCCAATGGTCCACCCAATGGTCCAGTCAATGGTCCATTTAATGGTCCACCCAATGGTCCACCTTATTGGCCAAGCGGTCGGCCACCTGTTTTGTCACCCGGTTGGCCACCTGCTTGGCAAACTGTTTGGCCACCCATTTGGCCACCTACTGATCCAAACACAGTAACAAGGCCAGCATATCCAAGCGGACAAATCATTGTTGGGCCATCATATTTCCCCCCAAGTCAAGTGGTTTATAGGCCAGGATATAATATTATAAGCACGACTCATACAGTCATATCAACAACGCCGCTTGTTGAATATGTGCTCACACCGAAGGATATTGAAGAAGATTCCAGGTTGACAACGGTAAGTGCACTTCTCTTCATCCCAGAAAAGATAGAACTTTTATGTCGCAAAAAGTGAACAGAATTTATTGCGGAACACGATTAATGCCCGATGAACTCTAGCTAGTAAGTTGGTATTGATTCTAATCTGCTCCTACAGGTTAATATAATCAAGAAGTATGGCTACCCTGTGGAAACGCACTTTGTGATAACCCAGGACCACTACGTCCTTTGCCTACACCGCATACCACGACCGGGAGCACCAGTCATTCTACTGGTCCACGGCCTGATGTCCAGTTCAGCCTTTTGGGTGCAAATGGGACCCTCTCAAGGATTGGCCTACAAGCTATATCTGCAAGGTTACGACGTCTGGTTGTTGAACACTCGCGGCAATAAATATTCAAAGGACCACAAGAATCCCAATATCTCGCCGACAGATTATTGGATTTTCTCCTTCCATGAAATTGGTATCTACGATCTGCCAGCGACATTTGATATGATCTTTTCAGTGACGAAGCAGACAAGGCTTCAATATATTGGACACTCGCAGGGTAGCACAGCCTTCTTCGTGATGTGCAGTGAATTGCCACGTTACTGTGAAATGGTCGTCCTCATGCAGGCGCTTTCTCCAACAGTTTATATGCAGGAAACCAGGAGTCCGGTGCTCAAATTTTTGGGTCTCTTTAGAGGAAAATTCGGAGTAAGTTGTGGGACGCAAAAGGGGACTTAACTAATGATTTTATTTGTTAAGGTTCTTCTGAATTTGCTGGGAGGCCTCGAAATCTCTAGGAACAACTATATGATTACACAATTCCGGAAACACATTTGCGCCGCGGATGCTGGCAGCCAAATCTGTGCCATCTTTGACTATGTAATGTGTGGCTTTGGTTGGACTGAGTTTAACTCCGTAAGTATCGATATTAATGCTAAATATTGGAAATTAGTCTAATTGAGAATTTTCTTACTAGACCATGACACCATTGGTAGTGGGACATTCATCGCAGGGCGCCTCCAGTGTTCAGATTTATCATTATGCCCAGTTGATAAGTGGAGCGAAATTCCATCGCTTTGATAAGGGTGCACTGCTTAATCAACTGGTGTACAAGGAGGTCGATCCACCATCGTATAATCTGACCAGTGTTTCCTGCAAAGTGGCACTCCATTATTCCGAAGATGATTGGCTCGCAGGACCCAACGATGTGCAAAGGTTAAGGAATCGTCTGCCCAACTGCATTGACAATTCGTATATTGTCCAAAAGGGCTTCAGTCACTACGACTACATGCTCTCTCAAAATTCGAATCGACTCGTCTCTGGTCGTGCTATTAGAAATTGTCAAACGTATAGGCAAACCTATACTCAGCAAAGCTCCAACGTTTATCGTTATCGTAACTAACACATAACTTATAAGAAATATGTATATTCAATAAATCGGTTGAGGGTTAATATATATTTAACAAAAAAAAAATATTAAAGGTTTACTTAATATTAGACGGATTTAATTACATACTTTATAGGCTCTGAATATGTTATAGTACAATTTTCCATTATCTATTCTGTTGGTTTCAATATCACTTGTTATAAACAAGCCGAACAGTAGGGACCTAGTGGCTCTATAGGAACCCGCTCAAATTCACTCCCGATGTATTTCCCTTTTAATTCGCAATCGACATCGACCCCGAGATATTCACCAAGAGTGCCAAATATCAAGTCTCTAACTTCAAAACGGCTTTTGTTATGAGTTTTTTCCTGATATGTGGTGTCCACCAAAAATATAATCTGCCTGAAAATATTACCAGTGCTGGGAGACCAAGTTTAAGCTTCTAGCTCTGTAATAGAACAGATCTATGTCGAGTACCGCATTATAATCGATTATTAATATATTTCAGCTCTTGGAACTATTTTCTATCATAATCATAAAATTACAAGAAAAACTATACTGTCAATATATTTTGCTAGATTTGAACCGGGAGTAAAATTCCGAACATTTCCATATGAAGAGTAAAACTTAATCTTGTCAAATAATTGGAGGGCTCCAAAATATATTATTGAATTTGTTTGACTTCTACAAGCATAAAATGTAAAATATTGGTTAATTCCCCAAAGGACGAGCTTAGCTATTGGCTGTTAAAAATTCTTCAGAAAAATCAATGCATTTCATAAATTAAACATCCACCATGCATATTTACACGCCGCAAGGCTCAGTTTTAAATTAAGTTTGCAATTGAAATGGTGCGAAAAGTAAAGGACCGAGACAAGGACAACGTCAGGGCTGATGTCCTGACTTTAAATTGCTCACGTGTGTGACACAATTTGGGACACACAATACCCAAACCCCAACCCCAACCCCGACCCCAACATCGAGCTTCGGGCTGACAACGACAATGGCGGAAGCGGAAGTGCAAAATGTGAAAAATGTGCGAAGAGCGAACAAAACCGTTGAATGCGTTGTGGCGAGGGGATTGGTGGGCAGCGGAGAAGGATGGGGAGGCAACGTAGCGCTTAACAGCTGGCACGTACGCACTGCCACGCCCACGCAAAGACCGCGGGGCAAACAATTTGAAAAGCCCACACAATTCAACATGCCCCCTTTGCAACGTACACATGTAGGCTTCACTTGCGTCTCAGTATCCATCTGCGACTCCGGTTCCGACTACGGCTATCAACGTCACGGGTCTCGCCATAAGCCTCAACTGCCATGCGTACGTGTGTTATTTAATGCTTATCTTTATCCTTTTCCTATTAGTGTTATTGATGTTGGCAGTCGTCGTTTCAATCCCCATTCACACAGCATCCACAGCTGTCCCTCTCTTCCTCTTCCTCTTTCTCTATATCTCTGTCTCTATCTATCTGCCCATTGTGGCACCTGTGCGTGGCGCCACGATAAACCTGGCCGGCAGCTAAACGCTGACAATTGATGCCAGAAGATGCCAGAAACCTGGCACAAAATCACGCGCTAAACATTATTTTAATGCCTCGAGGCAAGTCACATATGTACACTCATGTGTTATTTCTATGCTCCACTCTATAAAGCAGTTTGTCGGAAATATTTAAAGCACTGCCTCATCGCTGTATTTCCGTTTACTCAGCCCCGAAAGAGGCCTCTTGGGCAACACTCCATCCCTGGCAACAACAACTGACAACAACTGACATTTATAAAAGCTCAGCTTGCCGCCTGAACAGCGGGTGGCGGCCTTGAAGGAAGAAGCCTTTCGAATTCAAATGATGGTAAATTATGGCGCCAGCTGCTTTATAATAAAAAAAAAGTGAAGAAACTGAATAAATGCTGGGATCAGCCAAGGGCGAAAAGTGATTCCCAGGCATCAAATGGCAACGTGATTCACAGATAACCGACGTGAAATGTCTGGCATCCATTCAGGTCTATGAATTCAAAGTCATATTAATAAATAAAGTAGTTGTAAGTCAATGTCTTAAAATAAGATGACATATCTTACTTATTCTCATTAAATATATTATTCAATGAATTTTGAATACCCACGTATCTTCAGACTTATATTTGAAACATATTTGGAGTTTTGTACTATAATTTTAAATTGTACTATTAACTATAAATTTAATTTAGTATATACTAATTATATTTATTTCTAGAAACGACTGCCTAATTTCGAATTGATTTCATAAATATTTATATAAATACGAACAAATAAATATGTACCTTTCTTAATGTTCTTAATTTTAATAAATGAATTTCATTTTTAAATTTACACATTTAGATTTGTCTAAATAAGAAATTCGATATGACAATCGATTGAGTTGAAATAAATAAAACGTATCCTGCTCATCAAAACTTATATGCATTAATCGAAAGCAACCCAGATTTTTAATTTAATCATGCTTGTCATCGATTAGCGATTTGACAGTTGTAAAATGTGTACTTCGTTTTGTCAGCAATGAAATAAAATCAGAGACAGCTTTGATAAATCCATCGCGTGGTCGTGTTTTATTATGTATTTTTCGATTGGTGGAGCAACTTTTCACACATTTTAAACACCAATTCCAACAAATTCAAATGTATTGTTAAATGTTCAGCGGTCGAACCAATTCACGCGGCCCAAAGTGTATAGAACCCATACCGATTCGACGACAAGCCCGATTTCTTTATTTTCTATGTAAAGCGTCGAAAAGCCGACAAGATCAAGCCCAACACTCCGCCGGCAAGACGACAGCAGAAAAAGGGTCAAAAAAAGAAAAACCATTAAACAGTACGAAAAAATGTTAGCACGAAAATATCAAATGTGTCCACGTGTGCCGCCAATCCACGAGAGGATTGCACTCCAGTGTGCCAAGAATATCAGCAAACTGGCCGCTGCTCTGCCAAAGCCTCGCACTCGGACAGGACATCTGCCCGTGCTTGTGGAGCTACGAAACACGGATGAGGATGTTATCTATAGATACCAGGTAAATTTGCCCCCCAGTTGCGTTGACCAGGACCCCCAGCAGATGAATACCGACGAGGCCAAGGCATTGAGCCAACAACTAAACTTACCTTGCCTCGTCCACGATTGCACCTCAGTGCCACAGGACATTATGCCGCTGACAACTGAAGTTGATGCCCCACAGCTAGTCATGATGCAGGATGCCGTGCATGTGGTGCACGACAATCCCGATCCGCATCCATATGCAGCTCCAAGAGATTCCATTTCCACATTCCAGAACTGTGCCTATGCCGTTGGGGCATCGAAGACCACACGTGATCACTTCATGTCCACGTTGCACGAACAGCAGCCAAGTCCAATGGAGTTTACCGTGTTGTGGGCCGACAGGCAAAGTGATGAACAGAAGCATCCCATCCAAATGTCTCCTCAGGTTATTCCCGATCAGTTTCCAGCCGATGAGAATGTTGTGCAGCAGCTGTCGCAGTTGCAACCACGCAATGGATACAACTTGCCAGCGAGAAGCCGCAACAATATCAGCGTTATAGATCAACAACAACAACATCAGGAGCAACAAAGAAATCAGCCACAAAAACATGATCAGCCTCAGGAAAAGGTTCCTAATGGCTATAAGCAGCCTCGCAAATCCGGCAGGCTTCTGAATCCGATTCCAAGCAACAACAGTGATGCCAACATAAAGCGAGCTGGAAATAACTTCGGATTGTCTCCTCATCACATACAGCCACGTCAAGCCAGCGGCCCAATCAATATCCAGAGTGGTTATACTGTTAAAAATGGTCAAAATATTATCTCTGTTCCTATTGCACCTACTGGCTACAATGTGCACTATGGGAAAAATATTCCGAATGGTTATAATCAGCCGAATCAGTTCGCTTACTGTGATCCCCAGGAACAAGTTCCCCAACAGTCGCAGCAAAGGGAATACTTCAATTTGCTCAATTCCAATCAGCAGCAGCAAATGCGACCGATCTATGGATTTATGCCAGCTGGAAATTCATTTGAGTTTCAGCGCGAGCTTCAGCTAAGACAGAATCTGGAACACGAGATGGAAAATCAGAAACTTATCGAGCAACAAAAATACAAGCGCATCTTAACAGGTGAGTCGAACGGTAACTCGTATCTGAATATTTTCTAGGAATTACATAAAACAATAAAGAAACCAAATCAGGGATGAAAATAGAAGTAAGCACTACTTATTTAGAGATCTAAATAAAGTGCAAATATTAGGAAACTCTTAGAAATACCTTTAATTTGTCTTTACTGATTGAATTTTCTTTCGAATATTTATATAAATAATTTATTTATTGTCCCTTCTATAGTGTCGCACAATAATTATACACAAATAGATTTGAGAATGTGTAGTGTTCCTGGTTCCTTTTCGAAAATAATTCGGAAACTTGCAAGAACCACCGTTAAAAATAGTTTTTAATAAAAAAAACGACATTTCCTTATTTTTGCCTACCCAATTAAATTATATATTTCCCAATTAAATGCTTCATAGTTTTATTTTACTAAATTTATATTTGCAATTTTTTAAAAATATGAATCTACCTGTTAATCTCGTTTACATTTGCCGCACAGACTCCGTGCTAACATCGCAGCCGCCTCCGGAACTGCAATCCATGTTCCACTGGGACTGCTGTCATCTGTGCCGCACGGCGATGAGGACAATGCGCAATGCATTCGACCATTACTTGTCAAGGACGCACCAGCGCCGGGTGGACTCCTGGCTAATTCGGTATAGCTTCGTAAAGGGTAACCTATCGGGGGATATGTTACGTCATTTGCGCAGCTCCGGCCCAGCCGTCTTGCACTGTGACCTCTGTGATCTGAAGCTGACATCGGTGAATCATGCACGTCAGCATTTCTACGGACGTCGGCATCGGCTCGTGGAGCGGCATATTAGTAAACCCAATGGTGAGGGCTACTACGACAAGACGGGGCGCTGGGTGCGTACCAATGACAAGTGGCTGATGTGCAAGCTGTGTGACGTCATTGTTACCTCCGAGTCTCAACTGGCCATTCACACGGCCGGTTTGCGTCATCGCAAGCAGGAGCGTTCCACATGTGCAACATCCCTGGCGGAACCCTACAACGGCAATCATGTGTATCGCATTCATCCCAATGGCTCGCTTGCTCCACTGAATCCCTTGGGGAATTACATGTATGCCGGCTGTGGCAAGCGGGATGGACTCAAGTTTAACGATCTGAATGCCGCATTCTATTGTGAGGTATGCAACATAACGCTCAATCATATGAAGTCGGTCAAACAACACGAGCAGGGACGCTCACATCGAAAGAGACTAGAAAGGGTCACGCAGGCGGAGTTTGTGTGAGTCTTCGATTACGTTTCCGTCTCCGTCGCCGTCCTCTTCCCCTTGCGCATCCCATAATAATAATTTGAAACTGGCCGTGTACTGTGCCGTGTTATTTATAATTTATTTTTGAACTATATAACTTTTTCATATGTTGTATAAATAGTATTTCGAATAATATATATTATATATATGTATTGTATCTCAATCTTAAAGTTCTATATATGTGTGGTCTCTCAAAGAGAGTGATCAATTAAATGGGTTATTTATAATATCAGCTTAAACATAGCTTAAGAATTATTAATTTTCTTAAAATATTTATTTATTTAATCTTACTTTATTAGTATTTCTCGCACTTAACATTATTTTAGATTACAAAAGAACAACAGTCAAGTTACTTATGCGAAAAACCATTGCATACTTTTGTGCTACTTTAAAAATATAGCGCAACAAAATGTTGCTAAGTGCCATTTTTAATGTTGCTAAGCAGATGTTGCGCGCTCTGCGTGCTTCCAGCGCTTATGTTGCTGCAAAACAAACTATTAACACTATGCATATTTAATTTTTATTATATATAATTACATATAAAAAATGACTACGCTCATTTGTCATTAAAAGTTCTAACACTTTGGCTGCATTAATGAGGTGCCACTTGCCGCAACTATGCATGCCACAGTGTCTGCTTTCTTTGCTTTTAATTGCTCTAGCTGCTTATGCAGCGACACGTTGTCCGTTGCCTCTGCCTGTTGCCATTTACCATTTGCAATTTGCCATTTGCCATTTGCCTGGTGCCCAGACGAAAATCGCATTAAATCTGTCCAGGAATCGTCGGGATGCGTCGAGACGGTGCGAGGACCATAAAAACGGAGTTATCTCTGGGTAAATATCAAAAGTTCCCCAGTCCAATGATGTCAGTCAGGCTGCGGTGTCTAGACAAAACATGGCATTAAATAAATAAATAAATCGCAGCCACAGCAACAAAAACAACAGCGGCGAGAACAACAACAACAACAACAACAATAACAACATGGGTGCAATGTCAGCGCATCGACAAACCGCAAAAACGGAAACGACTTCGCACAATTTATGGCCACGTTTTGGGCGAGTGTGAAGAAAAAAATTGCTGCACATGGCCAATGAAGGTCAATAGCAGGCGTTGAGCGTGTGAAATTGTGGGCGTGGTCGGTCAGCCTAGTCAGCTGCAACCAGACGTGCCCGAACACGTTCCCATATGCATTCCAACGATATAGTCCTGCCTTATAGATATACATATATACATATATGTTTATCTGACCGTCTGGCTGTCGTTTCTGACTGAAATTGGGGAAGGCAAGGGGTTTGGGGGCAGGTCAAAGCATGTTTTCGCATAAATTAAACTCCTTATCTGCTGTATAACATTTGACGTCACTGTTGTAGTTGTTGTTGCAGCCAGGAAATGTATTCGCACTCGTATAAACAGGCAACAACCAACAGCAACACCAATAACAATATCAATAAGTGGAAGTGGAAAAGAAAAATGTCGCAAAATAAATAAATAGGAGGGAAATGACAGTTTATCGATGATATAGTTAATGATATTGCCAGTGCGGGAATGCGATGCCACATGCATCATCCAAGGCTTATGAGCTTCACAAGATGTGGGGGATTAAAACGAACTTAAAGAACAATTTTAAAATGAAAAGCTCAGTTGAGACAGCATAATTTAAAAATGAGAAATAATGGAAAAAACAATCAAATAACGCTGAGCTTTTTCAGGGTAAAGCAGAGCATTCAGATCACAGGGTAGCTGCTATTCGATCAATGGTATTAATGATTATGACACTATTAAGTGTATACGTAATATTAATTGCATAACATACATATGTTGTAGAATTAAGAGTATTTAGCATTAACTAAACTTAGCTTTAAAATAAATGTAAATAGCGATTGCAATAGATTACAGTTTCACATTTAAATTTAAGCTTCAAATTTATCTTAATTGTGCTCAATTATTGTCATTCTCCTCCTCCCCATTGTCATTCTCCTTGCCTCTACCACAAGCTATGAGATTTGAAATTTACATTTATTTCTATTGGCAACTCGTCCTTGCGTCACAATACAAACTGAGGGCTGAGTTTGTTTACAACTGTGTAAACAAATTAATTATGCAACTGTGTACTGTGCGTAGGGGGGGGGGGGGGGGGCATCTCCCCTGGAAATCTACATTTCCCCGCGCGCCCAATAAAATGTGCTTTTTAGCATTTGGCAAAATGGTCGCTTGACGCGCTCAGGCCGAAGAAAATTTATGCGTGGCAAACCAAAACACATTCTCTAGACACACGGCTTGCCACAATTTTGCTCATTTGCATGCCCCACAGATACACACAGTCAGATACAGTAACAGATACAAATGCAGCATGCATTTGTGTATGTAATTAACATAATTTTGGCACAACATTCACTCAGCCATAATTTGCAGCTAATTTTCATACAACTTTTTGTGGCACAGTCGCAGTTATTGTTTTTGTTTTTGTTGTAAGTGTGCCTGCTTCATAACAATAATAACTTACACTTATTTCTTTATATATTTTTTGGTTTTTATACTTCAGTTTATGACGCATTATATGATCTCGAAATGCCTGGCAATGCTGTCAGCTGTCAAAACTTGTCTAATAAACATTTCTTTTCACTCTCTCCATTTGCATGTCGTCTCTATAACGAGTATGCCAATTACGAGACTATAACAAATTATATGTGTACATATATGCATAAATATATATAAATATATATTGTTTACATATATATATATATATATTATATAGGGAGTGTTTTGGGCTGAAGGTCCCTAAAGGTTTCAAGCGTGTGAATTATTTGTTTTGCAAAATATTATATAAAATGCTTTTAGCGTTTTTAATTGTTACGTCTTAGACATGTTTCTTGTTATTGTCACTGTTGTGGTTACTTTGTATGTTACCTGAACGTGGTTGGGCTGCTAAGTACTTAACGTGTAATACTTTAGGTTGGAAGCAATTTTGTTGGCAATGCGTGAAAGTCATTCATTCAAAATTGTTTGGTCATTAGAATCTGGTTACAACGAAATAAAGCTGTGTATTTAATTGTCAAGCAAGTTTTGTGAATCTCTTAAAAAGAAACAAATATTAGTACTGAAGAAAACTATATAATTAAATATTAAAAACATGAATAAAAGAAATGAATTTTATTTTTATGTGACAGTACGTGTTATTAAATATAGTTAAATTAAATATGTTTATATACAATATATATTTCTATTAAATGTATTTCAATATTATGTATTATTATTTCTTTTTTAAAATATTTTTCATGTATTTAATAAGTGAAATAAAATGTAATCTAAATGTAATAAGGTTAAGTGACAACCTTCTCTCTATAAAATCGACATGCCTTTAATTCGTTTGCCTTGAACTGAATCACATCCATCATTTCTGAAACTCTCCCACAATATTTTTGCTGCATCATCAAAATCCCAAGAAAAAGCACAAAAGTAAATAAATAAAGAGAATAAATTGAGCTGAGACGTTGATTAGAATTTGCCAGTTGTGGCAAGCACTGCATACATATGTACATGTTTATATGTACATGCATACATATTATATATAAGTCCAATGGGACTAACACATATGACAACAACAACCACACCACACCAAAAGCATAGCAACAACAACAATGACAGATAAATAGTCAACTGGGATATATGTCAATTGAACGAATTGAAGCGACAAAAATACGCAACTGGCTTGAAAAATGTGTTTAATGTTTTGCTTATATTGCAACAAATGTAAACAGGAACAGAGCGCGCCACAAGCAGCAGCAGCAGCAGCAACAACAACGCCTCCGTGACACATTTACCAACATTTTGTTGTTGCCTTTGAATGACAAATCTTGTATACCATTTGCTGTTGTTGTTGTTACTTGTTGCTGGTTGCTTGTGGTAAGCTCCGTTCGTGATGTTGTTACTCTTGTTGCTTTTGTGGCTGCTGCTGTTGCACAGAAAACCAAATACATAAACAACGCCACCGGCTCAGTTGCTGTCTCTTGCCTCGTGCTTTTGCCTATAGTTTTTTTTTTGCTTCCATTTAAGCCAAAAAAATTTGGTCATAACATTGCAGAAAACTAAAGAAATTTGAACACTCTTACAGACGTATAAGATAATACAATTGAACTTAATTTTACAGCAGTAAAGCAGTAAATAAATATGTTTAATTTAGTTTAGATATAGCTTTAAAAATATTAATCTAAAAACCAACTACAACTTATACTATTTCATATTAAATTTGACATACATTGACATTGGTTTCTGATTCATCTCTCTGTACATTATTACATATATTAAAAGGCTTGCTAAACGGGATCTCTGAATGCATTCATAAGTAACCACAGACAATTGAAGTTACATTAGCAGCTAGGTAATAGAGTAGACAAATCGCATGGGCAAGTCTTAATACCCTGTAATAAAATAGCATCGAAAACCACTTTCGATGTCGCCTACTGCACCATTAGCAGATTTTTGTTCGGTTTGGTAAAAACATTTGCGGTTGAATCACGAATGGAAAAATGCGGTGCCGGCTAGGCTGGATGCTTATATAACATTTGCAACAGTGCTAAACAGAGATAGAGACAGAGAGATAGATAGATAGAGAGAGATGTAGTATTGTCGAGTGGTTGGCAGATGAGAGAGAGGCCTCTCGTTGCCTTCTCATTGGCATTTCGGTGACTGCAACTGCAAAATGCAACTAGCATTAAATTGGCATGCGCTTTGAAATTTCTTACCAAATACTGATGACAGTTAGTGCAACAATGACAACAGCATCAGCTAATCAAATTGTTTACTGAGCTTAGAAATGTTTTATATAATCATCATTAAGTATACGCCGCATGGGAGGCTGCTCGGTTTGCTCACACACTGTACGCCACAACAACAATTATCATATCATTTCATTCCGCGTAAATAATAAAGCCACAGAAGCTGTAAAACAGAAACTACCGCATTACGCAGCCACAGGCCACAAGATGATGACTCCCATTCCATTGTTGTTGTTGTTGTCACAGTTGCCGCTTGATTATAGTCGTTGTTTAGTTTGCGTAGGCGCAACATGTGGCAAGTACGGCAATTAAATGACGCTTAAGCGGCGCCTTAATGGCAGCTCTAAGCCAGGTGGAGATGGATACTGCGGGAAGGTTGATGGTTATAGAAGGAGAAGGCTAACTAAACGGGCAAAGCACACAGTTTATTAGTCAACCACGACACACAATAAGTTGGTCGAAATCTTAAGTTTTTAATTGTCTCTAGAGATTTTGTAATGGATGTAAATGCTGCTATACGTAATATTCTCTACAGAAAAGTTAACAATACGATATTAATCACACAAACTAAACATTTATTATCATTATCTTATAGTACAAGAGCATTGTAAATATTATTTAAATGGACTTGAGTTGTTTGTGATTTTAAAAGCTTATGAGAAGGCGTATTCAGCTTGTCAATTTAACACTCAGCCAACACAATAAACATTGGCATGTGGAAGTTGAGGTAACCTGACCGAAAAGTGTGTCAACGGGCTAAAAGGCAAACAACTGCATCCTGTCAAGGCCAAGAGAGGATTTACTGGTAACAAGACAAGCAGTTCCACTCCCTTTCTCTCTTTCTTACTATCTTTTTCTCCATCTCTTTCACACTTTTTCGCTTACGAATAATTTCAGTGTCACGCTGCGTTTAAGCCTGGAACTAAAAAGACGACAAACAAAAGCAACTGAGACAAAAGTTGCCACAGCAGAAAGCAGTCAGACAATAAATCTGTTAAAACAACACAGTGCAGCAGCAACAGATGACAACAACAAAAACAACAGCAACAGCAACAACAACAACTTGCGCCTTCTGACCTTGAGTCGTGGCATTAAATTGCAACAGTTTTGCTTTTGTCTGTGCCCAAAAAAATAAACGAATCCAAAAAAAGTCTCGAAACAACCGGCAGTTTTACGTGTTATTGTTATTGGCAGTTGTTGCTGCGTAATGTGTTGCAAGAATCTTAGCAAGACATACAATTTAAAGTGACTATGGAATACCCTATTTATAAAAAGATTCCTTACACAACAATCCTCTATTATTTCATATTAGTATAAAAAATTGCAGACATATTATTCAAGCCAATTGAACTTTATATACAAGTGCTAGATTATAAGTTTCATAAATTATTTTTATTCTTATGATAGTTTTTTAGTAACAGGGTATGATAAAAACGACACAGCTTAAGCTGCAAAGATATTTAGTACTTTGAATATTTATGCACATGTTCTAAATGGCCTCTACTTTAAATATATGTGCTTTAAGTTACAAGCCCAGTTTATTATGAACGCTTTTTATTATATATTTTACAGTGTATTAAAAATGCGGCATAGCGTCATTGTTAAATTTAATTGCAGTTAGTGCAACTGCAGCAAAAATAATAATTATTTTTGCTGCTACAAATTGAACAAAGAGGCGTTTCAATAAATGCCAAACGGAGCTAGGCAGAATTGAAATTCCGCTTCAGTTGGCGACCCTGCTCCTGGCCAACAAATTGGAGGCACGTGTTCATGACATTCTTGGCGTGGAATGAGTGCAAGTGCAAGACATTGTCCATTCTGGGGCAGTGCAACGTGCAATTTTCGACTTGCCTTGCACCGAGTTGCCTTGGAGCGCGTATGAGCAATTTTATGCTAGGATGTTGTAAGAATGCATGTAAAAATGTTGATTAAATTTATGATTGATGTTTATATGGCTTGTCATTGAGAGTCAGCTGAGTGTAGCCCTGACAAATTGGCTCAACCAAGGCTAAAGACAGATCATTGCTGGGAAATAATCATCATCAGCAACAGCTTGGTGTTAATCATGATTATTATTGCTAAATCTTTGTTGCACGTTGCGCGCCACTCAGTCGGTTGATAGGTCGCAATATACTCACATTCATTTGGCAATAAATGAAACATATAATGGCTATCTTGAGTGCAAATGTAAGTGCGTGTGATTGCTTCAGTCAGCGCGACGAGAGGCAAAGAAATATAACAGAAAACAATCGACATTTTGCTCGTATTTCCAAAATGAAAACATAACCGGGTGCCTACCCCAATAACGACTCCAACTGAATCCCAATACAGACAAGCACTGGCAGTCAAGCAGGCAGTCAGGCAATTGGACATTTCAACCCATTTCAACAGCCGCTGGCTTTTTGGGGTGCAGTGGGGCGTGCCATTGCTGAGGAGCTTCAGTTGGAGTTGGAGGTTTGTGCAAATGCAATTACCTTGGCAACGGCGGCAGCAAACGTAACACAAAACACTGAAACAGAGTCAGTAAGACGACAACAACAGCAACAGCAACAGCAACAACAACAATCAACGTATCAACGACTAACGGCACAAGCCGAAAACCCCCATGAATCGCGCTGAGAAAAACGAAAGACTTAGGCAGCAAACTTGCTTGGCACGCGCTGCAGAAAAAAATACAATAATAACGACAACAACATCGGCTAACGTCACGTTGCCAACAGACAAAACAAACGTACAACTTGATAATAGATCTGCGTAGAGTCTGAGAGATAATCGAACCAGCAAACTGTCTGCTTGTGTGTGTCTGTGTCGCATGGGGGCGTCAAACATGATCGATCCGTCCACTCATACGGGCTAATTCCTTAAGCTGAACTAAGCAGCTGAGTAATGAGCTGAAATAGATTATCAGTTTTATGACTATAAGACTCGAAACGAAACCATTTATGCGAGACCATGAAGAGATAACAAATTAATTAAAAATAGTTTTTATTGAATTTAAAACTCAAAACTTGTTTAGATAAACATTTAATTTTTAATTTAACAAACATGGCTATTTCTCAAATTAATGATTTATAATTAAGATAAGAAAATAAAAAACTGCAAGTCTAATAAAAATAATAATTTATCACTTTAGATTTATATTCTTTGTGTTGCAAATTATTGATAAATTTAGTACCTATTATAATATATTAAAATAATTATTTTCTATAAAATATTCAGTTTCAATGTATGTTTAACAAAATGTAATAAATGTATAGTAAATTTATAAACTGCAATTATAATTATATAAAAAACTAGCCAATTAATGCAGCAACTTCATATATTCTCATTAATTCCAAAGACTTATAAATCAAACTGAATTATGTGCTCTTTCTCACCTTGAGTTTCGGTTTTGATAGCATTTTTTTGGAATAGAGATAGGCACTTATAACTTCAAATGGACTTGCCAAATTGTAGTACCATCCAACTACAACATTGATCCGATCAGGCTACAACAAGTTGCCATCGAGCTAACAGCTGACTTGTTGGCCTGGCTCAAACCCAGCCAGACTGGCAGCTTGCGGCCCGAGTTTGAGTCAGTTGAGTAACGAAGCTCCAGCGAATCGGTTGGCAAGAGAAACTCGTAGCTCGTAGCGTCAGCAGCGCGTGCGCGTGAATCCAATTGCGAAATCAATCGTAGATAAAGGAAACTAAATATTATAAAGGAAAACAAAAGAAAATTGTGATAAGAGCTATCGAACTGCGTCTAATCCTTAAATCAGTGATAAAGCTAATGATATAATAATTGCAATAACATTACAGCTAAATAAATAAAAAAGTGTCGAAAGTGGAGTTTGTGTGTAGGTTTATAAAGCAACGTAATCGTTACGCTTAGGTGCAAGCAACTGTTGCATTGCCAATTTGTCGAGTGATTGTAGTGAGTGCCGTGCGTGTGAGTGTGTGTCTCTGTCTCTGTCTCTCTCTCCCTCTCTCTCTCTATCTGTGTCTATCTCTCGCTGTGAGATGTGGCCAAGCTGTCGCGCGTGTGCGGCTCTGTTGTTGCACTGCCTTGGGGCACTGATCGTTTGTGGCAGCACCAACGCATTCACCATTTTATCGCCCTTCAGCTACAGCTCGCTGAGCTTTAAAAATCTTCTGAATAGTGTCCTGTTATCGAGCAATGCTAATTTGGCTGGCGGTGGCCGTAATCTCAAGTCCGATGTACTGGAGGATGCCTCACTGATAACGGTAAGTACTAAAGTTGCCCCAGAAAACCACAGCTCTGACAATTACCGTGGACACCTTGACTGACCTCATGGCTCGCAACAAAGTTGTTAGCATTGACATTTGTTATTGTAACAGTTGTTACCTGTTGCTTGTTGCTATTGTTGTTAGTTGTGTTACCTTTGTTACCGGTTCAGTTTTTCTCTGTACGCTTTGTGGCTACTACAACTTGATCTCTTATGATTTTGGTTCAAACAATTTTTCTATGTTAAATAAATTTACACTTTTTCCCACTCTGTGTTCGCCTCGCGGTCTTCGTTAAAAGAAAGTTTACACATTTTTCTTCTTTTCATTTTTTTTTGGTATTTCATTTTCTGCAGTTCGTTGACTTCTGTTTCGACAAATTTGTTTCACTAACAGAACTTTATTAGTCCCAACTATGAGTCGCTCTAATAATGTCCAAACACGTCAAGCACTCGTTGTGAATTTATTGACAACATGCAACTAGCACGTTGCAAGTTCTTGCATTTCCACCTTGCCACTTTGTTTTTTTAATTTTATGCTCATCTGACGTGAGTGGAGCCCATCAGCTCCAGAATTCTAACTTTGCAGTGAACATTTGACTGTTTGCCAATTTTGTATTCGCTTTTTATGGCGTTGCTGCTAATTTCTAAATGAGTGATTAACTGAGCTTCAACACAAAAATTACCAGGTTTAAGAAAAGTTGGAGAAATTAAACGAATGCATTTTATAGAATTGAGTATTTGAGGAATGTTTAAAAGGAGGTTTAAAATAAGCAAAACGGAGAGATTCGTTGTTAAAATACTTATATTTCGATAACTGCATTTATTAAACATAATACAAAATTCTGTAGACAGAATTTAAAATAAATTAGAGTATCCAACTGATTTTACATTTCTTTAATATAACTATGTAAATTCATGAAGTTCTAATGTATGGATATTAATAGAAAAACAAGCCGATGAGTCAGAGCGGTAGCAATGTAGAGGCGGGAGCTGTAGTAGGAATCCGACAAGCCTTTACTTACTCTGTAAAACTCTAGAGTATTCCTTACGGCCACGCCCCTATTTTCTATTGATAATCTAAGCGCAATGTAAAAACCTTGATCCAAATATCTTGTTTAATTCTTGAGGCTTTAGTTGTTTACATAACGTTTGAGTTTGTTATCCGTTCGCGATGAAATTTGCAGGATGCATTACTACTCCTGTGTGCTAACATTCAAGGATACTTTTTTAAAATTAATCATTATATTGGATCTAAAACTATTCTTTGAATAACATTCGAGTTTATTTTCCGATCTCGATGAAACTTTCAGGATACATTAGGACCCTTATGCTCGTCCTGCACTCTATCTTTAATATTTCCCGTTTTATGGGATTTTAAAAATGTTCTTTTCGATTTACGGGGCCGGAAGAGGGCGTGGCAAAATTTAAACATTATAACAATATTGGTTCTGCTTAGCCCATAGATGGACTAACATACCAAATTTGGAGTCCCTAGCTCGTATAGTCTCTAAGATCTAGGCGCTCGTACAGACGGACGGACAGACAGAAGGGCATGGCTAAATCGACTCGCCTGTTGATGATGTAGTATAAAAAATTAAAATATATATAAAAATATATACATTATTTACACTCCATACTTATTTCTGTTTCTCATTTTGTCTTAGTCAAAATATAGATAGTTTGAAATAAATTTCCCTAAATTATTTTGCAAACAATATTATTTTCCCTAAACAATTTTATGCCTCATCTGATTGATGCGTAGAACAAAGTAAATAACTTCCAAAAGATATCGTTGTAAATTAAAGTATTTGTAACTAAATTCCAATTAAATACGTAAATATTTTGGGACATGAATATGCAATGCACAATCTACATCTCATGGTTAAAATGTAAATATAAATTTGGAAAATTTGATGGCTTGTTGACCTTGCAGCCCTGCCAAACCGTTAGTTGGCCCAGTTCACGTGGCAGTAATTAGATTAATTCATTTGGCTTTCCGTTCACATAATTATTACAAATGCAAGAGACGTTTCTTGTTTATATTGCGTTGATTTTCCACAAAGGTCAAATGAAGTGAAAAATTTGCATTTGATGAAAAATTAAAACTTGAATATTCAAACAGCTGTAGGTGATGCTTTAATTTTGTTTATTTTTTTTTGGCAGTTTAGCAAACAGTTTGGCAAGGCAATATCGAAGAGTAAACAAAGCTGAAGATTACCACATAACCTTTAAAGGTGGGGTTAACATTGCCATCAAATTCGATAATGTTTAATAATGACAACCAGGCGAAAATTGACAAAGCCAATAAACTCGCAAGAGACACATAAATAAACAAAATAAAATAAAAATTATTAACAACACGATAAACAGCAACAAATTACCAGCAAGTGTAAAAAGTGTGGTTTATTTTGGCTTTGGAAGAGGAAAAAGAGGTGCAGCGTGGGTCTACGGAGGGTTGTACAAAAGGGGCGTCTGTGTTACGTGATAACGTAACGTGCATTATGCGAATTACGTGCGTCTTAAACCTGACAGACAGATAGACAGACACAGAGAGAGAGAGGGAGAGAGAGAGAGAGAATAAGAGATATACGAGCATTGTCAACCGAGTAACGATTTTAAACTGAAAACAGAAACTGAAACTGAAACTGAATCTTATGCAAAGTCATGGCTGGGCTTTCAAATGCGGCCAACAAACTAACCGAACCGAAAGCAAACCAAACCGAACCAAACTAAAAGTCTTCAACAATTTCTGCACGTTGCCAATTGCATAATCGTCGCATTGAGAGGGGAGAGACACCTTTAATGGCAGCAATAACAAATTGGAAATTGTCAACATACACATACACCAAACACTCACACATGAACAATAATCAACATGCAATTAGGCTAACCTGTCGACTGGCTGACTGACTTTGAAATATGGGTTAGGAGCCCTCGTTGCACGAGCCGCAACAACACTTACAGTGGTTAACCAACGATGGCGATTTGAGATCTTTGGGAACCCTGGGACAATGCCAGGCCCCATACAATGTCTCAGTCTCTTCACGTCTCTACACATCACAACAATAAGGAAATGCGATTGCAATACACTCTTTTTTTTAATATTTCTTTTATTCATTTCTTTTTTTTTCGTTTAGGTTTTGCTATACTTTTTGGCATTTACTTTTGTTTGATTTTTGCTATAGTTTTAGTTTAGGTTTGTTTTTTTTTTTTCTTTTGGGCTTTGGCAGTGCCTTAATTTGAATTTGAAGAGTTTCCGCATTGTTTTTGCACGCCAAAAGATTTGTTAATCGTTGTCATCAACTTGATTACGTCGGTTTGATAAATCGACAGGCAAAATGTGTCTCAATTGACAGCAGAGAAGTACCAAAAACAGAAAAAGATATAAAAACAAAACAGTTTAGAATGTGATTACTTAAGTAGAAAAGTTCATAGGAGATTTTTCCAGTTTCATAGCCTACATTAAAGCTTTAATTGAGAACTCAAGTTAACCCCACATAAACTTTTTAATTAATTAAAATATGGTATTTACTTTCTATACAAAATAATAATTTTTAAAAGGTTTAAAGTTTGTTTGTTCAAAGTTTCAAACTTTAAAAAATGATAATATAAAGTTAATTAGTAAATTAACAAAATGTTAATAGAAATGTACTCAACTAAATATATTTTTAAAATATATTAGCAATTGGTATGGCTTATTTCAATGTGTAAATAAATTCAGATCAATCTTATGCTATACATATTTATGGCCTACAATCGAATTGATTGAGAGATGGCAACAAAAGTTCAAATGTGATTAACCTTTGAGTTTTGATGTCATTAAATTGATGTCAGGCCACGAGACGCACTAACCAAATGCAAACCAGGTAAAGTCCACAACCACAAATACACACATATACCTGTGTAAACGCTTGTGCAAAGAAGTATAGGAAAAACTGGTTGAAAACGGCATCGAGACGCTTCGAATTGAGCTGCCGGGCAATTATAATCATGATGATTATGTTGGGTGCTGAAGTGTCGACAAGTCAATATCAAGGTCAGTTACAAATCGAGTGGTGTTGATATCGATTGATATGGGTTGAAAACAAAAGTGGTGCGGTTTCCTTGTGGCTGTGGATCGAACGGAGGCAGACGCATGATCACAACTCAAAAAATCAAAAGTGTTTTATGCAAATGAACAGCGCAGGCCATAAATAAATATAAAATACAAATACGTTGACATCAAAAAAAAATTTGCATTGAAATTACAAAAACAAAAATAGCAACGAAATTAACAACAACAACAACAAAGAGAACGGCAATATCGAATCAAATGCATATGCAAACAAAGCGTTAACAGCCACGCCTCACACACAGTGGCAATTAGCAGGGACTCAAACCACGCTAAAACACACACACACACACACACACAGAGAGAATAACTTTGATTTAGTGGGTCATGATGAGACCGAAATCCGAAAAAGACAGACGAATATTATGCTTTAGGTGCTAATAAACTTTTCGCTAAATGAAAAAAAATCACAGAAACAAATGTTCAGTAAGTGGAACGGTAAAATAAATAAAATTCATAAGCAAGCAAACCATAAACAACAACAGCAATTCAGACTTTTAAGTAAATATATGTAACAAAAAAAAAATCATATAATTTTCAGATTGACACAACTTCCCTCAGTATTTCATTTATTGAGCTCTATATTTTTGATTTATTCGCATTTATTTAATTACTGTTTTAGCCACATTTACGACTCTGTTGATTTATTTCCTCTTTCTACGATTTTTTCATTTAACTTTTGGTTTTCTGATATATTTTTTCGTTTGTCAAATTGGGTCAACGGTAAATATTTTATACATTTTATGCAATATTTTTCGTCTGCATGCATTTCAATTATATTGTGGAAATTTATTGATGCAGAAAAAAGTTGTAGTTGAAATGCGACCAGGGAAGTTGATTTAGTAATCACAATAAAATGCCAAACTCAAAAGATTTGGTAAATCCAATCATTAAAATAAACTTAAGGAATGCCAAGGAATTACCTCGTTAGCCTTCTCAAGACATTTGGCCAAGTTTATAGCTCCAAAAACTTGACAAGACCAAGTTAATTTAATTCGCCGGTTAAATATGAAAATGCAAGTGGTAAACAATGTTCATTTTTTAAACGATTGCCAACACTTTAAGCTATACACACACAGTAGTGCGGCAAGTAGTGATGCTTATATAAACATTAAATTAATGGGCTGCAATTTGCAGATTTTATCTGTAGGCTGAAGAGGAATACGAACGGGCAAAATGCAAGTTGTTGCGTTTTTGATTGCCACACATTTGCGTAGATTTCAACACCTTTTGGGAATTTCACAACACTGACAACTGACCACTGGTGTGGTGTTGGCTGGTGTTTGCTATTTGGTTGTGGGAATAGCCCGAGTTGAGAGATGCGACTGCATCTTGGCAATATGTTTTCGCATTTAACATTGTCGCCTCCGCCTTGCGGCTTAAACAAATATTGGCTGTGCCATTTTGACTGGCCGCAAAACTGTGTCAAGCTGGTATTTGCCAAGAAAAACAAAGGCTGACAGTGTGGCGATAGTGTGGCCAGCTGTTGAAAGCACTCAGCTCCGGTCAGTCTTTTATTCTTTGTATTTTCAAAGCAAACAAAGCAAATTGCATAACAATGGCCGCTAGGAAATTGCCAAAAAGAAAACTCTAATTTATGCCCCAAAACAACATTGGAAAGAGCATGGAAAAGAGGAAAAAAATATTTCACTGGCTCAGGCAGCGTACCACTTCCTCATGTTGGCCAACCAGCCGGCAAAGTCAGTTGGCCAATGCAATTGTTTACACTTATTAAACGAACGCTTTGCTGTTGTTGTTGTTGTTTCCCGCTTGTTGTTGTGGCTATTTCGATTCGCTGCCAAGGTTAATTAAAATGCCAAACAGCTTCAATTGCTTCTCTCTTTCTCTCTGTCTCTCTGTCTCTCACTTTGTGTAATCGCGTGTTTATAGATTTTTCAACTATTGTTTTATAAGTCAACAATTATTTCGGCACCCGCGCAATTACAACGATGGTATAACAATTGAAAAACAAAAACTTATCAAAATTATCACGAAACATTGAAATCTGTCAATAAAATTATGCGCAGCCGGAAAATATTACATATTCGTCTCTGACTTCTGTATGCTGTCATACACTGCGTATGCGTAATACGTGACTCCTCCGCCAGCTGCGTCAGTTAAAATTCTAAGGCATCGACATCATCGTCATAATTTATAGTTTTTGATTTTTAAAATCATTATGATAATCTTTTTTAGCTCTTTATTTTATTTGCGGTGTTAATAAAGAAATTTTTAATGGCACGCGCAATCGATGGAGCGGCAGCGTTTGAGAACAAAAACTGCGCGTGGCAGTCCAAAAAGATATGAAATTATATTCGGATCTATCAGATAACATTTAAATTATTAGATAGCTGCTATAAAATAGGCTATAAGCTACCTTTTAAATTAGAATATAGCATTTGACACCACATCATTCTGGAATTAATTACTGTGAAATTACGAATATCGAGTATTGTCACTTTAAAGACGACCAGTATTGCCTGATAAATTTTCACTATACTCCCCACGTCAATATGTTTATTGTAATGTCCTCCATGGTCACTTAATATCTCGATAAAAACTAGAAAACCCCATAGGCGCACATGCCCTTAACTATGATACATTTTGGTATACAAAATATAACATTTTACCTCATGTACTTCAAGGTGCACTATTTTTTACTTAATAATCTTAAATGCTGCCTCTATTTCTACTATGATGATTTTACTTATAGTTTTCAAGTGGAAATTTCTGTAGTTGTTTATTAAATGCCTGCTATTTGGATAAATTCTTCTTTAGGGTCACAAGAGCCTTTTGCCTGCAAACTCATTTAACTTGTTGATGCCACAAATTAAAATTCATTAGACCAAATTGCTGTGGTTAGAGGCCAGACGATGTCGTCGCCTGGCCATCACCAAAACACCTGAGCCGCAGAGTTATGCAAATTGGTAGAGCGAAAAGCGGTAGGCGTGGCTGCAACTCAATTTCACACTGCCATGATTTGCACTTGTCTCTGACTAATTATTTTTCTCTTTTTGGTCTCTTTGAACAGCCGAAATTAATACGAAAATACGGATATCCATCGGAGACCCATACAGTGGTTACCAAGGATGGATATATATTGGAAATGCATCGCATACCAAAGAAGGGGGCACAACCCGTGCTCCTCATGCACGGAATATTGGATACCTCAGCTACCTGGGTGCTAATGGGTCCCAAGTCGGGATTGGGTGAGTGCAGAGTCCAATAATTATCTAGACATCAAAGTTGTATCCATTATAACGCCCGGGATAATGCATTTATCCTTACTATTTCATTATCATTGGAAAATTGTAATTAAATCAATTTCACTAACATTTAAAAAAGTACTGGTAATGATAGTTATTCAATGAAATTACTTTCTAGGTTATATGCTCTCCGATCTGGGCTATGATGTATGGATGGGCAATTCGCGGGGCAATCGTTATTCGAAGAATCACACAAGTCTCAACAGCGACTATCAGGAGTTCTGGGACTTTACATTCCATGAGATGGGCAAATACGATCTGCCAGCCAATATTGACTATATACTGAGTAAAACGGGCTACGAGCAACTGCATTACATTGGCCACTCTCAGGGTACGGCCATCTTTTGGGTGCTCTGCTCCGAGCAACCTGCCTACTCACAGAAAATCACCTCGATGCACGCTCTGGCGCCCATTGCCTACATCCACGATATGAAGAGTCCCCTCTTTCGCACCCTCGTCCTGTTCCTTGACTTTCTGACGGTGAGTTACCAATGCCCACAATTCGATTCGCCAATTTTGAGTTTGTGTTTCATTTTTTTTATTCTGACTTACAGGCTGCCACGCGAATGCTGCGCATCACGGAATTCATGCCGAACACCAAATTCCTGGTGGACCACAGTCAGGTTGTTTGCCACGACAATGCCATGACGCAGGATGTCTGTTCGAATATCCTGTTTTTAGTCGCCGGCTACAATTCGGAACAGCTGAACAAGGTAAGGTGGTGGGGACAACCAACTTTTGCCTGAATGCCACAAATGTTTGTGGCAGTCGATTTGAATTTTGCCACACACGCTTCCTGTTTGTTGTTGCCCCAATAGATTGCCTGATTGTCTTCATTGAGTTGCCACTTCATTTGGGTAACCACTTTAATGATTTAACTCTGTTTATGTGCCGATGGTATTGAGAGCCAAAAAACAGTACAGAGATCTGTGGAAGATCTAAAACGTTGGGTTACTAATGTGATAGAAAGAGATGCATCCCAAAATAGCTTAATCATGAGCAACAACTAAACGAAGACTTCTCAACAATAAAAAAGATTCAATTACTGTTCTACTTTTGAATACCTTCAACATCCATTTTAGCTGTCTATTCCTTGTGAATTGTTTCCATATATTTCCGATATAGGTAATGTAGTTGTTTCACTTTAATATGCGCGAAATAGAATTCTTATATTTCTGCTAACTCAGTTTTCCTTGGTCAACATAGTTTAGTGAGTCCCAAATGACCGCAAATTGAACACTTGCTTCGATTTGAAGTTATGACCCACAACATGGAATCATCGAAGCTTAAATTACATGCACAACATGAACAAACAGGTGTATGGCATGGTGCGGTGTTATTATCTATCTATGTATAATTCCATTGACTAGCTTCACAGTGCCCTTGTTATTGTTGTTGTTGTGTTGCTGGGGGAATATGAGCATAATTAACAAACACAAGCGAATGTTGAACGGCGAACGGCGAAACGCCAAACAGGCGACAATGCATGCAAATTAGGAGAGTTTCTGACCTAATCTGAACCTGCCACCAGATGAGGGTGTCCCAGCGCGTATACGCAACACGTTCAGGGCGTATGTATAATCTGACAACAAGCTGAAAATTATGACTTCAAACAGATCAAAGTTGAGAATTAGGCAACTTAACTTGACAGAGCATTAAAGCATGGTTTGCCAAGATTAAATTAAATTTAATATGTCTACATTTTAAAATGAATAATCGAGTTTCTCACCCCTTTTAGACTATGCTGCCTGTTATGCTGAGTCACACTCCCTCCGGCGCTTCGATTAAGCAGCTGGAACACTTTGGTCAGCTGATGAAATCAGGATATTTTCGTAAATTTGATCGTGGCTATTTGAGAAACCAATTGGAATACAATCGAATGACGCCGCCAGATTATGATTTGTCCCGTGTCAAGGTGCCAGTTGCCTTGTATTACTCGGTGAACGATCTGCTTGTGTCGACGACAGGCGTAGATCGATTGGCCAGAGAGTTGCCCAATGTGATAGACAAGTATCTGGTGCCGATGGAGCGATTCAATCATTTGGACTTCCTGTGGGCCATCGATGTGAAGCCGTTGGTTTACAATCGTCTGGTGAGAAACATACGACGTGTGGAGAATCACAGAGCCAAGTTAACGGCGAACTTGGCCAGTTATTTGGCCATGCAACTGCAACGCCAGCATCTACAAAATCAAATACAGTTGCAGGCAACATTGCAGCCAACCTTGCCACCAAATGTACATTTGCCGCATAGACACGAGCAGGAGCTAACACTAACAACAACCACTACATCGACAACGACACAGGCAGCGGCAACGGGAACGGCAGCGACCATGGAGGATGTTGTGGATGCCACAACAAGCATATCCGCAATGGAAACTCGGGCGGTTGCGTGATATGTCCGCTGAGCAACAGCGGGACAAGGTTCTCGAGATTCTCTCCTGTGTAAATTCATTTGACTGTGATGACATTTTAACAATTTACGCTCTGATCCCAGCGTTTGAGATGGAGTTGCAGATGCAACTGCAGTTGCAACAACATCAACTCAGGCACGCCCAGCATCCAATCACAATATTATTATGATAATATATTATTGACTAGGCGCACGACGCGAAGTACCATTAACCGATAACGATCAACCGACACAGATCAATCAGCTAAAATTCATAAATCCCATTTACCAATTACATATTACTAAGTTCTTTCTATGCTACCCCGTTTGAAAATGTTTTATTTATGTTTTGTGTACAAATTTATGAGTAACTGTATTGTGTATGTATTTTTAATAAATGTATTTTAAGAATATAATAATCAAAGTCTTTTACTAGCAAGATGGATAAAATTACGGGATATTTTAAATGCAAAAATATTTTGATTCTGTTACAGGTCTTCGAATTATATTTTTACAGCAGAGAATCAAATGTTCATTGAATTTGACACAACATATCTTTACTCAAAATAACAAATTCAATCGCTCTCCGGTTAATTGCCCCACTACTCGTACATATTAAAATTTGAAAAGATTTAAACTTTCAACAAAATGAACAAAATTTAAGCACATATTTTCACAGAATTCATGTTTTAACTTAGGCAAGTCAAATTCATTTTGCTTTATTTATATATAATATCTTAGTTAAGCGATAAAACCAAAACGTAGTCTAAAGTTAAGTTAGCCCAGCTGGGAACTACTATAGTTTTCTCTCAAACTGTTTAGCTAGTATTTAATCGACAATGATAGTTTCAACTCCTACTATACGTTTAATAATATAAATATCATAAGTTTTATATGTCAACTTACGATTGTAACCATAACGATTTCACTATTCTAAATGTAAATTAATAGATACTAGTATTAAGCGAATTGACAATCAATTATTAAGGTAAGCCTTCCTTATTCAAAATGTGCTCAAAAGTATGAAATGGCAAAATATAACTACCGCCCGAAAGTAGGCAACAAATTTTTCGCGCGTTTTAAGCCGCGCGTACAGAGTTGTACGCGACGTCACGACTTGACAGCTGCAGCTGTGAAATAAAAACCGCAGGATATTCAACATGGCACTGAAGCAAACAGCTCGACGTTTAATTAAAAACGCAAGTCATTTCGACAGGCAGCGCGAAAAGTTGATCTGCGGCATCAGGAAGCGCCACAAGCAGTCACTGCACAAGACGCATGCTTCTGTCTTTACTAGTATCCCTGTCGTGTTGCTGTCGTCTGACTGCCTGTCTGACTGCCAGCCTGCCTGTATGCTTGCAACAGTTGCGCATTTCTGTGGCAAGTTTAAGCTGCACAGCAAACGAATTGCCATCATTTGTCGTTGTCCTTTGGGCGACATTTGCGAGTCGCCGAGGCAAATGCAGCTAAGGGTTGTCCGTCCATCCTTGCAACGTGCAACGTCTACCGGTTGCCATATTCAAGTCGTATACTACAGTCAAATACCACAAGCAAACTTACCTGGCGCCCTGTAGTTAAATAAACACGCAAACAGCGATGTTGCAAAGTCGAAACTCTTTTCATTTTCATTTTATCTGCGGGCTGCTGGCAACTCTGACCGATTGCAACTGCAGCTAAATGAAATATATTGACTTTACGACTGTCTCTGTATCTGGGTATGTATGTGTTTGTGTTTGCCAGTGTTGACAACTATCCGAGGTCTGTGCGACACAAATTGCTTCCGTTCCAGACCGAAATTGCGTAATATTGTGACCTAAACGAGAAAAGTTCAACAATCAAAAGGAACCGCAAGAAAGAAATAAGTAGAAGGAAATATTAAGAAGATACTTTGTTGATATTGTATAATATATTGTATATTGTATAAATACATCTGAAAGCTAGCAATAAATACAGTTTAATATGATAGATAGATTATTCTAAAGCTAAAAAAATATATATATTTCTTTTTGCGAAACAATTCTCACTCTTTTTGAAAATGATAAATGCAACTTAAATTGCACAGCGCACAATTGACACAAATTCAAGTTTAATTATTTTAGCTGCCAGAGCTGCCAGGGTTGCCTACATGTTTACGCATTGTCCCTAAATTACTTTTATATCTATCTCTGTTCTCTTTGTTGTACTTTCTCTCCCTTTATCTTGCATTTCACATTCTCTTCTTTCCAACTAACTTTAATGTATCGCTTTCTAGAACACACTTCCGCTCTCACTCTAACAGACCCTTTCTTACTGCCTCACTTTTTGCTCTCTCTCTCACACACACATACACACTTTGAGACATTCTCTGCCTGTCTCATTCTGTTCACATTCGCCATTCTCTGTGCCCTGCGTAAACAAGGCATTAAGTACAACAAAATAATTAAAGTCAATTAGTGGTCCTTGCCGTGGCATATTGCCAGTAGTCCTTGCCTTGGCTCTTAGCTCTTGTTGACTTAGTTTGCCATATAATGATATTGCTCAACTCCTGCCGCCATTCTCCCCTCCCTCTCTAATAAACTCAACCGCATTCTATGACTTCTACAGTATGTAGTACGCTTTCATTAGCGTCATAGATACAGATTCATGAGCATGTTTGGCGTGAATAGAAATACAGATACAATTAGGAAACTGAACATCATAAGTTGCTCGCATTTAATCAAATAGAATGATGCTAACCAGGGATTAATATAATGTATGTACTATCTATAATACAGTATAAAAATATTAAAATGATTTTATAAGTTTGTTATTTTCTATTTTCTTCATATTTTCAGTTAAAAAACTCTACACTAGTACACTTATTCTCAATTTAGGAAACTTTTAAGAGTAAAGACTACTTCGATTTCATGTAAGTCCATCAAGTTTAAGCTCCTTACTGGTCCCAGTTAATCTTAACGTTAACGTTAATACTCTGATCAAGAGTTGCATCAGCATCACAATGGCTTCTCATTAACTCTGACATTTTAATCTGGGGAATTAATGCCCATAAATACATGCCCGACCATTATAGTCAACCCGTCAAACAGAGTCAGCTCTTTGCATTATCCTTATTGCCTGTTAATTGAATTACCAACAAAAGACAACCCTCCGAAAGGTTTTTACAATTCCTATAAATACATGTATATATATATTTTGATTAACAATTAAAATGCTTTTTTTTTTTTGCTGTGCGATTTTCCAACATGTAAAACTTTTTCAATTGGCGAGTGAATTGCATTTTTAGGAACAGTTGCAAGTTTCAAGTTGTTTGGTAAATTTGTTGCACAAGTCTTTGTATCTCAAGTCCCACTTGACGGTAAACAATGATGCTGGAAAATACAAAATACAAGAATGGACAACGTTTCAAAGGAATGGTAGGCAATTGTTTTCCATCTATTCAACTAATTGTCAAAGCGAATTTTGTTTATTAACCAATTTGAGCTTAGAAAAGAAGGATAAATATACTTATAATTTTTGTATTGGGCTTGGAAATATTCAAATATTATTATGAGTTTAGTCTTCCTCTCCTTCTATCGCCTCACATATCAATCAATCTTCGCCATGTTTAAGTACTTAAAGCTTATTGCTTACAGTTAACGTAAAGCTTTTAATTCTCACACTAATAGACACTTAAGAAACAAGCAATTTACAGAAAATATAGTAGATAAAAGTTTCCCAAAATAAACTTAAACTTAAACTCAGCTTATTGACAATGGAAAACATTACTCAATATTATCCAGAAAAGTCTTAGTTGAAGCTGTAAAAATGTAAAATCATTTTTAAATTTCATTATGTTATAAGTTACATAACTTTTCAAAAGTATCAACTTATCTTATATGATAAATAAAATCATATTAGCCGAAGTACCAGCAATTGCCACAAAAAATATCATCTCTACTCTCCCGTAATTAGCTGATATCTGACCACAGAACTGACCAAAACTGTCCATTAAAACTTGACCAACAACATAAATATTATGGTACAGCAAAATACATAGAAAATTTTTTGTGTCAACTCAACAGAAAATGTTTGAACAATAATTCTAGAACTAACAACAATAACAACAACAATATAAATCGCCATTATAATAATAATAACTAGGAACTATTGAGCGACATGTTGTGTGTTTGGTTTTTTGTTAAGCTCAGCGGAAAATATGCACCGAAAAAGCGAGGAAATGTTTTTGCCCAAAAGGCGTATCCTAGCGTATGTGTATGTGTGTGTGTGTGTGTGTGGGGGGGGGGGGCGTGTCTAGCGTACAATTGCGATATGATTTATACACAATGAACAGTTGAACTTTTGCTGGTCGTTGATTTTTACGATTCACGCGATAAGGACTAACGAGCAAAGTTGCAAGAATGAAAGAAAATTCGGTGACGCTTAAACGCACCAAATGAAAAGGTCCTGGCTAAGGACTAACCGTATTTGTCATCACCCAGGTAGCTGGCGAATAAATACAGTCAACACCTTTCAGTCAACGCCAAAAACTTCAATAACATCATTAAAATGCGCAGCCAGCGGGAGAGAAAGGACGAGCACTCACTTAAATTGAAGAGCCAGCGGCTGGCAGGACACTCACAAATGACTAGCACTTGGCTACTTGGCTGGCGTCCAATATAAATATGACTTATGAAATGTCCAAAAGGACTTTGGCAAGCAAATTAGTTTGTTCAATTGAAGGAGCTGCTCAGGGGCAGGCAGGAAGAATAACGCAGGAGAAGGATGTCTTGAAAATTTTGTAAATTTTGCGCATAATTTGAAATATTTATGCAAAACTTGGCAGCCATTGTTGGCAATGATGAATTGTTTATTGACAGGGCAGAGTCGCCCGGCTGCCTTTAAGTGCTAACAAAATATTAATCATACGCAACGTGCGCGCCACAAAGCACAAAGCCATTAAGCAGGCCAGAGAGTCACTTGGAAAGTGGCAAGTGGAAAGCATTTAAGCAGCAGCCAAATCAAAGTTGACGCAACGAAAACATTTTCAATTTACTCATGCAAAATGTAATTTAAATACAAATTTGAGGCTAAGTACCCTGAAGTAACCTCAGGCATCGCTTTCCGATCATCAATTGGCATCCTCAAGTGCTTCACATTTCGATGAAATCAAGTAATTTCTCCTGCCCATCCGCCTCATCCCCCAGTTGCCCAATTCTGGTTTTAGCTGGAAAATCATTAGGCCAAGATTGAGCTGAAACACTTCGTATGCAAATTTGTTTTGCCAAAATGTAATTTTCAATATGCGAATCTAAGATGCTTTGATCTGACGGCCATCGTCAGTAGGCGTGGCAGTTTATTGCCTAACGATTATCGTCGCTTCATTGCGAATTCCAACAAATTACTTGAAATGGAATTGGAATTCGAAATAGAAATAGAAATGCAAGTTTCGTTTTGATTTCAACCTATAAAATTTGATGGAGTCTTGGGATAAAAACAAGTTTCATTTTGAAGAAGTACGCCAAGTCAAATTGTTTTTCTTTATTCGATTCATCAAATTACTTTTAAAGCAATTTGAGAAACAATTAACTAAAGAAATTGCACAATGGGGAAATATCAAATAAAACTTTTTTCATTTTGACATTTATTTTGCACTCTACAAAAAAGAAATAAATTAAAGTTTACAGTTGCGGAAACAGTGTAAATATTTATTTTCTGGAATTTTACTTGGCTGTCAATCTATGTATGACTAAGCTGAGTATAAATAGCTCTGGTCGCCAAGCTAAGACTTATTGTACACTCAATAATATGAGAGTTAGAAATATGTTGATCTACATTTATATAGAATAATACGATTATTGATTATTTTATAAAAAATAATCGTATCCGGAGGCTGACTCAGATATTTATCGACATTTATTACACTCTCAAGGTAATTTGTATAATAAATTGTACACCGGAAATATTACTTTAAATGGCAGAAGTTTAAAAACTATAAATACACAGCATTTATTTGTTTAAAATGCATTAAATTATATTTATTGTATTATTCAGGAATAATTAAGCTTTTTTAAAAAAAGATTACTTATTAATTTATCTTTTTACACACTAATTTTTTTGACTGATATGTGAATTTATCTAAAAGAGGCATTTTGTATTAAAGTTAACACATTTTAATGACTATTTACTTATTTATTATGCAGTCTGCATTGTATATTATTGTCGAGTAATCACGCTTAGGATCAAGTTTCTCACTTGATTGTTTATTTACTGAATGGAAGGCTGAGGGCTGAGACTGACATTTGTTGAATTTCTGAGTAAACCAGAAGGCAGCATGAGTTCTACGGACAATCCCATTTCAAGGGAATTTCAGGGCCTGCTTGAAGTAAACGCACCCAAAGGGTATTTCAAAAACTATCAGAAATTGCAATTAATAATCCCACAATCAAAAACTGTTAAAAGCTATTTTGTAAAATTAAAATCTGATAAATGGCAATCTGTTAAAGAGTGACAGAGAAACATTGAGAGAAACGTTGAGTAACTGAAGACAATGAGTATCAAGAGCTGAGCCGGTTTGTAAACGACAGGTAATCAATAACAGGTGAGTACGTTGAAAGTGAAATTGAGTGATCGGGAAGCGCTATTAAAAGATGTTTTTGCCCGGCGCCAAACTGGGCCAAGTGTGCAAAAGCAACAACAACAGGCGTAACCAAAAACGATTGTAATTCATTCAAGTTCAGTTGCAGGTCTACTGAAAAAACGCAGTTGGCAACGCAGCTATAGCTAAGTTACCAGAAACCGGAGCCACAGCAACAGGCAGAGTCAGAGCCAGAAACAGCGTCTGGGCCAGGCTAAGAGACAAGAGCCGGCTCTGCTAACCGTTTCAAAGTGTGTGGTGCAAAATCTGTGGGTTTTGGCGATTTATAAGCGCGCGTTGAAACTGCAAACGGTTTAGTTCCTCGCCGTAAACATAACTAGTCACAACACAACACACAGCGGGCCCAGAGCGGAAGCAGCCAATTCAGAGAACCAGTTAACCAGTTGGGAGAGAAAGAGAGAGAGAGAGAGAGAGAGCGTAACGGAGCTAACTGCGAATCAGGAGCAAGTTTTCTCTTCACGATCAAAGGCCATTCGGGGCAAAGTGAACGTAATAAGAGACCGCCAAACAAGTCTTTTATTATTACTAAATAAATTATTCTTGTTGTTGTCGTTGTTGCTCTGGTTGTTAACTGTTGGCAACAAAACACAACGATTGTCTCAGCCGCTGCCCTCGCATTCCAAGCCAAAATGCCTCGCATGCCAATGATCGCAGTCGCAGCGACGCCGCTGCTTCTGCTGGCGCTGTTGTTGTTGCAAACGCCGACTTCGGCGTGGGGCAAAGCGGTAACCACGGCGAGAACAGTTGATGGTACAGAAAACACCACGGAGGAGGAGACAACATCATTTGGCAATATGGATGTGAGCACGGTGACCATGGGAATCGATTCAGATCTCATACTAACCACCGAGGATAGCATACAGGCATTCACCCACCTGCCGGAGGATGCACATGTGACCACTGAGGAACCACTGCCGGAGTCTGTGCTGTTGCAGCTGCAAAGGGAGCAGACTGAGAGGGAGCAGCATCAGCAAATCCACAACGAAACGACACCAACAACAACAGTTAAGAATCTATCGGGAAAACTAATGGAGAGAACAACGACAACACCGCCAACAACAGCCACAGAAGTACCCACAACAATACGGAATATTGAAAAAGACAAGAGCAATATGTACTCTAGATTATTGGAAATGGAAATGGGTGAGGATAAAGCGGAAGTTTTCACAGAAACCACAACATACTTGCCACAATTCGAGGCAACCGTAACGCCTGCCGACACTTTGGGATTCTACGTCAACACGGATAAATATGAAACGCTGAGTGAGAAAGGCACCACCAATGTGCCGCTGGATGACTACAAATTCACCAGCGGACCACTTCCGGCTGATGTGGAGAAATATGCCACACAAGATGCACTCATAGATGAAACCACATTTTATCAACAGCTAATGGAAATGATTGAATCCACTCCAGCAACGGAAGCAGTGTATCCGGTGAGCACCACGGCTCCAACAGTTACCAGCAGACCCACGGAGAGCACCACCAGCACCACACCTCAAGCGGATATGCCTGCCACAGAGCAACCCATCGATATTGTGCAGTTGCTGCGCATGATGAATTCCGATGTGGTTACCACAATGATTATGCCGGAATCCACAACCATCCAAGAGGATAAACTTGAGGCGAGTACAGAGAGCAGCACCACCATGTCAGCTGACGAAACCACAATTATACCACCCAATCAGCAGTCGACAACAAACAGAATGACTGATGTCACCACAACTGTTGAAAGCAGCACCACCAAAATAATCGACGAAATGCCAGAAACCACAATTGAGCCACAAACAACTGAGGTAATTGTGACGTCAACAACTACAAGTTCTCCCGAAGCCACCAGCACAACCATAGCAAGCACCAGCACCACTGCAGATACAGTTGAAACCACAATTGAACCACCCAAACAACAGTCAATGCTGGCAGCAATATTAATGACAACAACTGAGAGTTTGCCTGAAACAACTACTGCATTAGATACCACCACTAGCACCACAACCTTTAGCAACACACCTAGCACCACTCCTAGCAGCACCACTAGCACCACCCCCAGCACCACAACATCTAGCACCACTCCTAGCATCACCCCCAGCACCACAACCTCTAGCACCACCACAACATCTAGCACCACTCCTAGCATCACCCCCAGCACCACAACCTCTAGCACCACCACTAGCACCACTCCTAGCACCACCACTAGCACCACTCCTAGCACCACAACATCTAGCACGACTCCTAGCACCACCCCTAGCACCACAACCTCTAGCACCACCACTAGCACCACCACTAGCACCACAACAGAGGCAATTCCCATTATAGCAACGAGAGAACCGCGCGTCGAACGCATCTTTAATTCAGATGGAGTGGAAGTGCTTTATGGTTACTCATCGGTGGTGCGAACGAATGACGTTTAAAGGTGCACCACTTGCAAATTACCAAAAATTACCTTGTCAAGGTCAACTTGCCATACAAATCAAACTCCGTAGAAGCAGCGAAAGTTCGCAAAGGGTTTTCCAAATTCTAAACGAGCTAAATATTTAAATATTGTGATAAACCGAAACGAATGAAATGATATGAAAATCAAAACGAAATATTAATAATATTGTGCAAAATATCGTGTGGCTAAAGAAACGATTTTATAAATTATAAATAAAACATGAATTACTGAATAACAATAAACCATTTCGTGTTTTTTTTGCAGTTTGCGTAAAAGACAAAAAAAACACAAATGGGTTCGGCGTTCCATTTGTATTTGTAAATAAAAATGGCATAATATTGAATCACCGCGTAAATAGTATTGGAGTGGGGCAGATTGGAAGCTAAAATGCGCTACCAATTCAAGAGACTTAAGAGAAGTAAACAAAAAGAAAATAAACAAAAAGAAAAAATTGTGCATATGAATTGCTTAGAGGTGTGGCAACCAGTCTGTGGCACTTAAGTTAGTAAAGACCTACTATTAACGCACTTAACGAAACTAACTGAACCACCAAAAAAACTAAAACCCAACGAAATTAAAAAACTTGTTTCATATTCCACCAATAATTCAAAAGAATTTAGGCCTTGTTTATTATTTCATATTGCGTAAACTAGTTGAAATTGCAAAGAAAGCTAAAGATAATTTCGGGGGCAAACTTCTTTCATATTGATCCAACAATTAATAACTTCAAAATTAACTGGCAATTAGTTATAATTTCATATTTCAAAGAAAGAAATAAAAATTCAATAAACTTCTCTCATATAAATCCAACATATTTATTTTTCAAAAATAATTTGCCATTATTTATGAGATTTAGAGAATACAGGAGAATCTTAAGAAAACTTTATGAACCACTAAAAAGCAATCAACAAACTTTTGTAATTTTTCGCCAAAAGCTTAACAATTAGCTATAATTTTTTATTTCGGTTTCAAAATAACGAATGAATCTAAGGAAATACTAATGAACTGCAGTAAGAAACGTAGTATTAGGCTTAAAAGCAAAAGTGTCAAGAATTCGAAAAGATATGAATCATTTTAAGATGAGCTATTCAGAAAGTTGTAGTTAAAAAAGTAATTAACACGTAGATACCCTAGGTAACATTTTAAAAGAAACTTAAGCTTTGGAGAATTCACATATCACATTCGAAATATGTGTTTATGTGTTTAATTTCAGGTGGTTAGACAGGGTATTTAAGTGTTTAGCACTTTTAAAATGCAGCTGCGAAACATTCAACCCACCAACTGCCCACCTGCGTTCAAAACCGGCATTAGCCAAAGACATCGTCATAGATTTTTGGGCTCTTATGTTCCGGCATGAACAGACGCCAACAGAGACAAACAAAACAAAAAGAGAGAGAGATTGAGACAGGGAGACAAAAAGACTGAGATGGAGATAGGGGGAAAGACACGTGGAGGGTGATTGGTCCATGAAATCGATCGAAGCCACCGATCTGGTTTGGCGACAACAAATTGTGACTTATTCATTCATCGATGTGGTTGGCATGCGAGCATGTATGTGATTAGGTGGGTTTTTGAGAGGGTTTTGCGTTTAGCAATGTTTATCACGTCTCCATTGAATCAGATGGTAAGTAATAAACCTAATAAAAACAACACACTTATTTCCATTTGAACTTGGCTCTGAGGCGCTAAAATGCATGTTGAATGCGGGCTATAATGAAAAGTGATTGAAGGTTTCGCCGATGTGGGTTTTTTGTTTTGAGCTACTTGCTGACTAACTGGACAATTTGTTGCCTGAGATACATAACTGAGAAGTTAGTCATGGATGTAGTAACAAGTTGAACTTGATTAAATATTTAGAATATCTGTAGTACGATCTGTCTGCTTGACTGACATAGTGCATGAGAGATTAACTGAGATACAGCGAAATACTAGACTATATTACATCATTGCTAACATTATCTTCTTGCAATTACACTAAACAGCAAAGCCAACAGCACACTGTTAACTGAGGCGATCACAGATTACATGAAGAGCTGATTTACAAAATATCTTTTAGTCGAATTCACTGACTTGATTCATACGATTTGCAAGTGCTTTGGTTTAAATCATAAATTTTATTTATTTATTTCTCTGTCTTTCTCACCAACGATCTTCGATTGTTTAAAATTTTGAATTTTGTAGCATAGCGTTATTACAAAAACACCAATCGTGCAATATTAAAGCTCTTGTTTGAGCTTTTTCAACAATATCGCCAACGCCCAAAAGTCTACTATGCCACATCGAATATAGAGCTTTAGCAAGTTTTTAACTTCCTATACTTGCCAGAGACCAGTTTACAATTAGAAACGTTGTGCTAAACGATATGATCGATATAATCGCAGCACTAAAGTTGTACTATGTACTAATTTTTAATATTAAATAAAAAAATTCCCCACATAAACATGTCAAAAACCAGTCCGTCGATTCGCTGATCCGTAGAATTGTTGTACTCGGAAATTGGTATAAAAGCAGGCGGCGTCTTGCAGTGATCATCACAAACTTTAACGATGAAGTTCTTTGTACTGTTCGCTTTCCTGCTCTTCGCCTTGGCCGCCGTTCAGGCAGCTCCAGGAGGTGGTCGCGGAGGTGGTCGCGGTGGCGGCAACGGTGGCGGTGGCAGTGCAGTTGCCTCAGCTAGTGCCAGTGCTAACGCATCTTCCGGCGGAAAAGGAAGTTCCGTTGCCGAAGCCAACGCCAGCGCAGTTGCCAATTCCCAAGGCGGTGGCGGTGGCAGAGGCAGGCATTATTAATCAGTTGTCGGACCACACATAATAAACGTTATTCTTATTAAAATTGTTAAATAAAATCTTTTCTATCAATCAATCAATCAATCATTTTATTTTATTGGGTGGGATAAAAGGAAACGATTTTTTTTATTATTATTATTAAATTATTTTATTAACTCGATCCATATTATCAATACTTCATTGGTTAGCTCTATAATATTAATATTATATAAACTCATCTGATCCAATTTCGACATTGATCGACTTTGGTATGAACTACATTTTAATATTTAATTAATATTTATATTTAGTTAAAATATTTTATAGAACTGAATAGCATTATATTTCCTAATCTCGAAGTACTTCAGGAACATAAAAAACACTATAAAAATATATTAAAATACGATTTCTTTGAATATTAAAAAGACGTTTAATTATATTGTATGCATTATATGATTTGATATGTCTGACGTATCCGACCATCTGTTTACTTAGAACATTATTCTGATTTCAGACAGTTTATACCTCAGAACCAGAATCGATATAGCTTTGAATCTTTATGGAAGTCATAAAAATCCAACCAATTATATATCCATACATCAACAAATCTATAGAACAGGCCTTGAAGGAAAAACAAGTAAAGGCAATAAAAATGTTGGTTTACTAAATTTTAGATCGTCCACGTTTTTAAGAAATAAAAGTAGCTTAACCTAGTGTGGATACGTGTTATGACGAGCCAACCTCTGAATATTTTAAAAGCAAAGTAAAATAATCTTCTTATAGGGCAACAGCTGAATATATTACTCAAATGAAGTCAGTTATCTTCAGCAAAACTACAAACAATTTGTTTGTGAAGATGTGGCAGCCTTGGCGCTTTGTTTATTGTTTGCCAATAAAAACTGAGAGAAATGCAAAAATAACTAACAAAACTTTCTTAAAAAAATAAAGTTTGTTTATTCATTTAATGTATAAATGTTTAATATACGAGCGTTAGATAAAAAAAGGAAAGTTTGAGGCAAACAGGAGATCTATATAACAATATATATATATATATATATATATATATATATATATCTATATATATATATATATATTTTTATAAAGCGCTATAAAAATTTACTGAAGGGAGAAATAAAGTATTTTGTCGTGATTTGGATTAGAGTTCAATAAAATAATATATTTTATTTAATTAACTTATAATTATAAGTGAGCCATTCAAACCAAGGCAAAACTCATAAACATACTAGTGTTTTATTAATTGCTTAAATAAATCTGTTCATTATCAGATAGTTTTCTTACCCAGATCCTGTTCTTAATTAAAATATATTTCGAATTTGCCAAGTATTTGAGAAACGTTTTATGAAAGCTTCCACAATCCAGATTTGAGGGTATTTTTTGCATTAGAGCTTTTGAGTTATCAAATACGAATTTTTTTTAATATTTAATCTTGCCAGACAGTGGTTTCCGATTCAAGGGTGGCAAGTCAACCAGTTAAATTCAGATAACAACTCATTAAAATAATTTGTGCGGTAGCGAAATAAAACAAAAAAAATAATAGAGTAGAAATTTGCAATTCTTTGGAACAGCTGGCGTTTAAAGAACCGGTTTATATTTTTGTTTTTCTATTTCTTTATTCAATATCAAAATTTACTGATTAGATTTGTTTAAGCAATTTGCATAATTAACGGGGGGGATACCATATAAGTAAACAATAGGCCTGTTTAACATCAAAATAAACATTGGGGATTTGCATAAGATTTCAATAATAAACATGCGCAGCTTTTGGGATAAAATAAATTAACAAGATTTGGCAAGGTTACAGTTATTACTTTACATATTATAGATGTATTATTACGGTATCTGGTCTCTTATAACTGTTATAATCGTCTCATTTTAAAATGAATAAATTAATTAGAAAATTTGCATCTCTGATTTGAATAAATATGGCGACTGCAGAAAGTACCAAAATTGGAAGTAATATTGATTCAACCTGTTTCCTATTTAATAATGTAGTTTGTTATATTTCTTGATTATTTGTGAAAAACAAAACTTTAACTGCTACAAGTTGTAAAGCTTTCTGCACAAATATGGAGACCCGATTTAGATATGAAATCACTTGAGCTTCAAACGTGAAAGTTCCCTAGTCAAAGATCCGTTTTATTTGGGAACACTCACAGTTGAATAATTTGGTTGAGAGAATTCACACCCCATTGATAATGAATGTTTTGTATTTTCTTAAATACATTTTGAGGAAATCTAAAGTCATAAAAAGTATTGAGTGCCAAATATGGGAAGTCATTGCAAATCTTCATTCATATTCAACCACTTATCGCCCTGATATCGGAGAAGATATATAGTAAACGTATGTTAAATCGAACGCAAGTTTTCAAATTGTTTCAATATATTTATTCAATAAATTATGAAGTATTAAATCAGGCTCATCTCTGCGCTTATTTGCCAGATTTAGAGGAGGCTGATGCACTGGACGAGGCACTTGCAACACCACCACGGCTTCCATTGGCACTGGCATTTGAAGAGGCAACTGCGTTGGCTGCACCGCCGAGGCGACCGGCCGACTCAGCGATAGCTTGGGAGTTGGCGTTGGCATTAGCACCACCGCGTCCGCCTCCGCCTCCGGCTCCATTGGCAACAGCATTAGCACCGGCATTGGCATTGGCACCACCTTGGCCGAATCCACCATCTCCCTTAGCGATGGCAGAGGCATCAGCATTTGCACTGGCACCTCCAGAACTTCCACCATTTCCATTTGGACGACCTCTCTGAGGAGCAGCCACGGCGACAGCCAGGATGATGCTTAGTACAACAATGATCTTCATAATGCTGCTTGTTCGAACTCTAGCAAGAAACTTAATGAACTCCTTTGAAAACTCGGCCTTTTATATGTTACCAAAACACGGTCCAATAACGTCAGAGGTAAGCTGGACAACAACAATTTAAGCCAAAGAAGACTCTATCAATTAGCATACGTATAGGTAAAAATCAGATGTGTAGATAAACATTTGCGAACTGAATTAAGACGATGCCATTAGGGCCCCGATTATGAATCCACCACCGAGCTAACCAAATCGGATCGTATGTGTGGAGGCAGACCAATTGTGTGAAATGTCTAGTGGCAAACATGAATTTCTCTTGAACCGGTTTTGGACTACTTAAATATTAATAGCTATGTTTACGATATTTCCTTCTTTCTGCTTTGAATACCCTGTAAGTTTTAAAAATATCGAATATGTTGTTGAATTTGTTTCTTAACTCAAATGCAATTCGATGATGATCTTTTTCAAAATGTTGTCACTCCTTTCACCACCGCAGACCGGGAAAAACTCGCCGGGGAAAAACTCAACGCAGTAGACCGCTATTTTTGTGATGGTGAACCTTCTCTTATATTAATGTCACTCATCTCACTTAATTTCATTAAGATCGGAATAATATAAAAATAGTTATGGCTGTAATAAGGTTACATTTAACTGGGATAACTATGAGGAAATGGGCTTCAGACTACTTAATGTCGGTTAAAACATATGTTGATATATGAACTTATTTGACATTTAACATATTGTCAGAAATTTCTTTAATATACTATTATAAAGTTCTCAAAATATCTAATATAACGTCGAAGACTGAGGCAACGAGTTTTCTGTATCTATCTTAATTAATTTTCACTGAAGTGTAGCGAGTCTCTTTCACTTTTCTTTTATAAAAGGACCGAGAAAAACTTAAAGAGCCACGCACGATGTCAGAAAACGAACTGTCATCTCACTCAGTAGGCGTTTTCATCCCTGTACATACAATATCGATATCATTGTTCAATTATTACTTATACTAATAATACCAATACTAATCGATTAACCTCGGCAAGGCGCACAATTCATATCTCCGACAAATACATATTTATTACATTACAAAATTCATTCGTTTTCAGTTACCTATTTTTCAAAATTTTCTCTAGAATGTCCATAGAGATTAAACCCTTTTGTTTCAAGTTATGATCCGACATAGGGAAATTTTACTAAACATTTTTGTCATCAGCCTAATTCAGTATGACCAATGTAAATTCATATTTATAAATAAATTAATCTTTAAAAACAATTATTTAAACAATATAGTAGTATTTTTTATATAAATTTACTTTTAATAAATTATGAACAATTAAATGACTCTGCTGTGGATCCAGTAAGTTTACTTTTTAAAAGAAGACGCGGATGCATTGGACGTGGCAGAAGCAAGGCCACCGCCATTGGATGAGGAGGTGGCTACAGCATTGGCATTAGCGGAACCACCGAAATCTCCAAATCCTGGTCCACCAGAACCATTAGCATTTGCAATAGCACTGGCATCGGCATTTGCGTTTCCAAATCCTGGTCCACCGAAACCATCACCGTTGGATACGGCATTGGCATTCGCGTTTGCATTCGCGTTACCTCCAGGACCGCCGGGAAATCCGTTATATCCGCCATATCCAGGGCCACCTTGAAAACCGCCAAAGCCACCGCCAGGTCTGCCGCCGAATCCACCGCCAGGTCCGCCACCAAAGCCACCACCAGGTCTGCCACCAAATCCTCCATATCCGCCTGGGTATCCTCCATTACCACCTTGTCCGTCATATCCATCATAACCACCAGGTGCAACACCTTCAGCCTGTGCATTGGCATTGGCCTGAGCAGTGGCACCTCCGCCAGAGTGGTGTCTCCTTGGAGCAGCCGAGGCCACAGCGAGAACAACGCTAAGTACTACAAAGATTTTCATGATTCTACGAATACTTGACCGAACCGTATGAAGTCACGAAACAGACTTAATGATCTGCAGTCAAAATCTTCGTTTTTATCAGACAAAACGGGGAACAAACAAAATCAGACGAAAACCAGACTTACTTAAATTAGACATCATCATTACGGTTAGAGGTTCGACAAACCGAAAATGTAATACTCTTGTTGTTAAACCATCTATATTCTATATTTTCCTATATAGATCTTTGATACAAGTCATCGTTCTGATTTGACGAGTTGATTTTCTAAATAGATTCTCATTTCATTCGATAGTTAAAGCTCCCTAGATAAGGGTATCAAATAATAAACGAATTGTCAAGTAGCATGTATGCTACGTATATTCTAAAAGCAAACAAAACATTTGCACGCTGAATTATGACAACGTTAGGACTTTGATTACAAACTCGAACGAGTCAAATTTGTGGGAGCTGTAGAGCTTAGGAAGGGGTGCAAATCTTTAGGAGCCAACATGATATGGACTCATGCTGGATTTCTCCAAACCGGTTATAGACTCTACTTACTTTACATATTAATATAACTGTTTGATATTTCATATTTGTCTCGTTCTCAACAGGCTGTGTTGGATGCTAATTAACGTCTTTCAAAATGTAGGTTTTATACCCTGTGCCCATTAAAAATGGGCAAAAAAGGGTATAATGAATTCGTGTGAATTTATGTAACAGGCAGAAGGAACCATCTCCGACCCTATAAAGTATATAAATTCTTGATCAGTATCAATAGCCGAGTCAATTGACACCTGTCTCTCTGTCTGTTCGTCTGTCCGTCCGTCTGTCCGTCCATCTGTCCGTCCGTCTGTCCGTCCGTCTGTCCGTCCGTCTGTCCGTCCGTCTGTCCGTCCGTCTGTCCGTCCGTCTGTCCGTCCGTCTGTCCGTCCGTCTGTCCGTCCGTCTGTCCGTCCGTCTGTCCGTCCGTCTGTCCGTCCGTCTGTCCGTCCGTCTGTATGAACGCGTCGATCTCAGCAACTATAGGAGCTAGAGACTTCAAATTTGGAATGTAGGTTCCTGAATACCAAACGCAGATCAAGTTTATTTCCAATTTTCGATATCTCACCCCCCGCCCACGCAAATTGAAAAATCTATCACGACCTCAGATAACCTCATTGTCTAACGACAGATTCTAAATAAATAAACAGGAGAGAAAAAAATAAAAAAAAAATTTTTGGCAAAAGCGAGAGAGCATATTAAAATAATTAAATTTTCTGTATAAATGGTTTGGCGCGCACTAACTGAGAGAGAGAAACACGTGGTGTTGCCATACTACATGCAGGGCAACTTTACTATAGTTAAAATACTTTTTCTCAAAATATTTTTATTTTAAGACCTGCACAGGGTATCCTACTGTCGCTCGACAGATCGGCTTGTTTTTTCTAATAATAATCATAGATCATAATGCTATCACAATACTCATGTATATTGTATTTACTAATTATTATTCTCAAATGATTTGTTTGTGGTTTAAGCCGTATCACCGGTTTTACCTGAAATTCGTTGACTCCAGGAACCTTTTAAACCCTGTACAAAACTCTATACAAATTTATGTTATAGGCAAAGTTCTTCCGTAATTTTACACATGTTACAAGCTGATACAAATTAAGAAATAGTCAAAGCGTTGCATCATTCGTGTATATGTTTTTGTGTAAAGTTGATCTGCGTTTGCTAACCAAAATAACAAATTTAAAGTATTTTGTAGTTTCCGAGATTAACGTTCATTCAGGCGAATGAACAGATATTTATAATCTATAGTTTGTAATATATAATTGAGAATATATAATACATAATATGTAATATTCAATATATTATATATAATATATATTATATAAAATAATATAACCACCATACCAAATTTGATGACTCTAGCTCTTATAGTCTCTGAGATCAATGTCCATCAGCTGCATTAAACACAATGTTAAACCAGAACTGCACTGCTGCGCAAAGTGCGTTCAGATGGAAGGAATCGGACTGTTAGATAACCAGACACACAGGGCACAGCCGTATCCTGAGCAAGATGCGAATAGACACGTCCATCAAGACGGACGGAAGACGAACGTTGACAAAAATTTTGAAAATAAAAGCCCGACCAGAGATAAGTAGACTGAGGGAAAAGTGAGTTAAGCATTTGATGTTGCACTCCACACCGACATATCCAAGATGGACTATGGTGTGGAGGCCGGAATCTACTCGTCGGATCTGTTAGGTCGTTCCACCTACCAGAGTCGATGAGTTTATTCCAGGCACAGATTTTTGCAATAATGGAAGCAGCCAAACTTCTGTTAAGGCAAGAACTCGTGAGCACAAACGTGGCGTCATCAAGGACCTCAACTCGATCAGGCGAAATTCACAGCTTACGGTCAACTGTAAACGTATGCTTAATGCAATTGGTCTACATAACACAGAGGAGGCAGGAGGCAGAAACAATGGAGCATCTGCTTTGCCACTGCCCTGCACTAAGTAGAGACAGGCTCAAGTTTATCGGGAATTTTCAGAAATTGGCTGCAAGTTTCATACCGTACGACCCATAAATAAAGGAGATATTAAGGAAATTGTTTTAAATCCATTTTTTTGCCAAAGTGTGAGAGCCTATGAAAATCCCATTTGCGCAAGCGAGAACGCATATGATAATCTGATGGTTTGCGCTGTCGGCCGCTGTGGCGCTATACATTGTGTCATGTGGCGCTATACAATACTGACGGTCACACTCAGAACTATCATTTGTGAAAAGCTGAACGCTAAAGGCTAACGTAAAATTAATATTAGCGATTACTTACATGTTACACATAACACATAATGCAACAAAATATAACAATTTGCTACAAGTTTTATCGCGATTGACCCATTAATAAAGGAGATATTAAGGATTTGGGTTTAAAACCATTATTTCACAGTTTTTGATTTGATTTTCCCTGTCGGCCGCTGTGGCGCTACCCATAAACAATTTCCAAATCAACAGTCGCAGTCCAGTGTTGCCAGACTATCGCAATCTACCTACTCTCAATGCAAGCAAAATCGACTTCAAGCAATATATATATTTAAATCCCATTATAATTAAAAAAAACTTTTCTTTGAAGACCTGCACAGGACTGATCGCATTGTTTAAAATACTAATTAGCTTAATAATTTTTATTGGCATTCATTTATTTTTCAGTTAATTGGCAAATATTAGGTTTGATCATGTGTCTTGGCCGCGGACACCACCAGCGCTTGCGTTTGCGTTGGAAGATGCGCTTGCACTGGTTGAACCACCGCTGCCGCCACCAAATCCATTATTTCCAAAGAATCAATTATTTCCACCATGATTTCCACCGAATCCGCCTCCGTGTCCTCCATTGCCGCCACCATTGTGGCCACGATTTCCATCAAGGTAACCACCGAATTCTGGATCTTTGCCTAATACTGGACCTCCGACGAATCCTGAATTTCCGCCGAATCCTGAATTTCCGCCGAATCCTTGGGAAAAACTTTGGGTATTGGAATTTGCGGTGGCATCACCAAACTGAGGAGCCGCAGCGGCAACGGCAGCCAGAAGTACGAGTGCGATAAACAGTTTCATAGTTAAGCTTCGAGTTGACTTTACAAACGTATCCAAACAACTGACCACCAGCTGCTTTTATACAAATCGGCCCCAGGTCGGAACTGCCCAGATTCCCGTTTCGGTCACTTGTTGAAATAAAGAATAAGAGAGAGATTGCCAGAAAAAAAGATTATCATCGCTTTTTGGAGATGATCAATTCTAAGGTTTTATTAGTTAGTTCCACGACTAAAACTTCATTTTAGATTCACCAATTAACAAGGACAACAACAACAATACGAGACGCTAAATGATCACACATATCGAATTAGTATTATCAATTAATTGCCCCAAACACAAAACAACTCAAACGGTACCTTGCTTAAAAATCTCTTCAACCGGTTTGATCGCTATCACCGTTTCATACTCTTCATCCTTCGATTCGTTTTGCTTGAGCCATTATTTTTTTTGTTATCAAAAAAGTAATATACATAGTAGAATCTGCATTTACTTGATTTGATTTTCTGCCCAGACTTAATTATTCCCGAGCAAAATCTTCTTCCAGCTAAAGAATCTAGTTCAATGAACCAAACGAGGCTATTCTCTTCAGCCCGTGGGTTTCTCTTAAAGCAGGTTTTCTTTTTATTCCCTGTGCTCAAATGTGCCAAAATAGTGTATAATGAATTTGTGCAAATGTATGTAACAGGCATAAGGAAACATCTCCTACCCTATAAAGTATATATATTCCTGATCAGTATCAATAGCCGAGCCGATTGACACCTGTTCGTCTGTATATCCGTCTGTCGAGCAACTATAAGAGCTAGACACTTCAATTTTGGAATGTAGGGTCCTGAATACCATACGTAGGTCAAGTATATTTTAAATTTTCGATGCCTGACCACCCGATCACGCAAATCGAATAAAACTATAACTGCCTCAAATTTTCAGATAACAGCTTAACTCAACAAATAGTTGAAGTATAAATTATCACGATGAGCAATTTGGTGCAAGTTTCATAGCGATCAACCCATGAGCAAAGGAGATATTAAGAAAACTGTTTTAAATCAAATATGTACTTCATAATTATTGGCCAGCACTATTGTTTAGGAGTTGTCGAGCACTGCAAACTCAAACTGATGGTTAATATATAATAATTAACATGCCCGATTGCCTATACACATGTTTGACAATACATTTCTATCATAGTACTTAAACAATAAACAATTTCCACATCTACAGTCGCAGTCCAGCTAAATTAATTTCAAGCGATATATTTAAATCCCATTATAATCAAAATACTATTCTGTGAAGACCTGCACAGGGTATCCTACTGTCTTTTATTTTGTATTATAATTTTGTCACGAAATGTGTAATGCATGAAAGCAGACATCTCCGACCCTATAAATTATATATATTCTTGATCAGCATCTACAGCCGATTCCATATAGCCATGTCCATCTGTCCGTCGGTCCGTCCGTCTGTCGGTCCGTCTGTCTGTCTGTTTATATGCAAGTAAGTTTCTCAGTTTTAAAGCTATCTGAATGAAACTTGGTACAGATCAGTCCTTTTGTTGCAGATCGGATCGCTATATCATATAGCTACCATAGTAGAAACTATCGGTCGAAAATCACATTTTTTATTTTTCGACACACTTCAACCAAACACATTTTAAGCATTAGGTCCTGTCTTATATATCATGACCAATATTGGTTTACATCGGATCACTTTATCATATATCTGCTATAGGAAAGATCGGTTGAAAAGTGCATCAGGGTTCTGCAAGGGTATGAAATCTTTGACGTGCCAAAAATAACAAAGAAGATTGTCTCAAAGCACCCTACTGTAACTCCCGCCCCGACTCTCCGGTTTGTTTAAAATAATAATTTACTTAATATTTTTTATTGGCATTCGATTAGTTTTCAGTTAATTGAAAAATATTAGGTTTAATCGTGTGTCTTAACCGCGGGTGCCGCCAGCGTTTGCGCTTGCGCTGGAGCTTGCGACGGCGCTGCTACCACCGCGACTACCGGATGCAGTAGCACTGGAAGATGCGCTTGCACTGGCTGAGCCACCACTGCCGCCACCGAATCCATTATTTCCATTGAATCCATTATTTCCACCGAATCCATTATTTCCACCGAATCCATTATTTCCTCCATGATTTCCACCACGATTTCCATTGAATCCATTATTTCCACCGAATCCACCTCCGTGTCCTCCATTGCCGCCACGAATTGGACCATGGCCGCCACCGAATCCTGGACCTCCGCCGTTTCCTGGACGGCCGCCGAATCCACCACCTTGTGCGCTAGCTTCGGCACCGGCATTTGCGCTGGCACCACCAAACTGAGGAGCCGCAGCGGCAACAGCAACCAGGAGTGCGAGTGCGATAAACAGTTTCATAGTTAAGCTTCGAGTTGACTTTACAAACTTATCCAAACTACTGACCAGCAGCTGCTTTTATACAAATCGGCCCCAGGTCGGAACTGCCCAGATTCCCGTTTCGGTCACTTATTGAAATAGAGAATAAGAGAGAGCTTGTAAGAAAAAAAAATTATTATCGCTTTTTGGTGATATACCAAAACACACAAATCAATTCTAAGGTTTTATTAGTTTGTCCCACGTCACAAACTGAATTTTAGATTCACCAAATAACAACGACAACAACAATAATACGAGACGCTAAATGATCACACATAGCAAATTAGTATTATCAATTAGTTGCCCCATACACAAAACAACGCAAACGGCATGGGGATTATACCCTACGCCTTGCTTAACAATATCTTCAACCGGTTTGATCGCTATCACCGTCTCTTGCTCTTAACAGTCATTCGTTTTGCTTAAACCATTAATTTTTGGTTATCAAAGAAGTAATATACATAGTAAAATCTGCATTTAGTTAATATGATTTTCTACCTAGACTTAATTATTGTAGCGCTTGAACAACAATCATATATGCATACATAATTAGTAGATATATGCAACAGAACCATCTGCCAGCTAAAGAATCTAGTTCAATAAACCAAAAGAGACAATTCTCCTCAGTTCGTGGGTTTATTTAGCTTAAAGCAGGTTTTCTTTTTCATCATTTTAAGTCTGAATATAAGGTCATAATAACATAAAAAAAGTATACTTTTTGGATTGCCAAAAAGATGAAAGAATTTAAAAATTTTTGAATAAAAGCCCAAAAATATGCAACATTGCATTTCGCGAATATTTTTTGTATACGGAAATCAGAATGCATATCTTTTGTATTAAATATGGAACTTAAATTGAATCTGCAAATAATACATAACTCATCGAAGTGTTATAGTATATTTTTAAAATTATTACATCAGCGTAAATACACTTGTTTTTTCAACTCAGCTATTTTTCAAATAAATAATTCATTTAGATTAAACTCTGACCGATCGGAGATATTGGAATGTCATATTAAAACTACAGGAACTACCTTTAGAACGATCAGCCCAGCCGATCTCTACATCCAAAATTGAGTGTATATACATACTTACCTGCATCCCAGCTGCTTTCGTCACTAGTGTGGCCTGGCGTCCACATTGATAAATGCCAGAAGGTTTAGGGCTTAGTTTGTTTTTATAATTAGTTATATTTAGAATTTTCACAGTAATGCTCAATCAAAGAATTCATTACAAGTTTATATTTAAAATATTTTAAGTTCAGTTTAGTTGTTTTTTTTTTTGGAACTTAATATAAGAATAGTTATTCAGATTAAGATTGAAAGGTCTATAAATACAATTAAATATACAATGAAAATATCATCCCAATAAGCATCACCCAAGCTCTCTTCTGTTATTAGTTCTTACCGTAAAGCATTCAAATGTCGCATATACCTTAAGAGGCAGCACTGTCAGTCAGTTCCCTAAAACATCAGCTGAAATTCGTATGTGCGAATATTTTTATTGTTGTTCTCACATATATGCCGAAATTAACTGGCTAATGTATGTATCCCTGATAGAATACAAATAGTCACTCATCCACAAAAATAGAAATAAACCTGAAATATAAACATAAAGCCAGTCTCTCTACTCAGTCTGTATGATGCGCGATGACATTTGCTCAGTTTTACGCTACAAAAACACGAATCAAATTGTAATTATCTTATTTTATTTTGTTTTTTTTTTTTAAATTTTCAGACTTTATTAATAATTATTAAGCTTAAATTTCTGTAATCTCATTTCGGTGCACCAGGCGCCGATTCAGATAGTTTAGCCAAGGAAGCCGCCGCCGCCACTAGAAGAAGCTGAGGCCGATGATGAAGCTGTTGCACTACCACCACGACTACCACCACCACTTGCTGCTGCACTGGATGAAGCTGCAGCAGATGAAGAACCACCGCCGCCGCCGCCGTTGAAGCCGACAGGAGCAAAGCCGTTACCGAATCCACCACCACGGTTGTATGGGTTGCCACCGTATCCAAGACCATATCCACCACCACGGTTGTATGGGTTGCCACCGAATCCACCACCACGGTGTGGGCCGCCACCGAATCCACCGCCACCGAATCCACCGCCACCGTAGTGATTGTGACCAAATCCACCAGGACCAGCAAAGCCAGGACCTCCACCAAAGCCGCCACCGAATCCGAATTGTGGTGCTGCCGCCGCGACGGCAAACAGCAAAGCGAGCACAACGAAAGTCTTCATCTTGCTCAAATGGGTCGATAAAATGTGTTATATACTCAAAGCAGGTAGCTGGTCAACTGTTGGATCTATACACGATATCCCAAACTATTTATACAAGGTGCGTGCGAACGTAGAGCAAGCGGACTGGCCTGTGTTGTTTGTGATAAATTGGCACCCCCGAGCCATGTTCGGCACCTCAAATCATTTACCGGTTATCTTTGCTTTTATTTCTAATTATCAACTTCGGCTTCATCAGCAACATCATTATCATTTGAAATAATACGATCATTGGCTTTCGTCTGTCACTTGACCGGGTGAATCCCAATTCGAAAACAACTTAAAAGCTTTAAAGGCATAATTATAGACAACATAATGACGTTATTATGGTGTTCAGTCTGTACTTATAAACTCCAATCTAAATGGGTATGTTTTGAATATTGTTTTATATTATAATTATTAGATGATTGGATCTTCCTACCTTACTTTATGCCCTCCACCTCCCTATCTTTCCAGCCAAACAGCAAAAATCTCGTATTTGCTATGTGGATATTCTAATCAACTGACAAGTTCATCTTGAAGAGTTTATTCGCCTTTATTTGGCTCAGAAAGCGGTTTCGATTGCGTCGTTACAAAACAAATAACAAATCAAAATTAAACATTTATTCTAGAAAAATCAATTAATTTTATATGCGAAGTAACACTGTGGAAATAGACATATGTGTACTCCTTATAGCTATAAGCAAAAGATAGAATTACTTAGCCATAGAGATGAGTTCGTGTCGTGTCACGTAAACATAGTGATAGAAGCTATAGATCATGTTACAGTTATTATTGTGGAATAAATCATACTCTTATAAAATATGATGATTAATATTATTATATTATGTATGTATTCTATATATTATATATAATGTGTATTATATACTATTATATATTCTACTATTAATACAAAATTACTGAAGCGATTACTTAGTCTTAGATATGTACTCATCTTGTCACCATATACTATTTGTAAATACAGTCTAACTTCCGTAACTCCAATCACCATTATCCAAAGAAAAAGTTTGACTTATGGAGACGTCGATTAATGGAAGAAAGTACGATCTCATACATTCATATTTATACATATATTTCAAATTGCGAACTTTTAAATTTATTTTATTAGTGACTGACTTAGCCGATTTGAATGACCTTATAATTAATTATCTATTCTTTAATTTAGTGGGAATCGTACTCGCTGAGATACCATATATCTTAGCCACTTAATTTTATTTATAAGTTTGAATTGTTCTTCAAACGAAAAACTGTTTAATACAAGTTTTGGTGCCATGTTAATAATCTTGGCTGATGCTTTTCACAATGATTATTAAGAGCGGCTAACAATGAAGTACATAAAGAACGTATTTCCTAAAGATATTTCAACAGCCTATACTCGTATAATATTGCATCATCATATGTTAACGTATATTACACCATTATAACATACCCGAGTGAGCCAGAAGTATAAAACAGAAAGCACACTTAATTGTATATTATTTATATATTATTATTTTATACTATAAATACTAGATACATTGATTTGATCTGTAGTGTATAGCAGAATAACTAGTTGTATTATTTAGCACTTTTGCTACAACAGATTTGATTAAATAGATTCTAACTAAATTGACTCATTCATAGACGATCGATAGATCGTTTACAACTTAGTAGTACCTGCAGTATTAGTTAACTCAAAGTATATGTAATATTCGTAATGAAATCACACAACTCGTGTAGACATAGTCGCTTTCTGTAATGTGAAATAAATAGAAAAACTTTACAAATGAAGTGCTAAATAATATAGAAAGAAAGAGAAAAGTAGATACAGTGGGAAAAGAGAAATATAGAAAGATAAAGTGAATGGTAATAGCAGGAATGCCTATAAGAAAATTATGTGTGCTCTATATTTCACATATATCGCGAGTAACTCTATAAGAGACAAAAACCTACAAAGAATTAACACTATATGATGAATGTAATTAATTATAATTATAGTAACTGCAATTTAATGTGTGCAATTAAAACTTAAGTTATGTATTATTCAATTGTTAACTAACAAATCTTTACAGTATACAATTATCAGGGTAAACCAGTTTTAAGGTCGTCATAGCACAAAATGTATTCGAATTATCACACTTGACTACTCAAGTTCAAGATTCATTCAAGTGCGACTCATCAGCATCATCGGCAAAGGGGTTTTCCACATCACAAATACATATAAATATATTTTTTTATGAAAATTGATATTGGTGAATTTTTGGTTAAATGTTAGGTAAACATTTATTTGTTGACACCGTGGCGGATACACAATTAGCATCTAATTGACGGGGAAGTCCCCCGGAAAAGATCCAATGTCGTGGACTTTCAAAAAGTGAACTGTTTGCTCACATAACCAGGGCTATTTAAAATGCTGTATAATAAATGCACTTAATGCAAATGTTTATTCGCATAGAAATTTAGCTAATTTCACCGATTTCAGTTTTGTCGAAAAGGCCCCAGCTATCTAGCTGTTCCTCTTTCTAACTGTCCGCCCGTCTATATTTCCCTCTGTTTGTCTATTTATTTATTCAGCCAGGCCAGCAAATATCAGCATATTCGAGCCCACATAATTGTTTGATACAGAAACCGGTTGCGCTGTCTTTTGTATTTATAGTTTTTTTTTTGCATTTTATATATTGCTAAATTTATGTTGCTTAATTATTCATCTTTTGTTTGGTTTGTTTATTTATATAAGCTTGTGATTATTTTTTTTTGCTTCTCATTTTGCGTTTTAGTTTTTATTGATCGATTAGTTGTACATGAATTGATTTATGATGTTATTATTAAAATTGTTTTGTAAATTAGAAATTAGATATCAGCAAAAGAATTTTTTAATTAAAAAAAAACTTAATTTAAAAAGAAATTTAAATGATAAATTCCTAATCGAAAGCCAACATTGGTTGATGCTATATATCGATATATATATCTGACCTATATAAACAGTAACTTCTAGTCGAACATCCTATTTTCAATAAACACTTTGTCCATCAAAACTTATCATCACACAAATCGTATATACAATAAATTTCCTTTCTCTCCAATATAAATACAAAATTTTGTATGAGTATTAGCTTAAATCAATTTTCTAAATCAAACACAAATGTGAAATTATTATTATGCTTCCAATGTATATTAAACAGCGTTAAAAGTACATGGTGAGTTAAAGTTAATATATATTTAAATTTTGATGCTTTCATAATCAACTGTATTTAGCTGGAAGTATTTGCGCTTATTAAAAGCAATCAAATTCGCATAATTCATAGACGTTATTTTATCGCATTAGCCGCCAGGAAAACCACTGGCTGAACAGGACTAGGAGGTACAACTAGCTAATGAACGCCATGTTAATTATGTAAACTAAACGGGAATAGCGACAAAATCTGACACAAAATTCAATATTTTTCATTTGGCCGCACGTTTATTGTTATTGACCATTTTAGAGTTTGAGTTTTTCTCTCGTATTTGGCAACGGAACAAACTATTCAATTATGCTGCCGATGGGCAAATGAACAAAGCGCCATCAAACGACATACGCGTTATGCGATACATTTTGAATTATTTAATTTTAATTAAAATTCAGATATCGCTAGCCAAAACCAATTGCATACTTTCAGGCAGCAACAATTATTGTGGGCTGTTCTGAAATTGAGTTGCTAAGCCATTTCGATATAGTTATAAGTGAAATGAAATGAGTGAAGATAAATTGATTTATTTTGACAAAATATATACGGCAGTTTTAATAATATGTTAACAGAGAGATATAAAATATTTCTTAACTTTGGATAGTATTTCAAATTAATTTGTTTTTATTAATTTTTTTTATAGTTTGCATAGTGAAATCACAAATATTAACAAGCACATGCAATATTTTTATACGCTAAGTCAAATATAAATTTGTAGTAATATTGTTTTTAATAATATTATTATTAATGATAAAATACATACATAAATAAATAGAAAAATCTAATATCTTACTTATATTTCTTGTCTACATTGAATTTAAAAAATGCCATAGCACAAATTGTATCATTTACTCAGACATATACATTTATGGAGAAAAACATAATAATAATCATTAGTTTTTAAGCGAACTAAAAAGACTGTTAATTAAAAAATGTACTTAAAGTCTTTCCAAGCATGAATTGTATTTAAACTTTTTTCAAATAGTACTAATTGTCTTCTCAAATATGTTAATAGAAAAACTCAACGGTTGTCAACGTAAAAAGACGTTTTCAATAAAGTTTCAATAGTTATGAAATGTTAAAAGCTTTCGGGACGACTAAAGTGAAATTTAATATCGAATATTGCATTTACATTTATTTTATGGCCTAACATAAATTGAAACAAACAAAGGATTGCCATAATGTCAATTCGACAACGATGCAAAGCTGCAACAGTGGCAGCAACAACAATTGTTGCAATCATACAAATGGCAACAGCAACAAGCAGCACAAAGTGGCAGCAGCAGCAGTCGACAGTGTGGCATGCCGCCAGCAATGGCAACAGGAACAGCAGGAGCTGCAACATTTGATGGCCTACAGGGGGAGTCAAGTTAAGGTTGCAGTTAGCCCTATGCCACCGCGCGCACTTCCGCTTTATGCTGCCAAGTGCACCACAGGGGTTCATTGTCCTTGTGCAAATTGGTCTGAGTTTATTGCCAATGGCTGTTTGGAGCAGACGTTGTCCGACCAGTTGTACAGCTGCTGCTCCAAGCTGTCTTCCGATCTCTCTTTCCCTCAATTTGACTCTGAATGGGATGTCTGGGATGTACGGGATGCCCGCCAGTTGCCGGGCAATAAAACTGCACTTTGAGGCAAGGCACAAAGTTTACTTAAGATTTCAATTTGTTGCTGGAAGTTGCCGCCGCGACGCGCCGTATTGTGTGTGCAACAATTTGCAATAGTTAAATTGCCCCAGCATGCAAACTTTGCCCCTAATGATAAATGTTTGGTAAATGCCACATAGACTGAAATTGAGTCGTGGTTGCATTTCCAGCACCATTTAAAAGATTTATATGACCAAGTATGTTATCAATGTCTTCAGATCCTTTAAGTGCTCTCTCCCTCTCTCCCTCCCCTGATAGGCCATTCATTTACGCAAACTTGGCCAGCGAGTTGCGAGTAACTAAAAGTTCTGTGCATAAATCTGATTATATTGCCGCTTGCCGCTTGCCACTTGCCACTTGCCACTTGCCACTTACATATGCAAAGCCTTTACCTCAAGGACAACACGTGACTTTCAGACTCAAACGCAGATAAAAACTTTTCAACTTTTACCAAGCTATGAAATATTCACTGAGCACACGCATAACTTTTGACTGTCAGCTGTCGCAGTTTTATGACGAAATTCCAGCAATTTCACTTAGTGAAATTAAAGAGCAACTCTTTTACGACCTACTTATAGATTATCATATGATATGCTATCAAGAAATGCCTTCCCATTCGATCTGTTTAACAGTTTAATAACCAAAGTAAAGAAAGCTAATTAAACTTGGCCTCAATTAAAACAAGGGAACTCAGTTTTGTAGATACCCTACAACAATTGCAATATCATACCATTTTATTTATGAATACATTTTTTAATTGGTTTAACTTTGTCTATGAAGCTATAAACAAAATCTACCATTATTGTTAGCTGAATAAGGTAAATATCTCTCCACATACCAAATTTTGTAACTCAAGGTTATATTCTCTCCAAAACTATGTCGATTTTATTGTCGTTTAGCCTTTTTTCTGATATATCATTGCCTCTGATATAATATCTAATATTTTCCAAAGCTTACATTTGAGTTAAGTATACATCACTCCACATACACAAGATTCTTAACTCTGGCTAATATTGACTTCAAGATATTGTTTAGTTTATTCAATTTAGTTTAGTCAATTTTAGTTTCATATTGAAATTGATATACTAACTATATCGTTGTTTATAGAACGAATTCGAAAATTTTCGTTATAGTCAACATCTAAGTTAGGTATCTATAATTTCCCATATCAAATTCCAAGCTTCTAGTTTTTGTTTTCTACGAGATATAATCGATTATATAAACCCAACTTATTATACCAATCTGCCAGAAACGACTTGACTTGTTTAGCTTGTTTTATACAATTACACAACTTTATTAGACAATTATTAAGCATCTTTATGAGTTTGAGGTATAGAAATATTTACGAACCACTCTCATTCAATCGACTGTGCCCAGGTAATTGTGGTTCTATCGTTCGTTGTGCAACCAAACCATAAAACGGTTATAAAAGCCTTGCTTTATTACAACAACTTTTATTGGTTTTGTCTTATGGACTTGGGAATACTCTTTCGTTTTCGTTTTTGGGTTTGGATTATTGGGTAAATTAAGAAGCTATTGAGAGGTTGAGGATTAAAACTAACGGCCGTAGCTGCCGGCAGACGCCGTTGCGGATGCTGAGGAACTCGCTCCAGCTTTGCCGTAACCGGCGCCACCAAAGCCGCCGGCTCCGTGACCGCCACCACCGTGACCGCCACCACCGTGACCGCCACCTCCATGGCCGCCGCCTCCGTGTCCGTGTCCGCCACCTCCAAAGCCGCCGCCTCCAAAGCCGCCGCCTCCAAAGCCGCCGCCGCCGCCGCCGCCGTGCTTTCCACCGCCTCCGTAGCCACCGCCGCCATGTTTACCACCACCTCCACCCAGGCCGCCACCAAGTCCGCCGCCCAAGCCTCCGCCAAGGAAGGGTCCGCCTACGCCTGCACCATGTCCACCGCCTCCTGCTCCAGCGGATCCACCGCCGAAACCACCGCCTCCTGCTCCAGCGGATCCACCGCCGAAACCACCGGCTCCATGGCCACCACCTCCATGGCCACCGCCTCCGAAACCACCGCCTCCAAGACCGCCGCCGCCATGACCACCGCCTGCTGATCCGCCACCGAAACCGCCACTTCCTGCACCAGCTGATCCTCCACCGAAACCACCGCCTCCATGGCCACCACCTGCTGATCCTCCGCCAAAACCACTGCCTCCATGACCACCACCTCCAAGACCGCCGCCTCCATGACCACCGCCAAAACTACCGCCTCCAGCTCCAGCAGATCCTCCACCGAATCCGCCGCCTCTATGGCCACCGCCCGCAGATCCACCGCCGAAGCCACCGCCTCCAAGACCTCCGCCTCCGAAACCGCCGCCTCCATGGCCACCGCTGGCAGAGCCACCGCCTCCAGTACCGGCGCCACTGCCACCGCCGCCTCCTAGACCCAGTCCAAGACCGCCGCCATCGTGTTTGCCGCCACCGAGGCCACCACCAAGACCTCCGCCAAGACCACCGCCGAGACCACCACCAAGGCCGCCGCCAAGTCCCAATCCCAGACCGCTTCCACCGCCTAAGCCTCCGCCTCCGCCACCGCCATGGCCGCCACCGCCGAAGCCTCCGGCACCGCCACCGTCACCGCCATGGCCACCACCACCGAAGCCTCCGTCACCGCCGCCACCGCCATATTTGCCGCCAGCATTGGCACTGGAACTGGCCGATGCGGATGCAGTGGCCGAGGAACTAGCACCACCGCCGCCACCACCGTACCCTGCCGAGGCGAGGGCCACGCAAACACTGAGCACTATAAACAATCTCATCGGAACTTTAGCTGCCGACTGACTGCGACCCTTAGAGAACAATCCGCTTTTATAAGATGCCGCAGCAGACGGCAAAAAAAATCTAACACTAAAAAAAAAACACAAAAATAAAATAAAAACAAAATAGAAATAAAAAACCAAACAATATTTGAAAATAAAAAAAAATAAACAAAATACAATCAAACAAACATAGAGAAACTGGGAACCGAACAACGAGACGTTTAACAAGCAAATACAAAACGCTAGTCACGTTCTGAAAACCGGGATCGATGTCGGGTCAGTCGGAGTAGAATTCTGATAATTAACCCACCGAGAGAGGTAACAGCAACAACAACCACAACAACCACACTGGCCATAAACAATAATAATACATTTATCATCATTTAAATATTATACATTGTCTACGATTCTGGAGAATTATACTCTAAACATAACGAGAAATTGTACACACAATCCATACTAGATGGATGATCTAACAGATACAACAGATCTTAAATGGAATCAGCTTATGAAGTACATATATTTCTTTACCCAGATAATGATTGGCGCCAGTGAAAAGAGTATCACGTTTCGGTTAAAGTGAGAATTCTAGTTCTCAATTAATCTCTTTCCTTATTAGAAAGTGTTATTTTTTCAATTGATTGTAAAATAATTGTTAATTGATTGAATACTCGAGTAAATCTTAAACATTAATTATATATACAAATTTGGTTGTAAACCATTTTAAGTATAATTGTAAATGTACTTTATTATTCATAACAATTCTCAATTCTAGAAAGTGTTTAATTATAATAAAAATAAACGAACCATTTGAATCAACAAATATATATAATTTCTTCCCCAAAATAAAGAGACAAATTGTACTGCTTAAAGCGAATACAATGCAATCATATAGATCAATCACATCACAAAAGTTTCCCATCATATACATAAATTAAAACAAGTGATTCACATATAATACTTCTATATACACGTTTCACATGAATAAATTTGATGAAAAAAACCCAATATATAATTATTCGATTAAAATGCGGCACGCTTAGAGCATTTGAAATTCGTTATATATTTTAATTCTTTATTCTTTTTTCATAAAGTCGTAATTTGTTTATATAAAACAACCTTTCCACGTCATTGTAACATCGGAAATAGCTGTGTTGATGTGATGAGATTAGAAATTCAATATGTTTTAAATCAATAATAGTTTAGCTATAGTTAGTACATGGAAGTGTGTTATTATGAAGGTAATTAGAGCCCATTTAATAGACAGCAATGCATCCCAGACTCAACATTTGTAACGAGGTTAAAATGAATTAGGTAAGATTATTTTTAAATGGTTATTAACTCTAAGTTACAAAGTTAATTTTCTAATTTAATTAATGGACTGAAAATGAGAACTCTACATAGTAAATAGTATAAATTGCAAATACGATGAACTCTTTGCATATTATCTGAAATAATTGCAAATATATTCAGCTTAATAAATAGTATAAATTTCAAATACGATGAATACTTTGCATATTATCAGAAATATATGAAAATATGTCCAGTTTAATAAAGTTTGCAAACTAACACTTTTAGTAATCCCTAAGCTGATTTTATTATTCTACTACTCTCTTTATTATGAACCATAAATTTATTTAAAAAGGAAAAAAGTAGTCTTTCAGTTTAAATTGAATGTTTGGTGTTATGGGAGTGGTTTTCAGTAGTAAATGGAAACTCCGTTTTCACGCCTTGTACACAGTTTTTCACTTAGTTGGTTGGTCGGGTAAACTGAAATGCAAATGTCAAGACATGGTGGCCTGAAAGCATAAGCAGCTCTAGGAAGTCAGTCAGAAAACAAGAGCCACAATACAACAACACAAGAGCAACACAGCAAGAAGCAACAACGACAGCAACAACGACAGCAACAGCAACAAGATGAACGGCAGCAACAGCTGCTGTTGAGAAAATGGCATGTGCATAAGAAAATAGAAATTTTCTTAAGGAAATGTGCTTAGAAATGCATGTGCGTGTTGATGTTGTTGTTGCTGCCACTGATGCTGCTGGAAAATCTGCTACAGTTTCTGGGCCAAGTCATTGTCTGCCAAAAGAAACAACACTTGACTTCCGTTTCCGGTCGAAGTCCACACAGCTTTTGCATATTTAAACTCGTACAATTTTATGCAAATATATATTCCATATTTAAAGCTACAGAAGAAATTCAAATAAATAAATAAATATTATATATAAAGCTTTACACCTGATTCTGCTACCAGGTCACTGCTCCTCGTCCTTGTTCTCGTTTCCGTCGTTGTCTTAGACCGCGCCCCAAATCCATGACTTGATCTTCCCCCTCAGAGTCCTTGCCCTGTGGCAACTTGCCCAGCACTTGCAACATGCGATTGTAAAGCTGTCTTCGCACATCGATGGCCCATAGGAAATCCATGTGATTAAATTCCTTCATGGGCACCAAATACTTTCCACTGACATTGCCGAGATCATCGCACATGGACTCAACATCATGCGGACGACACAATAAATCATTGCTCGAATAATACACAAATGTTGGTACCGTAACCAGGCTGAGATTATAGCGTGGAGGCAGATGCTCCCTATACAATACCATATTCTTGTTAGAACTATAGCTATAAGGCGCAAATCTGCCACTCTTGATGATCTGAATGAAGTGCTTCACCTGCTTGGCCGCCACACCGGCAGGATAATGGCCCAGGACAACGGGAAACATTTTCTACAAATTAGAAAACTGATAAGCCAAATAGATCTCTAGGACATATCAGTTAAACTTACCCTATTAAACTCATTCCAATTGCGACCCACGATGCCAAAGACTGCCTCAATGCAGAGTCGCTCTGTTTCCTCCGTCATGCGACAGAGAAATCGGAATTCTCCATTGAACATCTCTGAGATGGCGCTGCCAACGAGACTCTAAAAGGAGTTTGTAAATTATTTATTAATGAGAAGGAAACCCTCAGTAATTCCCTATGTTACTTACATTAAAATACAAACTGATGGCACGTATATAGGGATGATCTTCGGTTTCCTTGGCATAAACCGCTGGTGCCATGGCCTGCATGGAGATGACTTTCTCATTATACGCCGGTCGCATGGAACACATGACAAAAAACGCCGTGCAGCCCTGTGAATGTCCAGCATATTGTAGCTTCTTATAGCCAGTTGCCTTCAGAATATAATCAATCATCGCTGGCAGATCATAGATGCCAATTTCATGCCAACTGAAATCCCAGAACTTGGATTCATCCGGATCGAGAGTTGTGTGATTTCTGGAGTAACGATTGCCACGTGCATTTCCCAGCCAGACGTCATATTTGTGGTCGGCCAGTAAGTAGCCTGCAGGAAGGAATGAAACTTGTGGTAATCACTTGACCCGGCCATTAATCACCCCGGACATTTTGCAGACGCACTCACCCAGACTCACATTTGGGCCCATGACAACGAAACCCGCTGAGCTATCAACGAGTCCATGCTGCAGGAGAAATGGTTGGGCGCCCTGATTCCTTATGCGATGCATTGTTAGAATGTAACCATCCTCGGTGGTCACATGATGCACTTCCGCCTGGTAGCCATACTTGGCAATTAATTTATCCTGTTGATGAAATGTGTAAATTGTTGCAGTCTCTGCATGGTCATTAATCTTCTTACCACAGTTAGGTTGGAGTCTTGCTTAATGTTTTTACGCTGCAACTTCTCCTCGGTCGTTTCATCTTCAATGCTCTCCTCTTCCTCCTCCTCGTCCTCCTCCTCATCCTCCTCACCGCCAATAAGCTGCGCCTGCGTCCTACTAATAAGCAGGCATAAACCCAAAGCCAACAACCATCGACGTCCCATTATTAGTTAATTGAACTTCAATGTAAATTGTATTGTTGTTGCAAAGTGAAATCCGTTAAGTAAGTTTTAAGTTTAAGTTTTTGTTTTGGACTTGATTCACTTTATGGTCGACTCGAACGATGCACGTCGCGGCCTCAACTGAAACTGAAACCGAAACCCGGCGACGCGTTTCGAACTTCCGCGCTTACAAAGAATGCCGAAAACTTTCGATCAGCAAACAGCAACAACTTAACAACAATGATAATCATAATATGCGTAGTGTAGTGCTTTTGTTTTGTAATTTGGTTTGTCATTTAGTTTGGGCTACATGCATGCCCTGTAAATATAAGAGCTTAAGAGTAGAGGAAAAATGGAAAGTAAGATCTTCTCAAAATCAAATCTTATATAAAACTCTATTAATATCCACATCAACAGTTACATTTTAAAGGGTATTCAGTAGTCGAGCTTATGCGTCTTTTCAACGTTTACATATTTTGTTTTGATTCAGTTAATTAAAGTGACAGAGAGAGAGAGGCAGAAAGAAAGGGAAAATACGCATTGAGATGCGTAGGGCGTTGCTATCAATGAAGAACTACATACAAAAGATAACTACAGTAAAACCTCGTTGGGTGTATTTCCACCCGAAAATTGTGATTGATCCAATGTAGGTCAAACTATAGTGAACATTTTGTAATTTTATACTGTTTAGCAAGAAATTGTGTAAGGTTCGATGATAAATGGGAAAGTATTATACAGGGTGTCCCTAATGTGGAGTGTGAAATATAAAGACTTAAATTTAATTTTTAACACTAAACATTATTATGCTCTTATAACATAAGTCTGACTAAAACTGATTTAAAAGACAGTTTAGCCTTTGATAAAACCGTTTCTTATTTGCATTTGATGCTTACAATGTGATTTATGAATTCTTGTTAAGAAATTTTAAATTATTCTTTGTTATGTCTATACCAAAACGTATTTGTTAACATGGTACAAAACACGTCTACTGAGAAAAGGAATATATTAAATTTAATAATAATTATTATAAAGTGTTAATAACATATAAATGATTTCTAAAAATAAAAACACATTTGAAATTTATTTTAGTTATTTTTTTTTTGTGCATATTAACTAATATAAATACACTAATAAATTGTCGTATTGTTTGCCGTAGCTTTTGGCCAAATTTCAAGCGAAATGACTTAATAACCTTTTTGACTTAGCCACCGTTACCATAGTTGTGTGCGCCGTCATCGTCGTCTGTTGTGGGTCAAATAGGCAGGGGGCAACAACAACAAAGACAACAACACAATAAGAAACAAAAATAAACAGACACATTTATTGTCGCTTGCCTCTTGAGTGGACAATCAAAAGAAAGTAAAAGTGTTGGACCCAGACAGCAGTTTGTCACATTATTGTTGTTATTGTACACTTAAGCTCTTAGTATTCAGTTTTTTTTTTATCATACATTTTTTTATGGTTTGGCCAACGGCGAAACGATTACATAATTGCCATTTGGCCGGCTGCGAAGGCAAATAAAGCATTTCGCTTGCCTCGCACTCTTAATGAGCCACAATGGGCGCCTTTGATGTAAGCTTTTGGGGGATCCCAATTACTTAGTTAGCACCACCCAATCCACCTGCTGCCCCAGTAGCTCACTCAATTATGTACGGTAATTTGCCCTCGAGAAACTTTTCCATTAGCTCGATCAGTTTGTCATTGACCAGCGTCTTGACATCCGAGGAAAGCAGGAAATCAAAATGATTGAACTTTGTGGATGCAATTCGCCGTACACTCCGCACTGAATTCAACATTTTCGCATAGATATCGTGTACGCCTTGGGGCGTGGCAATGGCATCCGTTTCCCCAAAGTATAGTATAATTGGCACACTGATCTGACTGAGATTATAGGACAAGGCCTCGATGTCATGATAGATTTGCATATTCTCTATCGGTCCATAGTCATAGGCAATAAAGTCCCCCGACTTCCAGATCTGCTGCAGATGTTGCAACTCCCGAGCAGAACCGCCCTGCAGCAGATAATCATAGTTAAATATGTCGAGTAACTACGTTTGGAGATAAGTTAAGTTAATTGAATGGAAATAAAGGAAAATGTGTTGATTTACCTTTTTGTTGCTCTGCGAACTGCCCACCAAATGTTTGGTATAATATTCACAATTCTCCTTCTTTTTGCGACACATTTTTCGTAATTCACCGGGTGGGAATAGCTCAAATTTATTATCCTTCTGACGTTTCTATAAAAGGTTTAAAAATTATATAAATAATTGAGTTAGCTGAGTATAATATGTAATTAAGAGACTTATAGATGTACTTAATATGAATAAATAATTAAAGTTAGTATTTCTTATGATATAATGATAATATGATAGGAAACATATTTTCTTCACTTCTACTCTACATTTAGTTTGACGTCAACTATACTACAAGAATATATTATAATATTTTAAAAAGGAAATAATATAATTTAAGATAAGCATAAAAGTAACTCGACATTTTTCTCACTGTAAGAAAATTTACTGATGATGATAAGAAAATACTAAGAAATTAATGCTAATCTACAAGGCTAAAAATTCCAAGTATTTGTGTTCGATCATTGAGAGTACTTAGAAAGAGAGAGCTGATGGAAATAAAGCACATACGATTTCCATTTAAATACAGAAATATTGCACTTAATAAAATAATATAATATATCTACTAGTATATAAACTTTCAACTTTCAAGGTTTGTGTACTTTTTTACATCTTATTCATTACTTTTTCGATGATTAAAAATGTTTCATTTGTTGCCTGAACAATTTCCTAAAATTAAACATTATTATTATAGGAAAAAATATGAAAAGCTAGAAATATGTCCATAAGCTATATAGTGCAAATAATATATTAGCACATAAAAATAAATATACATATTATTAAATAGCACAATATTTTAAATAATCGTATACAACAATCTCTAATAGATGAGAGGCTAGCAAAAATAGAAAAATATTTATTTTCCATATTTAAATTTCAAGTTGATATCAGATAGTCGCGATCTCTTTAGCTCAAGTTTAGAGTAAAGCTTTAATGTGTATGTGAGTGGAAGTCCAATTAACTTTATCTGGGTAAGATCGAAAACAAAGAGACACTTAAATTAAATTTCTCTTCAAAGTGGTTTTAAAGCTATTTAAATTTACTGAAATATATCAACTAAGCGCAGCTGATTCAGCAGCTCGATTGCTCTTTAACAGACAATTTTTAAGAGAGAGAGAGAGAGAGAGATCATCTTAGACACTCTATGGGGGGTTATCATCTATTTTTGAACCGTGCCGTGATTAGAACACTTCATCCAAACACATTTGTTGTCTCCAGGTCTGCGCGCGGAGAGCGTTCACGATAATGTCAGGCGATGTCAAGGGGCTTATCAGCTGGCAGCCTTCAGTCTCTCAATGATGTTCAAGCTAAGCAGCCGACTGCAACCTCAAAAGGTGCTGCCATTTGCCTGGCAGGGATTACGACACGCCTCCACGGAGGGAGAGCGCACAGCTCTCTATGATTTCCATGTGCGAAAGGGAGGAAAGATTGTCAACTTCGGAGGCTATGCCCTGCCCGTGCAGTATACAGATCAAAGTATCATTGCCTCACATCTGTATACGAGAAGTGTCGGCTCCATTTTCGATGTGTCGCACATGTTGCAGACGTTTGTGCGGGGCAAGGATGCGGCTGCCTGTTTGGAATCCATTTGCACCGCTGACATTCTGGACATGCCTGCGGGCAGCGGTAGTTTAACTGTGTTTACCAATGAACAGGGTGGTATTCTGGATGATCTGATAGTGAACAAGGTCAATGAGAAGGAACTCTATGTGGTCTCCAATGCGGCAATGAAGGAACAGGATATGAAAATCATGAAATCAGCTGTAGTGAGTAGTTCAGCGAACACAAAATAATTCCTAATTAACCATGGCATTCTCTCTACAGTCCCAATTCAAATCCCAAGGCAAGGATGTGTCCATTGAGTTTCTCAGTCCCTCGGATCAATCTCTGATTGCAGTGCAAGGTCCGCAAGTGGCCAAGGAACTGGGCAAGTTATTGGCACAGCCGAAAGCCTTTGATCAGCTCTACTTTATGCGCTCTGCCATCTTCGAGCTGGCGGGGATTAGCAATGTGCGCATCACTCGATGTGGCTATACCGGTGAGGATGGCGTAGAGATTTCTGTGCCCTCCACGCAGGTGGCATCTCTGACAGAAGCGTTACTTGCTGGCGGACAACTGAAACTCGCTGGCCTTGGAGCGAGAGATTCACTGCGTCTCGAGGCTGGTCTCTGTCTCTATGGCAGCGACATCGATGCCCAGACAACGCCCGTTGAGGCGGCACTCGCCTGGTTGGTTGCCAAACGACGTCGCAGCACCGCCGACTTTCCCGGAGCTCAGCGTATTCTCCAGCAGCTGAAGGAAGGCGTCCAGCGGCGTCGCATTGGACTGCAAATGCTGGGCGCCAAGGCTCCTCCAGCTCGAGCCGGCGTTGCCGTCTACAGCGGCGGACAACAGGTAGGTCAGTTGACCAGCGGTTGTCCCAGTCCCAGCGCTGGACGCAACATAGCCATGGGATATGTGCAGGAACAACTGAAGAAACCTGGCACTCAAGTACAGCTCAAAATTCGTGAGAAGTTCTATGAAGCAGAGATCACAAGAATGCCATTCGTAAAGTCCAACTACTTCAACAAACCCAAACAATAATAAAATATAAAACTAAAGAATAAATACTCTAGTTATTATTTAGTAATATAACTTGATATTACTAGAACTTTTAAATTAATTAAAAATGCATACAAGAAATGCTTGAAAATTAAGTTTAACTTCAATGTTCATTCCAACAGTATTTTTTAGAATTCGCTGAAACACGTATGGTTTCATTTCTTAAACTATTTCAGAAATAGAGCACTAAAGAAATTGGTATGTCTTATTCAGACAGCCTGCTATTGATAGACTTTTTATATGATTTAAAAATGCACATAAGAAATTATTTAAAACTGAATATTTGTTAAACTTTTATTCCTAAGGTCATTAGTCCCCTTGGAGGTAAATCTTAGAAAATAAGGCGAAGAGTCGGGGCGGAAGCGATAGTAAGGAACAATATGCTAAAGTCGAAGCCGACTATGAGAGACCCTTTCATATTCTGTAAAACTCTTGACTATTCCTATGTGCATATATAGCGGTGCCACGCCCACTTTTCCAGTCCCATTTTCGACTGATAATATAAGCGCAATGCAAAACCCTAGATACAGATATGGAATTTCAATACTTTGTGTTCGATCTACGGGGGCGGAAGGAGTCGTGACAAAATCTTAACACAAACTGGGCCTGACGGACCAACAAACTAAATGTGGTGTCTCTAGCTGTTATAGTTTCTGAGATCTAGGTGCTCATACAGACAGACGAGCAGACGGACATGGCTATATCGATTCGGTAAACCCTTATACTTTTTTTAAAGTAAAGGGTCAAAAAATAGTTTAAATCGGATCAGATAAATAATAAATAGTTACTGACAAAAGTTTTTCAACCCGTTTTCATCATTGAATGTGAAACTTTACAAAAAATACAAACAGTAATATTTCTTTCCACTACACAGTTAATGTAATTATCTGCGTGTTTGCGCATATTTTTAGACCCTTTACTTTAAAAAAGAAAAACGGGTCAATTAAGTTTGTCAAAAAAAAAATGTGCGTAACAGGTCGAAGGAAGTCCGGCAGACCCCATAAAGTATATATATTCTTGATCAGCATCACCAGCCGAGTCGATATAGCCATGTCCGTCTGTCCGTCTGTCTGTATGAACACCTAGATCTCAGAGACTATAAGAGCTAGAGTCACCAAATTTGGTATGGTGGTTCGTCTATGGCATAAGCAGATCAAGTTTATCTTAAAATTCTGACACGCCCCCTTCCGCCTCCGTAAATCGAGAACAAAATTTTTAAAATCCCATAAAACGAAAAATATTAAGGCTAGAGTCCTAAATTTTGGAACACAGGACGGGTAGCAGGGTCCTAACGTATTCCTGATTTCATCGCGATCGGATAATAATCTCGCAAGTTATAAAAAAAAACTTAAAATCCCATATAATGGTCAATTTTAAAACTGGAGCCTTGAATTTTGGCACACAAGACAAGCATCCTAATGTATCCTAAAAATTTCATCATGATCGAACAATAAACTCGGGAGTTATTCAAAACTCAATATTACTCAGTGTCGGACCAAAGAAGAAGAAGAGCATATTAACGTTACAAAGCGTTATGGGGAACTATTAGTGTTACTCTTATTTCCTTTTTGAAGAATAAGTAAAGGGTCTCTCATAGTCGACTTCGACTGTAGCCTTTTCGACTGGTTCTATTACTAATTATTATTACATTTATTACCCGTACAATTCCCAACAAAAGAACATTTTTAATTATGGAAAAACATTTTGAAATACAAAAAAAAATGTAGGGTCGCCTTTTTAAAAAACTCTTTACACCAACAGAAAAAAACAATTTACTTTGTTTACCTTAAATTGAAGTTGTGCTGAAAATAATTAGCTAATTAGAAACTATTCGCAAGTTTTGCCGATTGAAAACAATTTAATAACCCTTTGCGATAATGATAACATGTAATTACCTTAACAAACTTCATTATGGCACGCACTTGTGTGTGATCGAATCGCACCTGGCGATGAAGTCGAGCCAAAGGTGCCATTGCCTGCATGAGGAGGATGTTTTGATTGAATCGCGGATGCAACGAACAGAGCACGAGAAAAGCATTGAAAGCCTGAAATAAATAAAGCACGAGGCAGTCAACAATTTAGGGGCAGCAACTGTAGCGGAGGAGTCGCTTACCTGCGAATGTCCAATTAGCAAAAGTTGATGCGCTTCCAGCGATTGTTGAGCTGCCTTCTCTTCCACGTCGCCCTGTTGCCTTTCTCGGGTTGTAAACTCCATAATGTGGTCAATTATGGCGGGTAAATCGTATGCACCATGCTCGTGGAAACTATAGCGCCAGAACTCAGTCATGACATCGGTCAGCTCGAGGTGATGTCTGCCATAGGGCGACATGCCACGCAGATTCGCCAGCCACACATCGTATTTCCGCTGTTGCAGCTGAAAGGCTACGCCACACTTAGCACCCGAAACTCCGAAACTCTGAAGCACCCGAAACTTACCTAAACTCTTCTCTGGGCCCAGGCAGACCCAACCCAGCGATGAGCCCAACAGTCCGTGCACCAGCAGCACGGGACGTGCCCCGACTTGTGGCAGACGCTGCAGCTGCAGTTGGTAGCCATCGACGGTAGTCACATTGTGTAGCTCGTGACTGTAGTTCAATTGTTGCAACCAGTCAAGCTGTAAGCATTAAAAAACCCTTCAGTTCTCACTCTATGCTCCACACATCGCTTACCGTTGTCCACTTGCTCCGCTCCTCCGTCTGGACACAGATCAGGCTAATCACAATGACGATGGCCCCTCCAATGATGCAGCGCATCAACCTGACAAATTCACGCATTTTCCCAGCCTCAACTGGTCATTGTTTTCCCACCTGAGTTGGGTCATATACCATAGCTAATTGCCCACCAGTTGATAATCTTTGCGCTTCACTGGCCTACACTCTACAACAGAAACAGTGAAATGCGTAATCACCGAAAGTATGGCAAATTGTATTGCAACTGAATCAAGTGAGATTTAAAGTTGCCTATGAAAATTGCAATTCAATCACACCAAACGCGCTTTAAATGTGTCTTAAAAAACAGTGTTGACATCTACCAATAATAGCAATTCTTTGATTGATTGTTTAAAATAAAAAATGACAACAAATTCCTTTTTAAATAAAAGTACTCTTACTTTTACTTAATTATGCAAATATGAATTAATAAAGTAATAGTTTAATTTTAATTATTATTCTAACAATTATAATAACAATTTTAAATGAAAACGTAAATGAAAATGAGTTATGTCCTTTTGTATTATTTTAATGTCAAATATAAATGTTTTTATAATAAACATTTAATATAATAATAATAATATGATTTAAAATTAAAGTTTGATTCAATTATTAGTTCACACTTATTATAATAAAATATAATATAAATGTTATATAATATATATGAAAGTTAGAGTTTATCTTGTATATAGTATTCTCCATCTAAATATCACAGATTTGTCCATTCTTACTCATTATTTAGTTCTGGCTTTATATTTAATTTAAACGCATATCTCTGATAAACCCTTGTCTCGTTTTCCGGCAGAGTTAGTCAGTAAAATATTTAATATAAAAAATTAAAGTTTTTCTTTGGAATTTGCATAGTAACTCTTAAATTATAATTTATTTATTTAATTATTATTTCATAATGAAAATTCTAAAATGTATTTTCGTCTGCATTTACTATCCAATTATTATTATTTTAATTATTTAACATTTATTTTATTTAATGTAATCTTTGAAAAGTAGTACGTACAGTGTAATTGATTAATATGCTAGTTTAATTTAACTTTTCTACAAAATGTTGGCATTTAAACAGTTCCCCCCTTAAAGCTCAAGTTCACTGCTCACTCACATTCTATAGTATATGCCTGCCTCTCAACCGCAGTACATAAATTTACATGTTTATACCCTGTAGCCATAAAATTGTCAAAACAGGTAATATTAAAAAATACACAAGTTATGTAATATACAACAAAAGACAGCTCGCTGTGCTGTCAGCTGAATTAATTTGAGATTATGGAAGTCAGAGAGAGGAAGTCGACTTTGACAGTATCTGCCAGTCGAGCATGCTCATGCTTTCGTGTGGCAGCAACCACAATGAAATTAATTTCAGATTGCACTCGTCGCGACAAATGCAACAAAAGTAAATTGTTTAATTGCAGCTTTATTAAATTTAATAAAAATGCATATGCTCGCAGACACGACACGCCCACTTACATACTCATACATACATATATTCGAATTACCGCCTCCCAAAATTGGGTAGACATTCACAGATGATGCCCAGAGAAACGGACTCGACTCGACGACTCGGGGTTCTCGTTAATCGACTGCACTTTTGCATCCTGTTCCCTGCGTTGGGCATAACAGGAGGCAGCTGCTTCGGTTACCGCATCCCCTCCTGCTCCTGCCGGAGTTCCTGTGCAGCATATGCCGCTGGAAGCACCCTTTTGTGTGTGGCCAGCATGGTGATGGGCATTGCGTGTCCTTTGTTGCCGCAGACAGGCATGCAGTTGCCTTTACTTTCACTACGCCACCTTCTGTTCCTCCAACAAAGTTGTTTCCCATTTAATTCGGCATTTTTTCTGTCTTTTTTTTTTGGTTTTTCATAATTTTAATAAAGTTCACAGCGATTTTATATTTTATATTTTTTTGCAGACTGACTGTGCAGTCAATTGTTATCTCTCCGACGATAAGTAAATACAGGAATGCAACTGCAATTGGCGACTCTGCCTGAGTTCTGAGTGCTTCGTGTTTGTGTTGATTTTCATATTTCCATCGCCAGTTTTTGCCTTTTATAAAAAACGAATCCTTGCACTCCAACTCGTACTCTTACTCGTATTACTCACTGAATGATAGGACCAACGACCAGGGGGCTTAATTGTAAAAGGTATCCTGTATATCTATAGATATATGTATATTTGCATGTTGTGGTGCCCGGCATAATTTAATCTATTTTATTTAAGCTTCCATTAAGCTTTATTTAATTGCAATTCATTTATTGCCCACAGATTCAATCAATAAGAGATACTTAATGGAGACTTTAATACAATTTCATTTAATACTTAGTTATAAGATTACTACGATTACCTCTTATAAAGGTGGATGTAAAGTTAATATTAATATTATAAATTATTTATCATTAGGAAGAACTTTATTTAATCTTTCTTTTTGTACTAATATACTCGTTATTTATTTCGTTCTCAAGAGTTCTCATATGTAACTCATGCGTTAGGAAATTACATCATGTAGAAAGAGCTTCAAAAAAGAGAGAGAGAGAAAAACTGTCAACATTATTATCTAATTCTGTTAGCTCTAATGACATTTTTTACGCCTCATAAAACATCAGCCATAAAAACATCGCGAAAATCTCGAACTGATTTTTTATTTTGGACTAAACGTCATGTCAATAATGGCACAAAGGTGAAACGCATGACAGTCACAACAAAACCAACAATTTTGATGTTAAGCGTCTGATAGGAAAAACATTACGCCAAAGTAAATAACATTGAAGTAAATAAGTTCAGCGACAAATCAAAATAAAATACAAAAAATACAAAAAAAAAGGGAAAAGGAATTGGAAAATAATAATGAAAATTGTGCACAGGTAAAGTCAATCAGTGGCATTTGTTGTTATTATCGATATTGTGGTTGTTGTTATTGTTGGCAAAGCATTGGAAACAGTCGAAAATGATAAATGGTAGACGAATACAAATAAGAGTATCAAGTGAAAAGAATAGAGAGCTCAAGAAATGAGTAGAGACACTTTGTGTTATTAAATGTGAGACAGACAGAGAAGTCAAACGGCTGACAGCAGTCACTCCGCCAACAATGGCTGGCGATGATGACGCTTCCGTTTCCGCTTTTCGATGCGCTTTTTCAAAGCTGTCAAAGTCGTAATGCCCTTTAAGTCTTCTGTTAGAATGATCTCAATATATTATAATGTATTTGAGGTATAATATGTTATTCTCTATCCACAAACTGACCTTAGATCGTAATATCTGCAATAGCCAAAACATTCTATGTAGTACAACTTTCCTCTTGACTGATTTTCTGTCTTAGTTCTATATGTGAGATTTATAAAACTAAGGTATAAATACGCCACATTGCCACATTGCAAAAGATGCCTAAATAGACTTACATAATTAGGCAAATATATAATTTATGGAATAGTGAAAACACCTTTACTACGTCACGTATTCAATAAAGTAGTCAATACATCCTCTCCAAGTGTATTAAAGGAAAACTTGACTGGCAAAAATGCAAACAAACCTCGCGCCAAATGCACGGAATCAATGTAATTGACGAACAGACTGAGTGAGTGAATGAATCGCAACGTTTATTGTGGCCACACAGCGCCCCACAGCAACAACAATAACAACAAGTAACAACAACAACAACAACAACAACAAGAGCATGAACAGAGAAAGGCAACCCCGCCCAGTGGTAAAGTTTACCACCTCGATAGGTAGGTAGGCATGCAAAGCTCACGCTTTGTTTGTCTTTCAACTCAATTGCACGGCAAGTCGACAACTTGTTGGGATACATTCCTCTTTTTCATTTTGGGGGTAGAATTTGTAAAGACAGGGAGTCGGTTTCCGTCTATATGATTTTTTATTATTTCCTATGGTTTGATGTGATTGCTTTTGAAATGTTTGCGTGCCATTTGTTGACAGTAAACGCCGTTTAATGATTTCATTTTGTTATAAATAGGATTTTCGGGATAGCGCACACACAAAGCAGGTGGAACAAAGTAAGAATTGATTTAGGCATAAAGAGTGGAACGTCCTTAGGTCATGTGCTGAGCATAAACTCATCAATGAATGCCAAAATATGAATTGAATGAGAAATTGGTATTTGTATTTGAAACTATATTAACGATTACATGTTATTCAACAAAAGAATGTTTCAGCTAGAGTTTACATTTCAGGTTTAACAACCGATTCAACAACAGAATATTTCGGAGTATGTAAAACGACTGAGATTAAACGTTTGTATATCCATTAGTTCTTCTAAGATTCTGACACAAGTTTAGATTGATGAGATGACAGTGTTGTTAAGCTTATTTAGGAAAACTCCCCATACTGTCATTATTTATTATCCAACACTAAACCACTGTCAATATTGTGGCAGGCCATTACCAAGCACTCTACTCTCTTTCCACCGATTAGGCCACCTTTTGACGTTCATCACTTGAGGTAATGGCAAACAGCCGCCACAAATTGTTGACACAGAGCTAATGGGAATTAGGAAATGGGCTTAATGCTGGTCACAAGGTGTCCTGCCGCATTATGTACGCCTTTTGAATCAATACAAGCCGAAATTTTCATGCGAAATTAAAGACTTAACAGCAATATTTCACAACATGCTCGCTAAACACTCGCCGGTCGTCGCGACAAGGGCAAAGTTTTCACATTTTTGTTTAACATTTTCGAACTTCTATTCCATTCTCTTATTTTCTTTTCTTTCGCTTCGTCTTCTTGTATGCATAATGGAATTAGTTAAATTTCTCTTTGCAGCTTTTCACAAAACTGCAAAACTTTCGCTGAACTTGCGCCAACAAGTTTTGCTGCTGCTTTCCTTTCGATGCTTTTTTCGAATGTTATGCGTTTCTGATGACGTTGTATTCGTACTTCGAACTCAGACTCGGAATCGCACTCGTAGACCCGTTTCCGTAGCGCTGTTAATGGCACCCAAGTTGCAACTTCGCGGCAACTTTTTACTTAGAACAATGTTGTCGACAATCACTCGATTTTAATTAAAATATTTATGAATTTGTCTTTCAAGAAAGAATGCGGCCGTGTGATCGACTAGCTAGTATCCTATACTCAAGTTTCACGAATAAAATAATCAAAGCTAATCAAATAGTAATGAATGTAATGCAATAAATATTTATCTATCATCATAGAAAAAGAAAAATGTCTTCTTTTCTTCTACAAATGTAATATACCCGCTTAGATCACTTTATAATGGGTATTAAATCAAAAGAAGACCAGTGCAAAAAGAGTGCGCGATTTTATCTTGATCACAGTCGAGACAATGGACACCCCGGACGATGAGTCATCATTGCTTGAGAAAAAGTCGGGGGGAGGTGTGCGAATTGCGTCAATCAAAGCTCACAGTTGGAATTATTCAGTTGTTCAGTTGACTTTCTAATTAAGAAACCATAAAGTTCCACACGCAAGGCACAAGCGAGAATAACAAACAACAGCGAGTAATAACATTTTTAATTATATTTGTGGTGAGAATTTTCGGGTTTATCTGATGTTATGTTATGTGGGATGATTTTTAAGCACTTAGCACTTGATGTTCAACGAAGGGGCTTGATGTGCGAAACGTGATGACTTTGCAGATGGAAAAGCAAATCATTAGATATATTATTCGTACTTAGTTTGGGATTGGCAAAGCATATTCGTTCCTACTTCAATTGCGAATTATCTATGAAGAAAAAAACCCTGTCGAAATCATTGTGAGATCAGATTTCGCCGAGGTTTTTAAATTAATTATAATACTCACATCTGTAGAATCATTAATTTATTTTGCATATTTTTCAATCGAGTTGTACAATTAATTCAAGCCCTCGGCTTGATTGCCGTCAATTGTTGCCAATCCGGGTTTTATAACCGGCAACAAAAGCAAAACTTATCTAACTCTTTATTTAAATAATCAATTGATTGTGTCTTATAATTAGTTAAGACTCTTGAATTGTTTGGAAATAGAAGCCGACGAGTTAAGTAAATCTTCAGACACCTCTCAAACAACGAGGGAAGTCCCTTATTATTCATATTAATGCTGATGTTCTCAGAGCACATACAATTATTAATTAATTTTAGTTGTAAATTTTATTAAACAAGACATGCTGTGTATGCTATGTAATTTTCTACGAATAGTCTAAGAGCTTGGAATAATTTAAAGTGAACACTTTTCCGGGGTATCGAAAGAAAACAACAGCAACAAGAACAAGTACAGGAACAGCGGTAGAAACAATATCAATAAGACCAGCAGCAATATCAGTAACAAGAGCAATGCCAGAAATATCATCAGCAACAATGGCAGCGACATCGACAACAGCAGTAAAAAGTAAAGGAACAACAATTGCAATAACAGCAGCAACATGAGCGGGAACAATAAAAATAAGCAACAACTGCAACAACAATTTTCCCCTAGGCAAAAAAAAACGACAACAGCAACAACGACAACAGCAACGACAACTTCAGCAACAACTACGGCAATAAAACCCAGCAACAAGTTAGTAAAAAATATTCATAAAAAAAATGATTAAATTGTATTACTACAATTAAATAAATTTGAATATCTATACAAAACCAGATACAGCATTACAAGATTAAAAACTATCAGTTTATAATTACAAAATGTTATTGCAAATTGTAATAAATTCATCTCAATTCGCATACTTTCGATGAAGCTTATTCTCATCATATATTAAACTACTTAAAGCATTAATTTTATATTCACAACCTGTATTCCATATAATGTCACTTACTTTAGTTACTTTAGAAATACCAGATTAAAAAAAACTATCAGTTTATAATTACAAAATTTTATTGCAAATTGTAATAAATTCTTCTCAATTCGCATACTTTCTATGAAGCGTATTCTCATTCTTCACATTACATATTAAACTACTTAAAGTATTAATTATATATTCACAGCCTGTATTCCATATAATGTCACTTACTTTAGTTACTTTAGAAATACAAGATTAAAAACTATCTGTTTATAATTACAAAATGTTATTGCAAATTGTAATAAATTCTTCTCAATTCGCATACTTTCTATGAAGCTTATTCTCATTCTTCATCATATATTAAACTACTTCAAGTATTAACAAGCCGAACAGTCGGGACCCCGACCGTAATATACCCTGTGGGTTTACAGGAACCCGCTTAAATTCACTCCAGATGAAATTCTCTAGTAATTCGTTTTGTAATTTTTGTGGGCAAAGGGGCGTGGCATCGTGATAAATTTTTCTAAACACATCAACCACAAAATATTCATCATGTGTGGCAAATCTCAAGTCTCCAGCTACAAAACTGCTTTTGTTATGAGGTTTTTGAGTGACAAAACTGCTTGCTTTATGAGGTTTTACTTAATTTGTGGGTGAAGGGGGCGTGGCATCGTGATACATTTTTCTGGACACATCAACCACAAAATATTCATCATGTGTGCCAAATCTCAAGTCTCCAGCTACAAAACTGCTTTTGTTATGAGGTTTTTGAGTGACAAAACTGCTTGCTTTATGAGGTTTTACTTAATTTGTGGGTGAAGGGGGCGTGGCATCGTGATACATTTTTCTGGATACATCAACCACAAAATATTCATCATGTGTGCCAAATCTCAAGTCTCCAGCTACAAAACTGCTTTTGCATCGACCACAAAATATTCATCATGTGTCCCAAGTCTGAAGTCTCTAACTGTAATATTGCTCTTGTTATAAGCTTTTCCGAATTGTAGGCGAGGGGGGCGTGGCATCGTGATAATTTTTTCTGGACATATTGACCACAAGATATTTATTATGTGTGCTAAGTGTGAAGTCTTTAGCTGTTATATTGCTCTTGTTATGAGGGTTTAGAGCTACAAAACTGCTTGTTTCATACTTTTTTCTTGCTTAGTTTGTGGGCAAAGAGGGCGTGGCATCCAAAAAAAAAGATAAACTTGATCTGCCTGCAAAAATTACCAGTGCTGGGACACCAAGTTCAAGCTTCTAGCTCTTACCATCTCTGAGATCCTTTCGTTCATACGGACGGACCGACAGACCGACAGACCGACAGACCGACAGATCGACAGACCGACAGACCGACAGACCGACGGACAGACGGACAGACGGACATGGCTATATCGACTCGGCTATTGATGCTGATCAAGAATATATATACTTTATGGGGTCGGCCATGCTTCCTTCTGCCCGTTACATATTTTTAACAAACTTAATATACCCCCACAGGGTATAATAATATATTCACAGCCTGTATTCCATATAATGTCACTTAGTTTAGTTAGGAGCTGCTTTACACATGGCTACCATTTGTATTTCTTAATGGTCCTTGAACGTTTTCTATACCCTGTTAATCTTGTGAATTTTTGAATGAAATTCTATCACATTATGTATATATTTTATTTAATAAAATGAATAAGATATATGTATCACCTAGACTTTAAACGATGATGAATACATTCCTAACGGAAATCAGTTAAGTATTTTGAAGACTAAACAAAACATAAATTTACAATATATCTTAATTTTGGTATGATTTTGACTTAGACATAAAACTACTCAGACACATATTTAAAGTGGGCAAACAACGATAGTTATTATAGGGTATATATGCTATTGGGACACCCTTCGTCGACCAATAGCGATTGCGAATTTCTCACTTGTTTTTTTTTTTTTGGTTCGGATCAATTCAGTTGCAACTTGTGCTCGGTTGCCTGCTTTATGCCTTTTCATTATTGATGACTTAATTCCGGTTGATTTATTGAGGCCACAAACAACCGGTCAGAAGGGTAGAAAGTCGTGCCCAGAACGAGAACACGGGCGCCATTTTGTATGCACACGTAGTGCTTTTGCCCCCCTAAGGTGGCATGTAATACACAGACACAGATACCACTACAAGTGAGAGAGGGGTACGATGTATAAGTGTACTGGAGAGTGTGCACAGCTGTGTCAAATAGCACGAAGATGCACGTGTTTAATAAATAAGCCAAGTTAATGTTGTGTAAAACATGGAATTCATAGCTAATCGAAGTACTAATATAAGCAGGCAACAATATTAGACAAAACATAGCATTTTCAAATACTAAATACTATAATAACAAGACTACTGTTGGCAAATATAATCATGATGTTACATGGAAATGCATTTTATACGTTAGCAGTCCTATAAGTCCTTGTTATTATATATACTATACTTTAATCTGTTTTAGAAACCAGTAGCCCAATGAAAATTTTATTAATTTAATAAAAAAAGTGTCCATAACAATGCAGTTCAGGTTTATCGAAGGATATTCTGGCAAGATAGTAAAAGAATACATTCAAAACAATGAGTTTACAAATGATTTATTTGTTTTTATATATAAACCATCATCAATGTATGTTATACATCAAACAATGAACAAAATGATATATCATAAAATCAGTTAAATTTTGACAAAGTTATGAAAGTTTGTAGTCTGGTAAGGCTATAAATATGAACCTGGAAACTTTACAAATCAAAATTTACCTGCCCAATTTGTGCAATCTTCTCATTTTATATTTAATACATGTTTGTAAAGATTGTAATAATAGGAATATTTACAGCATTTCAAATAATAGGTATAATTACAGCATACTCTTTGTAACTAAAATAGTTTTGATTTGAGTGGTATATGATGAAATTCAAGTATATGAAATTATGTTAATTAAACAACGAAATTATGTTCTAACATTTTTTTCGTTTTTATATTTAAGCCAGTCTAAGAGCTTTTCAGCGCACACAACAAATAACTCTACACTTCATGCAGATATCATTATGCATGATTACACAATATCATTATTAGTATGTATATTTATATGTATTAAAAACCCCAATTAATTGCATGTCATTACCACAAATCTGTTGAAAGCGAAATTCCTGAAATGAAAGCCACAAAAACGAATCGAAATCAACAAATACGCGTTTAACCGAGCTGCATGCAACACTAAACCCCAAACAAATGTCAAATATTTATGTTTATTGGAATGGGCATCACATTTACATGCCACACAGATTTGTTGCACACCAAAGTATGGAGCAAATGTGCATTGAAACGAGCCAAAAACCTGTGAGCTCATTTCACTCCCCCTTTGGCCACGCCCCCTATCCCTAGCTACCACTACGACATCCATTCATTTGGCTAAGCCTTGCAACGTTATCGCAGCCCCTTCAACTCGTGCATCACTTATAGCAACCTAAATGAGTGTGTCTGATGGTGTGTGTGTTGGTTGTGTGTGTGTGTGAATACTAATGTCCAATGATTAAATTTTAATTACCGTGCGCAAATCGAGTTTGTGTTTGTTGCTGCTGTTGCATTTTTCAAGTTCCTGCCACTTTGATCCAAATGTATCTGTATCTCTATCAATAGCTCTGTGTGTGTGTGTATGGGAGTGTGTCTGTGTGTGCAACTCTATCCGCATTTGTGGCTGAATGCATGCTGCTCGTTTTTCATGCTCTCTATTGATCTATGCAGGACATTGCCGACGGTTAGCAAGTCCAAACTTGGCTAACTTCATTAACAGTTTCAATATTATTTTGCCCACAGTGCAGGGCCATTTCAATGGACTTTGCCAAGCTAACGAGTGTGCGGAGTTGAAGTGTGTGGGTGTATTTTTGTCATAGGTATGTGTGCTTTAGGAGGTTAAGTCATCTCGGTTGCGAAAGTTGACAGAAGTACAAATTGAAGAACTGTGAATTAAAGAAAAACTAACTTCAATAGGAATAATATCTGTATAATTATTATATACAACATTATAATATGTTGATTTCATAACAATAAAGCAATTTTAAATAGTTTTACATTTTAAGCTTCAGCTTTATACTTTTATATCTCTCTAGTTATAATCTTCTAAATAAGGAGTATTTTCTAGTCGAGCATATCTCTGTTTATGCACAACTTTAATACGTTTTTTTCTTCACCGACAATTACGAAAAAATCTCATTCAGATTTGCCGGCCAGGCGAACTTTTATTATCTAACAACAAATCTCATGTTGACCCTTGGAATAACCCCGGAAGATGGTGAGGAAAATGGAGTTGGAGTTGGAGTTGGACCAGGAGCATGTTGTGTTTGTTATTCATGCCTCTGAACATATGTGCATACGTATTTATATCCCTCGGGATGGGGACGTTTGAGCCATTGACCATTGCCAGGGGGACAGTAAAATGGATGGCAATTAACTTTATAACATTTGCTAGGCCCATGTGCATTGGCATTGTTGTTGTTGTTGTTGTTGTTGTGGGTAATGCGCGCCAGTTGATTAATTGGAAATTGCGGTTAATGGAGAGCAGATCAGCCGGAACTGACAATCGACAATGGGGCAGAGCAGACAGAGTAACACATATGACAAAAGTTGCACAGAGTCTAGACTTTTAATTAGAGTAGGCTCTGTGCAGCGCCTAAAAGTATGCAATGTCATATGCAAAACTTTTCCAGCAAACTTTGTCACTTGTTATTGAATTTTTCTTTTCCTTTTCTGACAAAAGTTGACAGATTTGCAGCGGAAAATTAACAAGTTCCGTGCCCAAAAAAAAAAAAGAACAGAAGATAAAGAATGAGAGAAAAAATGCGAAACTTTATCCTGCGGCAAATCGAGTTAAGAAGTCGTAAACTATGCAATGCTAAAAAATGTGCTAAAAACTATGTACACGAGCTATTTGCCCAAACTGCGTACAACACGGTAGCTCGACAATTGTGTGAAGAGAGAAGTGACAGAAGGACGGTGACGGGGACGGGGACGGGGACGGGGACGGGGACGGGGACGGGGACGGGGACGGGGACGGGGACGGGGACGGGGACGGGGACGGGGACGGTGACGGGGACGGGGGTTAATTGTGGGTGTGCCGGAAGTGGCAGTAGCAAAACTTACAAACTCCTAGACGACAACGACATTTTTATGCCATTTTCTGGGACAACAAGCACGACTCCAACACATTTCTGGAGTCCTGTCTGCAGTTGAGTTTTCTGATGCTAACTTCCAGTTGTTTGCACTGCAGACGCATATTTCTCAATGTGTGGCCAGGCTAAGGGCAATGTGCTTAACATCATCCGACTGTTAAGCGTGTAATTATATTTATTAAAATTGTTTGCCTTCCAGCGATTTAAATTAATTTTATTTTTACATTTCATGTTACATTTATTTATGCATTATACAAAAGTGTACAATATGTGTAAATAATATGACATTTTTATTCACATTTCCTTCTTTGTTTAAACCTGCCAAGGTTTCATTTAATTATGTATTATAATAAATACCAATTACTTAAATTGCGATTAATATTAAATAACATTTATTACATTTCTTTATGAGTTGTTCGTTTTTTGTAATACTATTTCTGTAACGCTTTTAAATGAAAATTTAAATAATATATTTATTTATTCAGTTTTTCTCAATATGCAGCTGTTAATCAAATGAACATAACTAATTTTCTAATTGTCTGAGTATCTGATTGATTATGAATTATATCGGCACTAACTAAATCGAATGAGATTATATTCCTATAGTAATTTATAGTAATAGGTATATAAATGAAATTAAATGTTAAAATAATATTAAATTTGTGGGTAATTTAAATGCCAATAAATTACTTAATGCTCTCAAGAGTATGCTAGCTGGAATTATTGTGAGATATTTTCATATCGTCTATTTATTGAATCATTTAAATATACTTTTCCAATTTCTTTATACGTCTCGTAGCTTTGATTTGTATCTCGTTTGAATTAAAAATGCAACCTCTTTAATAAGATTCTATTCCTTTGTCTTTTTCAACTGGACAAGAACTATTTATTTATCTCTATTCTTCAACAATCCAATCATGTTGTTGTACACTAATAAGCATCTTTATATACCGACTACCAATAGCTTGATTTCAAATATTTTTCTTCATATACTTATGTATTTTGTATTCCACATATTTATGACAAAATTTGCACTACATATGTATTTATGTTTCCTGCTCCCCATCGACTAATCAACCATTTAAATTCAATTCACGCTCTGAGCCTTTAGCTCAGCTGCCGTTTGGCCCCAGCCAATTATCAGTTGTGATTTTGAGTGTTAAAATTTTTATAAAAATACAACGCACAGACTGGCCTCCGACATCAACACCTCCAACAACAGCCCGCTGACCCCAATAAATTCAACAGGCCAGTGAAAAGCGTCTGACTTCAGCAATTGTAGGTATATGTTTAGTGTGGTCTTTGGTCTTTGGTTTGGGTTGGGTTTGGGATCAGGGGTTAGGGGTTAGGGGTTACAGCAAAGGTTCAAAACACGACGCCTGTTGATTTATTCAAAGGGATTGCGACCACATAACGTTAGTTATTCCCGATCTGCTGCTCGTTAGCATTTTTAAGCCAGCATATGTTTTTCGAGCCAAAGGAGCGGCGCATTCTTTGTAAGCCCCAAGACAAACGAGCTAATTTTCAGCCAGAAAGGAAGGATAATAACGTCGACGATGGAAATGTTCTCTTTGTGTCCATAATAAATTGCACAAATGTAAAATTTATATGCATTTTTATACAGACATAAGCGCAAACAAGCCCAGTCTTTGGCCATTGCTTCAATGCTGTTTACCATAAATCTATCGGCTCGTCGCATTATTACTCATACGCACTGTGCGCACCCCCTAAATATACATATATCAAGGCATTAAGTTGGCAGCATATTTGTTGTACTCGTTGCCATTCTATTCGTACCGAATCACATTTATCAATTTATAATAGACGGAGCAGAGCTTAAAGTAATGTTAACGAGAGAAACTCTTAAGCAGACAATTTAAGGGAATAATATAAAGATGTGTTGAATTTAAAAGATTTGATTTAAACGAAATTGTGAAACAAGCGATTTAATAAATTATCTATATCAATATATATTGATTAACTTACTTATGTTGATGCTGGAATTTCATTAAAACAAATTGGAGAAACTATCAAGATAGCGACAAAGTAATTCAATAAATTATGATAGTATTAATAATAAAATATTTCATTGAAAGAAATGGGAGCAATGTAAAATTATAAACACAGAGAATTATATAATACATCTTAAACAAGATATTGATAATCTCAGTGAAATTTAAATCAAAATACCTTTTTACGTTATACATGTCAGTTAGGTTATTAACTCAGTGTTTGTTATATTGACTAAAATGAAATGAATACAAAATTGGATCACTAAAAAGTATTTTCTACTCCGTTGTCTGCTGAATTTGTTTTTTTTTTACTGCGTAGTTTTTCTGCCTTGATTTTATGCGTGCCCCCTCGGCGTCGTTTTCTCTAGAGTTGCCCTATTACTCCAATTATTAAATTATCGTTCCAAAACTAAGGCGTAATAGTAACATCAGCTGTTGTATTCTGCTGTCGTTGATCTGATGTTAATTATCGCCTTATCTGCGGTTATTCTGCTGTAAACTATCTGCTTATCTCCTGTTGTTTTGCTGTTGTTCTGCTGTGCTCTACTCTACCATATTTTACATACATATCTTTAACCGTTGCAGCTCTCACAAAATTGTAGAGAATTTCATTTGGGGTACCGCAACGATTGTCGGCCAATTGAATATGTGTGCCACTTTGTGGCACTGACTCGGTCATAAAATCCCTAGAGTGTCACTCAAAATAACTCGACTTGCAACTGTCGTTATGTTGTGACTTCACCTGTGTGTGCCCCCATAAGTAGACTACAATTTGCCTTACATACACACATTTTGTGCAGATCTCGAGGCTAATTTAAAGTTTGTTTGAGCTACACTTCAAGCACTACAACCGATGGGAGCTCCCCTCTTAGCCTTTTGGTGCCTAGTGTAGCGTGACTTGGAATTTATGAACTCCATTTCGCATGTACGCCATTGTAAAGATTAATTGCCACAGCTCCCTCCCATGCCCTCCCTATCCATCGCATTTTCTCTATGCGGTGCAATGTTTTTCATTGCGGCTTGCTGTTATCATTCAACAACAGGCAATGTTAGGTTCGTTAGTAGAACTCGTCGTAGTGCCTGTGATGGTTTTTGCTAGAACGAACATAGAAAGAGGCAGAGACTCCCAAAGAAATGACATCGACATGCAACAGAGTTATGAGCTCAGCACACGCTAAGCTTTAAGCTTGACGAGCACAGATTGAAAGAAAAATGTGTAAAGAATAGCAAAATAAATAACTCTTTAGTTAACAAGTGCTAAATCTACAATAATAAATCAATGACATTAGTTACAAGTAGCATTAAAGTATCTTTAATCTGTTAAAGTTCTTGGAAAGTAATTAATAAAGTATAAAGTATTAAATTGTATTAATTTAGTCTAGCTTTTCGCTTATACTGAAGTGCTTTGATGTCCTTTAGATTAATAATGTATGATATAAAGTATAAATTATTCTTATGCTTTCGATTTTAAGGCAAGTCTTCGAATCTCTATATTTTAAAAATGTAATTTCACTTCCATTAAGCTGAAAACTTTTAAAAAATACATTCCAATTCGGAATGCTGCCGACTTTTCTGTCATTAAGCAGCTCGGCAAGTCACTTGAAAGTTTTCTGATTAATGCTGTGGCCGGTTAGGTGCACTGACCACATTAAGTATGATTACCAGCCAATTAAATGAGCCATAATCCTTAGCCGGTAGCTGCAATATAAACAGAACTCAATGATTGTTCGACTTAAACTTTTAGTTTGTTCCCAGTTGCTTTACAGCATTTTAATTGGAATTTTATTGATTGAAATGCTTTACGTTCCAGAGTAGTAAGGCACTGCACTTGCCCCATTAAGGATCGAGTCAAGGACTTTACGAGCAGGCCTTTTTAAATACGGTCTGCCGCATACGAAAATTGTGCCAACTTCTCGAGAAGTCAATGAACATTGTTTGGTATAATAACACATATATTATTATATTATTGTTTTAATTTTATGACTTTTGTTTGGTATTTTCATTGGGTTGCATTGACTTTACAATTTCCCGCAATTGTTTTGCAGCATAACCTTTAGTCGTTTATGCTCTGTTGCTATTTTCTTACTATTTTTGCTGTATTTTCGTTCTCCATGCCTTTTTTTTCCTAGTTCATTTTGTGCACTTCGACTGCAGTACAAATTACGCCTCTAACGTTTTCAGATTTTGCCATAAAAAATGTGTTGACATTAAGATGGCAAAGGGAGGAAAGGAAGAATGGCACAAAGTCCAGAGATATCATAAGTCATGTTGCGCAATTTATGGCATTTATCGAAGTTTCAAACTGGCAACACTGATGCTCAAGGCCAAAATCAAATTGAAAACACGCTTTTCAGGTGGGGGGAAACAAAACCCTTCGAAATGCAGAATTTAAGGTGATGAAAAATCGAATGCTTTAGCCGAGATTGATGTACTAGGTAGAAGAACTGAGGTACTACGAGCACATTTACTTCTGAATATAATAAACACTTTCTTATTAAGGATTAAATATATGCACATATGTTTATAATAATATTTATGATACAATTAAAGTATTTTAATTAATAAATGTAAGGTTTATTATACCCTGTGCCCATTAAAAATGGGTAAAAAAGGGTATAATGAATTTGTGTGAATGTATGTATGTAACAGGCAGAAGGAGGCATCTCCGACCCTATAAAGTATATATATTCTTCATCAGTATCAATAGCCGAGTCGATTGACACATGTCCGTCTGTCTGTCTGTCTGTCCGTCCGTCTGTCCATCTGTTTGAACGCGTGGATCTCAGCAACTATAAGAGCTAGAGACTTCAAATTTGGAATCTAGGTTCCTGAATACCATACGCAGATCAAGTATATTTTCAATTTTCGATATCAAGCCCCGATTGTTTTAAAATTAGAAAAATCACCATAACATAAGTAATGTTAAAGCTAGAGACTTGAGATTTGGCACACATGATAAGAAACTTGGGCTTAATATGCCCAGAAGATTTCATCACAATGGAAAAAGCTGATAACAAGAGCAGTTTTATAGCTAGTTTTATTAAATACTTTTGTTTTAAGAGCTGCACAGGGTATTCTACTGTCGCACCCGCTCGACTGATCGGCTTGTTACAACTATAATTGAGTAATTACAGTATTTTAATATAGAAACTTAGTAATCGTTATTCGTCGTTTGAACTGATGTTCTCGCTACCTTCCACGTCGGAGGTCGAACTGCAACTCCCTTCGGCGTCTCGGTCTCCGATCTTCTTAGGTCGCTCGGTTATGGTCATGCGAATTCGCCTGTAAGTGAATTCGCCTGCAAGTGAATTCGCCTAAGTTGCCTTAATTCGTTGACGTTTTCTTTGCTCGTTGTTGTTGTCTTTGCTCGCTGCTCCTCTCTAGGGATTGAAACACACAGGGATTGAAGACCACAGGGATTGAAGTATACAGGTCTATACCACCCCACAGAAATTAATTGATATTAACTCAAATATGTAATATTAAAATAAATAAAACAAAAATTTATAATGCTTATTGTGATATCCAGATCAACTACGATTTGTTCAATTATATTTACTATCATATCGTTAAATAGAAGAATCTTGGCAAAGCCTGCGGCCAATGAACTTTCACATCCAGGGGGATTTTCTAACTTGACAGCTGTTATATATGATGGCAATTATTGTTGGCCAAATTGAAAGTCATGACAACAGAACGACAAATGAAAATGTCGCCATGGCTTTGTCTTTGCCAAAGTATTTTTCCCCTTTATTCGTCAACGTAATGCAAAATTCATTTCGAACAAGCCGATCAGTCGAGCGGGCGCTACAGTAGGATACCCTGTGCAGGTCTTAAAAAAAGTATTTTCATTATAATGGGATTTGAAGTCGATTTTGCTTGCATCGAGAATAGGTAGCTTGCAATAGTCTGGCAACACTGGACTGCGGCTGTTGATTGTTTATGTTTAGCGCCACAGCAGACGAATTGCAAATAATACATACATACATGAACAAACGCGTCTTTTCGTTCAATATATCGTCGACGCGACGCAGCGACTGCGCTGCTACTGCTCTGCTACTGCGCTGCAACGAATCCGCTGCGCTGCATAAATTTGTTTCTTGAATTACTTTTGAGTTCAATATCCGATCGTACTGAACCTTGTAGCACACATTGAGAGTAGGATACTTATTATGTGTGCCAAATCTCAAGTCTCTAGCTATAAAACTGCTCTTTTATCAGCTTTTCCGAGTTATGGGCGAAGGAGGCGGGGCATCGCGATGAAATTTTCAGGACACATTAGGCACAAGCTTTTTATCATGTGTGCAAAATATCAAGTCTCTAGCTTTAACATTGCTTATGTTATGGTGATTTTTCTAATTTTTAAACCAACGGGACTTGATATCGAAAATTGAAAATAAACTTGATCTGCGTATGGTATTCAGGAACCAACATTCTAAATTTGAAGTCTCTAGCTCTTATAGTTGCTGAGATCCACGCGTTCATACAGACGGACAGACGGACAGACTGACAGACGGACAGACAGACGGACAGGTGTCAATCGACTCGGCTATTGATACTGATTAAGAATATATACACTTTATATGGTCGGAGATGCTTCCTTCTGCCCGTTACATACATTCACAGAAATTCATTATAGCCTTTTTTGCCCATTTTTAATGGGCACAGGCTATAAAAATTGCCAACGCTGACCAATTAGAATTAAAAGCTAGCAACACCTGTGTCAACAGACACACGTGTTTCTTGCCGCCCCAAATGCCTCATGGGGGCATGTCGTGGGGCAGAATGAAATAGAACAATCAATCATGCAGCTTGGCTGGCGATTCCAATCTAAATGCTAAGTGCATGCGGACCTTTTGATAAATCAACTCGCCTGGAGGGAATTCTAGGCTGCCTTCACATACAGACATAGTACAATTAATGAAATGGCTCTTATTAATGAAAACGCACATTTTCATTAATGAAACAAAAGCTTCAGTCAACTTGCAGGCAATGCAAATAATTTAATATGTTTTAATTAAACAGCAGCGTAAAAGTTGCAAATGAAAATTGTTTTTACATCAACACACATACACTTCCTCATATTCTGACACACACACACATACAGTGCTAATTAAATTAAGTAGAAAATAAAATAGTTTTCCACTTGGCTCAAAAGTCTGCCCAGGCAGCTGCCTAACTAAGAAAACTGTAGACGCCGAGAGGAGCTGCTTTTTCAACTTTTGCCGGCGCTTTTCTTGGGCTTTCTGTTTGTTTTCCTTGCGTGTAAATGAGCTCAAATTTGTTGAACAAATAACGTGTGTTTCAAGGCGTGCCCAGTGTAGAGCGGAGCTCAGAGAACGTTAGATAGGACATTAAACATGTATGGCATGAGTGTGCACTGCAAAAAATATATTGGGTACATTAGCGTATGAAACTTTAATAATTCATATGCTGGCAATAAACTACGATACTAAAGTGTTACACTACAAAACAAAACTATCTGTTAACAAATATAATATTAACATTTAATAAAATTAATGTTATTGCCATAAAGAAAACGTAGTATGAAGTTTTTAGCCGTCTTATATTTTTTGTGTCTTTTTATAAATGTATGTACATTCTAAATTAACTGTAATAAAAACTATAGCAGTTGAGGATTTCGCCATCAAATACATTAACATCCTTTTACAAAAACCGAAGTCATGTGGATGGATTTCATTTCATTGAAACTTTTATATATTATATATTTTAATTGATAATTTCATTATCATATTTTTTAGTCGATTGCTTTTGGTCAATGTTAAATAAATAAATTATAATAATAAATTAGACATTCATGAGTCTATTAGTTATTACCGCTGATTTCTCACTGTGTAGTTAGAGTATGCAAATCTGAGACCACGAAAAACAATGGGCAAATTAGATATGCGCATATGTTTATACAAAAGCAACAAAAAAGTGCACGGGGTAACCCAAGTTGCAACTGCAACTGCAACTGCTGCAGCTGCTTCTCAATCTCATTCCCAGCTTTGGGTCGGAGACACCGCAAGGACAACCACGGAGCTGAAGTGATTGCGAACTGGGTGCAAATGCAGCGCATAAAACTAAAACCAACAACTGGTTAAGGGAAGTGAAGTGAAGTTCTAGCCGGAAACGGAAGTACCAGGCACTGCAAGAACAAGACAAGCTCAGTCAAGTGGGAAGCTGGGAAGCTGGGATAGCCGGTCTTGGTAGCTTGGTAGCAAGTGACTGGGCCCAGAAGCAAAACCAGGCTAATGCTGCTGGTGCAGCATCAGCTCAAAGCCTCAAGCATGCTTGAGATGCAAAGTAAATGCAAAACCACAGCAAATTATGTTGAGATAGAGCCGAAGAGAGAGTGCATGGAGGCGGATGCAGAGGCCACGACTAGTCGAGTTGAGGCAAATGGCTGCAGTGTACGATAAGACCCCGTGCAGAGCCCAGCCAACAGCAACAGCAACTCAAGTGATTTTCCTTGAGTGTGCCTTGAGCAGGTGTCTGTTTAACCATTATGTTTAGTTGCAGGCAATTTGTTTTTACCATTTTCACAAGCAAACGAAAAACGAAAAGCGAGCATTTTTAAGCAGCTACAAAATGTATGAGCCGACACACACTAGACTTAAGGCAAAAACTACACTGTTTTACAAAGTAACTGTCACTTAGAGAAGAGGGGAATTTAAATCTTGCTTAATTTTGTGGTCGACGAAATTAAAATATAAAATTAAATAAAGAAATGAGTTGATAAAATGAATAGCTGAATTTTTTACCCGCTTGCATATAACATCCTAAAATTCCCTTTTATTACTCATTCTTTCTTAATAAGACATATTTATTATACTTTTGATTAAATTACTATAAATGTAATAAAACTGTTAATCTAAAAAGTAAAGTTTTCTTTAGATATTTCTAATGGAATAAATATTAACAGAGATTTCTGAATACTAAAAACTTAATAGAATCTTAAAAGCGTCATAAAATGAACTTCAAATTGCTGAAATGAATAACTAAAAACTTGTAAACATAATAATTCCATGCTCTTCCCATGCTAAAGGTGTAATTCAAAGGTGTGCAAAGTGCGTTCTATAATTTGAAAGTACTTTTAATTTCAATGTTGTACAGTGTATTCTTATGGAGCTCCCTGAAGTGCACACAAGGCCAGAAGCTGATTAAGTTGCCGCCAACTAAAAAAGCTTTATTAACAAGAACAACAAAAGCAATAGCGGCAAAAGTAGAAGGAGGAGGTGCAGGGGCAGGAGTAGATGCAGTGGAGACTCAGAGTTCGTCGTGTCCGATCAGAGTATAGCGATATTTGGAAGGTCCCAAATATCTGAATGTGGAATTTGGCGGCGTCTCATTCTCCTGTTTCGTCGTATTTATATTCTCCATATTGAGACCTAAATGATGAATATTAAAGGTCTCAACAAACTGCTTGAGATGCCCTGGAATGTACATGTCCTTGAAATTGGGATATGGATACATTAGTTTAAGGGAATCGATGGCAATTATGGGCAGATCCCGATATGATTTTCCCAGGTGTCGCACGGAATGATCAAACTTCAAACCATCAACGGTGACAAAATTAAACCGACCACAGTCTGTCAGTTGCATTTCGACAATGGACTTGAAATCCTTTACAGAGTTCATATCACTGGGCATGTGAAAGAGCACCAGGAGTGGGAGTCCCTGCTCAATTATTTCCTCCACGTTGCTAAAGTCCACCTCACGAACTAAAGGCAGACACTTTTTTAAGAGCCACGCCTCCAACTGTGTTCTATTTGCCAGATCGCCCATAAAGATCTCATCTGTGGCATGTGTGCGTGCTGTATCCGGACGAAAGACTATCGTTGGCATATGTTGCGTATACGACACGTTGATCAGCTTTGGACCAACTCTTTGATAGAAATCACAGTCGTGTTTGTAACGCTCTGCCAGCTGTTCAAAGATTACAATTTCCGGATTCTTGCGATTGTCAAAGAACCCAATCACCGAACGTCTCTTCACATTGATCATTTCCAGCTGTTCCATATCATTAAACCGTTTAATCGCAAATTGAAACTGCTTCTTCACATACTCCACAAGTGCCTCAACCGAGCGCCTTCCCCGATACTCCCGACGCAACGGATGACCACGATAAAAGATACGCAACGTGGGAAACTTGGTGATGGTACAGATATTCGATAGTTCCACTTCAGTCATACAATCCACGCGGCCCAAACGCACCTTTGCCATCTTTGGCAAATCCTCAGCCAACCTAATGGCCGCACTTTCAAAGATCGGCGCCAATCGAGCACTAAAGTCACACCAATCGGCATAGAAATTGATAAAGACCACATCATTCGTTTGCAATGTGTTATTAAAGTTTGATTTGGTGATTTGCAATACACGCGGTTCGATTGGCGATGAGGATGACGATGATAATGTTGATGGCTCCGACTGTGCCATCAGCAACAGCAACGGAAGCATCGGAAACAGTGTTAACCACATTCTGATTAAACAAATTTTAACTATATAAATTATTTGACAATAGACAATGTGTCATACTATAAAACTATTTGAAATTTCGAACCATACAACCTTGAATCACACACATTTCACCCAAGGGAAGAACTTATCCAGATTGGCTGAAAGTTATTTAACTTTTGTCGTAGATCTTCGATAAAATGTGGAATTTCATACATTACTACTTTCCATTCGTCGGAAGAAAACTTATGCAATACATGTTCATGTATTTATGACTCAATTATGATCAAAGAATAAGTACCATTGCAATTTCAATCTACTTACACTTTTAGTTTCCAAACCCAAATATATTATACTTAAAGAGCTTCGCAGTCTATTAGCGCTTGATTTATACAAGTTAATTAACACGTTCATTGGGCAAAAACCAATGTTGTGAACAACATTGAATACAAAACATGTCGAGAGATAAAGAAAGGGAGAAAGACATATGGACGGATGGCTATACCTATGTCAACAGCCAGACAAAAAGCACAATTAAACCCTTTGAAAAGGCGCAGACAAAGCAGCAAATACAAACAATGCAGCAGGCAGATGCCAATGCCGATGGGGTTGGCGTTGAAAGGGCTGTGAAGGTCAAGCCACAGCAACCCTCAATATAGATGGGCTTGAGTCACCTCAGGCCTTGTGTGAACTCTAGATTTATTGGATATTGTCGCATAAAGTCACATGGATTTTGCACAACATTTTATCGCCAGACTCAAAGATAAACGCCATAAACAATTGTCTGGGAGCAACAGAAATTGCTGGCAATAAAGTCATGCTCCAAGGGATTATGTAGAGTGAGGGGGAGAAATGCAAACAATATTTAGACTTTTCTTAAGTAAATTATTGCAAAAATCGACGAGGCACAGGGCAGGACTCCGACGGAAACTCAAATGGGCGCAAAAATGTCATTAAAAGGCAGCCAGAACATGGCTTGGAAGGAGCCAGAGTACGGGCAAGTTGTTGTTTCCGTTTCCGTCATGTTGAGGTCCTTTGGAAATGTTGACGACAGCCAACAACAACAGAAACACCAGCAGGAACAGCTCTAGACAAGGACAACATTCCCCACCAACATTCAATCTCATCCTTCAACTCTCAATCCCATCCACAACTGGATTCTGGTTGCGAGTTGCCTTCATCATCTCATTTGTGATTTGTGGAGTTGCAGCTGCAAATATTTGTTTAGCCCTTTTGCAACCAGGCAACGATTACCAGAGAGAGAGATCTGAGAGCTCTGCAGTCCCAGCTACTTATTTGTTTATTTTCATTGGACTTTTGTGGAGTTCTGACGAGGAGCGTTTAACCCTTTTAATGTCAATGACAATCAAAATTTAAAGATTACAGATCATTTTAAGCAGTTCTCTTTAAGGATGTGAGGTTTAAATTATATTCTTCTTTATGGATCGTAAATGGTCCATCAATTCAGAATTCACTTCAAACAATCATGGTTTATTTATCTATATAATAATAAGAATGAAAGGGGTTTTATAGGGTGTGTTAGTTTTCTAGCTATTTATCTTTATATCGTAAAAGATTTATAGCAAGCAAATCATAATTGCAAATATATTTCATTTTACAAATCACTTTATATTTATCAACTCATTCATCAGCATGAAATGAATTTCAAGTGCCCACTCAATGACGTTTTCGCAATGTCTAATAACACTTCAAGTATTCATCATATTCTCAATAGAAATAATTTCCATAAAGCAGTTTAAATAGCCAATAAATCGAAGGACTCAAATGCCAATAAGTAATGCCAGTCGCGCCATTTAAAAGTCAGTTCACAAAAGCGCATCCAAACGGCTGTCAAAGCTATCTCAGTAGGATGTCTTCCAATTCCTGCTCTTCCGTTCCCTCGCCATGAAGTAGCTCATAATTCTCGCGGCTGCCTTTAGATTGAATTTCTGCAATGGATGCGTCTTTTTTGATGATAAATGCGCTTGCCACAAAACGATTTGTTGCGCATACTTTGCCGCGAAATTTATGCGAATTTGTAATGCAATTCATAAGCCGCAATGTTTCAGCAATGCAGCAGCAACAATGCAGAGTTTACAGAGTTGCAATTTATTGTGGCGCAGAGTTGTCAATGCAAGCAAATAAATTGGATCCGGCAGAATGTGTTTATGTAGCTACAATGTTGTCTTCGCAAAATCCCTTTATATGTTAATCACCAGCCATTTATCAACTGAATGCAACTGAATTGAAATATCTCCCCAAATAGCAAGTTTATAATTATTAAATTTATTACCGCATTGTTAACTGTACTTATGTGCATAATAATATATATAATATCAACTTAAAATTTTTCAATAAACTTCAGAATTATGTCAAATAAATTTGAGACTCATGTTAACTTTAAAACATACTGAAGCATGTCGTAATCATGGTTTCCTTCTGCTATGAGGAAAACTTTCAAAAATGCGACATGCAGCTACAGATAGAGAAAAATGTTGTTCTAATTTTCGAATAAGCTCGAATTAAGTATTTTAAAATAAGCATCCAGGTACAACAAATCAAAGGATCTTAAATCAAAGAAATCTCTCGGTTTTCTATAAACGATTATGAAAATTCGTTAAAATGTTCGGAACTCCAGTTCAAAATGGCTGAACAAAACGAATAGCCACAGAATAAGTCCATAGGATATTAAAAAAAAACCTAAATCAATATTTTTTAAATTTTAAACTGATCGTCAAGTATCTTGTTAAAAGGACTTAATTCATTTTAAATATTTAGCTCACTTTTAAAAATACAAAATTACAAAAATTATAACGTTTTTGAACTTAAGAAGTCATCCTTAAAATAAAATCGAACTTCTTTACTTCATTATTTTTTATAATTAGTGAGTAAACAAATGTGGTGTTGGAAGTACGAAAAACATGATTGTTCGCTCAGTGTAAGCGCCACCTACTGGCGACAAGTTTAATTAATGAGCTGCTTTGCCGCCATTTTGCTGCTGCTCTCTTTCTCAGCTGCACACTTCACCGTTGTGTTTGCTTAGTCATTTAGTCAGGCAGTCATTCCGCTTGACAGTCTGTCAATGTTGCTGTCAATAAACGCCTCACTTTACATTTTTGTTAGCGGCAACGGCGACGTCAGCATCGTTGGCGCATTAAAACAATTTTGTTAATTAAGTAGGAAAAATTGTTAGTTTATTTACTCATCAACTTTGCAAGTTCCCATACCAAGCGCACACATTCTCACTGCACCAGCTATCACACTCTTTCCCTCTCTATCCTCTCTTCCCTCTATCTCTGCTCATTCCTTTAGCAAGTTTTTTGCCTAGCGAGGCAAGTTTACAGTTTGCTTTGTGCGATGCCGCTCAAAAATTCTCAAGTGCACAATTAATTAGTAAAGTTGGCAGCTCCGGCCAAGAAAAGCAGTCGGAAGAGCAAAGCATAGCGCCATGTTCATGGAATTTATAGCCCGTTTTGATTAGACTTAAGAAAAGTATCGCAAGCTTTTCAGCCTCATGGCCCACAACTTGGCTAACTAACTAAGTAAGTAGCTAAGCTTCATGTCGATGAGGACTTCGATTTCTGGGGACGGAGGCGTCAAATTGAAAATTGATTGGAAACTGCATAAGTAATGAAAGTGACTTTCGGTACAATCAATTGATTTCAATTTCTGCTATTGTTGGGTCTACAAACGATTCCAATTGGATTGGAAAGCAGTTTTCTAGGCACTCAAGTGGCAAGTTGATGGCTCTACGAGTATAATAGAAATATAATATAAACGAAATGGAGCCTTCTTGCTCTTCTGGGCTGCTATTCAATTGAATTAAATTTAATTCTTAGTGGAAGAGAAAATGATTCGAAAGCGCTTCAAAAAATCAATAGAAAACTTAATTTCTATAATAAATTAGTGGATTTTATTTGCGTTATAAACACATATCTGCAGAAATACCACAATTTACGATGCAATTAAAATTTCATATCTATTTTTATTATAATAACTTCTTATACTTATATATTCCCTATATATCTTGAATACATGAGAATGATAATCCATAAACTATAACTCACTGGGTATGATCTAATCAAACTTATTCAATAAAAGCATAAAAAGAATCAAATTTTATTAACAAACTTCAAAATAAAACTAACATTCCGCTTTTAAAGCAATATGTTAACTTACATTGACTTAACATACTGCAACTAACTGCTAGCGCCATCTGTGGTGATTTTTGTGAAACTACACCATTCAAAATAACCGTCGCTCTCAGTTAACGCTCTCGCCAGCTGCTGCACTTCACTTTTGCTTTCTATTGAATGCTACATGAAAATAAACAAAGTTTATAAAAATGTATTTATGCGATAGACAAAGCGAACTAAACTAATTAAAAATGTTAAACTCAAGTACAAGAAAATATAGTCACGGTTTATTAATTTGTTAACTGTGTAATTAGCTGGTGCATACTTTGTTGCATACTAGGGAAAACACCTCAAACTCGTGTTGTAAATTATCTTGATTGTCTATTAACTTTATGAATCATTACATATAAATATTAATCAAATTTAAAAGACGAAAAAAAGGAAGGAAAATTACTTGAAAATAACTTCATTTTTATATAGTTTTTTATATAGTTAATAGGATTTAAGAAAGTCGCAGATGTTTTAATTATTAACTTTGCAATGCGTTAAGAAAATCTATATTGGTCTCAATTATTAAGTCAACGCCACACTTAAATAATGTACTTATAATCTCGTAAATTAATTGGCAAGCAAAGTAGTTCAATATCATTGCAACTTGTGGCAGTGTCGACGGAATCTTATGCAATCTTCTATTATACTATTATACGATCATGCACAGTGCAAACAAAAGAAAAAACAGCACAAGCCAAGTGGAAATGTGGTGGAAAATCATGTTGCAACAGATTGGCTGATATCTGCCACCACCACAAAAACATGCGCAAAACCAAAAAAGATACAATGGAAATCGGCAACTATGTCAAGGTAAACAGTTGAATACTCTACAACAGTCAATAGAAAGAATAAAAATGTAATTTTAGCGAAATGAATCTTTCAATGATCTTAGCCAAAAGTTCACTAATACCAGTGTCATTACATATACCAATAAAGACTTCTAAATTGTTAGCATAGTCAATATACCCATCGTTGTAGTGTGAATACCACAGCAATGTTGGGTCGCTTGAAGTCCCACAATAATTGTGCGCATTTCTTTTCTACTCACTGCATTTTCAGTTTCATTTTCATTTCTATTTCCCTGCCATATATCACAAAGCAAAACGTTTTGCCAGCTCTCTTTGACTTTAGCCTTCTTTTCTTTACAGTGTTAGAGGCCAGGCCAACACGCGACCCACGAGTTCATTACTTTCAATCAACTGAATAAGCTACCCTACGATTGTTTATATAATTTGTGCTCTCGTTTAGGCGGTTAACTGGAAAACCACAATGAAAAACGCAACTGTTTATGCTGCCGGTAGTCGAGTAAAACTTTGTTTTTCTTCGGTTTAGACATTTTACTCTACACAAAATTATTTGCTACCATGTTTTATTAGATACATTTATAGTCGTATATAAGAGTAAGACTAGTGTCTTTAATTCATGAGGTCAGCTTTTGTGGACAAGTTAAGAGATGTAGGAAAAGAAGAATCAGTTAATGAAAATTAATAAAGAAAGCATATTCAAAGTTATTTAATATAAGAAGTTGGAATGAGTTAGTTGTATTTTCAAGTTTTTAATGAATTACTTCATTTTTAATATAGCAGAATACTAGATATTTTAAAACTGAGTAACGAATATCGTCCATCATAAGCACATATCTTTTATGGTTCTAATAAAGTTGATTATACAATCCCATCATCTTAAATCATTTCTTTTATCAAATCTATTTGCATTCAATAACCTGTTCAACTTTTTATCAAATCACATTTACCCAATATTTACGTAGCCTTAAATCAAACACCTTAAACCTCGTTCGAAATGCATTCTTAACGACAATATTCATCAGAATTTATTCAATTGGCTTTTAGCTGAATTGAGTAATGCAAACTTTGACTCAATGGTAGATGATCAAGCTGGAGGAAAAAGAGTAGAAAAGAGCCTGCAGGTGGATTTTGTGTTTGGCAATAGTCAAAAGCATTTGTGTGGCTCTAACAATTCATAATATATTGTGGCATTGTGAAACGCAGCTCTGTCAGGCTGGGCTGCCATATGGAAATGGGGTTTCGGTGACACGCAACCAACACTTGGCTTGAGCACGAGCCAAAAACATAGCAGAGACTAAGATTTCGACTCAGATAGAGACTCCGACTGAGATGAAAACTAAGTAAGTATGACTGAGAAAGACTCTAAGCATTGCAATGTCAAACGGGGCTGGGGTCTCTGTCGGAGTGAGCCATGTACATTTTGGTGTTAGCAGTTTGCAGCATTTTGGCTTTTATCTGCTTACCTCAGCGACAACGAGCTCATTCAATTAACCAGACGCGTTCCATGTGCCTCGCTGTGTTTTTTTGGGTCTATTCGACCTCAGTACGTGTACGTGATATTAATGCAAATTCGTTGCACTCTCTACCAAAAATGTCCAGTAGCCTGTTTCTGTTGTTGTCGCTTTCCCTCATCCAACTGGCAAAAGGTTGTAGTTAAGATCAATGTGATAATATACCATCTGTCTCTGCATTTGTCATATGTGATATGTGTATGTGTTTTTCATTAGCCAAATTCCACTCGGAGGCATTGCAATTCTTACTGCGCAACGGCAACTTCAATATCAATCCATTCAATTGTCATCTACTGCTCTGGCAAACGTGTCCCATTGAATATGTAGGATTTCAACTGTTTACTAGGTGAGTTGACAAATCAGATAATGCTTTAAGTTAATTACAATTGAAGTTTTGGTTAGTATAATGTGTAAGCTTTTAAGTAAACTATCTAATCAGATAAAAGCAATATATATATTTTATAGTACTAATATATTTTTCTAAAATATTTAATGCCACATTGTCCATATTTATTTATAATAACAATAGCGCACTTTACTTTTACTTGCCACACAAATTGACCATCATATTTTATGGTCATAACATAAGTCTACAAAAACTTTTAATACATTCGGTTTGCCCTAAGCTTCCGATTTTCATTGTTAGTCTGGGCCAACTAACTGCCTATTCTCCTGCGCCAATCGGCATATCTTAAATAATGTAAACAATTGTATTTTTCAGTGAAAATTCCACTTTTTTCAGTATTTAGTCCAGTTTTTGGCCGGACCCAAAGACAATTTTATACTTTTACCCATAAATCTCTGTTTAACATCATCAATAACTTGCGAGTAAATCTTTCACTTTAGCTGCGCCCTCGTTGCTTAGTAGTGCTTTAAATGTTTCTATTACTTTTTCCCCTACTTCTCTTTCATATTTAAAAGAGCATATGTTACGACAATCCATTGAACAAGATAGAAAACAAGTTATCTAGTGCACAGATTGTTTGACAAGAATTTCGGTAGCAAAAAATTACAGGAAAACTACAGCAACTTTAAATGGTATGATTAAAATGAAATTCAAGCGAAAATTTCGTTTAATGAGCGTTATCAAATCGAAAGACTTAAGCAACGAACTTGTCTAACACTTTCAATACAATCTTTCACATCAATTTAAGCATAGACTAAAGCGCTAATCACAGAAAAGTGAGTGTACGCATTTAAAACAATCTATAACTACAACCATTTACATAATATCGTGTTGCAAAAGTGTAAGAAAAAGCTGAAAAAGCAACGACACAGCGGCGGCAAAGTCGATCATTGTGAAAAACGAAACCAAAACCAAAATAAGAAATAAGAGTAGACTGCAAGTGCGATGAACTTGCTATACCCTAACTCTAGTCTAACTTTAAGTTAAGTTATGAATGACAAATTATCATATAGAAGAAGTGGGAGTCTAGTTGTATTCTGAAATCAGTCTATCAAGATTTAGCGATAATATTATATTTCCATATAATAATATTCACTAAGGAAATATGTCGAATCAGCTAACAATGTCTGTTGCACCTGCCAGCTGTTAGGGTATACAAAAAACCAGTGCAATGTTGCGTGTGCCGTCGCATTTGGCGGCAAGTTTTCATGGCAGCAAAAAAATAAACAAAGTTAGTTTTCGCGTCTGCGCCGCCAAGCTATTAAAGTCAAGGCAACAGGTTGGAGCCACTGCAGCAGCAGAGGCAATGGCAGCAGCAATTCTTTAATCAGTTGCTGCAACGTTGTTGCTGCTGCATTTTCTTTGCATTCGCCGCATTCAGCGCATTCGAAGCGCATCGCGCAAATGGGCAAGACGTCAACAGCCTTCACCTTGAATTTAAAAGGATAAATATTAGCTTCAAACGTGCAAGAAAAATAATTTAATATAAAAATAAAAATATATCTAAAATATAGATAAATATATAAAAAAAATATATATATTATACAAAAACATATTTAAATTTATTAAGTGACTTCAACCAAATAAAAAGCTAAATATTTTAAAAAGTGTTTAAGTGGAAAAACAATTTGTGTTACTCGATTGATAAATAAATGTTTATAAAACAAAAGTACAAAACAAAACTTTGAGTATAATTGAAATATCAAAAATATTATAAATATAAAAATTGAATATTTAAAAGTTTTACCGCAATAATAAAATATTTAAATTACAAAAATCTTGATTATATAATATGTAAATAATAACACAACTTGAAAATATCAATGAGCATCAAAAGAATACATATGTAGCAACAACAATTAACAGAATTTAGTTCAATAGTGAAAATCGAATTGAACTAAAAATGAAATTTCTAATTGTAAGCTGCCTTTTAACGCTAATTTCCAAAGGTACAACAACAACAACAACAACTACAACAACAAGATGTGCAACAAAACGTTGACAATAGTTTCGCTCACGATCTTTCAACTTTTGCAGATGTGCAAAGTCTGCTGCTAAACCAAATGGATTGGAAAAATCTACTAAACAGCGGTGCATTGGATTTGAATGTCTTGCGATGTTTTCTGCGCGATAAAAACTTTTGCCCCAGTCCCTATATCGAACATCGTCTGTATGCACCGTAAGTTCGTGAATTTAGGTTCCGGTTGTCAGGTTGACAGCCAATTAAAGCTGTGCGATAATCAGCATAACGTCTCTAATGTATGTTCCCCGCAAATCCTAGGCGCAAAGATCTTTTATGATAGTCAAATATTTTGTTTGTCTGCCTATTTGTTTTACTTGGAGAAAGTGTGATAAATAAACGCATCGGGTTGGGAATTCACTTATTGACTTGGTTAGTGTGTCAGCTACTAAAATGCTCAAAAAACTTGTACAACCACAAGGATGCGTACTAAAAAATATGCAATTAATGGGCGTGCAACTTGTTTTCAGCGCCGACAAATTGACCCACTTAAAAGATGCCCCGTTGATGCTCGCGATGCAAGCAGCTCTGAAAAGCGGTCGTAAATGACATCAATTTCAATTGTAAATAAAACCATTTTCCAAATGTCGATTCGCAAGCAGATCAACTTTTCTGCTTGCCCAAACTAGCTCTTGATCAAGTCCATGTCCCAGTCCCAGTTGGTAGACTTACATATATTGCCTTCTTTGGCTAAACAATTTACAAAGTGTTGCGGTAATATATGCCATTGATTACGTGATGATGTCAAGTTTACGCTACAAAACTTGTTCATTTCACTTGGTGAACGTACATTTATGGGCATCTCTTCTAAGACACTTCTTAACAATCTCCTCATCTGGCAGCTTCATTTCTTAGATATTTCACAAAAAGTTGCAATCAATAAACATGCATTTTAAGAATGATGATAAGAAATTGACTTAGATTAAATCATTACTTGCATTTAATTATTAACGACTGCAAAACATTGCTGCCTCGATTTAAAGATTGTAATATTAGGGGAATAAAATCTATAATAATCTATTAACGATTCAAGACAGAGTAGTTTTATTTGCCAACGAAATCACTGAGGAAATCAATGGTGTTGTTAGCCTATTGCTAGATTTAAACAAGCCGATCAGTCGAGCGCGTGCGACATTAAGATACCCTGTGCAGATCTTAAAGAAAACGTATTTTAATGTATTTAGAGAGCGATTGCTTTTACATACTAATGTGTACATGTATTTTAATATATCGCTCAAATTCCATGATGCTTGTATCAAGAGTAGCTTGCTTGCGATAGTCTGGAATGCGATTGTCGCTATGAATCTTGCAGCAAACTGTTATATTTTGTTATACTTTCAAGTTAAACTGTGTTATCTTAGCAAACATGTGTGAAAGCAATCGCTAATATTAATTTAACGTTCGGCAATATCTTTCAGCTTTTTGTTACCGACATAATATAGTTTGCAATAGCGCAAGAGCTAGATATTGTATTGAATTTTTCATTGTCAGTATCATTCAGCCTTTCACACAATGTATAGTTCTGAGTGAAGCCTTCAGCTTTTTTCCAGGACAATGTATAGCGTCAAAGCGGCGGACAGCACAAATCAAATTATCACATGCGCTCTCGCTTGCGCAAATGGCATTTTCATATACTCTCTCGCTCTGGCCGACAATTATGAAATAATGTGTTTAAAACAAATTCTTTATCTCCTTTATTTATGGGTCGGTCGATTGCTATGAAACTTGCAGCAAATTGCTCAGCGTGAGTTATACTTCAACTGTATGTTAACTTAGGCAGTTTTATCTTCAAATTTTGAGGTGGTGATTGTTTTTTCGACCTTTGTATGGTATTCAGGAACTTATATTCCAAATTTGATGTCTCTAGCTCTTATAGTAGCTGAGATCGACGCGCTCATTGATTTTACATACCCTTTTTTGACCACTTTTAATGGGCACAGGGTATACAAATTACTAAGAAGGAGACAACTTTTAGTTTAAGGTTAATTGAGAACTTAAAAATAAGAAGAAATTAGTGAAAATAAGAACTCCAACCCGATGGGGCAGTTTTAGTAGCCGGTCCGGCCAGCTTTCATTAAATAATATGAAAGCTCAAAGAAGCCATGGGCGTAGCCAGGTATGGGCAGGTGGGGGCAGCTGCCCCCCCCTAGAGCCCAAAATTTAAGTAAAAATACCATAAATCATAATAGTAAAAATATATAATAAATAAAATTTCCAAACCAATTGAATTATTGTTCGCTCCATGACGGAATTCAAGCCAATTTAAGGAGAAAATATAGCCACAAGCTGAATCTAGCTGTTAATCACATTAATGCCGTTTCAGAAATAGGAAATGTTTTTGGAACTATAAAAGATTAAGTAATTAACTTTTTCGGGAATCAACAACACGTGGAAATTATGCTCATAATATTCCACGCCTTTGTAAGACTAGTCGGTAAAGACTATTAGAAAATGTTCCGAACAAGTTTCTGAAATTGTGGACGCACTAAGAGTTATATTGAAGATAAGGAAACCCTGGCAAATCATAGTCTGTATACCAGTAAATTTCTGCGGCGACAAAGCCAGCATTATTCTTTGATCTATAGGTAATTAAAAAGTATTTAAACCAAAAGCAAACATTATGCAGAAAATGTTAATAGGTTTTATTACCATTGGTCAGCACATTGAAAATATATTACACCTCTTAATAATGATCACATTAATGCAGGAGAATCCACGGAAAAAATTATTACCCAGTCGCGCATATTTACAGCCCATCTAAAACTAGAAATGACACTGTCACGTATTACTGTAAAACAAAAAAACATAATTAATTCTCCTGCAGTAAATGAATAGGAACACTGTCGAAATTTTATAAATTGTCGCTTTCCAAATTGCACCCACAGTACGAGTATCAGGTTATATACTCTAATAAAAACTCGAACCATTTAGAAAAAATGTATAACCTAAATGTTCATTGGGAACTCACTTTTCGGAAGATAAAGAACTTGACCGAAAATAATTCAAAGGATATTGAGCTTGTAGAAATATTAATAAATATATTATTAAATATATTAATATTTATATTTGGAACTGTTCACTATTTAAAATATCGACTATGAAGCCTTCTTATAGTACTCTTTGTAAAGTCCAGACGCGGCTGAGGAGCTCAGTATGGCAGGATAGAATTTTTGGGCTATGTCTCATGAGCGTGCATAGGAAAATCTACAACGAAAATCGTGAGAAGATAAAAAAGAAAACAAACTAACAAGTTTTCCACAAATCCAAGCCGTTTATTATTATAGTATATAAATAAAATGTTTTTTTTAAACTGAAAATATATTATAAAAAAAAATTATTGCTGCCCCCCCCCTGAATCACATCCTGGCTACGCCCATGAAAGAAGCCACAGCGTAAAGAAATTGTAATAAATATCAAACATAAAGTGGAAATTGTAAAAAAAAACCTGTTGAAGGACTACTTATTTACGAATCACAGCATTTTCTTAAAGTAATTGCGCTGATTGGCAGAAAGAAATGAAGCAAGTGAATTGATTGATCTACTTTTAGATCACATGACAGCAAACCACTTGTAAATAATTGACAATAGGAACAAAAAGTTGTTTTCTTAATACGTTAACATTAAGTTACATCCGTATCATGAACATTCACTGAACCATTAACTTTTAGTCATATCACATTCGCAACGTATACTTGATATTTGCATATTAATAAAAGTGAAAATCCAATTGGTTTATTGCAGTAATGGTCCGCGCAGCGGGCTGCCGTTGAACATACACAATCCGTTGACCCTGTACAAGGGCGGGTTCAGCAAACAGCGCGAGACGGTCTTCATAGTGCATGGATTCAATGGGACCGCGATTGACAAGCATCTGCAGTTTCTGCGGGATGGTTAGTGAGTATGAAATGACGCAACCGCCAATGCGTGAAGAGTTAAGCCTTCATATGCCTTTAACTTTAGCATATTTGACGCGTGATTATAATGTGATAACAGTGGATTGGCGGCCTCTAACACAATATCCATGCTATCTTCACTCGCTTATCAATACACGTCTGACGGCGCAGTGTACGGCTCAGGTGTATTCATTTCTCACGCACTACGGCGCCACGCGTGAGAAGATCACCTGTGTGGGACATTCGCTGGGCGCGCACGTTTGTGGCATGATAAGCAATCACTTGACCAAGAAGCAGTATCGTATCATTGGCTTGGATCCAGCACGTCCACTTATCGAGCGGAAGAAGAGTGATCGATTTCGCTTATCGATCGATGATGCGAGTGTCATTCAGGTGCTTCATACAAACGCGGGATATTTGGGTCAGGAGGATAATACGGGTCATCTGAATTATTGTGTAAATGGCGGTCGCATACAGCCCTACTGCAAAGGAAATCCAATTAGTGAGTTAACTAAATATTTAAAATTCAAAATTAACACTTTGCATTAAGTCAAAATAATAACTAGACTGTCTTAACGTTTAACACACAGGACGCTATCGCTGTTCCCATTTTCTGAGCATTTGTTATCTGGCCACGGCCACCTTAAAGCACACTAAGTTTATGGGCGTGCCCTGTCCAAATGGATGTGTGAATCTATCAGGTCCAAAGCGTCTGCCAGTTAATGGTAAAATTAATCCATTTGAGTTCGTTTCCCTGCTGCGGGATTACAAAATTGGAAACGACGCGCCCGACAAGTGAGTACATTTGAATTTTATGTATTAGTTTAACCGCCATTGAAATCCTGGTATTTGTCAACTCTTTTAAGCGCTCGTGGCTGTATTTGCATTGATGTGCCGTATGCCAAGAACTGTCCATTTACAGATGCGTAGTAGTATTTATATGTTGTAGTTGTAATTACCACTGTAAGCTTTAAAAAATAAACTTTAGAGGAAGTCATAAATTGCGCCTCATTTAAATTTTTCTTCAGGGGTAACACTGGTTGATTATTATGCACATCGATAGCTTAGTAGCGAAGTATGTTATCGATATTGTAGTGCTTGTGTGAATCATATATAAAAATATCGGTAGTGGACAAACGTTGTAGTTTCTCATCTCTAAGCACTATCATAATAAAAATAATAAAAACAGAAATTACAACTTTTATAGCCATTGCATTAGTTTTTATCAAATTATTTAAAATCATATTAAAATGGGATGCGATGGTGGTACCATACCCAGACGTGATGAACTTGTGCGCGTGAAACAAAAGCCAGAGCAGGTAAAGCAATTGGGGAATGCGATCGATTTTCACATAAACTTACACTTTTTTTTGTAGAAAGACAAAGATGCTGAGCGTGAATTTCGCTGGTTGCACTGTGCTCTGACGCAGCAGCGATTGCAGGAGCCCATCGCCATGTGTGCTATGGGACGCCTCTACTCCAAGCAGAGTGTAATTGAACGTTTGCTGGAAAAGGAGAAGATGCCAGAGATTTCAGCTCACGTGCGCAGCATGAAGGACATCAAGACATTGCAGTTGACACCGAATCCTGCATTCACAGATGAGGACAAGACCGAGGGACTGTTGGACACACGAAATGCGCCCTATATATGCAAACTAATTGGCCTGGAAATGTCGGGCAAGTTTCGATTTGTTGCGCTGTGGAGTTGCGGCTGCGTTCTGTCGGAGCGTGCTCTTAAACAAATCAAAGGAAGCACAGCGAGCACTTGTCCTCTGTGCCAGTTGCCCTACGGCGTGGAGGATGTCATTGTGCTGAACGGCAATGAGGAGGACTTGGAGCTGATGGAAGTAAAGTGTGAAATGCGTGCAGCCAAACGCAAGTCCGGCAAGAAGTCCAAGAAAACAGAAACCTGCATCAAACCCGAGACAGCTACTGCTGAAGCTGCTGCCAGTTCTAGCAAAGAGGAGAAACCATCCACCAGCAGCGGCAGTGGCAGCAAATTGAAAGCTGTGGCGAATCCCAAACGTTTGGGCGCAGTAAATGCTATGCAGGATCCAGAAATGAAACGTCTGAAAACAGATTTCAGCGTGGCCAAAGATCCCAAGGCCAGCGATGTTTACAAATCGCTGTTCACCAGCCACAAAACCGACAAGGAACAGGAACGCGCTCACTGGGTCACCTACAATCCGTTTTACAATTAGTTTAGTAAATAGTTTTAAGCATAATAGTTTGCTGTACGTTTTCAGTCACTAAAGAGTTGTAGGTCCGCTTGGAGAACTCAGTAGCTGATAATTTATTGTATAAATATTACTTCGAGACAAATTAAACAGACGATTTCAGTATGTATCGCGCTTCATATCAGAAGGGCTTCCTAACGATACTTTATAGTGTGGGCAGCTCACCACTGGACAATTGGTCCACATTTGTGAGTAATATCAGAACATCCTCCAGTTTTATAATAACTCTCGTTACTCTCAGACCAAAAATGGATATATTAAACGCATTTACGATGAAGACATCAAGTCTTTGGTACTCGAAATTATGGGTTCTAATGTCTCCACAACTTTTATACATTGCCCAAGCGATTGCAAGGCAGAGTTGGGCATTAAGTTGCCCTTTTTAGTGCTGCTCATTAAGAATATGCATAAATATTTCTGTTTTGAGGTGAAGGTGAGTCAGTTACATACTTTTTTTTAGGTTATGTTGTACTTTAGGATTGGCTTGCAGATTCAGGATGATCAGCGTTTCATGCGTCGCTTTCGCGTATCCAATTTCCAGAGCAAGACATCTGTGAAACCATTTTGCACGGCCATGCCCATGGGCATGTCACCTGGATGGAATCAAATCCAATTCAATTTGGCCGATTTTACGCGTCGCGCCTACGGCTCGAATTATTTGGAGACTGTTTCCTTGCAGGTACATGCCAATGTGCGCATCCGACGCATCTATTTCACAGATAAACTCTACACGGAAGCCGAATTACCAAACGATTACAAGTTGCTGGGCAAACCCAAGGATCTGAAGAAGGAGAAACAATTTAAGGCACCACCCGCAGCGCGTCCACCATCGCCACTTAATACCGGACGATCCGAGGGACCGGTTAAAAAAGTTGAGATGGAAACTACGGCGCTGGAGACGGAGACGGAAATGGACACTGGCGGACCGGATGTTAAAGCTGATGCCGGTCCAGAAGTCGATACCGCTCCAGCTACCACTGAGGAACCGGCTGGACAAACCGAACAAACTGAAGAATATTATTATTAAGTTGACTTTTACACATTTCTCGTTTGTTTCATGTTAAGTGTTCAATTGAATTTCCACTTGAGGGAGGCGTGGCTGTGTAACAACTAAATTAAAAGTCGTAGACAGAATAGATGGAACGTTAATTAAGCTAAACTCGACTCACAAATTGAATTAAATTCGGAAAGTTTTTCAAAACAAGTGTAGGACAGTAAGTGTTTCTTTCTGGAAACTCTGGCAAGGCAGTAAATGCTTAAAAAGTCTATGGAAACTTGGAAAGTTGTTGAAAATTCACGCATTAGTGTCTTTAAAATATAATACATTCTATTAATTAGTTATAAAATCTGCATACAATTATCTGTTATTACTTTAGTTCATTGTAACTTTTAATATATTGAAAAACCTGCAAATTATACACATTAAACGTAAAACATGAAAACTTCGATCGCTCTTCTCATATGACAATTCCGAGGCGACATATTAACAAATAGCAATAATTTATAGACATAATAGCTTATTTATTGCAAGACTCTTGACTTAAAACAAATTTGTTTCTTTGTTAAATTACGTCGTCTAAATTTTGCTAATAGGTAACCTTAAAAACGCATGCTTTTTGGCCAGCAGCTTCCTTCTCTATTGGATCAGCTAGGCTGCAATGGCCTCATTGGCCATGCTTAACATATCCGCATCGATATTCTTGAGCGCATTGTTATATTCCGTAATCTCCAGTGCCTCCCATTCGGCCTTGAATGCCGCCTTGGGATCCTGAGGCATTGTCATCGCAGCACCCGTCATTGCATCTGCTTGGGCCTGAGTTTGATCTGCATGGTTGTTCTCGCCCAGCACAAGAGTGTAAATGGAGCGCAGACCAAAGACGTTCAAGAAATACCAAGAAGCTGAAGAGACCCAGGCGGCGTCCAGTGAAGCCAGTTCTACGCCGCGTTGCAGCATCGGCTTGAAGCGAAGTGTAAGGGGAAATGGAACTTTGGTGGTCACAAAACCGGAGAACATCCAATTGATCCAGCCACCAATAACAACCATGGGCAGCACGTTAATAAAGTTGCCCTTAACCATATCCGTTAGCATGGCCGAAGAGTTCTGGGCGACCGGCGCACGTTTTTGGGTCTTGAAGTAGCCCGTCTCCTCGTTGTTGAAGAAGTTCTTTCGCATGGAGAACGACTGGGCGCTCAGATACTTTCCATTCTCGCGCAGCAATCGAGCACGTATCATGGCTTGACTGTGGGAGCATAAAGACAATACGTTATTAACTACAACCGAAAGGAAATAAACAGGATGATTTGATGTCCTTGCAGATAACTGTATTCAATCTTCGACCGATTGTTGATTTTACAGCTGTGAGATAGAGTAGTCAGATTTTAACCATAATACCATACTAAATACACAATATGAGGGGTTGGTTAAGTTATCTTAAGAAACAAAGAAGTTTTTCATACAAAAGGCTGATGACAGTCGGACTCGGTTATATTGACACAGTTCGCCGACATAATCAAGAATATATACCCTTTACGCGGACTACCACGCGTGCTTTAATTAATTTCACTTACAATTTCGCCTGCAAGGGCATAATTAAAGTTTAACCATTGAACCCTGCTCACCTGTCCATTATTTGGGTCATTTCGGCCTTTTTCTGTGTGGATATCAGAATGGAAACATAATGGCGCACAATGCCGACTAGAAATGTGATGAGTACGATGGGCAGGAACACCCAAACGCGTATATCGGGATCTATGAGCAGCTCCGTCATCTTTTCGGACTTTTGTCTAATTTAAGTTAAATAAATTTATCAATTAAGTTTTTTTTCAGCACCCCGTTGAGGGCTGCTCGGTGATAGAGATGTACGTGTACTAGACTTGAATGTTATCGGCTATCGCTAAATCATGAAAGACTGTTATCGAGACGCAGAATATTCCTAGTCACTGATTGTAAATGAAATGTGATGAATTAGTGCAGATTCTAAAGAATTTATTATTGTTAAGAACAATTCAAACAAGTTATGATATTGAGATTTTGACTGAAGAAACAAAGTAACAAGTTGAAAGTTCGATAAGTCAGTTATCGATAACAACTGCCTCAAAAATATAGATAATTGCATTATTTAATTTTACATAAATCTGATTATTTATTTATCAATAGCTACAAAATATGGTAATTCGAGAGTCTGTACTTAATCTAATGCTTATACTTTGCTAGGAATATGCTTGTTGGAAATGGTTTGTTCCTTGCCGTCATATATAATGTTTTCATAGAAGAATTTTCGGTTCACTCGACACTGTGGACCGCATCTGGTTGATCCACAATTGCCGCACTCGGACCAGCACCCGCAGCATTCATCGTTCATGCAATCGCATACATCAACGCCATTCCATTTAACATTTCCATATTCGTCATAGGCGCTGTTTTTCACCATATAGCAACCTCTTTTCTTTCCTCTTCGCTTTGTTTTATCCGATTCATTTGCAGTATTATCTTCAGGTGTTTCTCCAACTTTGCGTTGAGGACGCTGCCGCAAACTTCGTACGCTCATCTTAATGTTTTACAACCAGGAAATTTTGTATTCTAATTGAGCGTAAATTGAATAAAAAATATATCAAATAAATTATGTATCGTAAATCGGTAGGGCTGCAAAAACAGCTATTGTAAAATATATATTTTATCGATGGTTTAACAAATTATGAGATAAATCAATGCCTATTCGATTATGGAAATAAATATATATTTATATTGTGAATAAAATATTTATTTTATTCTCTATTTTTTTTAATATTATATTTTTTTTGTATTATTTATAAATTACTAAGTTTTTGACGACCCTCCGATATATCGATTGAATCTCTATTGATGTTTTGCAGCCCTATTGCAGATGAATTGTATCGGCAGATAAAGTTGCTCTTTTACACACACTCGAGTGTGACCAGTTTTGCATGAATTATTGGTTCAACATATTACCAAATCAAATAACCACCTCCTGCGACGCCAGTAAAAATTTCATTGCTTAATTAAAGTGCAAACAATTGAAGCAATGGAGGCCAAAGTCGATTCTCCAGCGACCCCAACAACAGCGACACCAGCTGCAGAGGCAGCCAAGGATAGCTATCCTGCCGTTTCCGCTGCCAGCAGCAGTGCACAAGCAACAACTTCGGCGGGAACCGCAGCAGCAGCCGCGGCAACAGCAACAACAGCCAATAATTCCAGTGCCAATGCAGGATCGGGATCGGGAGCAGCCGCAGCGGCGGCCAACACAACCAGCAGTGCACAGCAGCCGCCGCCAGCCAAGAAACCAAGTGCTGCTCCACCTGCAACACGCGCAGATCCAAGTGCTCTGCCAACACGCCAATATCTCGATCAGACCGTAGCGCCGGTTTTACTACACGGTCTGCAGGCGCTGGCACGCGAACGTCCCACAGATCCCATACAGTTTTTGGCGTCGTATTTGCTGAAGCACAGCAATGGCTGCGAGGAGCCCGCAGCAACTGAAGCCAGTACTTAGATATATAGCTTATAATTCCGTCCCTCTATCCCTCTTGCGTTGTCGTAGCGTTGTAAGTGATAAGTCCTTAATAAATGTTTAAAATTACATACAAATATAATAAACCGCAATGTCGCACTATTCACTTAATAATAATAAAAATGTAATTTATGTTATTTTAATCAAGCCGTAATGGGATAACCCCACGGATCCATCTTATTGTTGAGCAACAGCAAAGAGGCGTCGGCAATCTTGGTTAGCAGCTCGGCCAGCTTGTGTTTGGTGTACACCTTGTACAGCTGTCGTCGCTCATCGGAGATCTCATCCGCCAAGCGAAGACAGCCGGCATAATCTCCCGATTTCAGCATAACCTCGTGGAGTAGTAGCACAATCTCTGGCAGGCAAATGGAACGCAGCTTCTCCATTTGCAGCTGTCGATGCTCCCAGTGTAGAAGTGCAGCATTCTCCGGCTCCTTGGCAATAAAGGGATCGTTGAGCCAACCCTTATCCGGAAACAGCAGTACATTGAACAGGGCTTCAGTTGTAGCTGGACGGGATTAGAAATGATAGATTAGACCATAAGAAGGCTTTGAATTACAACTATCTCTTACCCTTTGCTTGCGCTTTGACCTTCTGCTCCCAGCGTGACAATTCGCTACGATAAGTCTGCTCCTTGTGCTCCGCATTCATGCGTTCTGTAAAGTTATCCATTCCGGATTTCTGTGCGTTTTGTTGCGGTGGTTGAGGACGTGTCTGCAGCAAACGCAGCCATTCATCGAAACTGTCTACACCGGAGATATATACGTTGTAGCAGAGATACTCCTTGAGGCTGCACTCCTCACGCGGCGGCAAATTGTCGAGTGAGCCGTAAATCTTCACCAGCTGGTTGATGACATCGCCTGGCACCATGGCAAACACCTGACGCACACACTCAACCTTGTTGCTGGCCAGATAATGACGCATCATGGCATTTGCCTGCCAGAGCAGCTCACCACGTTGCTCGACCAGATGGATGAGATATTCCAGCGATTGAATCTTGCGCTTGTCCGTGGCAGAGATCTCTCCCGTTTGTGGATTTCCCATAGCGTTGGGTGTGCTGCTTCCCAGGCGAATGCTCTCCACGGTATGCCGTGTTATTTGCTCCACATCGAGGCCAGCTTGAAGCGCCGCATCCAACGCCAATTCCCGCGGTCGCTTCTGCTCGATCTGTGTGAGAAACTTGGCGTAGAGCTGCACCTGCAGCTTATTGGACAAACCGGCTGCATAGTAGGCTACGGGTTGAGGTTCTCCGCGTTGAATCAACGCCTCCACGTAGGCGGCAACGATGCGTTCCGCCTGCTGTTGCTGCGACAGGTGCTCGATGCGTCCGATTTGTCGCATGAACAGCACAATGTGCGCCATGAAACGCAGTTGATGAGGCGGCAGCGGCGACTCCTTGGGCGCAGTGTCCAGCCAGCGACACATGTGCTGCAGCAGTTCACCGCACGTGTCTAAGATCAGATGCTGCTGAATGACGCCCAGTTGACCCTGGGCATAATCCCGCACAGCAACATCCTTGGCCACGTTCAGTTCGTCGAAGATCTGCTCCAGCGTCATTTTGCCATTCCAATACTCATCCGGCATGGGATGATAATGCTTCAGGCAACATCCTCTGATCTCGCTCTCAACCCTAATGTCGATTTGCACCTTGACATAAGCCCACAGCAAGTCGTGCCAGTTGCTGTGCAGCAGGGATTTCAGTGCGCCCAGATGACCACAGAATACGCCCGCCGTGGCACGAGTATATTCGTCATATTTCTGGGAGTCTGCCAGCAACCAGGCACAACGCTTCCAGATATCTCGACGGGGATTTCCCACAATCGGCAGCTTCTCGTTCTCCACCTGACCGCTGGCATGTGGCTGAAAGTTGGGATCCTCGTGCAGTCGCCAGCCCTCCAGGATGGCAGCTCGCCACGTCTGGCCGTAGTGCTTGCAGAGCTTCAATGCCTCATCCAACATACCATTGCGTATGGCGGCAAAAACGGCGCGTCCCAAGCGTACGTTATCCTCCATGTCGAGGGCATGCAGAGGAGTCTTTTCCCGCACTGGAGCATCCGGATCGAGTTGCTTGCAAATCTCCCGACCACGTCCAAAGGCGGCGCCCTGCAAGTTCTCCAGCTGAAAGAGTGTATTCTCCCATGCCATCATGCGATCGTGACTCTGCAAGGCATTCACTTGATTTCGCTGGTCATAGCACTGCTCCAGCCAATCCACGACCACCTGATATTCCCGCAGATGTACATTGATCGAAAATAGCTGCTGGATGACCTGAATAATCGAAAGGGAATAAATGAGATCAGCACAAACTTACCGAGTTAATATCTTTATTAGATTAAAGTAGGCATCACTCACCTCCTTTTCGCTGCCGCCCAACATGGGCCCGTCCTGCATTTCATCGTCTGCCTGTGTGTCTGTCTGCAGCAACAAGCGATCGTAGTAGAGAGCGTGCAACAGGCGCCAAGTGTTGATCTCCTGCTTCAACCAATTGATGGTCGTCTCGCGCTGTTTGGCGCCATGCGTGCCGCCCACACCACGTTCCATTTCCAGCTCCAGCTGCTCCACAACCTGACGACAGGCCTGTGCCAGCTGTTGCACGACGTCGAGGGACTCGTTGTCGCTGTTGTGCGATTGGAGCACATCATGGAAATGGGCAAACAGAGTGTCAACTTTGTTCTGTCCCCGATCCGGATCATCTAGCATAACTGTTGTGTCGCCAATTGCGCTGCTCACATCATTAAAACTAGCTGTGCGATCCTGCAAACGACTCAAATGTCCCAAAGCTCCGACATTTTTGTTCTTGAACATTTCCTGCTCCTCCGGCAGCAGCGTAATCGACAGATTGTGTGTTTGACTATTTCCCGTACTATTTAGGGGCAGACGTAGCAATCCACTACGTCTGGGCTGGAAGGGACTGTCCATTGCTCCTTAGTAAACTATAAGTTTTACTTAACAAAAATATATTTTTCTACAAATTTGTTTTGCACGCGACAAAAATGCCGGGACTCTCGCTTACAAACTTTTTCAACACTGACTTTTGCTAGTTTTGCAGTACTTATCAAGCACGGTATGCAGCTCACAAGCAATCTTACAACCAAAAACAATATTCAATTGAATGCAGTTATTTAAATGATTAAGTTTAAGACATTAGCCAATTAATTAAATATAAAGTGGTTTGCATGTTTAACCCAAAATGAAAATCGATATATTTAGTTTACTTACATTTATCGAAATGGCAAGCAGCGTACATGCCTTGAAAAGAGTGTCATGCAAATTCTGCACCGCAACTGAGCTTGAACGTGTATGCACCGCTCAACAAAAGTAAGCGTCGTTTTTATTATTTTGTTGTAACAATTAAAGGACGTTTTTTTCGTAATGTAATGCTTATAATTCGCTTAACTGGCCGTGCCCAGCTAAATATTAGGTCTACAAGATAGTGAACGTGCAAACAAGTTATCAAAGCTATGAAGCGGACGCAGAAGTCAAATTGTTAGACATTCGATCAATCCGAACATTGTGTAAATAAATGTATTACAACTGTAAACCTGAATTTTACTGTAGTGCAGTCAGTGCAAGCGTTAAATAACCACATGTATAGTTTATATGAAAACCAGAGAATCTATAAATGGCAGCTAGCTACAATTGTTAATACATAAATCAACATAAAAATAATTAATAAAAACAAAAACACAACAAAAGGTAAGAACCGGAAATTGATTTTTACCCACATACTTATTTACATATGCATGTATGTACATACATATTTATGCATGTAGGTGTATTATATGAATACTTATGCCTGTAGTGTGTATGCATATGTACTTAGTGTATGTATAATGCTTAGCACAAATAATACTTTTACTTTGACTGAAACTAGCATAGTGTACACTAGCGAGACAGGGAGAGTGGGAGATGGCGAGCGAGCGAGAAAAGCGAACAAAACAAATAAACTGAATGTTAATTTCCTCAGAGTGATTTCATTTTCAGTTGCAACAGGATGTGTGGAAAGCAGGTGCACCAACTACAAATATATAAATACAAAGGTTTATAGGGTAATATTAAAGTGAGGCTACAGTTTAGATAAGTTAATTGAGTTTCTCTTTCATAAGGATTGCCGCTTAGGAAACTGGAGGGGGGAAGTACAATCTCCTTAATCGATCTATTTATAGAAAAAGTGAATGTATCTACGTATATGCAAGCATTCCTACAATTTAAGTACTTAATTTTGTGGCAAACCGGTTGAAAGAATCGTGTAGACTCAAATCTATTAGGGACTCTTACATATTTTAAATGTAACTTTATATGGTAACACTGTCTTCATATAATATAACGGATTAATGGCAGTTTTATTATACCCTTTAAGAGGTAATTTTAACTTTTTGTGTAACGCATGAAAAGAGGCATATCCGACCCTTTAAAGTATATATAATCTTGATCAGCATCAACAGACCGTCTGTCCGTCGATCCTTCTGTCCTTCTGTCTGTTTCTATGCAAACTAGTCTCTCAATTTTATTTCTTTTTGGATGAAACTTGGTACAGATCAGTCTTTTTGCTGCACAATTTATATGTCGGAACCAGCCAGATCGGATCACTATATCACATAGCTGTCATAGGAACTATAGGTCAAAAATCATACTTTAGTATGACAAACTATTTTGTTTTGCGACATACCTCAACCAAACTCACAGAATATGCATTTGGATATATCTTAGACATTCTGACCAAATTTTGTTTAAATCGGATCACTATATCGTATAGCTGTCATAGGAAAGATCGCTTGAAAAGTGCATCACGGCTCTGCAAGGGTATGAAATCTTCGGCTTTCCAAAAATAACAAAGAATACTGACTCAGGTCACCCTACAGTCGCTCCCGTCCCGACTCTTCGGCTTGTTCATCACTTTATTCAGTTAGTCTGATTTGATTTAAGTTTAAAGATATGTAGATTCTTTAAAAATCTATTTTTAGAATTAATCTCTTATTGATTTTAAGCAAAGGTTCTGAAGCTTTATATATAGTGGAGTATAAGCATATAGAAGTAATCTGACTTAATATATACAATTATATATCATTGATAGTTTTTGTAAAAATTGAATAACAGACTATATTTCTCTGAGATATTTACCTAAAGCTACAAAACTTTGTAAATACTGAAAATTTTATGCAATTAACCTGTTTTGATTTAATTATGGAGATTATATTCTTTAATAATGGAATAACAGACTCAGATCTCTTAGGGATACAATGCCAAAATTCTGGAATTCTCTATATACTTTGTGACTAAGTCTTAATAAAATAGTAGTCTAACTTAATAAACTATTAGAGATTAAATATGGGTTTCTTTTTGAAATATTAAAAAAACAGACTGTATTTATTGAAGATTTGCAGTTAAGTTTTGAAATGTTGTAGATATTTAAACCCTGTTTTAATTTAGATTATCTAAAGTATTTTAAACAGACGGAATCTTTAACTGATTTAATTTAATATGTGCGATTATTAAAGAAAATTTTCTTCTCTAAAAATATAAATCTATAAATATTATATAGATTTATAGCTTTAGAATTTGGTAAAGATTTTTAGCTAAAGTTTTGAAACTTTTTTAAAACAAACGGGATTTATTCCTGACTTAATTTAATATGAGAGATTCTTAACGATAGTTTCCTTTAGTGAAAGCAATAATCTTAAAATATATATTATTAAAAATTAAACTATTATATAGTGTCTTTCAGAAATTTATACAGTAAATCTGATATAATATAATATCCACGATTAAAGCCAGTTTTATTTATTTTAAAATGGAATTTCTGAAGGAATCTGACATTTCCAAAGGCAGACTTCAATTCTCCCAGACTTAATTTATTATTAGAGATTATAATCTGATAATTATAATGCTAATAATTTTTAAATATAGTTTTCTTTTGTGGAAATATAAATCTATAAATATTATATTATAGAATAAAGAATAATATTTAATCTCTTAGTTTATTTAGCAAAATTGACACATAGTATTCTCAATTAAAGACAGTTTTCTGTTCTTTTGATAATAATTAAAGATCCTGAATTTTTCAAAAGCAGACAGCAATTCTCCTTGACTTAACTTAATGTAATATAAAAGACAGTTTTCTTTTTGAAAATAGAAATCATTAAATGTAATATTATAGATTAAAGGGTAATATTCATTATATATAAAGAACTTCGTACATTAAACTTGATATAATATACTTACTTTTTCATAACAATACTTTTAAAAGACGGGCAGCAATTCTCTCTGACTTAACTTAATTAAATACTAAAGAAAGATAGAAATCTAATAAAAGTTTCCCATTGACAGCCTTAATCCAATAACCGAAGATACAAAAGCGATGGCCGTGCAACTGAAGAATGCGTATCATCATCTGCCGCTGACCATAACTCCGATCTTGTGTCAGCCGCTGCTGACGCCGGCGCCGACGCCTCCGAAGGCGGAACCGCCAGACTTGACGTTCCATTGCATGTGCTGTGCGGAGTACTTTGTGCATCCTTTGTCCCTGTATCAGCACATGAACAGCAAGCATCCGAATGAGGCGACACCGCAGCAGCAGCAACAACAACAGCGACAGCAGGAGGAAGCGGAGCGGCAACAGGCGGCTGAGGATGACAGCACGGATTATAGCTGGATATTCGAGCCGGTTTGTGAGCTGGAAGTGGCGGCAGAGGCAACGCCACAAATGCGCAGCGACGAGGACAGCGAGTCCAACTCGGACGAGGATGAGGCGGAGGCGGAGGGTGGCAGCGATAATGAAAGTGATAATGACAGCGACAGCAGCAGTAGTAACAGCAGCAGCAACAGCAGCAGCAATAGCAGCAGCAGCACCAGCAACAACAGCACCAGCAACAACAGCAGCAGCCGCGGCGGCGGCGGCGGCAACTCCAACACACAGCAGAGCCTGGAGAATGGCGCCTACGTGGAAGTGGCATCCACACATCCCATGCGAGGCCTTCTGCCCGGTCCACAACCCAACGAATATCAGCTACAAACTGCAGATCCGCTTGAATCCACCTCCATTATATTGTTGCAGCCGGCGTTGAGAATAACTCCAGTGCCGTCAGCACAACTCATGCCACAACTGCCACACGTTGTTGCACCGCAGCCGCCAGCGCCGCAGCTGCTGCTGCCAACTCTCAGCCTGGAATCGACGCCGATTAAGCGACGTCGTGGCAGACGCAGCAAGGCGAACGTTGTTGCGGATCCGCAGAGCGCCGCCTCGGCAGTCGCCCAGTTGAGTGCGAGTGGTCAGAAGTGCTTCCAGTGCACACACTGCGAGGCCTCGTTTCCCAATGCCGGTGATCTGTCCAAGCACGTGCGTTCGCACATCTCCAACAAGCCGTTTCAGTGTTCCATCTGCCAGAAGACATTCACGCACATCGGTAGCCTCAATACGCACATTCGCATCCATAGCGGAGAGAAGCCATACAAGTGTGAGCTCTGTCCGAAGGCATTTACGCAGAGCAGCAGCCTGATGGTCCACATGCGTTCCCATGCGGTAAGGAAGCCACATCAGTGTCTGCAGTGTGACAAGGGATTCATCAACTATAGTTCGCTGCTGTTGCATCAGAAGACACACGCCACGCCCGTGGAGAGCTTTGTGTGTCCGGAGTGCGAGCGAGAGTTCAAGGCGGAGGCGCTGCTCGACGAGCACATGCGAATGCATACCCAGGAGCTGGTCTATCAGTGCGCCATTTGCCGGCAAGCATTCCGCGCCAGCTCGGAGCTGGTGCAGCACATGAAGTGTCACATGGGAGAGAAGCCGTTTACCTGCTCCATCTGCGATCGCTCGTTTACGCAGTCGGGCAGCCTCAACATTCACATGCGCATCCATACGGGCGAGAAGCCGTTTCAGTGCAAGCTCTGCGATAAGTGTTTCACGCAAGCGTCCAGCCTGAGTGTCCACATGAAGATACATGCCGGCGAGAAGCCATTCCCGTGCCACATCTGTGGCAAGGCCTACAGCCAGCAGGCCTATCTTAACAAACACATTCAGGCGCATGCCATGGACCAGCCGGCGACACCAGCTCGTCAGTTGCCTCCAGCGGTGGCTACGGCGCCGCGGGAGACACTTGTCTGCATTGTCTGTGGCGCTCTTCATGCGGATGCCACAGCACTGGCGTTGCATGTAACGCGGGAGCACACTGCGCTACTGGATAACATGAAGCAGGCAACATTGCCCATCGCTCCGCTTGCCTCAGGCAAATGCAGCGTCGTGGAGCGACAGGCGCAACAACAGGCGTACATGCAACGTGTGCAGTCGATGTTGCAGCAAATGAATCAACAGCAACAGCAGCTGCCCGCCATGGACTCTGCCGGCGAGGATGAGGAGGAGCTGGATGAGGATGAGCTGGACGAGGATGATGATGAGCATTTGGTGGAGACGACGGAACAAAACGAATCACAGCAAATGGCAAACGACGAGGGCATTGTTGATAATGCCGATGAGGAGGACGAAGAGGAGGAAGACGATGAGGAGGAGGAGGATGGGGACGAGGAGGAGGATGAACAGCAGCTAATTACGGATGCGGATATGTACTACGATATGCCTGGTGATTTTGCCGACATGGAAGTGGGCTGCGAGGAGGAAGTCTGCGCTGATTTCATAGAGAACGATGATTACGCTGCCGAGGAGGAAGTCTACACAGAGCATGCCCAGGAATTTCCAATTTGAAAATGGAATCATCCTGCAACTCAATTTACAATTTTAAGCATTGTTTTGTATTATTATTTTGGCCATAGTTCTTACTGCTTATGATATTCAAATATTATCATTATCATTTCAACATTATCACACATTTGTCAAGCACCGCTCAGAGCTCTGATAATTATATTTTAGTCTATAGTATTTGAGTTTTTTCCTGCTACGCTCCCCCTCTCGGCATATCACACTATCTATATATATATATATATATGTATAAATCTTTAAGGTAATCTCAGTTGGAGCTCTGAGTACTGGACTTGTCCATTCGAATGCACCACTCTAAAAGGTATTATAATTTAGTATTAAGCTACTCACTGTATGCTGATCATTAATGAAACGTAACCACAATGTCTCAATTGTGGAATTACATTTCCCACCTCGCCCATAAGAAAACACAAATTTTATTGCATTTTTTATTAAACTGCTCATTTTTAGTGCGAGCCTTGAAGAGATTACATTAATCGTTACCATAAAAATAAGCTGTGTCAATTATTTAAATTAGAATCAGGGGTTGGGAATGTTAATTACATACATTAGATTTTATTGTGTGTCAACTTTGGTATGTTTTGATTTGTAAACTATTGGTCATATTGATTTATACTTGGGCTTTTTCTTGATCACGAAACAGTTTAAAGTCATTTACAAAAAGCTGGATTTAGAAAGAAGATGGATGCCTCACGAATTGTCTAATAAAACATAATGAATAGAATTTCCACCTGTGAATACATGGCAAAAGGTATTGAAATAGACTCATTACCCAAACGGATGGTGACTGGTGATGTTAAATGGGTCACATACGACATTGTTGTGAGAAAACTATCCTGGTCAAAGCGCGGTGAATCAGCTCATACGGTAGGCAAACCAGGACTAACAGACAGGAAGGCTATGTTGTGCGTTTGGTGGGATTGGAAGGGAATCATCTATCATGAGTTGCTTTCATATGGGCTAACAATAAACTCGAACCAGAAGCGACAAGAATTGGCAGATAGGAAAGGTATTGTATTCCATCACCAAACTAAGGGAGCTTGGATAATGCATCCACCGTTTAGTCAGGATCTAGCACGAAGCAATTATCATCTCTTTTTTTGTGCTTACAAATATTTTTTAACGACAACAAATTTAATTCAATTGAGGACTGCGAAAGTATATTGGTCGAGTTTTTAACAGCAAGGATCAGAGCATTTTCAGATTGCAATTTGAAATTACCCTTAAAATGGCATAAATCGGACCACCCTCTCTCAAATCTTCAACGCTTTCAATAAGTATTTAGTTTTAATCACTGTTTACCTTTGAAATGATAGTTACCAAAACTTTCGAGATCTTTTATACCAATCATATGCATTTTTTTTAATTGTTATAACTTTTTTATATCTTAACCGATATCGATATGCCATGTATATTTAATGAATGTTTGGCCTTTAAGTTATTGCTGCTTTTGGAACTCTCTTAACTGTGTCAAATCGTTACCATTTTCTATAAGTAATGTCCTTATCATCATTGTTTGCCTTCTAAATTAATGCAGCATTTCTTTTAAATAATTTTAATTTAAACTTTATTCAAAATGGTATCTTTTATCACATATACCCCTTGATTCTATTTTTGGAAACTTATTAACTCTCGGAAATTTACTAGAACTCTACCGCTGCGGAAAATCTGATCGTTCTTTGAGCTCTTAATTGATTCTGCTTGTTATCTTGATTTCGATTATCTTGAACACTTTGAGATCTCTTATAAATTTAAGTATACAAATAGTTTAACAAATCGATTTACTGTATTTACAATCTTTACAAATTTAAAACAGTTATTTAAAGCCTTGTGAATGTCATGGATGCCGCTTGTCCGGCCTCATTCGTATCCGTAGTTTCCGTTTCGGCGATGCCAAACATGCCCGCTAAGAGACAACCGCCAGCCATCATATCATCCGATTCGAGTTTAGCTGGAGGTGCAATGAGTATATCGTCGCCTTGATAGACATTGGGCAATCGCAGAATCCAGTAGGCGCTCTGCGAGAGGCGTGGCAATATGTTACAGCCCAGAGTGAAGGTGTACTTTCCCACCAGCACCTTGGGATCGAGAATAATGTTAACTGGCGCCTTGGGCGTTACGACATGAATGCGCATCAATTGGGCCAGATACGAAGTTTGTCCACGACACGGACATGGGAAATATAAAGGCATATTATTGTTGACCACCTTGGAGCTGGTGTCGCGTTCAATGTCCGCACCGCCGCGGAGCACACGATCGGGACTGCACATCATGAAGCGATGGCCACGCGAACACTCGTACTCGAAGCCAACGAAGATCTTGAGGGCGAGACGATCCCCGTGCTTGCGATATCGTTGCGTCTTCTTGTTGTGCTGTTGTTGCTGTTGTGGCTGCTTGTGCGGCTGGACGAGGCGAACATGGACATCCCAGGGCAGCAGGAAGTTGGCGCCCGACAGAAAACCACTCTGAAAGTGCTCCTGCAGTCCCGTATTGTGACTGTAAATGGAACTGGGGCCGACGCAGGCCAGCGACCAGCTGGGAAACAATGGCAACAATTCACAGCCACTCGACATGTGCACAAGTCCGGGCAAATATTCCGTCGTTGAGACGAGCTCGTGGCATTGCGCATCCGACAACGTATCCGACAAACTCTCGTTGACAGCGGTTTTGTTGTCGTTCTCTTCGTTGTTGCGTTCCTTGAGCTGCAGGATTAGTTCGTTCTCCGAGTTGCCACTGGAGGTGCCGCTGCTGGTGCTGTTGCTTCGGCTGCCCGGGCTGCTGCACAGCTGAGAACTAATCTCCGGCGAGTCCACCTCACCCTCGTTGAGTGAATCACCAAATCCCGCTATTGACATGTTCAAATCCGAGCCATAAGTGGCTGACAAAGGCTGCGAACAGCCGTTGTTTAAGCTGTGCTCTGGTTTCTGCAGTGCCTGTTCCGTTGCATTGACCGGTTGGGAGTATGGATCACAGGCTGCATCCGTATTCAGCTCCTGCTCTTCACCAGCCGCTGCAGGCTCATCTCGACACTTGGACGCCTGCAGCAACAGCGGGAATGCCGCCTCAAAGGCCGCTGCTCTGTAGTCGCTAATAGATGGTGTGAAGACGGGAAACTGAAACTTCTTCACCTTCACACATAAATTGCACATGCCCGCCATGAGTTCGTAATACTCGTAATTCGCCTGTCGCAGTGTAAACGGATCCTCTCGCCTGCCCTGCGTGCGTCCGCAGTTGCAGCTGGAAATGTGCACAACTCCGCTGCAGTGCTTGTCATGCGGCATATCCTTGGACTGCTTACAAGGATGTCCACGCAGGCTGAGCTGATCACACTGTTGCCTGCCCTCGTTCCAGAACTTTAAGCAGATCTCGCTGAGCTTGGCCAGTGCTGCATCTGCATACGGACCACGTCCCTCGTCCTCCAAGACGCGACTGGCATCCGCAAGCAGCTGTTTGTGGGTCGACATGCCATAAATTGCCGGTGCTGCATGCTTATATGCAGAGATCGCCTTCTTCAGACCCATTTCGGAAAGATGGCACCAGAATCTGCAGAACAAAAACAGTTACGCTTAATAATTGAAATTTAGTGCCTTGGCAAAGAAGTCGTGTCAGTTTTTATACCCTGTTTACATTACATTTCTCGGTTTTTACTTTTATTTGGCGAATTACAAGCCGAATTTATCTTAAATTTCCTGCGAATTTTCCACTCATAAATATAAATTTATCAGCTGAATGTAAAGTGAATTCAATACGTAATTTAAATCGCTTCTAAAAAATGAGCTTAGATTTTAAGCTTTCGATCGTTACCTAGAAATGTAGATTTAGGTCAATTTCACCTACTTAAAACTGGGAAAAACCGACATGACTTTCTTGCTAACTCAATAGAATAAAATTCGTTACTTTTTCTCATAGTTTAGACTCTCCTCCAGGTTCTGCAGATATGCGTGCTGTTAGATTAGATAGAGATGGAGATTGTAGATCAGTTGTGCTATTTGAAATGATTTCCAACTTACATACGCCACATTGCTGGTCGTGCAGTTGACGTCGTGGACATTCTCTATGAGCAGATTGTGCAATATGGCCATGCAATTGTGCCAATCATTGGCGTTGAGCAGCTGGAACTGTGAGGCATGCGACAGCTGCTTAAAGGAGCCTTCATCGAAGACACCGTCGAGTGCATCCTGCACGTGTCGCTGCAGAAACTTCCAAACTGTGTGGTTTTCCTTGTAGATATGCTCCTCGGACTTCAGCGCCTCATAGGACTCGCCAAAAGGCCTAACAAACCCTTCGAATGGAGCCAATGCCAGAATTTCCAAGTCTTCCTCTTCTTCTTTGGCATCCAATTTATACATCGTCATGTGCAACGCTTCAATAGAGTGCAACAAAAGATCCGGACGCAGTTCTTCAAACGCATTATAGAAAACAAACTGTTTGTTGTTGGGCAGAGCGAGCAGAGAGCTGGAGGGGCTGTTAGTCACAATGTTAAACTGTCGCAATAGATCGTAGATGCGATCCTCGGTCTGGAATTCATAGGCAGAAATGCATTCGCGTGTCTTCTCCTCATCTTCCGGATAGTTCTCAAAGAGGAAAAGCATACGTGGTGTACAGAGACGTCCGCGTTCCCTCAGCAAATGGCCAGCAATGGTTTCTCGCAGCAATTGTGGCAGAAATTCCAGCACATGCTGCTCCCGCACATACTTCAGCAACTGGCAGATGGTCACCAGTGTGGAATCAAATGACTGTGCCGTCTCCACGTATACCAAAATGTGGCAAACGTGCAGGGCCAGCAACATCATGCGTACAAAACGACAGCGCATCTGCTCATAGAAGCCGTCAAAGTCAAGGGGCTTTTGTTGCAGCAACAATTTTCCCATTACCGCCTCATCGTAGGTGGTCTGAAAGTGCAATAGCAGCGTATTTGTGCCTGGCTTGTAGTAGCACTGTATTTGTCCATCTGTCGGCTCGTGCTCGACGTCTGGTTCCATATCAAAGGCGCACATTTTGTTGGCCTGCGCACATTTGGAGCGCCCAATGACGCCCACGACAACCAGCGAGTTTTTCAGCCCCGACAGCAGAGCCCTATTAAATATACATAAAGACTTGGCTTTATAACTCCATTTCCGTGAACACTTACGCCACATTTTCCGGTATATCGGGATATTTCCAGTTGTAATAATTTTTATAGCTCATTTTTTCGTATTCGGCACAAAATAAAAACAAAAACTGAAGTAAACAAGTTGAGATGGCAGTAATTTCGATATATTCGCCATATGTATCATTCGAGCTATATCGATAACGATAGCTATCGATTACGTGCCTATGCTTAAGGCGCCGTTGGTTATCGTTATTTGATTAACATTTCCCATATAAATAAAACATCTTTTATTGTTTGTCTAAAGCAATTAAATTTTATTGTAAACTTTTGCCATTTATAAATATTTTCCAGCATACCTTACAGCTATCCATATGCCATAGCGCGTGTGTATATTCTTTCAATTTCATATTGTTCGCTTGAATTGTTTTGTTAATGCTAAATGAGAGTTAAGTGCATGATTAAGTATAATGTATAATGTTTAAATTTCGAGCTATATAATTTTTAATTAAATATGTATGCGTGTTTTTGGCTAAATGAGCACCTAAAATGATTTATGTGTTTAATAGTATTATATTTTTGTTTATTATTATGCAAGGAGCATTTTGAAATGGTGTATACTGATATAATTATGTATATTCATAATTAATAGATTATCATAGAATAGTGCATTATCCGTTCCTTTCAGAGACTTAAGTTGAGTTCATGTTTAATGTATTAATGTGCTAAAATGGTTTATAAAATGTTTTTTGTTTTTGTTTTTGTTATTGCCATATTGAGCACATTTAAAATACTTTTTATGTTAGATTTCAATTGCTGGAAAATTACTAGAATCTACTACAAAGAATGTCGTGGAGTTAAGAACTTGAATGCTATCTCAAGGTATTTACAAATATATTGATTAGAAGTGTAGTTATTAATGATGTTTGTTATATTTGTTAAGAGTGTTTGATATTTGTATGACATTTTATTTACAGTTAATATCATGAATTATGAAATTCTTTGTGCTTTCAATAATTGTGTATGTACTGTAATATTGCAACTGTCGGCTCTGTGGAATTTCTGGGGAAGTTCCTTTCCTATATTAGAGAATAGAAACTAAAACTTTGAATTAAATACTTTTTATTGCAAGGCTTACATGTTTTGTTTCCTTTTTTTCCCTCAATCATTTTCCATTTCAGTTATTGATATTTGCATTTCATTTGTTTTAGTTATAAACGGTTTCATTCGCAACATTCTTACTCCACGTTTTGGCAGTGAACCTGAGCTTTCATCTTCTTTGTTTTCGTGATCAATAAACTTTACACAAACATTTCCTTTAAATATGTTTTACACAATTTGTAAGAGTTTTATTAAAATCATCGATAGGGTGCAGCTACAATATTTAAGCACTTGATGAGAACAAATATGTTATGATAGTAAATTTATAATGATTTCTTTTAAATAAAATAATTAAGCACACATATGCTAAAAACGATTTGCAACAACCAGAGTGTTTTATTTGTGTTTTTTTATCATTTGTTTTAACTACACACGCTTTTGTTTATTGCTAAACATTTTCTTTTCAGTTTCAGGCCATTTATTTATGAAATATTTATTATATGAAATATCATCACAAAATTGATGAATTATGATTTAAATTTTCTTATGGCTAATGATGAATTTAAATCGGTGTATTATCTGTTATTGTTAAGTATTTAAATTAACACTAAACTTTGAAATTAGCAACGGAAATACAAACGAACTAATAAAAAAATTCATTGACAATTGTAAATAATAATAATAAGTATAAATTTTATTCTTTGTTCTCGTGTGGATCTTAAAGCAGCTAAACTTAAAATTAATTGTATTTCGCTTGCATATTATACGTAAGTATATGTATGTTTATATTGTTTATTTTTATTTAAATGATTTATTTGTATTTCTTAGCGATCCAGCGATTTACAGCGTTTTTGCCCGATCCAAAAGATCACTGATGAATTTCGATATGTCCGATTGCGGGCGTTTGCAGACTGACAGTAATCTCTGTTCGAAGAGAAAAAGAATTGTAAGTAAGAAAGAAATAATTGCAATTTCAAAGAAGATTAAGGTAGACTTACAATAAGATGAGATTTTCTTATGTCATCTGTGTCCATGTCTAAGATTTCATCAATATCCACATCGATGGCCTCGCTCTGTAAACAAAGAAATCAAATGTTTCAGCTGTCTGTGGAATAAGTTGAATATTGAGTTCACTTACCGGTGGATCAAAGAGCTTCTGCAACTCATCGTATAGCCACATCTCGACAGCCAGTCGCTTCCGGATCAAGCTCATCTGATGTGAACCGTATTTGGCGGTAAGGAACTTTTCGCGACGCTCCTTGACCTCTGCCCCCTTCTCATTGAAGTTGACGCGCAGATTTGTTCGATTCGGCGAGCGTTCGCAATCGTTCATTTGCTCCAAACCGCACTGCATCTTCCCAGTTGTTGTTGCTACTTTTGTTGTTGGGTGTTTATTATTAATTAACGCTGCAGCGTTTATTGAACTTGCAACAGACCGTGCGGCAGCCACAATTAATTGGCGTTACTGTAATTGAAAGCAGACACAAAATTGGTTTATTGAAACAAAATACAAATGACAATAGTTTATTTTGTAATTGAATTAAATGTAATATTATGTAACTGAATGCCAAGCGAAGTGCAACTTTCCTCATGCGTCATACGTGTGGCATGTTCAAGTTGCAATGCCCATTTCGAATTCCAGTTATTATTGCCCGTTTCGCCCAAAGGCATTTTCAAATTCCCGCGCCTCTGACTCACACAACAGCAACCAGAGCTCCCTCCATTGAAAGGAGAGTGAAAGAGATAGACAGCGAGAGGGAGAGTGCGAGAAAGAGAGAGGTGGAGACAGGGATGCAGAGGAAGAACAAATTCTCTGCTTTGGCCCGGACTCTGACTGTGATATCTGCCTCTGGGCCATAAAGTCTTTGGCTCTGATTCATGCCTTTGTTCTTGCAGCTATTCTGTTTTTATCTATGGACAAGATTTGTCATGCAAACAGCCGAAAGGGCATAATTGCTCACATGACACTCACATGACCCCTCGTAGGATCTATCAACGGAAATGTTCACGTTTCACAGTTAATTAAATTAATGTGTAATGCATACAACGAATGCGCCTCGGATTCTCATTTCGCTTTACGTCACAGGACATTTGACTTTTTATGAGGGGACATTCAACACACACACACACACACGTACACACACACACACACACACACACTCTCACAGAAGTTTGTCAACTAATCAGGAAAAGTTGACGACAACAAAAGAAATTCTATCATTGATGAAGATAAATGAGAGCAGTCTCTGAAAAACTAATCAACTTCTATGTAAATCACTTATAATTACAATTTACAGAATATTGCACTTGCTTCCACTCACAAATTTAAATCGAGAATAAATTTCATTAGTCTAATGAAAATTAAAAATTAATATCAAATTATCTCTGGGTTCAACATCAGTTTGGTACAAGTATTCTATAATTTACACCTCTTAAGCAAATCAAATTCTGAGAATGAATAAATTATTAATGAGTTCATAAATATTTTCTTTTAAGCTTTTGCTCAAGAATTAGCAAATATTTTTGCATTTGCTCGAAATGTAATTTTTCATGTGTGAAAATTAATAAGAAATAAATATTTATTTTACAAATGTTTACAATTTTAAATAAATTTTCTGGAAAAAGCAGTTAATATGGCAAAGATTAGGCAAAATTAAAAACTAATGCTGGGTTCACATTGGGTCATAGAGCGTCACAAAGCAGTGTCATAGCGTCACAAAGCAGTGTGAACGTCAACGGCTGTGACACTACAATTTTGTGTCACAAAAATGTTGCACTTCAATGTGAACACCAGTGTCATTTTGTGTCACATATTTTTTGTGACAGAGGCTGTCACGTTTGTGACCCAAATTATTTGAACAGCTGTTTCAGTTAAAGTAGCTCAAATGAACCCATTGTACCTGTGACGGGCAGAACTAGCAAGTTGGTTTTCTCGTCACATTTTGACAAGTTTTTTGTTTTATTTCTCGATTTATCGGATGACAGCTTTCTTTTGCCGCCAGCCTTTGTTTTTATTAATTTTGTGGAACTTGGTAATCGCTCACGAGCTTGTTCAATGATCACTTTCTGTGAACCTTTTGGCGCTCTGTCAAAGCTTATGACGCTATGTGATAATGGCACGTAGTGTTCACATTGAGGACTGTCATTTGGCCGGTCACAGAGCTATGACGCACAATTTATGACCCGCCAATGTGAAAACTTTTGATTTGTGTCACAGAGCGTCATAAAGAGTCACAAACAACTGTCTCACAGTGTGATCCAGTGAGAACCCAGCATAAGGAAACTAAAAATGATTGAATGATTGGACTAAATACAATAGAAATTTAATAGGTATATATACTTCAATACAGAGGAAACCATTCCAAATTTTGTATACAGAGTGCGGCTATTTATTTGGATTGTTAACCAGCTAAATTTCCAGCGAATACACTTGTTTTTATTACCACAATATTATTAGTTTATTATGTATACTAATTAATAAATATATCTTATTAAGTTTGAAGCGTAAAAAGTTTAAGTTTAAAGAGCAGCAAAGTTCAAGACGCCCACAGCAGACCTATTGACTTATCTATATAGTCTAGCCCAAGTTACATTAAATATTCCATCTATATTTTCGATAAATGTCAATTTTAAATATTTAATTGAACATGCAATGAGGAAATTGGTCAGTTGAAGTTAATTGATTCGGGGCGCATTTGAAATGCAATTTGCAATCTGTCCAAATTGGAAACGTCTGTTGGTTCAGGTGGTTCTTGGGTGGTTCTATAATTTGAGGCTAGTCACATTTCCTTTCACAACGAATTAGCTGGCAAACGAGAAGAGCAACAAGGCTAAAAAGAAGCAGAGTGTAAGCACGGGCTAAATTGAATCAAATCAAAGTTGTTGGCCAAAGGCAAACTTGAGCTACACATGTGAAAATATGTGCCCCATCCCGGAAGTTTCCGCAACGTTGCACATCAGTGATAGGGTAAGGGGGGAGTGGAAACACTGCGGCATCTGTCGACAGTTACAATGTTGTTACAATTTTTCGTAGTTACCTAGCAATTGTTGTGCATGCAACGTGTTGCATGTTATTGTTGCGGGCATTTCAACATTATATTTATGCAAAGTTTGTGTTGTTGCCACAACGTTAGATGTGGCAAGCAATAATAATAATGGAAGGTACACGACGCCGCATGCCAACTACCTCGTAATCTAATGAAAAACGAAGTCAACGGTTCAACTTCTTCTTTTTTTTTGTTTCGTTGTTTAACTTTGGGAAAAGCGAAAATTCCACAGATAACTTTCCTATGCAAAGTACAAGTAAGTAAATATTTTCCCCAAGATCCCACAATTATGAGCAAAGTTAAGCGACGTTTTTAGCTATGAGGCACGAACATGGCATAAATCAGTGCAGTGCCTGAGAACCGCCATAAATACTACATAGTATATACTAAATTCTATCACATCATGTCAACAGGCTATCAGTAGAGGTATTACCACTAGACCAGCGGATCTCCACAATTAGGGCTGATGTAAGGCTATTTCCGGCAATAAACAAACCAAAAAAAAAACATGAAGGAGAAAGAAAAAACAACAAGAAACAAAGCCAAGTGTTTGGCCAACAAGCAAACTGGCCAAAAGGCCTCAACTGTCTCATGTTACGTTTACTCTGCGAGACGTTCTTTGTTTCCCCGGGGGCACGCTCTCTCTTTCGCCTTCCCGACATGCGAGTGACAAGTTAAACGTCAGCTACATAATTGCTTATGACTCTTAAATAAATCTGGTATCAGATTTCCAAACACACACACACACACACACATAACAAGCCCCCCAATTGAATGGTGTGAAAAAGAAAGATATACTGAAAAGTGAACGCATAACTCAGCTAAACTCAACACCATTGTTATTTTTAGTTAATGGCTGGAACACTTTTTATATTTTTTTTAAAATTTTTTTTAGATGCGGAAATCTTTGGCGCAACTGTTGAAAATGTTTCGCTTGTGCCACATGCCCCAAAAAATAGAAAATGAATGCAAGCAAAACTATTTCAATATTTGACGGTTTGCAATTTCAATTTCACACCAATAACAACAAAGTTGCCCGTGAAAGGAAAATCGAATTTAGTTAGCCAGGTTGCTTTGAAGTATATAACTGGAATTGGGTTAGACTTTGATACTCGAATTGTGCGTGGGTTCAGTTAGATATGTGTACATACATATATATATGTATGTCAATAGCACGAGGTGTTGGTGCCAGGTTCGTGACATCCCTGTTGCCATTGACATTTTTGGTCTTTGTTTGAGGATACATAGAAACATATGTTCCCAATTCATTTTTGGGGTCAAAGCTGGCAAATGTCATGGCAAAAAAAAAATGGATCTAAAATATTTTATAAATAAACAATGCTCAAACTGAATAATATTTTGTTTTTGCCATGTGTGGAAATGTCAATTTTGAGTAAGAGTAAATAAAGGTCATTCGAACAGTTCAATTTGGGTTGTGGTACTCCATCGGAGGCTTTTATTTATAAATTGAGGAAGTGAAAATATAGAAATGAAAAATTATTTTATTCTACATTTGAATTCGAATAGAATTTAAATTTACCAAGCAAATGTTTAAGAAGAAATATACCATTCTATTGTTATTTTTTCTATCTATTGTTCTTTTGTTCATATCTTAAACATTTAGCTTTTCTTTATCTAAATCAAAAAAAAGAATGGCAACAGCTGTTGTTTTGTCCCAAACTTATCAAATGCACAAAAGTTTAGTCAGCCGCACACCTTAAATCGTATCAGTTCAATACATCAATGAACATTCATAGAATCATAAATAACCAGTCGGAAAGGCTACAGTCGAAGTCGACTATGAGACACCCTTTACTTATTCTTCAAAATGGAAATAAATTCATAGTTCATAACGCGTTGTAACGTCAATATGCTCTTCTTCTTCCTCTGACCCGACACTGTATATACTGAATTTTGAATAACTTCCGAGTTTTTTATCCGATCGCGATGAAATTTTCAGGATACATTAGGAACCCGATGCTTGTCCTGTGTGTCAGGACTCTAGCTTTAATATGGGATTTCCAAACTTTTGTTTTCGATTTACGGAGGCGGAAGGGGGCGTGTCAAAATTTTAACATAAACTTTATCTGCTTAGCCTATAGATGAACCACTATACCAAATTTGGTGACTCTAGCTCTTATAGTCTCTGAGATCTAGGCGCTCATACAGACAGACGGACATGACGGACATGGCTATATCGACTCGGCTGGTGATACTGATCAAGAATATATATACTTTATGGGGTCTGCCGGACTTCCTTCGACCTGTTACGCACATTTTGACAAACTTAATAGACCCTATTTACTTTTTTAAAGTAAATGGTTCAAAAACAATTTAAAGAGCGCTAACAGAGTGTGTTCGACTAGTAAATTGTCTGTACTCCGATCATCTCACAAGTTAAATAATCAAAACTGAAGCATGTTTTACAAACTGAACTAATTGTTTTACAAACATAACTATAATAATAACAAAGTTAATGAAATCGAATATATTAATTTACATTTATTTAATCCAGATATTTTGATTAAGTAATTGATATTCTGGAATGAAATTTATAGCTGACTTGTTTACAATCTTCGAGTATATATATATATTCTATATCTCCCATTATATAATGTACTTGTCGTTGGCAATCTTAACCCTAATGTTACACACACTCTGTCGGTTAATTTATTATACCCCCGGCAAAAGCATAAAAACCTTTCATATTCAATCAGTTTAGGCTAATCAAATTTTGTTCAACTTTGACAAAAAGACGAGCATATAAAAGCACAGAACACGAGCCAATTAACCAAACGCAAATTTGATGAGCCATCATATTTGTAAAAAGTGGAAAATAAAGAGCAAACCGACTTCCAAATGACAATAACAACAAGAATACAGCCGAAAAAAGAAATAAATCGGTAACGACAGCTTCCATCTAATTGATTTTTAAGCATCGCCAAATCTGAACACTAGGGGGCGCCCTCAAGTGCGTCAGGCAACTTTTATGGCACAGCATTTGTCTCATTTGTGTGTGTGTGTGTGTGTGTGTGTGTGCCCCCCGCTGCCCATTTATGGGAAAATGCAAATCACATGCCTCATATTCGAGAAGTGGCGCAATTGCCGTTAAGACCTTTTACGAGTTCGATTTGGCCAGTTTTACTTTTGGTCAGGCGCCTAGTTTCAAGATTTATGCGCAAAGGCTCACAGCAAAAATAGTATGGTAATTTTCAAGGAAATTACGACAGTCGTTTAATTATATCAAAACCCATATTAATAGCTTTATGCATTTATGGTGTTTGTCTTAAATGAAAACAGTTCATTAAGAGAACAAGAGGGGGTGAGAATTGATTGACTTGAACATATGTACATGTGCTATAAGGTATTTTAAGTACAACCAGTCGGAAAGGCTACAGTCGAAGTCGACTATGAGAGACCCTTTACTTATTCTTTTAAAATGGAAATAAGAGTAACACTAATAGTTCCCCATAACTCGTTGTAACGTCAACATGCTCTTCTTCTTCCTTTGGCCCGACACTGAGTAATATAGAGTTTTGAATAACTTAAGAGTTTATTATCCGATCGCGATGAAATTTTCAGGATACGTTGGGACCCCGATGCTTGTCCTGTGTGCCAAAATTCAGGACTCAAGCTTTAAAATCGTTTTATAGGATTTCAAAAATGTTGTTTTCGATTTACGGAGGCGGAAGGGGCCGTGTCCAAAATTGTAAGATAAACTTGATCTGCTTAGCCCATAGACGAACCACCATGCCAAATTTGGTGACTCTAGCTCTTATAGTCTCTGAGATCTAGGCGCTCATACAGACAGACGGACAGACGGACATGGCTATATCGACTCGGCTGGCGATGCTGATCAAGAATATATATACTTTATGGGGTCTGCCGGACTTCCTTCAACCTGTTACGCACATTTTGACAAACTTAATAGACCCTATTTACTTTTTAAAGGAAAGAGTTGACACTTAAAAACTATGCTATTTTTTATAAAATCTTTATTTTGTTAAGTCTACAATTATGGAACTTTTCTATATTTATTATTTATTCTTTCATCTCTTGCATATATAACATAATTTCTTTTACAGAAACTTCTCTATTACAAAGTTTCCTGTATACAGATTAGATTTCTCGAGAACTTCAAAAACATAATTCTTTCAAGTTCATTGCAATGAAGTTTCGATATATAAATTATTGAAGAGCTTGCCCTGTTCTTTCTTTCAATACTTCTAAATACTTATACTTTGGTTTATGACAAATTAAGTGGCACAGTTTAGAGCCACAATGAAAACTATAAAAATAGGATTCGAATTTTAGTTGAGCACTTTTGTGATTTATCTCCGGATAGCGTTTTTGTCTAAATTCTCCACGCTTCTTGCAATCGTTTGAAATAGTTTTACAAGTGTTTTTTTTTGAATGCCTGCCAAAATTGTTTTGGGGCATGCGACGAATTCTGCTCATCATTTCAGCATTTCGTGTTACTTAATGGGCTTAACATGTATATGGAATTTTATATATATATTTTTTATTTGCAACGCAGAAGTTCTAAAATGGGGCTAATGACTGCGGTTTGAGATTTTGATTGAAACCAAACCGCAGCCAAAAGATAGAACTGAAATCTAAACCGAAATACTGTGTTAGGGTTTTTATTGCCGCGGAAAAAAACCTAAGCATCGATTTACATAAACAACATTAAATATACAAAAGAAATGTAAAAAGCAAATGTAAAAGATACAGAGAGAGAGAGAGAGAGAAAGAGGGAGATGGCCATAAAGATATGTATCGCAGAGAGGTGTAGACGAATAAATATGATAAGGCATTGAAAATGAGTTCATTAAGTCAAAAAGGCAATGGAGCACAAAGCCAAACTGAGCGTGGCATTAACCCATATTGAAACGAAATGCGCTAAAACCAGTTACAGCTAATATCGAGAAAATACAAAAAAGAAAGAAAGAGAGGCAAAGACAGAGAGAGAGAGAGAGTGTGCTTGAGAAAGAGCGAACTAAGTTTAAACGAGGAACTCGCATTGATTTTGAAATTCGAAATTCATTCATGGAGCAAGTTTCGAGTTTCCACAGGGGAGTTTTATTTTATCTGCTTTTTGGTTTTGTTTGGAGAAAAGTGAAATGTGACACGTCTATGCTAAAATAAGACCCAGAAATGTGGGGCCTTCAGACAAATATCTAGCTTTGTGTATGCAAATGTTTATGATTGGCGGCGGCGGCAACAACCAAACAAACAAAAAAGAACTGTGAAATTTATAGGCCTAGCTTGTTTTCTCTGGGATCTGTTCACTTTGATGACCCTGGGAATACATGCATTCGGTACTATAGACTTTAAGTCAGCCCTTTTGCTGGGTCTATTAATATAGCTTAATAGTCGCATTATTCATACGTCGACTTATCAGGCAGACAAACAACAGCATTATTACTATATACATTTTATTATATTCGAATTACGGCAGCTGCCTCATTACATAAACAGAATATAAACAACAACAACAGCAACAGCAACAGAAAAAGAAAATGTACAACAATCAGCTGATAACCCGCAGCTGTCACGATCTCAGACTGTACAAAATTTCCATAAATATTCATAAATTTCAATAATAATACTATTTTTTCGAACAACGCAATTTGGCAGAATGAACATTTTCAATGCCAATTGATTTCTCTTCTTTCCTCACACCCAATGCCCCCCAATCATGATTGATTGATTGACGCCGCGCATTCTATAGCCAATCTATAACCTATCTCTAAATGCTATGCTAATTCACAGGCATTTTCGCAAATTTAACTTGAATATATTTAAATTAATCAGCAGACACACAAATGTTCAAATCACAGACAACAGAATCTATTAATCAATATCAGGCGTTAACAAATAGACGATTCTCATACTGGATGTCAACGTACTCCCCGAGTTCAGATACAATTCAAAATTGATTGCCAAATTCGAATGGGCTAACAAAATTTGAACGAAACTTGCCATTAATAAGTTATAAAATAATTTATGTATTGCATATAATTTTTTAATGAGTAATATTATTTATAAATTGAGTTTCATAATGAACTCAATGCAAGAGTCGAAGTTTTAATACCCTGGCAGGAGATATTTGATCAAAATTTGAATCTTATTAACAAGTAGATCAAACTTTTGTTTAGAATATTAGAATAATACAGGAATATTTAATAGTCTTCCAATTTGCATCTATTTAAATTTCGTAAAGATATCTTTAAAATCTTGTTAATTAAATAGTTATATTGGAAACATTGTTTACGAGGGTATAAAAACAGTATGTATTGTAAAATTAAATTCCAATAATTAAGACAAAAGTGGAGTGTTTTTAACAATACAATTAACTGATGATGATGAGTTAAAACGAAAGGCTGAAAGCAAACCCCCATTGGCAACTGAAATTAATGATTAATTCTGTGACCCATTTGGTGACTTTTCAGTTGGTAATTTTTACAGTTAGTGCCAGTTTAAACTTACTCAAGCCCGCATTTCCGCAGTTCATCTTTCGTCCCACACACACACACACACACACACAAAAAAGAACGAAACTTCAGAGTAATAAATTTAATTAAAAATCCATAAGAAAACGTGGCAAAATTCTATCGAAAAATTTCCACAATCAGCAGAAATTCAATATAATACTTCAAGACTAAAGTCTCATATATAGAAATTAATAAGTAAAAGTCTTCAATCAGACATTTTGCAATCTCGTCGGCAATCGTGACTCAGTTGAGTTGCCGTTTTGGGTTTCGACTCGGTTCGATTTCGGGTACGTTGTAAACGCCAATTTTGTGTTATTCAAAAGTTAATTTACCTTATTGTTTATTCATTTCACAGCGTTCTTTTGGGCCCCCTACTTGGTTTTAAAAAATTTTGCGCGCAAAAACCGATGTTAAATGAGGTTACGCCGCAAAAAAAAAAGAAGCAACTTATGGATAAATAATTACAAGTGAAAACACCTACGAGGTACACGATCTGTGTGGTGTCAAGTAGCCAGGCTAATAGGCAGGCAGTCAGTTAGCCAAGTCAAGTGGAAGTAGTTCTGTGACAAAGCCACGTTCGCAGAGTTTGTTGACCCCAGCGGAGAGGAGAGATATCGTGTGTGACGGGAACTTATGGAGTCATATTCAAATGGTTGCTGGCCAATGGCCAATGGCCAAACTGAAGTGTCATGCCAATGTTATATAATGTGTATATAATTTAGTTGGCCAAAAAGTTTTTCCGCCATATATTTGGTTCTAGGTAAAAACTTAGCTCTGTGTCTTGACATCGAGAAAAAGGAAAATTTAAGCCGAAAACAAATTGTTTTTCCAGACAATTTTTCGTATTTCGTATTTGTATTGTTGTTGGTTCATTTATTGTTTGCGAAATTTATTTGTTGTTTTGTTTTTATGCCGCACCAGATTGCGTCATGGGGCATGAAAACAAACATCGCTATTGGTAGAGGTGTGTGAGAGTTCCCGGTATGAAAGTATATGGCCATTGTGTGCGATATTAAACATATAAACTCATGAGATGGAATCTGTTGAGAGAGAGAGAGAGAGGTGATCAAGTGCTTAGTTTATAAATAGATGGATTTTGTCATTGAGCTATAGATTGGCCGATATTTCTGAGAGACTGTCAACTTGTCGTATGAGAAAACTTGGCACCTAAAAGATTAGCAAACAATTTGGGAACAGGAAATAATTAAAAACCAGGTATACCAGTCCCTTGGCTGCCCTGTAATCACTTTTGGAATGCAATTTGTACAAATATAAATAACTCGGAAAAAGTTGTAATTTGTAGATGATTTATTATGATTTAAGATTTTCTACAATTTTAATTGTACTCTCTCTCTCTCTCTTTTTCTTTCGGATTACTAAAGATTTCTTTTTTTTTTTCGTTACTGTTTGTTTTGAAAAAATTTCCTTTTCTTGGTGAAAATTGAAAACTAAAAGTTGTGTTTACCAATGATCAAAGCTCAAAAGACAAACAAATATTCCGAGAAACCGTCTATGCTTATCTGAGAAACGCACACATTTCATTTCCTTATACAACAACGATCTAGAGCCCCTGATAGAATGCACTATTTACACAACTTATCAGGAACTTGACAACAACAGCAGCAGCAGCAGCAGCAGCAGTATTTTATCAAAGTCAAAGTTCTTGAAGCCAATCGATAATATAAACAGAACTCAGAACCTAAACTACACGCACTCACAATTCAAAGTCAAAGTCATACAATGGAAATTGTACGCTGAAGGGGTGGGAGAGGGAGGTGGGAGGTGGAACAGAGGGAGAAGTTGAAGGTCTGTTGGGTCTATCAAAATTGAGGGCGATAGGAGCACAACGTGTTGTACACAGATGAATGCATTGAACGCAAGCCGAAAGGCAATCAAAAGAAAAACAAGCACGAGTGCGACTAGTGAATACCCTGCATATATATCTAGAATAAAGGCATATATGCTTCTTCTTTATTTTTCTACCATTTAAGCTTAAGATATATTTAAAACTAATATATCTTTGGCATATTTAAAATACCCCTTATATTATCTCCTCTATTTCTATAGGATATTCTTGAATGTATACAATATTAACGACGTCTATAAATAAAAATGATTGTGATAAATAATGCAATAGAAATTGTGCGGGTCTCGCATTGAGCTTAGTGAGTGGGAGGGAAGCAGGGAGGTTGGAGGGTGCAAGTGGACGCCACGACGTATGTTCATCATAAGTTGTGACCAGCAAATCACGAGAATCACGCAAAATGCACGCAACGGGACGCCAAGCTGCTCTGCTCTGATTTAGCTGTTTATTTATTTATTAATGCGCAAAGTTTCACACAATAACACACATACATAAACATTTCTATATATATAAGTATATACATATAACAGCAGTTGTTGGCCGCCTGGCAATGATGGAGGCCATAAAGGCGTCAAGCACACATATTACATGTATGTATGTATACAAGTACGAATACTCACACACTCATTCACATAACTAGTATAGTATATGCAGTTTATGAGTGTATTTGACTTGGCTCGATTAGCACAACAAAAGATGCAATGAGCTGCAAATATTGATATTGATGCAAGCTATCCCTCTATCAATATGTCCATATGCCATTCGTCTGCTCTATAAATGTTATTTTATAGCTACACAATCACATTACGTATACGCCCCGTCAGGCTGGCGCAGTAGGCACACTAGGTTAGAGTTCAATGAAACGTCCGACTGTCTGACTGTGATTGTATCTTGTTGTGTTTCTTGTTCTTGTGGCTTTTTGATGAATTTTATTGTTGATAAGCATGGAATTCTTGATTGTCTGTGGATATCTATCAATTGTTGATGCAGTTGGAACAGTTGGCTTTCTTCACTGTTGATTTACGTACTTATTTGTGGTTTTAGGTAAACCATTGCATATCACGGAATTAATGTTTATTTATGTTATCTAGATACTACATAAATAATATTCTAAAATTGCACTTTAATATTGTTTAAAGATTATTGTAAGAAGGGACCTTAACTCTGTTTTTAATTCATTTATTTTGAGATATATTGTAATTATAATTATATTTATGTATTTTTTAAACAAATGTTTTAATTTAGATTGAGTATCTTCTATTCATAAATACATAAAGCATTTTTAAAATAAATTAAGAATTTATTAAAAGCTGTACATTCTAAGAATTTCAAGATTGCAAACCAATTTGAATGCCTGATTGGAATATAATGGAATTAAAGTAAAGCAGGTAAGAAAACAAAGAAGTGTGAATCAAACAATTGCAGCATTTGAAAAATACCATAAATAATTCAAAAAAATCAAATAAAAGTCATATAAATTGTATGCATAATGCGATTTCAATCAAAACGCTCCCACACTGACCACAAATGTGGCCCCCATCGCATTTGTATTTATGTCTTGCAACGTTTCTAATTATAAGCAAAACGAAATGATTTTTATTTATTATTTCTTTCCTTTTTTTTTGCGCTATCTGCCCTTCTATTTGCTACACATTCGGTGTGGTATTTACTTTTCACATTGTCTCAACGATTGTGTGTGTTTCAATCTTAACGAGTTGCGGCCGTGTCTTACATTTCCGTTAAGAAAGATACCAGGCCAAAGCAGTCTTTTTGGGCCTTACAATATGCCAAACACGTCGCAGCTGCTTATTAATCTTTTTGACGAAATCGCCTCATGGAACATGCTCACATTTTCAGACGTTACGTTTGGCACTTTTCTCAGATTTCTTAATTTTGCTTTGTTTTTCTATCTATCTTTGTCTTTAGCTTGGCCTGAGGATGTTTGCCCATGCTGCTTTCAGACTGTTGTTTAATTTCAAATTAATTTATTGCCATTTAGCGTTCAACATTTTTGAAGCGTCATAATTAATGTTTGTTACGGATATACAGCGTGGCCGAAGGTCGCAGTTTGTTGTTCTAAAACTACACAAAAGCTAATCTTTAAATCGGAATACTGCAAAAGTAACAACAAAGTAACAACGAATAATACAAAATAGACGTACGCATATCTTTCAATCGATTTTTAAATACTTTGCAAATGCTGCAAGCGATTCACAACAATAGACGACGACGACCACTTGGAACACTTGGGAGCTCAGAGTCTGGTCAATTCGAGATACGATTCAATACGTGTTGTATTTTACCTTGGCTGTGGCGTGTGTAATGACTCTCAGATACATTTGTACATCTGTACGTAGCACCCTGTAAGCTATCGATTAAGAAGACAAAGCAGACAGCACAACGACGGCAACAACAAAATATGTAAACATGTCAGAATCAAACTCATGTGTCCAATACTTAATGTATCTTATGCGTCGTATCTTTTATGTTCTTTGTTTTGTTTTTGTTCGTTTTTGTTTAATGTTACTGTTGTTGCCACTGCAACGAGTGATTAGACACAAGCAGTGGCAAATGTTATGGCAGCAATAAAACCAGGTTACAAAATGCAGTCCAGACACAACATAAAACTCGCCAACGACATACATAAAAATCAGCACAGAAGCCCACAAACAGAGATATAGATAGAGGAGAGAAAAAGCAATAGTATCAATTAAACAGGCGCATAGGCAGTAAATTCTATGTAATTGCAAAAAAAGTGAGTCTGTCATTGATAAAAAAAAAGTCAATTAAATTGAGTTATGCCCGTAACACAATCAAGTCGACAACTAAACTTGTCTACGTTGAACATTTTCATCTCTCCATCTATATAGAAAGTTGAACAGCTTTTGCAATGTTTAACTAGCATTTTTCTAACTTTTTTGTACACAAGAAAACTTTGGAAAACTTCTCGGTTATTTGTAAAACAAAATGTACATTTTGGAGTCTGGAGTTGTCATTTACTTGGCTCGAAGACAACTGTAAGCGATAGTTACGGTTGCATTCGAAACTTTTAGGAATATAACAAAAGATAACTGGAATTCAATTTTAGACAGTCATTTTTTCTTAAACTTATTGTAGAACAAACTTTAGCAGTATTTTAACAAATTGCTTTCATTTAAAATTTGTTAGAATTTGTTGTTTTTCAGATGTCTTTGCAGCATACTATAGTGATTCTCGGAATATGTTCGTTAAACTAAAAATTAGAAATTGTTAACAAATCAATAAAATCTGACGAAAAACTTTGAGTTTCTACAGGCACAACTTTTAAAATCAAACTTATTTGACGATAGTTATTATATAAAAATTAATTTAAATTATGCAAGGATACAGTAAAAGCTTTTCAAGTCTCAACAGTTTCGGAAATAAACAGAAAATATTGGAAAAAACATAGCAAAAATATAAATATATCAGGCAAAAGTTCAATTATTAAAACCAGTTAAGAAAAAATCATTTTAGGCAATTTTTGCGTTATGAAAGTGCGTTCATGCTGAGTCTCATCGTTTCAAAGAGTTCAAGTAAGTGGAAAAATTGTGTGTTCATTATAGTCTCGTTCTACTGTAGAGAGTATCAGACTAGTATCGCTTTTTAACTTTAGTGTTTGATTTGTTGCTCTACTAATGCTGCAGGCAATCAAGTTCCCTCCCCTTTCGTTCAAACCGAATGCGACTGGAACTGAAATTGCCGAGTCGGAGTCGGAGTCGGAGTTTGAGTCGGAGTCGGGGGTCCGACTGGGCCTGAAGCGTGAAGCGCAGTTGCGTTTTCGTTACGATTGGCTGCATGCGTACGGCATGCGAACGGGAGGGCAGTCAGCCCAGAGACGACGACCACCCTCCCTGCCAATAAAAAATAAAAGAGGTTTCACATATGAAGTTGTAAATATGTAGGAGCTGGCGAAATAAACGAGACAGCCACTGCATAAAATTCCACAGCTCGACACGCACACAGTGCCACCAAAGAGAGCTTGTGGCAGCTTCTGTGCCGCAATGTCTGGTCTGTTTGTAATTGGGCAGGTGGCTGGTTGGGCGCGCACGCTTCTAGCCAAGCCTGGACTGGCCTGGCCTGGCCTGGTCTGGTCAGGTCTGGCCGGAACGCTTGACCGGCTGATGATACTGGCTGTCGACTCGACTGACTGGACAGCAACTTGTACAGATATTGAAATATTTTCCGGTTCTAGGTAAGACATAAAGAAAGTGCAGACAGCCGCAGGCAATGCATGCTACTTACATAAATTTCGAAAACAAAACCCCCAGTAAAGTATAATTAATAATAACATTTATACATATTTATTTACATTATTATGTCTTTCGCAGTTTTCCAATGAATCCACAATTATAATTGATGTTTAGTTTGTTTAATTTTTCTTTCTTGAATTTGCAATTGTTGTTTGTTTCTTTTTTTTTCACTTGGAGTGATTTTTAATTATTTGTTGCTTTAGGATTTTCCACTTTTCTGCGGCTACTTTCTGCTCAATGAAATTTTCATTTGCACGAGAGCACAATGAGGGCGCACCGTGTGGAGCTCGAGCTACAAACAAAATGCACAACCGCACACACAACTTACACTCTGTTAGTTGAAGCACACACGCGCAGACACAAATGCAGACGCGACACGAGACAAAGTGTTTGCCTAACTGTTTTTGTTTATAAAAAGCTTGTTAAAGCGGCAAGTCAATTGAGCAGCGAATCAAACGAGCAGCCGGTTAGCACCATAAGAAGTCTGAAACTGAACTGAACTCAACGGAACGCATTCTGTTGCGAGATACATAAAAATGTTAAATGTTGCCGGCATGTTGACTAACAGCTCGAGAGATTGAGAGCGAGCATTCTGTTAACATACTAGTACAACAGTCTGTTGTCTTTGTAGACTGTAGACTGTGGGTTGTGAGTTGTGGGCTGTGCGCGTTGATTGACTGTTGATTTGTGGGGCCTTCCATGGTGCGATTAATGACGATGGTTCAGCGGATGGCCGCACAATATGTTGAGCTTGGCTGATCTGGCTAAGTTGTTGTTGTTGTTGCTGTTATTATTTTGTGTTGCTGCTGATGCTGTTGTTACCCATAATCACAAAGCGCTAGAGGCGCAGAACTCTCACTGTGAGATCCAATTTTGGATTTTAGTTGAGCATCAAACTTGAAACTTTAGTTTCATTTCATATTGCTACCCGGATTGCTTACATTAATATTTATTTATATCATTAATTCAGTCTGGGAAAGAATTTGTGTGTATTTTATATCGTGACGCTATCTTAGTTATGGTTCAATCAAAAGCATTTCTAATTTAATTAACAAATTTAGTATTGAAAATGTCTGGGAAAAAATAGAGTCAAGTATACCATTGAGGAAGATTTAGGTTCGGATGCAAGCTGGTTTCAAGAGTCCCTGAACAAAGGGCTTTGGTTCAAAGCTTTGTTCCATTCAACACAAAGTTAAAGTTATAAAGTTCTGGTTTTATTAGGGTTAGGTTTAGAACCGGCTTGCAGGTTCTTATTTAATTAACAGTAAAAGTTCTCGTATGTAATCAAGATCGTTTTTCTAAACTTTGAAAATGATGTCCGCTTTTTCCATTCATTTTGGAAAATGAGGTCATCATTCGAAAAGAAATTCAGCACTAATTACATTGAAACCGTATTTCCCTCTTGTCCGCTGTCCCTTGCATCGATATACCACTGTACAAGTATCCCATAGCTGTGAATGTCACGCTGTTGAGCATTGGCAATGGCCATGGCCACGCTTAGAATGCCAACAACAAAAGACGCCGCCAATGTGCAGCAAAAACAAAGCCTATGCAAACGGGTCAAAACTAGAGTTATAGTGATGAGAGAGAGGAGTGGAGTGTACTTATGTTAGAGTGTATGTTGGAAACTGCGGGATGTCTGCAGCAATTAACATTGAAATGGGTCATAACAGACTTATGTTAGAGTGCTAACAGCGTGAGAGCAGCGACTGTTAAGCAATAGAGCGAACAACAACTATTGAGTGCCAACTTGGGACACACGTCAATATCAATAACAAAATCGGTTTTAACTGATAGATGGATATGGATACCAATGGCTAAGTTTTCACAAATGTGACAGACATCAGTCAAAACTGTCAGCGGAAGCGTTTAAGAAAATCGATAAATAAATATATACAGCATTTGCTGTTGCTGTTGTTGTTGCTGTTGTTGTTGCTATCATTGTCTTGGTCTTGACTTTAAGTTTTAATGAGCTGCCGTTTTGCTCTGTCAGGCATTTCTTTTCCATCATTTTTGTTATACTTAACATCTACTTATGTATATACCCACTTTTATACTTAAGCTATGTGTAGTATATTTTGTTGTTGTCGCTTTGTGCCTTTGCCATTAAGCATTTGGCATTTGGCATTGTCTTGGGGCACTGGCGCTAGATAATTGCGTTTAAGTTGAAGCTACCGTTTCCATTGTTGTTGCCATTCTCTTTTATTTTTTTGGCTCGCAACTAATCAAATATTTATGCACTGGCTTTTTACCCAGCGCTCTGGTTGAATAATGTAGAGCTCTCTATTCGTCATTTTCACTTTTGTTCACGTTTCTGTTGTTTTCCGGGCAGAGAAACATTGCATAAGAGCATCAGCATTAACATTGTCAGTGTAATATATATTTATGCACAGCCCACGCGACGTATGCGCAATTTTCCTTAAATTTAAATATTTAATGCAAATGTTAAGAACCCCAAATCGTTGACCCTTTACCGCTGTCCAGACACGTCCTAAGCTTTTTCAGCTTTTTGTTGTTTATTTGTTTTTGTGGCCTGCCTGAAGAATCATTGAACTTCTCTCGTTGCCAAGTTCAAGAGTTCATCGCAGCCAGCGACAGCATCTGTTGTTGTTTTGAACCCAAAGTCAATGTTTTATAAATACCTTGTTTTCTATGCATGCTTCAAATGGGATACTTCCTTTCGGCTCATGCAAAGGAGTTTGGTCACATTTCAAAGTAAATATAAATAGGGTTTTCTAGGATTATTGGTAAGATCTCCTTATACTTAAATCTTTATAAATATATAGGTAAATATGCTTTCTTTTCATTTATAAAGCAATTAATAAATCTGCTTGACAGAGGGAATTTTAATAAAATGCAGAATATTTACAGAAGAGTATAAACATATTTATAATATTTAACTTTATTAAACCTACCATCTACTTTGCTCTTTTACCAGCATTTCTATAGGGTATCTGGTAGTGCAGCAGTTGTATAATTGTTACATATTTAACATATTTTCTTATTTCTATGCTTATGGCTCTTGTTGCGCTTTTACTTTGCGGTTAAGCCATTCTAACCCACAACTACCTCTCAATCTCCCTTGTTTAACGCTTCCCTCTCCCTTCGTTTTTGTGGCACTTGAAGGTTCCTTGACGCGACGATTCCACTGCTAGAAACACAATGGAAAATTCGCTTTATGCTTTCGCCTGTTGGCACTACCATTAATTCTATTTGGCCCACCCGACAACGTCTGCTCCTTTATGCTTGAAGTCCTGCCCTTCTCTCAAACTCAAACCCTACTAAAAATTAGTAAGGCAGTCGCGACGTTGTCTGAATTTCTTTCTTTCTTTTTTATGTGGTGTCCTGTTTGGTTTTCGAATATTCTGGCATAATTAATGGTCAGTTCGTCAGTTCATCAGTTCATTATTCTTGGCGAAGGCGTTACGCATAATAATTTGCAATATATTTTTCGATATTTAGCAAGTTCATCATCGGTCAGCGAATACGTCAGGGGGGTTTCAAATTAATTTCCATATCAGTTATTCTCTGTAATTTAACAAAAGATTGTAAACATTTTCGTTGCTGTAAAGTTGCAAATAAATATGATTACACTTTGTGTTATCAGAATGGCAAAAAAACAATTGTGTTCGTGGGTTTTAAATGCTAAATTTTAAAATTATTTATAATAATTTTAAATACTTTCTTTGACATTTGTTCTTTATTATTGTACCATTTAAATTTTACAAACTTTGACTAAAATAAAAGTCTTTTGAGTATTACATTCAATGATCAAGATTCCATTGCAAATTTGGAAATTAAATTCTTGGATCGCTTTAATAAAGTGAACTAGTTAGTCATTGTTTAAAAATAAGTCGAAAATTCATTGATTATAATAATTTAAAGCAATAACGATTATTGTATTCGTTAGTGTACATATATGTTTAATTTAAATTTGAGATAATTTACTAAGAACATAGTCAACGTATTTCCCACACTGCAGTTACTTTTGGTGATTTGTTAACTATTCTAGTATTCGCTCTCTATTATTACGTATTCTGTCACAGTTTATGCTGTTATTTCAGGTTTCTTGAAGCCTTTAAATGTTGTCAGAACTTTATAATGTAACTAAGCCCCGAGAGGCATTCCTTAAGTCGTCATTGTGGTTGGCCTAATGTAAATTTCTATTGCTGGGTTTAATTAAAATTAAATCGCGCTATGTTTTCTATGAGCTCGAAAAAGTTAAGCTATAAATTTATGAGACAGACAGTGGCGTAATTATGTATACCTAAAAAAGGGGTTGTCTTTATTAATAGTAGTATTGACAGATGACAAAGATGACAGACTTTACTCCAAATTTAAATGTTTTTCTGGTGTAAAATTTAGTTTAATCCCCCTCAATTTTATTGCGGCCGCCCTGGCTCTGACCACAAACAACTCTCGCTTCTTGTTGGCAATTTGTTCTACTGCTTGTGTCGTGTCTTTTCGCCTGAGACAACATTCATTCAAAGTTCTTTTTTTTTTATTGTTATTTATTTTATTTACCAAGTTTTGAATAAGTGAGTGAGTCGGCTTAGATGAATTGTGTTGGCCACTGTTCAGCGGCAGCAGCAACAACAACAACAACGAACTCCAGATAACAATAAATATTCTGGTTAAGACGAAAACTCGTTTGACTGTGGCAAGGCCACAAGCTCTTTTGGGGGATGACAGCTGCTCACCTGAACAGGTCTGAATGATGTTGGAGATGCGGAGACAACGACATCTGTCAGTTAATGTGGGATGACGACTTCAACCCCAGTCTGAGGTCCGTTTTGGGGTCGTTGGATTGCTAAAATTTCCATTTCGTTAAATGCACGAAATTTACGAGTTTTCGCGCGTTGCACGTGCACATGTTCTTCTCATGCTTTACGACCAGCGGGGGAACTCTCGAATTTCTTCTATTTGTGGCCATGTTATTGAACCCTAGCCTGGCCTAGACGTCGTCTCGTCGCGTCCTGCCAAATGACTTTGAAACAAAAATAATTTCCAATTGAAATTTCAGCTCTAGGCTTTAAGGACATGTAATGTGGCGACAACAACAAAATCTACCCATCATGCAACTCATAAACTTTTCTCAGAAAATGTCGAGGCAGACAGCAAAAAAAAAAATAAAAGTAGGAAAATAATTTGTATTCTCCAGATACTTGAAATAGTTTCGTTTCGTTTTTGGCTCTGCTTTGCTTTTGTCCTGGTCTATCCAGGCAATGAACTTAATGCAATTTTCCCAATTTTCCAGCACGAAAATCGATAGAACGCTTTAAAACACGCTCTAAAGTATGCAGCAGCTGTTCTGGCAAGCAATTAAGTGTAACCTCAATGTTCAGCTGAAAACTAAATGCAAACTGCATGCTCTTGTTGTTGTTGTTTTTGTGGTTTTAATCTAAAATGACACGGCACCAACAAGCTGTTCCAAAAGTATTTCCCCTTACTCCTCACTTCCTCTAAGCTTTGCCCCATCGTTCAAATTAAAAGCATTAAAATCGCTCGCCAAACTGAACATGCAATTTAAAGCGCTCATTTTCTCCTTGTTGTTGTTGTTGTTTGTTGCTGTTGCTGCTGTGTGCATACACATATAGACAGACACTGCCATACACCCACACAACCACACATTCACAAGCAGTTAGCAGTGTCCAACACACTGACATTTGACTAACAGTAGGAGCGCCCCCTGAAGTATGCAGTGCTTTTTTCCTACTCCCAAGCACACGTTTTGCCCACTTTATGGCTCCAAATGCTGCTTTTTTTGTTCTGCGCTGCCAAAGGGGTTGTTATTGTTGTCGTTGCTGCATTTATTGTTGTTGTTGTTGTTGTTGCTGCTGCTGGCTTGCCTTTTGTGCAATGTTCGCCTGGGTGTTTTAATAAACGCAGCCAGTGCGGGTAGTTTATGTGTATGTGTGTTTCTCTGTACGTGAGTTTGAGGTGGGTAGAGTGGGAGTGGGCGTGTTAGCGACCCTTTTATCGCTTTATTTTCATTAACATTTCAAGTTGCTTCAACTTGAAGTTTTAAAGTTGTCACCATAAGCGACGCATGCGTCGCCATTTGCATTGAGAGCGCTCGCCCTGTTAGTTAACAGAGCACTGTTAAGGCGCTGTTACTGTCGGTGTTGCTGGGTGCAATTTAGATGTCTCGACTGTGATGCTATTTATAGACATTTTTGGCTTATGTTGTGGCTGAAATGTATTTGGCCAAAAGGGTCGGGGACTTTAGAAGTATGTACATATTTTGGCGCAGGGTTGGGGTGTAATAAATAAGACCAGGGATAACAGAAAGTTTGCAATATGGAGGTATTTTATTTCTCATTTATTTATTAATATTATAATTTATATTTATAATATCCTCCTTCCATTACACTATGTATGTACTTTTTCTCAGTATTATCACATTTTTTCCCTTATTAATAATTTACATTTGTGGGAAATTGTACAAACAATAAATGTTGAAGTCATAATATTGAAAAGAATTTGTAAAAAGGGTTTTAGTTATGTTTATTGAAGTATAAACATAATTAGGGACTTCCCACTTAGTAATATTTGGTGTGTTATTTATTTGAGTTCCTGAAAGTTTTCCTAAAATTTGGTACACTTTTGAAGATTACCAACCAGAAGATAAATTCATATTTATATATATTTAATAGTATTAAATTTTAAAATAAATCAATCCTAGCATTAAAGTTTAAATAACAATTGTATACTGGTAGTTCTGGGAAACTAAATGAACAAATAATAATTATACAAATAGCCTAAATATATAAAACTATGTACACTCCTGATTTGCAACTTTTCATACCACCTTTCGATATTCACAGTCAATCTATCTACCTGCCTGTCTCTAATCTACCCATCAAGCCATCCATTAGTACCTAGAACCACCCTCAACCACAGCTAAATTATTAAAGCCTGCAGAAAGAGCAACAAAAAAGATACGAAAGCTTTTATTGATTTTTATTTTAATATGCTTTCAACATGTTTGCAGTTCAAAAATCTGTTTAAAGACGGTGTGAGAATAGCAAGATGGCAAATGAAAGCGCCAAACATCCTGTTATTGTTGTTGTGCTATATTGGCATAAGCAAGGTCTGCAAGGTTAGGGTTGAAACGCAAACATAAGGCTAACATATGTTCACTGGAAGTTCAAGCAAATAGAGAGAGAGAAAGAGAGAGCTTTGGAGCTTTCATGGAAAGTATAAACTTATTTACAGAACTGATGAAATAGTTAGAGTTTAGAATTCAAATTATTTATAAATATAGATAAAATTAAGAAATACCTAACATTTTAGTATTTTCTTTAAATTAAATCAGATGAGTATATTATTTTTTTCTACTCATCCAAAGCTCAGCTCACACAGCTGATGTGGAAAAGCTTGAGAGCTTTGCTATTTAAGGGTTGCTGCTGTTTGATTTTCTTTTCGCATTTTCCATTGGTTTACATTCAGGCCAACCTGCTGAGCAAGTGATTTTTAACATTCGAAAAGAATAATAATAATTTTTCTGAAAGTAAATAAGATACTACAAATTTCTAAATAATTTAAGTTGAGTTTTGTGTTCTGCATTGTTGGTGGGAAAGCAGTTGGCAGTTAACAAACTCCAGAAACTACGCATATTTTTGACAAGCAAAAAAATCAATAAGCGTGTAAATTTTTGTAAACACGCCAAGCCCCCGAAACGTGCCCTCCATCCCGTCCAACCATTCAGTGAGCTGTGTCCAAAAGCCCAAGCAATTAGCCAAGTCAACGAAGCGGCGTGACCACAAAGTCAACGATTGTTACGCCTTTCAAATGCTATTCAGGTTGAAGCTGCGGCTACTGCTGTTGCAGCTGTTGCAACTGCTTGTGGCAGCTGCTGGTCAGCCGGAGTTTGAAGCATCCACACATCGTCTGACCAAACGCATGGATTTGGAATCGTGCATAGGTAAGTTAAAGATAATTTGAGAGTTTCCCATTCATAATTCTCATTTTAGGCCACTTTGATGTGCACAAGAACACAATCATACGTACGGGCGAGTCACAGGCCATTGGGGGCAAGTATCTGCAGGGTCTGGAGCTAGACACACTGGAGGAGTGTGAACGTCTCTGCTGCGAAACGGATGCCTGTGATGTGTACATCTTTGAGCGTAAGGCAGGCGGCTATTGTTATCTCTTTGAGTGCGGTCCGCCCGAGAATTTCCATTGCAAGTTTACGCGACACGCGAATTACACGAGTGCCGTGCTGACGCCTCAGGTGCGGAATACCGTAGATGTGGCAAGCACGCCGAGACCGCAGCTGCCACATATACCCAGCAACAACATATCGCAGCAGGAGTGGGAGCTGAGCAATCTCAAGCTGAAGCCGGAAGTGCAGCGAGACAAGCCCACAATTGTTGTTGTTATGCCCACAGCAAGTGCTGGCTTGCCACTGGGCGTGGCACAGTCAGCGGCAGCAGTTGTGGCACCACCTCAAAGCGGTTCGTACACACATTGACACACATTCATTATGCTAATTTTGCTACTGTCAATTTCCCATTTTCCGTTTCCAATTTACAGCTCCCGTTGCGCATTGTGGACGCTTTCAGTTCAGTTGCCACTCGGGCGAATGCATCGCCGTTTACAATGCCTGCGATGGAATTCCCCAGTGCGAAGATGGCAGCGACGAGGGACCGGAAGTGAGTTCAACCCTAACCACACACTCTCGATGGCTTATTAACAATTGTTGACCAACTTTTCAGTGCAATGCCGTTGCCTCCGCTCCCCCCAAAGCCAGCAGCAACAATAACGCAGAGCAATATCAACCAGTGCCGCCCATTCAGCAACAATTGCAGGCAGCTCAACAATCACAGCAACAACCACAACAACAGCAACAACATACTATTATGCTGGGACCACCGCCGCCACCACCTCCACCACCGCCGAGGGTTAATAATCGAGAGGATGCTGCTGCTTGGGCTAACCGCAAAATGATTGCTGAGACACAGCAGCAACAGCAGCAGCAGCAACAGCAACAACCTCAACCACAAGGCGAGATTTTAAGTACAGGTAAATATGAGTATTAGGTAATTTTGTATGACTGCAAATGAATGTGAGTTTAGTAGATTTTAAAGAATAGACATGCAATACAATAATTGCGAACTATAACTTTTACCTCTAGTAATAATGTTGTTATGATATTTCATTAAGTTGATTTTCTGATATTTTAGATTAGAAGATCCATTCAAGTTATCAATATTCTCTTTACAGAGCAGAGCACTTTTCACAATCCAACCAATTTTTTTTTTATTTATTTTGAAATTTTACATTAATTTCTATACATTTTACTTTACAGAAACGTTAGCTAGACATGGAAATAAAGAGGCAAATTTTTACTAAAAATGATTAATAAGGAGAGCTTTATGTTGAATTTGTTCAATACTTGAGAATATAAACTAATTTACAATTTGTAGTACTCGAATATTATGATCTAATTTTGATAATACAACCTATTCTTAATCTTTCTATATCCAGAACTATATTCAGTTTATTACAAAATAAAAACTTGTCTACTTTTTATTATATTTCAAATAACTCGGATCGGCTATTTAGAGCTGGAATATCATGAGTTTATAATATTGTCTTTGTCACTGACTTTTCTATATTTTTCTGTTGCACATTTGTATCTAATTTTATATAAAATAATTACTCTTTTATATTGAAAACTATGTGTACTTGACGAGGATTTTCCTCAATATTCCATAAAGTAAACGAATTGTGTTATATTTAAATTCCCAACATTATCTTTTAATGATATCCTATACTCTGGACACTTGTAAACATTATACTCGACCAAAAGCCCCGTCTTAAAAATCTAAAGTAAGTTAACTGAAAGCACAAAGAAAATTCCAAGCTGGGGGAAAATGTATTTTTTTATTTTAAAACGACTTGTAACTAGTCACAAAGAGCAATTGTTGTCTTGTGTGTGACATTAGCACATAAATTGCCAGCCAAAGTGCACGCAATGTTGCAGCTCCAATTTCAGCTCCACTTTCAGCCCCAGTTTTAGCTGCAGCTTCAATGGTCAGTCGACAATTGGCTGCGGGCACTTGAGAAGTTGCTGGGAAAATGGCAATTACCCATCAGTTTTCATTGTTGTAATGGGCGTCATGTCAGTCAGAATTGATTTACGAGTGTGTGTGTGTGTTAGTGGGTAGGAGTATGTAGCTGTGTGTGTTGTTGTGGTTTCAGTGACTACTTGTAATTAATTCAATTAGCTGTGTTTTTAACCATTTACTTCCTCGACAGATGAGCAGCTGAGTAGCCGCATATTCAATCACAAAGGCGGCCTGCAACTGCAACAGCAACAACCGTCGACTAATGCTCAGGGGCAGGTTCAGGGCCAAGCGGCGCCACCGCCACAATCTCCGCCGCAGTCGCAGCTCCAGTTGCCAGCGTATAATAGCAATAATAATGTTGCACTTGGCGGTGGCTCTTTGTATGGCATGTCGTTGCCACGCACGGGCATTTATCTGACGCCACCGCAACAGCAACAACAACAGCAGCAGCAAGTTGTGAGTGTGCCACAACAATCGTCAGTTGTTAACTGGCCACAAGTGGCATCAGCGCCAGCTCAAATTGCTGTGAACCAACCACCACAACAGAGTCATGGCTTTGTAGCTGCACCACCGCCAGCAGCAGCACCACCACCAGCACCACAGCAGTCCATGTTGCCTGTGCTGAATGCAGCGCCCACACATGGCAAGAATCAGCCAGCTGATGAGGATTACGATGACTACGATGACGACAAGTCCACTGAGGCGCCCAAGAAGGTGAGTTTTAAATACTCCACCGAGAGAGAGTTTTGAAATACAAATTCGGAAGTAATATAATATAATATAATCAAAATAATACTTATTTTATATTTGTATTTAAAAATTGAGAAAACTGGGTGTTATTATTCTTTAAATAAAAATATAACTCAGTTTTTAAATAAAACAAGAATCGTTTAAATACAAATGTAAATTTTTTAAGTAAAAATGAAAATGAAGAATTCAAAATAAAATAAATTATAAATATACTTTTTTCGTGGATTTCGATACCTACGACAGAAATTGAAACTTTGATGTAATACATTTTGAATCCAGCATATTTCCTACACATTAATTTACTTAGTTAACTTTTGGTTCCACAACTGATATTTTCGGTCGCTGCTTTAGATTAACAGAGTTTATTTCTCTCATCAGAAACAGCGCAAACATAAGAAGGCCAAGGCCAAGTCTGGCAAAGATCCCATTGAGCTGGCGCTGGAACAGAACAATCAACAGCAACAGTTGCCGTCGTCTGATCTCCCTGTGCCCGTTGCTCCGGTGCACGAGCAATACAAGATGATACACGAGAATCTGGCTTTGGAATTCCGGGATCATGATGGCCACTCGGAGCGTCCCGGTGGTGCTGTGCTCTCCCTGACGCTGGGTCTGCTGGTGACCGCAGCCCTGGCCATACTTATTGGCTGTCGTATGCGCACGGTTGGACGACGAGCACGACGATTGGGCGGCAAGACGCCATATTCCCAGGAGGCCGATTTCCTTGTCAACGGCATGTATCTGTAGAGTGACTGTATCTTTGGTGTGCCAGTCTCGTGTGGAGTGGGATTTCTTGCTTTCATGTGTGTGTTCCATACGATTCAATTTAGTTTAAAATAATGAATGTCAAACATATTTTATATAAACAATTATATACATACATATATGAAACGAATAAAAAAACTAAATTTAAAATAATAAACCATGTTATTTAAATGAAAAACATTTTTTAAACCATTTACACTTTTAAATAATTTCCTTTATTTCATTTTTATTCAAGTTTTCTCATTTTCATAAACTCTTATCGTTTATTTCTTATGTATTTTCTTATATTTGCTTTATCGAGTCATTAAAACTACAAAATAATAGGAAGTTTTTCATTTTTCTTGGTTTATCTTTCATTCATTTTTTGTATGTAGCTTTGTTGTCTGTTTTTATATTTTTTTTGTTAAAATACGACGCGAATGTCGCAATTGTTGTTGCGCATTTCCATATACCATATTTAATTTTTTATTAATACACAATTTTTACAGCAAGAGAATAGCCAAATGACAAAGTTTACGCTTACAGATATCACATTAAAACAAAAACTAAATCAAATTGTTTATAAATAACAAAAAGGTTCGTATAATTTGGAAAATATTTTGTCTTAACTGTTGTATACATAATATATTGTAATTCGTTTATACATCGAGTCTTTTTCATTTCAATTCAAATTTTTTTTTGTCAAGAATTTTGTTATTGTGGCCAGTTATAATCAGTTATAATCGAAAAATCTGCTGCCCTGAAATTTTGTGGTTGTGTTAATATGTATATTTACTAAAATAGGCTCTGTTGTTAATCGTTTAGCTCCATTTTGACTTAACACTGTACAGATATACTCGTAATGTAAACTAATTGTATTTATAATTATTCATTTATGTAGTTGATTAGTTCATATGCCAATGTGCAGTTTAATGATGCGTTAATTAATGTGTATTACTTCCTGTGGGACTTGTTGTTTCTGTGTAAGTGTGTGTGTGTGTTGTCGAAAACAGAACAGCTTACAAATTGTTTTTACACTTTTTCGCTTGCATAGATAATTATACAAATGTTAAGTGTGTGTAATGAGAAATACAAAGAGATTATTATTATTTTTTTTATGGTTTTACGGCTCTGGTTCTGGTTGCTTGTTGCTTTTGTTACTTGAGTGTTTGTGTGTGTGTTTTTTGTTGTTGTTAAGTTAATAGTTAGCGTACTTTAATATATATATTTATAATTTGCGAAATTTCGTTTCTTGTTGCAGCTTGTGGTACTTGTGTAATGCTGAGACTTGCGCATCATGTTGCGTACCTAAGGTGGGAATGGAAAAATATATGGGGTTAAAGAGCTGCTAAATCAGATAACTTGAATCCGTTTTACTCACCGCTTTGTCCAAAGACGCGCAATTCGATCGTGCTCCTCACGATTCTGCAAATATTGCGTGGCAATGCTGCCAACCAAAGGATCAGCTGCAAAATATATCAAGTTATCACAATGAAGGTCTAAACACATATATAGACAGTCTACGCACCAGGATTACAATCTGTGAGCAGGGAACAAATCGAGAGTAAAACCTTTGATATGGTCAGCGCCGGCGACCAATTGTCTTTTAAAATGTCCAGACAAATGACACCCTGGCTATTGATATTGCAGTGATAGATGCGTGTGCGAAATGTGACTTTGGGCGGCTTAAATGGATACTCGGGCGAGAAGTGTATGTCCAGGAAGAAAACGCCGCCCTCATACACAGAACCTGGTGGCCCCAATATAGTGGACACCCACTCATAGAGATTGTCCCCCTTGGGACCGGCACTGCAGTTGGGCGGTGGATCCAATGTGATTTCAGCCAATTCCTTTTGTATACGCTTGGCCGAGGTGCCCAATGCTTTAGATATTCTGGGCGTTGACTTCGTGTCCTTGCGCGGCTCGTCGGTTGTTGCCGTCGGCGTCGAATTGTTGCTGCCCGAGGCGGCATTTGCGGCGGCAGTGCCGCCATTCGTATTGGCACCGCCACGACCACGTGCTGGTGTGCCGGCGGCTGTGGATTGGTTGGTGGAGGCAGTGCTGCTGGAGGAGGAACTGGCGCTGGACGTGGCTGCAACGCTGGAACTGGTGGCGCTGCTGCCGGCACCAGATGCCGTTGCTGGAGTTGAAGACATGACGCTGCTTACAGTCTTTTTGTTGTTCGTCTTAGTTTCTGGGAAGGCTGCAAGCAGAGAGAAGTGCTTGTGAGTTTTGTACAGCTTAAGTCAATTGAAAATCAATCCTATGCTTAATTTTGTAAGAGAAGAAATTCAAGTATAGATGACTTTAATAGAAAAACTGCCTGAGAATTCGAAAATTCGATGTTGTTCGAATATTCGTATTTTGTACCGTAAATACTTGTAATTAAATTACAATTATATAGCATGTACATATAGAAAACCACAATATGCATTTTATTGAGTAAATTGATTTAGTTTCGGTTTTAGTACCATATTTGAAAAGACTAATTTCGGTTAACGATTCCAGTTATATTTACTGGTTCAAACAAATTTTTGTATTAATAAAAATGTGTATTTATTGCCCATACAATTTAATAAATTCATTTTATACCCCATTTCTACGATAATATATAAGAGAAATTTAATTCCTGCTATACATTTTTAACTATGAACAGGGTATAAACTTAGTCGTGGAAAGAGGGTATAATAACATTTGTAGTAATGTACATGAACATTTTAGTAGAGAGAGGGTATTATAAACTGGTTCATTTTCTTCAAAAGTAAATCATTCAAAGATGAACCACTGAAATAAGTAGTTGCTTCGATTTGAACCAAATAACTCAACACTGAGTGGCGTTTGTCTTGCGACAGGTCCTTGACCCGTTTTGCTGTGCGAAAAAAAATCAGCAAACAATCTGCAAAATTGAGAACCCTAAAGCCTCATGCCACAATCTATTCATTTAAAGCCCCGTCGGATTAAATTTAATCACCGGAGCGCGCTGCTCGTGCTGACAGAGGCGCAGAGGCAAGCGGCCATTTTGGCAAACGCTGCTGCTGCTTCTGCTGCAGAGACGGCGACGGAGACAGCGGTTGGAGTTTGCCATTGGCCATGACAAAGCGTTTGCTGTTTGCACATTTTGATTCAACGTTTAATTTTAGCGTCACACATGCCAACAAATTGTAGGCATGCATAAATTTGTTGGTTGCACGCGGTTGCAGTTAAAAATCAATCAGCTCAGCGCAGACATTTGCAAAACGCTGCTGCTGCTGGCGTCGAAGTCGCTCTGCTGCCAATCGCCCGATTGCACAATTTCAAGCAATAACACATTCTCAAATTAAGACAAAGAACTGCACGGGGTTAATTGTACAACACGCACCTTTTGCAAAACAAAAAATTTGATTACTTTTACGTCGCGAAAACACTGCAAAATTGTCTGCTCCCTGCTCTGCTCGCGCTCTCGCTGCCTCTTTCGCTCTTTTACACCGTCTCACACTTGGCCGCGTTGTTTCTGCTGCTGTTTTCTTTGTTTGGCGTGAGTCGTCAAATGCTGTGCACTTGAAACTTTTATTGTACCGGATACTATTTCTTGTTAAATTTAAACTTTATTTAATTTTGCACAAATTGTTGTTAGGTTTGGGTCGTCGTCGTTGTTCAAGCAGACAAGCGGTCGGCCGCTTTTGATGTTTCTTTTGTTGTCAAATGAATATCGATGCAGTGTGTTTTGTTATCGATAGTTTCGCGTAGCGTGTGCAATATATCGCCGGTAGCTGTTTGCTTCGATATTTTTGCAGCAAAAAATGTACATTTTATTTAAACTTATCAGTTTCTAATTACTAATAATAATAATTGTATAATGTCAAATTTTTTACTTTGTTTCCATATTTTCTAATTCGACTTTCTTCGATTTAAATACACGCACTGTGTTATCGGCACCGCCAGAAACGATATATTTGGGATTCGACCAGTCGATATCCAGAACCTTTTCGCCATGTCCCAGCAGATCGTAAAGCGGCGCCTTGGGACTCCTGCAGTCCCACAGCTTGTTCTGATTATCATATGCACCCGATACGAACAGAAACTCCTCCGTAGTGGACCACATCACCGCTTGCACCCAGGCATTGTGACCCAGATAGGTATTACGAACCACAGAACCCTCTGAAACGAATCACACAAGTTAAATGCAATAATAATAAAATAATTTAGCGTCAACATACGATTTGTACGTGCGTCATACAAGCGCAGATTCTTGTCCGCCGATGCGGTGACAATGAGGCGATTTAAATTGGAGTAGCTGGCATCGAATATCGACTTATTAGTGGATATTTCCGTCTTGATGCCCTCTAGATTAAGATCCCACACTTTGAGCGTATGATCCCAGCTGCCAGTGAGCAATGTGCTGCCGTCCATCCATTGCACCGATGAAATGCTCTCCCGATGTCCCTGAAGCGTCAGTTTTGGCGTCTGAAATGACAATCAGTATGCTAGTCGCATGTGATGAGGTAGTATTGGGACAAAACTCACTCTAACTCCGCTCTCCTTGGCCCGCTTTGATGTTCCCTCGCCACTGTCTTCCAATTCTGCTGACCACACCTTTAACATCGTATCCCAGGAGCCGGTGGCGAAGCGTTGAGCATCTGGACTCACGCAGACACTGTCAACGCCACGCTCGTGACCCTTACATACCGATATACATTCCACGGCATTCGAATCAATGTTCCACTGCCACATCATTGCTGTTTGATCCTGTGAGCTGGACACAAAACGTCCGTTTACATCATCCAACGATATCCAATCTACAGCCTTGATTGGCGCCGTATGGCCGGGTATTGTGAGCTTGTGTTTACCCTTGTTAGTCCAGATGTTTATGGTATTGTCGTAGCAACCAGTGAGAATCCATTTACCACATGCCTTCACAGCCGACACCCAATCGTCATGTAGCAAACAATCCTGCGGCTCTGGTGCAGGAAAGCGTTCCACATACTCAATCTCAATGGCATCCTCAAAGCTAATTGCCTTCTCGCGCAAATGATCGCACAGTCTGCCACGCAGATACTCATCGAACACAAGGAAATCAAAGTCAACTCCTTCCTTTTGCAGCAGGGCATTTAGGAATATATTCAGCTCGGTAGTGGTTACGCTACCTTCGATTGCATATGGAACATCCGGCACAGCATAACTAAGGGATTGTGATTATTAGTTAAGCCAAGGCAAGGCATTTTTTGTTTTAAACTCACTGTTCTTGTTTGGTTTTAAGGTGTACTTGCACCTGCCCCTCGCCGTTCTCTGCTTCCATATTCTCGCACACGTGCGTTTCGATGCGGTGTTTTTGTTGGGCTTTGTAGTTAAAGTGCAGTTGCTGAACTGTACAGTTTGTTTTCGCTCGGTGCACGCAATTGGCCCTGAAGCGTTTTTTAACTTGTAAAATGTTAAGTTTGCGTTGGTTTGACAAAGTTTAATATTTATTAAATAAAAATCGCCAAATAATTGTGGTGGCCACAAATAGATTAGAGATGCATAAAAACATCGAAAAGGCGGTATATCGATAGGTTTCTCTGCGATTTTTGACGAACCGATTGTAATTGAAACGCCAACCACACAAAACGACGTTTTAAAATAATACAAGTTAAGTTATCTGAAATGTTATCTATCAATCAATGTACATTTAAAAGTGCAGCGAAATATAATTTATAAATTGTATTGCAAAGGTATCGATCGCTCAATTTACACATTTGTGGTGGCTGACGATAACACATGAAGTTGTGGGGTTGCCAACTTGTCGTTGATGCAACTCTAACGTTTATTATTATAGTTTTGGAAATTTGAAATGCAGCGCGTAATATAAATCCACTCTACTTTGATTTACCAAATGCGTAGCATACATATTTACAAGACCATTATATATTGATGCCACTCACTATTATTATTTAATTATATATCGCTTACGTAAACACATGCAAAGCACAATAAATATCTAAAGTTAATCGTTTAATAATTAATATTGATACGCTGCGCTGTCAAAAACATGCGAAAACGAACATAACAAATATATGCATTTGGTTTTTTTGCGGCTTTTGGTGTCAGCTTACGCAAAAAAAAAATTTAAAACCATGGCTAGCCAGCAATTTACAATTTGGCTCTTCGTGCCGCGCGCAATTGTTAAAGTTTATTAATACTGGCCCGGCCTGGCGGTCATTAATGAACCAGATAGCAATGTATACAATTGAGGGGCACCTGATCAACCACTTTTGTCACTTAACTGTGCACTGGAAGAGCGTTGAGCGTGGAAGGTTAAGCGCCTCTTGACATTTCTGTTGTGCTTTAACCTTCGCAACAAGAGTGGACAAATGCCCAATAATAATTTTATGATTTGTCTGCTCTAAAAATAATTATCTTTAATGGGTCGCCTGGCAAAAAACATGCAATGGTAAGTGGAAGCTCTTTTCTAGACCCTGTATTTAAAAAAATACCAAAGTTTTAATAGTTTGTCAAACAATAGAAGGAAATCTGACATAGTATATAGTATATTCTTGATTAGCATTAACATCCTCTATATGCTAAGCAGAAGCAATTTGTTTAAGAATTTTAGCGACAGAGCCAAATTTTTAGAAATCAAATTTTAAGAGCAATTTTAAAGCTACAGTCTTGCATTTTGGCACACATGATAAACATCGGTGACCCAATGTGTCCTAACAATTTCATTGCGATCGGATAATTAGATTTAGATTTATATTAAAAGTAAAGAACACTGACAACCCCTAGTACAAGTTTGTTTGTGCGTGAATGAAATTTCACTGAATACGTACAGGGTCTATCACAATCGATTTCTCTCTACTATAGCCTTTTCGACAAGCGTTTTGTTTTTATTTCGACTGCTTAAAAAACCAGAAATGAACAGCGACTTTCCAGGCACAAGACTTCCAACGATGGCTCAGCTTATAAAATGCGCGCTGCGCCTGCGCAGCTGAATCATTACAACAAAGCACACGCGTCAGGTAAGACATCGTTGAGTGTGTGAACAAATTACGAAAATAGCAAATAAATTGACTGAATGGTTAATTGAAGTAAAACACGTCGTGCATCTTTTGCAGTAATCCACACAACAACTCACAATGAAAGTCTTCGCGCTGTGTTCCCTTTTGGCCGTGTTATTGCTGGCGGAGAGCGTGCGTTGCATGCCACAGACACGTGACGGCGCCGCGTACACAAACGAGGCCATCCGACAGGCCCAGCAGACGCTGCTCATTCCCAAGGATGCCCAGATTCAGAATGTCCAGGAGGGCATCGAGTTGGGCGCCTACGAGCAGATTCCCGGCAATCAACGCATCAATCTCTTTGACATCTTGGGCGATACTGTGCCATCGGAGGTGATAAACAATCTGCAGTCGCAGGTTGATCAAATTGGACGCAATTAATTAATTCATAACATAAATCATAAATCATTTGATTTGGATTTGCATTTTGTTAAGTTTCACAAAAAAAAAACAAAACATACACACGAAAAAACTAAAAATTAACAAAAACAATAAAACACAAAAATTATTTAAGTATTTGAAATTGACTTTTGCTTCTTTTTGTTTCCCATGCACGTTAAAAGCGAAAGTGTTGCTCCTCCAAACCAGTTGATTCCTCTAATCGAAAGTGTTTTCTGGAAAGTGTTTGTAGACCAAGACGAATCCGAAGACGAAGACGAAGAGGAAGACGAATCCGAAGACTTTCTCCCGCCAAGATCCCGTGGCGCATACAAAATGAATCAAAAGTTCGATTGCAGCTCCTCAACCTTGTTACATAAGTACAAGTAACTTTTCTTTTGTTGCTTGTACATTACATTACAGTTCAATATATATTTTAAATGTTGCTGTTGTTGTTGCCCGCGGGTAACCTGAGTTGCTTTTTGTGGTCTCTGTTGCCCCTGCTGCTGTTGCTGTTGTGGCAACTTTTGATGTTGCTGCTGTGATGCAACAATTGTCGCTGTCGTGATATTTGTTGACTACGTTTTGTTCATTTAATTTCTTGGTAATTGCCGCCGCATGCACTTGCATATTTAATGAGAAGTCATGTTATTGTTGATGCTATTGTGGGCGTGGCCATTGCGCAATTGTTGCTAGGACAGCTGCGAATTTGTTGTGCCAATATCATCCTCATTTTTGTTTTATTTTCAAAATGCAATATATATTTATTTCTTTTTACTTTTCTTTTATTATTATTCGTACACTTGAAAATGAACTTGATTCTAAATTTACACTAGTTAAAGTAATTTTCCTTTTTGATTTTATATTTATGTTTAGTTTTAAAAATACTTGTGCAAATATTTAATGCTTTTTATCGTACATATGTAACTAAACTTTTGCGCGCCTAAATAAATTATAGATTTGTTTTTTATTACTTTTCTTGCTTAAACTAACTAACTAAAAAAATGACTTCACTTTTGACACTTTTCCATTAATTAGTTATGGGCATAGTATTTATTTAATTTCTTGTTATTTGTATATATGATAATTGTAATAGTTTATAAATTATAATTAAAGTAGTTGCTTTAAATTAAAACTTTCAATACTCAGTCTAAACTTAAAAGCTTTTCAAATCGAACAGGACTAATATAATTTGCATTCATAAATAAAACCAAATACTAGAGCAAATGGATTTAGTTTAATGCAATAAGTTAAATATTAAATAAAATCATAGTTAAATAAAATGTTTAATTTTCGTATTGTGGGCGCTTTATGTATGTGTGTGTGTTTGTGTGTGTGTGTGTGTGTGTGTGTGTGTGTTTGTATGTGGCAATGTGAATTGTTTTTCCTTTCGATTTTTTCTTAAAGTAGAAAATTGTTTGGTTCTTTATATGAGAATAAATAAAAATACAACTAGGCAAATATTTAACACACGTGGTGCAAATACGAGTAGTTGGAAAAATAAACATATATAATTATTGCATTTGGGGAGCCCAGCATTTAGTTAAACGGTTCTTCTTCTTCAATCATTGTTGTTCTTTTCGTTTTGCATTTATAATTGTTGCTAATTATTAGGCATAAGAACTTAACTTACATATACATAAATTCAAATTTCGCGTATTTCGCATGTCGCTTGAGTAGTTTTTAGTTTTTAATTTGTTTTTGCATTAAAAATGTAATTTGCAGTCTATGGAAATGATAAATTTTTAATGTTTCTTCTCGTTTCTTGCTACTTAAACTTAAGACTTTTTGCTCACTTTGCTGTTGGATTTTGAAGGCGATTGTTCTCTACTAGTAGTTGAGTTAGAGCTGTAATTGCGTTAATTACTAGATACACACTCGATTGCCTTAGTAATTGTGATAAATGAAGAAAACAAATGCAAGTGCATTTCAATTACTATTACCGAAGTAATTGCAATTACAGCTCTGCTATGTATTATAGTATGTATATACACCAAATTTTGTTGTGCTACCTGTTCGATCTCTCAGTATATTCGCTGCAGATAGAGTCTATCGAGACGTTGTGCCGCCCCCGCTCCACTCTGCTCCACGAAGCTCTTTTCGGCCCTTGCCGTCGCCTTAATTTCGCTCGCTGCCTGTTCCCGACTCTCATCCAGCTTGAGGCTCTCGGCATCTGCCTTGGGATCCTGTGCCGTGCTCTGTGCCTGTCCAGCGCCAGAACCGAGTTCATCAATATCCTGCACTGGCACATATGCGGCTCTTGGCGTTGTTGGCTCTCTTAATTCTCCGCTGCCACTGCCGCTGCCACTTTCCAACTCTGCGCTGGTCTCGTTCTCACTCTGATTGCGCCTAATCTTGGCCAGATCGCTGACATTTTGGATGCGCGTCTCTGCGGAACTGTCCTCGACGCTGTACATCAACGGCACTTGGGACAAGATGGAGCCCTGGGCCTGCATTTGATCCGAGGGAGAAGGCATTGGCTGATATAATTCCATGTCGCCGCTGCCACTGCCATTTCCACTGCCACTCGCATCCAGACTGGACTCGGTCACCTGCTTTGTACGCTTATTGTCCCGCTCAAAGGCACCGACAATGCTGCGTTGTTCATCCTTGTTTTCCGGCTCCACAATATCCTCCAGTTCGACCAGCGGAAAGTTTACATCGCGTAGACTGAAATCATCTTCGGGCAGCGATGGATAGGCAGGATTCGATTCCACCTGTGGCACTTCATCCTCCTCCATGTGATGCACTGTCTGTGTCGAGCTGGAAACTGGAGATTCACTGCTGCTGGCAGCAAGCATTCCTTCGGTACTCAATTCCATATCCATGGTGCTATTGTCATAGCCAAATGTGGAGCTCATCTCGCCACTGGGAGTAGGTCCATCTGTGGTCGATTGTCGCTCTGTGCTGCTGCTGCTGCCGCTGGGTCCCTCTGTGGTGGATATGATGTGATAAATATTATCACTGCCCGCCGTATCCGGCTCCAATTCCGACGCGGCAGCTCCGCTGTCCACGAGAGCATCCCTGAAACCATTTTGTATATATGTGGAGCTGAGTCCAAGTTGCATTGTTTCCCCTGCCACGCCCTCTGTGGTGTACTCCCGCTTGATGTTCACCTTGCTGGGATCATTCTCGGCCAGCGGCTGCAAACCGTCGGCATTGTAGGTGACAAGTGGCTTCTGTTGCGGCCCGAGCGTATTATAACCCACTGAGGCAATGAGCTTTAAGCTTTCGCTGCTGTTGACTGGAAGTGCTTTTTGGTTTGTGTCTTGGCTAAGCGCAGAGCTTGACGTTGGTGTTGCTGGCGTGTCTGTTGTTGGCGTTGCTGCTGTCGTAACAACTGCTGCTGTTGCTGCTGATGCTGCTGCTGTTGTTGCTGCTGCCTCTGTTGTTGTTGTCGCTGCTGTTGTGGACATAATTTCGGCTGCAATTGTTGTCGCTGCCACTGTTGTGGTGCTTACCGCAATTGGCGACTCAGTGCTGGCCACTTTACGTGTTGGTTTCAACTGCTTAACCTTGTGCATAACCTTCTGATTGTCATCCGTGATACGTATTTCCGTCGGCTTGGTTATCTCCTTAATCGTGATGTTCCAGTTGAAACCAGCTGGTGGTGCAACAGGCGCTGGTTTTGTGGTTGTCGGCGCTGCCACGCTGCTCGTCTCGCCCGCCAACGATGGATTGTTGTCGAGAACTTCGCGTCAGGAGGGGGAGTAGGAAAGACAGAAGTTATCATTGAGATTAGCTATAATTTGAATGCAACGCAGTCTACTCACTTGGACAATTGTCGTACTCCGGACAGCAGCGACCAGGCACGTATTTGGGCATGCAATCGTCGCGCCGGAAACAGGTAACGGAACTGCACACAATCTCACCACCTGCAACAGTTCAAAAGGTGTCTTTAATGTGCGACGGAAAACGACAGAGAGAGTTGTCAATGATTCCCTAACTTGTGGTGTAAGTTTTTATATATATACGACTCCTTTGCTTGATATTAAAGTATCTTAAATATTTTACGAAATTAACATTTTGTTGTAAGTTTGTTCTGAAATCACTAATTCAAGAGCTGGTAAAATATATAATTTAATTATAAAATGAATTGTTTTGATAAAAGTTAAAAATGTTCATATTTCCATTGTGTTCTTATTTTAATATAGTGGCTAATAGTTCTTAAAACATCAATATTCAGATATATTCGGTATATTTCTTTTTATACCCTGTGCCCATTAAAAATGGGCAATAAAGGGTATAATGAATTTGTGTGAATGTTTATAACAGGAGGCATCTCTGACCGTATAAAATATATATATTCTTGATCCGTATCTATAGCCGAGTCGATTGACACCTGTCCGTCTGTCTGTCCGTCCATCTGTCCGTCTGTCCGTCCATCTGCCCGTCTGTCCGTCCATCTGTCCGTCTGTCCGTCCGTCTGTCCGTTCGTCTGTCCGTCTGTCCGTCCGTCCGTCCATCCGTCCGTCTGTATGAACGCGTGGATCTCAGCAACTATAAGAGCTAGAGACTTCAAATTTGGAATGTAGGCTCCTGAATACCATACGCAGATTCAATTTTCGATATCAAGACCCGTTTGTTTTAAAATTAGAAAAATCCCCACAACATAAGCAATGTTAAAGCTAGAGACTTAAGGTTTGGCACACATGATAAGAAGCTTGGGTTTAATGTGTCCAGAAAATTTCATCACGATGCCACGCCCCCTTCGCCCATAACGCGACAAATCTGATAAAAAGAGTAGTTTTATAGCTAGTGACTTGTTTAAATTTAATTAACAAATATGTGCAATTCTTATTTTGAAAACAATTACTTGACTAACTGTTTAATATAAAGATTTCTAAATAATATTATTGAATTATTATAAATATTATATAAATAATACATAACTATAAGACATTTTAACACAAATTATGATATGTTGCAATAACCAAATTTTACAAAAGGTGTTTGTTTGTAATTTTCTTTGCTTTTATAATAATATTGCAACCATATATGCTATGCATTTTTGGGAGTTATAATCCATTAGATAATAGGGAAATATATGTTGATAAATTTATAAAATATGAGTGAATTTCGGAAAAATGTTGCATACGATAATTTCGTCGAAATTTGTCGATATATTATTTATTTCGCTATCACAATCAATTTTATCGCAAGTCTTTTAATATTTTAATTTTTATGTGGCGAAATCTTCATATGTGCCCTACAAAATTGTTTCTAAGCCGCATAAATATTAAAGTGACAAATAATGTATTTAAAGTAAAACATTAGCCAGACATTTATTAAAGAAATTAACTTATTTCCAAAAACCATTGCTATTTAGCGACCTTTGTTATATTTTATTTGTTAATTATAGGTTATAAGCTGACTTTTGTTTTAGAAATTAAGAAAGGTAAATAAAATGCTCTCCTTTAAGAATTGATAATTGTAAAGAATTCGATATATACTTAGATATCGCTCACCAATATATTTCAACTTTAAGTTTTACTTAACAAATGTCAACTACTCTCTTTCTTACTTACCTTTGCAGTAGCATACGGTGCATGGTGTATCCGGATCAACCAATTTATAACCATTGGCATAAGTTTTGCCATCCTTTTCGCAATCTGGAAGCAAAAAAAAAAATGAAAGCGGAATGCAAAATGATGCCTCGACTATGTTCATTTGCATAACTGCAATGTGTGGCAAGCTGGGGGGGGGGTGCAGATGGCGTTGAACTTACCGCATTTATAATCGGGACAACAGTGTCCTGTGCGCTGGATGGCGCGGCAGCTTGTCTGCTTCTCGCAGTGCACTGTCGTCTCGGCCACCCAGAGGCCGTCGAGCAGGCATTGGCCTATAAACAATTGAAAAGCGCATTGTTTGGTTTTTAGTTTAGGAAAGTGCCCCAAAAAATGCGAGGGCGTAAGATAAACTCCCTTCAGCTGAGCTTACCTTGTGGCTGTTGTTGCTCCGGCAGGGATTCCGTGGTGCTGCCTCCGCTGGATGAGATGCTGCTGGGCGTGACCGCGACCATGACGACTGTGGAGGATGCGCTGTTGCTGTTGCTGTTGTCGGTGGGCACTGTGAAGAGGAGCAACAAGGGGCAAACAGAATGTAATGAGAATCAACAATAGAAACTGAGATGGGAGGCCCAACGATCCTTGGCCCCATGGTATATATGTATGTATTTGAATGAATGACATTTTGATAACAGTTGTTTGTATTTTCTTGTTGTTGTTGTTGTTGTTGTGGTTGCTGTCGCTATTGTTGTTCCTGGTCAAGGTAAAATGCTAACAAAATACGGCAAAAGTTAAATGAGTTTAGTTTTAGTTTGGCTTTCTTCTTTCCCTCAACTAGACACTGCTTTCTTGCCCCTTTTTTCTTCTTCTTGTTGTCGAGGGTGTGGCAGCTCGGATGTTGTAGGTTTTTGTCAGTTGCACTCGATTGTGCCATGTTCCCCGCATACTTATAATTCTGATTGCTCGTCTGTCACTTGCCACAACTGGGCCCAGACTCTTAAATTTCATTGGATTTTTGCCTTGAAGGCTTTTCACTTGTCCTGTTGTTTGTGTTTTCAACAATCTTGCGACATCACTCTTGCTGTCATTTTGGCCCCATGAAAAATGATTAAATATGCGCCAGCATTAATCATACGCACTGTGTGACATGCACTCGAATTTTTTAACAGCTCCCGTTCATTTTGTCAACTCTGCGAGTTGTGTCCCAAAATTGTTTTTCTAGCTACTTCATTAAGCGACTGCTGCTCATTTCCACACATTGTTTTCATAGTTTTGTTTTGCCTTGCCCTGATGCAATTAAGTTTAGTTTTAAACAGAATAACAGACCATCTGACAGATATCTATTTACTAGCCAGATATACTTTCAGTTTGCTACTGCTGAAACAGTAAATCTAATTTTCCTGATAAATGATTGTGGATGCTCAGAAACACGCACTGGAAATAAGGCAAATTCAACACAAATTGCTCAGCGATAAATTGACTAAGTTTTTCCCGAATTTCTAAATTGGTATTTTATACAATTTCTATATATATATTATTAAATTAAAGTAATAATATAAATAAATATAAAATTCATTAATATTTAATGAAATGGATTACTTGTTAGCTTCAGAATGAATTTAAATGTTTAAATTCTGTCTTTTGTCCAATTCATTAAATACCATTTTATCATAACCCTTTTGAGTTGATTTTTGTTGCCGGATATAATTAATAATAGTAAATAACCCAAAGCAATTTGGTAAAGTGATTCATCACATTGTTCATTGCTCATTATTCTGGTTGAAATTTGACTACTTTCATTATCTCATTGATTTATGCAGTTATATTTTCAAAGATTTCTAACAATTAATGAATATTTGCTAACACATTTAAAGCAAAATCATAAAATCAAAATTCATATTTGTGAAAGATAAATAAGCTTACTCTTTTACCTCATTACCTTTCATGTTAAATATCTGAGTTATTTATTGTTTGGAATTGCATTAGAAATCTGTTAATAACATTTGTTATAATTAATAGTTTATTATGACAATTAGTAATGCTATCTTATTTGTAGAAATTTGAAAATCTCTTTAATCCATCTCTTTAATTCTTAAATTCGCATATACAATTTAATGTGCTTTAATTTAGCCACATTTCTGCCCATCTCTGGAACATAATTTAAATTCCTCAGAGTAAATTTAATTCTCATGAAGAGCAGAAATGATATTCTGCTAAAAGCTACTCACCATTTTACAAGCAATAAATGGAAGAATAGCTGAAGCCAACTTAAGCTGTGCTTAAAAGCAGTTTAGAATGTGTATTATAAAATGATATAAATGAGCCACTCACTCGTTTTATTAGCTCAGTAGAACTATAACATTTATTGCTTCATTTCTTTTGATGTATATATATATTTATTTTCAGCTCAATTTCTGAGTTAACTCCCAGCATTACTTCCTGCATACATACATACATATATGTATTCTCATTATCTGGTGGAACTATTTTATGCTTGAGCACCTTTCACTAACTCATCTCTGGTTTATCAAAGTTTCGTATTCGTTATGTTCTTTTTACCTTGTTTGGCGCACACATAATACATATATCTAAGTACATATGTGTGACTAAATGTTAAAATGATTTTGTGTCCGGGACTTGCGTTTTTTGTTATGTAACACGCGAAATTTGAAACGTTGCAATTAGTTGAACAGCTTCCCGTTTCCATTGTAGAACGCAACGCTAATTCCGCGACTTCCCATTGTATTTCTCTTTTTTTTTTCTTCTTGATTTTTTTTTGCTGATGCTCGACGACGCGTCGCATTTAAACACTGTGGTGTGTGAGTCTGTCTGTGTCTTTAGGGTATGTCTGTTAGTCTGTTAGTCCGTCTGTCTGTCAGTTTTTGACTGGCCAACACGTTTTAAATGAGCGAAATTATTATGCGCATTATGTAGAACAGTAGGCAAAACAACTACAACAATTAAGAAGATTTAAGTGTATTTTACGGGACTAGCTGATACCCTGTAGGCAAGTTTTCATACAACTATCTATCTGTCAATTATAAATTGATATGAAAAACTTTAAGTGCAAGCTTCAGTTTGCACATACTATATGTTGTTGATGAAGATACCCATTTAGGATATTTAGCGAGGGTATTTAAATGACAGAAGAAGAAATACAAAAAAAATGGTTTGCCACAAGCGTAATTCGAGTCGTGCATGAGATTACGTATACGCCACCGCAAAGATCTTATTTAAGATTTCGCTGGCGCTTCTTTATGATTCTCGCTGTGTGTAAGTTGTACTTAAGATTGTCGCCTTTGTCTCAGCATCCACAATTTATGGTTGTTGTTTCAAAAAAAAAAATTGCATTGGAAATTAGCATTTGATTGTTTGGTTTCCGCACAAATTTCGTATGCAAATGTGTATGCTGATTCATGGTCATAAATTGCATTGATTTTTTAATTTGTGTACCGTTTTTATCATCATTCTTGCCTTTCACTCTCCCTCTCTCGCTCGCACCTCTCTCTCTTTCTCGCTCTCTCTTGTTGTGAGTGATAAATGATAAGCGCAATTTGGAACAATTGTTATGAGCAAACGGGAAACACGCAATAAACAGATGGCAAACAAATGAAAATGGCCGCAAAGATAGCGTTAAACCGCACTATTAATAATACTTAGAGTCGGCCCATTGATAAATATTGCTGCAGTTAAAACCAGGCCATAAATGTCTCTAACTACAACAATAACAAATCATGCCGAGCCGAGTAGAAGAGGCGAAAGCTAACTTTGAACAATTTCTGGGCTGTCACAATGCTTAAGTCGAGCCGCATGTCCTGCGGTTGTCCTGCCTGGGAATTGTCTGTCTGTCTGTCTGAAAATTGCGCCCTCTCTCTTTGGGCCTACTTCATGAACTACTCAACTTTGGCTTAGAAAGAGACGACTTGGCTGGCAGGCCATTATTAGATTTTCAGCAAGTGGCTCCGTCCTTGCCCTCCTTCCCCTTCCCCTTCGCGTCCGCCCACAGTGTCGGGGAAATTTTCCTGTTATAGCCACGTCTACCGACTTGGCCCTCCACTTAAGCAGTTTGCGGTTAGTTAGACAGAGAATCTGTTTTGTTTATGAAGTGCAAGTCGCCTGCTCTGTGAAGCAAGAAAAGCGAATGAAATGAATTTCGTTTGGCTCATAAATTGTAATTGTGATTGCACAGAATGCAGTTGTTATACTTGGAATTTATGTGCTGTGAAACCTGCTAAATAATGAACAGACTTCACCTCAGCTTGAGTATCTTGACATATCAATTTGTATATACGTAAGTATAACTAGTATAGACACTGAGCCTATTGTTGCCTCAGAATTAGCGACGCGTAATTCAGGCAGCTGAAATGCCGTACAAAAAAAAAACAACAAAATATATATAAAAAAAAATTAAAACAATGACAGTACCGAGTCATTGTCAGTCAGTCAGACAAATGACAACAAATGAGCGTTTTGAGTGTTGTCTACTTTTCTTGTTTTATTTGTTTGTCGCACAGAAAAATGATAAATGAGCCACAAACTCTGGGAGCGGGAAAGCAGCAGAAGCTCTGGCTGAGCCGGAGAAAAGCCAACCCAGAATAAATGCAAACTCATCGGGCCAGATAAAAAGTCAAGTGAACAAATTATACGCTTTAATAGCAGGTGATTTTCAATCATTTAAACATATACATTGAGTGGAAGGCATAGCAAATAGTTGTTAAGCGTAATTTGCCTAAACAACAGCTTAGGAATTGAATTCTGAGAACAGAATAAAAATCACATTAATTTCACATTAATAAAAACGTTTTTTTTTTTAAAAACAAATAACAGTCTTTTATTTTAAACTTAACAGCGGCCTTGTATAATTGCACTTAAATCGGATTAAAATCAATGTTATTATAATGATGATAATAATAGAAAATTATATGAACTAATAATATTAGTTGAGAAACTGTTAAGGATATATACAATTTGGATATTTGCTCTACCAATTTTATTTGACATTTTCTGAAATTGGTAGTGGAAAGAGAGTATTAAAAATCCCTTGTTAACATGCTGTAAATGCAATGTAAATCGAAATGTAAATGCAATGCAAATCGAATGAGGAAAACGTTTAAAATCACAGAATAAGTCCATAAACTTGATAGTAGCAAGAGAGTATTAAAAATCTCTTGTTAACATGCTGTAAATGCAATGTAAATCGAAATGTAAATGCAATGTAAATCGAATGAGGAAAACGTTTAAAATCACCCAATAAATCCATAAACTTGATAGTAGCAAGAGAGTATTAAAAATCTCTTGTTAACATGCTGTAAATGCAATGTAAATCCAAATTAATAAATTAGACCAGAGATGCCTACGTCTGTCTGTAGCAAACATTTATTCACAGCTATAATACCCCATTTGAATGGGTTACGGGGTAGTTGAAATAAAGTGAACACAATGCGACACGCAAAGGTATTTATTGAGCATTGCTTTACATTACTCAACTGTCAGCGAACATATCAAATAGTCAAAGGCGCAATGTGTGAAATGTTGGAGTGTTGTTGTTGTTGTTGGTGTTGTTAGTGGAGCCTAGCTAATTTGAAAGAGCCATATACCCATGGCAAATACAGTCTCTATTGCATGCATACACGTCTATGATAGAAAGATACATATATCTATCTGTCTCTGTATCTGTAAGTTTGATTTTGTATTTTGACGCTATTTGCGTGTCTATCTGTATGTTCGTCTATCTATTTGTCTGTCCCTCTGTATGTTTAGCTGCTCGACATGCTATTTAAATTAATAATGCCGCAGTTTACAATGGCAGACGGTCGGCCTTTTGTAGCGGCAAACCGGCGACTGTCATTAGACGTATTAGCAAGCTAATTTAACAGATGCACATAGATATACCTAGATGCTTAGATAGATAGATAGATTTATAGAGGACTACCACAGCCAGCTGCCTAATTGTAGCTATTTGAATGCTAATTCAACCCGAAAGCATCGACAAGCGAGTACTTAACATTTCACAACTAAAGTGCATACGATCCATCAAAATGATTACATCAAAGCGAGTTTCATTTTTACACGAAATTATTAAATAAACACAAATAAAATAAACACAATAATAAAGCTGACAGGCGATTGCTCATACGCCATGTAAGACAGACAGACAGACAGACAGACAAGTGACAATATCATATCATTTCTTCATCGACAAATTGACAAATTGCATAAGCATATACAGACTGTTGGCTGACACTGTAGCTAGCTGATCAGCAGCCAAACTGCAGCCAAATTTTTAGCTTATTTCGACTTGGACTTTATACAATTTGCAGTTGTATCTTTTGCGCTGTATCTTTTCTTTGTTGATCGGTGTTAAAGTGTAACACACAACATTAAACAGATGCCTGAGTTGAACGTGACCACAATATAATTACCCGCAGCAGAGTCACATGCGCCACTTGTTGACGCTCTTTGCTCTCTGCTGGGCCCCACTTTTGTTGGTCTTTAAAAGGCAATTTACATGCCCGGTTCGGTTTGGTTTGGTTTTGGTTCGCCGGTGCCCCCTTTGGCCCATAGAGTAGGCCAAGTTACACAAAAACGGCGTTGAAAGTAAAAGTTTTAACACTTTTCATTTTAGAAGTTAACCTCCCGGCTCGTGTGCCGCTCTCTCTATCTCTCTCACACACACACACACACACACACACACTCACTCTATCTCTGTTGCTGCCACTGTGAAGTGTGCAGAGCTCTTTGGCATTATGTGTGGGTCTATTTGCTTTACGTATTAAGCTTGGAGACGTTAAACAAATTATGAAGCGTCTGCTGTCAAATGAAAGTAAGTTTTTTTCCCCTCTTCTTTCCCTACGTCTTCTTGTAGCTACTGTTTAGTTACTGTTGTTGTTGTTGTTTTTGCTTTTGTAATTGTTTTGGACATGAAGAGGCGGTCGTTATGGAGTTATACCATTTATCAAGTTACATGGTATCATGTTTTTTTTTTGGTAGTTTATTTTGATAAGATTTTTTTTAGATTTGGTTGTTATTTCATTTTATTTTGGCGTTATGACATTAATTAGCTTCTTTTTTATTATATTTGTTTGTTCGGGCTGCGGCTTTGAAGTTGCAATATGGCATAATAGAGTGAACTTGTTTGTCAAAGTTATAATACATATGTGAACGAACTTGTTCTTAAGTAAAAATGAACTAGTTAGACCCTTTACTTTAAAAAAATAAAAAGGGGTCTATTAGGTTTGTCAAAATGTGCGTAAGAGGTCGAAGGAAGTCCGGCAGACCACATAAAGTATATATATTCTTGGTCAGCATCACCAGCCGAGCCATGTCCGTCTGTCCGTCTGTCTGTATGAGCGCCTAGATCTCAGAGACTATAAGAGCTAGAGTCACCAATTTTAAAACTGGAGCCTTGAATTTTGGCACACAGGACAAGCATCGGGGTCCTAGTGTATCCTGTATTCATCGCGATCGGATAATAAACTCGGAAGTTATTCAAAACTCAATTTTACTCAGTGTCGGGCCAAAGGAAGAAGAAGAGCATATTATGGGAACTATTAGTGTTACTCTTATTTCCATTTTGAAGAATAAGTAAAGGGTCTCTCATAGTCGACTTCGACTGTAGCCTTTTCGACTGGTTTTGACTAACCTACTGTCTGAATTCATTTGCTTTTCAATGAATTAGAATAAAATACATTTAAAATGTAATCTATTTAAATTTCAAATTCATTATAAATGATTAGTTTTGTATATATTTTAATATACTTTATTTTAGGTACTATTAAACTACTTCTTTGATGTAAGAAGAAAAGCTTTTTTATTAAATAGTTTTTTTGCTAATTAATAATTGTAATCATATTTATTCTTGCCTGATTAAGCGTTTAATCAGAATATGAACCATTTTAACTATTTAATTATTTTATTTTAAATCTAACACTTAAAAAACGGTTGGTTAATTTAATTCCCAAACTTATACTTTAATAGACTGTTAATATACTTTGGTTTAAGCTACTTCTTGACTCGCTAAATAAATAACATTTATTATTTTTGTAGCATACATAAACATTTGTTTCTCTCTTAAGACTTAAGTAAATGGAAATGAAATCTGAGTAAATTGTTGACTCATTTGTAGCCAAGAGTCATGTTTCGGTTGCTTTAAAAACCATATGAATATGTATGAGTGTGTGTTTTGGCACCCTAAGACCATTATGCTGGTAAATCGAGAAACATGGCCAAAAGGATCTAAAACGCACACGTACTCATTGAAGTCATACACATGAGCTTAGTCAACGTACAACTGAGCTGTGGCAAATGTAAATTCATATTTGTACTCCTGCCACAACAGAAGCTGGTTCTCTTTTCTAAACTACCTATCATAATACGTGCTCCATATGCGCCAATAAGCATAATAATGCCTAGACCAAAACCAACAAAATCCGTACACAACAAAAAAAAACAACAACAACAATCGATTCAAAAGACAGGCCAAAGTTGGCCGGGTGTTGTTTTGGTTTTGTCTGGGTTGGGTTGGGTTCTTTCGACCAGGTTAAACGGGCTACTTGCCAAATAACCAATCTGAAAACTTACAAGAGACACTTGCCAAACTTGGTCGGAGATGTGGCGATGCGAGAGCAAAACTGTCTGTCTAAAAACGGAAAATGAGTCCCCAAGGAAATTGCCAAAAATTATGAACTTCAATGATGAGCTGAACTCTTGTTGGCCAGGCCAAAAGCCAAAGCACGCATTTTGTTATTGGCCAAAGCTGTTGCTTTTTGGCGTTTTGGCAATTGTTTGGTTGGAATGGTAGCTTAAAGCGGCTTTAACTGCTCATAAGCATGGCCCACTGAACTGAATCTCTGTCCTCTGCCTGCCGTTTTCATCCCCTCACCTGCTTCTTGTGGTCAGAACAGGCTGACTGTGCTGACTCGGAGATATGACTATGATGGGGTTGCCAGTTAGTGTAATTGTTGGTCTGTTCCTGGTTCTGTTTGCTTTCCTTTGCATTGGCAATTGGGCAAACTGTTGCTGTTTTCACTAGCAGAGCAAACACACCAAGCAACAGACACACTGCAGTTTGGGCCTGGCTTTTGTGCCACAAGGTAGCATCGATTAATGATTGAAGTGCCAAAGGAGAAGGCAAATATTCCACTGAAATATTCTGCTTTGATTCATGTTTCTTAAACTTTAACAAAGAGACTACTGTTAATACTCAAATGTGGTTAAATACTTAATTTAATATTTATTATTTATTTCAATAAAGAAAAACAAATGATAACAGTTTATTAAACTGTAATTAATAATTACTTATACTGTAATGAGTAATGCCAAAAGTGTAATTAATAATTATTAAAGCTTCCAATTATTTATTATTGTATTTAAAATATCTTATATTATTTTTTGAAAATTAATACATTTTAAAATTGTGAAAATATTGAAGTTTAATAAAAGTAAAGTCGTAAAAAGTGCTGTCATAGAAAAAGAAATTTCAGACACGTTTTCTTTACTATTTTTTTTTTTTTTGCTTAGACTTATAAATATAATTTTTGTACTTGCCAAACTTTATGTGAGAACGTGACTGGTTGCTCTCTACATTTAGTCTATAGGGTAAACAACTTTAAATTACAAAAAAAAAGAAAAAGAAAGAGAAAAACAAATAATACAAGAAAAAACAAAATATTTAGTCAGTTGCCAGAGCAAATCTCTATGTTAATCCCAATTGTATTGAAGAGCAAAAAGTAAATATAGAAATAGTCGTAGTCAGCATTTGAGTGGAAAGGAAACTGAAATTAAGCCTGGTAAATTCGCTGTTAATGCGAGTGGATTTAACTTTTGCCATTTGCCGAGTGCCAAAGTGGTAAAGTTTGAAGGTACATAAAATCAGAGGACAGGTTGATAAAATGGTAAATGAAATGCACAGCTTTCATTGGAATTGATAAGATAACAAGTACGACAGCTGATAATGATAATAAGGTGTGAGTTTTACCTTCTTTTTTTTCTTATCTTTTCTGATTTCCTTTCTCACTGACCAATGGCGACAATTTGTTGTCGTCTGCTTTTTTTATAGCTGCAAAGTGGCGTTAAATTAAAGGATGGCTGAGGGACTTGGAGTTGGGTCAGTGCGGTAGCGAGGGCGGTGCGGGGGCGTGGTCATTTCAACGGTTGGACGACCCGCATTCGCTTTATTTTACGCCGTTTTGATTTTTCCTCCCGCACTCTGCTTGGCTCTGTTTGCTGTTGTCGTAAGACTCCATTAAACAATTCAATTAAGAGCTGCGTTTCTGGTATGGGAAACATGGGACATCTTTAAAATGTCAAGCCTGACAGGGGAATGGGGAAGAAGGTAGGCGTAAAGCAATGGGTCAAGTGGGGCAAGCGGGCAACTGGCTGGGAATTAAAACATTTTATGCAAATTTCAATTTTTTTCTTACATTTTCATTTTATTTGCTAGCTGTTGGTTTCTGGTGGCTGCTGTTTGTCCAACGCGTAAAGTATTTACTTTTATTTAACGTATAAAATAAAAGTAACAACAACGAGTCGCAATTAAATAAAAAGCAGACACAGAAGTTGCGCCTAAAAGCTGGCAACAGTAAAAAAAATTATGTTGGGAAAAGGCCAAAGCGGAAATTAAAATATTTCCGGTTTGCTGAAGAATTTTGTAGGCTTTTTTTTTGTTATTTTAGTTGAGGGTGTGGCAGGTTTAGGCAGTTGTAGACATGGTACTTGATTTAAATGCTAATTGATGCGTTAACGTTGTTGTAATTGAAGTTTTCAGAGTCGTGTTGGCCATGCTGCCCATTATAAATGAGTTAAATTATTATTAAATTTAAATCTGACATAAATTAGCTATATTTCTTACAGAACTTATGTGTTGAAGAGAGAGAATCAAGTATTCCAAATCCTTGTAATCTTTTTCTTCAAATTATTAATATTACATCAATTTTAGCACAACTCCCACTCTCTCCCTCTCTCTCTCTCTCTATCTCTCTCTCTCTCTTATCATGAAACCTCTTATCAAAGTATTTACTACTTTTAAATATGCCATGAACATTTTATTGTGTCGAGTCTTGCGTTTGCCTTAAAATGCCATCAAGTCGTTCTCAATTTTTATGTCTTCTAATCCTGTCGTTATATTTATCATTGCTCGGGTTTCTATCGCCGGGCCATCTATTTTGTAGCACAGGACATTGCATATAAATGAACAATAAATAGTTTGAGGGCGTGGCGAGCGTCATAAAAATTGCAATTGGGAGCCAACGTAGCGTATACGCAACATGCAGAAAGCGACGGCATCCTTAGACGCTGGCAGGCGAAGTTCTTAACGGTTTTGTGGCAACTTGATAGCAAAGTTATGACAAGGATTTATGAAGTATGCATTCAAAATGAGCATCTAGGCGACTCACAGCTCTCCGGCCATTGACAAGATGTGCAACAATTTTAAAGCTGGAACTTTAAAATGCACACACATGTTCACAAAATGTTGCACACTGTTTCTGTTTGTCGACGACCCTCAAGACGTTTGTCTTTCCCACGTTATTGGAGCAACAAAAACAACAACATTTTTATGTATTTTCCCAGTTGTCGTTTTTGTTGTCATTTTGTTTGCGCTGCTGTTTGTTGTCTTTCTCACTCTCTCTCTCTCTCGCTATGTTTGTCTCTGTTTGTTTGTTATTCCCAAATTTGTTTGCATACATACAATTCCTCAGACAAGCCGCCGACAAAGATGTTGGCAACGTTGTTGCCCACCCACACTGCCACATTGCCCGTGGCAAGCAACAGCCTTGTTGTCTGTCTGTCCATGTGTTACGTGCCACCTTTTTTGGCGGCGCCGCACACACAAATTCGCATATAAATCAGCGTCACATTTGCGTTTGCTCCATTTTATTCCTCGCTTCTTTTACCATATTGACACCGCCATATGTAAACATATCGTTATTTGCCCATTTACCCCATTCGTTGTGACAAAGACAAAACAACAAACCACCAGACGAGACTCTCACTGGCGGGCACATACATGGTTTTGCCTAGCCTTGTGGCTGTTTAGTATCTCCAGCTAATGGGAGATACATGTGGTTTCATGTGGTTGCAGTTTAGGCCAAGACTAAACGGTCGGTCCCCGCACACACAGGGATACCACGCTAATGTCAAGAAATAATTGAAGAGAATAGCCGGCAACTTAATCTGACTATTTAAAGTGTTGAAGTCATGAGTCACTTGAAAGGAACTGTTCTCTACTCTTTGCACTTTAATGTGTAATGTCTGATATATGAATAACAATGGAATAATGTCGACATTCTAAAACTAGCTAATATTTCACTTAAATACCCTTTGTCAACAAGTAAGAAGGATAGAAGGATACCACATACTTTATCTGAAATACTTAAGTATGTCCAGCACAGCGTGTGCTTCCAAAAGTCCATAAGGAATCTAATATAATTGAAGATAAGTTGGCTCATTTTCTCAATGTTTACTTTAGATCTCTGTTAAAATTTCAAATATATTTGACGCAAATATATAGATATATTAAAGTAATTACTTATTAGCTAGAGTATGAGAAAAAAACTTTAAGTATGTATATTAATTTATTAATCTTATTTTATTCATATTTATTATCTGTCACCTACAAGTTTCTTATTTATTTTATTATATTTGTATATTATAGTTATGTTTATTATTTTATGTTTTATCTTCTACTACGAGTTGAACTTATTTATTTATTTAAATTAATTTAGTAACATTATTATTATTATTTATGAGATCTAATCAGCAGCGAATTGTGTGAAAATAAGTTAAAGATAAGTTTCTCTTATATAATAATTACACTTTATTATAATTAATATTATATTATCACTCTATTATTGTTTAAGATCGATTGACTGTCTCTACATCGCTAAATTTAAAAGGAAACTGCGGGAAGATAAATTGTAGACAAGAATCTAAATATCACTACAATCTCAGACGTTCGAAAGGAATTGCGGTAAAAGATATAAAAGGTTAATTTCTCATGTATTATTTATGTTTATGTATATTATTATTATTATTATTATTATTATTATTATTATTATTATTATTATTATTATTATTATTATTATTATTATTATTATTATTATTATTATTATTATTATTATTATTATTATTATTATTATTATTATTATTATTATTATTATTATTATTATTATTATTATTATTATTATTATTATTATTATTATTATTATTATTATTATTATTATTATTATTATTATTATTATTATTATTATTATTATTATTATTATTATTATTATTATTATTGTTATTATTATTATTATTAATATTATTTATTTTATTTTTATTATTATTACTATTCCATTTATTATTATTATATTATTACCTTATTATTATTTAAAATCCCTTTTATATTTCTACATCAAAAGCTGACCCCCTTAGACCAGTGTCAATTCCTGAAGCCCTCAAAAGGTCAGACAGTGTTAACTACAAGTAAATCCCATGTTGACTACTGCAGTTTAACCTCCGCAACCTGAAGGTCCTTTGACGAGATGTTCGTTGGGAATATCCCAAAGCTATCTTTTACACCACATGAACCTAAATCCCGTCTCCGGTTTGTAGTGTCTGTGGCTCATTATAAAAAGCGCGCACTGTGACAGACACATGATAATATTTTATACACACGATGAGCTCGATTTTCTTTTCATTTTCTTTCCATTTTCATTTTCATTTCGGTAATAGCGCCACTCGTTTACTTGACAATTTTCATGTGAACTAGCTACAATTTTTCTTCGTCAGCCTGCGGTGGCACGTGGGTTGGTTTAAAGGGGCAAAGGATGCAGCAACAGCAGCAGCAACAGCAGTGGCAAGTGGCAGGTGGCAAGTGGCAAGTGGCAGCAACAGCAGCAGTCGGGACCTCAACGAACCTGGCTTGCCTTATGCTTGCTGTGGCTGCCAACTATCAACGAGTGAAAAGATTTCTACAGACACTCAACACACACACACTCAACACACACACACACACACACACATGCTTACAGAGCACAATAACAACAAAGTGTTTGTGGGGCAGGAACTTAAGCAGGAAACAGGAAAAGCAAGTTCCACCATTTTTGTCTGTGCTACGTGACGTCTTTCTCTTGAGACGTCACAAGATTTATTGTATGCAAGTTATGTGGGTGTATTGTTTGCACAACTGTACCAACTGTGTGTGTGTGTGTGTGTGTGTGTGTGTGAGTGTGTTTTACAAAAATATGCAAATCGGTTTTGCACTGCTGACGACTTCTTTCCCAGCAGCAGCAGCTGAAATGTGCTTAAAATCTGCAAAAAATTTAGATGCTGTCGATTTTTTTAACATACCCTATATTAATGAAATAAGTTAGTAGGGTATGATGACTTGAAGTGCAGTGTCATTCCTACTCTAAGATTAAAGATCAAATATGTTGTTGGGCAAATCGAATTTATCCTTTCTTTATTTGTGTAATTGTTTTGTTATATTCACATTTCCTTCAAAGAAAGAGTATCTATTATTAACTATGAGTATTCAGTATATACTCTACAGTATAACCTATAAGTATCTAGCATTAATTATCTAAAAACTTGCTTAATTTAAATTTGTGTACAGGGTGCCATTTGATCGATCAGTCCCTACTGTTTAATATTCCTGTTATTTTCATTTTGCAGTCACACCTTGACAATTGTCCTATGTTGGGCTGGTGTGTGTGTGTGTGTGTGTGTAAGGGCGTGTGACTGTGTGTATGGCATTGGACTGGCTTGTTATTGCACCTTGCATATTTTCACCTAGCTACGTGTATTTGATTTGACTTTATCTCCCAATGCTCCGATTACTCTCACCCCTATTGTCCTATGATCAATTTAAATGCACTTTTCATGACTGGTCTTTAACTCAGCTTTCTGTTGTTCTCTTCTTTCTCTCTTTACTTAACTTTGAGTGCCTTTTGGCTTTGTTTATGTGTTCTGTGCAGAACATAAAAGTGCCATTAAAATGGTCACATAATAACAACAATTACTAACCACGTTTATCCTCAACACTCTTTTTTAGAGCAGACTTTTGACGAGCGTTTAGAGAAACTCATTAAGTATGACATGTAGAATTATTCTTTAAAAATAATTTAAAATTAAAAGTAATAAACTAAATATCTAATTAAAATTATATAATAAGTTTTAAATGCATTTTTTTTAACCGGTTAAAAAACCTATCAATTAATTGATATTATGTTGGCATTCTATTTAATCTTTATTTAATACGTCACAAATGTATAATCATAATCATCATCAAGTTATTCAAGATTGTCTTTAATATTATTAAAGATCTTCGAATAGAATTTGATATAAAATTAAATTAAACTGATTAAAATACATTTTCTAGTACCTTAGAGTATTTCGATATTGGCTTGATTAAAATTTTCAGCTATATATTATTCTTTTTTGCATTTGCCTTTTCTCTTTGGCACTGCAAATGGCAGCAGGTCGGTTAAAGTCGAGCAGGTAACTGGCAGGACTGCTAACGTTTTAACATCTTCTCAGCCTTTTAAAATAAGCCTTTATGTCTGCAAGGCGCTTAATAGAAAATTAAAAAGGTTGAGCTATAAAAAATTAAAATTAATTTCGTGACGTTTGACCAGAAACGAAAGAAAAAGAGACTGAAAATCAATTGGGTTTTGGTTGGAAATACGTAAACGGTTCCAAAAGCACTTTAAGCCTGACCAGAATTTACTTTAATTAAGTGAGGATTATTATTTAATATGTTTAGCCTTTTTTTATGAGTTCCTTTGGCCTATGGCTCAAAACGAAACTTTTAAAAATGCTGAACTTGGAACACACACAAAAACGCAAAGTGGACAACCAAATTGCAGTTGAACGACGCGTCGGTGGGTGCTGCTGCATGGCAAACACATTCAAAAACCACAACAGCCACTTCCGCGAGCGCCACAACTTGCCACTTGCCCCCCGCCCCCCCTCGAGCCACGCCTCCTTTCGAGCGGTCGCTGGGCCAAAAAAAAAACAGAAGAGAACAACAGCAACGCCAGCAAAAATGTTAAAAACAGCTGGTAAACACACAAAAAGGACACAAGTACACACACAGACACACACACACAAATCTATATATGTATGTGTGTGTGTGCGTCGTGTCAAGCGCCTAAATGCAGCTTAGCATTTAAAGCGCTTTTCAAATTTGCGCTCGGGGAAATGTTCGGCGGCTGCTTTTGCGTTTTAGTTGGTTGGTTAAATTTTTTCGTGGCCATCGCCGTTGCCTGGCATTTATTTTGGCTGTGAAAACTGTTGCCCTGGATATATGTATCGCATGTACGTACGTATGAAGAGTGGAGTGTTGGTTAGTGAGAGGGGTAGGTGGCTTGGGACTGACACTAAAAGCAGGTAACTTGGGAGTTAATGCTATGCTACTGTTAATTTTGCCAGTGACAAGTTCATTCTCATTCACATTTTCCCATTTTACCACTTTTGTTAATTTGCCTGGCCGTTTTGTTGTTACTGTTATTCTTGTTGCCTGTGTTTCTGACTGTGTCAACTTCCAGCGGGAAAACTGAACGCTCTAATGAACTAGAGTTGGTAACAATTAACAGGCAAAGTTGAGACAGCATTAATATATTTTAAATATTAAATATTTATAATAACTATGAAAATGTAAGCTTTATATTTTGCTTATAAATTCTTTTAAAATTCGTTTTAACTGGAAACAAATTTCATTATTGACGCTGTAAAGTCAAAACATTTTTACACATTTTTATTTTGCCGTCAGCTTAGCCCCACTGAACTCTTGACCTCCAAAAGAAGGTGAAAAGTTAGGAACGAGAGGTCGACATAGTCAGAGCTTGCCACATTGCTTGTTGGCTGTTGCAAAATTGTTAAATAAATCAAAATCAAAATCACAGACCCTCAAGCCAGCTGCCAAGCAAAGTGCCAATTGCATTGCCAAGCAATTGGAAACGATGCAAGTGAGGCAAAAGGATGAAAGGGGGGGATGAAACCCACATAGTGTATAGTACACTTGTCGAGGGGGCAAGTGTTATTGATGTGCTTTTAATTGAGGTTTATATGGGTGTATGCATGTCTGTGTATATCTTTGTGTTGTCGTTGTTGTTGTTGCCGTTGCCGTCATTTACAGTATCTGTTCTGTGGCATATGCAGCATATGTCTCGTTCCCATGTCTCATTCTTCTGTCTCGTCGACTGTCTCGTTGCATGTCAAATCATTTAACTCATAACGAAATTTTATTAGTGCTTCAACAGGACAACAACACTTACCGGCATTCGTACTATGTGCCAGGCAAATCAAAATGGCCAAATTGATGGACCAAAAAATGCCAACAAATCCACCTCCGACTCCTCCGACGCCATCTCCCCTGTGGCCATAACGTTGTCGTCGTCTTCCTCGACGTTGCTGGATATTTTTGCAATTTTTTCCAGGCATTTGCAGATTTGTTTCCTTTGCAATATCGTTATCTGACTGTTGATTGGAAATACCCAAATCCAGATTGAGCCTCAGCTGCTGCGATTGCTCCACATATCTCTCTGTAGCACTTGTGTGCATCTTGTTGTTGCTGTAATTGTAATTAAATTGAAATATTCACATAAAATTAGTTTCAAGTTTAATACTTTAATACTTTATGCTGTCATAAGCCCAGCAAGAGTGTCAAACCACAACGGGCAAGACAATCGTGAAGGTTTCCCTCTTCCATACTTCCCTAGGCATAATTTTTATGTAAGTGCTGCAAGTTTCAAAACTTATTTTTTTAGTTTTATGCATTTTTCTTAATTTATGCAAAGGCTGCCCCCCACAGCATCAACAGCAACGTCAAAAGTTTTCGTCCTAAAAAATGGGCGGAAAAGGAATTAAAGTTTATGGCAAAAGTTTAAGTGGAAAACGGAAAAGGGTCAGCTAAAAAGTATCTAATTGAAAAAGAATTGATGGATCTCTTAAAAACAAAATATGCTATGCATTTTAATATTTTTTAAACATATACAGTTTTCAATATTGTGTGTTACAATAGAATGTTTTACTCTACCAAATTAAATGAATGAAATATTTCTAATAACTATAAATTAGTTAAAATATTAGTTAAATATGATACTATTTAATTTGTATTCTTTTCACGCTTTTAAATGGCCTATAAAGTTTTGTTTCTAACAGCTTTAAGTTACTGCAAAATCCCATTGATTTCGAAATATAGTAATAGCTAATATAGACATTCATAAAGATTCGCATAAATTTGGGATTGTAATTTGGTTGTCAGACATGAATGAATGAAACCTATTTCAATTTGGCTGCTGTTTCCCAGGTGTCTAGGGATTCCCCGAGTTCAGCCAACAACAGTTGAGGCAAAAAGTTGATATTATTTAGATTAATGAACAGCCGACAAAATGACAGACAATGTGACAGACGGCCACTCGCAACGGATTCGCCTGTCAGAATGCGTTTTCAGCTTGAGTGAAAAATGATTTGAATGAATGCATGAACGAATGAACGACTGAATGAATGAATCGTTTGTCCAATGAAATGTTGAAAACTGTGAGGTTGAGCATATTTCTCACATTATTATCGAATAACGCGAATATCGTAGAACAATGCGAAAGGCAGAATGCAATAATTTAAAACAAATTAAACATTAATTAGCATGGCGTGTGCATTCAACTTAATCAATGTTTTTTTACGCCTTAGGTGTTAATAATATATAAGCATCTGTTGTTGCTATTCTGATTGTTTTTCAACCAAAGTGTTGATTGCCTCCGGGTAACAACAGAAGCCGTCGTTGTCCGGGGATAATTACGTTCATTGCAAACACAATGCCATAAATAAATATTTAACCAATGTGTCAAATGTGGCGTCTGATGAACATATTAAAAACAAGTCTATAAATAAGTATTGTAAAATATAATATAAATGATCTTTGGGATATTGAAATGTTAATTGAATATATATAGTTTAATTAATCACAGAACAGAGGTCAATGTCGTGAATCTTCTATAAGGTAGATCATGAAATTGTAGATTATAATGCCCCCAATTATTTATTCTTTGCAGTTTACAGAAATATATGCAGGATGCCTTTTATTAAAATCTATTTGAAACACAACAGTTATTTATTTTAGATTCTTCTTCTCATTGACATGAACTTTCTCTGAATAAATCTAATAATATTTAAATTTTATATGATATGTTTATGACCTTAACATTATTTGCCTGAAATCCTTTTATACGAAACAACATTTAAAATTTTGTAACATTTTTCACGGGCTTCTGAATGTAAATAACAACTACAAAGATTTCAAAATTCTGAGTGCTTTTAAATTTAATGAAATTCTTTTGTAATCATAGTACCTTTGATTTTTTAATCGTTGGGATCTAGGATAAAGTTTCTATTTAAATTTAATTGTACTGTTGTACACATTTAGATAACATCTCGAACATAGCTCTAAATTATTTCCAGTTAACCTATTTTTCTTCCTTTGAAGATTTCCATAATTTCGTGAATTATTTGTTAAAAAGCATGCCCAGACAATCAGGTAAAAATATGAGAAATATATAAATTAATAGTAGATAATAACGTAAGAATAAAAAAAAAACAGGTCCCGGACCAGCTGCGTATACACTGCCTAGCACACTTGGGTTTGAGAAATGCGATGCCCGTATGCGTAGGGGACCTCAGTATTCTTTTGGCCACAAACCGGCTTTGCCGGCTCTAAAGAAACATGGTCCTGGGCCGGCTGATTATCAAATTGGGCAGATCACTCGTTTTGGCAGTGCCAAGGGACTTGAATTTTCGATGCTACGACGAGGACAACTCAACAAGCCGAATACTGTGCGTTATGATTGAAAAACTGTTAATGTGCGAGGGTGAAACAATGCTCTTCGAAAAGTCAGAATATTCAGATGGATCTTAGATAGTTGCTATCATTAGTTACAAATTAAAGTGATTTGCATTTAAATTGATTCCGCCAAGTGGCACATACTACATGTGACATGCAATTATCCAACAGCTGCGGCAACGGATATGTGTCATCCATAATCTGACAATTATCTATTGTCAAATGTTGTCAGAGGGTGGAAGGGCGGGACAAGGAACTGAGCCTGGTCACTGAAGTGACACTCGGCACTTTAAGAGAGTTTAAAGTGCACTTGAGTTGTTTGGCTTTGTGTCTGGGCCATAATGAAGCCGCCACAGTCGTTGTGGCATTAAGTTGCCAAGCTTTTTAAGTAACTTACTTTTCTGACTGACTGACTGACCGACCGACCGACCGACCGGCCAAGCTGAAGTTCTAAGTCAGAGCCTGTTATTTTCATGCTTGTAATAATCACACAGTAAACAGGCAACGGCAGACAACCGTGGAGCGGTGGCAGGGGGATATCAGGGGAGGGATGTAGCTTGCCTTTGGCCGTGAGAACGCAGCTGAAAGCAAAGAAAGGGCTGCAGCTAACTGCATGCTTCTCTTATTGCTGTTGCTGTTGTTATTGTTGTTGTTGTTGTTACTGGCCGCAAGTTGTAATTGCAACGTCAACGTAAATGCACAGCACGAGAGAGCATCTGAGGAATTTCACGGATGTGCGATGTGCGATGCGTGCATTTTGCAGATGGCCTGCTTGGAATTGGACACTTGGATTGGACTGAAGACTGAGACTGGGCGCGCTTGGGCAAAACTGATAAGTGAGCAAGTGACCAGTGCTGGACATCACGTACACATTGCACAAACACTCTGGCACACACATACAAACACACATACACTGCAAGATAAAATGACAGCATCAAAAGTATCATTTATTTGAAATACCTCTGCGAATCTTTGTAATCAGTTTTAATTGTTCTTCGACAATTTAATCACATTTTATTTTAGTCAAATTTACAATTTTAAAATATTATCATTAATTTCATAAATATATTCAAGAGTTGATAAACAAAACTACAACATTTATTTTTTGAATGAAGAAAAAAATAAGGTATTAAATTTTATATAAATGCCAGTCTCCTCTGTTATTTGTTCTATCGATAGTGCCAAACACACTGAGAAGAAAATAACAGTATCTGGTTATTTAAAATATTTGATTTAACACAGCGAATCTGTCATCATCTCTGTGATATTTTGTTTTGCTCTATGAAAGCTTTTAACTAAATTTAATATAGTTTTGTTGAAATAATGAGATACATTTGAAAAAAAATATCAGAAAAATTGTATAAATAAATTTCATAAATATAGAAGAATGAGTAGAAGCCCGAATCTAAGTAATTTCAGTTTTAATTGCGCTTCGGTTGATTTTAAATATATTTTATAAAATTTAGTTCACCTTGAATACGATAAATTTGATTGAAATATCTGAAAAAAAATATAAAAATTGCATAACATTGGAAAAAAAATAAAAAGAAACGAATTTATATAATCATATCAATAACAATTTTAAATTCGTCTTGATAGCTTTTAAATATGTGTAATATCATTACATTTAAATAAATTTATAAATAAATAAATGTGAGTAACATTAAAGAAAAAGAAGATAGACTTTTAATAATAATAGCCAACTGAATATACAACTATTGACAGCTATTACCAATAGCAATTTATGCAATAAAGGGCTGACTGATTGTCAACACAGGAATGTCTTTTTTTCACAGTGCACACATTTGATTACATTTTCGTTGGACTTGGCTGGCCTTCTCCTACCTCAGTCTCAGTCTCAGTCTCATCCACATTCACATTCACATCCTCGGCCTCATCTTCAATCGCGCGTTGTTCGCTTGGGGCCAGGCCAGCAGAACCTGAAGATTTATCTGCACGCGTTTATTTTAATGTTACGTTCTGGCATCTTTTTGCCATGGTCTCTGCTGTTTGGTTTTTGGTTGGGTTAAGCAGCCGCTTTCAATGCATTGGCCAGTGTCTTTGTCTTTATGGCCAGAACGACGGCTGATGCTTTTGCTGTTGTTGGCCAACTTCATCATCATCGTCCTGAAAGTTGTGGCATGCCAATGGTACGTGGTACGTTGACCGCTTGGAATGTTGATTCATCTGCTTGGCAGCAACTTCTTTTATGACTCCACTTGTTCTTTATGTCAATCAGTGGATGCAGGCAGCGGCAGCATCAGCATCAGCATCAGAAATGCTGCTCATCGTTTATGGGCCATCATCACAGAAGTAATTCTTGGACCAGCCTCTGATGTTGCTGCTGCTGCTGATGCTGCTGCTGCTGCTGATGTTGCTGCTGCATTTGGATGTGCTCGTAACTATTTTTAGTGCATATCGCTTTCCTATTCTATTCTTAACTTGTTAGATGCGCAATTTGCAGGCCCTTACGCCATAATGGGGCAAATTACCTTTAAGTGCTGCTGTTGCAGTTGCCCTTCTCTGGACTTGTTCTGCCATTTGGCATTTATAATGCGTTCTTCGTTATTTTTAGCACGATCTTGCAGCCAGACTTGGCATTACATGATCTTATAAACTTAATTACAAGTTTAGATTGCTGCCAGGCGCATCAGTTGTAGTTGTGGTTGGGTAATTGTAAATGGGCATAGTTAAGTGGCATAGAATTTAATTGCATATTTAAATAGTGGCTAAACTTAACTATTGTCCGATTGACTCAACTCTTCAAGCTTGTCTTGTCCATATCATCCAATCAAATCCATCAAAGCCATCACATGCAATGACCACCCGCTGCGTATACTTAATATGCCGCAGATCAAGTTCATTAAATGTACTTTGGTCAATCAAGGAAATAACCTCAAATATTAGTTATGTGTGTCGGTTAATTTGACAATCGGCCGCTGGCAATTGATTTGCGGTAGAACCCAATTGACGTGCACGCGCTGAGAGCTGAAAGGGTCATTACTATTTACTATGTATAGACCTGGTCTATGGGAAGTGGCACAAAAGGCACGAATTGTTGCCTGACCTCACACGTAATTAATTTTTTTTTGTTTTGTTTAGATTTTAATTGATTATCGTAGCTGCTTCATTTGTTATTGATAGACTGTGACAGCTACTTACGAGTGCGAGTCGAAGTTTATATCGTGTAATGCGAATTCCTTAGCTTAGCCTCCCCTTGGTGACAGACCCAATGTTGACCCTCGGAGCACGTGACTCGCTTTGCTGATTTGCCTCACACTCGACACCCGCAAAATTGCGCTATCAACTATTTTATGACTCAAATTAAATTTTGCTATAGTTAAAAATTTGCGCGTTTAATTGACCAAAAACACAATGAATATGGCAAAAGAGTGAAAAGAAGAGAATCATTTTCGGCCACATATTTTATTTCAATAAACAAACCAATTGACTGACCCAATTTTATTAGATTTCATTTTTTTAACCAGTAATAGATACAAAGTTAAATAGCGCTGTGGCTAGGTTTATATATATTAAACCAATTTTCCATTAGGCAACAAATCTTATTTAAATTTTGAGTAGTAACATTCACCTTTCGTCAGCTCAAATTTAAGCCTCATAAATAATCAAGAAAACTCTCAACTTAAAGCCAAAGTTTACGTGTGTCCAAAAAGGCAACAAACCCGAAAATAATTTCATCTTCCTGTTGCTGCTGCTTCTGCTGCTGTTGCTACTCAAAGAAAAAGTAGAGCAATGGCCAACAAAAAAAGCTCGTCACGTATACGGCAACAACACCAATAACGACAACAACAACAACAACAATAACAATAACAACAACTAAGTATAATAAAAGTGCATTCACATTTTGAAAGTAAAGCGAGCGAACTTTTAATGTATTGTCAATGATGGGGGGGAATGGCGAATGGAGCAGAAGCAACGCACGCAGTCCTTAAAGCTACACATACTGTCGTATCTTAAAGATACATTTGTATCTTTAAGATACATTTGTATCTTATAGATACTTTTGTATCTTAGAGATACATTTGCATCTAGCAGCGTTGCTAAGCTAGCGATTTATGTGTTCCGCATTGCTTTAGACATGTGCGCGAGAATTCAGCACACAAACTCCAGTCAATTACTTCATTATGCCTTGTTGGGTTCTGAAATACCCCTCCCTCTCTCGCTGCCATCACCACCCCGCTCATTCACCAGCATTGCGGTTGGGTTTCGTCTCGTCGCGTCTCGTCTCGTCGCGTTGTCTGCGGGCTGTCGTTTGTCGTCTGTCATCAGGTGAAAGGCAAATAAAATGTCAATTTGTATTGCCAGTTGTGTCCCTTTTTGTGTGCTTGTTGTTTGGATACCTTATTATTCATACGCATATTACACATTCAGATTTTATTCATCCCTCGCCCACCCATATCGACGGCAGGCAGTCGTCCTTTTTGTGTCAATAATCATTTACATGTTTATCTAATTTAAGCGGATTTGTGGCAGGTTTATTCCCAACCTTAAAGCTACCACCAGAAACGATTCCGTCTTCAGACTTTAAGTGTGCAGAATTATTGGCGACAAATACGAGTATGTGGGACACACAGATACACACTCATACACTGAAAGAGGAAGATACTGTTGCGATGCGCTACTTTAAGTTCGTCTGGCATCCAAGGCGAACCCATAAAATGATATAAATTTCGCTTTTTGGTTTTCAGCTGCCGCTGCTAAACGAGTTGATGACCAAGCCACAAAAATTTCAGTAACGTTGTAAATCGAACACCCAACAGAGTACAAACCAAAAAAAACCCAAAATGCGACCAATGCCAATCGGGCAACTTTGTAGTTGTTGCTGTTCTTGTTGTCGCTGTCGCTGTTGCTGTTACTGTTGCTGTTGCTGTCACCGACGTCATTGCAATGTTATAGCTGCAATTATTGTTATTTCCGTATGGGCAAATTTCATTCTGTCACCCAGTGCCAAAAGCAACAAAGCAAACATCCCGTTCAAATATTGTATGTCCATAAAGGGTGTTTCTCGGTATCATATTCATAAAATTTTTGATTGTTACAACAGCTGCTCTAGTATACTGAAAACAAATCAGTTTTGTTGATAGTAGCAAAATGTAATTAAAAATAATTGTTTAATGTCATCAGCAATATTTCGCGACTGTTAAATATTTTTATTAATATTTTAACAAGTTTTTCTAATATGAATATGTATGAATACTCATACATATGTTAGCATCGATATCTTAATTTATGTTAAACTGAACTCCTATATTGATAGTATTTTGGACATTAAATCATTTGCATATTTCTTACATAAAAATAAGTAAAAAATTGCGTCGACTGCATATAAGGCGAATTCCATAAAGATAGTTTAAACCTGTTTTCGATTTGTATTGATCAAACTTAAAATTAGTTCTGATTAATCTGTAAGCTCTGCTTTTTATTTTCATATATAGTAGATAAATAGTATTTAGTAAATACACTTTAGATTTGCAGCTTCATTTTGTCATGCATTGCCATATATTTTTCAAAAGAAAAGACAACATTTCAGCAAATTTTCAGCGTTCTGACTGCAATCTTATCATTGTCTATCTTCTTGTTTAATGTGTATCTTTTTGTGTATTTTAGTTGTGTGTGCCTATCTGTGTCTATGCCTGACACGTTCTACGCTTGACATTTGTTGGAAGTGTTTGCTGAGCAGTTCCCCGCAGACTGTTTATGGTGTCGCCTCTTTGACCAGCTGGCAAACGCCTTCAAAATTTGAGCTTATTTGACACAAAATTTGATGTGAGTTCTTTTCGTGCTCCCTCTGCCACAAAATGCAAATTGTGCGCCAGCCGAAAAGGAAGGAAGGAACAGAAAGGAGAAGGGGAAGGGGAAGGGTCTTTGTTTACGCTATAACAACTTTTGGGCCTGAAAAGTTGGGTTGTCTTGTTATGAGTTTAGTTTCCAGCAGATACTTACAACACTCTTGTGCCACTTGCCACTTGGCTACATGAAGCGCAACTATGGCAACAATTTGTAGCCAAAATCAAACAACCAAAAGAATGTTTCTGTATATAACTACTGAAAAGATAACTGCAGTTTCTGATTGTCCTCTGCATTCAATTGAGGTCAAATACGGTTGGGGAATTCCCCAATTGCTGTTGATTCTGTCCATTGGAAAATAGTTGAATAAATCCCAATGACTGCAGCTTTAAGTTAGATTAATCCCACATAAGTTTTATGTATATACTACAATAGATTACAGATTTTGAAAAAATAACAATAAATATTATTTTAAAAGTTTAGCTGTAGTTATGGTAAAAGCTTTTAGATTATTTTTATTAGTTTTCACTTTTTAAATTAAGGTGTAAATCTGAGAGAACGATTCTAGATAACCTTTACTCTAGCTGTGATATGTAGGAGCACCTATTTTATTGCTTTATTCATCATGTCTCCATTTTCACCAATATTAATCTTATGATTAAGAGCAGTTGTAGTTTGTGAAAGCATCAACTTGTCAACAACTTTTTAACTTGATTCTCTCGACCTTTTTTTTTACCTTTCGAATCCTTGCCAAAACTTCGCCTTCTTTTATTCTGCTCTCATTTCCTGTCTCAAGTGAACTGCAACTCGTAATTTCGATGAGCTTCTCGGCGGAGTACAAGTACAGTTAACAGCTGTTCATTGGCCTTTTATCACGATGTCGATGCCGGAGTCTGATGTGTATTTCGCACAGTCACTTCTGGCAACGGCTTCCACCTCAAGTTCAACATCAACATCGATTAACAGAAACTCACGCCTTAGCGCCAATTTAGCGTTTAGCTTAATGGCCAATCATAAATTGTCAAAATGTGTGTAGACACAACAAAAACATAAAGAAAACAACAATAATGCTCATAAAGTGGAGCCGAAACTAGTACCCCCATCACAAGTTCAACGCAAACCACAAAACATAACGTATTATTAACGTTTTTATACATTTTGAGATATTGTTGTTGCCGCATGATTAATGCTGGCAATAAATGCGAAAAACCCGGCACAACAAACAAAGTGAAATGAAATGCACACAGATGAGTCAAAATACAGAAAACAAAAAACCAAAAAAAAACAAAATTAAATCGAAGTCAAAATCGAGGCTGGGCTAACAGCTCGATTGCCGCTTTTTCGATCGATATACGAAATAATCAAAATTGAGGCCGCAACGTGCGAAATCAGAAATATATTTTACAGGTTCGCGAATTTCTAAAAACAAATTAATTAAAATTACACGTACGTGTCGAAGGCTGCCCCACCGCAACGTCAGTGGCTGCTGGCCATTTGGGCCCAATGAATTTTCATGGCTCTTTCGGTTATCATTATTGCTATTGCCATTCTATGAGTGTGTTTTCAATTGTGTGAGTTCAAAACTTAAACATTTCAATGCTGACTAACTACTAAATGGCGCCGCAAAGTCGCGTAATTAGTTGCGCAATTTGCCCGCTTTTGGTCAGTCAGTAAGTCAATCAGTCAATCAGTCAGTCAGTCAGTCAGTCAGTCAGTCAGTCAGCTAGTCGTTTAGTCAGCCAGTCAACTTAGTTAGTCTCTTAGCATCATCAGCAGGTGATCTAAGCCGACCTGAGTTGACAGAATTGACAAATTCCAAAATCATTTGCCAAAAATAAAACACATCATTTGTTTTAGCCATTCCAAAGAATCATTTGAATGCTCGTTTGTTCGTTCATTCATTCATTCATTTTTTTTAAGTATTATAAATGCCGATGTCTTCGTGCGCTTTATTATGATTTTAATTTTTAATTTTAATAACCAAAATCACATGCAAACTGGTTCTGACCAAAGATAAACAACTCAAGAGACACTTGTGAAATTCTCGCTGCGCTTCCAACGCAACTTAACACTAGAACTTAAAGAGTAAATAAATTTAAGTTTAAAAACAAAAGAAAATGTCGTGTAAATGCCGCATTTCTGTTGAAATTCACAATATTTGATCGCGCATCTGTAGCCAAAGCTGTTTTCTCTGCAATGTCGTCAATGGGCCACAGATGCGTCAGCAAAGCTGCCTCAAAGTGTCACCGGAAATGCGATAAAGTTCCCCAACGACAACTACATACAACAACAATTATGTCAATAAGCGGAGCAGACTTTGCAAATTTCCTAGATATTGAGAAAGGTGCGTCAATGCTTGGCTAACCCATTATAGTTAAAAGATTTGCCCTCGTATCAAGATTTAAGTGAATTCCCATAGTAATAAAATTAATTATCTCACAAAAACGATTTTATATACTAATAAACAGTTAAATTCATATTAATTTTAAGCAACGGAGAAAGCGAATGAATAATATAATATATATATATATATAAACGGCTTAGCCGAATCATATTTAAGAATTATGATACGCTATAAACATTAAGAAATCATCATTAAATAGTAATCAAGTTCAGAGCTTACTCAAACATTGAGTAAATGTTCGAATTGAATCAAAATATTTATTAAACGTCATATTACTTTACTTTTGCCTAGCATACAATGCGGTGATTTCAATAATTGATACCTGTTTCATTTAAAGACCAATTGAAAAACTTTGACTACCCTGCAGGCATGAAGCAAAGGCTATTTAAATTTATGGCCAACGAATCCGCCTATCGGTGATCTATTTAATTTTAATACTACTATACGGGGGAAAATAAAAATATCAAAATGAAACACAAATCAAATGTATCTCTCTGTGTACATATTGGTAACAGCGACTGGGCACAAGTTTTTGGTAGCTTCAATGCGCCGTTTATTTTGTTTTCATTAAAACTTTGCATTTATTTGGACAACTGCGACGAATGTCAGTCTGTTCAGTCGGTCAGTCAACAAGTTTTTATATTTATTTACGCAGCAGAACAAATATGCAGGCACTTTGAAAAAAAGGCAAATTGTATAATCTGAATACTCGTATAATAAAGAACATACATATGTCTCATTTCATAAGTTTAATAATGATTGCATGACTTGCAAAAAAAATCTCTCTCAGCACTTTCATAACATTCAGAATCACTGAGTATCTTTGTTACCTGTCAAATTGAAAAACTATTTATTTTATTTCAGTTCGTCTAGGTTTTCAACATTTTTTTAAACTTACCTCAAGCTGGGAATAGTTAAAGCGAGTTGCGAAAAAAATGATTGTTTTCGTTTGGTTTATTTTCCGACACTGTTTTTGACGTTTTCCGATTAAATAAAAGATTTCCTGTTAAATCAATAGACGGAGAATTAAACAATTTATTATATACATATAATCGCATTTAACAACTGCGTATCTATTTAATTATTTAATGTTTCCACTATTTTTGTTGTTGTTTGTTTGTTTTTATTTTGGGGAGCTGCAGTCAAATTGCATTAATTTTCTTGCTCACATGCTACGAGTATTTAATTATGCAGTTAATTATAAACATATTTTTGCACGCGCAATTTAACAAAATTTTTTGCAGCAATTGTACAAAATTTGTTGATTTCTAACGCTATTTTTTTGGCTGTAGTGTGATTATATTATTATACGCTGTTGTAGATTTGGCAAATATACAGTTGATATATCATTTTTTTTATTATAGATAGCAATCTTTAGAATTAGATTACACTTAATGAACTACAGTACATTTGTTAAGAGTACAGGGTATCGACTAGTTCAACAATCTAGGCTTAAGCATAGTTATTTGTTTTTCTTGTATCTGGTAATTGAGATAATAGTGTAAGGTGTGTGGTGTGGTGGGGCGAGGACTTAACTAAAGCCAACTTAATTAAAGCCAAACAATATTGCAAATATTGAGGTGGCAATTGGGCATGCATGCCATGTATCTGACAGATACTTTTCACAACTACTACGCCACAACGCAGCCGAACGAAGAGCGGCAAAAGTTGTCGCGAATTCGCAATGCGAATTCAAATTCAAAGCGTTTGCGTTTCATTCATAAAATTCAAAGCATATTTTTTTGTTTTTGCCTTACTAATGTCACCTCTGCACCAGTTTAAATGGATCCACGTGCCGGGCTTGTGGGCGAGGTTGGGTGAGGCTTCTACGGATGGATTGGATTGGGGCTTTAGCTTTTTGCTTATTGGACTGGCAAATGTGTTCGGTAATGAGCGCTGTTAAAATGCGTTAAATGATTATGTTTCTTTTCTTTCTTCTGTGTTTTGTTTCACACTCTTTTCTTCTTTCTTCTCTTCTCTACTCTTCTCTTCTGTTAGCTTCTTCTGTGTGTTGTGGCTCTTCGAGGTTTGTCTGCGTGTTGCCGATTTACTTGCCACTTTTGCAGCGACTCGCCAATTTCTGCGTTGTTGCCTCTGCCTTTTTTTCATATTTGCCTATGAATGAAGTTTATTTATTGTGGTAACGGCTATTTGTTTGCCATTCGTTTTGCTTTGTTTTTCTTTTTTTTTTTGTCTGTTTCTACCACTATGCCTGTGTTTCCTCTGCTTCTCTTTCGGCCTCTGTCTTAGCCAATGGTAAAACGCATTTTTGCTTTTTGGTGCGCAGGAAGTTTTATGGCTTGGCCGACAGCTGGAACAGGTGGAAGACGACGTCAGACATCATAGAAACAATTCCAAGCCGCTTTGCCTTTGCTGTTGGCCAACCAAAGGGCGGTCAAGTGAAGTGGAAGTGGTGAGAACTTAAGATCAGCCAAAAAGTCTTTAAGTAGATCTCAAGATTCCGCTGCAGATTAGCTTCAGATACGAGTTTGAGCCAATACAACTTTAATACCCTTTGCAGAATATATCCATCAAATATGATAGATTTAATAAAAATTAGAATATGAAGTAGTTTTGCAGCTGTTTTAAACTATACGCTCTCCCTTGTGATATTTGTTCCATAAGCTTCCACAAATTACCATTCTCAACAAAATGCTATCATTTCAATTGTCTCTTTCACCGCATCTCACTTAAGAACACGTCAAAGATATTTCAAGACGTTAAAGTAGCACATAAAATATTAAGAAAGAAACCATAAGAAACCCGCCAGTTGAAAGCATTTGTGGTTTATCTCACGTAACAGAAATAATTATAAAGCGCCATATATCATTCCATCATCATTCTACGCGGAGAGTACAAAAGACTCTTCTTCTACGGTCTCTGAAGAGTCAACAGTAAATTATCTAAACGGCTCATCCTTAACCTTGAACTTGCCTTTTCGTTAGCCATTAGCGCAACGGAGTTAATCACTTAAGTCAACTAATTGTATTGCCAGAGCTGGTATTACAATGAAAATAACAAGTACTCAGCTCCCAGTCATAATATAGTACGTTAAATAACCAAAGAATCAAGAAATACTTTAAAAAATTGTGCAATCCGAGATTGAATTCGTAATCGCAGCTGAGGTTTTTGCACATTTCTCTGGCCAAACAAATGAAGTGTGGCTAAAAAAAAAAGATTTCAGCTTGTATACAACTATTGTATAGTTTGAAATTTACACGCTTGTTATCAGACACAAGCGGGCCAACGAAAATGTAGAAAAAAATCTATATAAATATATATGTGTACATCCACCAACCATGGCTAAAAGGCGGAGACAGCGACGTTGACACGCGCAACGTTGGCGGCTTCGTGTGTCAATTTGGCATGACATTTGTAGTTGTAGTTGTAGTTGTTGATGTTGATGTTGTTGCAATTGTTGCTTTTAGCCAACAACAACAATACCATTAAGCTCAATGTTTCATTATCTATACACTCAGCCTACATGGAAAATACAAAAAAACAACGAGTCCAACAAAAAATATTTGTGACAAGTAGCAATGAACCTTGTAAGGTCTCGGCTGCTGTTCATATGCTATTCGTACTTGTCGCACTCCTCATTGGTGCACATAATAAATCTTATAAATTTTTAATATATTTCAAGCACTTGTAAAGCGCTGACAGACAGCTAGAGATATAGACAGAGACAGAGACAGAAACAGAGATCATCAATTCATTTGAAATTTAGATAGTATTTATTGCGACTCCTCAAGTGCATTTCAAGTGTGTCAAATACAATGGCAATTGTAATTGCTGTTGAACTGACCCATTGATAGGTTCAAACACTATTCAATTGCTAAATGAAATAAAATAATTAATTTGTAAGTCAGCAAACTAGATATATCAATTTTGATACTGTTTGTTTTTAACAAGTATCTTAATTTCAATTAAATAGTAGAAAATAAGGCAAAAATATTAAATACTATGGTTTGTTTTATAAAAGATCCCTATCCCCATTTAATAAATTGTTGAAAAAATGGTCACATTGTATATGACAATTAATATGATTTTATAATCATTTGTATATATTATTGGTATAAAGTTTAAAAACTCTAAACTGATCGCTTTTCTGTTATTCGATCCCAACAAGAATTGTAAACATCGCTCAGTAACTGAGGCAATAGTTTTTATCGAAACAGATTGTGGCACTGGCAGACATTTGGCTATAAAGGAACAGTTTTATAATATTATGCAGTCTTTTCCTAAAAATGTGAAACAAAATTAAATTACTTTCTAAAAAAAACTCCTCCTTTCTATAAATATTTCAAATATTAAAAAAATTGTGAATAACAAAATTTCATTAGTTTAAATTTGCTAAAAGAAATGCCAAAATATTATTTAATTTTAGTTTTTGATTTAGGCATCAGTTCAATTAATGCAATTGGCCAAACAATTGGCATTGCAGCTGCAGTTATTTCATGAAATTATTAAAAAAAATATATCATAATTTATTGGTAGCCGCCCACCCCCTCTCCCTGCTTCCCTTTTAAAAACCGCTGCTAGGCGAATCAGTTTATTGTTCAATAATTTCACTCTTGGCAACCAAAATCAACAATCAACAACTTTGCATTAGTTTTGTTGTTGTAGTTGCAATGCATAATAATTGTCGTGCTGTTTGTTGTTACCAACACACAGACAAAGTGACAGACAGTCATACACACACACACATACACACATATATATACGATACACATGCAAACACTATGGGGGCAACAAAATATTTCGCGCTTTTTCGTATGTGGCGCGCAATGGGCTAAAATATTTTCTGATTAACGTACTTAGTTGTAGTTGTTGTTGTTGTTGTTGTTAATACTGCTGCTGCTGCTGTTGTTGTTGCTATTATTGTTGTTATTGTTGCCGATGGTCGCTTGGTTAGCCCATTGGCTTTAACACGTTTCTTTGCGTTTTCTTTTGCGTTTTGTGTTTTTAGTGCTTTTCCAATTTCTTATTCATTTCATGTCTGCACAGCGCGCTCATACACAACATACACTCACGCACACAGAGACACAGACACAGAGACAAAACACTTGAACACGCTCAGTATTAACTTAGCGAGTACGCACTGTGGCTGAGCTTTTGATTTTGATTTTTCAACCGCGCCGCCAACGTTGAGCGCTCGAAATCTCGTTACTAACTAAAATAAACGACGCGAGGCGCGCAGCCAAACTGAAAAACAACAACGGCTAAAACAACAACAACAACAGCAACAACAGCAGTAAAAATAAAATAAACCATACACAACGTTGTCGCAGCGACGTCGACGTCAGGCGTTTGCGTTTGTATTGTTGCTGTCGGTAACTAAAACAGATACTCAGCCAAACTAAGTAAGCCCACTCTCACACATACATACACAGACGCACACACACACACACACACACAGAGACACACATGCATAAATGCTCATGAGCGCGACTTTGGCTCGAGCGCAAGTTCAAGTCGCAATGTTAGCTTGAGCCGGCTGCGACGCCAGCAACTAACTAAATTAGGGCATATACATTTGAATAGAACGCTTGTAACGTTCTTCGAGCCAGAACAGTTTGCCATAGCAAACTTCTTGCAATAAAATATAAATACTACTATATATAAATATGTAGTTTATCTTTAAACCTATCCTTTTTCTTTTTTATGAATAGTCTGACTTACAGCCAGTTCCTAAAATAATATTCTGCTCTTTCCATTTCAAGCATATAGCATTTTTCCCCCAGAAATTTGACTTTCATAATAATAAAATATATTTTAAACGCTTGCTTATAAATTATAATTTCTTCACTTCTCATTCTGTGCAATTAAATATAAATACTACTATAAAAAAATATGTAGTTTAATTTTTAACCTTTCCTACTTCTTATTTATGAATAGTCTGACTTTCAGCCAGTTCCTAAAATAACATTCTGCTCTTTCTATTTCCAGCATATAGCATTTTTCCCTCAGAAATTCGAGCTTTATAATAATAAACTATATTTTAATCGCCTGCTTATAAACAATAATTTCTTCACTTATCATTCCATGCATAAGCATCTCATTTATGTTTGCAGAAGTTCGAATTTCATAATAAAACAATTTAATAATAGATTTACTCTTAATTGACATCAGTTTGGAATATATAAATTCAAAACAATTCTCATAATATATTTTATTTTTGTGATTTATACAATTACTTAAAATTTTATTTTTGTATTTCATAAAATAAAATTCAGTTTTCATTTATAGTAAAATTACTTTTCTATATTTAATTACATAAAGTTTATATAGATCAAAATAAAACAAAATACTACTATAAAAATTTCAAATTTTTTTAAAATAGAGTATTTCCATTTTATAGATAGGGATATTCAAAACAATTCTCATAATCTATTTAATTTTTGTGATTTATACAAATATTTAAAATTTTACTAGTGTGATGAATTGTAATTCATACAATAAAATTCCGTTTCCATCTATAGTAAAATTACTTTTCTATATTTAATAAAATAATAAAATAAAATAATTATTTTAATAAATAATTTAAAATAATAAAGATTATTTAGATAAAAATAAGACAAGATACTACTGTAGAAATTGCAATATTTTAATATAGAGTATTCCGATTTTGCTTTAGTGCTGTAACTTTTTTCTGGCTTGTCGACAAGTTCGAAGCGAACTTCAAGCTAAGCTCGTGCAAACTTTAGCCGGCTGTAAAGTTGTTGCTGTGGCTGCTGCTGCAATTGTTGTTGTTGTTGTTATGGCTCAAATTGGCAATGTTGCTGTTGGCGTTGGCAACATGTTGCTTCCGCTCTGTTGTCGCAACAAATTTATTAAATTTACATTTTTTTTTCCTCAGACTGCTGTTGCTTCGCGTGGCTTTTGCATATTTTGCGTTTCGTTTGAGAATTAAAAATTCCATTTTTTTTCTCTCTCTCTCTCGACCTTTGTTGTAGACTGTGTCTTTATGTATATTGAATGTGCGGCTTGTCGAATCTGTTTGTTGTTGTTTTTGCTTCTCCTGCAACAACGTGTGTTATTTTTGTAGTTTTTCTCTGTTGCCCGGCGGCAGTTGTTGCTGCTGCGCCAACGGCTGCTGCTGCTGTTGCTGCTGCTGCTGTTGATGACGTCTAATTTTGAACCGAACTCGTTTGTTACTCACACACGAAATTATGTCAGGAATGTTGGCAGGCGGCGGCTGTCTGTCGTTGCTGTTGCCGTTGTTGTTGTTGTTGTCATTGTTGTTGTTATTATTACTGGCATGCGTTGAAAGTCGGTGATTAATTTTGTGAGAGCAAAAGCCGGTTAGCTTTTTGGTTTACCAGACGCGTGCCAAAGGTGAATTCCTTTAATAACCTGTAACAGGCGAAAATGGGTATGATGTGGCGCTGAAGAAACGTTTTAAGAAACTTACAAACAATTTGCATTTGTGCTATTCATTATTACAGTCTTGATATATCTATTGAACAAGGAAATCTTAGAGTCAAACAACGTTCTTCTCATTTGTTACAATTTCATTGCAAGCTTTCAGTCAAAGTCTCGGAACTGAAAACTGCAATTTGAAGGGAGCACGTGTGGGGGAATAATCGCAACCCGCTGATTAATTTAAGCCAAGTTTAATTAATCATCAATTTAATTTCCAGTTCTAGTTTTCAGGTGAAAAAGATCACGCGATTCGGGTTTTTTGAACCCCCTTAAAGCCATTGACACCAGCTTATTGTACTTTTTTTTTTGTGTTAGTTGCAGTTTTTTTTCACAAATTGATTTCTGTATAATCAGCATGTTGTGGCTTGGTAACCATGTCATTAGCACCACGTGCCCACTATTGTTTCCAATACTAAGCAATTTTCACACAAAACGTTACTACCTAGAATAGCAGTTTCCGCGATTTTCAGAATTTCAAAACTCAGCTCAGGCCATTTTGCCACGCGACTTGACGAATTTCAACAGAATTGAAAATTAATCAATTTTCTTTATTTTTTTGAGAATATTGCAAGGTAATCTCTTTTATGTAAAAAGCGTTTACTAATATTAATGACAATACTTTTTCCATTTCGAAATAATGCTTAACGTATGAAATTGGTAGAGGAAAAGAAAAGCTAATTAAGCTCTTACATATGTATATGAAGGGCAGGCAATTATGCAATATATTTAAAGATATAATTATATTTATAGGATATGATATGATAATAAATGAATTATATAAAAGACTACTAGGTTAGTTAGTTAGGAATTCAAAATCCTAAAGCCAATTCCTGATCGCCATTTATACTTAAAATAAATGAAAGAAAACCATTTTGCGATAGTGAATTTCCCATGACTAGTTTTTAATATTTAAATTGCAAATCTTTAGTTTTTTCCGTTATGATTCTGTTCAAATTTATTAAAGAGTTTCCGACAGTTTAGGTTTAGCAATTTTTCTGTTTGTGACATATGCCAAACTGCCTTGGCATGACCGTGAAATATGAGACAACATTGAGAGATGCGCGCCACAGTAAATCCAAATGTCAATCAGAAGTCAAACCGCGACTGTTCAATAAAATTGCAATTTCCGTATAGCCAAATAAAGAAATTCAAAGTAAGTTCTTCAAACGAAACGAGCACCAAACTGAAGCCAAGCGAGCGAACACAACTCAATTTCAGCATTGAAATCAGATATACCAACGAAATGGCCAGGAATGGATTAAAAGCGAATTCGAAACCCAACAGCGGTAACCCTATGGCAACTCTATATATATACCACTAGGAAGACGATGATGATGATGATGATATTGTGGGAGCCGTTGCATGAGTCTGTGTCGCGTTAGATTCTTTTTTGAAATCTTAGCGCATTGGCAACCGCAGAACCAGAGAGACAGTCAGACAGACAGACAGACAGACAGACAGACAGAATGTCTAGTTGTTGGTTAGACAATGGAATGTTGGCGCAGCCGCAAATAGAGAATTGATAGTCTTACTACATATTATCCACGTAATTTCTATAGGAAGAGCTAGACATTCAGACAAACTTAGTGAGTGCATTGTAAACAATTTGCGGAAGCCACAGATGAGGAAAACTGATACAATTTTGGTTTTAGTTTGTCATTGGCAACGGCATACGGTTAGCATTAGAATATCAAACAACAGAAATGAAAACCAGGGAATTATTGAGACATTGCCTGCATATTAAAGAACTTTAATGTTATAATGATTTCTTATTTTATTTTCATTTCCAATGAAATGCATTACAATGCAGCTGAAAAAATAATCATTTTTATATTGAAATAACGTAATAAATAGCATTTAATGCTTGATTTACCTCTTGACAGCGAATGTTGTTCAGTCAATTTGCGAATTCCTTTCAAATTAAGCCGCTTAGCCCACGTCAATTGCAATGTTGTCTCTTAGCCATGACGATTACTCTGCAGAGGCATCTTATGGCTCTGACCGTTGTAAAATTGAATTGGAATTGAAAATGGGGATTGCAACTCGAGTTTGATTTGTAGCATTAGATTTGATTTATTGAAATATATATTTAAACATTTAGATTTTTTAAATTTTGATTTGATTTGTACATAAAGTCGAGAGTTTTAATAAACTTTGTGTAGTTTTTTTCATATTGATATTTATATTTATATTAATATTTATATATAGTGAACAAAGCAGTAACTTTATAATTTGCATTTACAATTATGACTAAAAGAAATAACAATAGCATAACTTTAAATTTGAATACTCGTACAGGTATTTGTATACCCTTGACGTAGGTAAAAGGTAATTGTCTCACAGAATTCTGAATGACACTTTGACGAAGACCTTGCAAACCACATTGAGTGTGTCATACTAAGTGGTATTAGATTAACCATCTGCCCTATAAACCAATATCGATTCATCTTAACATACTGCTGATATAGGAAAGATCAGTCGAGTAACAAGTTAGTTTTTGTAGAATTTTAAAATTCATATATATATTTAATATCGAATAATTTTAGCGATCAGAAAGGGGGTTACTTATATCCTCGGCAGCCCGAGGAAAATTGTTCTTTAATATTTTAATATTATTCAGAAATTCTTTTTGATTATATTTAGCTTTATATAGTAGAATTAGTTAGATTTCTGATATCCGTTTAACTGTTTGCAAATAATTGAATGAATTTACAGAATGAAGCTAAGAAAGATTCTGGGCAAACGGTGGGTATCTTATTTCTCGAATTCGTTTCGTAATGCGCCAAATATACTTAGTATTAATAGACATACTTTTTTACTTAAGCCTTCTTAATAAATAATCATTGAACAGCGCTATGTAATTATTTGACTATATGTTAAATTTAAACCAAAACAAAACTACGTAAAATACGCTATTTAAATAATTCGAATTTGCATTGATTAATGTTTAATAATGCTTTCTGCATATACATCACTTTCAATAGTTCCACGCACACTCAATAAATAAGTGTCAAAGCAAACTTTTTTTTTTTGCTGCGGTTTAAGTAAGAGTTAAGTTATTTGAGGAGGTTGTATCCTTACTATGGCTGCGATGCCATGCGAATCCTTGCGGTGGCACGTGACTTTGTGTGGATCTCGGCCGTGCGCAGCGTGATGCCAAAGATGTCCTCATGATAGCGATTCTCGTCCTGTGTGCAACATAAACATAGCGTGAGCGGGAAGGAGAAGGAGAAGGAAAGAAAGAAACACACACAATAAAAATGTAAACGTCATCATATTTGTGGCTGTCAAATGGGGTAGGGGGTAAGCACGCAAGGCAGCCAAAACAAACACAGAGGTGGAAACAACTACTTTGGAAGGGTTTTCAACTAGCAGATATCCTATAAATTATTTGTGTACAATTTTAAGTTAATTACAAATATTTTAATTCACCTCTATAAAGTTCAAGACTTTATTTCTTCTTTATCTGTTTGTTATCAAATTTAGTTAAGGCATACGTTTGATTTAGTTTAATTTCTTTGACTCCCAGTGACTTTATAGTTTTTCTCTACTATATACAGCAACTAAAATACCCTTAAAATTAACATTTTCTAAATAATATCAAATAAAATGGAAGAATTGCAATTCTAGAAGTATGTTTTTAAATTAAACATCCATTTATTTAAAGTATTCCCTCCCAGCGTTTTCCACTTTTCTTTCCTCCCACTTACATTAGCAAACTACTCTTTTAAGACCATTTTACAGGGTATCTGTAGTAAAGCAGCTGTAACTGTTGACAAGCGTTTGCATTTTTTATAGAAATATGCATTTATGCAGCAAAAGGAGCTGCAAACAGCCGGCTAAGTTGTGCCCCTAGGTTGCCTTCTCCCTCCCCCCCGCCATTTCTGAGGTCAAATAAAAACTCATACGCCGCGTGTGACGAGGAAAACGCCACGCACACACATCCTTACGCTGTGTGCAGTAAAAGTTTACTTTATTTAGTTTAAGGATACTTACGCGTAAAGTGAGTAAAAATGTCTCAACTTCCGACTCGCTTTTGTTTTCCTTGTTGGCAATGCATTTCCTTTTAAATAAAAAAAACAATTAAATGTGTTAAGTGAGCGAGTATAATAGTAAATGCAAAGGGTTCTTCTCTGTTTATCTGTGTCTACTGTTGCCTTTGTGAATTCAAGTTTGTCTGATGTTGAATAATTAATCGCGCTAATTAGAACAGTTCAGAGAAGTGAACAACTCAGGTGAATTTAGTTGCCATTCATTTGCCAAGGAATTTCAATTAACATAAACCGCTTAAGATTAGTTACGAACTCAATGAAGAGCAGAAAGCTCAGTGTTCAACTGAATTGACACGAAAAGCACAAGCTGTTATGCTCATATGCTATCTATTTGTGTGAAGAGCTTTTTCCCCTCACAACAATAATGCACGTAATCAAGAGTTTGCTTTGGAAATAAGTCAAACAGCAGAGAATAGCAAAACGATGACAAAACGACCACAGAGCATTTGAAAATAAATTCCCTGTTGAGCAACGCCCCTTGGCAGCATTTGCCACGCCCACTGGCAGCCCACAGCACAAAGGCAATCAGGCTCAAACACTGAAGTAAACTATTGAACTACTCGTAACTCACCTGATGGTCTGGTAAACATGCTCGGCCATTGTGACATCCCCACAAACATAGACATGTCCCCGTTGCAACACAATCAAATTGTACAACGAATCGAATTCCTGCTCAATCAGATTCTGTACATATGTCTGCAAAAAGCAAAACCAATAAAAGGGAAACATTTTATAAAATGACTGTCAAACCAGGCAGAGAGACAGGGCGAGAGAGAGAGAGGGAAAAGTGCAGACGCATGGCTGAAACAAATGTTAGTTTAGGCTAAAAACAATTTAAAATGTGAAAAAGTTCAATGTCAACAACTCAAAGTGACCACAAATCAAGTTGAATAAATTGTTACACATAAAAATTGAATTTCAGTAGGGAATTTTTAAATTAAAATGAAATAAAATAAACAATTGAGTTCTTTTGTAATGTATTGTATTATAATATTAATAATAAATTAATAAATTAAGACTCTTCATTGGGAATTTTTCAAATCAAAGTTAAGCCAAGTTGTAAATTCAAATAATATTTATTATATTTAAATTGTTAGTTTTATATAAAATTTAAATATTTTATTTAATATTCATTTACTTACCTTGGGTATATCAGCCTCCCTGGAGAGTGCGAGGAAGGCGCGATCGAGTATTTGATCCTGCAGCAATTGCGCCTTCTCCTCGGCATACAAATCCACATCACGATTGCGGCAACCAAAGAAGAGCCAGAGTTTGGGCAACGCTGCGGATGTGTCGACTTCGCGAAGCACCTGAAACTCCTGCCAAAAGGATCTAAACGGAGCAATGCCAGTGCCAGGACCAATGAGCACCACAGGACGACTGCGATCCGATGGCAAATGAAAGCCCAAGGCGCTGCGTACAAACATTAAGAGCTCGTCGTCAGATCGCAATCCCGCCAGATAATTCGAGCAGACACCGAAGCGTTCATCCCCTTCACCATCCTCGCTCCGGTACTTGACAATGGCGACGGTCAAATGAATTTCATCGCTGACACGTCGTGGCGATGAGGAAATGGAGTAGAATCGTGCCTGCAATGGCGTCAAATTGGCCAGCACCAAGGAGGCGGGAGGTCGACACGAAGGGAACTCCTCGAGTACGTCCAGCAGATGCGGCAAACGCCAGTGACGCCAATCCTCGTAAGCCGATGAATCGTTCACCAGCAGCTCCAAGCGCTCCTTGTCAGCACTGTCCTCACAGAAGCCCGAGAGAAGGGTAAGCAACTGCCTCGACGGCGGCGTCGTTAGATCAAAGAAGCGCGCCAATAAATTCCTCAGAGTATCAGCTGGAATCTTGTCATGCGGCTCCCAGCACTTGAATATGCCATTCGAGGATTGCTTCTCCTTGAGCAACTGCAATTGCAGCACCTCATCGGGATTCTCCACGCCCACCAAACGCTCCAGCAGTCCGTCGACCAACTGAGTGCGATTTGCCGGAAAGATGCCCACATGATCGCCGGGTTCATACTCCAAGCCAGGTGCGCAGATCTCCAGCAACATTGTTGTCTTGGCTCCTTCACTGAGTTTCGTCAGATTATGTGGTTGCGCCTTGATCTTGCAACAGTGCACCTTCTTGTTGTGGTACTTGGACAGTGCGCTGTCCAGCGAGACTTTGCTCACAGAGGGCACCAGACGCACTGTGTTTACGGTCAGTGACTCATTTTGCAGAGCCAGCGATGCATCAGACAGACTTTGATCCGGATCCAAACAAAAGGTCTCACAAGCCAGCTGCGGATGGGGAAAGTGAAGATGTTTAGGGATCATTTAACTAACTGATTTACAATTCGTAATTTCCAATTTAATTTACAAATAAATCTTGTATACAATGTATTTTATTTTAAAATTGTTAATTTATAGTTTAAAATTTATGATTAATTCAACTTCTTTAGTTTGATTGAAAACCTTTGATGCAATCTTACCCCCTGAAGTAAATTGAAATGACAAGCAGTTTAATATTTTAAAAGAATTAAGTAAGTCGATTTTTCTGGAATACAAATATTAAATATTTCCATGTCAGTTACTTAAAGGGCCTCATAAACTTGTCCATTAAATTTACACTAAATTAATGATATTGTCCTATTCACTAATTTGTTAAAAATATTTAGGTTTGTAAGTTCGAGTTGCTGTTTTATGATCTCGAATTATAAATCTATTATTTCTTATTATATCCTTTTTGGTATATAATAAATGTTGATTTAGTAACACTTATTGCATTATGTATATATTTATTTATAACATCTTAAAAGTCTGTTAGTTGACAATAAATAAATAATTATATATTTTTATATGAATACATAAATAAATGTAGCTTTCTTTTCTCACCTTGAACACCTCTGGCGCCCACTTGCGAAACGATTGCTCCTGTCCGCACATCTCATCGCCGTAGGCAATCTTTAGCAGACGCTCCCCGCCAAGTTCCCCGAGTATATTATCCACATATTGGCCAAAGGCGCAAAAGTTCGGATAGGCCGAGGAGCCGAGTGCGAAGACGGCAAATCTTACATTCGAGAGCGGTCCAAAGGTCTCATCTGTGAAGGTGTCCGAGGTGGAGCCACGTAACGAGTCCCAACGGTCGATTTTCTTGACTTGTTGCAGCGGCAGCTTCATAAAGTCCTGCCGTGAACTGGCCTTCATGAAGGACTTGGATGAGCTGACCCCCATGCTAATGACCGAACGGAGAAGAGAGAGAGAGGGCGAATGTAAGTTAGATAAAGATGTTGCGCTGCTATTTTGCCTGCTCAGCTCAAATGAATTTCACAAAGGCGGCCCAAACAAAAGGCGTGGGGCGTGGGGCGTGGGCGTGATACGTGAGGCCGCCTCTTTTCTCTTGTTGTGAACTGACAAAGGCAAAGGACACGGCAAAGGAGGCAACAATAAAAGCAACACACACACACACACAGATACAATAGTGACAGCAAAACATTTATTACGCTTGTCATTTAATGTTAGCCAAGACAAAAAAAAGATCAAATAAAGCATATAATAACGAGCCAGTCTAGATAGCACGACTACGAAATACTCGACTATTTATTTAACTTATTTCCTAGTGCTACAAGTGCTTCTATTTAAATTAGTAGACTAATCGCCCTCAATTCGTTGATCTGATTACCTTACATCAACTATATACAATTGGTGTCTCATCAAATTAATTGAGTTACATTATTATATTAGATATATACTTTGTTTTTTTAGTTTTTAAACCAATTGCTTATTCTATTAGGTTTTAATGTTTTTTGAACATTAATTTATATTTATTTTGTAGTTGTATTTTCTCTTTACTAAATGGTTTTCATAAATGCAATTAAGTTGTCTCTAAATTGTAGAGACAGAATTAACAGAAGAAGATGACAGATGCCTCCTTATGCCTGTTACATACATTTCCACAATACCATACTGTTTTCTCTCATTTTCAATGAGTGCAGGGTATAATAAGCACAAGGAAGAAACCTCGCATTGGACTTTGAATGCGAACTGGAAACTAAGAGCTCGGCTTGGACTCTCAGCTGGCAAGGCAATTGCTAAAAAGCGTAATCATCTGCTCGTCAGCAGCTCGTCACGAGCAGCAACAACAGCAACAACTACAAGAACAACTAAAACAGCATGTGGGGCCTGCCTGCCGCTACTCAAAGATTCCTCTTCAATCTGCTTCTCTCCCTGTACGCGTTGAGTGATGATTCAACAATGAACAGTGGCAGTTTTTAAAGAAACAGAGAACAGAGACTAAAATCCGCCTTGCAGCTACAAAATCCAGCTTAGACAAGGGGCCACAACTATCCACTGCCAACTGCAGTTGGCCCTTCGTGGTTGGTACGTCTCTATTCTAGGTTCTGGCCTTGTCCCTATGGCCTTATCCGGGGCCATCTTGATGGCAAATGCGTTTAAAACTATTTGAGCTAGCTGCTCAGCTTGGCTTTGGGTCAAAGTTTATGGCTTTGGCGCGTCGTAAAAACCTGTTGGTTGTTACATAATCAGCAGCAAAGTGCGCTGTAGTCATCCTTCCCGCCCAGTACATCATCAGAGCTTACAACTCGTAAGAGCTTGTTAACAGAATGTTGCACACAGCTGTCTGGCTTTAAGCCAAAAAATGAACAATTGACTTGAAATTACACATAGAGAAAATATGCACATTTATTTCTTTAATAATCTGTTTATTAAAAAAATAAATTGAAGTAATAAATTGCGAAAGAAATGTAAGCTAAATTATTTTAAAATGTATTATAATCCTTACTCATATTTAATAGGGAGAGAACTTTACTTTAATATATTATCTAGAAGTAGTTAAGTTATATTTTGCCATTATGCAGTTCTCTAGTTTTACTCTCTCAGCTCACACATTGTGCAAGCTATTTAAGCTGTTGACCCCACTGTGCTAAGAGCTCAGTTACATCCTTAACCCATGTGCAATTCATCAAGGTAGCAAAGCGTTGAGTTGCGAAGCTGCGTGCTGCCTATCAACTTAATCGCAACAGCAACAAACTGAACAACAACAAGAACAACAATAGAATCAGCAAGCAAACAACTAGGTAACCAGACAGACGTAGTGACAGACAAACAAACAGACTGGCAGACAGACAAACGACTCAGCGTTATCCTTGTTTCATCTGGAATATCGCCTGGGGCCCAGGAGCTGCTACAAGGATTGCCTGTGCATTTGGCAACCCAAAAGTGCAGCTTGGCGTGAAAAGAGTGTCGTAATTTACAGCTATGACGGTAGGTGGCAGGTGCCAGGTGGCAGGTGGCAGAGCGAAACTACTACAACAAAATACACGCAAAAGTAAACAAGGCGAAACAGTGAAAGTAGCAAATTCAAGTGAGGCAAACAACTGGGAAAACTGAGGAGGAGGAGGAGGACGATGAGAAAAGGGATGGGGGATAGAGTGTGGCATAATTAAAACGCCAGCAAGCTGAACCGTAAATTGGCTGTTCCTTTTCCCGCTCTCAGCATCATAAATTCACCGAGTGCCCAAAAGTAGGCAACACTTTTTTATTTTCGTTAATCTTCCACTTGAGTCAAGTGATCTCTGGACAACTTGTACTCGTAATTATTTTGTGCACTCGAAAAGGGCTGTTGAAAAGTGTTGAAGTGTTGAGTATTTAGATTAATTATACCCTGTAAGCTGCAAGGCAGTAACTGGCATACTATATAACATAGAAAAGGTAACTAAAGATAAATATGAATGCAATTTTAATAATATTTAAATTTATCATTCTAGAAAAGGCTCTTAAAACAATAAATATGTGAATTTAAATAAAGAAACATTGATAAGGCGAATTTATATAATTCATAATTAACTAATAATAATTGTGTAATTAAACATTGGATAAAGTTGAAGGTTTGCTGCTTCGTTCAAATAATAACTTTCAGTTCAGTTGACATTTATTTTGATTGCAGAATTCAACATAATGTTCTCCCTCGCAGTTTTCATTATAATTTCTCATTTTGTTGCAAGTCTTATTGGAGTGCCATTGCTGGTCCATTATGCAAAGTAAAGTAATTGCGAGTTGATAGGTAACATCGTCATAAAAAACTATTATGACAGCATCTGTGCGTTTCCCTGCTCAACGATGCTAATAATGATGATGATGATAATGTCCTCACTGGATGTTTGCTGGCTAAGTATCACTTGTAAGCTCAAGCAGCGGCAGTTGCAGCTTTCAGGATGCGGATGCTACAACCTACACATACTCATACACAAGCATATACTTAGATAAGCAACCTGTGTCCTGGGTGACACTTGAAAGGATACTTACAGGCGTTGATGGCATAATAGACAGCAATTAAGTGAGTCACTTGAGCTGACAAACACACACACTAAAACCAGAGTGAAAACACGAACAAGGCCAAAGACTGTCAGTCAAAAAGCTACTGATGATTGTGCACTTACGGGTCATAATACACGATTAGACTTTGAGTATTTAATGTTTATTTAATGTCCACAATTTCTAATTAATTGAGAAATTGTTCTGCCCACAGAGATCGATGTCTGGGGGAATTGCATTAAATTCAAGTTGCAAATAATGCAATTTGACTGCAGCTGCAACTAAACTATTTGCAAACTATTAAGCAACTAGTTTGTAAAGTTTTAATGGCAGTCAAAATCTTGCCACTTGCTTTGCAACATGAGACATGAGAAACAGCAAAGTTGCCACAAAACTTTGCGCATTCTTGACTTTAAAATGAAATCAATTGAGGCAAACAATTAACAGCCAAGCAATTTCCGAAGCGACAAACACTCAAAGCACTCAATGAACCGGAAAAGAAGCCAACAAAATCTAAGGAAGCTCACATCAAATCCCCCACAGGCGATGAAATCTGTGTTCACAGTGTTCCTGTTGCTCATACGCACCGTATGACCCCTCCCCTTGAAACAAGCAAATGAAATTCGAGAACTGATGAGACAGAAGATCAACTTTGCCAAGCTGCTGAGTGGAACATAATGAAATTGATAAGGACTCATGGCAAATTATCGAAATATATATCTAATTGCTTGGCTAATGAGGAGCCAATTCGCTGTGAGTAAATCAAATATCGCTGGCTAATTAAAGCTTTGATTTATTTACGTGTAGCGGAGCAGTTTTTGAGCAAAAGGACTTCTAAGAAATCCAAGCTCAACGGAGCATAATACAATTTGAGATCTTATAAAAGCAATAATAAATCATATTAATTGGTTTATGTAGGCATCTCAAGTTTTATCTCTGCACAATGAGACACGCCATTGTTATAATAAAATACAAATTGAATAAACAAGCCTAACAACAACAAATGTCTGGCATCTATTAATTTTTTTTAATATATCAAAATACACCGGGGGGAGCATTTAAAGTCGCTAAGCGTCCTTTCGTCAAGCAGCCGCAGGACATTTTTTTACTGCCGATGCTTATCTTATTTTATTGAATTGCCAAATATACAAACATACAAACATACTTACACGCAACACAAACACACACATTTTATTATTGTTCGCATGATGCCGTCGATATGTGTTACAAGACAACGCATTCTTCATATGAATTTTCAATTTCGTCTTCAAGAACAACGTCCTTGTTTATGTATAAATTTAGACATGTGCCAGTGAGAGTATATATGTAAGTATGTGTGTATTTTGTGTGTGTGAATGTACTAAGTTGTCAAAGCTGTCAAGCGGAAATCCCCTTTACAACAAAAAAACGAGATACAATAAAGTCATTGGAGCTGGTTGACTAGAAAATACCACGCAAATATGTAGACAAATTTATGGGAAACTAAAATTAGTGAAGATATAATTACAAGATATATAAATAAATATATATAAATAGATAAATATAGGTGCTAAAAATATAAACATAATTATTAACTAACATAATTATACAAATTACTTTGTTTATATATTTTAACATTTGAAAGAATTGTTTTTCATTAATTTTAAACATGTAATTTGTTGAGAATCTTACAGTCAATTTAGTTTGTAGAAAAAAGAGTATACAAGTTGCTAAAGATATATTTTAAAGTTGATGTATGCATTTTTGTGAATCTCATTGAAAGGAATACTTTTTACAGATTTGTGTTTAGTTCTCTCTGCATTTATGTGACTAAAAAGAAGACCAGATATATATTTTACGTATTATATTTACTAATTTAAGATTTACTGTCCAGTGATTTGCTTGAAAAAATTCGAATAGGAATTAGGAAAATGTTGGACAGTTTTTCTGCATTTGCTTTGCTGCATGCAGATATAAAGAGAATTTATGTGAAGTATGTTCAGTTGCTTTTGTTCAACTATTACAGACAGAAAGCGAGTAACTATCACAGAGCTTTTTTTATACCCTGTGCCCATTAAAAATGGGCAAAAAAGGGTGTAATGAATAACAAATAATAACAGGCAGAAGGAGGCATCTCCAACCTTATAAAGTATATATATTCTGAATCGGTATCAATAGCCGAGTCGATTGACACCTGTCTGTCTCTCTGTCTGTCCGTCCGTCCGTCCGCCCGTCCGTCTGTACGAACGCGTGGATCTCAGCAACTATAAGAGCTAGAGACTTCAAATTTGGAATGTAGGTCCCTGAATACCATACGTAGATCAAGTTTATTTTCAATTTTCGATATAATTAGCATTGTTAAAGCTAGAGACTTGAGATTTGGCAGACATGATAAGAAAGTTGAGCTTAATGTGCTCAGAAAATTTCATCGCGATGCCATGCCCCATCAATTTAAAAAGCCAGATAACAAGAGCAGTTTTATAGCTAGTTTTCTCAAAACACTAATGTTTTAAGACCTGCACAGGGTATCCTACTGTCGCGCCAGCTCGTTTTTTATATATTTTGTATAGAGTATTACTCATACCATATGTAGGACGCACGCACACATACACACACACACGCCGGAAATATCGAAATAACAAAATTATTGTTATTGTTTGGGGCCTGGCGTGGTGGCCAAAGGAAATTGCGCGGATTTGTGGGTTCTCCCAAGCGGCACACACTTAACTCCGTCTGTTTCTTTCCCTCTCTATCTCAGTGTGCATGTATATGTGTGTGTTTTAAACACGGCTACAATAATAAATACAAAAATAACAGTAGCCAATTAGGAATACAAGATTGAGTTATGTGACCCGAGATGGGTTTAAAGCCAGCCCGAAAAAATGTAATTAGTTAAATATTTTAGAAAAGCCAATGTATTAAAAGCAATACAGATTAAAGACCAACTTTAGATTGTGGCAAATGTAATTTCTAAATTGCAAATTGTTTGCCAGATAATAAAAGGCTAATGTCTTACAAATTATGCAATTCTTGCTTAAAAAGCAATTTAGTTGCGACCTTTTGTCTACCCTCATTTATTAAACTGAACCCACAACCAAGCGGAGGGTCAGAAGTAGGAAATGTTGCCAATATTGAAAAGCAGGCAGCCAAATTGATTTATATGAAATTTATGCAGAGCCGAAGTACGCATAAATGTGGCCAAACAAAAGGACGGAACCAAAGTTAAAGGCATGAAAATTTATTGGCTCTCAGCACTCTCACCTGGAATCCTGGAGGACGTGTTCTCCCGACTCCTGCACTCGCATCGCATACAATTCCTGTGAGAAGAGCTGCAAACACAAAGTTAGTATTTTATGTCATTAGGGCAGGACTCATACATTAATTAGTTAGTCAGCTAGGTAGTCATTTAGTTAGATAGTTTGTTAGGCTATGATCAATTGCCATACTTACCTCGCCGTTTTCCGGCGGATCTCCGTTGCCAAAGGTCGAGGCAACAACAATTAGCAACGCCTCGTGTTCGATGGAGGATATATCGTAGTCGGACATGCAATATATCTAAATGATTAAACTAGTTAGTACAATGTTGTTGGCCGGCTCACACACTCGGTGAGCTAAACAAACACTTGTGTGGTCATTAGTGTCTTGACCTGGTCAAAACACGCACACGTTACGCTGTCTAGTTTGTCACAGGTGTTTAGCTGCTTATCTAGTTTTCGACGGAAATGAGCAGCTGCTTTTTATGACAACATACGCCCACACACACACACACACACACACACACACACAGTCACACATACGAGAGCATCCTTAACTGGACAGTAAGCTGGCAACATTTTAAGGGCACATTTTTCGGGCTTATGCTAATTTGTGTAATGTGACATTTATGTTGGGTCGCAGGTTGCAGTTAATTTTAGGACCAGGCCAAAGCGTTTTATAATGTCATATTAAGCTTGTTTCTGTTTAACATGACGTATACTTAATAATCGCATATGTTCGTTCTATTATTTGTAGATTCTCTTATGTTTGTCTATAGCTGAAATTGTCTATGTTTGTTAAGTTAAAACTTTTCAAGTATTTTATAAAATTATACCACTATTTATTCTTCGATTATTCACTATGAAAATTCCTGAATAAATGTTTAGTTAATTTGTATTATAGTTTGTTTATTCTCTATGAATATTCTCCGATTGTTCTCTATAAACATACTATAATTATTGTTGAAATAATTGTTATTAAAGTTCCACTCACCTGTGCATTAAAGGCATGTCCCAACAGTTCACACAATTGTTTCGCATATTGCTCCGATTTGCCCGTTTCTGTGGCATACAAAACCGTTGCTTTGATACGTTTCGACAGAGCGCGTCCAAATAATTTCGATGTAAATTTCACAGCCCTGCCAGGAAGAAGGACGACACAAGGCGTATGTATGAGTTATTAGAGACTTTATAGATGAGAGTATGTATGTGCTTTCTATGCATATTCAAGCAGCCTGTTAGAGTTTGGCCATAAACGACGAATCGCTAGAGGAAGCGAACACTTTAAGCAGTGTCAGCATCAAAGACATCATTACACTATATAAGGCTTTATAACGGTAGCATAATATAATGCACACACAAACACATATATACACATACACAAGGACTAAGAGAACTGCCTGATTGACATGCCATATAATTGGAAAATAGTCTACAAGTATAACACAAATTGCTTAAAAGACGTTTGGGACACACACACACAGACAAACAGACAGACAGACTCGGAGTCTGCCAATAATCAAATGGCTGCAACACTTTTATTGCATAGCAGCAGGCAACTCGTTGTTCTTAAAGCGCAAACACATCAAATTTTAATGCATAGTGCAAAAATAAGTAACAAGCAGTAGGAAGGAAACAGCAAACAGAAGGACTTTCTCTTTCTTTCTAACAGAATTTACAGAGTCTTTATTTGCCCACCCTTCGACTCCTCTGGGAGGATTTTTATGCCATTGTTGTTCAGCTGCTGTTTGTGAAGTACGCTGAACTACTCATGTATAGAAAGAGATATAGTGGAGGAGAAGGAGGAGAGGGAGCAGGAGGGATGCGGAATGAGTCAGCTTATAGGCAGTTTAACTGTAATTCAATATGGCGTCGGAGCTTACATTTCGTTGCATACTTTTGAGAGAAACATAATTTGATTTTCAGAAAGTTGTCGATGTCAGAGCGCTGATTTAATTCCATTTCATCATCAGCAACGAGCAGTCGAGAAACAATTAAACTTAATTATGGCGCTAAAGCTTAATAAATACACTCACATATACATGCGTGTATATGTAAGCGTATATATAATGCATTTGCGATTCATTTAAGCATTGATAAAAAGTTTCCCTCCAGCTGCGGAAGTTCTCGTTTTAATGTAAAGTGTGTGCGCGTTCGCATAAATAACGATTTCAACATGTTAATTGACAACTTTTTAATGAATTTCATTTCTGCCATTTTGCCAGTCGACTCTTAGTCTATACATATATATGCATGTGTATATGTACATACATATATAGGTATGTATGTGAACCATCGCAGTTGTCGTTACTTGTTGAGCTGTGAGAGAGAGAGACAGGCGCACCGGCTGCTTCTAGCTACCAGGGCAATTTGCAATAAATTAAAATTAATTAACTTATGGCAGTGTACAAAACGAACAAGTGCGCCAACAACTTCATTAATCTGTAACGATTTAAAGTGCGGTCATTAAATAATTATTACATTTTGTTGTTATTTTTTATCTCAGTTTTGTTTTTTGTTTTCACAATTCATTAAGCAACAATCTGTAGCTGGATGTTTGTGTTTTCATTTTGTTTATTAATGTAATTCATTTTAGCATTTAAAGTTGGACAATTGTGTTTAATTATTCGCCTTTTTAGTATAGCAAAGTGGCTCATTTTGTTGGCACAAAGGTGAAACAGGTGTTTATTTGATGATTGTTTATAAAGTTTAAATGCTTTTTGTTAGCTTATTGTTCTGATTCATTGGATAGACTGATATTGAAACTCTTAGTTTGTCGTTAAGCGTTTAAGCGAACTGTTAAACACAACATTTGGATATACTTCTATTAACAATAATTATGTAAAATGTGTAAAATGTAAATCTTAGTTTGACGCTTGTATACGAAATCTCTATCAAAATGTAGAAATCATTAGATTTTCATTTATTATTCATATGTTTTAGAACAAGGAAGAATGTGCGAGTTAATAAACGCCAACTCCTCAACATTAGCATATCAACTTCTTTCAACTAAAAGCATACGTGGAAGCTAGATAAAGTCAACAAACAATGAGAAGCGGCAAACATGATGCAATGCATCAAATTTACCAAGCGTGTTGACGGCAGCTGAAAAGGAAGAAAGACCAAATGAGACGGGGAGAAAAAGAGGAAGAACTGGCAACCGGCAGCAATAAACCACAATCCATGTAATCTACTTAAAGGCTAATCCTTGCTGATGCTGTGTCGTGTGACACGTCACACACACGCACACAACTAAATGGAACATGAACGATATCATCAGGCAAAGGTCGCAGCGCTTAACAATAAAGGTAATGGCAACAGTTACGTCAACATTCAAACTGAGTACTCGTCGAATACTTACCGAGCGATTTGTTTAAAATTGAATTTGCGTCTTGGCTTTTTGCCTTTGCTTTCGCCGCGTCCCTTTTTCCAGATATGCGTGCGCCAAGCCGGATCCTGATATTCAAACGAGGGCTTCAAATAGTATAATGCCATTTCCTGATGAAACACTGGCGTTATAGAGCCAGATAGTGGCGGTACAATCCATATCCAATCTGCCGGGCAGCCATTGCTAACAGAGAGAGAGAAAGAGGGAGAGAGAGGGATATAGAGAATAAGTTAGTAAGAGAGATGGCATAAGGGAAGATTCAAAGTAATTGTTATGGTCGCTGCTTTGTTTTTGCTTATTGCCTGTAATTGACATAATGCCAAAGAGTAGCAGTTTCAGCTAATGGCTGACTCAATGCTGTTTCCACTCTTCCCTTCCAACTCCCCCCCCCCTTATGCTTAATTGAAGCCAACAAGCGAGCTACAGATACCCAACGCTTATCTCATGGATACGCTTTGTGTGGCATTAGAAAATGCAAATTGGCAGTAATTGAAATATGGCCACGTATTTTTAGACAGCAAAGGGCTTAAACGAAAGCGTATTTTCAGCATTGGCTTAACTGTTTTCCGTCTACGTTTTAGTCCAAAAGAGCAATATGTATATTTGGCTTTTAATTGAAAAGGACAAGAGAACTGACTATTTTTGTTACTTTCGTGTTACACTAAATATTTGAAAATCTACAGCAAATTGTAAACAACAAAGTTATTTAACTCTTTAAATTTTGAGGTTCAGCTTTAAACTGATTTATTGCATCATAAACTTAGCTTTGACAATTTGTTGAAAGTAATTCTAACAATAATCCATAATTAAAATGGTTTAACACATGTCGGAATTCGTTAAGCTATTGGCTTATAGATGGCATGCCGGGCCAATAAATGCGATAAAAATAAATAAAATATGAAAAATGATAAAATAACTTTGGCTGAACCAAAAATCCTCCCACAAGCTGCGCACAAAGTTCTGACAGATTGTGTGCCATTTATGTGTCTCGCGTGCACTTTACATAAAATGCTGGCGACAGCAAATTGAAAACAATAAATTTATTTCGCACCTGCAGAGAGTGAACAGGCGGTAAACAGGAAGTCAAATAAAACACGTTAAGCCATAAACTTGCGGCTCGGATATGCCATATGGGCGGCTTGCCGGCATAAACATTGCGCATACGCCCATGTGTGCGTAATCACCGATCAGTGGCCGGAAGTTGACTTACCGTAGCTTCGACTCATTCTCAAAATGCTTCATAAAACTCTCGCTGGCCGTGTGATGATCCACAATGGTCACATTGCGGCTCTGATATGAATGCAGCACCGCAATGTTCATTTCCACAACCGCTTTATCTTTCCACAATGATGTCGGTGTGCGCGTATCCAAATTCATTTTCAGTGCCACCGTCTGTAAGAATATCAATACACATAGATTTAACACTTGTGTGAATTTAATTGAAAGTATGCTGGTCGTCTCTCTTCCCTGTCTCTAATTGCTGTGACGTTATTAATTTTCAATTACATTTTTGGTTTTTGCGGCCGAAAATTGATAATTGTTCGGTCGACGCCCAGTGGCAACAAGTGGCTACCTAAAGGTTTATTTATGAGCCCATTGCGGTCACTGAGCACCGCTCTCACATCATTTATTGATTTTGCTGCCAGCCATACTCAGTGTTGAAGCTGTTACAGTGTCTTTCAATTATGCGGAAAATTTTAGCAAAATATTAAAACTCAAAAAACAAGTATTGTCAGATTTGTATAATATATCAAATATGTGGTTTTAATATAGACTTGGGATAGTTGTATTAGTTTACTAAGTTAATCTGTTGATATTGTTATTGTCAAAAGAATTGAATTGAATTAAATAACATACAATTTACGTTTACGCCGAACATTTTATATATATTCTAAAAAGAAATCATAATTTTAATTCAGTAAGTATTATTTTAATGGGGAAACTTTCAGATTTATTGATATTAAAATGAAATTATGCCAATGTGCGTGACCAGCCCACAATGTAAGTGGTCTAATAGACCTGAGTATAGTATGTGTGTGAGTGCGAAAGTTACATTGGGCCAACATCAAATCGAATAATTTTGGGTGTGTGAGTGTGCTAATGGCAAGTTCATGTTGAAAACTAATTAAAACAGCAAATTGAAAGTGCAAATTCATTAAAAATTTATGCAGTTCAAATAATCGAATGTCAGAAATGAAATTCGTCCAGTAACTACAACAATTATATAACCTAGCTGCAGGTAGTAGTAAATTTAAATGCTGCACCCTTCTAGACTCATGAATCTGATTTACTTTAATGCGCTTGGGTTGCTTTTAAACGGTCTTTCTGGAGCACAGAATCACTTTACCTCCCGCTCGACTGTCTCGACAGCCGGCTGCACACATAAGCCTTAAACACAGACACAAACACACACAAGCATACACTCGGCACACACAGAAATATTTGCCAGAAAAGCGCTTTACGCCGGCAAAGTAAACGTGATAAAAAAAAAATAATAAAGAAGAAGCAGAGAAAGTCCTTATGGAAACGCGCACATTATATACGCCATATAATGAAATAAATGCCGGAAAGCTGCAGCGTGCGCCGACAAAGACATCAAGGACATTAAGTAAGGACAATGCTAGTGCTATCAATAACGCAATTACAATATACATTCTACACGTTTAAACGGAACTTATAACACTTTAATGTTGGCAACTTACCTCGAGCATATTCCGACGATTTGTGTCGCATAGATTCCGGCAGCCAATCTCCGTTGACATGTACCAACCGCTAAATGTGGTGGCCGTAAACTGGATGCCACCCACATCGAACAACATGCTCGATACGGCGGGCAAAGCATACCAACGTAGCCCCAAATCCGTAAACCACTCGAATCTGCAACGAGAAGCAATGAAGTGCTCGAGTTTTAGTTTTGATTTTTACCAATATGTTAACTAGACACACAAGTATTACACTCACTTGGGATGACTCAGCGGCACCTCCAATATCAGTTCCAGCGGGTAATCAAAGTAGTCAGGGTCATGACCATTGGCCGACACGACCAGCGGCAAAATGTCCCATTCGCTGCCCTTGCCCTTCCAGCCCAGTTTAGTGCAGACCTATAAGAACAAACGAACAACAAAAGTCGAATATAAATACGAGCTGTGCGATGGCAACATAAAAAGTGACATGTGAACAAATATATGGCATACTTTCGGGTGCTTTTGCATATACATCGGGACAGAACAGAGCTCAGCAGAGTCAGAGCTCAGCACATCATCTCCTGCCCACACATATGTAAGTAAATGTATATGTATTGACAGCTTTGTTCTTTGTTTTTTTTTTGGGTTCTCTCTCTCACATTTTTTACGTATTTAAAATGCGATTTATTACATGGAGTTTATACAACTTTTGTCCTTCGCCCCAACAGCATTTATTCCTGTAATTTGTTGTGTTATTGTGGGTGGAATGTCCAGGGGATATTTCAACTTGTTGGTTTAACAACAGCTCAAAATATGTGGGCCTCACAAGCAATTGATGCGTGTAAATATTGTGATGCCATATATAAATTGATAGGTGGATTACAAGCCATAAATAAACGACCAGTTTTACCAATAAGAAAAAGAGTTACCAAAATGACTGTCGTTATTGCTTCGATTCCATTCGATTCGACAGGATTTGTATGGGTTCAACAGCAGCTGTGCAGTAGTTGATAGCTAGGCAACCACTCACAAGTGGCCTATTGAGCTAAATGCGAGTATTTTATTATACCATTTATACACACACCTCGCTCAGCGCTTTAAGTTCTACTTGTACTTATGAAAAGCTCAAAAATTAAAGGTAAATTTAAGAAAATATGAAAGAGTTTAAATTTGAACTCTCTTTAAACTTTGGATAAACTTTCTTTTTATATAATTTTCATAATTTAAACATAATGTTCAACCTTTTGTGTGTGTGTGTTGGACTTTGCAATATTATATTTCTTAATGTTTACAGAATCAATATACGTAACTGAAGACAATGCAAACCCTTTAAGTATAATATGCTACACAGCAGTTTAAGGACATTGTTATCTGATTACATTAAATTATGTGGAAGTTTTTTATAAATTAAAATATAACTAACAATCATATACTATACCTCTGTAAACTCCACATTCATGGGATCACCAATGATCTTGCCATCTGTCTGTTTATAGCCAGCATATGAAATAAGTTGATTATTCCATATACGATAATCGTGACGAGCATCTGTGCGCTGTGGAAATATTGTGATGGCGGATCTGTGTGAAGAACACAAAAAATACATGCGTACATTTATAAAGATTAAATAAGCTATGGGATTGCACACATCCGCATTAAAAGCTCAAACCACTAAGCCAATTACAAGCCAAACAACGCTCGGCTTAGACAACTTGAAGTTCAAAAGTTGTTACAACTTTGGCAGCACATAAGCTCCATTCAATGTTTACAAAGTCAAAAGTGCCGCAGACATTCAGGTTTGGGGAAAACATAATTCCAAATATTTGCCAGACCACTTTTAGGCAACGCTCAACTCATTGCCAATTAGTCGAGACCATTTTGTCAGGGCCAAATACTCCCCTCTGTTTGGCGAAAAGGCGAATAAAACGATTTGGGTGGATTAGCGATTTGTATGGTGTCAATGAAAATTGGAAATATTTTCGCAATATTACCAATTGCCATAAACAGCATATTCAAAGGCTGAATTCATTTCGAATTATGCCAGGCTTAAAATTTTGATGTGCTAAATAAGTATGTGAGATCACAAATTTGTTCTCGCTAATTAGAATAAGCTGGTAATTATGCACACTGGATGTTCATTACGGCAAAAATGAGAAAAATTGCAATTATAAAATGAAATGATAAATTCAAACATAAATATATAGAATTTTATTGTATATGCATCTAAGTTTTTTTCTTCATATATCCTCAATTAAGCTTTTACATCGGCAATACTATTATTTATTATTATTTTTGTAAGTGTCAATACGAAATGAATTTGCAAGCCATGTGAAAAACATTTTCATACAACAGTTTTTTTTTTATCTATTTGCAATTCCCGCCTCCTCTAGCTTTAAATTTTCCAATTTAAAACGAATCTCCAAGCGAACTGACAGAAACAATTGTAATTTATTGAAGTTTAACACAACAATTGGCACTTTGGGCAAAATTAAATTAAACAAATATCTTTCTTTCGTTTTTTGTTTGTTGTATGCTTTCACTTTTCTAACCAATATGGTTTTAGATTTAAATCAAATTTATGAGCTTATTACTTACCTTAGATTGCCTTTATTAGTTGCATATTTGATGTGATTGCAAATGGCCTCAAACATGCCGCTCGTTGTGGTCACATAACGACAATCAAATACCTGCAGGTAAATTTAACAAATAATACAACACGATTAGTCTTTAAGTTTTACTTAGACATGACCATAGTGACTAATTCTAATTAAGCATTAAATTTTGGCAGTCTCACATGACCAGATGCAATCAAAGCTGCCACAGCAACTGCAACAGCAAATTCAACTATGCAACGCCCAGTTCGGAAGTTCAAACTAACTAAAATATTCATAGCGCTTGCAAACAGAACAACAGCGAAAAACGAGTTAAAGTTTTCGAGAGCAGTAAACAATTCTGGCAGATACCCAGTACTATGAAGACTAGAATAGAGTGAAATAATTATAAAATTATTTTAAATATTTCTTCTAATTATAAATATAATTAATTCTTATTTATATAAAGAAATATCCATAATTTACATTTAATTATGTAATATTTAATTAGATACTTTGATAGAATTTAATAGTTCTATTTCTTATAGACTATGGGATTGTCTACTTCATTCTGCTAAACGTAGAGGGTATCTTAATTTATGAATCATGTAAGAAACTAACAGCCATAACAATTGGACTACATGAATTTGAAGTGCAACCAAACTTTGAAGCGGCACACAAAACAGAAAATAGAAAACCCGAAAATAGAAAAACAGGAAACAGTAAAACTCTAAATGAAATCAGCTAAGCTCTGATCTGGTTTGCTCTATTCTGTTTTTGTTCCGATTGTTTTGTTTTGTTTTTATACCCTGTGGGGGTATATTAAGTTTGTTAAAAATATGTAACGGGCAGAAGGAAGCATGGCCGACCCAATAAAGTATATATATTCTTAATCAGCATCAATAGCCGAGTCGATATAGCCATGTCCGTCTGTCCGTCTGTCCGTCGGTCCGTCGGTCCGTCGGTCCGTCGGTCCGTCGGTCCGTCGGTCCGTCCGTATGAACGAAAGGATCTCAGAGATGGTAAGAGCTAGAAGCTTGGACTTGGTGTCCCAGCACTGGAAATTTTTGCAGGCAGATCAAGTTTATCTTTTTTTTTGGATGCCACGCCCTCTTTGCCCACAAATTAAGTAAAAGCTTATAAAGCAAGCAGTTTTGTAGCTCAAAAACCTCATACCAAGGGCAGTTTTGTAGCTAGAGACTTGAGATTTGGCACATATGACAAATATTTTGTGGTCAATGTGTCCAGAAAATTTTATCACGATGCCACGCCCCCCTTGCCTACAAAACGGAAAGGCTTATAACAAGAGCAATATTACAGTAAGAGACTTGAGATTTGGCACATATGATAAGAATCTTAGGGTCAATGTGTCCAGAAAATTTAATCGCGATGCCACGCCCCCTTCGCCCTCAAATTAAGTAAAAGCTCATAAAGCAAGCAGTTTTGTAGCTCAAAAACCTCATAACAAAAGCAGTTTTGTAGCTAGAGACTTGAGATTTAGCACACATGATGAGTATCTTGAGGTCGATTTGTCCAGAAAATTTTATCACGATGCCACGCCCCCTTCGCCCACAAATTAAAAAATAAAGAATTACTAGAGAATTTTATCTAGAGTGAATTTGAGCGGGTTCCTGTAGACCCACAGGGTATATTACGGTCGGGGTCCCGACTGTTCCGCTTGTTTTTTTTTGCTTGCAGTACATGGGGCGTATGATAAATGTGAATGTGAAGTAATTCTCATTGTTACGAATGCTGGAGATTGTTGTTTTTGCGCTTTGAGAGTGTACAGAGAAACCCTTTTTCAATTATAACACTTAAATGCACTTTCTAGATTCTCCTATTACCAGTTAACAATTGTTTTGACATTTTCACACCTGCTGCTGTGGTTTGTCAATGAAAAGGTGTGAGTTCTTACGCTTTGGCTTTATGGCAATTCTGTGCTGTCCACTCGAATCTAGCCCCAAATCCCTAAACACTTTTATATTTCACAATTCCCTTTTAATTTTTCTACTCTCTCCCGTTCTCTTAGTCTCGCTTTTTTGGTCAGTTTCATTTGATATTTTGCTGTGTTTGGTTTTTGTTTGTATGTCCTTACAGCCGGTTTTTCGTAATTAAGTTGAAACCCTTTTTCAAGTGGGCTACCCATGTGAACCCATAAGCCATTCATTTATGCATGATGCGTGCATTTAATTTACAGCAAACTTTTGTTTTTCAAGTGTTATTGGATAACTTTTTCGAAAAGTCATGGCGTAAAATGAAATTATCATAGCACAAAGCTGTACAGCCAAAAATGTTTATGCAGCAACCTTTTTTTAAGCTAAACCTAGTCAAACGACGAGATGTAAACGATAAGTAATCAGTAGAAATGTCAATTCTATTAAATAGTAAATTTTATCGTTAGAAAAATAAAAAAAATTATCGATTGCAATTTGACATGTGAGTTTCACCTATGAATTTATTTTTGAGATGGAAAAATTGTGAATATTGAAATGAATTTATTAAAATCAAAACAGTGATATGATTCACAACTTATTTTAATAAAAACAGATTATTATACAATAAATTATGGAATGATATTAATTTTTTAATAAAATTGTTCATTTAAAATCTTAATTTGATCTTAAAAAAATAGTTGTTTGTTCTTTTTATTAATTGTTTTTAGTTGCCCTTATATAACATAAATATATTTTATATATTGCCTATCATTTCAGAGACAAAGCAGTCAAAAGAATGTCTTTAATATTTTGAGAGTCAAAGCAAACTAATTGAGCCTGATTTTTGGATTTCCACGAGCGAATGACTTACTGTAAACTGAAGTTTGTCAGCACAGCAGTCATTCTTTTGATAAACGTTTTACAGTATTTAGTTGAATTATAATCATTAAAAGCCGTAAAATATTGAATTCAAGTATTATAGCAATAATATTATGTATTTTTTTACCATGATTTCTCAAAAAACTCAGTTGCTTTTTGAAATTTAAATTCTGCGCTTACTCTTTTATTAGATGTCAGCTGTTAATATCGATAAATATTGTGTGTTCGATAAAAAAATACTGAAATTAGACAGGGTCGTTAGCAACGAATGACATCATCCAAATTGAATGACGGCATGAACTGAACACTCGGTCTGGATGACGAAAATGGCGTCGATTGAGCCGAATGTGCTGTCGTGGAAATATCCTAGAAGATTAGACTTTCCCAACCATTTCATTTGTCGTTAAAGCTGAAAACTTATCTAACGACCCTCGCTTGCTCAGATTTTGAACATTTCCTTGGACATATGTAAAAAGCAAAGAGTCAAGCAACATTAAATATATATATATGGATATACACATGAGTACAGTAAATACATTTTTGACGGTAAGTGAATTTTCAAGGTGACTTCAGTGACTGTGAATTGAATGCTCGTGTCTGTTTCAGGAGTGTGTCAGTCACACATACACACATAAAACACACACACACACACACTCATGCAAATCATTGAAGCGTGAATGCAAATTTGTTCACACATTGCTAGGCTCACGCACACACTGTCAATTTGTAATGCCAACTACTGATCATTATATAATACATGTAAATATATTTTGTTTTTGTGTATGCGTATGAATAAATCTCTGTGTGGCAGTCACCAAAATTTTGTAAATTAAAATTTACGATGATTTGCATTTCAAATTTCTACTCTCTGCTTCGTTTTGTCTCTTTCTCCCTCCCTTTTTGGTCTGTCTTGTTTTTCGCTTTGTGCCTTTTTTATCGCCTTTTGGGTGCGCATTTTGCATTTGTCATTTTGTTGAAACACGCATAAATCTTGAATAATGTTGGCAAGACACACAGATAGAGTGGAATCCCTCTGACAGACAGCCTCTGTGATTTGTACTCTGACAAATTTGCTTGACTATTTTGCGTATGTTTGATAATTTTTGTAAATTACAGACATTTAGCTTATGTGAGTTAATGAATTGCTTGGCTAATTTGTGGCAAATGTATGTATGGCTATAACTGGTCTATGCATCAGGCAGCTACAATAATATGACGCACAATCCCAACGAATGTTGAGAGAGCTGAATTTAGTACTGATTTTTGACTGAAATTCAAATGATAAATGGAATTTTTGCATATCAATGATGTGGCATGCGGGAAAAGATATTTCCTCGAGCACTCGACACAAGAGATTTCTTTAAAAATGTTTCTAGTAGATTTGCCTTGAAAAATCCACACTCATTTATTATGAATTGAAACTCACCTGCAGCTTGGACCATTGGATGCGACCAATGCAGCGTGAAGAATTGCGCCAGGCTAATTTGGCGCCATAAATTAGCTCCGTTTCAGTTAACTGATAATGTCCCGTTGCCTCAATGCTCTGTCGCACCTGTTTCCAGCGCGTATCGTGCGCTGCCGACGAGGAGCTGCCACAGGGATGTCGCAAAATTTCAAGTAAATATATCATTTGGCAGAGTTCATAGCTTACCGCTTTATGGAGGTGAAATACTGATCCAGAAAATCCTTGGCATGCTCAAGTACTAAATCGGATTTGCGTGCTTCCACAGCAGCGTTGCCAATGTGCATAATGCTGCTCGTACAGGTGGCTTTCGAGCAGGATAGTATCTTGAATGAGAAGAAATGATGATGATAAATAAATAAGTCATAAAGTTGCTAAACAAAAAAATATGTTACGAAAAGTTGCCTGCAAGTTGTGACAATTTAATTAAAAATTTAATTGCTTATTTCTTGGTAATTAAATTTTTGATTGCTCATTTCGTTCGCCTCCTAATTGCAGCAACAAATGAAGATGAATGACACACAGAGACAGACATCGCAATCGCAATAGAAAGGACGGAGAAGGAGTCGCAACAATGCAATGGAAATGAAAATGAAAATGAAATTAAACCGAAATAGCACTCAGGCTATCAAATGAGGCAACTGACAAGTTTTCGCCTTAAGCTCAATCTTCAAACCTGGCAATCAGCTTAGATGGCTTCTAAACGGCTCACAAGCACAACGTTGGCCACGTTGTTTAAAAAGCATTTCATTGTCAATTGCGGATGTTATTTTCTGTTTTGCTTTACTTTTTACAATTTCTTTTTGTGCTCTTTATGACGCATGTCACTGTAATTATACTTTGCAAGAGTCGAGAGGGTATAATGAATTTTTAAAATGACAAAAAAAGATTTTTCTAAGTATTTAAGAACATCTTTCTAACTCTAACTCTTTCTAGTTATATGTTTTCTATCTAAAACCTTAGAGTTGTCTTCATTCATTTGATAATTATCTTAGCTATTCTCCTCTTCGCTACAGGGTATCTGCAAGTTGAGCACAGCTGAAAAGCTGAACTGTCTCTTGTTTTTTTGCTCACCACCTGCAACGCTCGATTACCTCCCACTACTGTCTCATCCCCTCTGCCCCTACATACTAAACGCTGCGAATACTCTGGCTGTTGGATGTTCTTACCTCACCTTGGCTTATGGTTTGTTTTCTTTCGACGCTTTAATTTACTCAACGCCAAGAACAACAACAACAACAACGACAACAGCTTCAGGCTTTTGGCTCCTGGCAATGACAAAAGCTTCCCGCGGTCATAATTAGTTTGTTTTTACAGGCAGTTGAGCTCTTGAATTGGCCTGAGAAGAGCGAATTGGCCTCATAAAATGCTCAAGTGGTTTTACTTGCTTCTTGGCTTCAATTGTGGCTACAATTACATCACACATACGCCGTGCAGTCGCACTTTAAATGAAAAACTTTTAATTTCAGTGTTGAACGTGACGTTTGGTAAGTTTTAATTAATGTCAGTCGACTGCATAATGTAATAACTTTTTACAAATGTTTTGCTTTTAATTTAGCTTCAACTATATCTGCTTAGAAATTGTCAGTGAAGCTTTCTTGTTTTTGGCATTTAAACATTTAATATTATTAATTAAAGTTCGCAGAAACTTTTTGCTGATATTAGCATTGTGAATTGAGTTTATGTTGCATTTAAAAATTACATCAAAGTATGGAAAAATATCTTTAATTTGTCATTTATTAAATTTCCCGCTAATTTACGCCACTTTTACTGGCACTCTAAAGTTAATTTGAGTTTTTGCTGTTTTAATATGCGTTGGAATGAAATGCATCGTTTGTAGACTCATTCATTTAGTCAACATTGAACATTGAGTTCATATTGAAAATACAAATTTAATCAAAACACCCGTCAATTACTTTACGCTGTCATTTGTTAAATTTCCTGCCAATATTAACGACATTTTATTACAGAAATTGAATTTTGCGCTCAAGAATAAAATGCAAAATTTGTTTACGCATATTTTTAGTCAGTTCTTGCCACATCGATTTAACAATTTTCAGCACTAACTACCAAATTTAATATTTTATATAATGCTTTAATATTAATACGTTACATTTTTAAATGAATTGCAATTCCAAATATAATCAAATAAGCATGCAATATATTTGCCGTATCCTTGGTCAAAACCGCGCTGCTAATTTTCTCAACTGTTTCTGTCAATCCAAACTGAAATTCTTGCAGTTAATTTATAAGCCGCACAAAACTCTTCAACCACAATAAACTGCTGCCTTAACTTCAAGCTAAACCACACAAACACATATTTTGCTCATAAAGCACAAAAAATCTGGTAAAAACTTTGGCAATTTTCACTCAACTGCACAGGACAAATTTATACAGGATGCAAACAGCAACACATGTAGCAGCACCACAAACAAACCCACACACACACACACAAACAAACCGCCTCCCCCCTCTACACACACACACACACACGTACACTTGCACACACGTGGCATACATTACAAAATTTATTTGCAACGACTTGCAAGTTATTATTCTAATAAGCAAAACTGCCAGCTTGATATGTGGATTTGCCTTCCCTGCCACGCCCACACAACTGCACCTCATTAAGGCCACAATCGGTGTGTGTGTGTGCGTGTGTGTGTCTTGTTTACAGAGTCCAAAAATTAGCTTTCGCTATCAACGTGAACAGATCTCATATGGCAAACCGAGAAAACAGCAGCAGCAGGAACATTTAAACAGATCTTCAGAGTAGCAAATGAATTTGGCTGCTAGCATCAAATGCAAATAATTTCAAGCTGCTGCAACGTAGCCCCAAAATGCCACGCCCACACAAAATTCCCCAAAATTGTTTTATGTAAATATAAACACAAAGCAGCGAAAACAACAACAACAACAACGTGACGGCCGCGAGTAAAACTTGCTACTGCGCCGGAAACGGAAATTGTTGCAGCTGCAACGCGTCAAATAAATACATATACAAGCACACACACACACACTACAAAACGTCCAAAGTTTTGGCGTGCAAGTTTCGGTTTTGCCTCGTCGCCAAGTGCCCCTTACTGTAAATTGACTGCGGGGAAGTGTGTGAGTTGAGCCCTATTTTCCCAGGCGTGCGTCTTGTTCGCGCCAAATTTGCACTTTTTATAAGTTTTCCTTTTAATTTTGTTTTTATTTTTGTTAAATTTATGCGCCTCTAAAGAAGCAAAGCGTAAAAGGTGCTGCCATTTAGAGTTACAATGAATACAGAATGCACTTTCTTTAAGTCCGTTAGAAAATAGAAAAACGTAGGTATATTAAAAGAGAATAAAGGTATCGGAATTGGGGAATTTTAACAGAACTGTGATCTTATCATCTTCAAGATAAATTTCAAAACGATTTTTACAATTTGAAACAAGTTTAAATAGGAGTTTTTGCTCTAAAAATACTTTAGTTTCAGTGTATATTTATTCCAATTTATTCAAAATATACTTTAATTTCAAAAAGTTAAAAAACAATATAGGAAACTTTTTTGGAGGAGAATAAAGGTGAATTTAAAGTAGCACAAACATGTGTATTATGTATTAATATAATAAACACATAATATAAAGTTATTCGTCGGCAATTTATATTTAAAATTGATCATCTAATTTAACAACAAAATTTAATTACATAGTGAAGCAAACAAACTTTTTCAACTCTTCATTTTCTTACTTCCTTAGACTCTTGACTCTCCCAAAACGGAGTGAATAATTTACTTGGCAGACCGCAAATTGTAGAGCAATTTAAGTGAATAACTCACAGAATAAAAATTATTTGTAGCTTTTAACTTCTGTAGCTAGTTTTGCATATACTTTTAACCTAAAAATAACTTTCAACCTTCCACTTTGCCACAAACTTTCATCTCACTTTACACAAAGCAAACATTGCAATTCAAAATTGCAGAAAAATAGCATTTAAATGCAGCAAACAAAAGCAATTTACATTTAATTTATAGAGTTTAGTTATAGAGTTTTAGCCCTTTGCGTAGCTGGCCATAATAATTGACTAAAATAATGTGAATTTAAAGTCATGCTGCATAATTATTTCACACGTGGAATTAAGTAGTTTAAAGTTTGGTCAACAAACTGAAACAAAATAAATAGCCAGAGGAGAGTACTCAACTAGAAGATACCCTATGGGAAATATGGTTAACTATACATGCTGTTAACTCCAATTTGTGTTTACAGAGTATTACTAAAAGTAACTCATGGCTCAAAACGAAAGCCCCAAAGCATAAATATAAAGCTTATGGAACAGACTATACAATGTGGGACATTAAAACTTGCCGCATGTGAAGACATTTAAGCTTCATGCAAATCCAGCAGAGGACATAAACTTTAATTGGCTTCTACTGGCAGCATTCATCTATGAATGGACCTGGAGGGCCTCTTTCACGCGCTTAGTATAATTACCAGGTGGGAAATTTGCATGGCAAGTGGAAAGTGGCAAGTTGAGTGTTTTCCCAAAGTAACTAAAGTCGAGGACGCAACTTAAACGAAATGGCAGGAAGAACAAATATTTTGCATTGCATAATTTTGTGCGCTTTGCGAATTAAAATGCAGCTGAATGAGGTAAAGGACGACAGAGAGAGAGAGAGAGAGCGAATCGGTTGGCAGTTGCAATGGCAATGCCATGAAATTTGATTGCGAGCAAAAAAAATAAAAAATGCGAATTCACAGCGCCATTTCCGACGCTTACTGTCGGCGTCGACGCTGACTTAATTAGCAGGGTAACTGCAACGGCAACGGGAGACGGCAACGGGGAACTGCAACTGCAAGGGGCAGCTTTAGCTAATTGAGGTTAGTTGCCAACTTTAATGCCAACACGTCGACGTCTTTTCCGCTTATGCAATGCGTCCAACTACACTTGGGACCTAATGAGTTTCAAATCGCAGCTAACTCAGATTTTGATTCGCGTTGCATGCCACATTATGTGTAGTAAATGAATTATGTAGTAGATAAATTATATGCAGGAATTTATCTGCTAGACTTGAAAGACTTTAAATTTAAAGTAACTAATTTCTATATGCTGAAACTGAAATCTTATATTTTTTTCTAATTCTTTAATTTAGTAAAATTCTTAAAATTTTAAGTCAAAAGTATAAGCAATTCAAATTAAATCATATTTTTAAACGTATCCCTTTCATGGATATTACGGCTGCTGTCAAAGTTGGAGACATCAGATTTAAGTTAAACACAAGTGAAAACTTTGCTTGCCCCGTTGACCACAACACAAATTACTAAAAACAACAAAGACAGTTTCAACTAAATTTGCCTTACAATCTGACACACTCACACACACACATACAACATTAAAAAACACACAGCTGGGTATAATTTTAAAGCACACACACACAGAACTTGATGCTACTTCATTACGCTGAGAAAGCAGGCAAAAGAGGGCGGGTGGAAGGGAAGCTTTAATCCTGGTCGGTCGGGCACGCACTTGAACAACTTTTGCTTAACAAACTGCAGTAAACGTTAAAATTGCAGGGAAACAACAACACACGCACAAACAACTGACACACACGCATTCAAACAATTACACGGCCATGAGTATTAAATAACTCCTAAAAGTATGCAACGCTTTTTGCCTCTCAGCTACCTATTTTTTTCACGCTGCTGAAGCAAACAAATAAAAGAAATGAACATGCTGAGCATTGTTTTACAGCCTTTTTATTGCACATTCATTCGCCATCTAACAAGGTCGTCAGGCCAGAAATAGTCATGGCTAGAGATACTCGGGTCGACGTGCTACAGCAGCTAATTATGGTATGTAACTGTGAACGTGACCGAAACGTGACTCACCTCGCGTCCCTTGCTGTGCAGCGTATCATATACCTCCGGTCTGCCCTCAATGTTCTTCAGTCGCATTGGCTTGCGCATCAGCAGGCTGCGTCCCTCGTCGTCCAGGTGCATAAAGCTACAAGAAATTTGTAGAATTTTAATTAAAAACAAGTAATTTAAAAATGTATAGAAATTTAGAAATTATTTAATGATACTTATTACTTAAGAGACTAACTTTAAACTAGATCAAAACAACTTATTTGTGCTATTCAGTGAATCTAACACATTTAATACAATAAACCTTGACCTGGAGTATTAAACTCAGAGTTTTATTTGTCAACTAATAAGAATTTATTAAGAATCCAACACTAGTACTCCTTTTTCTTATTTATTTATATTACTGGAGTTTTAAGCGATTTCCCCAATCTATGCAAGACATTTTATAGAAGTTTATTTATAATTGTTTACATACTTTATTCTAAATTTTAAGACCCGTTTTCCAAACTTTCTGTCTAGCTAATATATACAGAGATATCTGATAGGTTCTGAAATTACTTCAAAAATACATTGAGCCAATAGATGCTAGTTTTAAATATCAAATTTTATATTATTTACTTATTATTATTTAACACTTAATGAAATCAATTGATATCCCAGACTCTATTTTAACTAAAAATTACATTTTTCTTGAAGTACAGTTAAATATAAGCCGACAGGTTTTACTAATTTATACTAATTACTAATTCTACTAACGTCAAAATACCATAACTAGACATTGAGAAAATGCACCCAAGTTTTAAATTAAACTTATTATATTATATAAATATTTCTTTAAAAAACTTTTGTTAAGCAAGAATCGTAGTTATTTTAAAAATATTTTAAATATTAAATAGTTAACTTTGGTCGACTGCTTTTGCTTGACGTTAATTGCACATATACAATAAATAAATTAACTATTGTATAGTATTTTATCTCAATTTACCGCTTAATTAATCACAATCACAATCCAATTAATTCTCTCATTCAATAACTTTTAGATGAGGGTATGATAAATAGTATAAGACTCACCTGCCGGCTCGCGAACGATAATCCTGTGACATTTTTCTTGACTGTTGATTTTTGGGTGTGGGCGAAAGTTCGCGTGAACTTTTGCTTGATGCGGTGCCACTGCCCGAGGCGCCCGCAGCATTTACAGCAACGACAACGCCACCGCCCACGCCCCCACCTCCGCCACTCGGTCCATCCTCCAGCTCAACAACGATGCTAGTGTTGGTGCCTCGCCGCTCACGTCCCGGCTGCGGGGATGATGTAGAGATGCTGGTACGCTTGTGGTGCTTCAAAGGCGTGCCGCCAACGCCGCTACCGGATGCTCCATCTGAGACTGTGTTTGTGGTCGTGCCTGACGCGCCTCGACTGTGGTCCACTTCATGACAGGAACCAGAGATGCCCTCAAGATTTGTGTTCAAGAGCCCATTGCCATTTAACTGTGGCGTTGTTTGTGCCTTGACTTTGATTTTGTTTTGTTCAGCGACTGCTGTTCCTTTTGGCGTGGGCAACGGCGACTGTTGTTGTTGTTGCTGCTGCTGTTGTTGTTGTTGCACATTTGAAGTACGTTTGATGGTCACAAAGCGCAAGTTCTCGAATATCGATGTGAAATGTTGCGACATGTTGTTTGGTTTTTATTTTCACTCTACTTTTTGCCTCGTTTATTTAAAATGCAACCTTCTGCAGCACACAGGGTAAACTCGAAGCCCTCTGTTGGCGCTGGCCAAGTTTTGATTAAATTCTCCTTTAATAAAAATCAACTTAAAAAAAATACCAAAACTTTGACTTGCGAGCTGACGACGCGTTTGCCGCAATCAATTGGTATCCAGTTGCTGTTGTTGTTTGACCTCCAGCAGATTGGAAACTTGAAGCCAGCATTCGCTAAATTGCCAAAGAAGACGAGATATAATCTTGCTGGAAAAAAATCAGAGAAGAAATTAAATAATCAAGATGATTTCCAGTTAGATTTAATCAGGCATTAGCATTGAAATGTAAACAATTACAATATTTTAAAGCAATAAAGAACTAACATTTAAGAACATTAAACATTAGAACATAAGAACAAAATTAATTTATATAAAGTATCAGCCCTTATTTCTAGTATATAACTTTAAAGCTTACAAGTTTAACTTTCTAGTTATAATCTCAGCCCAGCCAGCTTTAATTCCGTTTCCTTTTTCAAACATCTTCATATATATTAAAAGCTCTTGACAACCCGCTCAATCGTAATGAAATTGTTATAGTCTATTTCATTAACTCCGTTGCCAATGTCAATCCATTTGATTTGAAGTAGTTTGCAGCTAAACTTTTAAATCCTGCCACTTCCTGTGCGTAGACAATGTACAGCTCATTAACTTTCAAATCAGGCAACATTTACTTACATTTCCAGAACAACAATTCCCGCAACTATAACTCAGATGAAACAAGTCACAGCTGAGGCTGTTCTTCCCATCAGAGACTTCTGCTGCTGCTTTTCTAACTTCTGAGTGTTTCATTTGCCTCGGGGCTAGATAAGTGCGCGGTGTTGGCTCTGCCAGCACTTAGTAGCAATTAAAAGTATCTTTATGGCAATTTCCCGCCATGCTGAACAGCGAAAGCCACAAACTAAATTTCCACATTTCTGCCGTGGCTTAATTATGTGCGGCTGCTCAACATAAATTGCTTAATCAAAAAAGCGACTCAGCCTGTGACTCTATGAAAATTCAATTAGTACACCTTTAAATGTTGTTTGATATGGATTCATTTATATGCTTATTTCCTGACGCCTCGTAAATTTTGCGAGAGATGGATGGGGGGGGGGACTCTACCCTGGCAACAGCTGTAAATCCTTTTGTTTTCGTTAATCTGCATTTGAAAGACCTGAACCTTAGCCTTCACATTAACAACGTATTTGAGCACTTTTTCCGCCCACTTGACACCAGCTGTTGAAGTTTTCGAGACAAACTCAAAATATTTCAACAAAATGCCTTTTATTTTGTTAACTCATTCGCGGCTGGTTCCGTTGTCCCGTTGCTCCAGCTGTTGTCCCAAAAACACCATCATCTGTAGGCCAGGTACAGTCCAGGGTTGGGGGTAGCCTTAGTACCAAGTTTGGCTAATATATATATATATATGTATATAACATAAGCATCCGTCAGTTGGAGTATATTCATAATTAATGTGCTTGGGGACTTCACTTGAAAGTCTTGTTTCCACGTAAAGCACAAAATAGACTTGACCTATTAATATATTTATAGTTTAACTTAACTTTCAATGAACTTAACTTAAAGTCAGTTGATTAACAGTGAAATGTGAACATTTCAATCGTGTTGCCATAAGTGGTTGCTGCGTATCTGGACATAAGACTGGCTTTCGATAGAGTTTGACACAATGGACTTCTTGCTAAGCTCAGGCCAATGCTGCTACGCCAACTTCTTTGGGTAGTACGCAGTGGTATTAGACGATGCGGAGTCTAGTTTAAGCACTATCAAACTGGCAATAACACAGGGCAGTGTCCTAGCGCCCACACTATATACCCATTTCACACACGACATGCCCACTGGATCTACGATTCCCATCGAAGATCCGAAGGCTCTACTCATCGCTACCTACGCTGATGACACAGCAAACCTGGCCAGAAGCAGCTGCATTTATACCTATTTACTTATCTACTTATACTTTATTATACTTATCTACTGCTAGCAGGATAAGCTATTGGAGCATCTCAGCAGCTACAAGTATTTAGGAGTACACTTAGACAGGCATCTTACGTTTCTTCGCACTTTAAAAACCAGGATCAACAAAAGGAGATGGCACCTATCTAACAAAAAGCTGTCTTTTAACAATAAAATCAAAATATAGAAGACTTGTATTACTCCCTCTTGGCAATAAGCTTTGAAATTATACGGAATTACGGTTCGAACCCACTTGAAAAAAATTCGTATCCTGCAAGCCAAAACTCTCCGATTAATACGAGAACATAGAGAAAGATCTGGGAGTTCCCAAAACTGGGGATGTAGTACAAAAGCAGGCTGCTCAGTCGTTTACAGAACCACATAAATCCGCTTGCACGACGCCTTCGAAAAAGGCGTAAAAAAAGAGAGAAGAAGACTAAAGCGGTTGACCTTGCCAAAAGATATTTTAAATATATAAAAACGTAAATAAATAATGGACATTTTAACTAACATTACTCAGTCCTTATATCAAGCTGTATTGTAGTATCTCATTCTTTTTAAGTTAAGTTATTTATTAACAAAACCAGAAAATTAAATGAATAAAAGACTTAAGAATTTAAAATGAATTTAAATCGTGTCAAAATCTGTCAAAAATGTTCACATAATTATATTAATATAAAATGATATTATTTTATTGATATCCTATATTTATTAAGTTGAACTAGTGAAGAGCTTAATCGGATATTTCAGTTTAATCCAGAATTGATATCTTTTCAATATTATATTCCGCAAGTCACCCCAACTTTGCGGACGTTAAAAAGTGTAGCCCACTTTTGTGCGCTCTCCTCAGGCACTCACTGTATGGTTGATGCTCATAATTTTTGGTAACCAGCAGATGAAAAATTATATTAAAACACACAAGCACACAAAAATGATGGCACAGCAATTTGTTGACCACTGAGTGAATCGGTTGAATGAATCGGTTTCTATTAAACTATATTTGAGTTGGCTTTTGATTTGTGGCTGGCTGTGGCATGTGTATACGTATGTCATTCGAACTATTTGCCAGTTCCATAAACATTTGCATGCTGGCATTAAACAAAGCGGTTTGACATCGTAGCTGGGGCAGTCTCCTCTTCAAATTTAGGCTCAATGAGCACTCGACATACATTTAAATTCAAATCACAAGCATAAACATTCGCTTTGATTTGCAGACACAACACAGCACTCGAAAACAAAAAAAATACACACACATCCCACTCGATTGTTATTGCTCAAACAATGATGAACCGCATTTTGGCTTATTTAGTTTTATTTGTTTTTTTTTGTTTTTGTTTCTGTTGTGTAGGCCACAAATCGAGTCGAGGCATTTTATTTGTGCGTTCATTGTTAGTTTAGCTAATCAATCAATCAATTAATTGTTAGGGAAGGTCTATTTTCATTGCTGATAGCCAACAGTTGCTGTTATTTTTGTAGCTGTCGGCTATTTTGCCACTTAGTCAAAGTGATTGAATATGGTCAAGATGTTCAATTGACATACTTTGAGTGGGTTTTGGGCATTTGTTTTAGCAGGAAAACAGCCACGACTCTGAATGTTTAAATGGACAGACAAACAGTATTTGATCTTTCGACAAGACTTTGTTCCTATTGCATTTAAATAGGTAAAGAAATTCATGCTGTTAAAAATAGAATTTAAGCAATTTACAATTAAAGCTTAGGCAAACGAACTGAAGTTAAGGAAAAGTCGTGAGAGGCATTTTTCTAAAAATATCTTGTATACAATAAAAGGAAGTAATGTTGCAACTAAGCTCACAGTACAGTATTTTGCGGCATTATCCCTACATCTTTGGCTGACTAAAACGAAGCTAACTACCAACACATTTAACCACTCACGCTTCAACACTTATGTGTTACTTTGCAGCTTTGCTCCATCATCATTTTAAATCCAATCAATTGGTTTAAAATGAACTCGAATAAAATCAAAGGAAAACCGAAACAAAACGACAAATACTGTAAAGCCTGAATGCTTTTTCGTATTATCTCAAATGACAACAGAACAGGAACAGAAAAAAAAAATAACAAACAAAAAACAGTAAAAAGACAAAAAGAAAAGCAAACAAAACCATCGAGAAATCGCAGCATTGAAAAGCGTCGCAAAATTGGCAAGACAAAGGCAAGTTGCTGACGAAAAAAAAAATAAAATAAACTGAATACAAATTCCATGCACAATGCAAAAAGAGAAGAACAACAAATCTGTTAAGAAAACCCATTTAAATGGTTTTGGGCCAAATAAAATAAGTGTTGCACACTTTCGTGCGAATAAAAGGGAAGTAGGGGAAAGTGTTGCCCGCTTTTGTGGGAATGTGAAAAATGGCGTCCCACACTTGCCAAAAATGTATAATGCTTGACTGTCATAAATATAAGCTAAGCCTAAGTTCATTTCTTGCTACGCAAATACGCAAATTCTAAAAGCAACTGAACTCAATATTTGCACGATGAAGTGCGGCTGCCATCTAAAATAAATAATCACATTGTTAGACATTGTAAAGTGTAGGAATATAGACAGCATAGCAGAGAAACCTGGTCATCATGTGATGCCTTGTGGTTTTCCTTTTTTGGCGCCAAAACACTGTGGAGCAAATCAACATAGTTTTTGCCATAAAATCATTTCATAAACAGTTCAATTTCATACTGAAAATACTTAATAAGTAAAAACATAGCTAACGACTGTGGAGTTAAAACTTTATGTGTGAAATTGCCATTTTTAAGTGCTTGTTCTTAAAGGGAAATAAGAAATTAATGTAGACATTATATTCTCGTATATGTATGTAAGAAAGATAGCAGATTTCTGTCGAAAAACTTGTAATTCATAAGAAACTGTCTAGCTATTTAAAACTTGGCTATATTATAAAAAAGTCCTTTTATCTAAGAGTAATGTGTATGTAAACCAAAACAAAATGATTTCTTACAGAGTTGTTACGCCTACTTAATATAATATTCAGAATAGTATGAACTTTCGATTAATTTTATCTCTGTACTTTTAACTATGTGATTAATAAATTTGTTTTGTGATAAAAATAATAAATAAATTAAATAGTTTCCAAATATTAGCAGAGTTCGGTTGAAAAACTTTTGATTCATAAGCAAGTTTGTAAGTTATTTAGTAGTTAAAACTTATTGTATTATCGAAAAAAAAAAACAAATAATAAAGTATATAAAAAACCTTTTTGAGTTATTTATGCCTTCATGTTCAGGTAAGCAAACCTGGCCGACTAACTGAATAACCCAACTGAATGAAGCACACAGTTGACGCAGGTCTCCACGGTATTAACATATGAAAGAATTCCGTGTTAGGGTTCATCCTTTGAAGGCATCCCTTTTTTTTTGTTATTTACCAGCAGCAGAAAGTACGCATACTTGATGTTCGTAAAAAAAAGAATAAGAAGAAAAGTCATACAAAATAAATATTCGCACTTTGTTTGGTAACACATAAATAAAATCATATATGTACTCGCATGCTATGTTATGCATTCTTGGATCATGTCAGTAGCAGCTGCGGCTGTTTTTGCCGTTGCCTGTTGCCCTTGTCAATATTTATATATTGTTATTTGAAATTGATACGTAAAAGCCAACTGAATACATTCATTATACCCGTCCAAAAAAAGGGGGCGTATTTGGATTGAGCAAGGCAGCGCAGCGTAGCGAACATATAAATTACATACTAGATAGATATGCGCTAAAGGCAAGCTTATCAAATCAAGCAACACCTTAAATCCAAGTAGATAATATTATTTTAATGCAAGACATTTTTAAATTAAGTATAAAAATGTATAATCTAAAAGAGATGTTTCACTTTGCATTTCTTTTTTTTTATTTTTATTTCTTTTACATTCAAAACTTTAAGTAACTTTCAAACTTCACTTAACCAAATGCACTTGATTTAAAACTTTGTTGTAATTAATTAAATTAAAGATATGAACAGCTAATAATGGAAATTGCAGTTACAGGTGCTGGTATCACAAGTAAAGTGTAATACAAGTTTATGTTTATTTAATCTATTCTTATTGCAAAATAAATACGGGCTGTCGATTAAAATGCATGAATTCTATTGTACTACTGCAATCATTTACGAATTTCTAACGACAGATTTACATTTGAAATTCAAATTCAATTAGACCAAGTGTCGAAAACAGTTAGATATTACACATGTAGTTATGGCAAGAACTGTTTGTTAAACATTTATGAAATTCAGGCATACTTTGTGCTAGACAACAATTATTTTGTTTTGACATTTACATGCTGCACTAATGACTGAGAAACATCATTAGTGAAATGAGTCCCAAAAGTTATTTGAAGGTAGTTAACAAAGAAAGACTGCCTCTTGCATTTAAGGCAAAACTATTTCATTATAATTTTTTTAATATACAAATGACAGTCAAACATTGGGAGACAAAGAAAAATGTGTGACATTGAGTGAATGGACCGACGGGCCGTAAGGAAAAGCAAATGGGAAAATGGTGGCAGCTGCTGCTTCAAAAGTGGAGCAAACTTCGCTGAATTGTCTACATGTGAATAAACGAAGATACGAGTATGAGTTTTAACTGAGTTTTTAAAGTGCCTGTTATGCTGAGCTAATTGTTTTTTAAATATATATTTAATCGAGTAATGAACAGAACCCGATTTACATCAAAGTTAATTATTGTTTTAATTAAGACATCAACTCTTTGGCAAGGAATAATTGCTAACTGTTTTTGCTGATACAAATTCACAAAAGGCTAATTGCGGCTACAGTTAAGTGCCTGGCCCAGACTTAGGGACGCTTGACATTATTATAGTAGATGATTTATTGTATTCGTAATTAATTGACTTCATTTGGAAAAACAATTTTCAGTATTTGATTTGATTGTCACAGAGCCCTTTCCATGGGCCAATTTGGTCGTCTGGCCGTTTAGAAATTTATATAATTGCAAATTATATGTTGAAGTTGGCAATGGCAACATTAATCAATTGCCAATTGGATTATGTACACAGTTTGAGTGATTACTCTGGCTTAACAATTGGGCAGTTATTGTTTTATGCAGCACAATTTACAGCCAATTGTTGGCACTGTTTAATTATTTCAACCCTTTGAGCTTTGTAAATAAACAAGGTAAATATGGTTGGCTCAACTAGCGTATACTTTATACAAAAAACTACAACAGCTATTTATTTAATGCATCAATGGGATAAATGGCATAATATTAATTTGATTTTTAAAAATATTAATAATTTTCATTACATTTTATATTTAATTTAAATTTCCAATTTACCTTTTCAGTATGATTAAAGCTAAACGATGAAATAAAATTCGCAATTTTAATTTGTTTTATATTTGTAATTTTATTTTTATATTTAGTTTGAATTTATTTATAAAACAACACCGTCTAGGCATGTAATATTCATAAATATTGGGAATATTTAGTTTACGTAAATCGTTTCATATTTTATTTTCATTTTGATTATTTATTGTTTATTCACTGCACTCACAAGATTTAAATATTAAGCAATTTATCTTTTGATTATCATGTTGGTCCACTTTCAGTTCCTAGGTTTTCAGCTCGATCCAACGAACTCAAGCGCCGCGCGGTAACTGAAGCTAAGGCAGCAACGCAGCATCCTTAAATAGCAGTTGCTCCCCCTAGGACCGTGGACATTCACACGGTCGTCTTCAAAGTCAACAACCACACGCAGCATCCGTTCACCGTTGGTGTAAAGCTTCGTCCCACACAAATTAGAGAAAATCAACAATGGTTTGCGACTTGGCTAAAGCTTCACACTGGAATATTTGTTTTGACGGCAGCGGCATCAACAAGTGTCCCCCACTTCGTGTTATTGTAGTCAACACGTGTTTATCCTGTTTGGAAATCCCCTGAATAAAAAGTCATTTGTTTCTGGTGAATATATATTTTAAAAGCGCGTTTTTTATTTCACTTTTCGCGTGCTAAGGACGCATTTTATTGTAATTAGCAGCTGAAAAATGCGTTGAAATTCTCAATTGATTTCAATTTGTTTTCAACATTCATCAAAATTAAAAGAATTACAATAATAAACCTTAGCTTAGGTGAACAACAAAAAAATTGTGCTTAAAATTAGCCTAATTTATAATAACTAATAATTATCATACATGCCCCACTTAACAATTTAACCAAAATAGCCAATTTATTGCTGTATTTTAATTCGATATTTCCATTTGTGAAATATTCAATAATAATTTTATATATAATACAATTTCTATTCATTTGTTTTCCATTGATTAAAATTGGAAGATCTTACAAGTCCCGAAAAGTTGTTGCTGACAACGTGAAGATAATTTTTGACTCCATCGGCTCTGTGTGGTTTTCATTTTTCAAACTTTTGACGCTTTTCCCACGCTGTTGCAATTCTTGTTGTTCTGGTTGTTGTTGTTCTTGTTGATGATGATCTTGGTGATGGTGTTGTTGATGTTGTATATATACAGGTATACAATAGAGAGACAAGACATTAGTATAACCTTTTTTCAATAATTTAAACAAATAACGAACATTAAAGCTATATCTTAAAATTATTTTAAAATAAATATGATAAAATGGGGGAAGACAAACAAAACCAAATGATGGCATTTGCTAAGACTTCTATAAAACAGTCTTCACTTTTGTTTGTGTATTACGTGTTATTTGTTTATGTTGTTGTTGTTAATATTATTGTTGTTAATTGGTGTAATTAAGTTGATCATACAGGCTAGTTGGATTATTTCGATCTACATTCGCTCTGCTTCAAGCTTTAGTTCACTCAAATTTAGTTCAGTTAGTTCAGAGTTCATAGTTCACATTTTTAACTTGCACTTTCCATTGTTATTTTTTTTTAGATTTTAAAGTCTTCAATTTGACGCTTGATTGTTCTTATAGATTTAAATTTTTACATCGGATGAAACAGCTTCAGGAACCTAAAACACATGAAGACCAACGATGAAACTTCGTTAAGCGCCGTGCCGGGGCAAAATTGTTATTATAAATGGATGAAACATGATTCGGGCCCCTAAGACCTGCGCAGTCCAAACAGGAGAATCCTATGAATCTCAATCCTGTCTTAGGCTCAGGAAACTTGCAGATTTCAACCTTGAAATATATTATGCTGCAGAGTTTTCGTTGCATTTATCCATATACCGCATATATATCCATATGTCGGCTTAGCTACTGATTTGACAAGCCTCCTGTTTTTGTGCCGAGTCCCTGTTGACTTTGAGCATTTCCAGCGCTGATTGTTTGACCTATAAAATCGACGGCGAGTTTCATTTTATCGTCATTTGTTGATCATCAGTATGAGGAACTTGACGACATTCCTCCTGATAATTTAGTTTTGTGGCTAGGAACTTTGATGATTTGTCCAATTGTTGGTGAAGCACTAAAATAATTTTCCTTGATTATGTGTGGAGCCGACGAGACGTTTGTTCTTTCATTATTTTACAGGGACTTCCGAATTAAAATGTGAATTACGAAAAGGGAAACCGCACTGAGATACATTTGAGGATGGGGGCCAGAATGTATATCAAAAAAGTTCAATTTTTCAGGGATATGCTAACACAAAAGCACTTCCTAAATGTTACGCAGGGGCACGCGCACTAATGAATCAAAGATATATTTACAGAGAGTTGGGAAGGGAAAGGAACCCAGAAAGATAGAGAGGTAGCTGCATCGATTCCGCCAGAAGTTCGTCCTGCTCGTTGAGCTGAACACTTGTTAAACGGAAATCGATTTTAGGAATTTAGTTGTGTGGTGTTGTGTATCACTTGCTTGCCACTCCACATAATGATTGTAGGTAGAATAAAACGCCAGAACTAGACTCATTATGTGGCTTCAAATGGCAATAGCAGCAGCATTTTTGCAATCTATTTGAGCGCCATCTGCGGCATAGGGTAAACTGAAGGTATCTAGCCACTCTTTACACTTCTCAGTGTTTTCAAAGGCCAAAACATTCCTGACATACTCGACGCTAATGTTGGGACGATAACTGCAAGCAAAGGTTCAACTTTAATACGAATTCATAAAGTATTATTTTACGCAGTACTTACGATTTAATGATTATGCGAAGCGCCGCCTTGCGCTCTCTCTCGAGGAACCATTCAATCATGTGGCCAGACATGAGGGGCGCTGTTTTGTACAGATCAAAGAGTTTACAATAGTTGCCCAGCGACCATGCAGAACGAAATTGTAGAGCGTGTGCAATGGCAGGATTCTCGCGCTGATCAGTTGTTATCGAACGCAGCACAGTTGTTATGTCTAATAAATAAAATAATTATTACGAAATAGAACCACACAGATGAGTGATAAACATACCCAAGGTATTCTTTGTAAAGATATAATAGATTATACGATAAGCGGTAAACTCGAGTGAATTGCTGCTATTGCCCAACTCCAAGTAGAGCATCTTAAGCTGCGTCTGGCATTGATTAAACTCTTCGTGATCGCCCTTCTCCATGGCAATACGTGCATGCGTCTCATATACCTCCACTGTGAATTTATCTCGTATACCTTGGACCTAGAATTTGAATATGAATTATATATTAATTTATTTAGACGACAGAATATTCCTTTAACTTTGTATATTGACTATTATTAATCTAAAATTGTATATAATATAATTAAATTGTTTGTATTCCATCCTTTAATGTTCGATTCTAAATAATTTCTTTCTGTCGTCTGCTTTAAGTCGACGTTAATTAAATAAATACATGAACAAATAAATTTAACGTCAAGTAAAAGCAGCAAGATAGTAATTTAATAAACAAATTCAATTTAATTTTATATGTACAATTTGAAAAGGTTTATGCAAAGAAAAGTTAGTAGAACATGAATTAAAAGGAAGTGGGATAAAAATATGAGTTAGTCTAGAAGCAAAACTAAACTTAATTTGGCTTAAATGGAGTCGGTGATAAATTGTAAACTGTGGAACATGACTTACAGTGAGATCCTGCCGTATAGACTTCAACTGATCACACGCATAATGATAATCCTGATTCGTTCGCCATTTACCCTTAACATTGGCCAGCGAATGGGTGAGCACCTCAACTGGACGCACCTCCGATGCAGATGGAGCTTTGGTCAGGCGCAAGAATGACTTTTCTAAATCCCTACATGTGCCTACAATATGTAAATCGAGTAAATCTATGCCTGCCGCACCCGCATCATCCTCGTAGAACATTGCAGACGATGAACGAGACGCCGCAGCCTGCAATTTCTTCTTGTGCTTGGCCGTGGTGAGACCAAACGGTGAGCTTGCAATTGCGACGACAGATTTCTTAGACGAGCCGCTGCTCGACTGTGAGAAACGTGCCGCACGCTGTTGCAAGCGCGCTGTGTCATCATCAACGGCACCGCCCACCGACGACGAGTGCGTGGCATAAAAATGTGGCGTCTTCTTTTTGCCCCCACTACCAGATGCTGTGGCAGCCGCAGCTGCAGCGGCAGCAGCCGCCCGCTTATTCCTCTTCATCAACAACTTCTGCTGTTTCTTTGACAAATTCGAATTGATGGGTATAAAATCATTGCCCAGAGAATCATTCGAGCCTGCCTTGCGGGGAACCTTGCGTGCGGGGGGATTATTTGAGTCATTGCTGCGCGAACGCGATCGGGAACGCGATCGTGGTGAACGGGAACGGGAATAACGTTTCCTGTTGTTATATTTTGAAGCCGACGATGTCGACGATGTGGGCGAACTGCAAGAAATGGAAATATATGAGTTTTTTGCTGGAACAGAAATTCATAATACAAAACAACTTCAAAAATTCGGACAATAAAATAACAAAGAGAAAAAAAACAAATAAAAGAACTACTACGACTATTGATAGTGAAAATCGAATAAATAACTGGATAAGTAATTAAGAAAACTATCGTTAAGAGTTTTACATATTCCTGTGTTCAAAAATGCATCTGTTGATTTTGCTATAATTTCTATATATTGTTACCATTCTATATATTGTTTCCAGAACTCAACGTAAGTAAATTATGATGTTGTTTAAAGAATAACAACGATTTCTTGCAGACTATGCAATAGCAATCACAACACACAACTGAAATGTCAACCTATAAATAGCAAAAGTATATGACCTGATTATATAATTTGTGTTAATGCAGTTGGGGACTGCCTATCTTTGCACTTATTATTTTCACTACTTCTATCCCATTTTTACGTAAAAACATTGTGTCGTGATTTTGGAAGTCACCGAATTTGAGTGTTGAATTTTAGTAATGTAAATATGTTTATGAATAATATATAATATTTATAATATTATTATATATATGGGCCAATCTCGCGTGTCGCACGTTACATTCGTACGATTTTGTAGATTAAAATATTAAAAATTTTTGACTTTCAAAGTATGTATCGGTAACTTTTGTTTAGTGTTTAGAGGTATTGCAGTGTACTTTCGAATGGCATAAAATATAATTTGGTTACAGTTACTTTTTGTGAATTATTTGGTCATAATGTGTTGTCGCGCACGCTACACTAAATGGAAGTTACTTTTAAATTTTCAATTTCATTTGTAATTTTTAGCGAATTATGCATAATAAAGCACACAAAATCCAATATCTAAAAGAAAACTGATAGTAATAGAATGCAGAAAAAACTAATTTGGAGTCAAAAAAGGATTTGGTTTTTTAGTAAACGCCTTGAACCCATAGTGTCGCACGTTACGTCGCGCACGCTACATTTTTTCCAGTAGCATATGAATAAAACAAAAAAATTTTTATTTTAACAAAACAGTATGAAATATAATATGTTATGAATTATTTGCATATAAATGAATTTATGTAATATAGTATGTTTATTCTAATTGAATGATAAATGAATTTTTTCCATTATTGAACCTGCCGTAATGGCCATTTCGAGCTTATTTTCATTAACCTTTCTTGGTGACCACTTGCCATAAACTGATAATTTAAAGTGATTCTCAAAAACAATAGCAGATTATTGAAACTAACTCAAAAGCTAAAGACGCACAGTGGCCCGTTGGGAGAATCCAAAAGGTTTTTTAAGATAGGTAAAAATTGTAGGCGGTACAGCCTTTCAAAGTTGACCCATTATCAATATCAATATTATATCTAGTACCTGTTTTATAACCCTTTTAAAGGATTTTGTACCACTTTGGGGAATTTTGGCAGGAAGGTAGTACAGAAATTATGAATGAACTAGGGATGAATTGTAATTTGTTTACATGAAGTTACTACCTACTTATATGGAAGTTACTACCTATATGAGTTAAAAAAGTAATTGTTTTACTTAAATAAAGAAAAGTATCTATATAATGACCTACATTCAATGTTTGCTAGAAATGTACGAAACTAGTATTACGTGTATAAGAAGTGAAAATAAAATAATTTTTGGGGAGAACTGAAAACGTGTCGCACGCTACAGAAGTTAATATACCAAAATAAAAAAAATAAAAATATGTAGAATTTTAATTTTTAATATACTTTAAAGTAAAATATAAATGTGATTAAAAATTAAAGACAAATTAAAAAAAAATTTTTTTGTAGTAACTATTTAAAAAAAACCTTAATTTACGTGTCGCACGCTACAACGCAGGGACTTGACGTATAATGCATAATTTAAAATTTTCTAAAATAAAAACATATGAACTTTTTCACTAAAATTGTAGAGAATTTAACAAATCAAAATATAGCTATCATTCTGATCATCTACGTTAACAATAAAGTTATAATATCGGTACCGAAATAATGTTAATTTTTGGTATAAAAGTAACAACACTGAGGTTGGGTTGGGTTTGATGATAATTTTTGTATTTCCAAAAATCGAAATGTTTATCTTTTTATACATTTTTAAAGTTAAATATCTACTCTAATTTTCCACAAAAAGAAAAATAACAAAAGGTTAATTTAAAATTTTTTTCGCTGGTGGACTGTTTCTGGGATTTGCCCATATATTTAAATACTATTTCTAATATTTTTATAAATATTTACATTACCAAAAAAAGACTACCCTTCAATTTAACATTAAATTCCAAAAATATTTATTAAAAATTAAAATTAAAAATGTTTCCTATTAATGCTCGATATAGAAGAAAATATTGATGTGTCCGTGTTTTCGAGTTGCCAGAATTATCAAGATAGTATTGTATTATTGTTATTAAACTTACCGCGAACGACTTCTCGAGTAGCGCGAGGATTGCTGCTGTGAATGTCCGTAGCCTGCGCCATTGGCATATTTATTAAAAGCGTTTGCCTTCTGTTTAAATTGATTGCCACTTGGCGACTTTTGGCTCTGTTTTTGTGCTGATTGCGAATTTTGCTGTTGTTGCTGCTGCTGTTGTTGCTGTTTCTTGTTAAAATAGTTGCTGCGTTGTGGTTGTGGCAATGTTACATTGCTGAGTACCACATCGATGCCATCGCGTTCACTGTGCACCGTCGGCATGGGCTCATTATCCCAGTCACGAGTCCAGAGCTCATTGCGATTTGCCGCTGCTATTATTTTACCCTTTAAACATATATCAATCTGATCCTTGTCCAAGTCTGTGGTACACTTGGAATAGCAACGTGCCACATACTGATTAAGAGAATCAGGCCACGAATCATTCGAAGTCATTTGGAAGCAACTATTGGGACGCTTAAAAGGTGTTGTTGGTTGCGCCATTTGCTTTGGTTGTTGTGCTTCCAGAGCAGCGGATGGAGACAGTTGTTGTTGCGGACCAGGAGCAGCTGCAAGTGCTGCTGTTGCTATGGTGGGTAAAGGGGGTGGTGGTTTACTCAGATCAGGAGTGGGCGGCACTGGCGGAACACCAAATGGATTAAGAGGAATGCCTGCATAGTTGGCATTCGTCTGTTCATATCCAGCTGCCGGCTGCTGTTGTTGTGGCTGCTTGTTCATGTTCATGTTGTTGTTGTTGTTGTTTTTATTATTACGCTTGCGCTTCTTTTTATTGCTTGCATTATTGTTGTTGTTATTATTATTATTATTATTATTATTATTATAGAGATTAAGTTGTTGCATGGGTTGTTGTTGTTGCTGCTGCTGCTGTTGTTGCTGCTGCTGCATTTGTTGTTGCTGCTGCAGCGGATTTGGCGCATTTGCCAAACGTTTTTGATTCAAATTCAAGTTAAAGCGTATGCCACCAAAATTCTTTTGCTGCTGCTGCTGATTTTTATTACCTAACTGCGCAGGCGGCGGCGGCGGTGGCGGTGGTGCCGTCGGCAGCGGTGGTGCCGCCAGAGCATTACTAAAACCCGGCGGTGCATTTGATGAACTGATGGTTGATGTTACCTGCTGCTGTTGTTGCTGCTGCTGCTGCTGTTGCTGATAACGCATATAGTATTGATAGTATTGTTGATATTGCTGTTGATACGCGGCAGCATTGTTGCCGTGCTGATGCCACCAGGCATAGTTGCTCCATTGCTGAGCAGCGGCAGAATTTGCCACCTGTTGTTGCTGCTGCTGATGCTGTTGTTGTTGTTGCTGCTGCTGCATCTCTTGCAGCTGCGGTATTAGGGGCGGCGGAGCGCTCATCGCATCGGACATTTTTATTGTTACGTATGCTATGTACGTGTATGTGTGAGCACTTTAACCTTTTGTTGGAACTTACCTTTAAATTAATATTCTCGTGCTCAGAACTGCGTATGACGCGCCTTTATATGTTCCATAAAATAAAACCAAGAGAATGCGAAAAATGCCAATATAGTACTATATAAAACTATTCTTGTGGGTGTGTATGAGCTAGTACGCCATTTTGTTTTTTATTTGCTTACCCAAGATTCTCACCGTGGCCTATATAATTGCAATTTCACAATAGCCCTTAAGAACAGTTGGATTCATTGAAACACTTGCCTAATCAAACGCGCACAAATATCTGCTTGCTACACATCTAATAATTAAAGTTTTTCTTTGCTTTCTACGTATTAGAAAATGTAATTTCTAAAATCACGTTTATACAAATCGTGCTGCTTTGTTTCACAGACAGGGACGTTTTACATTCAGTATTGATTCCATATGACTGTCGATTGGGGTTGTTAATATATATCGATATATTTTTTGTGGTATATTTTTGTGCGATATTTTTTCAGACGATATCATTATCGATTTGGCGATATTCTTTTCTATTCTAACAATGACATCGCTTTATTCTTTTAGAAAAAGTTTTTAGCGCAATATTGGCAATAAAAAGTAACAACCAGCGAAACCGAAGCTAAAAATTTTGATTTATCGATATTAGTTATTAAAAATATTTGGTCAATATCGATACAGTGACCACAAGAGGGTTGTCTTTACTAAAGTATTTACATATTATATTATATTTAACTTTTAAAAAATGACGCCACTACTTAGCGAGCCATCTTTTGTCTATTTTGCAAAAGTTTGTTCTGTGTTTATGATGGAAAATTGCAGAACACTATCGATAGTGTAAAGTAGAATATTCGATAAATCGATAGTGCCTTCGATAGATTTCCAACTCTACAAGCAATTTGGCATTCGAAAAAAAACGCGCAAATAACAGCGACGCTACATAGAAAACCGCAAGAAAAATTAAAATTTGATTGATATTAACAACAAATTAGTTACAAATCTATTTGCAATGGCGCATGCTCGCACGAAGCATGCAACACGAAATCATTTGCCCAATTTGATGAGCAATGTGCCCGAGGAGCACCAAGAGCCCATCAAGCAAATGTGCTTGAAAATGATGTCCCATGATGCCTATGGAAGACCGTAAGTATTTGAACTGAATATAAGCCTGTTAAAGTTCCTCAAGTTGATTGAACACCATTCGCCAGCTATGAATGGACCTCTCGCGACTTCGACATGGGCGCTCCACTGGGACGCGGAAAGTTCGGACGTGTTTATTTGGCGCGCGAGCGTCACTCGCATTACATAGTGGCCATGAAGGTTATGTTCAAGGAGGAACTGCGCAAGGGCAACGTGCAGCGTCAGGTACTGCGTGAGATTGAGATACAGTCGCGTCTGAAGCATCCGCATATACTGCGCCTGCTCACCTGGTTCCATGACGAGTCTCGAATCTATTTGGCACTGGAAATCGCCTCCGAAGGCGAGCTGTTTAAGCATCTTCGCACTGCGCCCAATCATCGATTCGATGAGCCGCGTTCGGCCAAGTACACCTATCAGGTGGCCAATGCCCTCAACTATTGTCATCTCAACAATGTCATACATCGCGATCTGAAGCCAGAAAATATTCTCCTCACGGGCACAGATGATTTAAAGCTTGCTGACTTTGGCTGGTCCGCACACACGCCCAACAATAAACGTAAAACACTTTGTGGCACCTTGGACTATCTGCCGCCTGAGATGGTAGATGGCATGGCCTACGATGACTCTGTGGATCAGTGGTGTTTGGGTATATTATGCTATGAATTTCTAGTGGGCGGCCCACCCTTTGAGTCCAACACCACCGAGAATACATATGATAAAATCAGACGCCTAAATTTACACTTTCCAACACACGTGTCGGCGGGCGCCAAGGAACTCATCTCTGGTGTAAGTAAATGCCTAACTCAATCAGTAAGATATATTCTAATTTTTTTTGATTTTTCAACAGTTATTGCGACGCCAGAATCAAGGTCGCATCGGTCTAGTGGATGTTATGACGCATCCGTGGGTAAAGGATGGCATGGCCAAGCGTGCCGCAGAGCTTGAACAGCGCAGCACAGAGAGAGGCAAGGAAAACTTAGCCAGGAATTAAGTGAAATGTATTTTGAATGTTTTATGCGTTCGCATCATAATTATATTAATAAACTTGTTAAAAAAAAGAAGAATACAATTAAGAAGCAAAGAAAACTTGGCTAATAATTGAATTGAATCGGTTTTTAAATGTTTTATATAGACATGTTAAGAAATAATCAAATACGCATTATAAATTCTATTGCTAAACTTGTTACGTTATAACACAGTTAAGGGATGGAGAAACTTTGCCAAGAATTGGATCAAATTATGTTTAAATGTTTTATTCGATCGCGACATTTTATTAAAAAAAATTGTAAGAAATAACTATAATTAAGCAGCAACCACCACAGCAAAAACCTGTTAAGAAATAGTTTAATTAAGGAGCAAGAGTAACTTAAACAACAATAAAATAAAATATTTTTTAAATATTATGCATACGCATCTTTAATTATATTAACAAAAACATGTTATGAGATAATATAATTAAGAAGCAGTGAAAACTTTGCCAAAATTGAAATTAAATCAATTTAAAATTTTGTATGCATAAGTGTTATAAATTATATTATTTAAAAAATAATATAATTAAGCTATAAATCTCCAGGAAATACCAATCTTGTGATCTCCGTTAAATGGTGACTTGGCATCGAAGCCAAAGTAATAATTTCCGACAACGTTATCTGTGACTTTTATTTGATAGGACAAACCGGCCAGACCATCATCACAAATTCTGGCTTTAACCAAAGCCTTATCATCAATCTCATATTGCCCTCCAACTGTGAATTTTTGCATATCCTTGCCATAAAGGTTGGCTCTTAGGGCCACGCCCCACTTATCGCCCACACGTTGAAAAACCGATCCACGCACATCCTTAAAGTTCTCGCTGCTCATTGAATAGAAAAATGTAGTTTAAATTCGATAATTGAAACTAAATTAAATTACAATTTTAAGACATATTCAGTTGTTTCATCGTTGTAGCCTATGCAAAAGGCATGTTTAGCAATTTCACGCTCTTCAATGTTGACTTCCATGCGACAGGCCAATACAAAATTTTCCATAGGTTGCAGTAGCACATAGCCGTAGAATTTGGGGGACTTCAAAATTGGTATTATTACCTCAGTCTTGATTGGCGATCGTTCGAAGCCAGCAAGAAGATCGATTTTAGCCTCAGCACTAAATGAGAATGGAGAATAAACAAATACAGAATGCTGACAAAATACATCAATAGTTAAAATTTTATAGGGAACGAGCAGATGATATTTTCTGTAAAATCTTTGAATAAATACATATAATTTTATACAGAAAATAATCTAATTTAGCCCTAGAAAACTATTCAATAAAATTATTCCTTTTGTACCCAATTAAATAAAACTGTGTGCTGTGAACTCCATTATGAATTATTTTAAATTAAAATAAACCAGAAATCTCTGAGCAATAACATTTTCAAATATACAACAACATAATATTATTTCATTTCATTTTCATAGAGACAATTTATCTTTATAAGATAGAACCCATTTAATAACAAATCTCTTAAAATATTTAACTAATTAGCAATAAGGGGTCTTCTACCTTCTTTGCAATGATGTCTATTTTCTATTTTATAATATTAATCTTAATTATTGTAAAGTTAATTTATATATATTGCATTGCGCTCTAATTTATAAGCTTTGTCTTGTAGCACTGGGAATTCAACTAAATAAATAAATATTTTTTAATGTAGAAACACCTTTCTAAACTGATCTCAGAAATCATCTGCATAAAACCTTTCCACTTTTATTAAACTATATTTATAGAGATTAAAAAATTCTAAATAATCACAAATTTAAAGGGCAACTAAATAGTAGTTTATCTTTCTAAAAATCCTCTTGTAAAGCTTAACAAATCTCCCAAAATATACAACTAATTAACTTACTTATCGTGTGGTCCATACGTACCCCTCAATAGGGTATGCAGTAATGCTCCGAATGCCTTTGTCCACACACCAATCATACCCAAATAACCACTGGATTGCCATGCCTGAGTCAAGTTCAGGAAACCAAACTTTTCACGTATCCCCACGCCACCGGTAACATGATTTAAATCAGGATTAGCATCGCCTACGGTATAAACACTTATCCTATCAGACTTTGTAGTGCATTCTAAATGCCAAATCCCAAAATCATAGCCACGAAGCAGACACTCATTGGCCATACTACCGATTTGAAAGTATGTTGGCATCTTAATCTCAAACTCCATCGGTGAAATGAAATTAATTCCACCAGGTTCTTCGGAATTATGAGATTCATCCTGTTGTTGATTTTCGTCTGACGCAGCTTCCTCCTCAGCTTTCGCTCTTTTATCTCTTTTACTTCTTCTACTTAATCTTTTTAAAGCTGACATATTGGTAAACTGTTAATTTTGATGAGGGATTAAATTATATTTTATTGAATTTTGTAGTTTTGGATGATCATTTTAAATATTTTATTTTGAAAACTGAGTCTATGTTTACTTCAATCCAAAGGGTGATGAGGGAACAGATTCCCTATAACTACCCTAAGCTTATATCTCTACAAATCTTTTGAAAATTTGAAAATTTTATCTTCTATATTTACTCTTTCTCCTTTTCATAATCGAAAGGAACTAGAGCTTCCCTGCCAGCAACATACCCAACAGTCATGCCCAAATAACTATATATGTCTGGCAGGTCTGGCCCATTGTAAATATGCCAAATCTTTCACTTTGTCCCCCTGATATACGAGTATTTTAGTATTAGTATCACATTTTAAATTAGCTATAAAAGCTCAGGTTTAACTTTGTTCTATGTGCGTTTGATATTCCAAATGCTGTTGTTATAGTCATGGCATAAACACTCTTTAGACAAACTCGTCCTCGTCTGACACTTTGCAATTTCGGTATTTTCCCAAAATCTATTGTATGCAGCTTCTTAAGTTCTGCGACTTTTAATAGTCTTTTTCCAGAGTCATCATTTCAATTCACTGTATTAAATTTGATTATTTTGTCGTTTGTTTAAAATAATCATTTAAAGATAAAATACAGGAATTAATAACGAAACGAATGTCTGTTCCGATATGTAATGAAACCGATTATTTAGCTAAAATATTGTATTTTGGTTTTATTCTTTAAATTTGTAAAGGTTAATTTCGGTTTTCGGCTTTATGCCCTCACAGAATATGATTATAGAATTTTATAAAAATATATTTTGCATTAAAGTTTTGTAACTTTGATGATTTAAACATAGTTTGCTAAAAATCAAACCAAATAGTCGGCACGGGAGCGACACTAGGGTGCCATTCTTTATTATTTTTGGCACGCCAAGGTTTTCATACCCTTGTAGAACCCTGTATTCAATTTTCAGGCGATCTCTTATAGGGTAACTATATGATATCTGATTCTAAACAAATTCAAAACATCTCTAACCACACTCTTAGTCAGTTTGGTTGAAAACCCTTGAGAAACAACAGCGTTTTTCATATCAAACATTAAATTTCGATCGATTATTCCTATGACAGCTATATTATATAGTGATCTGATTGAAAATTTCAACAGGATATAGATATCATCACCACATATGTAATCTGCAGGATTGGTTGAGATAAGTCGAAAAACAAAATAGTTTGTCATACTAAAGTATAATTTTCGACTGATTGTTCATATGGCAGCTATATGATAAAGTTATCCGATTTAAACAAAATTTGATCAGGATGTAGATGATCATAATCTGTGAAATTAGTTTCGGTACATAGAAAACAAAATAGTTTATCGTACTAAAGTATGATTTTCAACCGATTGTTCATATGGCAGCTATAGGATATAGTGATCTGATCCGGTCGCTTTCAACATATGAACTTCCGGCAGCAAAAAGACTGATCTGTACCAAGTTTCATCCAGATAGCTCTCAAACTGAGAGACTAGTTTGCTTAGAAACAGACAGACAAACGGACTTCACTATATCGACTTGGCTGTTGATGTTGATCAAGCATATATATACTTTATAGGGTCGAACATGTCTCCATTCATGCGTTACACATTTCGGAACAACATTATGATACTCTCAGTAAGAGTATAAAAATAGAAGTGAGATCGGTTACAAATGAATTAAGCTCGATAAGACCCATAAGAATCGATCTTCTTGAAAATCCTTGTAGATCCACAGTATTATTATTAATAAATGCACCCCTCTAAACAAATAGAAACATATCAAAAGTGTTAACATTCTAACATTTAGATTTATAGTCACAATGCTTAAAGTACATTTGTTGACAACAGAATAACAGAATGCTAAAAATAATATACTATTGGTGATAAACAGCGCATAAACTAAGCAAACAAATTTTGTGGCGTTATGGACAACTGTTCCTAGCACTGTAAGGAAAGGCCAACACCAAACTTGTGGTTTCCATCGGTAATGTTCTGGCCATCAATGATCGTCGATATGGAGACGGTGATGCCATCGCGTAGCTTCTGCTGATAGCCAAGTCCGACTTCAACGTTGTTGTTTATCTTGGCACGGATTAGAGCATCGCCCTCCAGATGATATCGCATCCCTAAACCGATATTCAGTTCGCTCGGTTGTTCTTCGCCATCTTCGTTTGTGCTTGCCATGGGCTTACCGATTTCAAATCCAAGATCGATTTTATCATTAGCTTTGTGGAAAAGCGAGATAAGCCAACCCTCGGCATTGACTCTGTTTTTTGGGATGGTTATTCGTTTGTTTCCTGAATCAATTATGCTGATGTTGCACTTACAATTCGGAGTGGATTGTTGTTGCTTCATTTGTCCAGCCCAGGCCAACTTTCCATATCAAGTCTTTATTGTCTATAGCGTAATCGAGGCTAACACCACCGTAGAATTCTTTGTGTGCCAGAACCAGGGACATGCCCACAAATGGATCCCCCTTTGCAATTCCCACTTTTCCCAAAAGGTTGTAGTTCTCCTTGGCAAGATCGGCCAGTAATTTGCCGGTCTTGTCGCTGTGTATTTATTTATTTATATATACTTATTCCATATGCATTCCATTTGCTTACCCAGAAGATGGCTGAAAACTGGCTTCCGCCAATAGCATAAGACCCTCGGCTATTTTATCTGTCTGCATTATTTGGCCAAAGAGCAGATTCTCAGTGTTCCAACGTTCGGTTAGGGTAATACCATAATCTTCGACCTTATATTTACTTTGCAGCGATCCCATCACCTTGCTGGCATCTTGATTGGCAAATCCAGAGGTAAAAAACTCAATACCAGAGCTGGTCATTGTCTTGCAATCCAATTGCCATAATCCGGGATGATAGCCAACCTTAAACAAGTCTCGAGCCAATTTTCCCAAATCATAATAAATCGGCGGTGCCATGTTTGGCAATCTGAATAGTTTGTAGATTTCGAGCGGTTGATATGGTTTCGGAATTTTTAAATTTGATCTGTTGAGTTTTGTATCACCGGAATTTCTAATAATATGAATATATATTTTCGAGCTCAGTTTGTTTCTGACCGAAGTGAAGAAATCTATTGGAACTGACTTCAAGTTATGCCTATGACAGCTATGACAGCAAAAGCAAAATAATACATTTTTGTAATGTCTAAAATAAGAAGTTCAATTTAACGAAATCATACAATTTGAATGGAAAATCAACGGATCTTACACAGATCAAAAAGATATTTCGCAGACAAATCTGTTTAGTTAAGATTGTTGAAATTTGGAAAACTAAACTTTAAGCTAAACCAATCAACGGATCCGTCGCATAATTAAAAAGTAAAGGGTCTAAAAAAACAATCCGCAGACAGATTCGTTCAGTTTTGACAGTTACGATATATTGTCAAAGCAATCATCATTTGAGCATCGATTAACTGACTGTCCACTTTGAAAGCATTATCGATAAACTGATATTTCTGATTTCGATAGACCGATAGCTAAAACGCTTAAGGATATTTTCTTTTGAATTTATTTTTTAAATGCACAACGCTCAACGCTCTTTAGTTTTGAATGTATTTTTCTGGTGCATTTCTCACTTCACATTAGTGCAAAAATAACGCAGAGCTTGTCCAACACTTTTGTTGTATGTTTTAATAGGTAAATTATGTATTTCACTGTTTGCCAACAATAAATATGTATTTAGCTATGTACTAAACAAGACTACGTCCGATTGCGGGCCGCTTTTGTTGGCAAATACTTTGCTCTGAACATGAAGATTCTAGTGTTGTGTAGTTGTTGTTGTTGTTGTTTTTCTGTTATGTTTTATTTGTTGTTACACTTTCATTTTGTTTGCTTATATTCTTGTTATTTTGTTGTGGATGCTGGTGTAGTTTAGTACTGTATGCATTTTTGCTGGCAGCGCATTCAGCTTGAAATCTTGAACTAATTTAGGCTTCCAATTCAAGGCCAACGCCAATCTTGTGGCCACCGGCATTGAAGTTCTTGCCATCGACCAATGTGGAGAGGGTCAAGGTGATGCCATCACGCAACTTCTGTTGATAACCCAAGCCAACCTGGCTGGCATTGTTCACCTTGGCGCGAACGCTGGCATCGTCATCCAATTGATATTTGGCGCCAATGGCGAACTTGGTGTTGCTGGTGCCGCTGGCCCACGAAAGTTGAACGCCCACATCCAGTTTGTCCGAAGTGCGTTGGAAGATTGAGCCGCTGAACTCCTGGCCATCATTACTACAAGTATCAGAAGTAACGCATTAGAGGGAGAGACCCAAATATAATTAGTTTATACACTTACACAGCTGTGTGGAGGACAAAGTCCTTGGTGGAGTAGCCGAGTGCAAAGTTATTGGTGGTCATCTTGGACTGTTGTGTATCGAAGGCGGTCTGGTAACCGGCCAACCAACCCTGGTAGCCCAGCACAGCAGAGGCATTGATCAAGGGTCCCTTCAGGTCAATATTGACATCCGAATCGGCCTTGACATTCTCATGACCATAGGCGACCTTGAATTTGCCGCTCTTGTTGCCCGACTGTGGCGCAAAGTTGCCCTCCAGCGACAGTTTAAGTCCCTCGAGCATCTGATCCTGAACAGCCACCTCGGTGAAGAGCGTGTTGTCTGTGTTCCATTTCTCCGTCAGGGTGAGGCCATAATCCTTGACCTTGTACTTGGTCTCCAACGAGCCAAATACTTTGCCCGACTCCTGGTTCGAGTGTCCGGCTGTGTTGAATTCAATGCCCGACGATGTCTTGGTCTTCAGATCCAACTTCCACAGGCCAAAGTTGTAGCCTTTGCTGAAGATGTCGCGAGCCTGTTTGCCCAAATCGCTGTATGATGGAGGTGCCATCTGTTAACGGTTAAACGATTCTGATTAATATAATTGAACAGCGATTGCACACAGTGTATTTATCAACAAACAATTTCATTTATTTAGCACACAATTGCGCGAAACTTGCGATTAGATTCACAACTCTTATCTAATCGCTGGGGACAACAAACATTTCATCAAAACAAATGTTTTTATAGTAATCATAATAATAATAATACGTAAACACCTTTGAAAAAAACCTAAATTTTGCACTATTCTCAGGTGAGTTTTTAAAAAAGAGAAAGGAGAGTAAAATAAACGATACAGTTTACGAGTTAAAATGTTTATATTGGCGAAATAAACAATTATCATGAAGGAAAAAGCCTATGCCTTTAATTCTTCTGAGGAATGCAACTATAGTGAGTCAAGTAATTGTTTTAACAAAACAAAAAAAATCGCATTTCTTTTTTGTTTATAAAAAAAGGCCGAAAGATATTAGAAATTGGCAAATATTTATGTTCTTTGGAAACATTTTATTTAATATTACTAAATTAAAATTATAATAAAAGTAATGTGTTTCCTTTTTAAATTGTCCACAGAATTACTTGAGAAACTGTATTTTTTTTGTATTTGCTCGTTGGGTCAAAGCGCATTGTGCTTTTAAAAATAACCAAGAAAGTGAACAAACTTTGCAGTATTTTTGGCTAAATGTCAATTTACTATTTCTAAAGGAATTAAAATCTGTTTTCAAGGTAGCCCGGGAAATGTCTACACATCTACAAAAATTGCCCGCATTTGGCAAACAAGCTGCACCACTGTAAACTCTCCTTCTCACGCTGTGTATGTGTATGCGTGTGTGTCTGTGTATGCGGGTCAACGCACGTCTGCTGCGATTGCGTGAGTAAATGAGCGAGCGAGCGAGTGAGCGAGAGTGAGAGATCGTGCAACTGTGACGCACCGTGTGCCACAGTCAATTGAAAAAGATTTCAAGAAATTTCAACAGCCCGATACAATATTGAGGTTTATCAGTATAATTAATCAGCTGTTACCTCTTGACGTCTTAGTCTCTCTTTGATAGATTTATACGTCCAATAGTCTTTGCCATGATAAGCCATTTTTAAATAATTGTAATGTAAATGTAACTTTACTTAAGTTTAAATGTTTGTAGTGATGAAATTAAATTAGTATAACTAACTGATACATTTTGGCCTACTGTGCAGTATATTTTTATGTCTCTGGCTGTGTTTACACTTTGTTGTTGCTGCTGCTGCTGCTGTACCGTTAATTACTAGCAGCGAGGCGTTCATTGACCATTTGACGCACACACACATACACATGTACATATGTACACTGCTATAACTGCACATTTCATCGGTTCGCTAGTCGACATCACACACACACACTAGCGGAAACGGGCTACAGTGGTGGCCATAAAAGTGATAAAACTGCTAAGTATCAAAGCGGCAAATTATGAAAAGCAAGAGAAAAACATATTTATTATTGGACAGATTGGACGACCGCCAAACGGCGCGGAAATGACCAGCAACAAAAGAAAACTAGGCGGTTGGTGAAAATTGGCGCTGTCCCGGCGATAAGATGAGCAAAAACTATGAGTTGCTTAGCACGAAATTATTCTACCTGTGATGTAATATCACAGATACATGGAGAATAACAGTAGATACACACACACACACACACTCAGATGAATTATGCAGGTACCTGTCGTGCTGTAGTAAATTGCAGCTGGAAAATTGACCTTGACACAGTGAATGAAACGGAAAATCACGCGTGCATATGTGTAACTAAATACATAATTACATGCGTAAGTAATCGTTATATGTTTCTAAGTATGCGTGTCTAGATTGAGTTTCCATCTGCGAATTGTGGGCGTGGGTCGTTACGCAACACTGTCCAGGAACAACAAAAGCGAATTATAACAAAATGTACGGAGAAAAGGTGTCACTAAATAAACGACTTATCGATTTTTATGACGTCAGACAACCACCCCTAGCTCAATTGAAAAAAAAAATAAGTTGCTCTCGTTGCTCACATGACCAGCGGTCGAAAAAAAGCAAACAAAACAATAATAATGCAAATGGTAAGACTTTAACAAGCTGAAATTGATAAAAAAAAAAAAAACTGATGCATGTGATAAAGTAAGAAGGCAACCAAAAGATAGATTCCGATTTAATCAAAACAAATTTCAGCGCTGAGCAGCAGACAGGCGACTTGTTACGTAACAGAAAAGTGCTCTGTTGCCGGCAGCTGCCATCGTGCGAATCAACTGTAAAACTCTGCGCTAGTGTTGGTGTATCTATGTGTGGGTCTGCCGGTTGCCTTATTGAAGTGAATGTTCTATCATCTTTTTCCTTATCAATTTATAATTAATTGATATTTAAACAATTTGGCACAACCCTATATAAACACGCTGCATAAACCCTTTGCGCGTGTTTGTATGTATGCACGTTGGTATACATGTATGAGTGTGTGAGGGCTTCGTGTCTACTTGCAATTTTTTTTCATTTCGAGGTTATGAAATCACTTGTAACGAAAATCGATTTACACGTTCATATTTTCATGCATTTTCTTTGAGTGTAAACTCGTGGCACACTTTGATGCTGTCTTAGGTAAGTTTTACTTACTTTTGATGAGTTCAGTTAAGATTTAAAGTAATGCGAAACGCAGGAACAAGACGACCACGACCACACAACGTACACCACAAAATTGATTTGCAACTGAATGTCAGTGTGACCAGCTAAAACGAAGGCAAAAATACGTTTGGACTATCAGGCAAATATACTAAAGCCAGGCACAGTACGGAGTATCTGACCTTTCTTTACAATTAAACAGCGAACTGTTAGAAATTTTAATAATATAATTTGATATGATCTCTCGATATAAATTAGTGCATAATTAATTTATAGCAAATATAAAAATATAAATAGCACGTATTGAAATTGATATTTTAAATTATTAATAAATACTAATTTTAACTAATAAAATTGAATTAAGTTATTAAATTTAAAAAATACTAAATTTTTGTGTGAACAGCATACTATTCACTTCTGCATTGCGCAAAGTATCGATGCTTTTGGGTAATTTGAATTAAACGCCAAATTGAATATATTTACTTAACTTTTAACGGTTAACGGTGTTTGGTGCTGACAATTTCAATCAAAGTAGTAGAAAAAACAGTAATAAATAAATTTTTTGTTTATGGCACTTAATGTTTTATTGTGCGTTGACTGCCAGAATGCTTTTTATGCTATTTTTAGCCACGCGATGCAATTCTACTCTCTCACACACGTTCTCTGCATATACCTAGAATCGAATCTCAATTGCATTTGATTAGAATCTTATCTCGCATCTGGGCGGCGTCATTATGTTGAAAGCGCGTCTGGAACACGACGCAGTCTACGGCCGTTGCCTGGCCACATCGGAGGCAGTGCAGCGGGGCGACATCGTTGTGGAGGAATCCCCATTTGCCTACGGTCCAAAGCGGGACAGCGGAATTGTGTGTCTGGAATGTTATCGATATCTGCAGTTCGGTGAGGATGGCGACGGCGACGGCGATCGCTGTGAAATCTGTGACTGGCCACTGTGCGTCAACTGTGCCGATGACGAGCGGGAGGGCGATCATCGAGGGGAGTGCGAGGTGTTTGCCATGGCACGTGTTACTTTTGCCGGCAACGTTGGCGAGGATGGCGTCTGTCCGCAATTAGATTGCATAACTCCATTGAGGTTAGTGAGTGGATCAGTGCTGCCATTTTGACTCTTTTTTTTATAGTAGCTATGGCGGCAACATTTGAAGAAATGGCGATTTTCAAAAATGTTTTGATTATCTGTGCAGATTGTCAGATAACTTGACAGTATTTAGGAAAATACATATATTCGAATATTATAGTGCAGAAAATATAATATGAGAAATACGATTGTTTTAACAAAAGTTTTAAAAATCAACTTTCGCCTTCTAAGCGCATTTTAGTTATTTTATTGCTAGCTTTAGCTATTTTATAAAATTATGAAATTAGCTATTATCTAAAAAAAAGATTTGATTTCTAGCTATTTATTTATTTATTTATTGTCAGACATAAAACTTTTAGCTACTTTTATTTGAATTTCTTTTCGGTATCAAATTATCTTTTTTTATGAAATTTTAGCAACACTCTTATGGAAGCCCCTACCCAAAAAGAGGAGTAAGGTCCAAGTCCACTCAAAAATGTTGACACTTTGCAAATAGCCAAATTGAACGTGTGCCAAATTTTGATATCCGCTTTCCACGACAGAGAATATGTAACATTTCTCTCGCTCTCTCTCTCTTTCTCTCTCTTTATACGCTTTAGTGCATTCAAAAAAATATGATAATTCTTTAAATGTAAAGATGAATGAAAAGACTGTAAATTCAGTCATAGAGTTTTTCTCCACTCAACACATTAAATACACATTTTTGAAAAATATAAACTTATAGTTGCGAATTTCAACGTGTAAGGCCAACAAGCAGATAAATGGAAATGTGAAAATAATTAGAATAATGTATAAATAGTGGATGGGTAGCTGCTCCCATTTCACCGAAAATTTTCAAAAATAATGACAGCCTGGGAGCGTTTCAGTCAGCGCGATGCCATCAGAACATTTGCAACTCAATCGCACGGTGGTTGAATGGAGTCCTCTCTATGGACGCTATCTGGTTGCCAATGAGGCAACGGAGCGGGGTGAACTGTTAATTCAGGAACTGCCCTTTGCCATTGGCCCCAAGTGCAATGGACGCGTTTTGTGCCTCGCCTGCTATGAGCCAAATATCCAGGAACGTTGCTCCAACTGTGGCTGGCCCTTGTGCAGCACGTGCAACGAGGATGAGGGGAATCTTCATGGACAGTTGGAATGTTGCATTCTGCAGTCGGCGAAAGCACGTTTCTACGAATTACCCCCAAACAGTTTGTACTGTCCACAGCTGGACTGTGTCATGCCTCTGAGGTGCCTAAAATAGACACTAGACTCATACATATATATTTCGATGTACTAGTATGTGTGTAAAACTTAAATAAGTGCTAGACAATAGAAGATTTTTGCATAAAGGTGTAGATTTAAATTAATTAGCACAAGAAGTTTACATTGTTTGGAACTAAGTTATAAGTTCTAATTATATTGACTGGAACTGTTTATAATTCAAAGAAGCAAATGTTAAAGTGACGACTGTTAACATGCGTGATTTAAATAGAGCAACAAATGTTAAAGTGACGACTGTTAATTGACGTTAACATGGAAGTAACTTATATATCAATATAAGTGTTAAAGTGACGACCTTAAGCAGTTTTGTTAACACTATGTAAAGCTGTTTTCATTGTTTTAATCTGAGTTTTGATTCAATTTTGTGTAAGATTAAAAGATCGTAACTTAACACTACAATTATTAAAGTAATCACTGTTAATATATATGTTTTATGATACCGCTAGCAAGCTTTCATGGTTAATACAGTCGAATTTCTATATAGCGAATCTCAAGGGGACAAAAACTTCGATCTATAGAAAATTCGCAAATAGAGGAAGATTTCTTTAACGTGTAGCTATTGCAGTATTCTAGATATAGTATTAATTCGCTATAAAGGAAACTTCATTGTACAGAAGTTCGACTGTATATCTTTATTCTGTTAAATCTGTACTCATTTAAACTTGTGTATACAAGTGGAGAGCTAACAAATTCAATTGAAAGACTTATACAAGTCACAGTTTATGGTAGAGAATATTATTCAAAACATACATTAATTATAATGATTAAAACTCAGTTTTAAATCTATATGGTGTAAGATTCTTATTATTAATATCCGATTTATTGTGGTACGCTGTTAGTAAACTATATTTTCTCTTAATTCTGTCATTTCTTTAACGACTTATCAGTTAGATAAACATAAAGTAAATTTAACAAATATTTGTACATTTTAACATATCGTATCTCTTTCGATTTTAAGATATGTTATTTCTGTTATTTCATTACCAGCTGTTAAAAGTAAATCATAGTTTAAATGTGTACAAAAAAGGACATTCAGGCGGGAAGATCTTAGTGAGCTCGGTGAGCCACTACGTGCCCACCGCTGCTTTAAAGTAGTTAATTTTCATATTTCATGCGATCCTTGAAGATTTCTTTGCTGTTAATTCTTTAAGATCATTTGTAAATTAACTTTAATTTTGCTTAAGCAATTCTAATATATTTTCTTATCCTATCTCTTCCCCAGAGTACTGTTGGCAAAGGAGGCGCAACCGGAGCGCTGGCTCAATGAGGTGGCTCCCATGGAGCATCACGAGCAGGCGCGTCGTGAAAATGCGGATGTCTGGCATGCGGATCGGGTGAACATAGCACAATATCTGCGAGGTCCTTGCAAGCTGGGCGATCGATTCAGCGAGGAGCTCATCATGCAGGTGGTGGGCGTGCTGGAGGTTAACGCTTTCGAGGCACGCACCTCGCACGGTTATCCTTTGCGTTGTCTGTATCCCTACACGGGCATTCTGGCGCACAATTGTGTGCCCAACACGGCGAGAAGCATTCATCCCAGCGAGGGTTATAAGTGAGCGAGTCTATAAACAGTCCAGAAATGGTTAAACTTACGCTAATCTCTTCTAGAATTCGCTTGCGTGCCATGGTGGACCTGGAGGCGGGTCAACAGCTGCAGCACAGCTATACTTACACCTTGGATGGCACCGCCCAGAGGCAGACACATCTGCGAGAGGGCAAATACTTTGATTGCAGCTGTGAGCGTTGTCTGGATGCCAGCGAACTGCAGACGCACTTCTCCAGCCTCAAGTGTGGACAGTGCACGGAGGGTTGGCTATTGCCCAAGCAGCCAACGGGTAAGAGAAGTGATTCCCTATTAGAATTTGGAAAAATTAAAACTAGGAATACCAAGATTGGGGGGAAAAACATAGGACCGCAAGACTAGGAAACTTGTAATTAGGATAACAAATTAGACAACTTTAATAGGGACAAATTTAAATAAGGAAAACTACAATATAAAAAACAAAGATTTGGGAGAATCTCAAATATATCTTATTAAATATAACACGTTTATTCTTATGGCCGTTACTATTGAAAAGTATTTGCAATAGTAAATCAAATATTTATAATCGTATATATATCGTAATCGTATAATTTATATTATATATTAATTACAAACTAAGTTTTTTAAATGTTTTGCCAAATGCAAGAGTCAATACGTTTTAAAACTATTTTATTAACTATCGGGTATTCGCATTAAGAACGATATTCCAGCTGGAGTCAAAATAATCAGAAGATATATATTTATAATATTAAATAGCCAGTTGGAAAGACTACAGTCGAAGTTGACTATGAGAGACTCTTTACTTATTCTATAAAATGGAAATAAGAGTAACGTTAATAGTATCCCATAGTGCGTTGTTACGTAATGCTCTTCTTCTTCCTTTGGCCCGACACTGAGTAATATTGGTTTTTCAATAACTTCCGCGTTTATTAACCAATCGCGACGAAATTTTCAGGATACATTGAGATCCTGATCCTCGTTTCTCGCCAAAATGCAGAACTCTAGCTTTAATACTTCTCAATAATTCTGCTTAGCCCAAATATGGACCAACATACAAAATTTAGTGACTCTAGCTCTTATAATCCCCGAAATCTAGGCTCTTATACAGACAGCACGACAAATGGACAGCCGGACAGCCGGAAAGATGAACATGGCTTTATCGACTCGGCTATTAATAATGATCATGAACTAATATTCTTTATGGGGTCTGCCAGACCTACTTACACCTGTTACGCACATTTTTTCTTCACAAACTTATAGACCCTTATACTTTCTTAAAATAATGGGTCTAAAAATATTTTCTAATTTCTCATAGTGAATAAAAACATTTTATATTTGTATTTGAAAAGAAATTTCAACTGCATTCAACGAAATCAAAGACTATTTCTGTCTACTATTAATAAACTACATTTTTTTTTCCAAAATTCGCTCAATGAAATACAAATTTTATAGTCGTATTTGAAAAGAATGTTGAACTGGGTCCAGTTAAATCAAAAGATACTCTTTCCTAATATATGTAGACAAACTAAATTATTATTATAAAACAAGAATTTAAAACCAGGACTTTCTTCATACTATCAAACTAAATATTATCTTATTTTTGTACTCTAAATGAATTTCTAATTTAAATTTCCAATTTCACTTTTTATACAAAAAAGGGTATAATGAATTTTTGTGAATGTATGTAACAGGCAGAAGGAGGCATCTCCGACCCAATAAAGTATATATATTTTTGATCAGTATCAATAGCCAAGTCGATTGACACCTGTCCGTCTGTCCGTCCGTCCGTCCGTCTGTATGAACGCGTCGATCTCAGCTACTATAAGTGCTAGAGATTTCAAATTTGGAATACATGTTCCAGCATACCATATGCAGGTCGAGTCTATTTTTCATTTTCTATAACTGACCCCCCGCTAACTAAACTAAACAGATAGTTGAGGTATAACATACGCTGTACCACTTACTGCAAGTTTCATCGCGATTGACCCATAAATAAAGGAGATTTTAAGAAATTTGCTTTAAATCCATTATTTTATAATTGATGGCCTCTCGCTCTGGCCATATGAAAGCGCATATGATAATTTGATTTGCGCTGTCGGCCGCTGTGGCGCTAGACTGTGTGTTGATGAAAAAAGCTGAATGCTACACTCAAAGCTACACATTGTGTGAAAAGCTGAATGCTACTGTCTTACGTAGCAGTCGGTTTCCAGTGTTGCTAGACTATCGCAAGCAACGTCGATTTTGAGAGATATATGTATACATAAATAGAAGCAATCCCATTATAATATAGATACTTGTTTTAATACCTGCACAGGGTATCCTACTGTCGCGTGCGCTCGACTGACCGGCTTGTTTTTTGTGACTTATTTATCCTTACTTTGGTTTCTCTGAATGTCATACTTAGATATCTCTTTGTCTTTGTTTCTGTGATTCTTACCAAAAATATTCTATATACCCTTGAGATACCAAGAGTATTATACTTACACATGTTTCCTCTTTCAGTCGCGGGCAGCAGTTGGAACTGTCGTGCCTGCGATTGCAGCACCAGCGGCGACGAAGTGCGTCAAATTGTCAGCGCACTCCAGGCGGAGGTAAATGCTGTGCAATCGTTGGAAATGGGCCCAAAGCGACTGGAGGAAGCGGAACGTCTGCTACGCAAATATAAATCTCTGTTGCATCCATCGCATTACATTTCCACCGGATTGAGGCAGCTGCTCATCGAGATGTACGGACGTGTGCAGGGCTATGAGATGGTTCAGCTCACGGATCAGTTGCTGGAACGCAAGGCGGAACTGTGCAGAGAAGTGTTGCGTGTGTTGAACACATTTGAGCCGGGATTGAGTCGAGCACGTGCCATGAATCTCTACGAATTGCATGTGCCGCTCGTGCTGCTGGCCAAAAGCGGCTTCATTGCAAGCAGCCTCAATGGCGGAGAGTTGCGAGGACGTCTTGTGGAGGCCATTGATCTGCTGAAGGAGTGTGTGGAGATACTTGAGAACGAGGATCACAGCTCACAGGAGGGAATTCTATGCGGCGTGGCCAAACAGGCGCTCCAACAGCTCACCGTGAGCGTTGAGGGATTGGGCAACGACTTGGATTAAAGTATGAGAATGCAACACCAATCAGATTTGTACTTATTCATATGTATATCGTTAGCTTTATTGGAAACTATACATATAGTTGAGGATACGGTTTAGTGGCGTCTTGAGACCATCGAGAGAGTTGCCTGTTCAATAGAAACAATTCGCATAAATCTCATTACGGATACAGTGTCTTACATAATTGCATATTAAGGCGTTTCTTTGTGACAATGCTGGAACGACACCTGCAAGCTTTAATTCAATCCATCCTCACATTTTGGATACTTAGAAAAGAGTTTACATTTCAAGATTGCTTTTGTTGATTTATCCCATTTGTTATTGTAAATTGAGAACTTATTGCAGATAAATACATAAATTAATAGATTGTTTGCAAGTGTGATTCCAGCACGAATCGAATTGCAATTGATATTTTGTTGAACTTGACTTGTAAAATTAAGCAAATAAACAAACAGAAAATATTACAATATTTAAAACAATTGTTTACAATCAAAACTAAATACAACTTATAAATAATACGAGCTATTACTGCACACAAAATTGCCTGGCTTTTAATGTTTATGTTTCTTTTTCTATTTTTCTTTTTGGTATATTTATGAATTCCGTTTGCTCTTAAATGCTTGAATGGTATTTTTATGTTGCTTGATTTGTTTACACACAGTTATATATTTATATATATATATAGCTAAGTATCTGGTCTACGTATGTATATGAAAAAAGTACCGTGACTTCTTTAAAAAAATATCAAGTGTCTGCTTGAGTATGTTTTCGGCTCGCCTCGTGCAATAATTAATTATCAACTAAAGTGTTAAGTATTGGAATATTTGCATATAATACACATAAACAGAACAAGGTGATGATGGTAAGGGCATCGGGGATAGCTGGGTGGGTTGATTCTTCTCTCTCTCTTTGTTTGTTACGAATCAAGCAAAGTTATAGTTAAAGTAATTAAAAACTAAAAGAAAACCTGCGTTGTTGCAGCTGCCCACGCACACGCAATCGCACTATCGCCGCATATAGTAGAATATAATCACAAATAGATACAGAAAATCAATTGATGATGAATTTATCACACACACACGCGCGCCACACGCCACGCATCTAAACATCGTGACTGAGCAGCGGCGTGTCGTGGTACCGGGAGGCGTGATTGAGGGTGGCACAGGGCAGAAGCCAAAGTGCTGGATGGCCACGTCCAAAGACATCTGCAAGCAGTTGATATTTACGTCGATTGGGCCGATAGGCGCCCTTCTGCTGTATCGCCTCCACGGCCGTCTCATCGTAGAGTATGGCATGCAGCTGATCCACCATAATGGCCGTAACGAACAGACCAAAGAGCGCCGACTCCAGCAGCAAAATGACCGAATGTATCCTAGGTATAAATTAAAAAGATTCTTAATTATTGAAGCTTACATTCTGCACTTGCTACTCACATGCGTAGCTGCGATTCAATGACATTCTGACTGCATTCCGTACACGGCGATATCCATGAGCCGAGTATCAACGCAACGGAATACAAGGAAAGAATGCCCACATAGACGAGAAACTGTAGAAAATACTTTTGATTGCGTTCGCCCACGCAATTATTGATCCACGGACAATGATGATCCATCCGACGTATACAACGCTTGCAGATGCGACAATGATGGGCTCGTGGTGGCCGATATGTTTCACAGCGGGTGCACACCGTCCATTCGCTGCCATGGCCATTGCCGGAACTGTGTTTAGAGCTGTTGTTGGTCGTGTGCAGGTCGGAAAAGTCCAGACGGTTGGCGGGCAGCGGCACAATGCCTGGATCGGAGAAAACTGCCTTCAAGTGTGACAGGCCAAGCAGGAAGACAACCGTGTTAAAGAGTACGACGTGAAAGGGTGCCCAAATGCTGGAAATATATATAAAAACTATGGATTATAATGATTCCACAGCACATTCGAGGGGTTTAACTCACCTCACTGGCATTGTTGTCAGTATAATCCAACGCATAACAACATAATCCGCATAGATAACAGCTCCATAGGTGACAATCAGGCAGGCAATGCCACAGGGATCGCGTATGAAAACCATATTTGGTTTTTTGTCTTTCCCCCTGTGTATGTGTTAGTGTGTGTGCCCGTAATTGAATTACAAATCGAAGCTGTCGCTGTCGCTGTCTCTGCTTCTGCTTTTGCCCCTTTCCATCTAAAGGGCTGAGAGTAATACAATTGTTGCTACACTCTGCAGCACTGCTGCTGGCAGCAACGCTTAGCACTTAACACTTGATACTTTCTATTTGAAATGTCTAAGTGATGACAAATTGAATTTATTCTTTCATTTTATGCGCTCATTTGAAAGTTCCGTTCATTTATTTGTTGCTATTTTTCGATTACAAATTTTTCACCCTGAATTTTTTGTGGTGGCCAAACACTATACGATTGATCGATAGACTGTTTGATTGTTGGCCCACACACGATACAAACGGATGGAAACCAAACATATGTCAAGTAAATATATTTAAAAATACAAACTTAATATACAACAGAAGAAATAAAGAAAAAATAAACGCTGGCAAGTATTAAAACATTAATATATACATATATTGTTGTTATTAATATTATTATACTATTTCTCAAATACACGATACAATCGCTTGTCTTTTGATTCATGTTGAATCGTGTGTGCACTGCATGTCGGCTGCGATGTTTAGTCTGTCGACTGTGGTGGTTGGCCGATACTTTTTGCTAGCGCATATCGAATATCAACTGAGCTAACATGTCATCGATGTAAGCTGCACATCGATATCATCATTAGTCATTTTTTACACAAAAGCATAGGAAAAACGTTGCAAGTGCTTATTCAGCAATTCTACTGCAGTATTTTGTTTAAATTAATGCAAATTACTAAAATTTCAAGTCGCATTCAAGCAAACAGCTGTGGGGCAATTAAGGGAATTAGGGGAACAACAATATAATTCGAGTATTTGTGCGTTCTGCTGACGCACGAAAATCGATTGCGTAGCAGAAGAAAACACGACACAAAAGTGCAAGTGCAAACCACAATAACAACGAATAACGTAAACGAAAACGACGTAATTAAATAGAATTACAACAATTACACACATAATTAACAGGCAGCTGAGTGCGCGTTTGGTCAAAGAAATGGGCATATTTGGACAATCGTCGCCGTTCGACGCCGATGTGGGTAAGTTTTTCTTCCTCTTCTTTCGTTTTCTCTCGCCCACTTTTCGTGGCAGGAACAATAACAAATCCAATTGGTCGCTGTTGTTATTAGTTATTCCTATTCTCTCTCCCTCTCTCTATCTTTATCTAATCTTCTTATTGTACAACAAACCCCTCGCACCGCCAAAATACAAGCAGACACAAAGCCCCAATGAACACAAAGAAAATGAAATCAAATTCAAGTCACATGCATCTCTCTGTTGGGAAGCTGCGCAGCTGCTGCGTCTGTTCATTGAACTTCTTTTAAAGTTTTGTTTTGTTGTCGCTGACCTTGGGTTCAACACCGCCCCCTTTCACCCAGTACCTCAACCGTTCCAGGGGCGTCGTTAGAAACTCTGCTCATCAATAATTACATTACGATCTTCAATTTAAAATTAAATTGTTCTTAAATGAACTGGTTCACAATATTTGATCTTGTGAACATACAGTTATAAGCCTCTTCAATACTCGGAATTATTTTCCGTTTTTATACATTAAATAAAATTCCAGGGAAAGGCTTATGAAATATGTTATTTTATCCGAACAATTTCGTGCCTAACTGTATCTTCCATTTCTGAGAAAGCCTCGGGATATTCTTTCCTTCCACGTAAAATGGGCTGAGCATAAATTGTTGCAAATATATGTACTTAAATTAAATACAACGAGGTTCAAAGTGCAAACTTAAAACAAAAACTTGTTTGCAATCTAAACTTGGTAAAAGTAGAGCAGATAATTCGGTTAGTGTTGCTTCTTTTTATGCAATTTGTATTTGTTTTTAATGTAAATTTGCGAATATGCTATGGATTTTCTTTTGATATTTCGCATTGCTTATCGCTTTTCACAGCTCGGTCTGTGAGTCAGCATTGTATTTGCACTTAATTCTATTGTAATCCATTCCATTCCATTGATAAGCAAATACACAAGTCGTTGCTCTGTTTGGTCTTCTGTTTCTTTCACAATTTGCTGATAAGTTTTTATGACACTATTCTTGTGTGCTTGCTAATCCACAGAAAAGGCCACCAGCGAGACGAACACGAATGACAATTGGTCCCTGATACTCGATGTCTGTGACAAGGTGACAACCAATCCCCGTCTGGCCAAAGATTGCCTCAAGGCGGTAATGCGACGCATGGGACACCCCGATCCCCATGTTGTTATGCAGGCCATCACACTTCTGGATGCGTGTGCCAACAATTGTGGCAAGCCGTTTCATCTGGAGGTTGCCTCGCGTGATTTTGAGACCGAGTTTAGACGTCTGTTGTCCAAAGCGCAGCCAAAAGTTTCATTGGTAAGTCTAGCAAAAGTCTGTTGATTGTGGATATCAAGATTAACATATTGTATTTTGCAGAAAATGCGTCAAGTGCTGAAGAATTGGGCAGATAATGATTTCAAGCGGGATCCGGAACTGAATCTGATACCCTCGCTATATTGCAAGTTACGTCTTGACGGCTATGACTTTAGCAATCTGAACGATAAGGGAAATGATAAATCTGCAGCGGCCAAAGCGGCAGAGATTAGTTTGGCCAAGGATCCCAATGTGGTTAGCAGTCAGCAGGAGGAGGATGACATTGCCAAGGCAATTGAGCTGTCGCTAAAGGAGAACAAGAGCAGCCCGAAACAACAATCAAGTGGCACCGCCACAGCTGCTTCAACCACCAGCAGTGCCTATCCCTCGTTATATCCATCCTTTGGCGGAAATTCCGTGTCTACGCCAAGCAATGGGATCGGAAATGGCAATGGCAATGGCAACAATGCCACAGCTTCAAGTCGTACCGTGCGCGCCTTGTACGACTTTGAGGCGGCCGAGGAGAATGAGTTGACTTTCTCTGCCGGCGAGATAATACATGTGCAGGATGACAGCGATGCTAATTGGTGGAAGGGCTACAATGATCGTGGCGAGGGTTTGTTTCCCTCCAATTTCGTCACTGCCGATTTGTCTGTGGATCCCGAACGCTTGGACATCAATCAACAGCACAAAAACAATGCCCAGAAGCAGGCGGCCGCCGAAGAGGAGGCGTTGTTGCAACAAAAGACTGAAGCGGCTGCCGCACAGCCCGTGGAAATTGACGAGGCCAAAATCGATCGTCTGCTGCATCTGCTACACGAGGCCAATCCCGAGGATCCCTCGCAGGATAGCGAGGAAATGTTGCGTCTGGAACACCAGGTCCATCAAATGGGACCGCTAATTGATGCAGAGCTGGAGCGTGTCGATCGCAAGCATGCACAGCTCACACAGCTTTCGTCGGATCTCGTGGAGTCCATCAATCTGTATCACAGACTCATGCGTGATGATCGTGCTGCTGCCGCACAGTTTGGCGCTGGCGTCGGCGCTGGCTTCATGCCCGGCGGTTTTCCCGGTGCTGCACTGTATGGTGCACCCGGTTATCCCAGTGCTGGTGGCTTTCCACCTGGCCAAGCCTATCCAGGCATGCACTCGTTGCCCTACGCGCCACCACAGCCGAACAATGCGCCACCGCCCACAGCCGCAACAGCTGCAACGGCGGCCTATGCCGGACAAGTGCCCATGCCGTACCAGAATGGACATGCGCCGCAATTGAACTGTAAGTGCAACAGCAAATAAGGAAGTAAAGTTGTCTGCGGCACGCCGAAGATTTGTTACGCTTGCAGAGCGATCTCTACGATTTTCGACCAATCGCTGCTATGGCAACTATATTATAGACTTGTCCGAATGTAAATGAGAATACCAAGCACACAATCTGTGGAATTGGTTGAAATATCTTAAGAAACTAGGAAGTTTTTCAAACTTAAACTCAATTTTTAATCGACAGTTATAAGATATAGTAGCCCGATTTTAATCAAATTGAATAAGAATGTATAAGACGATATCAGACACTTAATCTGTGATATTCATTGAGGCATCTTAAGAAATTAGAAAGTTTTTCATACTACAACTTAATTTTCAAGAGATCGTTTTATGATAAAGTGATTCGATTCGACATTGACTAGTTAGGCTGATCAAGAGTATATATACTTTATTTAAACTCTCACGCCTCCTTAAATACATAAACCATTTTGTGACATAATCTATACACTTTCCACGAATCTGTTTATGTATATTTGTCCTTGCTACACACATTTTACGTTGTTTATACAATGTTCATATTTTTAACACAATTTTCTTTGCCTGCAGCCTTGCCGCCTCATCTGACCCAATCGCCGTCAGTGGCTGTCTCCGCGCCATCACATCCCAGTCATCCCCAGCCCATCTACAATGCCCAGCCCACAGCAGTCAACCAACAGCAACAGCCACCAACAAACTATCATATGCCGTTGCCTGCGGATCAGCAGCAACTCCAACAGCAGCAGCAGTTGCCACCCAGTCTTCCACCGCAATTTGCCGCCGTGCCACCTGCAGCCACACAAATCCAACAGCAGCCGCCGCCTCATGCTTACATGTCGCCGCAGCATCAACAGCAAATTCCACAGCAACATCCACAACAACATCCACAACAACATCCACAGCAGCAGCAGCAACAACAGGCGCCACTGCCACAGGCTTATTTGCCGGCAGGTGCCACAGCGCAGCCGCCACAGTTTTATGCACCCAATGGAGTTCCTCCAGTTACACAAAATTATATGGCGCCACAGCAGCAGCAACAACAACAGCAGCAGCAGCCACCATCACAACAACCACCACACAATCACAACGATCAATTTAGTCAGCTGCATCAGCAAATGGCAGCCATGTCGATGGCGCATCTTGGAGGCATGCCACAGGCAGCAACTGCAGCGGCGCCTGTTTATCATATGCAAAACGATGCCGTCAAGAATAACATTCCTATTTATCAGCAGCAGCGGTAAAATCGCTCTTAATCCCCCTTTAATTTGCCAATCAAATTTCCTAATATAATCCTTAATGAAATTTTGTTTAAATTTTGAATATTTATTCGTATGTTGAGTTTTGTTTTTTTTTAATCGTGGCATTGCAGTTATTTAATCATTTGCCAACCTACTTATTAATATTGAAATTGAAAATGTATATGTTTTTTTCCTTCTTGTCAAATCTCGGTTTAAATTGAATAACTCTTTTAATAATTGGGCAAATATTTGAATAAGCGCCAAGAACTAAGTTTTTAAAATAAGTGCGAAGCGAAGAAAAGCAAACAAAATGTTTTAATTCTATTTATGCTATATATATTATATAATACCATATAAATATTCTATATATATATTATGTATGACTCGATATGGAACAAGGAGATGGAGGATAAGATAACAAACACACACAGAGATGAGAGATAATGTCGTTGCATGAAAGAGAAATTCACTATCACTATTATGTATTATGTTTATTGTACTATTATAATTATATGATATAAAATTAACAAGCAAAACGAATCACATTCACTATGCAAACCTTACGCAAAACATTAAAAGTTGATCAGCCTCCAATGCTGATTGAAAGAATAACAATAAATTATTGCATTTGTTTATTTATGTTACTTCTCAGCGTGTGCGCAGCTTTATATAACGTTTAATATAATACTCCTCGTCGAGCTTGTCCAGCATGAGCAGACGCAGCTGTAGCATATCTCTGCGGTTTTGAGATTCCATTGCTGTCAGATTGGGTGCATTTAACCAAGACCTCACTTCCGTGTAGAGATCTAAATATTTGCGACGAATTTTTGTGGAATCAGCGGGCATTTCGTGTGTTTGGCACGACAGACTTATGTGGACTGTGTGGACCGGCCAGCAATTTGAATTTATTGCACACGTTAATCGCAGTTCAGATAAGTAATTCTAAAGTTTTCGAATAATTCAAAAGTTAAGTAATAATTAATTGGTTTAGGTTCTTTGGAGAAAAAAAAAACAGTTGCTATTTACGTAATGGTAATAACATTTATTATTCATTAAAAATTAAGTAGATACCTTTTGTAGATACTATGATATCATTCTCATTCTTTTCATAGTCACATCTGTAAAGGTTAAATCTTAATAATATAATAATGAAGAATTAAAAAATAACTTAGCTTCTATTAGTTTCTCATTCAGCAAAAGAAATAATTATAGTATTTCTTATTCTATTCATAATCATTCAGAGAAAAGAATGAATCTAAATTTAATAACAATTAATATTAAATATATTTCATTAGCTTCTTTTTGATTTCTCTTGCAAAAGGTAAGTGGTTAAATTTGGTTTACATTATGATAATTAAATAATTTACTTATATGTATATATAATTTTACTGCTCTTGTCTCTTTCATCAAAAAATTAAAAGAGATTGTTGAGGTTTCTTTTAGTATTGAATGTTATTTTAATATATTTGATTCTTAACATTCAATCTGAAGTTATATTTACGTATAATTGTCAGATGTAACATTATAATAATAGGGAAGTAATTAACTTAAATCTGCAATGCTAATAACATCCACATTTTGCTATAGCTATTCTATCTGTCAGCAAAAAGTTTAAAGAGTGAATATAGCTGTTTGTATTGAATGTTATTGTAATAAAGTGTCTCATATTCGATTCGGAAATTCCCCTGACATCAAATCTGAAAATGCATTTCTATTTTTCGTAGCAATATTTGTCATATGCTAATGTGACACCTAAAAATATGCAACATGTTTACAATTCTTCTTCTGCTGTGAAGATGGAAAATAACCTGTCGAAACATTGGTATGTCTAGTTGGTCTGTCTGCCCAGCTGTAAATAGAAAATGTCAATAAAATAGAAAAATATTTGGTAAGCTTTGCAAATTTTGTGCAAATGTTCAAGCGTCGTCAAAAGCAAACAGAAACAGATGCGAATCTGGGAGCATTTTTTTTTTTTAAAACAGTTGCATAGAAATTCCATAATTTAATTGATTTTTCTGGCCTTGGCACACACAAATATCTAGACACCCCCGCCCCCCCAAACACACCCCCTTTTTCAGCCTTTGGTTGTGTGCACTGTTTGTTGAGCTGCAGTTTCCGTTGTCGTCAACTTTGATGTTGTTGCCATTTTGATTTGATTATATTCAACCCGCCGGTTATTTGCATTTGACGTGCTGCGCTTCGTTGCATACGCGGCATTGTCGGAATCATCGCATTAATCACAAGCAAAGGGCGCAACTGGCTCAAGGACAGGGCCACGTTGCTCATACGCCACCGCACCACACAGCACCGAAATTCTTTAATATGTTTGCTTTTGTTACTTTTTCTTCGAATTCTGTTATCCTTTTCCTTTTCATTTTTTTTTTTTGACACTTGCGAGCCGCTCTTCGGCCCATTTGCAATAAAATCAAATGATGCGGGCATCGTAAAGCTGCGCGTCGCGTTTTCTATCGTCGTAAAAGTATACGCGGCATGGCGTATACGTTATGTACGAGTATTGTGCTCGTACTTTTCAGTTCGCGCTTTACAGCCGTGCAAATCCCTTTCACAAAACAAAAATCCATGTTGCTCAGCTGTCAGCCGGTCGCTGCCAACCGACATTTGTGGCTTTTAAAGCGGCATAAATGATTTTAACGTGTCTCGCGCGCTCGCTAAAAATATTTTCTGCGCCATCTGCAAATCGGAGCGGGCAAAATATATATAAAAAGAATACAGCGCAGAAAAGAAAAATAGAAATGGAAATGAAAATGAAAAGCCGATCAGAAAATATTTATGGCCAATGGCTTTTCATATTTATTCAATGGTCCATTTTTGGCGATAAGTCGCAAATAGTTTCTGATTTTCCTTTTCTGTGAATATCAAAAAAAAAAAAAAAAAGTGTAGGCAAACTTTGTGCCATTCGGAAATGTCACTAGACCGAAAGTTTATAGCGTAGACCTGCAGTTAGTAAACATTGTCGATTTCTTTTCTATTTTTTTTCATCACTTTTCTTATTTCTCGTTACCCTTCACGACCACAAACTGCAATTTGAGCTGTCAATTTAAGCCAATTTCAAAGCATATATACTCTATTTTCTGAGGGGATTTTAAATTTGATATACATTTTCCAAGATTTATTGCTTAGTATGAAATTGTGAGCAACAGTTACTAGAGTATTTGTTGGATACAATCGAATTGAATTGGTTTATAGTTCTCTTTTTAAAATGTTTTATATTAAGATTTACTGTAAAATAACTGCAACAATTAGAATCAACAAATTCTATGTACTCTATATGTTTCTTCAATTCCTATTTTAGAGTATTTCATTGTCGCTTTTCTAAAGCTTTCGTTTCGATATTTGCTGACTAGTATTTTTGAAGTGGTAGCAATTCTCAGAGCATATGTTGCTGGCAGAAGGGCTGAGTGAAGGACTATTTACAACTGCAGCTTCCCACTGTAAGTATTTTGCGGAAGGTCACACTGCATATAACAGTTCACATACTCCATTTTGTCTCCGGAAGCAGCGCCATTTTGGAATGTGACAACCATTAGCTTGCACAAAAATGTTGTATGTGGAATTGTTTTCGGCAATTCACATTTCAATAATATTTAATACTAGTTAGTTGCTTAACATAATCGAAAATGTATATATGTAAAATTGTTTGCGGTCTCCGTTTCGCACTGCGCACAAATTTATAGCATTTCCATGCATTTTAATTGCAGCGATTAAGGTTAAGCGCCTTGTTTCAAGGATGCTTTATGGTTAGCAAAACATTCAAATTCAAATTCACAAAATTATAGTTATTTATTTGACTATTTTTTTTTTTTTTGCCCATGTTGTGTACATTCTGCGGTAATTCATTGGTTTTCCTGATAAGAGCTAATAATTAAATAGGCATTAAAATGCAGCAACAACTATGTATTTATGTAGTAGCAAATGTGGTTCACTTTCAAATGTTAGTAGGTCTTTGGTAACTTTTTGGTATGTAGGTTAAACAAATATATATATTTGTAGCTTAGAGCCGGATTAATATTTGATTAACATATTTTTTACAAAGTGATTTATAAATGAGTGAGTGCCCTGAGTAGTACATTAAGCTGAACAAACTGCCTGACAAACGAATAATCCTTGGATACAAATTGAGTTTATACTTAAAGGAAGGACACAATTTTTGCTTATCTAAAGCTTTTCGTTTGTTTTTGGATTATAGCGGATACAGAATGTTTCCTTGACCGCAATGCTAGGCTTTATTTACTTTACTTTTTTTGAAAAATCGGATCTTTAATCTGTTATTTATACAATTTAATTTCATATTTGTAATCGTTTAAATTAAATGTAACACGCAGTTCTCTTCTATTGTGACGTCTGTTTTATTTCGTGTCTATTCAACGACTGACTCCGGCACAGTGTTGCCAGGTCAGCCTTTTTCCGGATAGATCTGTCCTGTTTTAAACTACTTCATCCATATATTTGTATAAATAACATTATAATTATATAAACTAACAATGTTGCATTAGAATTCACATCGTGATATTGAATTCGACACCGACATTGTGTTATCGTAATGACATATATCGCAAGAAATATCGATTAATCGTGCAATTTATCAAAAGTAACACACGCAGAATATTCGCTATCCCTGGTTTAATCAAGCAGACTTAAAAAAAAGAAATGTATCGCGATGAGAGCGACAGAAATAAAGCATATAGCAAATGCTGCCAGTGCAAAATTCTATAAATTCATATAAATTCTATAAATCCAGACGTTGAATGGCTTTTTGTTCATCATTCAAAATTATACCTCTATCTAGTTATACATGGACGAAGCCATAAACGAATTACTTATGAATAAACACAAGAACATTTGTTTGTCCTGTTTTCTTTTTTTTTTTTTTTTTAAAAGAAGTTGGCCTTTTTTCCTGCTTTTTTGGTCGCTTTGTCCTGTTACTGTGGCGAGGTGTTGGCAACACTGCTCCGGCATCACACCGTTGTATTTCACAATTCCCTTAGAGCGAGATCAAGCTAGCTCGATCTCCATTGTCTTAGTATGCTAAAGCGAGATAGCTTATCTATCTGGATAATTAGAGATGGGAGGATATACAGTCTGGTGATGGTAGGTTATACAATCTAGTGGTGGTAGGGTTAACAGAGTATAGGAATGTTAACAAACTATCGGCCTGCTACATATTAATATAAAGCAGTGGTCGGCACCAACACAGTCATATGTTTATTGCATTAGTGTGCGAATTAACAGAATTTTAACAGGCGTCAAGCATGTGCCGTTTCTTGCCCTTTATATTATTGATTCGCATCAAAACGGCTATATATTGGTCATAATGTGTATAAAAACGAATACTTTTTCAAAAAGTCCAAAAACCATTTATTTTTCTGTGTATATAATGTATAATTTGTCAAAATTGTGCAGCGTAGCATCACAATGGCTGATCAGAAGCTGATTCATTTTGCTTCGCCTCAACAGTGACATTTCAGCTTAAAAGCGCCATAACAGCGACTTAACAGAAACAGCGAAAATTTATACTGTACGTGTGCAGGCAGCGCTGCGGCAGAGAAAATCCCTATGCACGGTGCGCGGCGTGTGCCGACCACTGATATAAAGATATGCTAACAAATGCCAAATTAAATTGAATATTATTTGAATCAACTTTTGATATTATAAATAAATAAATGTATCTATTAAAAAATACAATTGCAATCATTTAGTGATTATTTTGATTCTAAATCGAAGTTTCGAAATGTCAATTCAAAAAGGTAATCCATTAAAATATTGCCCGACATTCCATTTAAACAATTCAAACAACGACTGCAATGGTTAGAAAGAAAATTAAAGGAAATAACTAATTGAAAATTCAAAGGATTTAATTACAAAATGTTATGCATATGAAATGCGTGTGTTTGTAATCGGCTTAAATTAATATAAACAATGCATTTGGGTTACACTCTGTTTGACTTAAAATATGTAATAAATATAGATAAATGTAAATATTAAATAATGAATAAATCAAAACATTCTTTTGATTATCACAGAAATGCCATAAAATATGGTAATTATATTTAACACTCATTCGTGTTAGAATTAAATGTGTGTGTATGTGTTTTTTTATGATTTATATTCTCACACATACAGATAAACACTCCCTTACACGCCACTTAACACGTCTAAGAGCGAATTATAAATATGAAATTGTGTAGAGTGTTTTAAGGCCATTTAATATAATTGGCATTATGCGCTTCGTTGCCCGAAAAGAAGTCAACAATATGTTCAAATTTATAGCATTTGGTGTATTTTACAAATGTGCAAATAAATTAAATACAAAATGCGACAAGTACAATGTATGTAGTATATGTATATACAACAATAAAATAGGAAGCACGAAAATACCTGTTAATTATTTAAATAACAACGAATCCAACAAAAACCCAATCTGTGTTCGCTACTCGCACCGTTCGTTTGTTCGCGTTCGCTGAACACATTTTCAATTAACGGAAAATCGCACACTTAACACACACGTCCCCCTACGCACACACACACACACACACACACACATACAGGCAGACGTAGGCATTGCTTTGATTTGTTTAATTAAATTACACTCAGACAAAGCCTTCAATCATTCACAGTTTTCCAATCATTCATTGGCTCATTCACGCGCAACGCAAACAAATGTCAATACATGTATGAGTAAGTGCTTCTGTGTCCGTGTGAGCTTATTTTTGTTTGTGTGCGTGTGTCTGTGTGTGTCTGTGTACTGGCTAGAAGAGGGAACTACATGTATGTATGTACACTACATTCTAGTATTTATATAGTGCTCACACTTCAAGCACTCACATATGCACGATATGTACAACTACATTGAGTTATTTAGCTTTAGCTGCAAGTGCAAATCGTGCGTTCAATCTGTGTGTTATACCCTACATAAGAGTATATCAGTTAGTTAGTATGTATTACATATGTATAAGAAAATAGCCTGAAGGCCTATTGTACCATAGAATTAATTCTAAGTAATAATTTTATGCCTTAGAGCATATAAATTTAAGTAAAAAGCTTGAATAGATACAATAAATCGTAATAGTAAAATTATAAAAATTTATATAAAATTTCCAAACCAATTGAATTATTAATTATTATTGTTTGCTCCAAGACGAAATTCACGCCATTTTAAGGAGAAAATATAGTCACAAGCGAAATCTTGCTGTTAATCACGTAAATGCGGTTTCAGAAATAAGAAATGTTATTGAAACAATAAAAGATGTAGCAATTAACTTTTTTCGGGAATCAACAACACATAGAAATTATGATCCTAATATATAACGACTTTGTGAGAATAGATGGTCGGAAAAGGCTATCAGAAAATGTTCTAATCATTTTTCTCAAATTTTGGATGCACTAAATAAATATATTGAAGATAAGGAAACCGTGGCACAACAAACTCTGCATACAGGTATAATTCTCATATCTGGTTTCAATGAATACAGCTTTGAAAGTATGATTTTAAATTAAAAACCCAGTAGCTTTGTCACTTTCAAAATTGCACCCATTATACGAGTATCAGGTATCAGTATTAAATGCGCTAGTGAAGAAGTACTATATAAAAACTCGAACCAATTCCAAAAATATTTATAACCTAAATGTCGATGGTAACTCTTTGGTACAATCTTCGGAAGAAAAAGAACTTGACCGAAAATAATTCAAAGGATATTAAGCTTGCATTTCTTCCCACAATTAATAAACATATTTATGTTTGGAGCGCCTCACTATGCAAAACAGTAACTGTGTAGTCTTCTCTTAGTACTCTTCCTAGAGTCAAAACGTAACTGAAGAGCACAATAGACTTTCCGAACTATGTCTTATGAGCGTGCATAGGAAAATCGACAAAGAAAATCGTGAGAAGATTAAAAAGAAAGCAAAATAACAAGTTCGGCACAAATCACATATTATAGTAAATAATTAATATAATTTGTATATAATTTAAACAAAGAATATATTAAAAACAGTCGAGCGGGCGCGACAGTAGGATACCCTGTGCAGGTCTTAAGATAAAAGTAATTTGGGAATGGGGGTGAGACATCGAAAATTGAAAATAAACTTGATCTGCGTATGATATTCAGGAACCTACATTCCAAATTTGAAGTCTCTAGCTCTTATAGTTGCTGAGATCGACGCGTTCATACAGACGGACAGACAGACGGACAGGTGTCAATCGACTCGGCTATTGATACTGATCAAGAAAATATACACTTTTTATGGTCGGAGATGCCTCCTTCTGCCTGGTACATACATTCACACAAATTCATTATACCATTTTTTGCCCATTTTTAATGGGCGCAGGGTATAAAAATACCAATCGCCCCCCCCCCCCCCCTGTATCACATCCTGGCTACGCCCATGGTACAGTCTGTTTCTTTGTGATTGTATTTTAAAGATACATAATTTTTCAAAACTTCGCTTATAGCTTATCTCAAAGTATGTATCAGCTAAATCTTGGAATGAGATATCACAATGCACGATTATATTATAATCCTGATAAATTACTTACTTTTGTACTTCATTCTTTACTCACAGATTGTCAGTTTCATCGAGAAGCGTAACCTCGAACTTTGGGTTACTTTCCAGTTTGAATACGATTAAGTTTTCTAAGGAAGAACTGTCATATTATTCAATTTATGGAAAGTTGAAGTTCATAACACACACCTATATTCATTACCTAAAAATTATTTTGATGATAATTATAATAATAATTCAATTCAATATTTTGAAGATAAAAACTACCCAATTAATAACAAAAGAAGACGAAGACCACTATATATAGTCAGTTTCTATATTACATATACTATACTAATCAATAACGTAAGGGTATTTAATGTGCAGTGTGTCTGGAACTAGCATGTTTTCAAGTATTGCTTTCCGGTCTGTATTTGCTATTGGCCATACAGCATTTGCCATGATTGAGTGAGCATTGAGTGTGCATTGAAATGTTAATTAATGTATGTTCGAAGAGGAAGACCAATAAACCAGTGAAAGGGAAAGGAATTCAATAGCTGCAAGAAAAAAAGTGTCAGCTATAAAATGTAACCATAATACTCATACATTCACCATCTCACAATTCTCTTACAGTTGCTTCATTCTGACTTTGGTCTACCTAATTACCAACTATTATAAATGTTAAGTTGAGTTCAGCAAGTTCTTTGTGCCATTTTTGTTTTTGCTTTAATTTTTCATGCATCATGCATTTGGAATGGGGGAAGTAGCCCCTTTTCTAAGTATAGACTTAGTAGTTCAATAAAACTTTCGCTTAAGTGCAGCTCATCCACAATGTGAAGCGTTAAACATATTTACACGCTAACTTGACTGGCACTTTGGCTAAGTAAGTAAGTTCTCAAATTGACACATTTTTTCTCAGATAGAACAATGGAAAGTCATTAGGGATTGATGCACAAAAGGAATTTTCTGGCAACATGCTTTCCGCATTATTGAAAACTTAACCGTAAGCAGGCGCTGCAATTAACAATGCCGGCAACAACAACAACAACAGCAACAAAAACAACAGCAGCAACAAAAACAACAGCAACTAGTTTCAGCTGATGCCAAACGAAGTGGATTTTATGCCAACGGGTCTTGGAGCACATGCAACTTGTATGCAAATTGCAGGTTGAGTCCTGGACTCACACTCAAAGCACAAGGAGGAAAAAAGATAAATTACTTTTAAAGTGTGCAGGCTACGTTGAGACTGTGGCAGAGGCAGACTTTTCCTTTGGGACTAACTCTTCATTGGCCCAAATGCAAATCGCCTGCTGAGCGTTTGCCTATTTTTGGCATCCTGATGACTTTCTGATTTGCTTTCGAAACAACTTTTTATGTTGGCATTGCAAGTTTTTCGTATATTTTCGAGCATTTGTTGTTTATTATTTGTTAATTGAAATGTTACAAAAAAGTTACGCATGCTCGCATGTATTGAAGGCCAAAGGGGCGAAAGTGTGGCAACAGTGTGGCAAGTAGCGTGATTGAGGCTGTTGCAGCTTCATTTGCTGCTCCCACGTCTAATGTCTAAATCATTGGACGCCATCAGAAACTTGGCAGCCAGGCAGCCAGCACAAAAGAGGTAAAACCAACGGCAATAACTGGGCTAACATGAAAAAACGACGTGCCAATGCTCTATCGTTAGTTGAACAAATTAAGCAAGTTTGTTTTGGTTAGATGTCATTTTAAATGCAGTTAATCTAGTAAAAATGATTTTATTCTATTTAAGAATGATATTTTAAATCCACTGACGAATGGGTAATACCTTAGGGCGTAGAGTATGACAGAATTATGAAAGACAAACAGACAGGCCAAGTTATTAGGCGAGTTCAGATTTAGTGCTGAGGTTAACATTTTGCCAAGGTGTGGCTCGCAACAATCCCAAAAAAAAAAAAGTTAGAAAAAAATATCGCAGAGGACAGCAAAAAAGTCAAAGAGTAAACTAAGTGCAGCAGCAGTTGCAGGTGTCTGCTTGTGTGTCTGTAACTGTGTCCTGACTATCCTGACTATCCCGGCAGCAGTCCTGGCAGCTCCGGCAGCTCCGTCTGTGGGTTTTGTGCTGTTTCGGTTTGTGTAACTATTTTCTATTCATTTATGCATTTTGGCAATAAAAATTTCATTTTTTGCTTAACTAAGTAAAACGAAAAGGTTAAAAGCAGCACCGCAATAGCAAACGGATATCATGAAGGAGCAACAGCAGGAACCAGCGGCCAGCCAGGACATCGTCTCTGCCACTGAAAGGGGCATTTTATCTTGGGCGCTGCTGCTGCTTCATTGTCTCTCTCTCTCTTTCTCTGTCTGTCTCTGTCTCTGTCTCTAGCATTGCCTAGATAACATTTCCGTCTGTCTGACGCTTTTTGTGTAGCTCGTTTGCTGTTCCCTGTTGTTGTTCCTGTTCTTCAGCCTGCTTCTTGTTGTTGTTTTGGTTTGTTTGCAAACATTTTTTAAATTGTTTGCAGTAATTTGTTTCCGGCCAACGGCAAATGGCCGCTGCGCCATTTTGTGGACAGCCTCACCCCTTATCCTCTGCCAAACCACATACCAACTCGGTGACCTTTCCCAACCGCCCTGAAACCACACTATGTCGGCGCAATATTTACAGCTTTGTTCGTTTTATTATTAAAAAATTATAATTTTAATGCTCGTCTGTATTTCACATATCTCTGTTTTATTTATATTTTGACTATAAATATATTTTGATTTTTTTTCGGCTTGTATGGCACGTTTGTCCCCTTCTGACTGTCCGGCAGGCAACAGCTGCGGCAATGTTTTCCAGTTGACCCTATCCCGTATCCCGTATCCCGTTTCCCGGTTACAACTCCAACTCCAACTCCAATTAGTTGTGTAATGTCCCTCTTTACATTTATTAGTTTGACTTTTTGTCAAGGATTTATGGTTCGTCCAACAAAATAAAAAAAAAAAACAAATCTAAAGAAAATAAAACAGAAATGTATATCATATTTTGCAGCTGTTGTTGGCGTTTGTCCAAAAAAGAAAAAACCCTAAAATTTAAATGACAGCTGTTAGTTTTTCCTTTTTAAATTGTATCTGAATTTCGCGAATGATTTTACTGCTCAATTATTGATGTTTATTTTAAATTGCATAAATTAATTGGTTCGTTCATTGAAAATGAAGTTATATTAAATGCAAATTTGAGTTCAATTTTAAATAAATATTATATGAATTATCTCTACATCACTGAACAATTAATTTAGCGAGCTTTGAAAGTCGATTAGAGCATGTTTCCAGAGTGTTGACAGGTTGGCAATTAATTAAAAAATATTTGAGTTATGGTTTAGAACTAATAATGATTGAAAAACATATAAATTATGTTTTAACATAATTAATTTAAAATAATATTTATGCTGAGCTGAACAAAAATGCATTAAAATTGTATAAATATTATTATTAATTTTAATATCTGTTTTTTTTTTTGTTTTGTTATTTGTCAACCTAATCTAAATATTGACGTCACTTGCAGTTAAACGTCATTTGCGTTGAGCAAATAAAAGTTTGCCAATGCCGAACGTCATGCCACGTGCAGCATTTGAAACCATCCAAAAGTCACGTATCATTTCTGATAGCCAGAAATTAAAACCAAGTTAAACATTAAACATTCCCATGGCTGCAAAAGCATGATTGAGATTCAACAATCGTTGGATACCGAATAAGTTAAGCTGATTTGTTTGCGACATGAAATTTAATTTTTAGCTCGAAAGTATTTAAGTTAATTAGTAGACATAATAAAAAGCAAATGGGACTGTTCAACTAGCAGATACACTATAAAGTACTCTTAATACAAGTTTATAGTATACTACAAATATTTGCATATTTCTTTGGAATCTAACTCAGTCTTTATAGAGCATATGCTCTATACAATATCGGGTACGAAGTTTCACTGACGCAGCTCGTATTACTGACGAGTATAATTTCTCACACGTCAGCAATTTGAAATCAGCTGTTCGGCAATATCCGACTCAGGAAGACATATAGTCACGTAATGCTCATGATAGAAGCGCACAGTTTGCTTTGAAGCTTCAGAACGTTCAAACGGGTTCTTAATTGCAAAATAAATTTAAAAATATTGCAATCAATTTGAGGAGAAACTTAAATTAATACAAATTGAACAAGTTCTTTGCAAATGATGGATTTTGTATGCTTTAAACTGTTGATCCTCTGCGGAATTTGCCTGACTTTTGTACAAATGCAATTTTTGGGATTCCCCGAGCAGTTTGAGGTCAATGATCTGTTCGAGCAGCTGGAGGATGACTTGGATCTAACACATGTAAACTGGAGAGTGATGATTCCATTGTTGTTGCAACGACAACAGCTTCGCTTGTGTGCTTCCATTTATCAATATGATCAAAATCTGTTGGCGGGAACGCCCTGTGAAAAGCTGTTGGGCAGTGGACTTATGGCCTACTGTGATATTGGACATATAGAGGATCTGAGCATGACTATGCGAGATGCATTTGGTGGCATGCTGTTTGATACGCTGCGGAAATGCCGTCCCGGATTGGAAATCTTTGGAGTGCGTTGCAGGCGACGTGCCTGAGAGATTCAGGAGAGAAATGGAGCTTGAGTGAATTGCTAATTCAGTTTTCTTAGTTGTCATCATCAACTCTGGATGTCGTTGTTGCTGTTGTTGCTGCTTGTTGTTGCTGTTGCTGCTTGTTGTTGCTGCTGTCGCTGTCTCTGTTTGTGTCCCTTGTCATTTCAATGTGTCAATAAAAATGCGATGTGGGTGAAGGCCTCGCCTGGCCAGGCATGAGCAAGAGGGCAGGCGGACAGGCGCACCAGAGTCCTTGCTTAGAGGCATCATGACAAATGACGATTATAATTTGTAAAATTTGCACCCAGCTTGTTATCCCTCGTCAGAGGAGCTGGCCGACCGGCCCCGGCTCTGGCCTAGTTTTTCGCTTTCAGATTCAGTTAGTCCATTGCAATTGTTGTTGCAATTAGCAGAGACAGCAACGTTGCCAGTCCAAGGAGGAGGCGTAGGTGGAGGTGGGAAAACATAAGCACTACTACGGCCAGCTGAAAAACTGATGGCTTGATTTTTCCATTAAACACTGTAAATGGAAAATTGCAACGAACAGAACAGTACAGAATAGCGCAGGCAGCAGAAAGCAAAGGCATTTTGTTGTTGTTGTCGTTGCTGTTGTTGCTGTTGTTCTTGTTGGCAATTACCGGGCAATGGAAGAAGCATTTAGCTTGAAATGATGACCATCATGAGTTTTCATTTTTACCAGTTGTTTTACTCGTTCTGTTTGTTTCTGTTGCTATTTTCTGCTTAATTTGTGTGCTGATGTGCTAAAACACCAGAGCATCAATCTTTATATAAATCAAAATCGTAGCATACTTTTCAGCTGAAATATAAAATGTCTGCCTCGACCCGAAAATGCTGCCTCTGCTTTATGCAAAATGCATTAAAATGATTGGATCTGGATGTGATGGGGTGTATTGGGTGTATGTTCTATTTTCAGATAATCAATATCAATAAACTGGCACAAAATTTGACATTTTGTATTGGGATATTAGATAAAAGGCAGTAGAGAGTCTTGAATGGTTCTAGAAATTATTCCGATATTTCATTAGTACTTGTGGCAATAATATATAAATATGCATTATATTTATTTATAGTTAATTATATTTCCAATAAATCATTGCATTTTAAATTGTTTTTTTCCAATTTAAGTTTTTTGATTCTTACAATTTATTTTTTATTCAATGAAACTTGAAATATGCAAATATATTTAAGAATAATTAATGATGCTATCAATATTAACTAAATGGTAAATTTGGGGATCACATATAAACAATTTCAAAAATCATTCATTCATTTCAATCTCTAATATTGTATTAATCCAATATTTCATTTAATACTAATTAATTTGACTTTCACACTTGAAATGGCATTTTATATGGCAATAACCAATTTTTGGGTTCCAGTTTCTTTTTAATATTTATTTTAAATATTTAATTAATTTATCAAATATGTTTAATCATAACTATGTATATTTCAAATGCAGAAAATTGCATTTTATATGACGTTCTCATACAATAGATCTGGTTGGAAACGCTGAGTGTATTCCAATGCTACTTAGATTATTCGAGAAGACACTTTTATTTACATTACGCGTTATCCTGGTCCCTTGTTATCTGAGATTTGAAATCCGCTTCGAGCTGTGCGTGGGACCTTGTAATGTAAATTAATGAATTGTTTAAAGTACTTGGAATATTTACACTCAAAGCAAAAAAAGAAAGATGTTCCAACTGAGAGATGGGACCCAGCGCTGGGGGGGGGGGGGTTGGTATCAGCCTGGAGCTCGACTCTGAACTGACCAATGAATATGCAAACGACCCGCCGTCGCAACAGACTGAAAGTTCGTTAAAAGCGTTGCAAAAGGTCAAAGGGCGGGCCTGTCGAACGGTCATTAAGGCAGCGAGCGCATTGGGCGGTTTGTTTGCGCATCTACTGCTTTTGTTGTTGCAACAGCAACAGCAACAGCAACAGCAGCAGCAACAGCAACAACAACAGCAACAGCAACAACAACAACAATGGCAACAGCTTGTGCTGTTACTTTTGCCGTCTTCGCTTGATTCGCTACTGTTAATGTGCAGCCTCGCCTCCTAAAATATGCATAAACAAACCAAACTGAGCTCACTCAGCTTTTTTTTTCCCCATCTGCCACCAACTGTGCTCTGTTGCCGACGTGGGGCGTATCTTTCGATGCAGTTCCGTAGGAGTTCAGTTCAGTTTTTTAGTTCGGTTCAGTAATTAAATTTTGCGCTGAATTCTTAGCATTTGCTTCTTTGATTTTGCGATGTCCTCTGCACCTTACCTCTCCCATTTGCCCTTTGCTGTCTTTGATTTGCATTAGGAAAGAGCGAAAAATCTATTAACTTGCACTCGACACTGGCAATAATTTATGCAGCAATTCTTTGGGTATTCTTTGAACAGCAATTTCTTCAGGCAGAGCTGCAAATCGATTTTAAATAGACTCACTTGAATAGTTTAGCTTGATTTGCCTAAGGTTTCGGTTTTTGCCAGTAAATTGCTGAAAATTATAATAAATGTGGTCCGTTGTGGTTTCAGACTAAATGAACTCAGTAGAGGTTCAAGTAAACTTAGAGTCAAGTAATATTTAAGATATTACGCTCAAGTTTAAGCTTTGATACTTACAGTTTTTCTACAAAAAACGTTGTCTTTAAAACTACTTAGTTTTTTTATTGCAGTCCAGGCTTTGGTGCTACAACTACTCCAAGTGTCAGAGTTATTGGAACACTTTGTGGAAGTTCTTTATGCATATTGTAGAAAATTGCGACAACAATCGGGACGGGCAAATTGATTGCATTATCGAGTGAAAGACAATGGAAGGACTGAAGGGAGAAAGGGATACAAGAGGTTGGTGCTATATAAATAGCGAGCATGGCAACAAACTTAAGTGCCATATGAGAGAGATATGTGTACTTCAAGGCTCATTTATGGCCCTTCGTAGTGGTCAGTTTTATGCATTTCCACACGCAGCCAGAGAGCGGACATTGTCAGGAATTTTGCCACGTTGTTTACTTTGTGTATAAACGAGTGCCACTTACTTATTTTGTGCCACATAATGAGCACTCCTGATGGCCGCTTATAAATTATATAACCCACAAAAGCACACACACACACGCTTAAATAAACTTGCCGCACACCCACGCAATTTGATTTGTATGGCTTTTCAATTTGTGCTCTGCTGCTTTCTGCTTTTTTTGTGTATTTTCTTTTTACTTTTATTTTCTTTTTCGTTGATTTCTTTTTTACTTTTCTTTTTTTTCCTTGTGCTGCATTTGCCATTGTATAAATTTTTGGTATTTGCGCCAATTTCATTCCAAATTGAGCGCTGGCCACAGTCGTTTATTTTTAATGCACCCGGCAACGAAACCAACGAAGCAATATGCCCGCAATTGGAGGAAAGATGGAAAGGGGGAGTTTAGGGGACCAGAAAGCTGTAGAAGTAGATCTTTTTTTCTTGATGCTGCTTTTAGTTGCATTACTTTCGCTTTAGACATTAGAATAGAGTATAATAACTTTCAGATTAAATTTCAGTACAAAACGACTTCAAGCGTGGAAGATAAAAAGTTAAACAATCAGGGCATAGTTACATGTCCGAGAAACTAGCCAGAAACTATTAGAATATCTAGTACATTTAAGTCTAGTTTCATAAATTGTTTCTTAAATAGATATTTGTAGAATAGATAATATCAAGTGTTGTTGCTAGCTCCCATTTCAAATAAAGATATTCCCGTTTTGCATTGCATATTTCTAGGAGTTACAAGGCAAAGATAGAAATGCAACTCAAAACATGTTCTTTTTGAATGTCCTCACCTGGGGATAGGGCATAAATATGTCGCTATTTCTCAGCACAGAGCATTCTCATCCAGCATTTCTTTTCTTTCTATTATTTGCAGTGCATTTTGGACATTGTGCCGTGGCATGCCAAACACTCGACGCTCACAGGACACTCGGGCGGTTGCAGGTGGCGAGGTGGGACGGCGGGCAGGCGGGCAGGTGGGCAGGTGGGCAGGTGGGCAGGTGGGCAGGTGGGCAGGTGGGCAGGTGGGGAAGCCAAGTGCGCTTAAGATTTATGGCTCATGCTGGGGGGCATTGTTTGTGGCTGGCGCACGACAAGAACAACAAGAGCAAGAAATTGCTTTGGCCATCAAATACAATCAATTTGATTGCCTCTTATTTTTCTGTGTGCTGGAAATTTAATGCGATTTTGATTTTTTTTCTTATTATTATGAAACTATTGCGCTGCAATTAGGCAATTAGCTAATGTGTGCCTTGGGGCAAAGGCAGTGAAATGCCCAATGACATGCTTTAAGCTGAAGTCAAAGTTCGTGTAAAGCAGCCCTCGAATAAATAAAGCATTCAATATCCGGCGACGGAAGTTTCAATAAGCCAAAGGATATGAGCTCAAATGACTGGCCAAAAAAAAAGAAGGAAAGTAGGAAAGCGAAGCGAAGTGAAGAAAAACGTTGCAGATTCTTCGTCACTTTTTATGTTGCCTGCTTTTTGGGCGTGTCAGCGAACTATTCATGTGTAAAGCGGTGTGTGAGTGTGTGGCAAGTTTAAATTAGTTGCGCGTCGGCCATTTTGCATAAATCATTTCCTGTTTTGTGCCAAAGATAAAAGCGAGCAAAAGACAACGACGAATGATGACGGCAACAATTTAAAAGCAAAGGAGACCAACACAAAGCAGACAAAAACACATCAGGACAGGACAAGAGTCAGACGAAAGTGTGGGAATCCAGCAACAATAACATAAAATTAGCATTTTTTATTACTTTTAGTTTTTGCGCTTTTTGTTGGCCATGGCCAACATTTGCATAAGTTGAAAAGCTACTAAGTAATATTGCGCATACGACATGTACAAAAGTCTGAAATTGTAATGCTACATATAGTATACATATATGTATATGTATGTGCATACTCTGATATGTACAAGGAATCAACTTATTTGTAATTGTATTGCCAAATACAAATATCAACTTTTTTCATTATTTTCTTATATGTTTTTTGATCAAATGAATGTCGTCGAAAAGTTTGCAATAAGCAACATAACTTGGAACTCAATATTTATTGAGAAATATGCATACATATATTAGTAATTTTCAAGTCATTCCCATGTATTTGTATTGGCCTAACATATCATATTTAAATCAATCTTCACTTTTAAATGAAACAATATCAAGAACTTATTCAATAATGTATTTAATTAATACTAAGCGGGCAACCAACTACACTCATTTCATGACTCTTAGTTATTTATCTATTTATATTCTTAGCTTTGAATTAATCCTATATTACAATATGAATCCAGAGCAATGAAAACCTTTAGGCGTTTTTTAATTATTATTAATTTCAAACGCATAAAATTCTTTAAAATTCTATAGAAAATCTGTAAAGACTTTAACAACGGGTTGTTGAAATATTTCAATACATATACTGATGCTCTTTATCAATCATGACAGTAGCTGTCTCTTTGCACTGCTGCAAACCATCAATATACGAGAATATATCGCAGAATGCGTCAAAGCTTTAAGGCTTACAGCGTCGTATATAAAATTCGCTTGGAACAAATTGAATTTGGCAAATGCAGCGCATTTGTTTCGATTTTCCATTGATTGAGAGAGAATACAAAATTTTCTCGTTATCATTTGTGTTATGGTTGTTGCTTCTGTTGTTGTCGAATATACTTGTAAGATTTTATATGTTTATTGCTAAACAAAAGGCAAAGTCAAGAAACCGGTCACATCTGCATATATTTCCATGGTTTTTCCATCACCCGCAAGAGCATTTTTCCCCTCTTTTGTTCCCTCCCTTGAAAAACACATGAGCTGAAATAAATTTTATGTACATTTACTTACGTCTGCAAACAATGAGCATCCTCTGATGTCCGTGACGTGACTTAGTCCGACTTGGTCGGTCGGTCAGTTAGTTGGCTCTTGCTCTGACTCTGAGCTTGATTGTAAGTCTTGCCTTTGTCTGGCTCTGTTCAGTCGCAACTCCTTCGCTCCCACACCAATCCTCTCCTATCCTCCTGCCACATTTCTTAGTCCACACAGCTGTGCTGTTTGGTCAATGGCAACTGCAACGTTTCAAGTTTCAATGCTTAGAGAGTAGCCAGAAGCCAAAAGCCAGAAGCATAATACAGTTTTGGATTTCACTAAAAATACATAAGTTTGCATATATGTACATATACATAGATATACATTAATACATATATACATATGGATAGACACTGGACTGATGCATATTTATATTACAGACTGTGCGAAAGTGAAACATGTCCTGTGGCCATTGTGGCCAAGATATTTTAGACCTCACTCTGCATTGGCATTTACACATGTACAGTTTCCTGTTTTTGGTTTTCACTCTGCTTACATTTCTCATTTGTACTTATAGAAGCTAAATGTTTTACAAAACATTTTCTGCTTAAATTATACATAGTACTTTAAGACGATTTGTGAGATTTAAATTTAAGTCGAGATTTATTTCTTTTGTTTCGTGATAAGTGATAAGAGCTTTTATTTATTTTTATGCACAATGTATATATAGTTTCTTTAATATAATTTAATTATTTAATTTGATTGTTAAATGTTAATAGCATTTATATGATTTGTGGGATTTGTAAATGCTTTGAAATTTATTTCTTATATTTTAATTAGTCATCTTTTATGTTAAATGAGAGTTTATTGTTATGTAAATTAGTTTAGACATTTATTTATATATATTCATAATTCTATATTAATATAATCCATATTTAGTTTGATTCAAATCAGGGGTGAATTCGAGTTCGATAAATTACATGTGCACTCTATTTGCTTGTATTGGTTTCTTTGACTTGATATTTGTCCGCTCGGTTGCTTACTAAATACCTTCAACAGGAATGTGGTCCAAAAGGAAATGCAATTTGTGGCTGACACTGGCATGAGATAAATGGTTGATGTTGCAGCTGTGATCAGAGCGTACTCGTACTCGTATACTGCAGCAAACATTCACACAGACCACAGGCTACATGTGACAGCTGCCTAATGAAGCCGCCAAGTTGCAAGTAGCAGTGACAGTGGCAATGGCAGCGGCAGCGGCAGTGGGAAGTGGCAACTGGCAAGTGGCAAGTGACAGACGGCAATTCGAGCAGAGATGACTGACAATGCGACGTGACCGGCAGACAACCAGTTGCCAGTTGAAGTTGCCAATTACGATGTATTATTCGAGACGTGGAGGGGCAAATGTTATGTTGCAAGGTGTTTATCGCACCTTTTTTTTCTGGCACTACATAAAAATTATGAACGTGTCGCATTAAAAATTAAGTCATAATGCACTCGCGTCTGCGTTTTAATGTCTTTGCCACATTGTCAATAAAATGGCAACTACTCGTACAATGTCCGTTTGCCTCGAACAAGGGCATGGAATAATTTTCATTTTCATTTTCATTTTTGTTGTTTTTGTTTTTGTTGTCGCATAAAATTCGACACTTAACCTGAAAGCAAACGGGCAGCGATTGTTGGGCTCATAAATTGGGCTCCATCATTGAGCATTTGGCACTGGTCATAAAGTTGGCAACAAAATAAACAATTTGTGCGCAAATGTTTAATAAATTGCGTTAAGCTTTTGACGCGCGATGCATAACGTGGCGTATGCGTAATTTTGCAGCATTTTCTGGAAATTAACACGCATACGAGCACACTTAATTTGTCACTAAATGGTTTTGGTAGCAAAATACCAGACTCATGTGGCATGCAACATGTTGAGCGCTTAAATTGAAAATTACAAAAACCAGAAGCGAGCACGCAAAACAAGAGAGATGCCAAATTGGAGACGAGAAAGACAGAGAAAAAGAGAGACAGTGAGAGAGAGAGGGATGGTGGGTTAAGTCTTATGTCAGCTACATTTCGGTTGGTTGGCAATTCCCTCTGCCACCGCCTTGAAGTATGCTTCATTGCCTGTGTAACCGCAGCAGCCGTGATGGGGGCGGTGTGGTATGTAGCAAGGAGATGGGGCAACACATAGCGGGTGTGCGTGGCACCGTCGAGGGCTGCGTGCGCTTTGCGTTTCTGTTGGCGCATTTGTTGACGACGCATATGAAAATTTTCGTAAAATTTATTGCCATGCTTAAGCAACGTGCGTATGAAATAATATACAGACATGCCATCCAGCAACAACTACAACAATAAGAGTAAGAGAAACAATAACAACAATTACAAGGACTACAGCAACAATGCGGAACATTCGGTGCCGTTTGCGGTTCTGAATTTTAAAATGCTCTTTAAACATTGTACTCAAAACTGATGGCAGCGATTTGTTTTCTGTTGACAATCCTCGGTAAGGATAAATATAGACAAAGAGAAAATCGTAGAGAACGTAAGTAGAAGGATGTCTTACTGTTAGCACTGAAATGGACGAGCTGCTACTTAAAGCTACTATGATGCTTTAAAGCATGTCGAGACAATAAAATTATTTGCGCACATAAATCAACTTACACATTTCTGTATCTCTATTGCCATTACAGCATACGATATTGATAGATAAATGAGTGTAGATAATAGATAAGCATCTGTTGATTTTCTTATTTTCATTTCCACTCATCTCGGAGTTATTCTTTTGTCATTTATCAACATTTGACATGTGAAACTGCTTATAGTTATCGTTTGCTAAACAAATCACAATGTCTGACTGCCAGATACTCTCTCTCTGTGAAAAGTACACTTCAATTCAAATAATCTAGTACGTTGCTGTGTACTTTGAGACATAGTATCTGTTTCTCGATATGTACATTGTACAATTCTAACAACATATGTTCATAATTTACTGCCGCTGACACAGTTGACAACAATGTTCCTCCATTTTGAGATACTGCTTTTGTTTTTTTCTTTCTTTTATTTTCGTACATTAATCTTATCTCTTATTATGAAATACTCGTAAACAGATAAATGTGTACTAAATGGTTTCTTAAGTTAATAATGTTGTCTTATCTACTGCTAACTTGCGGAAGTAAAGAGCCTATATGGTGATAAACATATCAATGAAGTCTAGAACTTGAAGTTCGCGTTCCAAAGTTATTAAACGAAGCATGTAAGATGTGTTTTCGATTAAGATTTGTTCGTTAGATGATTTTGCAACTCAGTGAAATGAATATGAAGTTGAAGTCTTTCTTGTTGATAGTAGTTATCTATAGAAATATGAACATATTTTATTTAAAATCAGCATGCGTATAATTAAGTATATTCATCAAGATCTGATATCTAAATTCGTTTTAAATGACTCATATAAATATTCTTTAGAGGGACCCTCTGTCTGTTACTTGCATTGTCACCAAGTTATTATACTCCTGCGCTGTTTAGCTACCGAGTATTAAGAATAGCAATCGATGCAAGTTTTACAAGTGGAATAAATTTGCAAATGCGAAAATTGAATTTCGAGCAATTTATGTCTGATATTGAGTAAAGAGATGACAATGCAATCATTCAATTATTTTATTATGTTACCAATAAAGCACTTAAGACTCTCACTCTCTCTCTCTCTCTCTCTCAATGCGCCTCATCAATAACAATTGCAATGCCAAAATTTCCACTAATTTGTTCAACGAGATGCCACTCAACATGAAGATGAAGAAGAAGCTGAAGATGATGAATTTTGAAGGTCGATTTTGAAGATGCTACCCCTTTCTGCACCATCCCAACTCCCAACTTCAGACCTCTGCCCCCCTGCTCCGTGTTCGCTGTTTGATTATGATAAATGGTGGCCGCTAGCAAAGCATATTCTACAATGTGCTGAAAAATAGAATGAAGCGATAATGAGATGTTATTAATATCAACTGGCGACTTATTTAGTGACAAACAATGAACGGCCAAACAAAATTATGCAAAGTTGTGCCCATCATTGAAGACGAAGTTCAGTTCGAGTTGAAGTCGGTATACCGAGCATCTCACGGTCTTAACCCGTTTTTTTTTGGGTATTCAAAAAAATAAAAAAATAAGCCGACACTGGGCGCTCTTCAAAGTGTCAGGAAAACAAATGACGGTCAATTTCTTTCGCTTTTGTATTTTTTGTTATTTTGGTTTGTTTTACGTTTTCTTTTTGTTTTGTCCCAAAGTGTCTGTTTGCCATACAGTGATGATACTTGGCCAAGTTTTTTTTTTTGCCGGGTGGCAAGTGTTAAACTTTTCTCATACGCCACTGACGACGCCGCCACTTGACAGGCCTGAAGGACGCACCGAAGCTTAAGGCAAATATCCCACAACGACAGGTTGGTAACTTGAGAACATAAAAGGGATTTGCGTCGTCGCCTATACTCGTTGTCTACCCATAAAAGAATAAAATGAAGCCTATTATAACGAAAGGCAAGTCAGTATTAGATTCAGATGGGGATGCATCATAAAAATATTGTAAATCCAAGCATACAAAGCGTAGACTTTAATTTGTTGCCTAGGTTGCCTAGCAGCAATTGTCGGTACCCTGCACACATTTAAAATGGGTATACTGCCGAGTGTATAAATAAATCAGGCAGATGAGTTAATTATGTTATGTTACTTATGTACTGTGACCAGTGTTGCCAACTCTTCAGGACCCAGAATAGCTAAATCAACACTTTAAAAAATCTAGAAATAACTAAATAAAATTGAAGATTGCCAGATTTAAAGATATTTTTGTTTTTATTATCAATAAAGCAAAAATAGGCAATTGTCAAGCTCAACATAAGATTCTTCTACCTCCAATTTGTACGGTTGATTTGTACCAATGTATTTTAAATACTTTATAGGTACTTCTTAGTTACGGCCCCAATTATTTGCCTTAAGCTACCCAAATATATAAAAATATAGAAAAATGTATAATTAATAATTAGTAAATATACTTTGCTTAATCTCATAAGCAAAACAACTCGAGGATGATAAAGATAAAATATCGATCGATTAACTGCTGCAAAATATCGATGAACAGAAGTGAAATGTAGAGTTCTTCATCGCAGTTCAATTGAAGGATTTAGTTCAGTAGTTCAATTTTTGATGAACGAACTAATCGATCATATAGTTCAGTAGTTCAATGCCTTGTTCGATCATATAGTTCAGTAGTTCAATGCCTTGTTCGTTCAGTGACTCAAATCCTATTATTGTTCCTTCAGTGACTCGAATCGTTCAGTGCTATAATGGGATTCGATTCACTGAACTAAATGACATACAATCAGGGTTTTAGTTCGTTCGTTCACTTTTGTGATTAGTTCAATTGATCTTAATTCGAACGAGTTGATACAACTCTATATGAAATTCTATATAATTTAACGATTTTGCCAGAGTTAGGTTAACGATAATATAAAGCCATTTCACTTTTTTAATATAGCTAGAATTCCCGCTAGCCGCTTTTCACATTTTTTCCCGCGTTTAGCATTCGTAAACCGCCAGAACTGACGGGAAAATAGCTATATTGGCAACACTGACTGTGACCGATAAAATAACTGAAACACTTGGATTTCTTTATCAGCGTCTGTTTTATTCTCTCTCGTTCGATCAAGACTGACTCGACTGAACGAGCCGCTAAATCCCTCAATGCTCGCCAAAACGAGACCATGCTATATGTCTACACTTATTCTAGTGAGCTAAAGTGAGATAGCTAATATGTGCAAATTAACCGATGCAGATAATTAGATATGGGCAGATATATAATGTTAATGTTAACAGATTAGCGATGGAACATCGGTAAAGCTATCGGCCTTAGTATTTTTTAAATAATATGTAAGTTGACATTATAAGGAATCACATAGTCAACCAGACTTGATAATTGTCACTCCCACGTGTTTGTTATTTATAATTTCTCAGTCAGATCTAATGACAAAAATCAATACACATAGATAACGACCTTCTGGCCTCTCACGTTTTCTCTACATATTTTTTTCTGCTTTGTTTTCCCTATATATTCCGTCTCCCTGTAGGCCAGTGTAATCTGCTTAGTGTCCTTTAATGGCAGGACCAACTTTAATTGAGCTAATCTACAATTTATGCATCATTAATTGTGTTTAGACGTTGGTTTCCTCGACCACCACAAAAATGAGCTGCGGAAAATATATTCAAATTTGCAAATTATTTGTAAGTGCTGTGCAAATTCTGTTTATTATATTAATTCAACATTTGAAGTTGATAATTATACAATAAATAAATTTAAAATTAATTTGTAATTAGTATTTATTATTTATATATATATATATATATATATATATATACATAGACTAACTAAACATTTTTTAATAAAACTCAGTCATGGTAAAAAATGTCTGCCTAAGTATTTGTATATTTATCATTCACTTAAATGTTTATAAATAACATTTGAAGAGAATTTCAAGTGAATGCAACTAAGAGCTTTGGCAGCAATTTATTGTCGACGATCACATTTTGCTGACACGTCCAAACAAAAGAATAGAGAAACCGAATTCTCGAGTGGAAAATGTTTATAAAAATATATTGCAAAAAATTGGAAATTAATTAAATTCCATGTCAATTCAGGCTCCATGTTCCAATTTCTATTGCGAAAAATATTCTAGGCCTTTTCAATTTGCCTGCCAAGCAGAAATGGCAGCAAACCTGGCAGACACGCTGAGCACACACAAAAATGGCAATAAAATATGGTCAATGTGATAAGAACGATAAGGAAACTATGCCAATGCCGGTTCTAGCTATATGTATCCTCGTAATACCAGCAGGCAAAATGGCAAGGCCAACAATAGGCCACCAACATGACCAACATGAAGACAACACAACAACCGTAACATAAATCAAAACAAATTGCAAAGAAAAATGTGCACAATAAATAAATGGTAACAAAAATTGGTATTAAAATAGATGCGCTGACAATAAGGATGGGACAACAATGGACTCTCGCAACTGGAAGCGGAAACCGGTGGCAGCTACTCATCAACATGACCATGGCCAGAGCCAAGCGACTCGGTTCAACAACGTGCAGGCAAATGAATGAAGCGGGCGAAGGAGAAGGAGATAGAGTTCGAGTTCGAGTTGGAGTTGGAGAGTGAAGTTGGCCATAATGTTGCTCAATCATGTAAAACATGGGCAATTAGCAGTCAGGCACAGCACAGACGGCTCCAAAGATAATGCATAGCGCTCTGTTGGGAGTTGTTTGGCTTGCTGGGCTGTAGGACGGGGCACGGGGCGCGGCATAACAGTCAATTGGCTGCCGTTTCCATTTAGCTTCCCAGGCATATTGAATTTCACTTTGGTAATTTACGTAATTGCGCAACAGAATTATGCCGCAATGCGAGCTGAGGTGCGGGGAAAGCGAGGCATAGCCACATACATAATTGCAATTATTATTAGTTGTTCTTGTTGTTGTTGCTGTTGAAAGTTGTTGCTATCGTTGTTGCTCACGTTGTTGTTCCTGTGAGCGTGTGAACCGTCGCACTCCTCGTAACAAAGTTCCATTTTAATGAAAAGCAGATGGAGAAAAAGATGTTTGATATGCAATTGTGAGTATCTGTGTGAGAGTGTGTGTAAGTATGCGAGTGTATGTCTTACTGGTAGTCGCAATGCAGACAATTACGCTGCAAGGCAGTTAGACAGCTTGATATGCAGTCGTAAGAACAGATAAGATAGTCATTGTTTGCCCACACTAGCTAACAAAGAAAATGTAGTAAATGTGACAGAAATATCAGAAAATTAATGTATATTTTACTAATAATTATAATTATTATTATTGCAGTGTAAAAATCTCTAACAACCTTATGCAACTTTTAAAAATGAGAGAAAAATGTTAAATATTTCAATTTATTGAATTAATTTAAGTAATTTTTAAATTTAGTAAAAAGTTATTTCATTTGTAATGCATTTTTTATTGTATAAAATATACCAAGAAGCTTTTTGTGCATCTGAAAATATGCCGGCAAAATTCAATCTGAGAAGTTTCAGGAACACCAACACTTTCATCGATTTCTCTAGATATTTGTGCAACGCACCTGATACAGAATTGATTAAAATTGAATTGTTTATTCCATTATATTTAAATCCTTAGAAATGAACGATTTACCTTATTGAAAAGTTCCCTCATTGTGTCTATCACTTAAAACTTTCAAAAGTGCATAAAAAAGTTGAAATGTGAGTTTAGATATCTTTGTGAAATATAATATACGATATTACTATACTAGAGTGCCTAACTCAATAGACGATTACCATTGAAACTTTGTTGTGCAGTGTAGCTGAAGTTAACGAATAGGCGGCAATTGACATACCAAGTAATACTTAGCACTTAGCAAGTGAGACTTTAAATATACAATTGCATGTGATGAGTTATATATAATGAACTACTCACAAAATGTCATGTCGACAGAACAAGGCGCATTGACAATTTCCATATAAACTCTTAGAAATAAAATGAAATTGAGAAAAGAAAACTACAGTCATGGAGAAAAGCAATTTGAATGGAATCGTTGTGACCTTAAACGATTAAATTTAAAGAGCTTTCAATAAGCAGGCACAGACCGTTCTCGGATTGTCTGCAACAGTCAAATTGTGTTCATTGACTTGCCGGGAAGACAATCAAGCTAGAGTTGTCAAAGAAAAGAAATCGCACCCAGTGGATGGACAAAAGTGCGTGACTTTCAGCTCAATGGACAGCATAGTAGATACTGAAATGTACTTGGTCTTTTTCGTCTGTGCTTTCTCATTGACTGGCGATTCGAAAAACGGCAGTCAGCATAATTTGCATTTACAATTGTCTGAGCTGCCTGTTAATACTGCCAAGTGGCAACTGTTTGACTACAGACTGGTCAGTCAGTCCATCAGTCAGTCAGTCAGTCAGTCAGTGAGTCAATCAAATACAAGTAATCAAAGCGTAGTCTACAGTTGCTTGAGGGGATTGTCCTATACAATTTAATTAATTAAAGTAAAACCAATGGCTTTGTTTAGACTCCCTCAATATACTAGTATAAAATGCAACTCCGTCTTATGATTTGTACTATGCCCTGAAGATTCTTTGAATGGAATGCTTAACCCAAAACGAAGTAAGTAACAACAAATATATACAGTGTACACTGTACACTATGCAAACTATTCTCTAGTCTCCCAGTCACTGTCTGTGGTCCGGCAATGTCAATAAAAGTTGAAGTTTTGCGTTTATTTGGTTTGCCGACAGTCAGATAAATGTAAATTAAGTTGTGTGCTAAGCTGCAACTTGCAAATGGCAACAACTTGCAGCAGATTGTTAAATGTATTCATTCGCAATTCGCTTGAATGCATTCAAATAACTTTGATTGAATGACCAACAAAAAGACAGACGATCACACGACGCCGAATTTGCATGACCATAAAAATCGATCTGTTTAAGCACCATCTAAATTGCAGTTTATTTCAACTGAAATGTTGGTAAAATTGTGGCTGAAATTCCAATAGTTATCATTGAACTATTGACTGTTACGCTCATAAGTAGATAAAGTAATAAAATGATGGTTTATGTGGCGCGTTTTCCTGTGTTTGTAGCGTCCGCAAAGGAAATCCAATAAATTTAAAGCGCAAATATTGCGATCTGGCAACTCTATCGTCGCGTCGGGCCAGAGTTGACACTGCAGATGGGTTGCATTATTCAATTTATGTACTTAACGATAGAGTCAACACGAACAGCGTCGACGTGGCCACAGTTACCGCAGTGGCAACTGTGCGTATACGCAATTTAATTTTCAACATTTCTTTCACACGATTCTCTCTTCTGAACATTTGTGTACTCTGTGTGAAAAATGAGCGGAAATGAGATTGCTGCGGCTTTAATTTCGTTCGGAGTGCAAACCATTAACGTAGATTTAAGCTGGCGTTGCCTGAACATTTGAGATTCATTTGGGGTTATTCGTCAATACATTAAGCCTTGGCTCGGCAGGCCTTTCCATAGTGCTAAAAAAGGTCGTTCAAATATTTGTTTAATTCAAATTTTATTGCTAAACGTCAAGCTAAAGATTCCACACCAAAATTACATATTTTGAAAGATTTAACTAGTTTTATTTAGATATTCGTTGGACAATCTGTTGAGTGCAATGCACGGTCTGCCCCAAATTTTTGCTCGTCAATTAAATCCCGGCGTGGTTTTGACCAAAGAGCTGAACATGAAAATATTCAAATACGAGACGCTTAATCGTGAACAATCCGAGCTGGATAATGAGATTACTCGAATTCGCAAGAAACAAGATAATATTGAGGACAATCTTGCCGAAGCCTTGGCAGAGGAGGAGTTCAAACGCTGCCAGAATGGTCAGCTTTTGGGCGTACCCAGCGAGGAGGAGCTATTAGACATTTTCAAACAGCATCTTAGCCGTGTCATTGACAAGCTGGCTTCCAAATACGAGCGAAAAATCTATCTAGAGATGGACTTGCGAAAGATGAAGACAGCTATCGAAAAGGACATTGTGGTAGCTAATGAGGAGACAGCTGCTGCAAATAAAGATTCCCCCTAAATGCCATGCCTCTTTTTTGTAAATTTTTGTTGCATTTACTACAAAGAAAAGACAATAATTTCACAGGCAAGTTCAAAATCAAGTTCAAGAGGAATCTTTACACAACAATTACGCACCAATTATTATTGTGGACAAAGCATGTAAATACTTACAGACTTTGATTCAAGTGGCCGGTACCCGGAACCTGATGCTTGAAATTTTTAAATTATATTGTTTGAGTTAAAGCTACACTTATACACTACACACACTTATGTATTGTCTTGGAGATTGCTGATTCCCTAAGTCTGTGTTGATTTTCGGACTCAAATGTGAATAACAAAAAAAATATAAAAGAAATTCGTAACAATTCTAATATACATCGAATAATTTCACTTAGTTTACTCGATATTTATTAAGCTGTACTCGGGGTATATTACGATCGGGGTCCCGACTGTTTAGCTTGTTTTAATTACTTAATTTTATTTATTAATTACTAAAATATTGACTACCCTTTATATGTAAAAGAAAACATTGAGACTTTGAGAAATATAAAGTGATTGCCTTTATTTTATATTGCATATTTGCAGATAATTAATGTATAAAATTATTTGTTTTAGTTAATGTTAGAAATAACCTAGAATCAGGAAGATTCTTTGTATTTGTTTCTTTGTGATTTCAGCTGAGGACGGAAGATTCTGTAGCTTATTATTTCTTAAATATAATGATCATGACAGTTCCCTTGCCTTGCAACTCAGCATTGTCCTTTTTTTTTGCCACTTTTGATTGGTGTCATTCATATGCAAATGACACTCGAACCGTCCGAAAATTGCAATGAATTTAAATTACCTATAAATGTGAAGATGGGTAGAGAAAGTATTTATGGAGAAAGGGGCGTGAGAGAGGTAGAAACTAAGCAAGGATGTGAATGGGAAAAATGCAGGCGCGTGTTGTAATTAATAAGGCCACGTCGACGGCATCATTTGCTGTTTGAGCCCTTAGATTTTTTTCGCTGCACGAATTTCCCAACGGCATTTGTCTAATGCAAAAACAACACACACACACACACACACATTTACAATAATAAGAAAAACGACGAACGGTTGAGCTGGCACGAAACACAAAATATAAAAAAATACAAAAAAATGATGAAATGAAACAAAAGAGAAATAGAGATATCTCATTATGGACAAAGCAGGCCAAACGAGCAGTGCCACGTTGAACACACACATACATATATATATATATATGAATACACACACAGATACAGACACATACATAAGAAATGAAATGAAAAAATTATGCGAAAAGACCATTCTTTCGACCTAGCTGTAGTTCGGGCCCTTACTGTATATATATGCATGTTTATGAATTTGTTTACAACGAGCGACTGGACAACTGGGGAAAGACTGTTGAGAATGTATTTTGTTACCCTGCATCTATCAATACCCTGTATTAAGGTTCAAACAGAATGAAGGGTCTATTTAATTTGTTTTTTGCCTTTTCAACTGATTGATGCTGATGTGTTTATCATTCAGCTAGAAACAGAGATACAAATTTAACTACTGGCACTCATAAAGAAAATCAACTTTTCTATTTATTATAAGAATGTTAAATATATCGTTTATTTTTGTAATTTCTTTCTTAAACTAACTTTATAATATTATTTGGAATGTTATTTAATTCTCAGCATAACTTTTAGCTAGCTTGGAATATATTTTTGATACCTATCTATATTCTATTCATATCAATTTGAATATATATCTTTTAAGTTACAATCTAACACTAATATAACAAATAACTTTCTATATATTTAGCTATGAGTTCTAAATGTTTTTTTTGAGAGTTTGAGAGTACTTTAGACTAGTGTACAGCGCATTTGCTAGTCAGTCACTGACAGCTTTTAGTATTCCTCTATGTAGTATTGTATTGTTCTTTTTTTTTTGTTTCGCTGAAGACGCGTGCGAAAAATAATCAGAACATAATAAGCAGCTCTTCAAGAGGCGCAAACAAATGAGCCATATAATGATATTTCTTAGGACCCCATTGTACTCGAACTGCGTGCGATTTACATACATATATAGAGTCAGGTTTGTTTCTTTGGTTTTTTGTTCGTTTTGTGTTTGCCCGCTGTGAAAATTAAGCAATTTTCCAACATCTGATGAAAGTTGGGTCCCCCAATTTCCATGTAGTTTGATGTAGTTCACAAATATTTTTTGTAGCTTCATCGGCTTTGCACACTTTTAGGTTATCATCGTCATGGCACAAAGCCGGATTACAAAAAGGATTTGCGGCTCTTTACAAGGCATTACAACTAGTATTCTTTTTTTTTTTTCTTTCTTCTATATATAATACAAAGCAACAGTCGCCGCGGGGGCAGGATGCTTGAAGAGACAACCCGGTCCGGGGCAGCCTATCATCATGCAAATCGCCTGGCAATTTGGCTGAGTAACTCGACCATCAAAAGATGGTCAGCTAGAGATTAGGTCACCCCATTGTTGGCCTTCTACATTGCTTTAATTTTGCTTTGTTCAAGCAAATATTTACACTGCTGCCAAGTTGTTTTTAATAAGTTAGTTGCGCTGCCTCTCAAAATTCACGGCTAGTTTTCGCTGAGTGCTCGCATAATTAAAAATGTACACATGTGCCCCTTACCTACTGTACTCTAGTGTATTATACTCCGCCTTACCCCCTTCGGCCGTGCATTGCTTCCGCCGTGCCACACGTCGTATGAGTGCTGCGTACGTTTTATGATGTGCGCAGGCAGAGAATTATTTGCTCTGGCTCGTGAAAGTTAAAACCCCCAGTAAATTGCACATCATTATTACGAGCTAGCGGGGAATAATGCTTCAACAAGACTACAATGTGGTATATTTACTCGCCAAGCACATGGCCTTGAATCCAACAATAAAGTCGCCAGTTTACCTGAGTTGAAAACTATTTATAATTGCCGATGGTAAAGAAGTTGTCTAATGAAAGCTAATTTATTGCATTGTTAATCAAGTATCTTCATTATAAAATATCTTTTATATTTTTAATACATTGTTGAGGAATTTAATATTTCAATTAGAAGGCAATATACAATAGGAGCGCACTAAGAATATAGACAACGCTTGTCTGATTAGTTTCTTTAGAAAAGAAAGAGTGACAACATATTTCGATATGTACGCTTTCATTAACTAACTGTTTTTATAGAGATCTGATGTGGCCTTCGGCTTAGATAAGCCGAACATTAACAATTAAACGAAAATCTACAAAAATTTCTAGAGAAATTACTACATTTAATACTTATAACAATTTGTGCTATCGCATTTCATTAGTCGTTTCGTTTCGGTGAAATTTAACAACCTAATTAAGCAACATTTAACTAAACAACAACCAGTTACAGTTGCACATAAAAGTATACGTATGTATTTAAACAGCTTAAATAGATTTTGTCGCTTTACTTGCGTATTGCAATTGAATTGCAGTATGCAAATTCAATTTAAAGCGCATTACAATCTATAAACAGAGTAATTCGAATTGAAATAGCAAACACACATGTTGCATGCCACATACTAGTATTGGTGCATATGGCAATCTGCCATTTGGTACAGCAAAAAAAAAAAAACTGTTGTAAAATTGTTGATATAAGCACAGCAGCAGCAGCATGTGGAAAAAACAAGATAAAATTCATATGTGCAAATGCATGTGAGGAAATTTATTTAAATATCTAACCAATTTGTTTGACAAATATCCAGGCCATGTGGAATCTCACACAAACAATAAATGCTTGCGTGACCCTCATCAATGTGAAATGTGACGATTTCAAAGTTTTGCAGAACTGGAAAAAAAAATAGAGGAAAAGTTGAGCATGCAACGAGAATTTGATGTTTTTGCATTGGTTACAAAATGGTTTTTATTGAACACTGGTGCCGTCGTCATATTTAGTTTATATGCCCTGTATTTATAGAACTTAAAGATGGGTATGAATAAGTAGTTAAAATTAATATACATCTATATCGACGAGAGTATAAAAGTATAAAAAAAGAATGCTTAAATTTATGTCTTTCGTTGCAGTTTACATTTTCTTTACAGGGTATCGCATGATCCTACTAATCCCAGCTAAAGAATTACTCATTTATTTTTAGGTCGCATTCTGTCACATCGTTTTTCTGTATAATTTGAGACCCGGAAACCGAAAATAAAATGCTTGCAACTGTTGTTATTGACGTGATTCTGGAGCTTGGATATTTGTGTAGGACATGTTGATTTAATGCTTTCGGTTTTTAAAATCAATTATAAAGGCTAACCAATTTCTGGCTTTTGCAATTAATTGCTTGCCCAAACACTGTGCGCATTGCAAAAACAGCAATTTTTTTTTAATTATATTGAATTTTTAGCTAGACAAATGAGAGCATTCCAATTGTTTCAGGTACTAGTAGCTGCTCTTCCCATGTCCCCCCCCCTGTTGTTGTCATTTTGTTGTGGTTAACTTCGAGAATTTGATTAACACGTTTTAATGTTAATTAAAATAGTTTCCGTTTTATTATGGCTTGGTTGTAGTTTAATACTATTATAATTAAAAGTTGCGTGCATTTAATTAACGAATGTTTTGTTCAATAAGTTTTTTAATTTATTGAATAATTTATTTTTATTTGTCAGACACTTTTTATGGGATTTATCATTGATTTGGCTACCAGTTTGCTAAATAAAGTATATATGTATGTAATTCCCCGATTGTGGAATGTGATTTGAATTTCACATGTGCAAGTTTCAACCTTCACCTTCAATATCCATTACAATCTCTACCCAATTACGATATATCTTTGTGATTACACCCAATTGGTCGTTCTCCATTTCTGTATAATTAAATTCTTCGAAAGACACAGAATTGGAGAGTAGGAAGTAGGAGTGTATTAATGCTTCTGACAGCTGTCATCTAATCCACTGACACTAAATATGAGAATTTCATTACGAGTGACAAGTTGGAGACCTTGAAATATGCGTACATCCTGAACAAAGCTCCAACAAACCCAAAATGTTCCATAATTTATGGGCGTAAATTTGTTGGATTTAAGGGGGGGAGAGGGGGCGTGGTTAGAGCACTTACCGCGCTCGCTGATTGCGCGTGACATATACGTCAGCAGTTTTGCATTTTTCGGTCAGAAACTGGAAAAGCTGGAGAGCTGTAAAGTGCATCCTTCTATTGCGTGCCTATGGACTGGACTATGGAGCATCAATTTGATGCTGGACTTTGGTCGGCCTTCATTTAACATGGGCACAATAAACTCAATTAGCGTTTGTACAAGCTTTTAGCCAAACTAAGTTATTGTTGTCCCTGCATTTAGCCATATGCTTATCCTGGCCGAGAGCACAATGATTTTATTTTGAATATTTTGCTAACAAGTTTTTCTTTCCCCACATTAAGGTTAGCTAACAAAAGAATGTGAAATTGAAATGGAATTTGTGATAAAATTATCTTAAAATGTGGATATGGATACAGGTAAAGATAAAGTGTATTATATGAATACAAGTAAATTAATAAACAGTTCTCGTAAGTGTATTTAGACTTCGTCAAAGCAAAACTATATTTGATTATTATTATTCTTGTTGTTGTTGCGGTAGGCATTGAATTAAAATCAGCATAGTTGCCACAAATGCATTTGAATTAGGCAACATGAGAGACGCCCTCAAATATAAATTAATAATACGTATCAAATTTGTCAGCATTACTCGGCCCCGCCAATCATTCTATTTGCCATGAAAATCAAACCCCCAAATTATGGTCTTTTGTTGGGTAAGTTAAAATATGCGTTTTGGGAGGCCGCAAATACCAGAAATCAATTACTGTATTAGCTAAATATGAGTGTGTGTGTGTGTGTGTGTGTGTAGTAATCTAATATATGATGCGTTGATGCTGGCTAATTAGCTGCCAATATATTTCAGGGTTATACACATTATTTAGTTTCTATAGATTGGCATTAGTTTAGATATGACAGCATTAATATTGATTATTATATTTGGGCAACTGTTATACAAGTAATTTATTAAATTAATTAAAACAAGTTGTGTTGCTTTCCATAAGCACAATTATATTATTAACATTTTTGGAAACAAACAAACTTTTGAAGAACTTTCGAAGTCAACGTTGTGTTCATGGTATGAAAATTGAATTTTCTTTTACATATTACAGCCACTCGACTCGTGGTATAAACTGTTAATCAATATACATGCGAATATCAAGCAGTTTTTTGCCTGTCGACGTCCTCATCCTGGCGTCTTTGAGGTCGATTGCCTTCCGTAGGCAACCGGAACCTCGTGCTCGTCGTGAAACACAGAAGCGCGCCTTAAAGTATGCCAGGCATTTTAATTAAAACCCGTTATTCCTTCACTCATGCCCAAAAAAAAAAGAAAAAAAAATGTAAGAAACAAAAAAGAGGAGGAGTGTTACAGCCAAGCGCTTTAACTCAACTTAATGGCAAATGCTGTCGTGCTCGATTACCCAGGCACCACCCCTTTCAACCCTTCCATCCCCTTTGCCAACATCTGATGCAGCACTTGAAAACTTTTGCGCTTGTCATGTGCAACCTGTCCAACTATGGCAGAGTCCTTCTGCCGGTTCCTTCATCGTCCTACAGCCTAAAGGCTACAAATCCAACACAATGCACATGTTGCTGAAGTCGTTTCTCTCACCCCGGCACCCCCTCTCCCCTTTCCGCCGCCAGCCTGCCATTTTACAGCCGAAGCAATGCAATGGCAACGAGTGCGAGCGGAAATGAAAAATCAAATAGAACAACTCATAATGGCATAAAATGAAGGGAACGAAAAGGAAAGGAAACGCAAGCAAGCAGAGGAATGTAATGGGAATGATAGACGTAGCTGAATGGAACGAAATGGAATTGAATGGAACTAGGCTCACATTCATTGGCATCGTTTTGGGTCCAGGCAATGGCAATTTTCTTGAACATTTCCTTTCTTTCTGCTCACGATTGTCTTTGTTGTTTATGCTGTTGATGTTACGTTGTTGTTGTTGTTTCTGATGGTGTTGCTGCTGCTGCCAGGCAGGCAGGCAGAGTGTCCACTTGTGTGTGCGGCAAGTATTCGAATTGTCTGTTGTGTGGCACTCAATTACACTTTCGTTGTCACTAAAAAATCTTCAACGAGTCGCAGAGCTGCTGCTGTTGCAAGCAGAGGCCAAGCGCAAGCTTTGCATATGTCGCAATGAGAGTGAATGTGCGTGTGTGTGTGTGTGTGTGTGTAAGTGTGTGTTCTTTGTCTGCATGTCGTACTGACACTTGACGTAGATAACTTTGGAGAGCGAATGCTACGGATGTCTTAGGTGCACAATCTGCAGATAGAGGAAGTGAGTGCGGAGAGAGGCGTGTGCCTGACATCCAATAAAGATTACCAACGATTGTTAAACACAAATTGCGCTTGATGATGAGTTATGTGCCTGGGCATGCTCCCTGATACACACACATTTACATATATGTGGCCCTGTATTTTTTTAGTCCAATACCCAGAGAATAATAGGGCTTATAAGTTGGTGGCAGTGTATGTAACAGGCAGGTGGAGTCATCATCGACCCTATAAAGTAAATGTAATATTAATCAGTATAAAGAGTTGCGTCTATATAATTATGTTCGTCTGTCCAGCTGTTCCTCTGTCCGACTGTGTGTCTGTCTGTCTGCCCGTCTGTCTGTCTGCCTGTCTGTCTGTCTGTCTGTCTGTCTGTCTGTCTGTCTGTCTGTCTGTCTGTCTGTCTGTCCGTCGGTCTGTCTGTTTCTATGCAAACTAGTCTCTCAATTTTAGAGCTATCTGGATGTTACAGATCAGTCTTTTTGCTGTAGGCAGTACATATGTCTGAACCGGTCGGATCGGAACACTATATCATATAGCTGCCATAGGAACTATCTGTCAATAATCATACTTTTGTATGACAAACTTTTTAATTTTTCGACACACTTCAACCAAACTAACAGATTATGCATCTGGTCGTGTCTTATACATCCTGAGCAAATTTGGTTTATATCGGATCACTATATCATATAGCTGCCATAGATTAGATCGGTTGAAAAGTTCATCAGGGTTCTGCAAGGGTATGAAATCGTGTCAAAAATAATAAAGAAGATTGGCTCAGGGCACCCTACTGTCGCTCCCCACCCGAATCTCCGGCTTGTTTTTATAATTATTAGATTGCTTTGAATTAAACAAGCTCATAATTAAAAGAAAAATTATACGGACAACTTAAAGAGCTTCAAGTCGATTGAGTCTGAGGTGCGTTTGTAGCAATGAGAATAACTAAATTTGTTTGTAACAACTCCAATCGTAGCTGTTTGCAACGTTATTATCAACTATTTATATTTTTAAATTTCTTTTATTTTGATTGAATAGAAGAGCTGAATAAATACATGCATTCCGCATTTAACAGTCGAGCATACTCGACTGTAGCCTTTCGACTGTTTTTTTTGCTCCTGTTCCACTTGGCAGTTACGAGTGCTGCAAATCAGCTTTTACAGCTCGGCATCTTCTGAAGCCATAAGGTATGCTTCAATATTTGTCATTTGAATGTTGCTGTGTATAAGCCTTATGTTCTGTGTGTGTGTGTGTGTGTGTGTGTGAGGCAAGCAAAGTTGTAACATTTGCCAAAAGTTCTAACAAAGTTGTGAAATGAATTTTTAGAGTGTAGGCGTATTATCAGCAAATGAAATTCAAAATGTTTAGGCTTCTTCTATAGATATGTATATCTTTAATGTCTGAACGCTCAAAAATAGAACAACAAAAACAAAAAAAATGTAGCAACATATGTGTGCTCGGTAGCTCATAAAGATACTAAATTGAATATTCAATTTTGTTTGCTTTGTCTGCTTGTTTCTGTGGCAGGTACGAGTATTTATCACAAATCTGAAATTTCCATTTTCCCAATCGAATGAATCCTTCAAGCTTATTTGTCCATTAGACTTGACTGCATGTAAATTTCATTTGCAACTTTTCTCTCCTCATCTCTATGTTCATTTGCCGTTTGCCAAGTCAACTTTTGTTTCGCTCAATTTCGCAACAAAATAAAAATAAAGATAGGGAAAGCACAATAGCCGAAGTAGTAGCATTGCTATTGTCTTTGGCATTTTACTAACTGACTTGTCAATGGGCAAATAGATTTTTGTCAAGCATACCATTTGCATTTGGTTTGAGGAAATGAAGATGGGCAAGCATTGTGGAGTCTAATGAATGAATAGTGCAACCAAAAAGAGCAGCAGCCAAAAGGCAAAAATATTGAATAAAAGATATTCTAACAGTTTTAATGCATGTATAACAGTTCGTATAACCGTTTAGATTTATAATACTACCATGTTATTCAACACATTTATTCTGTTGCCGCATGTATTTTTTGTTGGTATTATTACGCTCATTTCGTTACTCGCTTTTCGTTTTCGTTTTGTGGGCCCTAAAATTAAAATTTTTAATGCTTCTCATATCCTGGCTGAGTGTGTCCTGTGGCTTTGTGTGTAGTTTTTGCACTAGCGCCTCCCGGGGGAAACGTTCGTGTCCATTACATTAATTAAATTATCTTCACGTTTCTGCCCATATGGCTTGTCAATCGTAAAAACCAATACGTTTAATGCATCTGCCGCACACAAAAGAAAGAGGGAGAGAAAAATGCGTATAAAATTTCAACAGCAAAATCACGTACTTAAAAGCAATAAGCATTTTTATACAGCCACGCGCAGTGTCCTGTTGACAAAAGTTGTCCAAAAAATACACCAAAAAAAAATAAGAAGATATTTATATAAAACGAGAAATAAACCCACACACACACACTCGCACACATTTCTATCAAAACGCAAATTTCAACAGATTAACACACAGCCAGACAAAGATGGAGCTAAAAAAAATGAAAGAGATGACAACAGCGCGTGTCATTTGCCGTGTAACAATTTGAAACTTTTATCGAGATTTTGGAAGTCAGAGGCAAACTTCCCTTTGGCTTGAAGCTTTAAGAACACGTTAAGCTTTTTACGACTTCCGTAGATGAGACTTTCATCTTAGTGGCACTCTAAATATACGACAATGAGTTCGAGAGTATATGGTAGAACTCCAAACTGGACTCGCGACTCCTTCTCAGTTTTCAAATTTAATCGACGTCTAATGAAATTCACAGATGGATAGAGAACAACAGCTGTTGCTAATTAACCTGCACATTTAGCCCCGACGCCGCTTTCTAGGGTGTGGCATTAGTTAAAAAGTCATCAAAATTCACTGATTGAAAAAAAAAACAAAACAACATTTTTTTTTTGATCGGTAAGAGGAAGGGAAAGGGAGAAACAGACTGTCAGGCTGGCCACGCAAAAACTCAAACTTCATTGCATATTTATAGCTGGGCGCCGCATAGGTTTTGAGGCCTTTTTAAATATTTAAATGCCTTGTGAAAACAAAAACACGCAACACAACGAAACGAACTAAAATGAAACGAAACGAAACAAGAGCCAACAAAATGTTGCAAGAAGCAGATGCCATAAATAAACAGCAGCGGCCGCCAATGGCGTACCTTTTGGGATTCGTATGTAAACTGAAAACTGAAGAGTGGAAAGCCGTAAACCCTGCTTTGCTTGCTGCTTGCCATATGCTACATGCTACATGCCACATGCCACACGTTGTGAGTGAATACAAAAAGCCGCTTAAAGTTAATTTTAAATCATTTAATAATAGTAAATGACCTTAGAGAATTGGTAGACTATAAATTGGTAACAAATCCATATAACAACAAAGTTAGCTAGTTTCCTGTTTGAAATATGAAAGGAATATTTACTTTAAATTTGGACTTTAATGCCATCGCCTTCTCATCCTTCTAAACAGGGAAATCGTATGCAGAAAATCATGTTTGTGTGTGAAGCGAGCTGCTCTAGCTCTTTTATTTAACTAGGCTAAGCGGCTTTTGCCATAGACAAACTTTGGCTTGCCAAAATCCGCTTGACTTTTTGCCCAAGACTTTATTGCATAGCCTTTGTGTGTGTGTGTGTGCGGGTGTGTGTGTGTGAGTGTAAGTGTGTGTGTTTGTATTACAGCAAACGCATAAAATAGCTAGTGCTGGATATTTTCCTGTTAAACTGTTGTTGGTTTTCCAACACTTGAGTTATAACACTTTGCAAGTTATGCAATTTGTTTTAACAATACATGTTTTATGTGGCAGCTGAACGGTGTGTGTGGTTATAAATATTAAATTGAGGGACATTTAACAGCAGTATATGATAGTATAATAGTTTTTTGTATAACTGTAATGGGCAGCAAAAGCCTGTTAAACAGTGTGTCTGACAACTTTTCACAAGACACGAAAACAATCAAAACCATACACAAAATAACAAAAAAAATAAAAATACTAAGCATATTCTATTATACATGCGAGTAAATATGTATATATGTGTGTATGTACAAAAGGTTAAAATGCTATTGCTGCATATCTTTTGTATTGAATTTGTGCTGTATTTTTTTTTTGTAATTTATTTGACAGTTTGACAATTTAAAAGCGAAAAAACGAAAAAAACCACGAGCAAACTGAAAGCGTGTGAAAATGAAAATGGCCATGGCCATAGAAAAGAACGCACGGCACTGACGGCAACAGTCGCATTTACATGCACACATGTGTATACATATGTATGCATGTATGTATATGTTATATCCAAAACACATACCAAATACAGTGCCACTTGGCAGTTCGGACCTGCCGCAAGGCGCTAATGTTGAATTAAACGAACGCTGACAGCGACATAAACAAAAGGCGACCGCTGAACGAGGCGCGAACTAAGGCCGAAACAAGCATTGGATTTATATGCCACACACACACACACACACACACACGCACACATATGACACTCTCTCTCATTCTGTGAATATTTATGATAAATTGCCGCTGTAGGAAAACGTGTCGCTGACATTTTGGCGCCTACAAAAACAAATTCCCAACAAGAAAGAGACCATGAATATGAGACAAAGTGAGAGAGAGACAGAGAGAGAAATGTGAAAATCATGAAAAAATCCGTGATAACCGAAATACGAAACTCTCGGCAAAAGTCAAAGTCAGCGTGAAATGTTTATATGACATTTTAATAACCCAGCAAACTGGCATTATTATTATTGAATGTTGAAGGGCAAAAATGACTTTGTAATGCGATTTTCGCCTGCGTTTAAAATATAAAAAAATTCAAAAGTAAATTCTATAGCTAAAAGCCATTTACTGTCAAGCCGCAAAAGTAAGCTGGCATTTGAGTTTATTGGAAAATACCAAAAAGAAAACAAAGAGAAAATAAAGTATATTTTATATACATACGTATATTTGTGTATATGTATATTTAAGCAATAAGCGGAAATACGTATTTCTTCTCAAGCTAAGCTTTATTGTCTCTGCCATTTGCACGAGCTCAGAAATCTCTGGTCGCATTCAACCTGTTAGCCGGGGCCAAGTGTGTCTACATTTTTCAGAAGTGCCGCAATGAGAGGCACAAAGTGACGAGTTGTGGGTGTACGTGAGTGTGTTTATATGCCTCTGTATGTGTGTGTGTGTGTGTGTGGCACAAATGTAGCCGTAAAAGTGCTTTTAAGTAATGCGCTGTCGCTGATGCGGCTCCCAAATGAATTTCATTTCATTTCGTACGTGTATGTTAGCCTTGAAGTTGAATTTAAATGCTTAAGTCAGAACTTGTTCAACTTAAAGCTAAATGCAAGCTAACAAAATCTCACGGATTAGGCAAAGCGCACAATGTTACAAGTTCCATAAAGTGAAATCTCCTACAATTTGTCAAAACAGATCAGGATTTCTGTTTCTTTACGAATAAGTTAAACTCTTATTTCATTGTTTCATTGTCAGTAAAACTGTTTGCACATAAACGTAGTATTTATAAACCAGCTGTTAGTGAATCTAAATAGAAGCTACATTTTCTAGAAAACTCGTAAAATAACAAAATGTGTATAACAACTTGAATAACAGACTAAGTAATGATATGACAGTTTTATGTTGCTTGAATATTGTCAGTATACAAATATAAGTAACGAAGTAAAAAACGTGTTATGCTGCCTATAAAAGTTTCTTTAGAGTAATACTTCTTTAGATAAATCCCTTAATTTAAATTTAGTGTTTACTCTACAATTTACTTTAGAATTCCTAAGAAATTGGGAAGAAAAAGCCTTTGGGAATGTGAGGGAAATGCGATTCATAGTTGTTACCTCAATGCTAACCAAAGTTTTGTCAGCTCTCAATTTCTATTCTTGCGGTTTGTTTTCACAGGCTTTGCCAAATTAATTATACACACTCGAACTTTACGACTATTTGATTGCTCTTATCCTTATCTGCAGTAGCAGCAACCGAAGCAGCCTTCAAAGCAGGTAAATAGATTTAAATGCTCATCCGGGGACTTGGTTAAAGAGCCGCAGTTCACAGGGGGGTTTTTGCGGTTTTACATTGTCTTCTATGTGCGAGTCGAGTATTTGTTTTACTTTACTTATGCAAATGCGAAATGTTACTCTGCAGTGTGCACTAACGGTTAAATATGCACACACGCACACACACACACGAACACATACATATTGCACCATTTTAATTAAACACATTTACATACATACTTGTAGTCGTATACGCAATGTCGTTGCTCATACGCCACGTGGCACGCCTCCCGCTTTGGCCATGTAATGCACCTCTCTTCTTCTGCTTGCCAGCTGCCGGTTGAGATTTGCATTTGCATATTTCTTGTTGTTGAGCAAACGGTTTGTCATGCTGTTTTATTTATTTCGTTTTTTCTATGTTTACCCTGTAATAAAGCTCTGAAAATGTGTGCAACAAAAGATATGTAAGTATTTGACCCCTATTAGGTAATTGTTCTAGACAAACAAACTATATTCTATTCTATGTTGAAAGTTCCATGTCAGCTCTGTAAACCAAAAATTGTATTTGATATTAAGTTAGAAAACATTTAAGCAAGATTCTTTACAGGGTACCACTCAGTGGAGCACTCTCTTCTGCCGCTTTCTATCATATTGTTTACTATTTCCTTACCCTTAATACAACTTGTGAAAATTGCATTCTGTTTGGAATTTTGTTGTTCTGTTATTACTGGCGTTGTTTTTAGCGGTTGGTCTGCATTTTAATAATGTTTTTTTGGCTGGTCGCCGGTTTTCACTTAGAAAATTACATGGCTGCACTTACGTGCATATGACAAGTTTTTTTGGTCTTCTCTTGAGCGCCAAAAGGGCGCACTTCTTAAGCAGTTTGTGGCATACATAAGAAATCCGAATAGTTTTGGGCAGAGTTACTTTTAATAATGCTGTGAAAAAGTAAAATGATATGAGCAACCACAGGATTAATCCGAATTGCATATTAAAAGTTTTTTATACTTTTTTATAGCCTGTGCCCATTAAAAATGGGCAAAAAGGCTATAATGAATTTGTGTGAATGTATGTAACAGGCAGAAGGAAGCATCTCCGACCATGTAAAGTATATATATTCTTGATCAGTATCAATAGCCAAGTCGATTGACACCTGTCCGTCTGTCTGTCCGTCTGTCAGTCTGTCCGTCTGTCCGTCCGTCTGTATGAACGCGTGGATCTCAGCAACTATAAGAGCTAGAGACTTCAAATTTGGAATGTAGGCTCCTGAATACCATACGCAGATCAAGTTTATTTTCAATTTTCGATATCATGTCCCGTTGGTTTAAAAATTAGAAAAATTACCATAACATAAGCAATTTTAAAGCTAGAGGATTGAGATTTGGAACATATGATAAAAAGCTTGGGCTTAATGTGTCCTGAAAATTTCATCGCGATGCCACGCCCCCTTTGCCCATTACTCGAAATAGCTGATAACAAGCTCAGTGTGTGCTACAAATTTCAGTACGATCGGATATAGAACTCAAAAGTTATTCAAGAAACAAATTTATGCAGCGCAGCAGATGCGTAGCAGCGCAGTCACTGCGCCGCGGCGACGATATAACGAATGAAAAAACGAGTTTGTTCGTGTACATATGTTTGATATGCCTTTCGTCTGCTGTGGCGCCAAACATAAACAATCAACAGCCGCAGTCCAGTGTTGCCAGACTATGCAAGCTACCTACACTCGATGCAATCGACTTCAAGCGATATATTTAAATCCCATTATAATGAAATTACTTGTCTTTGAAGGCCTGCACAGGGTATCCTACTATCGCGCCCGCTCGACTGATCGGCTTGTTTTAAAATATTTTTTCCACTTCTTTATGCAAATTTCTTCGTAAGCAAGTGAAGGATTTTAATGATTTTTCAAGTATCCAATTTTCATTACTTAACGCTAATGAAATTGACTTACCTCAACTTTTACAGCTTTAAGCTGTAGCTCAGCTCATTTGTTGTTGCATTGTTTTGGATTACATCGTATATTTTTATATCGTTGGCTGTTTATTTGTTTATCATGCTGTCAGTTGGGTTAACGGTTGGTCAATAAATCGCTGCCGATTTTTAATTAACGAAACGCATTGCAGACAAGCTTACAAGCCACGTCAGATGGATAAACAAAGGCGAAGGAACATGGCCAGCTGGGCAGCTGGGAAGGAGGCACGAGGGTCCAACAGGACGATTCTACGAACATCCTTACTTGGCACAGACGCCTAGAGACGACGACAGCGAGTACAGCGAGTACAGCGACGACGCGCTTATGCAAATGGGTTTTTTTTAAGTCAAGAGCGAAGGTCAGTGCATCCAGCGTTATCGTGCTCTTTGGGCCATGGTTGTTAAATGCATGCCCAATGCATCCGCCTGTGCCCAAAACTCATTAACGGCTCTGTTGCCTTTTAACTCGCCCACTTGGTTGCTGACTTGGTCCTCATGTTGCTGTAGCATTTAACACGCCACAGCATTGCCTCCTACCGGCTTCAATTTCCTTTTAAGTCGAAGAAGGACAAAAAATACTCCACAAATGGGGAGGATTGGAGTCAGGTAAATCCGCTTAAACGCCAACGCCGAGTGCTTCTGTTAAAGCTCGAGACTTTTCAATAATTTACGCAAAAAGAAAGCAAAAACGAGACGAAGGAAAACGAAATGAAGAAACATGCTCCGAATCAAAGTCCATCAAGAGCCAGGTGCTAGGCATAAAATGGGAATAGATGGCGTAAGATAGAGACATATAAAAACAAACAGTCGACTTTCCAGGTATTTATATAGTTGCTAGGCTCTCCCTCTCAAAGTATATGTAAATCGTTGGCAAAACCATCAGGTATTTAGCGAAAAGGAAAAGGAAAAAGAAAAAGCTAAAATGCTCGACTCTTAAAGTCGTTTATGTCTTAATCCAGCTGAACAGTTTAGATCTGAAATTCAAGTATCATTGAGGCATGTGTTGCAGCTGTTTTTCAGACCGAGTTTAAGTTGATGAAGTGCCGTAGAGTGTTAGCCTGGACTAGGCCAAAGCATCCACAGACCACTTGCCATCGCCGAGGCGAGCGAGTAGCAAAAAGCCGGCCACTTTACTGAGCAATGAACTTAGGAGATGCATGCTAATTGTTAAATCATTCCAGCCAAAAAAGAAGGATCCATTTGCCTGCCACAGCAGGATTAAAATCGTGAGCCAGGCCATAAACTTGCAGCGAATTCCCAACAGCATAAATATAAGACATGCCACGGCAAATGGTTTGTTAATTATCTAAAGATGATAAGTAGTAGATGGATCTATGTATGTGGTACTCTCCAGTTTGACTCACCTGATGTTGTTTCTCGACAATCCACGATACGAACACACAACACATGCAAATGCGTCCGAGCAAAAGCAAACGTTGCAAGCTGCGTTGTTGCCTGCCGTGCCACTCAACCGCCTGGCGTTGACTCAGTCGCATCGCTAACAGCAGCAGCAAACATGCCACATCCACGCAATAGTGCAACAACAACTCATAATCCCAAATACTAAAGGCACAACTACGTATTGTTCGTTGCAGCAGCAACATGACGATGCCGCTGCCATCGTGCCAGCTGCTCGCAATTAGCACAGTGCCTGCCAGAATTATGGCAATATCCAGCAGAATGTAGATAACTCCAATTATATCCGAGCTATTTGTGATTATGGCCATTGAATTTGCCACCAATCGCAGGTGCAACATGGCCTGAACGGCATCTTCCAGATAGCTGAACAATATAAGCAGCGGCATCACTCGCGGTATCCATAACTTGCCTTTATTTTGGCCATATTTGGCAATGCTTGCGACGGGTTTAAATATCTCGCTGAACATTTCACATAAATTAGAAATTAGTCAAGTTCTGTAGAATACTTTAAATAGTTCTTTCCGTGAAAATTAAAATAAATTAGTGCAAAGCATGCTATGAGAAAATTGTAGTTTTCATTAATATATAAACAAAATATATAATTTCTGAAAATATTTTGAATAGATTAATTCCAGATGTACATTGTTTATTAAATGAGAATATTTCGACTACATATGTTTATATCTATTAGGTGGTAGAAGGAATTATCAATTCTACTCTTACTTTTCTGCAACTTTATCTAATAAACATTTCAGCGGAAATTCAGTTTAAGAATGAATTGTTTCATTAGGAATTTGATCCCATGATCCCCAAAAACCATATGATTTCCTTACAAATCTATATTTATCGATCTTTATTTTTAATATACAATTAGCTGCTGCAAACTGAACAACCGAACGATGCATCGGCTCAAATCTCATATTTAATTTTCCATTCTCTTCACACACACACACACACACACTTATTATCAATTTTGTAGTCTCCTTGAGAACTCTCAAACTTGACGTCTGCTTATCACAGGTGAGAAACTGCAGAGCTCGTTGCAATTAGTTAATGTGTTGCCGCTGTCGCTGCCTGTGGCACTTGCAACAATTATGGATAATTAGTTGATTGCTGGCTGCTTTGTCGCCGCAGTTAATATTACTAATACGCACCGTGGGTCAGCAAATGCCCCCCAGCAATAATTATGAATATTTGATGGGAAACCCAGTTGCCGCTGGTACCAAATATTTTGGCGAGCTAAAACGCCAAAGGGATAAGGACTAATATAACTTGTTAGCTTGACTTCAGTTGTTTCTTTGAAGAAACATAAGTATAATAAATCCTAAAAGCATTTTTGATTAACAATTGCTCTAATATAAAATGTTACTAAGTGAATTTCCATCTAAAAATATGCTTGTTTATATTTGCTTAACTCGTGGCTTTCAAAAGCTTATGAACTGTTTAAGCTTCCTTTCACAGACTGACTGAAAAGTGAAGTTGAGCAAACGACGCATCGTTATATCCATTTTAATGCCAATGACTGTCAGCAACTCTGAAACATTTTGTAATTTATCTGCTGACATAGCAGAAATTAATGCCACAAGTGGAAGAGCGAGCTGAGCGAAAAGTTGATGGGGTTTACATTGACATTACCTTTTTCTTAACATGTTTTGTGTGTAACGAGCAAAAGTTGTGATCCGAAAAAATTAACAAAAATTACTTGAATTAAAATCTATACAGGAGCATAAACAACAAAACCAATACCCAGGTCATGCCGTCTGCCTGTGCAATGGCATGGAAACGCATCTGGAAGCTGAATGAAGCCGTAGCCCGTGTCGTATTGTAAGCAATTCTCGATTATGCGTCAATGGCATACAATAAGAGCCGGAATCAAGAACGAAACAACAATCAAACCTTACGTAAACATGGCAAATGGTACAAAGCACTGGAATAAATGGCATCAGGCTAAGCTCGGTGTTGGCCAGAGATTGTCCATTATACATATTTCTGGCCCTTGGCAATATGCTAAGGAAGAAAAAAAGAAAGAAAAAAACAACTGTACGATGGCACGGCATTGGGTCTAATTATGTGACGGAGGCTGGGGATTTGAGATGATGACAAAACTCGTAACATTGGCCTAGTCACAGCTAGCCAAGTTATGGCTACCCGTAAATTGTAGCTAGAAGCATTTGAATTGGCCTTCAGAATAAATGAACTATAAGAAATAGTTTGCCAGCACAAAAGTTTATTAATTACACAAATTACTTCATCTACATTCCGTTTTGTTCCCATTGCTTTTGTAGTTGTTATAACAAATACTGAAAACGTGCTGAACAACTTGTCGGGCAATTTGAGAGGAAACTCTTTACCCTATTTTCCGTTCCCCACCTTCACCTACAGCTACTCAAAACATTTTCAAGCTAATCAAATCAGCGTCGCGTTTTTGTTCATTTTTGGGGACCGTTGATGCTTGAGGGGGATGATTGTTTGATGGGGGGCGGGGCAGTAGTGGCTATGCCGCCACAGTTCGTTGATTTTGTTACAAATAATTTGAATCTATGTCAACATTTTCAACGCAGCGCGGCAATAATTCATTTTTGTTTTTCGCCACAATTCGTGACAGCTAATCACCAGAGGCAGACGGAAAACAGCCCGAGACCAAATACAAATACAAAAAAGGAGACGACAAAAAAAGAATGCGTCCATTTTGAAAGATGGCGTCATGGCCGCCTGATTTCCGGCTCTGCTTCAAACTGTAAATGGCAAATGAATTTTGTGTTTGATTCGGGTCGCAATTCATTATGCTTGGCAAATTAAAAGCCACAGAAAGTATGCCGAATATGCTACACTCTTTAAAAGTTTGTTATATTTATAATACACAATTACATCGACATAAAGCATAAATACAAAGTTAAAGTAAACTTTAAAATACCTTAATTTGCTAAAAGGATATTAAAATAGTCGGCAATCTGATGTACCAAGACAATTTGAATAAATTGCGTAAATTTGTTATACTTGTGTGTAGTTGGGTGACATAGCAAATATATTTATTTCCATTGATAATGCGATGTAATCGCTTTAATTTTATTAGTTTTTTTTATTTTTATAATTTTTACATTTCCCTTTGGCTTTCCGTATTATTGAATTTTTTCTCACTGATTTGCATTTGATTGTTGTTGTTGTTGTTGTTGATAAGCACTGACAAATGTCGAACTTTTGACGTTATCAGCATTGTTATTGTTATTGTTATTATTATTATAATGGATTGAATTAATGTAGACATTAATGCGATTGTCGGACATTGATTCTCTGCGATGCTGCCAATATTAAAAGTATCTTTTTAACATAGTTTAATATAATGTCAACAGTGACTGCAACTTCAATTTTATTTCAGAAATTCTATTCAATTTTAAATACATTTAAATTGTATGTAAGTACGTAAGAAATATTTAGAGCTCGAAATTCCTAAAATGCTTTTTACAAAAGACTTCTAAGACAGGAGTAAGACAAGTTTGAATGGCTGTAAGTGCTTAACTGTTTGGCACCCTGTAAATAGAAGTAAGAAAAGTATTTTAAATTTGCTGAAATTGAACAATAAATTAAAATAAATAAATAATACATACTATAATAAAGTTGATCAATATATTATTAAAATGTTTTTATGGACGGAGAGTATAGCATCAATACCCTAGTTTATTGACAACGACAAGAATACTGCTTTTCCCGTCGGCCAGCATTTTCCCACATGTCATCCAGTCTCGATGGCATCCTGTTTTGTTGCTGCTTTTGTTATTGCAGCCGAAGACATTTATGTTATCTTAAAGACCTCAGGGCAGTCCAAGCCAAACAATGCAAGTGTAGGGAAAAAATAATATAGGAGAAAAAAAAATATAAAGAACGATGAATAACGGAACAAGACAAGAGATTTGTCATACTTAGGTAAAGTATTCATACTTCGTACTTACATATTTAGAGGACAGACAATGGACGGTCATTTAGATGGTTGCCGGCGTGAATATTTTGACAGCATGTTTACTTATTGTGCACACTGTGCAGTGGCATTTGAATGCATTTGCAAAAGTTGTGCGGCTGTCGTCTGTCTCAGCCACAGCTACAGCCTCAGCATTTGTATTGTCTGTGGCTCGTGGAGAGCTGCGGTTTGTTGTGAGCTGTTCCATTTCCATTCCGGGGAGACCTCAATGTGTCTGTATGCTGAATTTGAAGCTGTCAGACGCCATGCAATCAGTCACAGCAGTCTCTTGCAGTTACAGAGTTAGAGCCCAGAACTAGATTCAGGCAGACAAATCAATTAGCTGACTAAATGGCTTATCGAGCATTACGCTTAAGCTTTGCGCCAAATTACGCATACGCCAAGAGAGCCACTGCTAAGCTGCTTCGTTTAAAGAGGGGATGCCACCTTGGTAGCATATTTACATTTACAAAAAAAACATCTTCTTACATTACGATATTAAGCCTGTGAAGCATTGACAAATGAATCGCACTGTAACGTGGCGTATACTTAATGCCACGCGCATACGACGCCTAGATGTATGCTGCGGTCGGCATGCAAGGATATGTCGCAATAAATATACATTTTAAAAAATGCCGCAACCAGATAAAGGAATTTTCTTTAATTATAAAGTAAGAAGCTGGCGACGATACGCCGGCTGTCGAGTGATTTTGCAGTAACGCAACGCCGGGATAAAACGCATGCAAAATGATTTATTTATACGCTGCGTATACTTAACGTCGTGATACACATTCCAGTCATTTCTTTACAAAAATGAAAGAACGAGTAAAGTGTAGAGTTGCTGTGACTTTTAATAACTTCATTTAGATGCCTGGCTGAGTTTTATGTAGTTTGACTATCAGATGTGCGCTGCGCCATTCATTGCTGCCAACTTTTGCTTTTGCTCGACTGTGTATCAGTCATTAGTACATTTAATAGAGCTAACATGCCGGTGTCATGGCAACAGCATGTTTCTCTATTTGAATGACGCCTTCTATGTCCACAAACACTCAAACAATGTGAACTGGGAAGCTCGTAAGTGCACTCTCTCTGTAGAAAAGCAAAATTAATTGTTTGCAAATGATTTCGCAACTCAGGCAAAAGTTGAAACAACTCTAAACTCAGATCCAACTAAGACTTGCCCATTAAATGGGATGCCACAAATTAAATTTCATGCCTCGCACACCAGGTGCGCATTTTATCAAAGTGAAATACCTGCACAATTTTGTCAATTTGACTGTGCAAAATCTGCGCAGATGTCAAAAGGGATAATGAGCTTGAAGCTGAAGCTGAAGCTGAAGTCGGGCATGTTGCCAGCCAGTCACTGTGTAGGCATTTCCCAGCGTGGAAAATCAGCTTAGGGCGTGCATGCCATTTGAATATACTTACTTATGTATGTGTGTCTTTATTTTCTCTTATTTTCCCTTTTTTTTTTTGGAGGCAATGACTAGAAGGCAAATAGAATGAAATTGACAATTGGTTGGCGGGTAAAATGTAAGCAAGGCTTTTTTAATTTTTTTACTTTTCTTTTAAAGCGCTAAAGAGATGATGAACAAGTGCCACAGCTTATAGAACCCTCTTAGTAGGTTAATTTAAAATTTCGGGAGAAATGCTTGAGCTTATTATGATTACATTATAAATTTAAATTTTTATTCCAGTGATAGGCTAATGATGCCTGAACGATTCCCGTCTGATATTAAGCAAAAGATTAAATATTGCAGAATGATAGTATGATATGAATTTAAGTATACTCCTTTAAGATAGTTAAATTGATTTAGGTTCGTCTGTAGCTAGTCTGTCTGAGAGCCTGTCTATGACAAGTTTGTGTCGGTTTATGGCTGAAACTAATATCTATTGTAGATAGATAGATAGCTAATGAAGGAGAACAAATCAATTAGCTTTTTAGAAAACCATTATGTTGCCAGCTTAATTGTATCTTGAGTTACTTAAATATAAACAACAGCTTAAATTCAGTGCTACCAAATATTGACAAATAGTTCTTGCCTAACCTGTTGACCATTAGTTGCAGCCAAACCAAAACAAAATAAAACAATTAAATGGCAAATTTTCGAATGTCGTGAGTGTAATGAATATTCATGAACTGCTGCGCGACGAATTTAATAATTAAATAGTTTGAATATAAATGCGCCCACAAATGGCCAACAGTTCACGAGGTTGGCAAACAGGCAGGCAGGCAGCAGGCAGGCATCCGGGCATTGGGCCATCCGGCTAGATGTTGGCATCAGGGCTGTCACTAAGCCAAAAGTCCACAACATTGGACCAGCCGTTGGTGAGCAGTGTATATGCCCCGCCCATAACGCCTTTACTCCACTCCACTCCACTGGTCCCCGTTGGGATGAGCATGTCTAAATTAACAAATGAATTATTTAGTGAGAACAGTTTCGTGGGCAATGTTTGGATTTACAACAATGCGAATTAGGTGCGAATGACCAGGCGGGGATTACCCTAAATGCGAAACTGTGTAATTTGGTTAAAAGCGTTGCACGACTGCCACATGCAAATGTTAGGCCTGAAATGCTTTAATGAAAGTTCTTCGAAGCTAAAATGCGAGAGACTTAAAGTGGAATTGGTCCAAAGTACGAGTAGTTTACATACTCAAACCTTAAAGGCTTTCACTTGCTGCAAGATTTTTACTTCAGTCACCTTTCCATAGTGCCAGAAAATGCGAAATTTCTGTTTGGATAAAAAAAATTGGATGCTGCTTAAGTCCTAGACTGCACACCTGTGCTGCACTTAAAGAAAAAACACACAACATTTTAAATTTCGAAATTGGGAATAAATATAATGATAGATTTTCCAGATTAAAAACCTTTTCAAATAATTTGAGTATATATTATATAGTATATATATATCATTTTTGGTAGCCCTCTTGTCATTTCTCTCTGTGTAAAGAGTGATATGCTAGATATTTTGTTAGCTTTTGGCTGCATTCACAAAAGCAGCCACTCAGTCTGTCTGTCTGTCTGTCAGTCTGCCGGGACGGGTCAGCTGAGCTCTGTTTTACGACTGTTTTTGCTCGACAAGCTGCGCACTGCGCTATTTTGTTACACAAAAAAGAAGGGAAAATAAAGTAAAAACCAGTCGGAAAGGCTACAGTCGAAATCGACTATGAGAGACCCTTTACTTATTCTTCAAAAATGAAATAACAGTAACAAACTTAGAGACTTATATATAAACCTAAATAAATTTGACGCTGCTCAGATTAGCTTCCGATAATCGTTTATGTAACACTTGAATCGTTAACATACAAATGTTAATCTTAACATACAAATGTTATGTTAATATACATGTATGTAATGCATACATTCTTTATTAAATATAATACATTGGCATTTATGGTAGAATTTGTTTATAAAAATAAAATATTGTTTTATTTTATTTAATTACTGTAATTAAAAATTTAAAATATAATAATAAAAACAGAAAAAAAGTGTGCCTCTTGTAGGTCTCGAACTCCAGATCATTGCGACAATGAAGCCATTGTCGATTATTTAAAAATTTTTAAAAGCAGAAAAAAATGTGTCGCTGGCAGGGAACGAACCCGAGACCCCACGTCAAGAATGCGACACTCTTACCACTGCACCAATGAGGCCATATATAAAATTTTGCCAATTACTATTTTTCTACAGAAGTGCAATTAATAATTCAATGCCTTAAGTTGCTGCCTGCACATTTTCTGCCATTGAACATTCGATAATTTGTTTGCTTCAAACCTCCGGTGTTTATTGCCCGATTTTGATGAAATTTTCAGTACGCATTGAAAGGAAAGTAAATCTTATGTATGCCGATTTTGGAACTTGTATCTTTTAAATTACTCGAGTTATTCGGGTTTCCGATTTTTGGGGGCGGGAGGGGGCGTGGCAAAATTCTAAAACAAACTTGACCTTTTCGGGGGTCACAGGAGTATTGTCTCCAAATTTGGTGACCCTAGCTCTTATAGTCTCTGAGATCTAGGTGTTCATACAGCAGGACAGCAGGACAGACGGACAGACGGACAGACGGACATGGCTATATCGACTCGGCTGGTGATGCTGATCAAGAATATATATACTTTATGGGGACTGCCGGACTTCCTTCGACCTGTTACGCACATATTTTTTTTGACAAACTTAATAGACCCTATTAACTTTTTTAAAGTAAAGGGTCTAAAAACATATAAAACATCCATGCTTTATATAAAAGTCTCCAACCCAGCAAATAGAGTCGACTGACAATGTCTGCTGTAGATGGATGTCTGACAGTTGCTGCATACATATATGTAATTTTTGGGTGTTGCCTAAATGAAAACAAGTTTAGTGCAGTCGCAACAAAGATTGCCTCTTCACAATCGAAGAATACGGGATTTATTAACATTACGGCTTATAGGTATACTTGAAGTCGTCATCAGAAACCTTCAAGTAGCCTGGGAAGCCATCTTCACCAAGTAATTTGACAAATACACAAATGAACAAGATCGAGGCTAATGTGGGCACAATACCGCCAATTAACTATGAAAGAAGAAACCATTAATAATAGTAAAGTTATTAATTGCTAACTGCTAATCACTTACATATTGAAAGGGTCTTATGTTGCCCCATCCAGAAACGATGGTGTTAGCTGCATTGCTGCAAGGTAACAGAAATTGGTTGTGTAATGAAGTAGCATAGGGAACGGCAACGCTGCCATTTCCAGTTCTTAAAAGGACACCCTGTAAGGCATAAAAACACATGTAGAAAAATATAACTTATTAATCTGCCTTCCTTACCGTTTTAAACATGGAGAGCAATGTGACTCTTGCCAAAACTGTAGCCGGTGCTAGTGCGCTGAAAACCGTGGCCATCATCGATCCAATGAAAAAGCTATAGCCAACATCAAGTTGTTTTCTCACAAGTGTCTCCTGTATCAATTGCAGAAGTTTGGAATCACGCAGACCGACCGCGAATCCATGACCAGCGGTCAACATGAATAGATGCGCCCATGGGGTATTGATATTAATTGCTTTCCATCCAACTAATGATGGTGTTGTTCCTGGCTTTTCCGGTTGCCGACAAACATAATATCGGCAAAAGAAATAGTTAGCCGGAACAGCAAAGTACAGCACACCCATTAGAATGATAGCAACAGATGCACCGCAATTGGCTCTATGGATTTCATCATCCCAGCCATTAAAGAACAGCGGGCGACGTGTAATTAACAGTATCAGTGTGCATATGATAAAGACCAGAACTAGAATGGAGTGTACAGACCACGGACCCATTCCATCTTTCTTATCGGACATGGCTTTCTTCATTGCATCCCCTTCACCAGCAGCTGCCGTTACTTGTTCTTTCACCTTTCCCCCAAATAAGCCGAGGAAAATAATGTTTATCCAAAGTGCAAGTACGATAAGACCTAAAATCATGGGACACACAAGAACTAACATGAAACCGCCTGGAGATTTCTTCATAAAGCTGAATAAAAGAATAGATTCCATTGTATCAACTACCATTTGTTAAATGTTGCTGCACGCTTACATGTTGAAGATCGTAAAGATGACGCTATTGGGATTCTGAAACGGCGACATCATTGCACCCAAAGTTGCCGAGTAGCAGACTGTCAGATAAATGCCAATGACTGGCCACGCTGGATACGGTTTACTGAGGATCTAAAGGCTTATAGATTGGGATTGTTAAATGAGTCTAAATGAACTTACGCCTGTCGCTCGTAGGTCTCCTCCTCACTGTCTATTGCAACACCAGCCTATGATATTAAATCTAAATTTTACAGCTCCTCGAATAACTGTTATTATACTTACCTTGCCATATTCCGAAATGACAGCCTGTGCCACCTTCATCCAAATGGCGGCCATTAATGTAGATTCAAATAAAATTGAAGTTAAGGCTGTACCAATCGTTAATAGAATTTGGAGACTGCAAAGCGGATAATATTAAGTAATTCTTAGCATTAACTATACAATTTTACTTACAGTCTTAGATTTCCACCAACCAATCCAATCACAGGTATTGCAAATCGCTCGCTGAGTTTTGAAACATCCATTGCGATGCCTATGAAAATAGCTCCATATAATTGAAATATTAAGTCCGAATAGTGTGCCATACACAAAGCTTTCGAACTCTGTGAAGAAATCTCTTTTAGTCTTAAGTCGTATTTTGAATAAGATGCTAACTAACCGTAATACCACATATGGGAATAAAAACAATAAAAAGAAATGCAACTGCCCCCTGCGCCATGACATTCAATATATAATAGAGATAAATACATACTGTCAGATAAATCATGCGATATGCCTGCAATAACAATATGAATTGATAATAATTATAGCTTAACCATGAACATGTACTTTGACTTACTAGCACTTCAGGTCCAAGCAAAAGAGGGCCAAATAATATAGGTATTAGAATTATGAGCACCCCTTTGTAATGAAATTCACAGAACTTTTTACGCTCATCTTGTTCTGGATAGGGCAGTTGACCCGGCTTATAATCTTCCCTATATCAATGGTATAGAATAATAATGAAGTTTATAATATATAATGTTGTATATACTCACTCCATTTATTTCAATTTACTTAAATTTTATCTTTATAATTTTCTTTGGAATTAATAGTTTAAATTTTGTTCTGTCTGTTACATGTGCTGACAATATTCTGAAATATTATTAGATGTCTTATAAATTATTGTTTTTAAATAAAAATAGCCTTGAAAATTGTATCAGACTGAAGAGAAATGTTTCCCACATTCATGTCAAGTAGAAAAATATAATTTAAATTAATTACACATTTCTCTGCTTCAGTTTATGTTAAAGATAGGGCAACATTTCTAACTTATTTGTATGTACAGACATTAAATTTAAAAAAAAGAAGAAAGTACAATAATTTTTTATTAGCCAAGCAGATCTACGTTAATACCAAAGAGCAATTATAAACATACATATAAATCTATACATATATAAGCTAAGAATGTTTCGTCCTCCAACTTGAAATATGTTTGAGTTACACCCTTAAACTCCTACTGGAAATTGGCAAATAAGTAGGAAAAAGTGATTTGGTTGGAAAAATATTTACTCGACATTCAGAGCAGGAAATTTGCAATTTAAAATCATCAAAACAGTTAAAGCTGAATGAGTTGGTTTTTTTTTGCTTTCATAAATGTGAAAATGCTCTGATTGGAAATTAGATATTACACTTTTTGGCTTTTTAATTACCTTTAAATGGGTTTCTTTAGCAAATACGAGTAGGTATAAGTATAATATTAAAGTATATATATATAAGCTAAACGAATTATTTACAAATTGCTATTTGAATAAACTAAGACTAGTTATCAATCTTCCATATCAATTGGTTAGCAAAAAAGTATTTGCTGTTCAAGAATTTCGACAGTACTTTAATGGATAATTGATTGGAATACCATGGCGTACTTATAAATAAACTGTTTATAAAATATCATCGCATAAATAGTATGACTCAATGCATTGATAAGCAACAGTTTTGATAACTACTATCAGGCATACACGTTTGGTCAAAGGTAATTGATTTGGTCTTCCCCTGACTTAACATGATATCTTGATTTCCTATTGGAGTGTAGGAGTTAACAGATTGAATTTGATTGCAGATATACATACATAGGTATGAGTCTGTTTTTACGATGTTGACACTCGACAAGCACTTTGGAAACTGTTATCTGTGGGTAGCTTAGTAGCAATGCCGATGTTGAATCTTGAGTTATCTTACGCATGCTTATTGGCAAAGTTTTTCTAATAGCTGGCAACTTTTGTGGGTCAAGTTTTAAGCAGCGTTGCCAGCAACTGACTGCACTTTGGCCAATAAAACTTTCGACGGCAGTGCAGCGACTGATGCGATGCTGCAACCATCAGTTGAATGGTTGAAGGGTGCGGAATGGGATGAGGTGAGCAGGGATGGGGGGGGGGCACTGTTAACTTTGTAGGGCCACGTGGCGCGTAACAATGCGCAGTCGTTGGCAATTTTGCGTAACTGTTCGCCGTTCTGCTTCGTTAGGGTCGTCAGATGCGGACCTGGAACTGTGGAACTGTGGTGCCATGGAGCTCAGCGGCTGCTGCATAAACTTTGCCCGCCAGCCAAAAACGGATGTCACTGCAGATAATGTTGCATCAAATGTTTTGGGGCGCACGTGTGTCTGCCATCGTGACTGTCAGCGTACCTGTCTCTGTCTCACCTACTTCTTGTTACTTTGTTTGGGCAATCGGCAGTGAAATGCGCGATCCATTCGCCCCTTTATGCCCCCCTTCTGAAAGTTTTGTGGCTCAACTTGCAGTTGCCCGCATTTGTTGTACTTGTTTCAATTGTATTCATAGTTGGCCTGGCGTTTGGTTTTCGGGTTTGTGTTGCAATATTTTTCATTGCCTGCCCTGGCAACTATTTGGATTGTGCGGCTGTGTTGAATTTAATTTCGAATACTACGTTGGTTTTCCACTTCAATTATCCCCGGCATTCATTCAATTTGTTGTAGTTGTAATTGAAATTACTCGCTGAAACTGCAAAGTCCTCGTTTTGTATTTGTTAGCACTGTTTGGATGAGAATAAGACTTGCAGTTAATTCTTAAATAAATCAAGAATTCAATAAACTAATTTTAACCATTTTTACTAACTGACTTCATATCAACTACTAGCTTACAAATAGTTCTTGTCGTATCTCAATATCAACCGCAATATATGTCTAAGCTATGTTCTGTCATTCGAATCAACTTGAACACGTGTGAAATCAACTGAACCAAGTAGAACAGGTAAGCCGCTATGAAATTGTGGTTATTGTTGTAGTATGGAATGGGCGACAATGTCGTCGATGTTGTTGATGTTGTTGATGTTGTTGTTTGGGATGCCGTAACCACCGACGTATGCCTGGATAAAGGGGAAACAATGACAAGACGAACAAACAACGACCCGAACAACAATAGTAATAACAACAACAACAACAGCAACAACAACAATAGCCAACTCAGTGCCCAACAAACAAAAAGAACACGAAATGGCTGCGGATGTTGATTGACTTTTGTTGAGCAATTTTTCGCATACGGAAGTTTGATAAACACAAAATGGCCATGTTTTGTCTTGGCTTTATGCTCTGCTTTCGCTGATATTGTTGTTGGTGTTCGTAGCACACATGAAATTTGCATGGAATTCATGCGAACGTTGCGTATACGCAACGTCAGACAGCAATGACTTTGGCAAAGAGACATCAAGCAAAGCTATGAGTGAAAAGTGGCATCGTTTGACATTGCCACGCTGGCAGGGTCTGATTAGGGTTAACTGCTTATCCTCGGAACACCCAAAAACATGTAGAATAATTATATATTGTGAATATAAGCCGTAGTCTGATGGTCGGCGCATGTTGCCAGTTCAGTTTTATGGCAGTAACTGTAGAAGTTTGTGAGTCAGTCAGAGTCAAGTGTTCAGTTGCCTTTGTTGACTTCGTATGTTTAGACAAACACATGTCAAGTGTGGCCCAGATTTGAGCTGCTTTAAGCCGATTTTCTTTGCCAGCTTGAAAAGTCGCAGACATACAGTTTGAGTTTCGATTTCATACTTAATCGTACGAGTGCAATAAGTAAAGTTAGGGATTATATATTTTGCGTTTTAAGATGTTATATTGTAAACATTTTCTAATAGTGATTTAACAATTTCTACTTTTATTTGTTTATTTAAAATTTCAGTTTTGAATTAATTTCATTAATTATTAGTTTTCTTTAATAATCTCTGGTCATGACTGCCATTAAGTAAATAAATAAATTCTAGGCTCGTTTGCGGCAGCGTCGTCCAAATAACTCAAAGCCCCACCAGCAACGCTGTTGTGTGTCCATCAACAGTTCAACGGTCATCGTTATATCATCCTCCAATATCTGGGCACAATCCGTTTGCTCGTATTCCTGCTGAAGCCGCTGCAGTGCTCGACAATAGGCCAACTTATCCGGCTGACTTCGCACTTCCAGCTCAGCCTGTGCCGTCCAATTGCTGGATATTATCAATGCAGCAATAATCAATTGCATGAAAAACTGTCCCATTATTAGACAAGTTGTTTTGGTGCTAAGCATTGCACGACTTCAAGGCAACAACTAAACTGGCCACTGAGAAGCCCTGTTTAGCCCTGGTCTGCCAGCTAAGAACTTAACTAACACAGCTGTTCAGCTGTTGAAAAATCTGTTTATTTGTTATGATTACATTTACAGTTATTAGCCATAAATGCCATTCTCTAACTGGCTCAACAAGTAAGCTGCAATTTAATAAATTCTATTATTTTTCAGACAACTAAAAGTTTCGTCTAAGGAAGTTCCTAGTGAAGCCCCCTAGTATTTAATATTTTAAAACTTAATTATTTGAGCCTTAACAATGTGTTATTTTTTAGACCCTTTACTTTAAAAAGGGTTTATTAGGTTTGTCAAAATGTGCGTAACAGGTCAAAGGAAGTCCGGCAGACCCCATAAAGTATATTTATTCTTAATCAGCATCACCAGAAGAGTCATGACCGTCATGTCAATACTCCTGTGGCCCCCGAAAAGGTCAAGTTTGTTTTAGAATTTTGCCACGCCCCCTTCCGCCCCCAAGAATCGAAAATCAAAACTTTTAAAATCCCATAAAACCAAAAATATTAAAGCTAGAGTCCTGAATTTTGGCACACAAGACGAGTTTTATCACGATCGGATAATAATCTCGGAAGTTATTAAAAAAAACTTAAAATCCCATATAATTGTCAATGCCTTGAATTTTAGCACACAAGACAAGCATCGGGGACCTAATGTATCCTGAAAATTTCATCACGATCGGATAATAAACTTGGAAGTTATTCAAAACTCAATATTAGTCAGTGTCGGGCCAAAGGAAGAAGAAGAGCATATTGACGTTACAACGCGGTATGGTGTACTATTAGGGAAAAGGTGCATTAGTAAAGGGTCTCTCATAGTCGACTTCGACTGTAGCTTTTCCGACTGGTTTGTTCTTGTATGTCGAAGAAACACTTTAAATTAACTAACTTGAAACTGTGAAAAATATCAGTTATAGAATACTCTGTATACGGTTGATTAGCAAGGTCTTACCGACTGACGGCTGTCTTATCATTTATTTTTCTTAGAAATATAATTACGATCGGATAATGTTAAGACAATCCGATAAAACAACTATTGGCCTATTGATTGAAAAATACAAGTAAAAGCAAACAATACCAAAATGAACCGAACATAAAAATAACACTATTCCCAGAGAAACCAAAAGTTGTTGGTATTGTTATCAAGGGAAGGTAGTCGGAAATCGTTCTGTTTGGTAACTTGGGTATTCATTATAGCAATGGCAACTGATAAGTTCAAGATAACGTTAATTAAAATTGGTTAACAAGCATTGAACTCATGTTGAAACACAATCGAATTAAATAATGTTAAGAAAAAATGTTTCGGGCTATAAGTTTTTTCAAGATTTACGCATCATCGTCACGATGCCATGGGACTATAAAAGACAACGCTGCAAAACCAAAATCATTCAGTGTTTTTCGACAATCCAATACCATGTCTGGTAAGTGAAGAAAAAGGATAATTTTGGAGAATCAAGTGAGGTTGAACTCTATTCTTGAATTCCAGGAAATTACCTTTTGGCAAGTATCCTGTGCTTGGCCCTGGCCAATGCCGTAAGCGCACAAGTTATGGAAGGAGCCTACAATGTAACCGAAGTCTGTACCATGGTGAAAACGGGAACCCAACTTGGAAGTCTAGAATCATGCAGTTATTATTATGTCTGCACTAAATCGGGACCAGTGAAGTCATCGTGCTCAAGCGGCTACTCCTATAACTTCAGAACTCAAAACTGCGCTCCTGAATCCCAGGTTGATTGCTACTATGGCATGTCCAATCCATGCTCGGGAAAGACAACCACATGTTGGGTGCCAGATGTTAAGAATTGTCAGGGATGGATCTATTGTAATGGCGAAAAAATTTCTGGCCAGGGTAATTGTGATAAAGGACAAATTTTCGATGGTACACAGCAGAAATGCATTTACGGAAAATGCCCCAATAGTGATGGAAGCGTGGCGGCTCCCACACAAATAAATTACTGCAATGTGGTGCCACCTAATATGTACTTTGGATCCACTAAAAATTGTAAGACATGGCTCTACTGTAACACACAGGGCGTAATGACCACTAATGATTGTAGCTCCTCTGTAAGTTAATTATACAATATCAGTTCGATATATATTTAATTAAATGCTTATTTTCAGGCATTTATTGTATCAACTGGTGCCTGCGGCTACGATTCGGCTCCTGGTGCATGCGATCGAGTTGTCAGTGAGCCTGTTCCCACCACCTGTACAGAAACTGATGATCAAAAAATAGGCGATTCTACCGTATGTGGGAACTATTATGTTTGCACTGACGGTAAATATGTATTGAAACAATGCCCCAATGGAGCCTACTTTGACACCAAGAGTACAGAATGTGCTAGCCGTGATTCTGCTGTTGCAACTGAAGGCTGCAATCGCTGTCAGTACGCAAATGTACCGTTTGTCAATGCTGTTGACCGCTCATTGTGCAATACTTATTACTATTGCAAGAATGGCGTCAATGGCAACGATTCCGAATGTGGAGAGAATTTCTATTTCAATGAAGTTGATCAAGCTTGTGTTTCCGATAGTGGGTTAGCGCAATATGCTCAGACACATGGTGCCTGTAATGGAGCAAGCGTTGTCGAGAATAATCCGACATCGGTTTCACCTCCGACATCGGTTTCACCTCCGACAACGGTTTCACCTCCGACAACGGTTTCACCTCCGACAACGGTGTCTGAGAATACGGATTAGACAACTCAATAACCGGCAAACTAATAGTTTAATTCAACATATAACAGATTCTAATCTATATGAAGAAATCAGAGATTGTCAAATTTTACTGTATACATATTAAATAATAATAAAGCAAGCATATTAAAAAACCTATCAAGCATAATGAAATTCATTGCAGATAAGTAGTTGTAAGTTAAGGTGATTATCAGCTACATATATTCCAAATTGATTATATTATGCGATACTTTTATGTGATTGCCTAAAGACCTCAGATACTACAATTGTTAGATCTGTCAATCGGGTTGGGGTTTTTGGATTATTCCGAATCGAACCTTTTAAATTATCTGATCATCGAACCCAAACCGAAACACTTTCTTAAAGAAAAGGACATGTCAATTTAATATTTTCATCTTGATTTTCGAAAAAAGGCGAAACATAATAATGGATAGCAATTGAGAAAATTTAATATATTTTTTTAATTAAATTACAAAAGGGGTTATAAAGTCAAAGTAATTAATATTAGTTTGCTATAATTGAATAACAACACATTTATTGGGTTTTACTTTATAGTTTGCAAGTACTTAAAAAATATTTCTGGCATTTCGAGAAAAAACTACAATATTTATGCGACTTACTGAACTGGATTCTTACTATATTATTTTTGATTTCACTTTTATATTGCACACAAAAATGATTTTGGGTTTTTATACGTGATACTCACGCAATCAGATGGTTTGATAACTTTTTTTTCTTTCTGCGATATTTTTATTATCGTGTCATTTTTTTACGTCGCTCCCAGTCGGCTTGAAATTGCATTCGCATTCACGAAGTCCACAAATTGTGGACTGCAGGCAACCTCGAACTGGAACTCAAATCCAATCGAGCGTAAATCGCCACGTTATATTATTTAATTACGTTGTGAACGTAACCTTTCGACCTGACCCTGCTAGTTGCGATTTTCAGAAAATGTGACATTTATATTGCCATAAATAAATTGCGGAAAAATATAACATTAAATGCTGCTGAATATTGTCAGCTAAAGTTGTAAGTGTGCCTTGGAATTTTTGCATAACAATTTATATCATACTTATATTAATATCCTTTTTATAAGTATGAGATTATTACAAAATGATTTTAAGTCTGTATAAAACTAGATGTTGCATTCAATGTTGTTGTGCTTTAATTTTTAAATAGTTTTTAATACGAGTTGAAGTCTGGTTATCACTTAGTAATCTTTAAAGATCAATTGAAATAAATGGATTTTGAAAGTTCATATTTCGCTTGACCTTTTCAACTTGACGACAATGACTTAATTTACACAATGTACGGATTAGTTCATTTAGCAGCTTAAGAACTAAATTTTCTTGTCAATTAATTCTGAGAAAATTAGTTTAAATCTAATCTAAAATTGAATTTTATTTGTCATAGCGCTCAATAAAATATTCCTATTATTAAATAAGCTTCCAAGCTTTTAAAGACCGTTGATTGTGTCAGATTTATATATAGAGATTGTATCCATTACATTGGTGCTATATTGAATTTACATATGAGATCATTTAAGTGATTACTATATCAGAAATATATATTAAAGCATTAACAATAAAATCAAATAATAAACAAAGCTTAACAAATAGTTAATCACTCCCAGAATATTGATAACTGATCCCTTTATCAAAGTTTTTTTGGGACTTGATTAAAGTGACTGTGACAAAAATATAAACGATAACATTCATTAACATTGGTTTATTATCAGCGACCTAATGTTTGGCACATTATCGAATTACAAAGAATTTGGTTTTCTTAAGAATGGCACATGACGCCATAGAAGCCATGATATCAGTAATATGCTGGTTAGATAATATATTGGTAAGAGGATTCGAACTATAAAAGACAGCGCAGCGAAACAAGTTCAATCAGTGTTCACTGAACACTAAACTAAAATGGCTGGTAAGTGGAAAGGAGAGTTTTGGAGTATTAAATGGGTCTGAACACCATTCTTATTTATCAGGAAATTACCTTTTGGCAAGTATCCTGTGCTTGGCCCTGGCCAATGCCGTAAGCGCTCAAGTGATGGAGGGTACCTACAATGTAACCGAAGTCTGTACTATGGTGAAAACTGGCACCCAACTGGGTAGTATTGAATCCTGCGAAGATTATTATATCTGCACTCCATCGGGACCAGTGAAGAGGTCGTGCTCAAGCGGCTACTCCTATAACTTTAGAACTCAAAACTGCGCTCCTGAATCCCAGGTTGATTGCTACTATGGCATGTCCAATCCATGCTTGGGAAAGAAAGGTTCGAATTGGGTGCCAAATGTTAACAATTGTCAAGCATGGATCTATTGCAATGGCGAAAAGTCAGCTGGCAGTGGATTTTGTGCTAAAGGAGAAGTGTTTGATAGTACAACGCAGAGTTGTATTTTCGGAAAATGCTCCAGTACCGATGGAGCCTCAGTGGGTCCAAGTCTAGTCAATTATTGCAGTGTGGTGCCACCCAATATGTATTTTGGATCCACTAATAACTGTAAAACATGGCTCTACTGTAACACACAGGGCGTAATGAGCACTAATGACTGTAGCTCCTCTGTAAGTTAATTATACAATATCTGTTCGATATATATTTAATTAAATTGTTTACTTTTCAGGCATTTATTGTATCAACTGGTGCCTGCGGCTACGATTCGGCTCCTGGTGCATGCGATCGTGTTGTCAATGCCCCTGTTCCCACCACCTGTACAACACGAGGAGATCTTGTAGGCGATCCTACAACATGTGGCAACTATTATGTTTGCGACGGTAGCGTCTATGTGTTGGCCCAATGCCCCAATGGAGCCTACTATGACGTCAATTTGAAAAATTGTGTTAGCCGTCAAGCCGCTGATCCAACTCCAGGCTGCAATCGCTGTCAGTACGCATCTGTATCGTTTGTCAATGCTGTTGACAATACATTGTGCAATAGTTATTACTATTGCCAAGGTGGCAACCACGGCGGTGTATCCCATTGCCCCTCCGAATACTACTTCAATGAACGCGATCAAGCTTGTGCTCCCATTTCTGGATTGTCGCAATATGCCACTCAAAACGGTGCCTGTCATGGAGCAGGTTCTCCTCCTTCACCTGGCACACCCGGTGGGGATCCTGGCACACCACCCGCTGGTGATACTCCCGCTGATACACCTGCTGATACTCCCGCTGATACTCCCGCTGATACACCTGCTGATACTCCCGCTGATACTCCCGCTGATACTCCCGCTGATACTCCCGCTGATACTCCCGCTGACACTCCCGCTGATCCTCCCACTGGTTAATAATTTACAAAAATCATCAAATATAATAAATAAACGAGTAATTCAAAAAATGTATCATGCTTTTTTGAAAGTCTTTATAAACTATTGTAAGTTACTATTAAATTCGGCATATATTATTAGAGTATGTTCGACTTAGATGACATTCAACAAGACTTAGATTACAGTTTTATCTGTATATAGTAGAACCACATATAGTGAAAACCTCTACCTAGTAAACAAATACACTTAACATTTTCTTTAATAGTAAACAATCAAAAATCTCTAACTTATATAAAGCAACAAAACACACAAAAAAAATGACAGTCTTGATATTGTGATAAACCTAGATACTATGAACATGTCTTGCCAAAAAGCACTATACTCAAACATGTTCGTATCAATTATCATATCATTAACGTATTCACAAAGAATGTTTTATCTTTAAGCATTCGATTCGAAGTATTGCAATTTTTATACCCTGTGCTCATTAAAAATGGGCAAAAATTGGTATAATGAATTTGTGTGAATGTATGTACCAGGCAGAAGGAGGCATCGCCGACCATAAATAGTGTATATTTTCTTGATCAGTATCAATAGCCGAGTCTATTGACACCTGTCCGTCTGTCCGTTCATCTGTCCGTCCGTCCGTCCGACCGTCCGTTCATCTGTATGAACGCGTCGATCTCAGCAACTATAAGAGCTAGAGACTTCAAATTTGGAATGTAGGTTCCTGAATACCATACGCAGATCAAGTTTATTTTCAATTTTCGATATAAAGCCCCGATTGTTTTAAAATTAGATAAATCACCATAACATAAGCAATGTTAAAGCTAGAGACTTAAGATTTGGCACACATGATAAAAAACTTGGGCGAAATGCGCCCATCGCGATGCCACGCCCCTTCTTCGCCCACAATTTGAAAAAGCTGATAACAAGAGCTGTTTTATAGCTACTTTTCTCAAATTACTTTTGTTTTAAGAGCTGCACAGGGTATCCTACTGTCGCACCCACTCGACTGATCGGCTTTTTCCTATTTTAATTCCAATATTTTTTATGTTTATTACTTAACGCTTAAATAAGGTTATTAATTATTTAACATTAACACATTAATCATATTTATTTTGTATACATATTTTTATACATATTTGCAAACATTTAAAAAAAAACTTGCTCTATTTTAAAAGTCAATCGAACAGAACCAATAATATCTAAAGGATTTGCCGAACTGTAGTTTTACCTTCACGTTTTTATCATAAAATTTCGCTTTTAAATTATTCAACATTGATTTTGGGGTCTCATACCTGACGCCCATACAATCAGATGGCTTTTTAACTTTATTTTATATTCCGATATTTTCATTATGGTGGCATTTTTTTTTTAGGTCGTCTCTCGTCGTATTCAAATTGCTTTCATATTCGGGGTGCTCAGCAACGTCGGATGGGATCCCGAATCGTTGATGATGCAGCCAATCGACCATAAATCGCACCGTTATATTATTTAATTACGTTGTGGACGTAATCTTTCGACCCCTTCATATACCTGTTGTACGGTTAGTTAGTCAAATGTGATTTTTTTTCGGTGCTTTACAAAATGTGACATGCTCTATATATATATATAAATTAAGGGGAATTTGCTTCAAGGCAACTATAAATTATTATTATAAATTATAACATATGTTGGCATATAATGCCATAATGGTATTAGCTGAAAAGCCACTAATTTAACTTTTGATTATAAATAAGATTATATGTTTAGACATGGGAAAATGACAAGCTTGGCAGTTAACAATCGTAATATCTGATACTTTTATCTCAATTATTTTTACCGTAATATACTGTTATCTCACACCTTTGGCGAGTCCACTTACAGCACAATTCCATTATGTGCTTTGTGTTCGACGCATAAATACAAAATCCCCAAATGTTAATTCAGTTAAAAATTGCCACCGTTTGCCATCAACTTGGCCAACTGTCAGTTGGCTGTCCTCAGCTGCTGTTCGCAGTCAAATCTCAGCATGAAATTCATTTCGGATTAAATTAAGGATTAAGGTAACTTTTTCAAAGGCATGCTCTGCATTGGACATTACAGGCCAACGCTCGCCCATCTCATCCGACTTCACCAGAAATGTTATGGCATTTTCCATTTTTCCATTTTTTTCTTGTGTTTAATTCCATTTCAGCTGCTGTGGCTGATGTTGGACTGGGCTGTGAGAGGAGGCGGATGCTTCTCTAGCCTTGAAAGCTGCCCGACTACCATTGCAAAGTACTCTTAAGTATTTAAGCAAATTTAAAAACTTGTTAAGCTCCATAATGAAGCAATTTTGAGCATTGTACTACGGTATCAAGTTGGGCAAATAAGCTTCACTTTTTATTGGCTTTCGTCGCTGGATAATAATGTTGAGCATTAGCCTCAACTCATTTGATTTTCGGCACTTTCTTAGCGTTTTTATTAATTAGCTGCTGAGCATATAGACGGGCCATTAAATGTGATGCTCAATGAGTTCAGTTGCCCTCGTAACCTGTACAAAGATGTGTCCTAATGACATTACAACAATGCCAGCCCGAATGATAATGAGCCCAGCCATGTGCAGCTACAGTTTCAGCTCGTTATGGCTGCTAAATGCCGCTCATTTCATTTCAACAACTCCATTAAAGCAACGACAAAGGAAAACCTAAAGCCTCCGGCCTCCGACCTCCTGCCACCTGCCACCTGTCACCTGGACAGCAGCTGGTGTGGTTTCTGCTCTCTTCACAGGAATTAAAAGAGGCCTCAACAGAAAAATTCAATTATATAATTTTGACCTTTTTTTGCATTTTGTTATGATGGCCTTTTGTGCGTTTGATTTAAATGAATCTGCATTTCATTTAAACAATAGACAAAAATGTTTGCACTTTAAAGCGCATAGAGAATATACACTAGTAATGTATAAAATGAATACAAAGAAATAGCACAAAAGGTGATACATACATTTTATTTTTGTTGTTTTTTTTCTGTTTCTCTTCCTGTTTCGGTTTTGTTTTATTTATTTTGTTCGCTTGCAATTTGCTGACAAAGTTCTTAGCGCAACGTGGCGTATGAGTAATGCCATTTGCAAGTTGAAACTGAAGAGTTGCATTCAACTAACGATAGCAATTACGTTGGCAACTCATGCAGCCTGCCTGGCAGCTAAATGAAGTGACTTCTAATGAGTTACAAACTATCTAAAGGCACGCACATACAAACTGTACATAGTACACATATACAGACATACTAGTCGATTGCCTTTTGGTTCCTCATAAATCTTCATTCGCGACAACGTGCATCATCATCATCATCATCATCATCATCAGCAACATCATCAGCAGCAACATCATCTTTGTGCTGGTCTTGGTTTTGATCTTCCATCTTTGGCTGCCGTATATTTGTTTCTTCAGCTCGCCTTTGTTGCCAGCTTTATGTCGGTTTATGCGTCATTTATCATGCGAATCTCTTTACTTGTCACATTTTGTTACTGCCACTGTGCCACTGATGCTGCACCGATGATTTTTCAGTTTTCAATGCGACGGAGCCGAGTGACAAACTGACTGGCAGCAAATGCAACAATGACTGACGAGCTGACAAAGCGATCCCAGCGACCGCATCAGTCACATTAAAGCCTGACTCTGGCTTATTCCATTCCCCACTCTGTTACTTCCTCTCTCTATCTCTCTGTCTCTATCACTCTTCCTACGAGTGGCATATAAATAGGCGCGATAAATTTTCGCTTTGTGGGCGTAATCGCAATCGATTTGGTTGGATTTCAATGCGTCTTTTAATTTCCGGCAAAATGATATCGTTTCAAAAATGCATTTTACAATTACTTTAAACTTGTTGTCAATCATTAAAAAAATATATATTAATACACAAAACAAATTGCAAATCAAATAAATGTAATTGTTGCCAAGTAAACACAGCAAAAAAAAAGCCGAGAATCCAATTGGCAAACACAAAACGTCGGTCATATAATTGAATTTTCACAAATTTTCGCAGTACTCGTTGATTTCATAATGAGCCACAGTCGCATACATATTTTATAAGGATAATTGGCTCAAGCTTCGTCAATGACACGGAAGTTGCATGTCAAATTGAGGGCATTGTTTTATTTTCAACGCGTTTTGTGTGGGGAGGGGGAGATAATTTCCATAGCAGCGTTATGATTGAAAATAATTACGCGTAAAACTTCTACAATGCCAATTTAATGACTTTTGTAATGATGGTGGCATTTCCATTGCAGCTGTAGCTCTCTGGCGGCCACTATGCGCAGCATTAGGCAAAACTTCTACATCGCCAACAGTGAGTGTAATTAGGTGCATTGAATTTAGCTAGAAAAGTGTAGGATAGAACTTTATCTTTTGCTATTGTTCTACTATATGCAAAGTATTATGTATTGTCTTAAGAGTTGGATAAGTCGAATCAAAGTCTTGTTTAGCGTATATCCTTCTATATTCTTATATCAGTTTTTTACTCAGCATGTGGTTCTCTTTAAGAGACTTCCAAATTGTCTATTGTAACGTTCCATGTTTAATTCCAGTGCTAATAATATTCAGTAAGATAATTTTATCTATATATTCGAAGTCAACTTTAGCAATTCTCCTTCTATAATCTACTGTCAAGATTGTCCAGTATAATAATATAGATTTTTCGTTTTTTGATCATTTTATCTCAGCTTGTTGTTCTCTTTAGAATTATGTATATGTATATGTAAGATATGGTTGAGTACCCACAGCAGAACAATAGGAGATAAGCAGATAGTTTACAGCAGAACCACAGCAGAACCACAGCAGAACCACAGCAGAACCACAGCAGAATCACAGCAGAGCCACAGCAGTAAAGCAGATAGTTAACATCAGATAATTAACATCAGATCGAGAAACAGCTGATGCTATTACTATTACGCAGTAGCTTTAAACGATTTTTGGATAATTGGAGTAATAGGACAACACTGCAGAAAACGACGCCGAAGAAGAAGCACGCAGAAAAAGTTAAGCAGAAAAACTACGCAGTAAAAAAGAAGAAAAAGTCGTCAGCAGAAAACGCAGTAGAAAATACTTTTTAAAAGAACCAACCTTGTATTCTTTTCGGTTTCATCTATATAATAAACTTTGAGTTAATAACCTAACTCACATATATAATTGAGTAAATACAGTATTTTAATATAGAAACTTAGTTATCTATGTATATGTTCGACGTTTGAGCTGATGCTCTCGTAACCTTCCACGTCAGAGGCCGAACTGCAACTCACTTCGGCGTCTCGCTCTCCGATCTCTTAGGTCGCTCGGTTATGGTCATGCGAATTCGCCGGAGAGTGAATTCGCCTAAGACGCCTTAACTCGTTGTTGTTGTCTTTGCTCGCTGCTGCTGTCTTTGCTCGCTGCTGTTGTCTGGGGATTGATGCACACAGGGATTGATGTACACAGGGATATTCCACCTCACATATACTACTATTCGAATGCTTGTATTAATCATTTTCCTAGTTAATTTAAATAAATATAATATTTAACATTCCCACACTAATTTAAATTTATTTTCCTTTTCATACGTAATTGTGTGTAAATATTTTGTAGAATGGCATTTATTTTCAATGACATGGTTCTTCCCGAATATTTCAATTCTCTCGCGAATTGTGTATATATTTATTGTTTTTTTGGTATTTGTTTTGTATTGTAGGTCATCATTTGATTAAGGTAAATAAATCAAACAGGGCACATTCCGATTGCTTGTTTAAGTTTTAATTTAAATACCAACACATTTAATGAGCTGTGCCAGCAGCTTTCACAATATGTTTGTCCAGAACCCCCCCGAATACCCCTAGGTCCCCACTTAATTGTTGCTGACCAGGGCGAAAACTTATTTATAGTAAATGATTATGGTGCACACATGTCAAATGTTTTATTTAAGTGAATTTTAAATGCCTACAAATTGTCCCGCCTCATTGTTCGGTTTTTGTGTTTTGCATAAACATATTTCATTTGGGCTTTAACAAATTTATTTGCCAACGTGTATAAAAGGGGCAGTTGTACAGTAACTGCCACGCCCAGTATGCCAGCAGTATGCCAGCATGCAAATAGACCCATAGCTTTATTTATGCATGCCAGCCAAGCAGGCAAACAAACAAGATACATCAAACGTGCCCGGGTCCAGTAATGGTAAAGGCACCTCAAACGGTCTGGGCACGGATACGGCGAGAATAGTCCCAAAAAAAGAGCAAAAATAAGTGTAAGTTAAGTAAAGTACGTAAACTGATCGACTGGGAAATGCCCAGTAATCAGCTAATAAAATAGTTCCGATTTAATTCGAAGTAAAAGTCAACAGAACTACTTTAAGTTCCCAATCTAACAGCGAACTTGTTAACTACGTTAGATTTTTTAGATTCAGCAAATGATAAAACTTGATATAAACCCTTTATAGTTAACATAAAAAGAAGAGTCTATAAAAAACAGTGTATATGCCTCATTGGGCTAAAAACATTTTCAATAGCACTTAAATACTTCTGCTTCTTCAAACTAATATTATATTACCCTATTTATGATATTAGTTACGGGGTATAAAAGCTTAAGGACATGTGTACGTTAAATTGGGTCCGGTGTGTGGATATGTGTGCTGCTGACGTGTCCATCCTTTTTAGCTAACTTGCTCTTTTCTGTTGAAACGTGTAAATTTATAATTAAACGCTAACACTTTTTTCAATGCTCCGACAGGACATACAGCTTCCGTTTCCCTCTCTCTACGTCTCGCTCTCTCTCTCTCTCTCTCTCTCTTATTCACAACCTGTTTATCCCATTCAATATTAGTAAATGTTGGTTGTGCTGAGCATTTGTTCAACGTTCGTTTCGTTTGGCCATTTATGCGGAAATCTTCGTGTAAGCACTTAATTAGTGGTAAAAGTTAAACAGCCCCAAACAACAAAAGCATCTGAAAGAGGCCTAACAAAGAACAACAATAACAACTGTTCATTGTATATCCTGGCTGACACCGGGTCGGGGATTAATTTATTTCATTTGACGCAGATTAGATTAAATGGTACAAAGGCTCTGCATTTCCCGGCTCGTTGCACAGCGTCTAAAAACTTTTTGGGGCTAGTAACATTTTCATTTCTCTCTTTTAGCCATTGTGTGGTTTTTCTAAATTACGACTCTCAACTCACTGTGTGTGCGTATGTGTGTATGTGTTTAAGGATATTAGAGTGTCAAGTGCTTGATGCTTGATGAGGTCAACTTCACATATGGTTTGTAGGATCAACATATTTGCAAACGTTAATGATTGGGCTATCATATTAATAAGTTTAAATATATAAATGCTACATGATATGCAAATTTTCATAGCATACTTCTCGGCTAAGGCCTCGTTATGGCACTTTCGCATGCTCTCACTGACTCAAACACACACACACACACAGACAAACGAGCTCGCACACGCACACAGTTTGTTTACTTAATCCGAAAAGCTTAACAATACGTGATTTGTATCTGAGGCCATTTGCACGCATGCAACAACAACAATTACAACAATGGACTTTGATTAAGAACACGCTTCGTTGAGCGCCAAAGAAAAAGATGAACAACATTAACAACAACAGCAACAGCAAGAACAACGACAAGGAGGCAAACCAAAAAAAAAAAAGTGTACGCAAAAAACAGCAGCGATTATTTGAAGATTTATTTATAAAAGTGACTCAACCACAACTTGCCACGCCCACTTGCGGGCCCGCTTGCGGCATTTAATTAACTTTTGCACAAAATTGCGCACAACTTTAAAACGATAAAACTTTTTTATGAGCTGCCCTTTTGCATTGCATTTTGTTTTGTGTGGCCAAATTACAATACGAATTTTAGTTTGCCCTATGAAATGAGCAAAATAAAGAGCATTGTAGAGCTGCTGAACTAGCAGATATCCTAGAAATAGCTAAACAAAATATGAACTAATACCTTGTTATACTATCATTAACTTAAGTCAATCTGACTTTAATTTGTAACGCTTGCTTACTGCCAGTGAATATCTCTGAGTTAAGCCCTTTTAAGCACTTTTATAAAATAGGGTATAACAATTAAACTTCTGGTACTTATACCCGCATATAAAACAACGTCATAACGCCCACAAAAAGCTCCGTGGTTGACTTTTAAATTGCATAACTGTTTGTCCTGCGCTGGGTCAACGTTGACGATGGCATCTCAAAGTTTCAACCAGGTGACGTGGGCACGACTTCGGTTGCATTTTTATTCCTTCTCTGTTGCTGGCCCGCGGAGATTTTTCAATGGTTGCGTCAAGTTGGTGGCATAAATACACAACAACAGCAGCAATAATAATAACAACGGCAATAACGGCATACAACGATGACAAGAACGGCAGCCATTTTGCGTTGGCAAATGGAAATAAACCGCACAACGGACAACTTTTACCTCGCTCTGTTAATGGGTCAATTTATCTGTCGAGCTGGCTCGACAGTTTACAAAATGTGACAACAACTGCAACAGGAGTAACAGCAAAAGCAAAAGCAACAGCAACCGCAATAACAACAACAATAACAGTCAACAAGGAGCCGACAGGTGAACACAAAATTAAGCAAAAACTATAATATAAGTGATTTGCATGCGCTCCAAAAATTTGAAAACTTTCCTCACGAAACTATTTTTCAATTTTAATTGCAACCCCTCACGACATGCAATAATGGTCACACTGGCAACATCAACGACGATGGTCTAATTAACTGTCAACTTTATTTGGTTTTCATTTTGAAGTCTTTTAAATAGTTTACCTGCATTTTTGATGGCACAACGCACATACTAGTCCAAGTTTCCAAGTCGAGAAGCTTTGCATACCTTTCGGCGTTGTCAGCTGCAACAATAATGCAAATTTCTCGAATGCAGCAACAAAAATAACAGTATCTGCCAAATCCTAAATTACTTGCACAAATTGTTTCACATGTAATTTAGTCATGAGCTAATGTAATTTGGCTGAGCTTAATATGATTATAATATGGCGAGTACGTTTGATTACGTATAATTAATTCTAAAATTGAATTATTTGCTATTTTAATATGGACTCTTGGCATAGCATTAACTATAAGTACATTAATGTTTATTGCTGAATCTAGAAATATATTAATGATAGTATAAACAATTTTAATTGGAAAATTTATAACGTCATGCCTATTTCTATGTCTTCAATATTATCAGTCTAAGAGTAACTCATTTTAATTAATTTTTAATACTCTTAAATGAAGGGCTCATTAATGACTAAACAGTTTAATGTTTCCAGACCATAGCATAATAGATATCATTCAATTCTAATATTTGATGGCATAGCTAGAGGCATTTTGAGACTGAATTAATTCACAAATATGCATAGGAAAAAATGCAACTTACTGTGAATTGAAACATTTATCAGTCTGTTAAATTGCTTGCATGTAAAATATTTGCCCACAATTAAGTGAAACACTGACGCGTGTGCATATAATTTATGATTTCATTTAAACAACTCAACTGCGAGTAATTATGCGACCGCATACAAACATGGGTGCACACACCATCGCACACACCATCGCACACACATACTCTCTACAAATACACACATCACTCATACGCGCCGTAAGCCCAAAATTAGAAAGCGTCGCGCTTTACTGCCAGCTAACTCGTCGTGTCGTGTGTCGTCCTGGGGCTAAAGGGAGAAACGAACAGAGAACGAGGGGAAGTTGGCCATCAACAGTCCGTATTAGTTGACCACAGCTGTGAGCCCAGGGTTCGTCCAAGCGAGAACTTTGCGCCTTGGCCCTGAGGGCCAAACACCACAAAGCACACACACACACACACATATTGCGCATACGCGCTGTGTGCGGTTCAAGTGCGAATTAATGACCAGTCGTTGTGCTTATCTGAAGCGCTTAATTTGAAACGATTTCGTTTACTTTGAGTAGGCAGCTTTAATTTACATGTTTGCCAGCAACGGAAATGAAATGAAATTAGGCTTGGACTATATTAACAATTTATTGATTTAATTCTCAAACAAAGGCGAGCACGAAACCCGTTAATCCTTGCCCTATTATGTCATTGTGTAAAGCTGCAATAATTACAAATTACAGCACATTCATTAATAAATGGACACGGGCAGTACAATTTAATTAAAATAACGCGCAAACAATTTTGTAGAATATTTTTAAACGTCAAGGACAATTAACATACTCGTAGCTGGCAAAGTGTCTGAAAATTTTAAATTGGAAACAAACAATTTATTTAAAACTTTCTTTAATCAAATAAATTTTTATTGTTTCTCACGCATCCATCGAGAACTTTTTATAATGTTGTGTGTAAATTACATGAGTTTAATTTCCATTCGGTTTTTTTATTCAATCCTGAAGTTTGAGAACCAAAAATTCAATATTTTATGAGAGTTTCATGTAGTATATGTGCAGTTTCATTTGTTTATAATATTTACTTAAGCTTATATTACAAGTTTATAGTTTGCTTTAATTGATAGTTTTGCTGACATTTACGAGAGTTTATTTCCATTTGTTTAAACTGTTTTAACTCATTTTATCTATGTTTTTTTTTTTCTTTTTCTGTTGCAAATTAAAAATGCAATTAGTTAATTGAGGAAAACAATAAATATTTTAAATAAAACTAAATATATTTACATATACATAGCTGTACTTGCATTTGTGAAGCACAAATTGCTGCTGCTAAATTTAACAATATAATTAATTTATTCATTATCATTATGGCTATTCACAATACCCTTGCAGAAGGGTATTTTAATTCTGTCGAAATTCTATTGATGTTAATTAATATACTTATCAAAGTTAATTCTCTGCAAGGGTATCTAATTTGCGACTAAACCAATATTTCTTATTTAGTTTAGTTTGCATATGCATTTTAGTTGTGTATTGTGATGTGATTCGCTTTTTTTTTTTGAAGCGTTGTGCAAAGGGAAAGTGTTAAATTAAATTAATACATCGATTAATGCGAACCAGTAATTTTACACATTGCAATTACATTTATAATTATTATTATTTATAATTTTTGTTTTTTTTTCGTAGCAGCGATTTTTAATGTAGTTGGTTTTGTTATCCGTTCAGCCTATCGTAATGTTTGCTTAATAATTTATTTTCCATAGTTATTGTTGTATAATTTTATATATATTTTACGCTATGCATAAATTAACACTAAATGTCATCGTTTATTGTATCCCATAAACTGTGACACGTTTCTGCAACGGCATTTTACAGATAAAATTATCATTATCTATCAATATAATAATTATGTACAAGAAATGTGTGTTTCACTTAATTATCATGACGTCATTGACTCTCGTTGTTGCTCATGCTGATGCTGCTGTTGTTGTTGCTGCTGCTGCTGCTGTTGCTGTTGTTGTCGAAGTGAGCTTCTTATTGATTGCCTGACATCACAATTGATATGCACTAAGGATAAGTTGCCAGAGCCAAGAAGCCAACGCATCCATCGCACTACAGCGCTGGCAGCCAATGCCAGGACAAGGCTAAAGTTAAGACTGCTCCTCAGGCAGCTGCCATTGCCGCCGCTCTTCTGCATGGCCGCTGGACTCTCGTCTATGGATTGCAGATGATATGGCGAGTCAGCACATGGGGCAACAGGGAGAAAGATGTTGAAAAAGATGAAGCTGTTGCTGACGGGCAATCCACTTACCATTAATGACATTGACCACAACGCTGGCCGCCTCCGCAGTGGTTGGCATGCACGTATAGTTGCCCGTGTCCAACAGCTGTGCATTAGCAATCCGTAATCTGCAATATTAAAGCAAAGCTTAAAGCAATTGTACAGTTGATGCCGTGGGCGTAGCTCCAATATCCAATGGGCCAATCAGTTGCCACATGAATTCAGCTTCATTGATCAAAGTTCAAAATGCCGGTGGTATTGACTATTGAGCTGGAAACCAACAACCACTTCAGAATGCAGACACCTTCGTAACACTCACACACACACACACACACACACACACACACACATACACACAGATGTGGCAAATGCTTTTCAGAGTGTGAATGCCTTGCCTCGGTTTGATTCTTCATGATAACACATTCCTAAATCAATACGTCTCTTGCTTACCTGCTTTGCAACTTCTCGGCCAGAGTTGATTCCATGGAGATGCGTTGCAAATCGATGGCTGCATCATTTGGATGCGCCACAAAGGGCGTTAGAATGTAGGGGCCGCGATACCAGTAAATTGGACCAATATCCTGTGCAGCGCTTGTTGGCTGCTTCACATGGCATGTGAGCGTTATGACGCTGCCCTGTTTGACGTACAAATCCGATGGACCGGCTATAATCGCTTTGGCATCTGGCGGCGTCACTGCAATGGCCAATGGAACGTGCGAAAAATTGATTAATGGCATTTCTTGGGGCTTCACACGCTAATCGAGTAATGGAACCAACGCACAGTGGCATCTGTAGAACAAACACCCTTGTAAAAGTCCAAATTTTCGATTTCGATATTTTAAATACACACATCTTACAGGAAAATGCTCAAAGATTACAAATACGAAATAGCAATAAAATCAGATTTTAATTTTAGAAGTTGACCGATTCTTCTTTTTAAAACAAAACACACAATTTTAAGGCAATTTGGTCAAGTTTCATTGAGAATATCTGGATAACTAGGTAATGAATCCTAATTTTTTTTGTTTCTATCGATTGATGTATTAATTAGGTGTGTAAAAAATGGATATTTAACTGTTTGCTTCTCGTTTCTCCAATAAAATTACTATTTATCAACTGTCTATTTCTTTAAACTATTTTTCAACTTTGATGGAAAATAACAAAAGCATATAATATATTATATTTGCCATATTTGTTTAATATGTTCTTTGATTATTTCTTTACGAAATACAAAAAATCTTCATGCATCTGTTTGCGATTTTGACTGCTACAGGTAAAAATTGTATGGCGTCCAACCCTGGTAAGTTCAAGACATATATCCTTGGAAAAATCGTTATTTCGTTATTGTATTTTTACGTTTTGACTGATCTGGATGTTTTTAAAGAAAATAAGTTTGATGTAATAGTTTGGAAATGGTCTGAGAGCCTCTGCCAAATACATTCCCAATACTCAGGTACAGATACATGATGCACAAAAAAACTATCAATTTAAATTAGCAAAGAAAATGTTAATTTTACAAATTATAAAGAATATGCATTGAAAACTGAATCACTTTTGACGTTAATGTATCGACAGAAGCAATTGACACCAACAGTCTATAAAATATTGGTGCAGGGCAAAAATATAATTGAATACCATTCTATGCCAATTGGAGAATTTTTAAACGAAGCACAGAAGTGTATCAAAATATTAACATAAAAAAATCTAAAATGGTTAAAAACTATATTTATTAGTAAACATAACCAGGATAACCCTTAAGTAATCATCTAAAAAAGATAGCACCATACTCAAACATTTATTTTTATAGCTTGAACAGTTATCTATCATATGCCTTTTAAAAATCCTTGATTATCTTATTTGGTTTAAAAGTTATAAATTTTGCAACGAAAAAACTCAAACGGCGCCACTGTGCAACGGTCCAATACGGTCCCCAGCTCAATCCAAAACTGTTTACGGTTGTTAAGCATGCGTCGTAGCCACAAGCAACAAGCAAAGCATATTTCATTGGCATGGCGACAATTCAAGAGACGATTCACAATTACATTCGATGAATCAAAGATGCCACTGCATACCACACTAACAATTGTCAATAGACGTACCCAGCATTGCTTTTCACCCGATAATGTGCAGGTTTCACAGATCTAACGAGTGCCTGTTACGTGACACAATGCCAACTGGCCAAATGGCTCTTAAATGAGGTAGATATTGAGTAGCTGAAATACAGGCTGTGACCATTAAACACAGATTGAACTCAAGCAGTGAACATTTTTGTAGCATACTTTTCGTCGTAAAGATAAATACTTTAAAGATACGGGTATTTTATGATAGAATATCTTAAAAAACAATTGAGCAAAGTGCATAAACATTTGACTTGAATTGTAGAGAAAGTTATAGTTTCTTACTTCAAGAAGTTAATGTCTTTAGAATAGTACGAATATTATTAGATAGAATATCTAATAAAATATATTAACAATCAAAGCTAAATACATGATTAATTGAACTGAAATGATTGCGACATTTATAGTTCATTCGTCTAGAACCTTTACAATTATGTTTCTTTCCTTTCAAGCGTAAATTTCTTTAGGTTAAAAATTTCAATTAGTCTTAAATCTTGAAGACAATTGGAGAAATTACTATTTTCCTCATTTTAGATGATATTCAAATTTTTAGATGAACATTTTAATGATAAGAGTTGGTTGTATTTAAGATAGAATATCTCTGGTAATCACAATTGAATACTGACAAATTTCACTTCGTCTATAGTCGTTTTTTTTTAGAGATTCAATAATTGAACAGAGATTCTAAAATAAACAAGAATTTCACAAAATTAATTGTGGTGGTAATTACAAGTCCTTGCAAATTAAGAACATTAAATGAAGTTCTCGCGTAAAATAAATATATTTCCAGTGGGGTGCAAATAAGCTGGTGCCCTGAACGCTGGCTTAGCCAAGTTTACTAACTAACTGCACCGATATGAGGTCATCTAGCTCAGCATCATCGGATGGCACGTTGTTTGTGTTTACTGCGCAGTGAAATCGGCTTTACTGTCTGCCACACTGCCAGGCTACTCTACCCCCCCCAACCTCTCGGCACATCATTAACAACGTCAACATTTGACTTTGTTGACTGGCTGCTGTTGGCCAAACTGTTTGGTGGACGCACGAAAAAACATTAAACCAATTTTCAGTGCCTATAAGTGAGTTGACCGGGCGATGGTTATACGACTATGCCACGCATTTGTCTCTGTCTGCGGCAGCTGGCAACTGGCAAAAACAACAACTACAACAACAACTACAACTACAACAACAACAACTTATCTCGCCCCCAAAATCATGGCCAATATTAGAAAGCCACGCATTCTGGCAAGAGCCATCAACGCAACGCTGTTTACATAATGGTTCCGCTCATGATCCCCACTCACACATGTGCTGGCTCGTGTCTGCTGCCAATCCGCCCTTTCCCTCCCTCCCGTTTTCCACTCTCAGTATACTATGTGCCAGTCACAATAACAACTGGCTAACAACACTTAAAATGTGTGTAAAATGCGCGGCAGCAACAAGAATTGTGCCAGCCAACGGCTTCATTGGCCATGCCACGCCCAGCAAACAATGGGTCAATGATACGCCAACAGTAAAATGGTCAACACTCAACACAACCCACCAAACCAAGAAAAAAATGTTAGGCTTTTGTGGTTACAAATTTTTATGTGTTAGTTTTGCCATTTCATTTAGTTTTCTATCCAACATTCTTTCCATTTTGATTTTGATATACCCTGTATACTGATAAAATGGATATCGTTGCTTACTTAAAATGTATACAATTAAATAACATTATGAATTTAAAAGATATTATCTTGATACTTGGCATACTTATATGTATTTAGTTTATTTCTAAAGTGGATTATAATATTGATATAAGAATTGATATTTTTAAAGCATTTTTGGTCAAACTACCAAATAACCACAAGTCGAGCAAACTCGACTAGAAAGTATATCTTGTCTTTTTATACCCTGTGGGGGTATATTAAGTTTGTTAAAAATATGTAACGGGCAGAAGGAAGCATGGCCGACCCAATAAAGCATATATATTCTTGATCAGCATCAATAGCCGAGTCGATATAGCCATGTCCGTCTGTCCGTCGGTCTGTCGGTCCGTCGGTCCGTCCGTATGAACGAAAGGATCTCAGAGATGGTAAGAGCTAGAAGCTTGAACTTGGTGTCCCAGCACTGGAAATTTTTGCAGGCAGATCAAGTTTATCTTTTTTTTTGGATGCCACGCCCTCTTTGCCCACAATTTAAGTAAAAGCTTATAAAGCAAGCAGTTTTGTAGCTCAAAAACCTCATACCAAGGGCAGTTTTGTAGCTAGAGACTTGAGATTTGGCACATATGATAAATATTTTGTGGTCAATGTGTCCAGAAAATTTTATCACGATGCCACGCCCCCCTTGCCTACAAAACGGAAAGGCTTATAACAAGAGCAATATTACAGTAAGAGACTTGAGATTTGGCACATATGATAAGAATCTTAGGGTCAATGTGTCCAGAAAATTTAATCGCGATGCCACGCCCCCTTCGCCCTCAAATTAAGTAAAAGCTCATAAAGCAAGCAGTTTTCTAGCTCAAAAACCTCATAGCAAAAGCAGTTTTGTAGCTAGAGACTTGAGATTTAGCACACATGATGAGTATCTTGAGCTCGATTTGTCCACAAATTTTTATCACGATGCCACGCCCCCTTCGCCCACAAATTAAAAAATAAAGAACTACTAGAGAATTTCATCTGGAGTGAATTTGAACGGGTTCCTGTAGACCCACAGGGTATATTACGGTCGGGGTCCCGACTGTTCCGCTTGTTTTTATTATTATTATGTGCCTGTTATGCCCGGCATTTGATAACACAAAGACACACAGACCAGACGAGGACAATTTTCTGAAATTGACTCTTCACGTAATGGCCACCTGAATGTAGACTGTTTCGAGGCGTTCTGTTTATGGGCCAGATTTCCACTACAGATACTTATTTGTAAAGTAAGTCTATTTATATCTGTATGTGACCCAAATAGTTAACGATAAAGTCCAAAATCAATTAAAATTGTTGATTTTATTAGGTAAGGTAGGAAGAAAGTTTATTTGCCAGATAGGAGGCAAATTTAAGATTCTTTTAGTCTTGAAAGGGAATTATATAGTTGCTGGAACTTTAAATAATTATAAGAATATCGAATTAAATAAGAATATTTTTATTCTATTGCCTTATTCTTAATTTATTCTCATGTTTCTGTCTTCATTCCCTTTAACAGTAGAACATTATAGTCAAGCCTCTTTTATTACAACTATTATAATAAATTTTTAGTTAAATCTCCAGCAGAGCGTCAAATTAGTAAGTAAACTACATTTTCCCAATTATTTATGTCGTACTGCGGAAAAGCTATCTTCTCATCTAAATTAACGGGATTTAAGGCTCTGTAAATCAGTGTAACGTTCTTGTTCAAAAGAGAATTGTAAGAAACAAAGGAATTTGCAAAGGAAAATTTACATTTACAGAAAGTGCACAGCAGAGATGAATAAATGGAAAAGGAAGAATAAAAGTGTGTTTGTTCCAGTTAAACAATTCGGGGACATTATGTTGAAGGAGAAAAAATGTGCATACTTGTAAGTAAATCAAATGAACAGTTTAATTTTGTTGCAATTGCTCTTTGCCTAGGTCAGCAGAAGTTGTGAAGATATTATTGATTTTTATTACACACTCAACTCAACGCAACACTTTTGAATATCAAGAGCATCTCTTTACAAAATTCAATATGACCTTTTTATCTCAAAAGAAATATATCTAATATTAGAGGTCTGGCCACTTGGTTTCATGATTCATAACCAATTCTGTCTCATCTCTCGCTTTTGTGCAAACAAAGGCCATGTTTTTTGCCTACTCAGCTTAAATCAATCGAAAAGAAAATGTATTTGTTTTCATTCAGTGCTGAGGAATGCTGTTCATTTTTAAGGAAATCCTTCCTCTTCGTTTTTGCACGCGTAAAACCGGTGACAGAATATTTTATCACGCTGCCAACTCCAGAAGCCAAACGCAAATCTGCGTTGAACAATTTTTTCAAATCATTAGCATAAATTTTTCTTGGCATTGCCGCGACTTCCCGTCGCCGGGGCAAGACCCAATTCAGAATGGAATGCGCAAGTGAGCGTGGGGAGGAGAATCCGCGGGGAAACGTAGAGGGATAGATTATTTCATGTACTAGTTTGGTGCAGTTTGCAACTACCTTGCAACGGAAGCAACGGGGCAACAGGATGTTACAGCGTTGATTTGACTTTATAGATGTTGATGAGATTTGCTTGAGTTTGTTATAGTGAATAAACCTACGTTGCTTCTGGCAGGCAATTTATTGTAGAAAATTCCCCAGCTGCAATAGTTCTCCTCCTCCTGCTTCTACTGTTAAATCTAGCATATCAAGACATGTGCGGCAAATTTCACAATTTTCACACAACAACTCAAGATATGAGAATTTTTTCGTACATTATCGAATCACATGAATGGCCCTCAAGTGGGCTAAAAGTGGTCAAGTAAACGATTGAATGCACATTAGGGAATACATAACAGCCTCCAAACGTATCGAATTGAATCAAATCAAAGTGAATCAAAAGCAAACTAAACCAATCACAACCAAACAAGAAAACAAACAACTTGAGACGTGCAACAGAGATTCAAGAATTCAAGCTGAGCAGTTTGATAGTAAACTATTCAATAATTTCAATTAACTTTCTCACCAACGAGAGCGGCAGCAGAAAAATAAATAAATAAATAAGCAAGTCAAACTTTGACAACAGCACATGATGACAAACATTGGCTTGTAGACTGGGCTAAAAAAGTTTCAAATCAATTTTACGTACATGAATGAAACATGAACGTGCAGGCTTTTATGTAGCAATTTATAACAAACACACAGACACACGCACACACACACACGCACACACACACACACACACACTTGTACACCGAAAGAGTCAGAATACACAGGAGGCAAAAATACTTGAAGCTGAGACGCAAAATATTGCCTGCAACGGAAATCCATTGTAGAAAACTTGTAAAATGCCAAAACAATGGAATGAGATCGTGGCGTAAACGTGCAAAAAACACCTCAAAGGATGCCACACATACACACCACACACACCACACACACACACCACACACACACTATAATAGTCATCCACACGCAAACGGCGTAACGCCCTCGGGGCCACGCCCTCATTGGCTGGTGTGTATTACAGCCAGCATATGAATTTAGTATTGAATTTAAATGCAAATTGCGTTTGCATGCAAAACGTGTAGAGAAATAGACAGCAAAGTTTCGCCACCACAAAGGGTAATGCCTTTTTATTATATACATATGCATACATACAAATGCCCACAAATTGATTTACCCAGTCCATTGCCGTGACCTAAAATAAGTTTGCCGGCGTAACTGTCTGCAGGATGTGCTCTAATTGCTGGTGTTCAATAGATCCAAGAATTTGGCAATCGATATGCGGTACACGGTATCATATTATTATTTCTTCAAGAAGATAATTTTTATAAATTCACAACATAGTTCAACATAAATAAAAAGCCGAACAGTCGAACGTACGCGACAGTAGGATACCCAGTGCAGGTCTTAAAGAAAACGTTTTTTGATGTATTTATGTATACATACTTATATATTTAAATAAATAGCTTGATTGCAATAGTCTGGCAACACTACGAAAATTGTTTCAAATATGAAATAATTAATCTAAGACAAATTCCCCAAAAATCTTCTTCTTTATTTGTGGGTTAGTCGCTATAAAACTTGGAGCGAATTGTTCAGCGTTTGTTATACTTCAACTATCTGTTAAGTTAAGGTGTGTTATCTGAAAAGTTGAGGCTGTGATTGTGTTTTTTTCTCGATTTGCGTGAACGGCTGGTAAGATATCGAAAATTGAAAATAAACTCGACCTGCAAATGGTATTCAGGAACACACATTCCCAATTTGAAGTCTCTAGCTCTTATAGTTGCTGAGATCCACATGTTCCTACAGACGGACGGACGGACGGACGGACAGACGGACGGACAGACGAACGGACGTACGGACAGACGGACGGACGGACAGACGGACGGACGGACGGGCGGACAGACGGACGGACGGACAGACGGACGGACAGACGGACGGACGGACCGACGGACGGACAGACGATCGGACAGACGGACGGACAGACGGACGGACAGGCTGACGGACAGGCTGACGGACAGGCTGACGAACAGACAGACGGACAAGTGTCAATCGACTCGGCTATTGATACTGATCAGAAATATATATACTTTATTGGGTCGAAGATACCTCCTATTGCCTGTCACTTACATTTCCACAAATTCATAATACCTTTCTTTTTTGCTATTTTTTTGCTATTATAAGCTTTTGTTTAATGAATGTAAAAAATAACCTGTTTTATATATTAAAAATAAATACCTTTTAAAATATATAACATATAATTTATTGTTCTCCCTAAATTTAAGCTCTTTAAGATATATATATATATATGTTTATGCATATATTATATTATATTTAAGATTGTATGGTATTTACATACAGCAAAGTTGCAACATGACATATGGGCAACAAAAACTTTATGTGAACTCGCTCGACAGTTCGCCTTAACTCAATGGCTGGCAAACTTTGTGTTCAATTTAGAAGACTCTTCCCTTGGGCGTGCGAGCGACCGGTATAAAAAGTTGCAAGTTGCAAGTTGCCAGTTGCAAGTCGTGCATACGACAACTCGATGACAATGCGTTAGAATTGAGCGCATGTTTCACAGAAAGTGAGAGTGGAAAGTGGGAATCTGATGCTGGTTGGTTTACTCACCTATGACATTCAAGCGGAATGCCATCGAAATCTTTGGCTCCGTATTCACTTGGCACTCGTAGATGCCGCTGTCACGTGGCTGCGCATATTTTACATGCAATGTCCAATCCTTGGAGTCGGCGGTGCGTACGACCTGTAAAAGCAGAATTGCATAGATAAATCGTTAAAGGTAACTCAGTTAGCTAAGGCTGGCATAGTCAGAGCTCTATAGTGTCCTTGGGCAAATTTAATCAATGCATACAAGTTGGCAAGTCCAGAAGCCTCGAATTGCATACGCAATTAAGCTGACTTGGCTTACAAATGGCCGCCATGCCCCTTGGCCATTTAATAAGCTAGACGAAAACTGACAACAGGCACACAAACAAACAGAGAGGTAGGTAGTTGGCGACAAACGGGTCGAGACAAACAGACAGAAGGAAGGAGATATAGAGAGTATAAGTAGATTACGTATACGCACCTTGAAGCGCTCATCAGATGTGTAGGTCAAAATGCCTGCAGTCAGAATGTGCAAATCGCGTTTCCTTATCCAAGATACCTGCAAATAGACAAAAAAAAAACACAGACAAACACATACACATTTAGATTTAGTGACATAGCCGGAACAAAAGGACAACGAGCGCTTAAGTCAATTTTAAAAATTGCTTTGGCCCAAACGAAAGGGACCAAAGCCCAAATAAAGGTAGAAAATTTAATAAACCAAACGGCAAAATGAACTAAGCGCTCGAAAGAACGCTAACAAAAACGAAGGGAAAACTAACTAAAAAACTTTTGCAAATACTCTCGCCGTCTGTGTAAGCAACAGCAGCAGCAACAGCGGCGACAGACAAAGCGATTTGTGAGACACACAATCACACACAGAGGGAGAAACCTGCGGGAAAACCTGGCCGAATGACGACAACGAAGTGCGTGCCCAAAATGTCAGCGGCTTAAAGTTGCCAAAGTCTCCAAAAAATGGTGGCTTCAGCCAGAAAGTAATCTGCCAGGCTGCCGCAGGCAAGCAAACTTTTCGTTGCTCCAAAAGAGACCAACCGAAAACGAACAAAAAATAGAAATATAAAACAAGAAAAACACCAGCCAAAACTAAAAGTGTCAAAGCGGCAAAAGGAAACCGTGCTTGCCCCTCAAAAGAAGAGAATTCGAAAAAAAAGGTGCTACTAAATCTGACTCAGTGTGAGAATGGATGATGACGAGCTGGCTGATGAATACGGTGAGCTGCTTCACTCTGATAGACTTCGACAGAGTTTCGTCTTAGTGGATTTCCAGCAATGTTTAAAAAGTCGCACCAGAAAATGTAAAAGTATGCAAAGGAACTAACAACCAAATGATAGATTAAGCAACTGCGTTAAACTAAAACAGATGCTGGAAATTAATTCAGCTTAAGCTGAAAACTTTTAACTAACCAACCTTGAAAATGACTCAGATTAATGCCGTCATGTTTTCGAAGATATTGAAGCTAATCCTATCGTTTTTATAAATCTTAAGAATTTGATTAACTTTAAGAGTAACGATACCTATTAAACTAGGGGCTGTTTTCAAACCTCCAGCATTCTGAAGAAGTGAAAATTAAACTTATTATTGTTTTAAAAGAAAACATAACAATTCTATTGTATCTATAAATTCGAAATTGTTTTTAAATTGAATTTAAACTCTTTGTTCAATTCTTAACTTATTTGCGAAACTTTTGCAATCGGATACTTAAACCATTCCTCAAATTTCCAATTGAGTAACAGTATTTTAGTACCCAAGGCGTTTCCAAAATTTTGTAATTCAATGAGGCCAACAAAATTTACCAGGTCTGCTTCACAAATCGCTAGAGAAATTAATGGTAATTGATTTGGAAAACAACCAAACGAAATGTCCTTTTTACTAAAATGTCAGATTTCATTTTTGTAGTCACAAAAATCGACTAACATAAATTTATATAAGATTTTAACGAAAGTATTAATTAAATTATTTAATTGTATACAATAAATAAACGATTTATGTATTTTTGCTTTTTTATTCATTTGTAAAATATAAATCTTAATAGACCCTATTTACTTTTTTTAAGTAAAGGGTCCGAAAATATAAATAAATATATAAGTTTCAGGAGCACCGACAAATGATTGTCTTTTGCTATTGGGCTGTTAGACTTTGGACAAACATGCTTGTATCTGCTACCAACATTATTAAATAGAAAAGGTCTTTGATTAAGGATATACACGCACAAATTATTGAGCCGGAAATAAGTTATACACATTCTGTGAAACCTGCTTAATATTATACTTTCAACAATGAGATCCCATAATTTTGTTTGATAAAGTAGAAATGAAAATGGTTCATGACTATATTTAGGGACATTCATTTTTATTCACAGTTAGAGCTTAAAATTGTTCACACATTTTACAGCAATTGAAGAGCAAGTCGACAAAAATACAAACGACTATAAAGACCACCCACTGAAAGTGTAAAGAAAAACGCAGAAAAACAAAGTTTAAAGTTGATGAAGCAGCGAAGCAATCAATATATAAAGAAAGAAAAAAAATGAAAGCAGAAAAAATAACAAAATTAAAAATGAAGTAAGGGATCGTGGTTGAAAAAAAAAAGATAAAACACAATGCAAAGCCATAAACTGAACTTTGCTGGTTGGCGAATGCCAATGGACTGACAAAGGAGCAGTAAACAGGATGGGGTAGGATATGAACAACATCGCTGAAACTCTGTCATTCAACCAAGAAAATGACCAAAAGATGTGATGAGAAATGATGGCAAGGACAAAGAAAGCGGAACCGGAAAACGATACGAGTAGCTGAACAAACTGACAAAAGAAACAGAAAGAAAAAAAAAACGAAGAACTTGGCGACTTTGGCGGTAACTTGATTTTCAGCTTGACTGGTCCGAGGCGGGGTCAATATTTGCCTAAGCGATGGTTAAGAATGCATAAAAGCAAGATAAAAAAATAAATGTAAAGGAAAAGCATTTTCCGATAAGCGTCCACTTGACTCACCGATTTATCGCGCAAATTCTTAACGCGGCAATTGATGGCTGCCGTGTGTCCTGTCCGGGCTGTAATATTCCTTGGCATGCCAAAGTCAAATACCGGCGGTGGATAAGTTGTCTCATCCACTTGCTCATCCAGCTCATCTAATACATTGTCAAACTGCGCCGCATTGTTGTGGTGTAGATGTTTGTTGCCGTTGCGGTTGTTGTGATTGTTGTTGTTGCTGTTGCTGTTGCTGTTATAATTGTGGTCATGAACCAGTGAGGCAATATACACATCATCCACTGCCGCAATGGGAGACAATAAGTCGTTGTCTATAACGGTGGCAGCTGCAAAGCAAAAGATGAAAAGTTAAGAACCGAGAATTGAGAATTCGAGAATTACGAATTGAATAAGCAAATGCGTCAATTGTTGATTGAATTGAAACCCTTCGACTCTGCCAACTATCGATAGCAAGAGCAAGAACTTCATTTACAGCTTAGGCAAAGGCGTAGAATACGAGGACACAAAAACCACTTAAAGCTAACGAGAAATTGTTGAATGGAAAGACTGAAAGGGTGAAAGGGACTTCTCTCTTCTCCCCACTCTCCTTTCGTCATTGACTGCAAATTAATTAAATGCCACTCAATGCCTGGGTAACACGAGTAATAGAGCCCCTTTCACAATATGTGAGATAAGTCAAATAGCTGTGTGAGTACGAGAATTTCACATGGTTTCGCTTATCTCAAATATGCCACACTGAGAATGAAGGCTTTTGGACAAAAGGCCAATAGAATGCAACGGAACCCCCCAATGAAATGACGTACGGAAAATGCTCGTTATAATAATTACAAAAGCATATGGCACAGCAATTGAATGATTTCCTTTGTTCTTCCTCTCTCTCTCTTCGGCTAAACAACGGAAATTGTTTTTAATTAAAATAAATGAGCGCTTTAATGGCCAGTGTGGCCGGAAGTGCACATAAACCAAGCGGGCTTTGAGCTTTTTTGTTGTTTCTGTTGGCTTTACAGTCACGCCTTTTGGCCAAAGTTGTAAAAATTTTGACAACATAGCGTAGAAATTACAGTTAATGAGAGTTTTGTGCCAGAAATGGGCGAGAAAATAATTAATAGCGGTTGCAACATTTGTAAAAATTGCATCGATTACACAGTTCGACAATTAAAATTAGTTATTTAAGATTTGTTTTGAGGATAAAGATTATTTTTAGTTTGGCATTCATAAAGTAACAGACTAATCTTGAAAAGAATAATAATATTAAATAAAAGAAATAATAATAATAGTAGTAAATTAATAACTTAAATAAGTATTCACAGACTATTGATGTGCTCACAGCTTTTAACCTACAACCTTAAACTCTCATTGACCGTTTAGCAAAGTTCAAAGTTCACACTTGCTGCTTACATTCGAATACATTACTTACACACTTATCATTCAAGCCACAAAATTCCCTTTGGTTTATATATCGTCATGCATAATCCATTTTTAAGTGCAACACTTGTCAGGTTCTTTCGCTATTCTTTTTTTTTTTCTTTTGCATTCTAAAGTAAAATGCATATTTTTTGCATTTGCATTTATTTGACATTTTAATGAGCGCATAATGTCAGCCATGTGGCAGTCACTGTTGCAGTCACTGTGGCAGTTTAGACAGAGTCACAGGTTGACGACACTTATAACTCAGGGCACGCGGCTGCTTCTCAATTTAGCCCGTTGCCTCTTTTTCTCTCTCTCTCTCTCTCTCTCTCTCTCTCTCAGTCTGTTTCTCTCACACTATTCCTCTTCGTTCTCACCTCAGCCATCTAACTGGGTCACTCACTTTGGCAGCTGCTGCTGCTGCTGTTGCACTTGAATCTTTTAGGCCGTTGTGGCACTTGTGCATGTTAGACACAAAAATCTAAATTATTTAAGTGCCCAAACATACAGGAAGCGGGGGGAAAACTGAGGTAGACATTCACATACGCTGGCAAAAAAAAAAAGTGCGTATAACTGTTCGACGTGAACATACCCTTTACTAATACCCTCTTTCCACTGCAAAGTTTATACATTGTTGTCTGCGGTCTTACGCATTTGTTTCCATTAAGAATTTCATGTGAATTGTACAGATGGCGTATGTAAAATTTTACATAACAAAAAAATCATAGAACATTTTGCATAATATTCTTGGTGGTAAAAACGTATGAGAAGTTTTTTGTAATTTAAAGAAAATTGCCTTGAAATAATTTTAAATTTAATTTGCATTTGACAGCAGTAGCATCTTTAAGCTCTAAGCTATCATACCCACTTTAGAAAATATTTGGACACAGGGTATAAAAAGTAAACTACACACGAACAACAAAAATACAAAATGCAAACGCGCCAAAGCGAGTAGTGCACTTGTTGTTGTTGTTGTTGTTGCTGCTCCTTGTTGTTGTTTGGCTTTATGCAGCAGACACACACACACACTGACACACACACACTAGACACACTACACACACAGAGGCACACTCGCGCATACTCATATTTTTGGCATCATTTAGATGCTCGTGGAGCAACTGATGCAAATTTAATTTGGACACCTCACACAAAAAAGTGCGCGTGAGAGCAGCCAAGGGAGATGGGAAAAGGGAAGAGGGGGGTTTCCCCATGCATGGCGGTAAGAGGTGTGAAAGGAGGGGGGGGGTCTATCTACACCATAACTTGCGCTTGAGTGTGTATGAACTGCAACTAATGATATTGCAGGCACTCGAATGCGCCTTTTTGATTTAACGATCGACTTTTTTCGCTCTTGATAACGTGGCAAAGTGGAGGTCGGAGATTGCCGGATTGAAGGGCAGAGCTTAATGACTGGTTGGCTTGGTTAGCTGATTGGTTGGTTGGTTGGTTAGCTGCCCGTTTCCTGCGGTTGATGGTCGTCTCTTTGGCTCTTCACATTTTTTATCCAAGTGTTTTTGTTATTTGTTCTGTGTGTGTGTGTGTGTGTTTTATTTTTTGTTCTTTTATTTTGTGGCTGATGAGCCTATAAAGTTTCTGCCCCGTTGCATATTTTTCTCATATGGCTGCTGTCTGCTTACAATTTATTTATTTTAAGTTTAACTGCATTGCAGTAATAAAAACAAAAAAACAAAGTAATTTCTTTTTTCACAAAGGGTTCATCAAATGCACATGAAATTCGAATAAAAGCCAAAGTTATTCCAAGTGCTGCAAAGTGGTTACTTGAGCACCTTTCAATAAGCCGTTGATCGACCTTGGCATTATATTGTTTGATTGTCTGATAAAAGCAAATTCCATTGCCTACTTTGCGGCTTAGCGCTCATAATAAGCTGGTTAGGTGTGAATATAAAGCTGCTTTACGGATTTACTTTTGATTTGTTGTCACAGACAGACTGTATTGATACAGTAATAGAAAGCTAAATTGTTTATTATTTGCCCATAATTGATGGAATGTGAGTAGAATAATGCTGACTTTGCTGCTTAGTACAAATGTCCGGACAAAAGAGAATATATAATCTATTAGATGCCACGTACAACTCACAAAAATATAAATTTAAAGAGCTAATAAAAATAAATATTTAAGTAGAAGCAGCGCAAAAAACAGCAAGTGGCCAGTGGAACTCTAGATAAAATAGCTGGCACACAAAGTTCGACTCAAGTTGAATGGACTTAAGTTGTTCAAAACGAAAACACAAAATCTACACAAGTTCTAGAAAATATTACGTAAAGCGCCACAAATGCACTGCTGTAAATTATAAGCCTCTTGTTCGTTTTTAGAGATTATTCAGCATTCAGCACAATACATACAAATAATTTATATGATTTTAATAGCATTTCACCCATGGACGCACATAAGTGCATTTATGTTCCCAAGCCATTAGTACAGTAATCAACATGTATGCAACCTTCTTAAGGGTTTTTTTTTCATACCGAAAAACTTAATCACTTTAAAAGCTTTTGCCTTAAAGCATTAAAGCCACAACAAGAGAATAAAAAAAACAAAAACAACACGACAAGTTTCTTAGGATGCGAGCAGAAAAAGGCTTCTGAAAAATTCAATAAGCTGCTCATCCTCAGTTCCAAGCGACATCTGAGCCGATGTCGATGTCGTTGTCGTTGTCGTTGTCGTTGTTGTGTCCTCGCATCGACACTTGGGTAGTGTGTGGGGAATATTTATTAAAATCGTTGTGCACAATTTTATTTTGCATATCAAAAGGCGTCTGTGGCTTGTTGTGCATATTCCTCGGGTGTCTTGGCCCCGTCGTCTTTGGAAACGGAAGCTAGGCCCCCGAAGGCCTTCAAGGCCTTTTGCTCTGTACATTTATTTTTTGCTCACTTGTAGCATGAGTTTATTTGTTTAAATGGGCGTCTGAATTGGGTGGGGTCATCATATAAAATGGCAAACAGTTTTAGATACTGGCCAAAGCATATTTCTGGGAAAGGTTCATAGAAAATGCGCTGGTCAAACAAATAGCCCAAGGCATTAAAAAAGATAGACAAATAGACTGAGCAGAAGATGTCTAAGATAGGCGTACAATATTTCAAATTTCGTGCACTCACTAACTTCATGCTGCAGACTGTTGAAAACTGGAGCTCTACTTTTGCAACACGCTCTTAAGTTATACTGGTACATGGCCCTCGGGCTGTTTGCAAGTGTCGCTACATGACAGCAGAAAAAGCAGCTCCTTTTGACTGCAACTCAATGTACGAGTAGCACGAAGATTAATGGCATCTACTGCGTTCATTGACTTGCTGCATGCCCCAAGAGCTAGCTTCAAATCCAAGAGCTACTCTAATATTTTAAACGTTGTAAAATTTCATATCATGTAGATGTTCTGACGCCACTTTTGATCCATTTAACAATGTTATGGCAAAGTTGAAAGGCGTTGGAATATACGTATGTATATCCAATTACATAGAATATTCAAGCGATCAACTCCAACTTCGGCTTATGAAAGATTGGCTCAACATATTGTGCTAATAAGTGGTTGAAGTGTGTATTAGCGTTGAATTTAAGTGAAAATAATTGAGAAATATCTACAGAAATACTACAAAATACACATAGACTCCACTATAACAGATAATGATTTTAATTAATCATAATTTTGTTAAAATGTATTTCTAGCAAATATCGCCAAATAGGATACTCTCTTGTGAATATTTCACTTAACTTGAATATAGTAAAATCACAATTTTGAAAGGCACTCAAAAATCATATAAAATTCATAGTGTTCCCATAAATCTCATATGTCATTGCCTGTCAATAATGCGGAAAGTTCTGTGTTGACAAACAACAACATGACTTTGGTGAGGAGGGGAGAAGAAAACAAAGCATCAGAAAAGTTTATTAAGTTTCCGGCAGAGCGTAAACCATATTAAAATATACTTCACAGTAGCAACAACATTAGTGCGAAATATGTGTCATACAAACACACACACACACATACGCACGATAGTCACAATCGGCAAAAAAAAACCAAAAAACTGACAAAACTCAAAAAAAAACTGACAGAAAATTGATAAAAAAAAAACGTTGCCTACTTATGAGTGTCGCCAACTGAACTACTTCAAAAACGCATAAAAAATCAATGGTAGCGAATGTGCGCAATAAATGTCAGCGACAAGGCAAACAACAATAACAAGAGCAGCAGAAATGAAAACGAAAACGAAAAGAAAACTTCACATGATGTTTTCCGCCGCAATCGCTTTTTGTGTAGCATACTTATGTGCGTTGTCAAGTTGGTGGGACATGAAAAGAAGCTGAAGCTGCTACAATAGTGATGCCTACGTGGCATTGAAGTCTCCAAGGTCTGAATTGGAAGTGTGTGAATTGGTCGCGGGGCATACAAATTGAAAATCCACCATAAATTGAAGAAGCAAAAGCAAAGTCTACTGCGTAAAGCTGATGACAATTTATTGTTCACACTTGTAACTGATGATGGTGCTTAGGACCACACACACACTCACACTCACGAACATGCACACACGTGCAGCAATTTGGGGCATGTGTTTGCCAAAGTATATTTCATTGTCTGCATCCCCAAAAAAAAGAAAGTAAAATAAAGTAGGCTCTACAAATTGCCAGCCATTATTTTGCGCCAAAGTCAATATACAATCTATATACACACGGGCATAAATTTGATTTTATTTTATTTAATTTTTTAGCTGTCCAGGTGCGTGTATGTTATGTGTTCCTCGTGTGTATTAGCAATTGTACGTCTTGTGCCACTGACAGACGATGATTTAAAAGCCAGTTCTCTCGAGTTATGCATAACTTTACAATTTTTCTCTCAATTTTTCTCAGCTCACAATGAACTTTTACTGAGTCTGTATCTGCCTTTGCCACTACCTCTGTGTCTGGATCTTTGCTTCCAGCTAAGTGGTTTCATAACTCGCATTGAAAACTAGTCGCTTCGAGCTGAAAACTTTTCCAATACGAGCACAGAGCAGAAAGGTATTCGTGCCTCAAAGTTGCTGAACCAACAACTTTTCCTCATGCTCTCCCGCATTCCAAATGCCAAAACGTTCGCTCGCTCACGCTTTAAATGATGCGGCAAATGATTTAAGGTGAAGAGTCTCGTGTATTGCATAGCAATTTGCCAGCCCAAAACATAACTGGACACAGCGTCTGTGACTCGAACAAACCGCCGCTCATTCATCACATTTAAATTCATAACAGCGGATGAGAAAAAAAATCCACTTTGTTGCTGGCTGACGCTGAGCGCTGAATTTATGAGACTCGCTATAGCTACTAAGTCCCAGCTAATAGCGGCTTTAGAATTTATAGAGTTTTGGCTGCGGCTTAGGAGTGCTTGCCATGACCAAGCGCCATACGTATACGTAATATCAATACAATTGAGCACTTAAACTTGATCATGCGTTTTGCAACAGCTGTAAATTTCTTTAGAGAATGAGCAAATATATAATAATAATTTATAAAAATATAACTAAAAGAGTTCTTAAGCTAAGTTAAAAGCGCAATTATAGAAAAACTAAGTTTTTAATTTAACAATCCATATAATATAAGAGCATTATAATTTGCAACAACAGCGAAAACAAAACATGTATTTAAGATAGTGAGCTATATAAATATTAAGTATACGCATAAATTTAAATTTTATAAATATATAGAGCTGTTTTGTTGGACTGAAAGGTTTAATTATCAAGACAACCATTAACTTATTGACTTTTTTAGGTCCCAATTCACAGAACATCCCTTACTATTTAGATTAAAAGTAATTTTATATTCTCAATTAAGTTAATACTAATATTCCTAGTCCCATCATACTTAACATTACCATTGCTTCCTCTTAAGTAGATTAAAATGTATATATTGTTATTACCTTCGAGGGTATACAGATTTCGTGGTGACAAAACTGAATTGTTATTATTTAAAGCAAAGGCCTTTTCTGCTTTTTGACATATTATGCTATAATTTTTGTGGCAAAACGTTTAGTTGAGCTACATAAATAATAAATAAATAACAGAAACACACACACACAGGCAAATGCCACAAGCCAAGCGACAGACAGTCAGTCAGTGGAAGGGTCTGAGAGGGATTCTCATAATGATGGGCTACGTGCAAAGGGCAAACAGTTTCCTTGGTTGTTTTTGCTGGTGTTAGTACTTTGGTTGTTGTTTCTCTTGTTCTGTAGGTCTTGATTTACAAGCCAGTTTGGCAGCTTTTGTGGGCCCAACACAACCTCAACTGGGCGGCGGTGCCTCGAATTAATTTGCATTTTGTTGACTCAATTGTAGCAGCAAAATGTTTTTACATAGATTTAGCATAAAATATTTAAAACAATTTCTAAAAGCATGCATAAAAAGTGCAAACGTTTTGTAAAGTTTATTTTAATTGTATTTTTTTGAAGTGGTTGGGCGCCTTGCCATCGATATGCAAATGCGTTTGAGAGTAAATCGAAAAACTTTCAAGTTCTTTCGACTAATAGTCGTAAATATTTATGCATCCATGTGTAAGCTTGCAAATGAAATTCAAATGTGTCCAAAGTCTGAGCCAACCAGCTCAGATAGACTTAGTTGCAATCCTTGGCTTGGTTCGATGGTTTTTCGATTGGGGGCGGGGGGCCAGTCAAATCAAAGTTGCCTTTTGCCGCCCGCTGCCATTTATTTCCTTGCAATGTACTTAGATTATATCAAATTTTATTTTGGGAAGCCCTCAAGTCACACACCCACACACATCCACGCTGACAAAAAAAGACAAACAACCAAAAATATCTGCCATGCATTGCTAATGAAATTAAATTGAAACTTTTTGGCAATGGCAATCGAATATTTCTTAGGTTGACTATGCTTGAAAAACTGTTATTACGCTTCAATAAAATAGTCGAGTAGATTTTAATTAATCGACATCGGTCTCAAAATCGATTGAATATGCTAACAATACAGTTGATGTGGCATAACTTTAATACAGACAACTGACATCTGCTATGAAATGTAGTTGGTCGTAAATATTATGCAAATATTTATTTAAATTATAATTTTCAATTCAAGTTTTAATAGAATTTAAATATGGCAAAAATCTAGTTTATAAATTCAATTGAAAATACAAATTTTAAATTTATACTATGATAGTTCATGATAAGACATTAAATATGGAACCAAAAAGATTACTTAAATTGCAAATAAGTTGTTACCAACATATTCAACTGATATTTATCGAAATAATATTGGCTTTTTTTTTAATTATATGTTCTCTACAAATTGCCATTCGATTCCTACATATTTCTAGAATGCAATTTGGTCACGTTTAAATTTTGAGGCCACCTCGTTTACGTACGTTTAATGACCTCAAAACTTGTCTGTCGCTTTCGGACTAATGCGACAATCGATTTGTTCCAGTTCCTTGTTCCAAAAATTTGCTCATATAAATTCAGCAGAGCTAAAGCAAAGTGTCTGGCAAAGCAGTGCTGAAATATTTAACAATCTTTATAACCAGATATGAGAAAATAAGCAATGCGGGCTCATCGTCGACATCATCTACCGTCTAATATCATCCTCCATCGTCATCTTCATCTGCATCTCGATGCTGTGGTCGTTGCCGCTGCTGTTGCCTGTTGTCGCTGCCTGGGCTAACTAATATAAATTTATGGCCATAAGAGCGCACAGTGTGACACAGACACGCACAGCAAATTAAAATCAACTGGGAGCAGTCATTATGGAGGCTTTCACTTTCACTAATGTGTTATGAGAGGCAGTCAGCCAAGCAATCCAACCAGACCAACGAAACCAACCAAGCTAAAGCAAACGAAAACCAGCTAAAGCCCAACAACCAATGGGAGTTAACATCCAGGGGCGTGAGTGTACGTCAGTGTGTGTGTGTGTGTGTGTGTGTGTATGTTTAGGCAAATAGGTCGCCAGTTACACACACTGTCGTACTTTAACGCGCCAAAGCTTACATTGTAGTCGTCGTATTTGGCCAACTGAAAAACACTGCCAGCCAACAGGAATATATGAGTTGGCCAAGCGTACTCGACGAGTAGATACCACTTAAAATAATAAGTGGTGCTTTATTAATAGTCATGCATACAATATGTTTATAATTTTACAACTTTTTGTTCCTTTAAGATATTGTTTGCGATATGCATTACGTATACGTAAACTTAACTAGTTGGTAATACTAATATAATTTTAAGACCAATTTCTTTATATAAAGACATCTTTAACAATATGTTTTCAATTACAAATCGTATATTAATTTATTTATCTTAACTAAACTCATATATTTATATATGTATATGTATATATAGGAGATAATTTCGAAGTATATTCTTTTAGAAACCTAAGAAAAGTTTATTTATGTCAAATGTCAGACATACATCAAACACAACATGCATATACCCATTTGTTAATTTGTTAAGCACAGGATATAAAAGAATATTAAGAAAATATGCATTAAAAGTTGAATTTTTGTATGTGTATGTATGTATGTATGTATGTTTATGCATATGTGTATATGAGTGTATGCTGCAAAAGTCAAAGCAGAAATTAAACTTAAGATTAAGGCGAAGCAGAACTTTCTGTCCGTCGTAGCACGAAAGAAGCTGCGCTTTGGGGGATTGCCAACCATCACACACACACACACACACACACACAAAGACGCACAACCATCAACACACACTCATGTTTAATCAGATGCGCATATATACATATTTGAGTGCGCATTTCAAGCAGAGTCTGAGCTTGTGTGTGTGAGTGTGAGTGTATTAGTGCTGTTGTATATGTTTCTTTTTTTTTTTGTCATATATACACTTATTTTATTTCACAAGTCACTTTGTTTACTATATATTTAACTTAGTCAGCGAGTGTGTTTTAGCTGCCGTCTGGCAGAGTTTTTGTTCATTGCGGGTGCCACGGAGCGTATGAGTGATTAAAAGTTTTAGCATTAAGCAAATTGCGTCTAATCTTGAAGCTCCGCTTCCAGCTTCATCTTCATCCGCACTTTTACTTTGTTTTTTCGGTGGCAATTTCGCTTTGGTTATGCTAATTACATCACGCCCCAATAAACAGCTTACAAGAAATCATTGCCAGGCAATCAACTGGCAACTGGCAACTGGCTGAGACTCTCGACCTGCTTCTTATATATGTATTTATTTTATTTTGATGCCTGCCAGTGGCAAACGTCAATCGTTGTTCGCTTCGTATTGGTTTTATTTTTATTCGACGCAGTTTTGGTTTTCGCATGTGGCAAACTGGCATTTCAATTTTCCCGCTGCTTTTCCCAATTATTATGCAGCAAACAAATAATCTAATATGTTTTTGAAAACTTGACGCAGCTGTCGCCGCAAGTTTTCTGGCCAACACAAAAAAAAAATATTACAAAGAGCTGATAATACTTTGAACGCAAAAGTTTTTAATCGATGAAAGTTTTTGCCCAACTACGTGAGCCAGAGTTTTGGTCAGAAGAGTCGAAGCGAACTTCAACCTAATTGGCAACAGCTGCGCCCTGGCTCGCATACATCAATTTGTCAGGAAATATAGGCACATATAATTAATTGGTCGGCCATTTCAAACATGACATGAATTCTATTCAAAGTCTGTGCCCTACTCTGCATATTTAAATCAATTTAAAGCGAAGCCATGGTACGGCAATTTCAATACCTGATCAATAAAAAGGTTACAACAGTTTTCACTTCAACGATTTCTTACACAACAATTTCTAAATAAAGCAGTCAACTATGTAGAACAAATATATATGTGGGTTAGTTTGATTTATTATCAAATTAAATCATTTGACAAAATTAAATTTTCTTACAAATATCGTTTACATTTTGACTCAAGAGAAATTTGCTAAAAGAAACTTTTCTGATTGAGAATTGATGAATATATGAATTTATTATTCTAAATATATTAACCCAACATTTATTATTAATTTTTAGCACGTGCACAAACTATCAATTTAAATGATTACAGAAATTTAATATAATAATTACAATTTAAGCAATTTGTAATCACGTATATAAGTAATTGTTAGTATGCTAAGTAATCAGATTCAGAATCTCTAGAAAATGTCCAAAAATAACTAAAATAGATGCGATGACAGCCCACTTGCCAGTTTGGCGCCCACACAAATATCAAAATGGTATTTTTATAAGCCAAAACAGATTATCATTTATCCTTTGTCACATGCATATTTTATCAAAGACGAGAGAAGGCATTCAAGTGGATAATTACAATTGAGAAAATGGCTGCCAAATACACAATGTACAACAGAAAAACTTATAGACTCACACACACACATACATATTCATATGCACAATGATAGAGAGACAGAGAAGCTCATAAATAATAATTAAATGCGTGACTAATTACTTGTGTAATTTGCTATTATTAAGCAGCAGCAATGACAAAAGACATTGAACAGAAGGAAATTGCGACCAAAATAGCGTTGTCATAATAGATACATATATATAGATATTATATAGACTGCACAAATACCTACGCACACACACACACAGAGAGAAGGCAGACAAACTGAGTCGCATAATGAGCTGGCAATATGTCGAGATATCGTTATCGCAAGAAATTAAGTTCAAGTTGACGCTGTGCTTAGATAAGTATTTGTCAATGCATAAGTAATCTAAGCATGTATAAGTGAGTCTGTGTCTGTGTGTGTGTGTGTGTGTGTGTGTGTGTGCTGACGATGATTAAGTTGACAACAACTGTCAACTTTGCTTTGGCGCGCGCTGACATAACCTAAACGCACTCACACACAGCTGTTACACACACACACAGATGCACAGACAGATTGCCGTGGCAGCTGCCGTGTTGTGGTTTTTCCCTGCTCCTTCTGCGGTTTAATGAGTCTTGATTTATTTCATTTCCTTCATTTTCGATATGCGCCAACAACATCAACGCCGACGTCGACGACAACGTCGTCTGTGCGTTGTCACCCTTGACTGTAAATACTTTCACACACACACACACAGACATATATAGCATAGTGTGAGTGTATTTATATATCGTATGTGTGAGTAGGTCTATATTACCCGAGAGTCGCGCGGGCATCTGCTTATTTACATGACAACACCAAATTTCATTACTCATGCTCTGGCATCTGATACGCCTTTGCCAGAGAGCACTTGCTGTTTTAATTAAGACATTGATTGCTTAATTAAATTTATTTGCAACCGCCGTTTTATGGTGACATCGCTTAGCGATTTGATGTGTGATTCTTGGTACGAGTTGTGCTCAAATACGATTCAGTTTAGTGCAAAAATTTAATGAATAGCTAAAAGAAATATCTGTAAAAGTCAGTGGAGAAGAAATCTATTATAAGGCTTTAAAAATCAATCATTGAGCATTGTTTATAGTTTTATATGATTTATACCACTTTCGACGAGACAAAAGATTATCTATTTAGTTTTTCATTTCATTTTAACACTATCCAGTATAATAACGTAACTTCTGGCCTCTATGTTTATTTACATTTAACAAGTAACCATTTTACCATAATTAAATACAATAAACGTTTCTAGAACTAGAAGCGTAAATTAAATAAATAAATTTATGACTTGACAGCTGCTTTACAACTTCTGTTCTTTCTCTTTGCTTTCATACAAAATGCTCTTAAGTCAAGTCAAGCTGAAATACACCTTAAAACATTCAAATAGAATTTACCTAGCATTTTTCTATATTTCTATATTTTATGTGATCTTTTTTTTTATTATTTACTAACATTAACCAAGGGAATCAGCACGAGCTTTTCAATATCCGGCATTTAAATTTTATTACACTGCATATTTGATGCCACCTTTTTCTGCAACCTGTGCTGCACGTCCACGTTGCAAAGTCACACACACACATACGTATACTATCTACACTTTCTCCTTGTCTGCCTTGGTATTTCCCGCTTTTACATACACTTAGCGCATATCGCTGCCATTCTCGGCATAATCTCCATAAAAATACATATAAACAAAATGTAAAATTCATAAAAAAAATGCGAGTACGAGCATTTTTAGCCTTGCAGCTACCAGAGTTCTACTTTAGTTTACCGCATCGCACCACATATCGTTTTATCCTCAGTCTCTATCTCTTTTCCTCTCCCTCTCTATCTTTTTCTGCTTGTGCCCTGTCTGCGGTCACCTCATACTCATGCAATGTTTATTCGTCTAAGCGTCGCTTGTTGTTTGTTTACACTATTTTGGTTTATGTTTCTCCCTTTTGTGCGGGTGTCAATTTTATTTACTTTTTTAGTGCTCTAAGTTGACTTTTATGCCCAGTTCTGTTTTCTATTCGCTGTTCACAGTTCATTTTTGTCAGACGATCTTTTTACTAAAAATTGGATTTTTCTATACGATTTTATACCCTGTGGCTATTAATAATGGGCAAAAAAGGGTATAATGAATTTGTGCAAATGCGAGTAACAGGCATTAGGAGGTATCTAAAGTATATATATGTTCTGGATCGGTATCAATAGCCCAGGTGATTGACACCTGCCCGCCTGTCTGTCTGTCTGTCTGTCCGTCTTTCCGTCTGTCTGTCCGTCCGTCTGTCCGTCCGTCTATCCGTCCGTCCGTCCATCCGTCCGTCCGTCCGTCCATCCGTCCGTCCGTCCGTCCATCCGTCCGTCCGTCCGTCCATCCGTCCGTCCGTCCGTCCATCCGTCTGTCCGTCCATCCGTCCGTCCGTCCATCCGTCCGTCCGTCCGTCCATCCGTCCGTCCGTCCGTCCATCCGTCCGTCCGTCCGTACATCCGTCCGTCCGTCCGTCCATCCGTCCGTCCGTCCGTCCATCCGTCCGTCCGTCCGTCCATCCGTCCGTCCGTCCGTCCGTCCGTCCGTCCATCCGTCCGTCCATCCGTCCTTCCATCCGTCCGTCCATCCGTCCGTCCGTCCATCCGTCCGTCCGTCCATCCGTCCATCCGTCCGTCCGTCCATCCGTCCGTCCATCCGTCCCATCCGTCCGTCCGTCCATCCGTCCGTCCGTCCGTCCGTCTGTATGAACACGTCGATTTCAGCTCCTATGAGAGCTAGAGACATCAAATTTGGATTGTAGGTTCCTGAATACCAAGTCGCGATCGGATAATAATCTCGGAAGTTATTCAAAACTCAATATTACTCAGTGTCGGACCAAAGGAAGAAGAAGACCATATTGACGTTACAACGCGTTATGGGAACTATTAGTGTTACTCTTATTTCCATTTTGAAGAATAAGTAAAGGGTCTCTCATAGTCGACTTCGACTGTAGCCTTTCCGACTGGTTTTTCTTATGTGTTAGTAACTCGCACCCAATAAATTCGAAATTATAATGGGCATAATAAGACAGCTTTGATTGTATAACAGTTATTGATTCTTGATCAGCATGTGCTGTCTAGGCGATCCACCAGGAAGATATACATATATTACAGGGTAACTCAACAAGTCACTGTTTGCTACATTATACGTATTTCCTAGCAATCAAGTTAATGAAGAATTGTCAATATTTAAAAATAGAGATACAATTTGATTACTTAAGACTCTTATACAGAGTATCCAACTGTTAAACAACTCTAACTTTAACAATCTAATATATTTGCTAATCTAGATTTATAGCTCAAACGTAAATCTATGCAGTTATATTATCCCCATAAGAAAGTTATTGGCAAAGTAAGATGAAAATATGAAATAAAACTTGACTTGATTAACATAAATTGAAACATAATAAAAATATAGTTAGTTAGAAACATGAAAATTGGTTTCTTATAGTAGATTTTTATTATTGAGCTATGCTCAATAGTTAACTTAAATCTAAAGCAATCTTTTATTTCATTACATAAGTCCAAACGAATCTACAGATTAAGTTTAGTATATTTCATAGGTAGCATTCCAATTTCCATTTACTAAGCACTAGTAAATGTGAATCAAATTATAAACATTAGTTGCCTGTATAGAAAATGGATAAAGTTAAACATCTGTAAGCAAACTTATGCTTCTAATACTTATTGCAATATTAATCAAAGCTTTTGTATATAATGAACTCAAGCGCAAATGCAAATGTGTATCGAAGTCGGCAAATGGATATGAAAATAAACAAAATTCAGCTAAAGACCTTATATACTCGTAAGTGCACACACACACACACACACACAGAGAGAATCACGAGTATCGACACTCATTCGCATAATGTAAACATAAATAGGGCCATAAAATATGAAGAGCCTGTGGCAAGCAGCAACAGTCGCCAATTGGCAGCGATACTTATCAGACGATTTGAGTAACTCCCAGTGCCCAGTGCATACATTGAGAAAAGATGGATATTACATATGCGGTGGAGAATGCCCACGATGAGAACATATTGACGCACGAGTTGCCGCTGGACAAGGAGGTGAGTAGTCGTAATGATCAAACATTTGGCAACGCTGCACAAAAAAGTAATGATAGCTTTGGTATTTTCAGTTATATTTGTCGTTTATGTTATCGCTGCTGACTTTGGAACCGCTTCCCGAGGATAGTTTCAATTGTAATGAGGATATGGTACGCATGCGACAGCAGTTATTGATCTATAAGGCCGAGGTGGATGCTCTGGATCGCAAAGACGATGATTACTATGAGAAGAAGGAGCAGCTAATCTATAAGATATTCTGCGAATTTCGTGGCATACCCAACAAACTCGACTTACAAGAGAGTGCTGAAGAATATGAATAGCTTCGAAATAGTTAAAGCAATTTAAATAAAGTGCCTTACACACAATTAAAGCTAAGCATTTAAATTTGTGTTACAGTTTGTCTCAGCTACTAAAAATGGAATATGTATACCTTGTCGGTATATTAATTTAAACTATGCAATGCCACAAAGAACTCAAACCCGTCAGACCATTTGAATGCGAATGCCGTATAAGTTGTTAAACCAATCTAACACTGACAAGCCCACAAAGTGACTTAACATGTCTGAAATTGGTTGGATTATTGTCTCGACAGGCAATGACAATACACGTATAAGATATTTGTCTGTAAGGTTAAAGCCCCACCCAAGAGTTGCGTGTCCATGTGGATTTGGATTTTGGTGGCACAATATGCACGACTTGAGCATAGACATCATTAGACAACAAACAAAAAGTGCCCAAGAATGTTTTGGCAAATTGGCCAAGAGGCTGGTTAGAATGCGGCACAGCATGGCGCATTCTAACTGAGAACCGACTTAAGGAATTTGTTTAATTAAGCATAGTTACCTAACATGTTGACATGTTCCACTCACATACCGCTCCCCATTGACTCTTCTTCTCTGCTCTATTCAAATGAATGGCGTAATCGAATTTAATAGTCGAACATTGCAAACGCTGCTTTAAACTAAGAACTTGACATGTCGAAATGTTGGCTAAATTAATTTGCGCTGAAAATGAGGCTAGTCGACGTTTCTGTGGATTCTCTCAGCTATCACGCACACATGCACGCACACGCCCCCTGGCGTTGGGTAGACCATGTAATTAAGCATCGTCTACGGTACCCAATGTGCCGTTTCTTGGTTAGCGGTTTTTAGGTGCGTGCTGTGTCGACCCATTCACTGAAGTATTAATAACGCCAAAGTGTTGCGAACCAAAATTTATTAAGATGCCTTCACTGGCAGCCGCTGCCTGCCACTCAGTGGCGCCACTCACATTCGACGCCTCAGCTGTTGCCAGTTCACATTTTTGTTTTCTTGGACCTCTTCTTCTTTAATTTTTGTTTTTCATTTCCTTCGTTTTTTGGCGCTTGTTACGCAATTCGAGGGTCCCTTTGTGTCTTGTGTCTATAATTTGGGTAATTTATTAGCGAACATGGCGTATACGCAACGTTTAAAGCGCTGCTCAAAATTTTAGAGGTCATTAGGCAGGCAACTTTAGTGGATAAGCATAGTAAATTGTACAGCAATTTTGTATTTGGCTTAGAAACATTGCCAAATGTTCGTCTATCAATATTAAAATTTAATCAATTTCAAAAGCGCTTTTAAACTATTCGTATAAGTATCTTAAACTAATATCCACAATTATTTTGTCTTTAATATTTAATCTGTTTTAATACCTGCAAATCAATTTATCATTCAGTGTAATACAATGTGTATGATAAATCTATGAGAAGGGTATTATAAGAATTTGTAGGAAATACAATAGAAATTAAAGTGGTTTATTTATGAAATATTTCAATGATTTTATATATACATAAATGTATTAGTTTTAAGCGAGCTTTTACTATGTTCAATGATTTGATTTTATTAGAATATCCTATAGCGCACAGTTTAAAACTTACTTTAAATATAAATTGCGTTGCTGTATAAATAAATGGCTTTCCGCCAACTACGAGTATTCATAGAAAACGAGCTCATTGTTGCTTTAGTCACGCATTAAAATAATAATTTAATACATTCTTTTGGGTGCAATATTTTCAAATGCTGTGGCCCGCATGCTTATCCCAACTGGCAGCCAAAAAAAACTTTGCACCCATAAGTCAAGCACAAAAGCTATCTTTTAGATAACTGCGACTCTGCAATAGATGAACTGACATTGCCATAAAACAGTTCAATCCGCAAAAAGGCAGTCAGTTCAGTTTCGAGAAGAATGTGAGCTCTGTGCCATGTGAATGCTGAATAAGTACTAAGATATTTCTCTATGAAATAACAAATGATGACTATGTTCTTTCTATTTTAGATTCTCTGAGTGTAACCTAGCGTAAGAACTGTATCGTAAATACTATAGTATATATATATATATATATATATATATATATATTATATAGATTTGCAATATTATATATTCATAGTTTGGGTGCACAATTCACCAACTTTATTGTAAGTGCATGAGCATGTAGTCCTTTTATGTTTATATCTATATATCTATACTTATATATATCTCCATTTTCCCAGACGTGCGTTGATAGCGAGTGGGAATAAAGAAAAAAAGCGAGAACAACGCAGTTGGTGTGAATTTATGGTTGTGGGAGTAAGGTCATAGTTCAACATATGTCTGCATGGCTTCGCCCAACAAATCATCATTAAATTGGGCACAACGACGGCGACAACGACAACGTTGTAGACTATGGACTGCATGTTGGTAAGCAATAAATAATAATTTAATTATTTTATTACTTAAAAATGCACAACAAATGCGTTTAAAGCACGCGCTGACAATTAACGTGCAAATTACGGCTTCAAGTCGGCAATATAATTGCGTTAATAAAAACCAAATGAAAAGTGGCCAAAAGTAAGCTGGAAAAGCGAATCAGGTCCAGAGAACTCATTGAGGCAACAAAGCAGCCGCTGGCTAAGTGTAAGTAACTGAGCTAAAAGAGAAGGGGGCAAAAACTATAACAACTGCCATAGACAGCGCACAGGGGGGGTGGAGAATGGGGACGGGGGCAATAGGGCAAATGGTTTTCATTTCAGCTTTTGGCTTTTGCGTTTGAAATGTCACAACAGTGCGACAAAAAGGCGGTGCCGCAATTACCCAGCCATGGCACACGGAACGGCATGTGCACATATATTTCTTGCACTCACTGTAAGAGTCACAGTCACAGTGGGCCATGATGCTTATTATGGCTGTAGAAACCCTTTTAGCTTGGGCTCCATTTCAACACGCCATCAGAATCTATGTGCTTGTGTGTATAATCATAATTGTAGTGGCGGCCAACAACAACAACAACAACAGCAACAACGACATCAACAACGACAACAACAATTACAAACAGCACACATGCACACACACACCACAACAAAAGCTTTGCATGTGTTGCCGCCGAGCCTGTTTAAAAATGTCAACTGTAAATTCTTTGCTCTTCTCTTCTCTTCTTTTTTTTGTTTGTTGCTTTTGCACTAGTTGTTGGTTTTGTAAAGCAAAGTTCATGTAACCCTTACGGCTAATACAAATACATACTTATAGGAACAACAATGCTAAGCACTGGCATTTCATTTATTGTAGATGTGCCCTAGAATTTCTTGCACACCCGACAAAAATGATTGGTATACAAAGTTCTCGTTGAACTAAGCGATTCTTTAAATAGTTGACTAAGTCATAAACTTCTTGCTAAAGTAAGCTGATGCGCAAAGTTTAGTTTGAAAATACTTGAGGATAAAAGAAAAACATAATGTAGTCAAAATATTCGTAAGTTCGCAAATTGGTTTCTCTTTTAGAGCTGTTCTTTTTCTGTTTAGTGAGTTTGGAAATATATTTCAGTCGTAAATTAATTCAAATGAGAAAATAAGAAATTTTAATATTATTCCAGAAAAATATAACTACAACTTTTATACATTATCATATAATTCAAAAAATTATGTATGATAAAACATCTCTGAGATTTCTACTAACATTTTCCCCCGTGGCTGCATCTGCAAAACTATGGCAGCTCAAGGGTTGAGGGCAGAACTAAAATAAAATAAAGAAAAGAAGAAAAAGAAATTGTTTTTATTTGAAATAATTTCATTGAGGAGCGTGCACAACGAAGACCAGAAAGAAAGGCTTACCGAAAGAGAAATAAAAGAAATGCTAAAAGTTTTCTCATGTCGGTAGGGAAACGGAAACGGAAGTAGCATTGGACGACATGTGCGGACATGTAGTCATAATTTCAACACTCATAAATATGTAGATTTACACTCTGTGCACTTTGTTGGGTTTGTTTCCTCTCCAACTCCAACTCCGACTCCTTCTACTCCTATTCCTGATGTTGCTGTTATGCCAACAGCAATCACATTCTACTGTATGTATATGTAATTATGCTTTGTAAACATGCCTTGACACAATTCATTTGATAGCATAACAAAAATAAGTATAACGAAAATTTTTAATTAAAAAATTGGCCTTGCAGCGGCAGCGTCGAATGAAAATAAATATAATTACAATATTTGAAATAACAACAAACAAGGCAAGGCAACAAAAATATCAACAATACCGACAAATTATACAAAAACTTTACTGTTCACACAGACATTACAATAATACAAAGTACAAGAGTGCCAGTCACAACAACAACAACAACAACAACAGCAACAACTACAATACAACAATGAGGCAGCCATTAAGCAACTCTCAAACAGCACAAAAGCCTTGATGCCCTAAAATGAAAAGGAAAGAAATTCATGAAGACGACATAAAACTTGCAGAAACCAAAAACCGCGCTGCCGAAAACGTAAACAATGCCACAAAAGCAACACGTGCCCCCATCTAATGGTCTCCGTCATCTACCATCTGTCCGCCCCCTACACCTGCCACGCCCTCACCCATACGACTGCTAAATGCTCACGTAGTCGCCTTAATGAGCCACAGGTTTTATACTTCAATGCCAGGCCAGGCCAGGCCAGGTAGCAACGGCGGCGACAATACATGACAGGGCCAAATGCCTGGCGACAGTCAAAATACCAACAAAGATCAACAAAAGCAACAAAAAGCAGTCCAAAGAGAAAATGAAATAAAATAGCTTAATTTATTAAACACGAAAAGAAGGGACACAAAAACAGCCTTTTTGTCGTGCGTTTAATTAAAAATGCCAAAACACCAAAGCACAAGGGGAAAAAAAAGCAACAAAAAAAAAAAAAAAGAATTTCTCAAAACGAACACCTCCAGAGTGAGTCTGTGACATTGGACACCTGCCGTGCAGCCTGGTCACACAGTTTCTCAATTCTTCGGGCGTGAAAGGCAATGAAATTTTCAAACAAATTCCACATGTCAAAGTAGAACTCCCACGAACTCGACCGCCTGTCGCTTTTTACGCCTGTCAGACACAAAATAGTCCGTCCCTTCATGTTAATAGTTTTTGCAAAACCCCCAAGGCCCTGGACCCAATGTCTGCCCCTGTGACAATGTTTTAATTTGAGCAAATTGTGAGTATCTAATTGCGAGTAAACAAACACATCCCACGAACAAGATACTACTAATAGAAAGAACTGAACTAAAACATAGTGAAAGCAACTGTCAGTTGACGAGGAAAGACCTGAAACTTTCTCTTTAGGTGAAGCAACTGTCAGTTAACTAGAAAATAGCTTGTACTTTCTCGACAGGTAAAGCAACTGTCAGTGGACTAGGAGGAAGCTTGATTTCTCTATCGTTTTAGCAGTTAGCACTTATTAATTTCATAAATTTCAATGACCATTACATCTGATGTTAGTTAGTTTAATCAATCAAAGAAAATGTATCTCTGTATATTCTGAATAATTCAATAATAAAATTAAAAGCAATATTTATCATTTATTATATCACTAAAAACTAAATCGTATATTTGCTTATATTTAAGAATTATTTTAGTAAAGTTATTGTGCATTTGAGAGCTAAACACATAGTAGTAAAGACAAATACTTTCAAAGCAGTACACAACTTTAATTTCCTAATACGAATAGCTATTAAAATACTGTTGTGTATTTGCCTAAATAGTTTAAATAAAGATCAAAAGAGGACTTTCAATTAAACACACTTTTCTACTATATTATGATTTAAATAATTGAAAATCATTTAAAATAAACAAAAACAACTTTTTTAATTAAAATAGTTAATTTAAAATATACTTAGTATAACATATGTATACAATTTTAAATTGAACTGTTTTTGACACATATTAACCGCAGAAAAAACATCTTCTTAAACAGTTTAACACAAATTCAATTCACGTTGCAAATCGTACTCCAATTTACATCCCACACAGTTATAAAGCCCCAAACAATTTAACCCCGAGCAGCAATCAATGCAAAGCATTTGTCGAGGCATACCAAAACCGGGAAATATATCAAAGAGATACCAACATGAAATGAAGCAAAAGCTACAATTATGATGCGGCATTCAATCAAAAGAGCCCCTGGGTATACCGCAATACACAAACACACGCAAATCCATAGAAAGAGAAACATTTTTAGCCAATATTTGGCATCAAAAGAACTTGCTGACAGTCAAATTGGTCATAGAAACCCAGACACACACACACACACACACACATGGTTGATGTGGGGCAAACTCCTAAGGCTAAAATCAAGATATATGTATATGGGGCAAGCAGGAAACGTTATAAAAGCCATTAATACTTTGCCACATATCTTACATGTATAAACTGACCACGAAATCAAAGTGTGAATACTGCTCAACGGTTTTCTCACATGATATTCAGTTCGATTGCAGAAAGGGAAGAGGAGATTAAGGCGAGGTCGACTGGCCAGTCTCAAACAAATTTAGTCAATGGTCAGGCATTTTATTGTTTGGTCGAAGCGTTCGACAATAAAACACCCCGAAAAAAAAGGCAGCAAATCTTTCATTATTCATTATAAGCGCTTCACAGACCGCAATAACTTTTAGCCAAGACCCAGAAAAGGAAACTCAAGTCATTTATCTTTTAGCCTCTTCTCGCGCTCGATAGTCGGTAAGTCAGTGGTGTACCACGACCATTCGGACTTTCATCAATCTTTCAATAATGCTGTACCAATTGCTGTTTTGGCATGGGATCCCAAGTCAGGTAAGTGAGCAGCACAGTTCAGTGTCATGTAAATTTGTTTGCGCAGTTGCACGTAGCCAATAAAACGTCTCAAAATGTGGCCTCACTTAAGCGGCAATTGAACCACTATATACCAACTCACACACACACACTCATACACACACTCATACACTCCGGGCAGGTCATCGGAATAGAAAGACAGTCGAAAATAAATAAATCATGCGGACAACCGAGTCCTTGAACTGTTTACGCGTCCCACGCTTCAACGAACTTAACAGACTTTTATTTATTTTTATCATTTTTCTGCCATTGACGTGGCTTTCACATACATACGTATTATCTATATATTTATATATATAGATATAGATATACTTTCTTCCGTTTCAGTTTTCTGATAGCTAATAAATTCGTGCGGCATTCGTATATCCCTTTTATTTATGTTTGTGTTTAGCGCTTTTATTGATTATGTTGCGTAAAATATCTAACCAAACTTCTTGCCCCATCCGTTTTTAAAGATATTTCTCATTTTAAGTACTCGACTTGTCAGATATATATCGCATAGCTTGTCGGTTCAGTGCGCTTAATGAAGTTATATCTCGTTTCGGTTTTCGGCTTTCGCTTTCAGCTTGCTTTCATTCTTGGATTTCTCGCTCACTCATCTCACTCTCTCTCTCTCTCTCTCTGTCTCTCTTGGGCAATATATTTTCATTAGCTGAATGCCGTTGCCTGAAAATTGAGTTGTTCGAGTTCCACTTTTGCCCTGACTCAGCGCAAATTATTTTCATTTATTTAATTGGCAAAGCGGCAAATTTATGAAAATTGCCATCGATACATTTTCCAAATGTTTACTTGGAATGCTTCAATGCGTTTCATTTGCGTTAACATATATGCCCAATGAAAGGGAATCCATTATGTATACATTCAGTTTAAATGCGTTAAAAGTATTAAAAGTTAAAAAAAAACAGAGTATGATACCCGAAAGGCATCTGTAGTATTTAAGTAATCGCTTGAATAATTTGTAGTATATGTATAAATTTAGTTATCCAATCATTGTAAATTACAATTAAGTTCATTGTAAGTATAACAATATTAGAAACATCTTTAAGATCCATTTAAATAATTTATTTGGCAGCAAATAGACTGTAACCATATAGATTAATTAATTATTTAACATTAACATTCATTAACACATGGTCTATACTAATTGAAATACCTTAGCAAACTTCCAATCAACAATTTTTAAATTTTAAATGTATATACATCTTTAAATTTAGTTATTCAATAATTTAATATAACAATAAATTCAATTATTAATATTAATTATTTTAAGATTCATATTCTTTAATATCCGTAACTACTTATATTTACTTTCGCTTCCATTTGTCTATAAATTTCTGAAAGAACTCTCGCAAATGCTCCACTAACTTTTCCAACAGATATGCCCAACCAAAGCTGAAGCCCTTGTCATTTTGATCATCTGACTGGTTTCCAGAACATAAGTGTCTCGATGAGTTGCCACACTGAGTCACTCCGCTGATATCAGAGAACCAGATGCGTATAGAACTAATGCCACACGATCCAATTGGAAATTGTCCACTCGTTGTACGTTCCAAAGCAATAAGGTTCTCGACATATTCTAAAAAATTGACTGCTGAACAATTCATGGCGACAGACGGTTATGGAATGCAGTTGTTTGATCAACTGACTGTCGCTTTAAATAGCCAACGAATCAGTTGGAGGACTGTCTGGTAATAGATTGTGGCATGAGTAACGCGGAGCAGGCAGCACATGTGGGAAGTATAAGAAAAAACATTTGTTCAGTAACAATTGAAAGCGACTAAAAAATACGAATGAGTTTACTCATTTGTTTTGTGCTTTCCCTGCTGTCTGATGTAATGCTCATCGTCGACTCGTTTGTCAAGCGTGGTGTGGACATGCGATAAAGGACACTCCTGCGGCGACAGGTTCTCGGCACGTAGCCAGTCAAGCAGCAGTTTTTCAGCCAAAGGCCAAATACGTCTGACACCGCATCTTGGCCTGACTTCACGACTTCATGACAGTCAACGGAATTCTCACTCGACGTGGCATTCCACGCTGCTGCATTCAACTAACTGGCAGCTGGCCAGGCCAGCAGCAAGCCGCAAGCCTTTTATAAGCCAATTGTAGTCGCCAGTCATTTGTACAAAAGCGCACTTATTCAAAGCAAAGCAAAAACGAGCCGGCGTCTTACAACTTGACAAATTGCCATCTGCTCAGGATAACATTTTGTATAAGTCAAGCGACATTCACCTGCTCTTTTGTAGTCAAAGACAACACAACAAATTTTAAGCTAATAGAACCGTTTGTACAACCTTTAATGAACTCTAGGGTAACCACTGTAGTGACGGCTGAAATACGAAATGCCTTAAGGCATTTATTTCGTATGCATTTCACACACACACACATACTAACAGATTGACAGCTCTGTGTAGGCAAAATTTATTTATAATTAAAATGGAAATTTGGTACCTTTGTGTAGCCCCCACAATTGTCAATCAGTTGCAGAGACATGGCTCTGATTTAAACTGAACTGACATTTCAAAGTTGATTATTGAATAAAAATAGAAATTAACTTTGATATTATCATAGTTAAGTCTGTTCTATGTGGTTTGATTAATTAATATGCAAGCAATTATTTGAAATATCATTTCTAACCGCAAATGGATATTATGTGGTTGTCAATGAAATGCAATTAACCAAATATAAAGTTTTGGACATAACAAGACTGTGGTCAGAACATGTAACAATTATATTAACATAGTTGAGGCATTCAGCAAGAAATTTCAATCATTTGATTATTAAATCGGACTCCTAAGTATTATTAAAGTTCGTGAGAAATCGATACTCATAGATCGTAAAAAGCAATTGGTTATCACAGAATACATCAATCATCTAAAAAACAATGATGGAAAAATTGTGACAGTTTGCTGGTTCATTTCTTTTATTGTCACATCTGTTTAACTTTTAAAAACTTACCAAACTCTTTGTCGCAAAATACTTAATGAAAACGAAGCCAAAAAGCGTAACAATAATGAAGTCATTTCCTTATTCATTAGGTTCTTCATAATTTTAAATCTAGTGTTCTTAGTAAGTTAAGTAAGTGCACAAATCAAAGAAGCTCTGGAATAAAATTCAAAACTTTAATGGCCATTAAAGGAAACATTTAAATTATTTTAATAAAAATTTAACATAGCGCTAGTTTCTATTTTAAACAAAATCTGGTTTTTATTTTTTTAAATTTTGTGTGATATTTTTTTTTATTTTGATAAACCAAAATATGTTTGGTAAATATATCGCGGATTGTGATAAGAATGTGCGTCATACCGAATCTCTATCGGCGATTCGTGTCAGCAACAAGGATAAGAAGAACATCATTGCCATGGGTCGCTGGGTCAGCACCTACAGTTTAGAGCATGGAATTTTGAAACGACGGATTTCACCGCGCTATGGAAAACCCGTCGATACAGATAAGGCGATAAAACTGATTGAACCGCTGCTGCGTGAAATAAGTGGAAAGCAAGAGCTTAATCGGCTGATATTACTTGTGACACCCACTATTAAACCGACCTTTCAGAGAAAAATGCACTGCTTTGATTCCAAGACGATGAAGCATCTCGGAAGCACCTGTATAACCACTAAAGAGTTGCAACTAATGCAGCAATTCGAGATGTTGCTCAAGTATGAAATTGTGTACACCGAGGACACATTTTCAGTTAGGTTGCTGTCCTGTAATAGTTCCATTGTTTCACAAATTCTTCAAAGCAATAAGGATGCGCTGATACCACAGATTCATTTTGAACCGGAGTCTGCAATCAAATCACTTCGTGTTCCCAAAATTCCAGTACGAATGAAACAGACTTTAAAGACCAAAGATGATAAAAACAAGTCAATATGGAGGGTTTAACTAAATTCTTTGCTACCGAACTATCTGATTTCTATTTGACGATTTAATAAATTTTTTACTAAGGGAGAAGAAGACATTCTATTTGAGTTGCTTGCTATGACAGAATTGCATTTTGTATTGATGATTGTCATTGAAATGCGATAGCTGCTTGCTACAAACAAATTGTCGCATGACATAAGCTTATTGCTTTAAAGTGCAATAACAATACTCTTATCAAAAGCACAGCAATCACATTGACGTTACTGTTTATTGCTAAATGAAAATATCTTCAGGTACTACATTCATTGTTTGTCAATAGACAAAAAGCAATTCTAACAGTTGAATAAACAATCGATATACGTTCGTTTGTCAAGTTGAGCCTATGCTTTGTGGCCATTAAAGGAGAGGAAACGTGCGATACTCAAGATGAAGTGTTATGGGGTACCTGCCAGTATCCATTAACCAAGTCAACGGCTTCGACTCATCACTCAATTAATCCCGTGTGCTTTAACAGTCCTCATTCTCTGTGGTGGCATTGAAGCAGCATTGCCTCTACCATTGGCCAAATGCTGCAAGGGAATCGTTGCAGAGTAAGCCTCGTCAGCTGTCATCATTTTTCGCAGCTTAACTAATCGTACACGAAACGGGAATAGGCAACAACGAACTGGGAACAGCGAACTGGGAATAGGGAACCAGAATACCGCAGCGCTTATGTTCTCAGTCAAAGGATCGGGATCAGCGAGGTCATACCAGGCGCAACCTCGTTGCTGCCAATTGTTTTATTCTTGCCGCACAAATTCCAATAGCTTCAGTGAAGAACCAATGCTTTCCTAAACATACCCTGTAAGAAAAGTACATCTAACTGCAACTTTTTATTTAATAGTTTATATTTATTCTCCATTTATATAATTTATGTATGGAAATTTTGTAGGACAACTAGTACCAGTCAATATTTATAGTAGTCGCAATTTTCCTAGTATTTAGTTTATATTAATATTATTAAAGAAAATGATTAACAGTTTAGAAAACATATATGTTATTTGTCTATCTCTAGGCATTCATTATACCCTTATTATAATTTATATGTCTACAGGGTATAACAAACATTCTACGTTTCATGCCACGTTTTACGTGCTCTCTCACATTTTTGGCATTTTATATTGTATTCGATTTTTCTAGGCCAAAATTGCCAGTGTGTGTGTGTGTGTGTGTGTGTGTGTGTGTTTGAGTGAGTATCATGCACACTTTTCCAACCCGTTGGTTTTGTTCTTTGGCAGCTTTGGCTCTGGCCGTGCCGTATTGGCCATCGAATACTGCAATTTACACAAACGCCTCGCACTGCATCATACACTTTGTGGTTGGCCAACGGGTCAACTGTTTTAAAGTTTGTGCTTTGCTTTAGATTGCATTTCGAACCTCATGTTGCTGCTGGTCATTGTGTTTATAGTCGAATATAAACACATATTCGGCGGTTGTCCACTGCGACGACTACCTCAGTGATTTTGGTCAATATGTGTGTGTGGCACAGCAGGTGTATTGGTATTGAATTACGAGTATGCGGGCCACCTTTTATGACACACAGATAATTGAAGCGTTTCAGTTTAATATTTAGCCAATCTATGCGAAAATTTCAAACAGAATCTCCAAGTTTTATGAATAATAAATTTGTGGGATTTAAAAATAGGTTATAAACATTTTTCTACTGTCTTTCGCTTACTTTTAAACTTACGTAATGCTAGGAATTTTGATAAAGGAATCGATGGATATGTAAACGTTATACTCTGAAAATGATATAATATTAAATCAAGTTCTAACTTCTTAATCAGAAATTCTCTTACTTAATTATATTTAAAATAGTTATTAAATACTTCAAGAGATACGTCTACTAAAGTTACGGTATATTTGTTAAGTATCTGCCACAACGAGCTTTACTTAAGTTTCATAGTTTTCTCGCATTATTATTCATCGCCTTTAGGAACTTTGGAATTCTCTCACATACGCACACCGACTTCTTATGAAACTTCCACTTTCTAGTCTTAACATGCCAGTTGGTTCTCTAGCTATTATAACTTTCACTTTGAGCTTGAGTTAGTTGAAAACTATTCTGAACAGTGTTGCCTGCCTTTGTCTATTTATGATCTGCACCTTCCGTATTTTCCAGTTGGATATAACGATGCAAAGCAGTTTCCGTATAGTAGCATTATGAACGCGCCTCATGGCCTTATGGAAATAAGGAATTAGAAAATAAGAGCTGCAGATTGAGCTGCTCATCATGCATCAGTTGGATAACAATGCCAGCCCGTTGCAGGTCCATGACCACAGAATTTGGCCAAGTGTTCCTATGGCCTCGAGCTCGTTCTCTGGCATCTGCATAATACTCATTTTCAATGACAATCGTAATACACATGCCGTGTCATTATATCGTACATACATCGCTCGCTATATTGTCCATTAATGAACTTAGCCACTTTTGCGCGTATGCATCCTTTGAATTTGAGCTTAACATTTTCCAAACCCAATAAACTGCAATGGAACTGTATTCGTAGAATCGCAAATTTGGGTTACTGCTTATGTGGACATGTCTGTTGGCCATTGTTAATTTGCATTTAATTATGCCTAGCATGAGTTTGCAGTTTGTAGCTGACATTGCTGTCTGATTAGGCTTATTGTCTGTTTCATTTCTATTTTATCAGGCATTGAAATTTCCACTGATATGTGAAATTCCAAATATACCCCATTGAAATGTCATCAAGGATAGCACTACGAAATTTTTATAATTACGTATTGACATCATTAATGTGGATGCAATACAAAAGTGTCCATCACATAAATATGTAAACATTTGTTTATTAAATAGTTAAAGAGTTTATTAAAAGTTTTATATCAATAATATTTTAATAATCTAAACAAACTTCCTTATTACAATTACTGCAATTGCTATATATATTATAAAATTAAATAGAAATGTCGCTCTAAATATTATATACAAAAGATAATTTGTTAATGCTATTATGTACAGAAATTTGTATTCAGTTTAAATGCGCAGCGAGACGTACAACAAAATAAAAGCATTTTATAGCAGATCATAAAGTATAATTAAAACAAATGTTGCCTACTATTCGGGGCATATAATAATAATTGCGACAATTTCCTCATATTATGATGCCGCTTACTGGTACTGGTACAATTGTTTGTCAAATTAACAAAAATATAGGACAACTCAATTTAGAACACACATATACAGAATCATTTCGGAGCACTCGAAACTTTGGCAGTCGTTGAAAACAATACAAAGCAACAGCAGCCACTTGAACTATGGCAAATGTTATAAATTGACTCTTCAAATATGCTTAATTTCAATCAACGGGCATAGAAACAATGGGGAATATTTTTTTATTTATGATAAAATAAACAAGCAGTCACTATACAAACAAATAGCTAATAGAAGTGCACATAACTGAACCGAACAGAAAAAACGAAAGTTATTGAATAGCATTGCACAATGAGTGCAAATAAAACAAGAGTGTTGTATAGAAATGTGATCGGGCAGAAGATACGTTGTAACCAAATATCGAGTACTATTTGAAAGGGTTATTCTGTAAGAATTGTGCTTTTTTGAATAGAGTTTTTTATTTTTAATATTTCTAATATTTTTTCAATGTTAAAGTTGATTTTGTTCGCCTGTTATTTACATTGGCTCAACTAAACAACATTTTCTATGAATTCAGAGTACAACAATGAAATAGCGAGTGTTTGAAATTGATATGATGCGCGTTTGGTTTACAAAGGCAACAGAATGAATTCCGATTTTAAGACTGAAAAACTAATAATTGAATTGATTCAATAGGATTATATTTATAACTAAGTGCATTATTCTGCAACGTAAGCGAGAGTATACAAAAACTTTATTAAATTAAAAACTAGCTGAATATATAGTGATACAAAAATCACTCTAAAATTCACATACTTGTAGCTCTTTTTTAAACGCTAGAACAAATGTCTGCACAAGCAAGAAGAAGATTAAGAAATTGCGCCTAAAAGTTTATAAGTGAAAATTAAAAGCAAATGAAATTATTCGCCGACTGTCGTTTTGTCTCTTGGCGAAGTTGTGGCATAAAATTTTAGATTATGCCGTTGTTCGTTGTTACTCTTCGTTGTTTTTGCTGGTGGTTTGTGGTCTCTTTGGTTTTTGTGGCTGTCTCCGCTGTTTTTTTTCGTATAATTCACTCCGTCGCCGGGGCGTATACGTAATTTTTCACACTTTTGCAAGGCGACTGCGACTGCGACTGGCGCTGTAGCTGCTGCCTTATAATTTATGCACATTTTTTTTTATTTATTTATTTTTACGGAGTATTTTGGCATTTTATTAGGCGTCACAAATCACATTGCAAATGGCAGACGCTGCAGGAATAAGTAAGACAAAAAACAACAGTGAGCGAGAGAGAGAGAGAGAGAGAGAGAGCGAATAACAGCTCTGGACATGGTAAATGGCACCTTTGGGATTTGACTAATAGTTTGCTAATGCGCGTTTTATGCGCTAGAGATTCTGCCTGGTGAGTTAGCCAAATTGAAGCTGGCAGGATACTAACAAAGATATAAACTGCGAGAGAAAAAATGAACAGATGCATGGTATATTTAACGCAATAAAAAAACAACGACTTTTTAAATGTAAAATAAAACTTGAAAATGATAAAATGCTCGTTAGTATATCTACTAGGGTTTCCACTTTCTTTTCTTGCAATTTATTTCAATAGAAAAACGGAAAGTGAAAACCTAAACTCTGGTTAAATGTAAATGCTAAAATACATACACAAAACATTAAAGCAGATACGAAAATAATATTCAATATTCAATTCCTGTTAACTGGCAGAATTGTACGATAGCTGGTGAAATGAAAATCTCAAATGCTTTACCTGCGAAAAGTTCCAACAAAATTTCAAACTAGAAGCGATACAGTGAACGGAACAATTGAACGATTTGTTCAACACACAATTTCACATACAATTGTTTCAGTTTTCTTTTTGGCCTAACGCCAATATACACACACATACAGACACATGCGCTTTGAAGTTTCGACCATCGATGATAAATGAAAAACGCCTACAATGCAACATTGCGACGGACATGAATTTGCTGTGAGGCACGAAAAATCATTGAAATGCCAGCCGCAAAAAAAAAAAGAGAAATTATGAAGTCTAACGTTGCGTATGAGTAACCAAGCGAAGCGTAACTTGAGCTTCATGTTGTTTACTTTATGTAAGTGTATGTGTGTGTGTGCTTAGCTACGTAATGTCCTTGGCTCGCAACTTGTTGCAGTCACTAAATTGCATGAAAGAGTAGGAAAAGGGGAATAGATCAGGAAACACAACGAACTTAAGGTGCTGCAACAAAACTTTTGGTATCTTATGTATACGCAGTGTAATCGGAACCCAATGAGTTGAGGCTGCCAGATGCCGGCGTGCAGAACACAAAATTAAGCAGGGCACGTAACAAAACTTGAACCAAGCCAAAGTCCAAAAACACAATCACACTGACACTGAATCAGGCAACAGACTGCGGCACGTAGACACATATAAACAGTAGATGGATATCTAAGCATGCAGCAAGAGTAGAAGCTAAAACATGTTGCTGAAAATCATTTTTATTTCCCTTTTACCACCACTACGATTTCCCGAGTTCCTTTGCCAGCTTACAGCGCGTGCCAATTTTGTTTGAGGCCAAGAAAATCAGTGAAGCGTTAAGTTTACTCAGTGCCTGAGTCTGTGTTTCGTGTGTTTGTGTGTTGTGTACATATGTGCGCTCGTGTGTATGCTTAAACCACTCATATGAGTTGTCTTTCTGACTGTTGTCGAACTCATTGGGGGCCCAACACCTTTGGGCTGGCAGCTAATGAGGCGCATATTTTCCAAGTGCCGCTCAATTACACTGAGTGCTTGAGCTTGAGCTTGAGCTTGAAGCTTGAATCTTGAGATTCCAAAGAACCGCTTCCATAGAGACATTCTGCCACAGCAGCTACTTGTTATGATGAATGCTTTGTGGCATTTGCTTGCCAACTAACAAAACAACAACAACGGCAACAAATATCACAACTATTTGGCAAACAGTTGCGGCATTCTAGATAATTTACAGCCGCATTCAAGGCCATGGAATTCGGACAAGAAAATATTCTAAAAGTTTTCGCAGTGAAGGTAAGATGAGCGTCTTATGCAAAGAAAGTGCTAACAAATTGATGCTTACAGCTGAGAACAACGTCTGCATAAGAATAGTATGCATTTCAGCAACGCAAAGCAAAGAAAAAAGATTAAATGTTGGTAACTTATAACGTTTTGGAATTTATAATGAATGCTATCAAGTGACTTAGTGCAGTATTATATGTATTATTAATTGCAATTAGTTTAAATGTGCAATACCTGTTAGTTTAGCAGCTTAGAGTAAACAATTTATTATAAAACAGTATATAAGCAACTCTTATAGTAATAATAGTAAACATTGATATAACAGACTGTACAACAGTTAACTCACATTACAAGTGAGTATAACAGTTATCAGTAAAATATATAATTATAACAGACTGTCGTTTATAAGTTTTTATATCAGTAGAAACTGGAAACTCTTGAAACGCAAAAACAAAACAGTTTATATAACAGTTTGTATAACACTATTGATGCTTTGCATCAAGACTGAAAAACATGCAAACAACAAACAGTTGCGACTTAAAGTCACGTCTTTGTTGACTGCCGCAAAGTATGCAACGTTTCACTTACAAAGTGTTCAAGAGAAAAAAAAAGAACGTCTACGGAAAAACAGCTCTTAATTGATTGTCCTGAATGGAACAAAGGCGAAACAACAGTGCAGCACATGGAGCAAGAGTTCTAAAAGGCAAAGGCACATGGCAAAGATTGGCAGAACCCGTCAACAGCAGTCAAAACCCAAGACAGGCCGTAGCTGACAGGCAGTGAACTGGCAACAGGGAAAGAACAACTGCACAAGGCAAGAAAAAAACTGGCACAAACGACAATTAACTGGCACAAGCACAATGCAGTTGCGAATTGCGAATTGCGATGCGAATTGTGCGGTAAATTTGGCGTTCAAAATTTCTAATTAGAAATCGCGTCACGCGCCATGCGGCAATTTGATGGCATATTTTAAGGCGCTCGCACTAATTAAATTCAAGTCCCAGCAATGGGGCAACATTACAAATATACTGCCATATCGTATACTATATATATTTAGCCCAAATAATTATCATAAAGTAGCATTGAAGAAAGAAAATAAAATAAAAATAAAAATACATAAAGAGCAAACAAAGCATTCAGAGCATGAAAGAAATAGAAGCTGCAGTAAATTTATGTCTGGCCCAAAAGTTTTTGGCTTGCAGGCGCACAAAAGTCAAGCAGAAATGAGAACTAGAGAGTGAGGTTAGGTAGATAGCGGGGCTGCCAACTCGTTGCCAGTTGCCGGCACTTAAGTTTCGGCTATCGAAAAACTTTTGGCGTCACTCCTGTCTGCAATATTCTCGTTGACCCAATGCGATCCCCGATAGCCACCACCCACAATCGCATGCATAATCTATGACAACTCAGCCTGCTGTGCCACTAACTATGAAAGTTGCCATAAACAAAGCTCTGCCCGATGACTGCAATATAAAATTATATTCCCAACTTTTTAACTGATTTGCAGTTTATTTATTTGCAGTAATACTTTTGCTTTTGTTTTTGCTCAATGGTATTACGGGTAAATAATAGTTGGTATATTTAAAGAAACTAATAGAGCGCTTAGTTGATAAATAACCATTTAGAAAGTACGAAAATATATTGAAACCAGGGACTGAAAATTATCGTACTAAACTTTAAACATCGGTTAAGTTCCTCTCTACTTGAATCGTAATTATCGAAATCTGCATAAAACTTATATTAATAATTTAAGCAGCATAAATTATGTATTTCACTAAAAGGCATCATTTAACCCGTATTCACGATTTAATAATTATTGTATCACCATTTTAATTTCAAAACTTATAATAGTTTTAATCCCTGCTTAATATCGGCCTATTACTTGTTAAGTGAAATCCATTTTCCAGATTGGAAATTGGTAATCTACTTGTTTCACCCGATTAACTTTTTGAATCGACTTCAAATCGATATACAGCTTACAGAAATCCATCCTCTTGGCTGGGAAATGCCTACTGCCAAGTAATTGCATTTTCCAAATATAGATACACGAATATGTGTACCTATCTCAGCTACCTCGAAAATCCGTTATAAATTCCTCAATGATTTGGATACACGTTTGGAAACGTTTTGCAATTGCAAAAGTTTATTGCCTTTCATTTTATTACAATATTACCAAAAAAAGAAAGTTTTCAAATGCAATGCAATGTGGCAAAATGACTGTGGCAAGGGGGGAAAGGAAGGGGCAGGCTAGTTTAGGGTCGTATCCACAAGGTAAACTTCTTTGTGGCCAGGGCTATGCATATGCATGCATACATATAAATCTAAGCTGGGATTTAGCTAAGTGCAGAAATGCCTGAGAGCTACCAAGGAACCAAAAGTGTGTGATACTGATGAGTGTGTAAGTGCCGTATGAGTGCACATATATGAGTATTTGAGTATATTCCTATATGACTGATGTGTCTGGCCAAATTAAGCCGCAAAATGTTTTCAGCCAGCCATAAAATATCTTCTGTTGGAAAATATAAAAGATAACTTTACATCAGCAAAATTGCGAGAGTTTTAAAACTAATATGAAATTTTCTATAAATAAACTTTGCTTGTACGTATAGGATTTGGGAATACGTATGCAAATCATGCATGTACATTTTATTTAAAAAAAAAAACAAATATTTATCCAAGTAAGTTATTGGCAGAAATTACGAGTATCTTATTGACCATTTAATTTTACATCTGTCCAATAATGCGATCAATCCTCGCATAGTTTTTAGTTTTAGTTTTAGTTTCCAGTTTTTCAAATGGAGACTAAACTATAAAGTATAAATAAAAATAAGTCTTGTGAACAGCTGCAATCTAATTAGACATAATAATAGCCATGTCGCCGTTGATTGGCCAACATGCTGGCAAACAACCGGCTAGACACAACGACATTTGGCTGTAGTCTGCAAAGTTTCACTGATTGAACTTCAATTTGTTGGCTTTGTTGCAATTTAAGAGGTGGGCTAATAACCTGACAACGTGGCCAACGTATAAATGTCAACGGTATTGACAACTTTTTGGCTGCTAATTGAAAATGTCTACAAAGTCAACGCGAGCAATAATAATTTGTCATAGTATTCTTTTGCTTCACCCTTGATTCGATTTGTCAAATGGAAAAATGGAAAAATGATGAGTGAATGTAGAAGTTGACAGTTTGCCATGTCTGGGGGCACTATTGCCGCGATGATTTATGCCACAGTTGCATAAAGTGATGGTGGTATAGGGTTCGCTGGTGTCAACGACATTGTGCGGCGCGTTCAATCACATTTCTAATTACCAAGATCCCCGAGGTAATTAACTTTGCATGCATTACCCAAATTACAACAATGCGCACGAGCGTTTTATCAACTCAATTACGAAACAGCAAACCACCTGCCACATGCCCCTGACTGTGCAACAGAGTAGGAAGATACTTTACAGAGATAAACAACAAATAAGCATTGTTTGTAATTTAGCGAAATTGTTGTTTCGCCCCATTCCAACTAACTTGCTGTGACTCCTACCCTTTGTTTATCAGCTAGTAACAATCACAGGACCAGAAGTTTCTCTCAGTTTGTATATAAGTTTTGGTTGGGTATGTGTGTGTGTGTGAGTGTATGTTATATCGTTGACAGTCAGCTTGTTAATATGTGTGTTGTTTTATATATGTATCTATCTTGCTTCCACATGCTCATTTTATCGCTCTACTCATCTTGCTCAGTGTTGGCAGCTTCATTTGTAAACGTTGCGTATACGTAATATGCAGCGCAACGTGCGCTAGTTTCTTACTCATGTGTGTATGTGTGAATGTAGCTTATTAGAGCTTGTCTTGACACAACAGCAACTACGGCACAATAACAATTTTTTATTTTCATAGTTTTTTTTCCGTGCGACTTTTGGCTTGCTTGCGAATTTTTAATTACCACTTGGAGCCATTTTTATACCCTGTATACATTAAAAATGAAAAGAGGCAGCACTGACACTATGATATATATAAGTATACATATCCTGACTGTCTGTCTGTCTGTCAGTACATCTAATTTATTAACAAGAATCTCTGCTTTAATTACGTATAAACTCAAGGAATTTAACATTTACAGGCCATTTGCTAGTCGAGTACACTTACTATTTCCTGTTGTTATTTATTCTTTGAGTAAGGTCATGTGGACTGTAAACAGTGGTAGTGGCAGCAACAGCAACATCAGCATCAGCAAATGCAGCTTAATTATGCTGTAATGTTGCGGAATATAAGCGAAGATTTACGAGAAGAAACGTGTGCGGGTGTAAGTTAATACCAAGAATAGAAGATTGTAAAGACTATGAGTTAAAAGAAAATAAGTAAGTAAATGCATTTGTTAACTTTCATTTAATTACTTTCATTACATTTCAACATTCTGCATTCCGAAGCAAAACAAAGTGACACTTAGCACTTAAATTAATCTCATAAAATACTAAAGCTACTTTAAAATATACCTGTAACAAGTTAAGCGACTATTTACTCAGTTAATTCATTCAACAGTTTAAAGTCTGTTATATAATATTCTATTCATACTCAACTAATTTACACATTTATTTCTTATCTTTAATCGATTTTTATAACTTTCTTTAATCATCCATTGTAAGCCGAAATCATAATTTGATAATTTATTCCCCTCTTTAAGCCATCCACATTCACATTGCCGTATTACTCATTCGTTCAGTGAAAAGTTTCAGCCAAACTCAATTTTAATTTATTTATAAGCATCAACACATTCCCTTCAGTTTACATACCCAACGACAAACGTCACAAAGTCCAATGAAAAATTGAATGCTTCATGAAGTGACAACAATTCGAACATTTCCCACCCGCATGTGAATGTGCCACGACGACTCTTCCATCCTTGGGGGCAAGGAAAACATTACACATCAAACTACGAGCAAAACAAACAAACAAACAAACAAGCAAACAAATAAACGCAAAAAAACAAGAGAGAAAAAAGTTGCATACAAAAGTGGCGAAAACGGAAATAAATCTAACAAAAAGGCTTTTGTAGCTTACCCTTCCCCCAGCCTCCTTCACAGCGGCGTCGGCCCCAAAAATTATATAAGCGCCATGCTATTTTGTTTGTATTTGGCTTATTTCCACAGCATGTACATATATTTCTGATTGTATACTTATTTAATTTTTTTGCTAGAGTATTTACATATCCTGTAGGAAAGAGTGAAATAATTAATTCCTGCAGGCCTCTCAAATATTTATAGACAGTTTTGAAATCAACTCAATACCAAAGATTTTAATATGATTTATTAAGCAGATCCATCAATTGACAAATTGTTTTGGACATGTATTTATTTCCTAAAATATCTTATTATGTAATTCGTTTTATTATTTGATATTTTTATAACCCATCAGTACGTACTTTATTCAAATAAATTGTCAATGCAAATAACGTATTTGTCATTTGAAAAGTCTATATGAATGCTGTATACGAATATTCAAACTTGCTTATATTATAATAAATGTTATATTCGAATCGGATAGTATGTTGAGAATTATTGCAAATTTTTTCGATATAATCTTTATAGAATATTTGCTAGTCGACACACTCCTGTTGACATTTTTGTATTCGTCTGTGTTTTGCTTTGTTTGCTGCCCTGCAGTTTGCTACATATGTCAACTTTTATGCGTCGTAAGGCTAATGTTTTTGCAGACGAAAGATTTGTTACAGATTATGCTTGCCGCACACACATAAAACACACAAAACAGAAAAACAATAACACACACTCATGCACACATAGATTGGGGTACAATGCCCTGCCATAATTTCTCGCTTTTACCTACAACAACAACAACAACAACAAAATATACATATAGAAAAACCAAAACAAAGTGCTGTTGCAATGGGGGGAAAAAAAGCAGTAGAAAAGTTATGGACGCTGATTGGGAAGTTGGTCTTTGAGTTGGCACTGCGGCTGGCCAACTAAAATTAAATTTAGTCGCAGCACAAAATTTATGACTTACTATTATTTCAGTTGAGCGCACATATAACCACGCCGCCCCCCCCCTTGCCGCACCACTAAACAGGCAAATCATTATTTGAACATTGGCTACCAACAATTTTTCCTCCTCCACATACATTTTGTTTGCGCTTTTGCTCAACATCATTGAAAACGCATTTTGGCATAAATCACTTGTGTGCGCTTGATTTGCCTCCCTTTTAGCTTTAGTCAGTATGATTTCTCTCCTTCCAATTCCTGGCCACAATAAACACAAAATCAAATTGCAATCAAAGGCAATTAACAAATTATAAACGTGTTACGCTGCATATGCGTAATGTGCGTACAATTTCATATATTGCTGCATACTTTTTTGAGCATGTTAATTAAAAACAGTTAGCATACATTGCAGCGTGTGTGTTGCACGTGCCAAATTAACTTAGGGAACTGGCATCTGTTACAACTCTCAAAACCGAGAAACACATGCAGACACTTTCTGCAATTTCGTTGCCCAAAAGAGTTCTAGTTATCCATTCATAAGCTGCATGTGCAACACTCATTTTGTTCGTGTGTTGCACACGTTTTACTTTAGGATTTTCCTCATTTTCTCCAACTCTCTCTCTATCTCTCTCTCTTGCATTACACAAATTTGATTGCATTCCCTTTTAGCTTTGCTATGTGCTTTGCATATTTGATAAGATTGTTCTAATATGTCGATTTTTTTTGGAAAAACACCTGTAAAAATTGTTAACTTACACAATAGCAAGCAACGCAATCGTTTGGCAATTACTTAAATGCCTTAAGAGCTTATCAATTATATGAACAATAATTATTTAGATGGCGTCTTTTCAGTAATGGCATGATTGAAAATGGTTCATGTAATGAATTGATTTAAAATATTGGAAACAATATATAATAGTAAATTTTTGCTAACTAAAAACACTTCAAAATAACTTTAACAAAATAAATAAAATAAACATGAGAAGTCCCCAACTTAACAATTGATCCAGAAACTTATTTCCTACTTTGACTAACCGAAATTAAGTGATATTCGAATGCATTTCGATGCTTTTTTAAAAAAGCTTAGTCTTATGAAGTTCATTTCATAGAAGAATAAAATTCTACTGTATCAAGTAGATCAGCTTTTTATTTGACAATATAAATCAGAAGAGCACGTAATGTAATTATTTAAATATGAAAAATTGAAAGTTTTAAGTTAGGTATATGAAATCGGCAATACTATTTTATGCTTGCCGCATTCGAAACTTGGTATCGCTTTTAAAGACACGAGAACATCTGCAACTGTCTAAAAGTAATTTGTGGCACACAATGAAAGTGCCGCAGAATGAACGGGAAATGCATGTAAATATTCAAAGCGACCGCCAAAAACATATGCCGCATATTTAATGTAGATATGTAAAACAATTCATAACACCCAGCCGGAAAAACAACAAAATAAAGACTAAAATAAAATGAAATAAAATAAAATATAAATGAAAAGAGTAGGCCAGAGTATGCAGGACAATAACCGCTGCCAGAACACGCAGACATACTGAGGCAAAGGACATGCCGCCATGATTTTTATGAGCTTGTATTTATATCATTTCCTTATATCCTTTAGGGTCCCCCACTGCCACGGCAATGGGTGTCTCGCCATCGTCTCCGTCTCTTAACCGGTCGAGAGTCCCGCTTTGCGTCCACGACGTGCTGGCGACAAAAAAGTTGGACCAGGCCAAAAAAGTCGCTGCCGAAAAGTGAGCAGCAAAAAAGGAAAAAAACAATATGATATATATATATGTATATATAAAATTACGTGCCCATATGCATAGTGTGCAGACACATACGCATACTCATGTAATTGTTCTTGTTGTTGCTTTGTATTGTTTAAATGAAATTTATGTTTATTAAATTGCGACAGCATAAGCAGACAAAAAAAAGGACATGAAAAAAGTGACCCAAGTTGAGGCCATTGCCTTTATCAGAAGAGTTGGCTGCAAAGTCAGCAGGCTGTAATGCCGACTTGGGTTTTTACACGAATACCCTGTACTTATGACTTAAGTGAGCTTACGGGACTATGAGAGCTAAAGATTATGGTTATTAAATTTCTGATAATTTCTCTATTTATAAAATGTGATCAATTGATATATATCTATATATTTTTTATAAGTTCCCCATTTAATAAATGTAATATACTTATTAACAACTTACTTGGTAAATTTGCTAAAGAAAATTTTATTATTTATTTTATTTTTATTCCATATAAAATAACAACAGGGTCAATCATTTTGATAAGTATTATTTTACAGTAAAGTCATTAAGATATTCGTAAAACATTCAATTTATAAGGAACTCAAATGTTTTAACGACTACGGATTATTTGTAAATTTAAATAGGGTATTATCAAGTCAAATACCAAAACAAATTGCGTACTTTGCAGCCTTTCCAGCTCAACGATAATAAAAATAACTAAAAAAAGAAAAAGAGAATATGGTAAATGGACATATAATTTTAATGACCAACCATTTCAATATGCAGACCATTTTAATAGCCGGCTTAAAATTGCCAAATGATTGAGCGATTGCAAAAGCAGTAGTAGATGGGCGGGCGGGGGGAAGTGGCAGTGTGAGGAAGCAATAACAACAATAATGACAATTTAAGCCACGTCAGTCAGCTCATTAATTTTTGTGCAATTTTAATTGGCCGCATCATGGTCTGGAAATGTCCTTGCTAGGATATCAGCATCCAATTGACAGGCAGCTGCTGCCACTGGCCACTTTGTCTTCATTATTAAAATTAAATATCATTAAAATTTTTAATATAACCCTTTTGGTATATATTATACACTCGTATTCCACTCAAGAGCGGCTTCCGTTTTTATGGGCCGAGCTACTCTTCAGTCATTTTTATGCAATTTATGAATTGAGGCTTAAGGAAATGCCGCAGCAGCTTTTACCTTGTCATCAAGTCGATATAATGGCCATGCCACGCCCACAGTACGCCCATTATATTGTTACAAAATAATCTAAACTTTTTAATTGCCACGACAAATGGCCGCGCACGTTTTGCATTCGTCGTTTTTTTTTCCTGGTTTTTTTTTTTTTCTGATGATATAAAAATTGCCAGCAAAAGTCGCTGAACTCAACGGCGGGAGCGGAACGGAACGGAACGGAACGGCGGGGAGTGGGGGGACCCTTTGGCAAGTTTAATTGTGCGGCCAGGCTGGTGGGTAATAAAATTATTTTACGATCTTGTTTTCCTGTTCCCATCCCCCCCAGACTTTACCTTCGCCAGCTTCGTCCGCTTTGAAGCGCATCAACTTAAAGTTTGAGTTCATTTACGCAACGTTGCGTGGCGCGAGGGGCGTGAACGACTGACGATGGGCGTGGTCTATTGTCTGTACTTATGACTTGGCATGGGCACAGAGTCAAGAGCAGCTTTATATGTGTCACTGGAGCTGGTAAGTCCTTGTTGTTGCATTGTTGTTGACTTTTCATCTGACTTCTGTTTCGGCGGAGCGAGACGAGAGTCGAGTGGAAGACAAGCAGCTTCTGCCTCTTGGATGCAAGCCATGCACTCGGACTCGACTCGACTCGACTCGCACATGCTGGCAGCTTCCAGCTTTTTGGCAAAGACCTTGCCCTCATCAACTTGCCAACTGACAAGAGTGTCAATATATGCTTTTGGAGCCTGCAGCAAAAGGAATTGACTGACAGGGGCTAAAGCCAAAGTGAAGGTGCATACAAATACGACGAGAGAGCGACGAGTTCTGTTGAATTCAGCAACTGCAACTACAAGCACGTGTACATAGTTGTTATTTTGTTCATTGCACACACACTGCAACAGCACTTAAGCTTCTTAGCGAAAGATACTTTCCAGGACTTAAAAATATAAATATATTTGATTCAAATTGCAGGCGAAACTTTATACAAGTCACTTGAGTTGGATATTACAAGTTTAAATACTATCTTAAATCAATTATTTCATCAATTTCATATTACTTTAATAATATATATAAATTGTAGTCCTTCCGCATCTGATTCTATAATTAAAATCACTTGAACTGTCATCCAACCAATAATTCATTTTGATTATATTTAATTGTTAGCAGCACTTCAGTTGCCAATTATAAAATGATAAAATTTTATATTTGAAATACACAATTGTTGCTGAGTTTAAATTTATGTCACTTCATATTTTATTGAATTTTAAAATACATAAGTTGTAGTTATTCCTCCAACTTGCACTGATTAGAATTTACAAAAGCATTTTCAACATTTTCATAGAATAAACAATTTATTAATGCATAACCTTTGATACAATTTGCTTTTCGCGAACTATGAGTTTCACTTTAAGTTAGTTAAACATTTCATTCAACATGAATTTCAATTTCAACTCGCAGCAACTCAACGAACCGTAAACCACATTCAAGCAAATTAGTCGCCTTTTAAATTACTTAAGCCGAAAACCACGAGCTGCTTTTGCCACTCAGTCGACGGCGTCTGTGCCCCTCAAATCTCTATCTCTATCTCGCTCTGGATTCGGTGCCATAAAATATGTCAGCTACTTAAAGCAACATAAAAATTAACAACACACTGCGTATACGTAACACAAAATCCCAGCACTGAGCAAAGAGTGGATGTGGAAGGGGAAGGGGAAGGCGTCGCCCAAAAAGTGATTTATGCGCATTTGTGTATAAAATTTAGTTCCACTGGCGTCGACGTCGCAGCTGACGTCGTTGTTGCTGCTACTGCTGCCAACAAGTTAATTTCAACTCATGGCCATAAAAATGTTAACAAAATTTTGCTGAAATGCAACGAGCTATAGTGGTATGAGAGCCACTAAATAAATCAACGAATAAAATTTGTTGGTACCGTGAGTGGCGCTTTGAGTGCCACATCCGAGTGCAAAACTCTGTCAGAATTTTAGCTAAAGAGTTGAACCTCTCTGCCAACTGCTTAAAATTTATACGCAGCTCAAGTATCATCCTGTGTGTGCAAGCATGTGTGTGTGTGTGTGTGTGTGTGTGTACTTTAAGTCATGCTTAGCAACCAGGCAATGTCAAAGCTGATAACCCTTACGGCCATGTCTATGGCAACAATGTCAAAACCAGAGCCTAATAACTTGACTCAAATGCGTGTGTAGCACGACAAAACCCTTGACATTCTTTCAGTGAGCGACAACAGTAAATTAATTTGGCAGACAGCAGCTATAACAACATTCGCAAACCAAAATCAACTGTCTACGAAGCCTTATTCAATTGGCAACAACCTGACGCTGAGTTCAAGGCCAGACATCAGGCAGCAAAGTATCTTCAAAATTTTGTCAGCTAAAAATAAAAATGTAATTAACTTACTTCTTCTTATGATGTTTACTTCAAAAGTTTATTAAATATCTATGTGACTAGCACGGTATATGCTTATAATAATATGGCAAAGTTCTTGAGTCTTCAGTTTCATTTTAATGACATCTATCAAGGTACGGATTATATTCGCTACATTTAATTGTTGTCCAAATATTCTGATATCATAAAAAGTTTTTAAAACAAAATTGTTAATTATTAAAAGTAAAAAAAGTTATTTTATCTTAAACTTCTTAGCCCTTAACGACTAATACTAATTATTGATTTGATTGGGTTTGTCTGGTATTTCCTCAATCCTTGCAACAATTATTGAATCAATTAAACATTGTTTGGCTCCCCCAAACTCTTAAACTCTCATTTTATTATCCATTCAATCTTGAATTTAAATTATTTACTATATGTTAAAATTGTCAATTGTAAATTATATTTTCTCTAAATTTAAGATATTCTCTAACATCGCTTCTGTCTGTTTTTGCAGCTCGTGTGCATTGTATTTAAGTTGACGCCCAAAACAAATGCCTTAACAACTGCAAATGATAATAAGCATTCACTTTTACAGTTTGGTATTTTTTCGACTGTTATTTACATTTTTTATAGATAAAAATGCCAAAAGAGAATGCCAAACAATTGCTACAAAAGTGCAAAAATAAAAATTCAATTAACGCGCGTGTTGAATTAAAGACTTGGGACACATTTCAGATTTTCAGTTTTTCTCATTTCTTTTTTTTTTTTGAAATGAGTATTTTACATAGCACGTGGTCGGCCCTCACTTCAGTTCAGTGGGGATATTTTTTTTTTATTTTAGTATTTCTGTCTCCCTTTCTTTCATTTATGTATATTTTTATTTTTTTTGTATTTCAGCGCCTGGCAAATTGTACAACATAACAATAAGCACACAACGACCTGCAGCAACAACACTACAACAACAATGGCAATGAGTACAACAACAGCAGCAACAACAACAACAACAACAACAATAAGTACATACAACAAGTAATAATGATAATAATCATAAAAGCGAGTCCTTGTCGCGTTGGTTTTGCCTCTGTGAGAGCGTTAAAGCCACAGAGCAACCGACAGGATGTCACTGAGTTATGTCGGAGCACATGAAGGACGTTCAGACTATATTCGCTGTATTCTAGCCACTGTACACTCACTGTATTCGCCCTGCCCTGCCACTGCTGGGACATGATTTAATTAAGGTCCTACATGTGCTAAGTAGATTTTATTCTTTATGCCAATTCTTATTTGCTTTCGCCTTTTGCCTCAGTGCACCTCGTCTCGTCCTGCTTTGGCTGTTTCTGCTCCATAATTGATTTAGGCGTTTACTGCATTAAACGACGGACGACGGACGGGCAAAAAGTTGCCCATAAATTAACAGACCATCCAACGTTGCGTATGAATTATATTTGATTTAGCAAAAACCTGCTCAGACAAAGATTCCCACCCTCAGTCTCAATCTCAGTCTTAGTCCTGGCCAAGTTTATTACAATGTATACAGCTTAATATACAATAATGTACATTGCATTACATTTTCTCAAGGTTCTTAGGGCGTGAGAAGCTTTAGTTTATGACATCGCATATTTCATATTGTAGTTGTTCATTCTATAGTTTGCATGAGCCTGCACTTTGGCTCAGACTCTGACTATAGCTGCCAAGTGTCTGGCTGATATGATAAGCAAATTGAATGCCTGATTTCATATATGTATTTCTATACAACATTTTCGTTTCCCAGCAAAATGTGTCAGTCATAAATATTTGACTTGATATTAAAGCAGAGTCAGGCCAAAGCCATTTACAAAAACACAGTGCCAAAAAGCTGTAAATTGTATGAAAATATAGGAGCATCAACTAACAATCTTAATACATATATTATATTGCAGTTGAAGTCAACATTGAATATTGTATCCGCTTTTTGTTCTACTTAATGTCAGTAAATATGCATACATACGAGTAATCATAAAACAACAAACATATTTGTCTTTTTGGGTATGTAAAATGGAAAATTTTAAATTGTTTCTAGTTAAGTTCAAACACAAGTGAATATTTACGCATATGTGCTTACTCTTTCTACACTGTTTACTTTCTTGCGAGTATTTGAATTTTCAGTTCAGTTTTAATATTCATGAGCTTAAAAATTATAAAATATATTGTTTTAAGTTGGAAATTATTTGCTGTCTATCTATAACAATCTCTAGGTCTTTTCTTGAGTTTTATAAATACCCGTAAACAAGCGTATTTTAAACTTCATTTCAAAGAAGAAATATCTCGAATTTAATCAGTCTTTTAAATAAAATTTAAATCAATAATATGCTCATGTCATAAAAATCGTTTTATGCTGATATTGTAACAAAACTAGTTTTATGCGCTGGTTAATAAGAACTCTGTTGAACTTTCAAATACATATCTTAAGGATATTCCAAGTAACTAATGTCAACGACTCAAAGAGTTCATCAAACAATCTTAAATCAATGAATAAACATGGTTAATTATAAAATGTGACAGCTACACGTTCAGTTCAAGTGAAAGATAAGATAAATCTTATAAATTCATTGGAATCTGAGGCTTATGAAATTAATTTTAGCTGCTTCTGACAGTATGTGCATAAATAATTTAATCAGAAACAAGCTGAACTAATGTTGATAATTTTAATTGTGGCAGCCTGTGGGCTGCTTATGTTGCAAGTTGTTATAGGATTAATCAGGCGGCTGCCACAGTTTGTTGCCTACTTATGAAAATAGTCGCAATAGCCTGGAGGCAGAGCAAATAGGTTAGCGCACACGACAAATTAAACTTGAATATACAAATACAAACAATGTACGTATGTTGTAAAAGGATATAGGCATATTGTAGATATATGGAGACATACGTATATAAACAAGTACTTACATATTGACTTAATGCTCTCATCTTGTTGTCGGGCAGTCGCCTCGGGCTGTCGTTCAGTTGCACTTGCTGTTGCAGCTGCAGTTGCAATTAAAGTTGCCTTCATCGTTGTTGCATTTATCATTGTGGGCAGAAGCAGAAGAAGATGGAGAATTCCCTGTGCCAGCAATAGCTTTACACACTTGCCACTCCCAGCCATGATCCTTGCTTCCATTTGTTGCACTTGTCTGCTTTTATTATTTGTCCTTATTGTTTCGGTCGAGCTTGATTAGAGGCATTTGATGAATTAGATTAATGCTTCGTCTGTTGTTGTTTTTGCTTGCTTTCTACACTGTGTGTGTTTGCTGGTTGTTGGTTGGTTTTGTTTCACATGATTTACCAGCTGCCAAGTTGCCAGCAACAGAGCAGCAAGTTGCACGTTGCACTTCGCTTGCTGCGCTGCAATTTGAGAAAATCACAAGAATAAACAATCAATTTGTGCAATTAATTTAACACATGCAATTTACAGACTGATCAAATTAATAAACCAATCAACTAAATTGTCTCAAACTCAAGCAGCATAAAAGTATACTATAGATTATTTAACTTTGCTTTAGAAGTCAAATTTCATGCTTAAACTTTAAATGCTCGGATACTTATAGAAAATAGAATTACTGTGCTAAACAATTTAATAAATTCATCGTCAACTAAATCAAATTAAACCAGTTAACTTTTACAATATAAGTGAAATTAAAACATTCGATCTAATATAGCAAAACTTTATATTAAATAAATATATAATAATAAACTTAAAAAAATAGATAGGTTAATAATAATAATAAGTAATAAATACTACAAAATAAATAATAAATAATTAATAATTAATAATAAATAATAAATAATAAATAATAAATAATAAATAATAAATAATAAATAATAAATAATAAATAATAAATAATAAATAATAAATAATAAATAATAAATAATAAATAATAAATAATAAATAATAAATAATAAATAATAAATAATAAATAATAAATAATAAATAATAAATAATAAATAATAAATAATAAATAATAAATAATAAATAATAAATAATAAATAATAAATAATAAATAATAAATAATAAATAATAAATAATAAATAATAAATAATAAATAATAAATAATAAATAATAAATAATAAATAATAAATAATAAATAATAAATAATAAATAATAAATAATAAATAATAAATAATAAATAATAAATAATAAATAATAAATAATAAATAATAAATAATAAATAATAAATAATAAATAATAAATAATAAATAATAAATAATAAATAATAAATAATAAATAATAAATAATAAATAATAAATAATAAATAATAAATAATAAATAATAAATAATAAATAATAAATAATAAATAATAAATAATAAATAATAAATAATAAATAATAAATAATAAATAATAAATAATAAATAATAAATAATAAATAATAAATAATAAATAATAAATAATAAATAATAAATAATAAATAATAAATAATAAATAATAAATAATAAATAATAAATAATAAATAATAAATAATAAATAATAAATAATAAATAATAAATAATAAATAATAAATAATAAATAATAAATAATAAATAATAAATAATAAATAATAAATAATAAATAATAAATAATAAATAATAAATAATAAATAATAAATAATAAATAATAAATAATAAATAATAAATAATAAATAATAAATAATAAATAATAAATAATAAATAATAAATAATAAATAATAAATAATAAATAATAAATAATAAATAATAAATAATAAATAATAAATAATAAATAATAAATAATAAATAATAAATAATAAATAATAAATAATAAATAATAAATAATAAATAATAAATAATAAATAATAAATAATAAATAATAAATAATAAATAATAAATAATAAATAATAAATAATAAATAATAAATAATAAATAATAAATAATAAATAATAAATAATAAATAATAAATAATAAATAATAAATAATAAATAATAAATAATAAATAATAAATAATAAATAATAAATAATAAATAATAAATAATAAATAATAAATAATAAATAATAAATAATAAATAATAAATAATAAATAATAAATAATAAATAATAAATAATAAATAATAAATAATAAATAATAAATAATAAATAATAAATAATAAATAATAAATAATAAATAATAAATAATAAATAATAAATAATAAATAATAAATAATAAATAATAAATAATAAATAATAAATAATAAATAATAAATAATAAATAATAAATAATAAATAATAAATAATAAATAATAAATAATAAATAATAAATAATAAATAATAAATAATAAATAATAAATAATAAATAATAAATAATAAATAATAAATAATAAATAATAAATAATAAATAATAAATAATAAATAATAAATAATAAATAATAAATAATAAATAATAAATAATAAATAATAAATAATAAATAATAAATAATAAATAATAAATAATAAATAATAAATAATAAATAATAAATAATAAATAATAAATAATAAATAATAAATAATAAATAATAAATAATAAATAATAAATAATAAATAATAAATAATAAATAATAAATAATAAATAATAAATAATAAATAATAAATAATAAATAATAAATAATAAATAATAAATAATAAATAATAAATAATAAATAATAAATAATAAATAATAAATAATAAATAATAAATAATAAATAATAAATAATAAATAATAAATAATAAATAATAAATAATAAATAATAAATAATAAATAATAAATAATAAATAATAAATAATAAATAATAAATAATAAATAATAAATAATAAATAATAAATAATAAATAATAAATAATAAATAATAAATAATAAATAATAAATAATAAATAATAAATAATAAATAATAAATAATAAATAATAAATAATAAATAATAAATAATAAATAATAAATAATAAATAATAAATAATAAATAATAAATAATAAATAATAAATAATAAATAATAAATAATAAATAATAAATAATAAATAATAAATAATAAATAATAAATAATAAATAATAAATAATAAATAATAAATAATAAATAATAAATAATAAATAATAAATAATAAATAATAAATAATAAATAATAAATAATAAATAATAAATAATAAATAATAAGTAATGTATAATAAATAATAAATATAAATATAATATTCTTTAATTTGTAATCATTTATTTAAGATCCTTGTAAATGCAGAAATAACAAGTTATTTATTTTCATTTGCTGCGTATCGGGGCTTTTATTTCGATCACCGATTACCGATAACAAATTACCGTTGCAACTCGAATAACAATTACCTGTGTGGCATGGCCGCAGGCTGCGTGTTAATTTCATGTACATTTGGCTCTTTGTTTGATTGGGCGCCAACGCCCAAAACAGCTCATTACACAATGACAACAATAACAGCAATAGCAACAGAGACAACAACAATAACAATACCAATGAGAAACGCATTCGTCGTAATATGTAAGTATTTAAATGCCGTGATTATCTCACAGCTTGCAGCTTATTAGTGTGCGTGTGTGAATGACAGTGTGTGTGTGTGTGTGTGTGGTAAGCTCTCAGCTTGGGGATTGGTTTGCACTTCTGGGGCTTATGTCGTTTATGCCGATGCTGTAAATTAACGCAACTAGCATAAAATTTCATTGTTTGTTATTGTTTACGCAAAAATTAACATTTTAATTGGATTTTTGGCATTTCGGCACTTTTGTTTATGAGTGTGAGCCATTCTTCCATTGGTTGACCTCTTGACCTTTCTCTCGATTCCCTTTACTGCGCCTATAGACTGTCCAAATGTAAACGTCGCATACTCAATTTTATTTATTTTGTATATAATTTATGTGAGACGAGCCAAGTTCATATTTATGCAGTTGTTAGCGTTGACATTGTGTAAAAACAGATAACGCTACATAACACAGAAAAACAACGAAAATAATAAAAAATAAAATATTGTACGAAGAAATCATGAGGGTAGTGTAAACACTTCAAAAAGGCAATAACAATTATCAGTGCTCAACTACCCGATACCCTGTGCTGAAGTCTAGAATAATATTGCTCACTCGTTGTCTCTCGAGTATTATCAACAATTTTATTATACTTTATATCAAACAAATAACATTTATAAATCAAATGTTTATCGAGTCGCAAGTCCATTATACAATTTTTCCTGTTATTCATTACAGTAAAGAGTAAAAGCACAATACAATTGTGTGTACACAAATACATTGTATTCAAATTAAATATTTGATTAAGATACAATGATTTTCACTTTGCACTTACTGAAATAAATGTTATTAAAAGAGTTTAATTCGTGGACGCTTGTGTAATATAAATGTAGGAAATGCAAAGAAAACAGAAGATCAAGTGTTAGAAAACACTCGAAAGACACGAAGTGGTCGGTATTATTAAACACTGTTAAAAAGAAACTAAGGATATAGAGAATCGATCTGCATTTATGCCGGGAACTCGATTAGAAGCGTTACGTAAATTCTTTAAAGCTTACACACTTAATAAAACTATTGTGCGTTAATAAAAAATACTATAATCAATATAAATAAACTAAGAAATATAAACTAAACGTAGTCACTGGAATAACAGTTGCAACATAAATGCATATAAATTCATTCATTGATCAGAAATTTTACAATTTTGCGAGTCAACGTCAGTTTTCCCGCCTCAGGAGCTCAAAAACTTTTCCTTCTGTTCGAGCTGTCGGTCGTGTAAGCTTTTGGGAAGCTCAATGCTAATTTGATAAAATTTGTAAAAGTTGCGACATAATTAACTTTAAGCTAACTTTGGTTTAATTATAACAAACTGAGAGCACCAAAGAACCTATCAACAATATGCAAATTTTTGTATACTCATCAATTTATGTTGCAGCAAGAGAATATAAGCATAATATTTATTAGAGCGTAATTCGATTTTGCGGATTTTCGGCTATTTTTATCGGTGAGTTAAAATTTAGGTCACGAGCTGCGTTGTTGATTTAAATAGTTGTGAATAAAAAATGCAAGCTTTTTTACAAATATCTTTGCTAAATACTAAAAAAAAACTATGACGAAAATTAATCAATATTCGTTATTTGCAAAATATTTGATGTGTTTCTGAATAAACATATAAAAATGTATGAATAAGTATTCATAGCTCTAACTCATTTAAGTAGATAATCGTGTAAGGCTTCGCCTGGATTTCGCCCAAAATTAGGCCTAACTCATGACAACTGTAAGCACAGCATTAAATTAAGTTCTTTCGAAGTGAAACAGCATATTTAGAACTCATACTCATGGCCAGTCAAGTGAACGTATTCATTTACACACATTTGAAGCGTAACCCCAGTCAATTTCCTTTTGCCCTTTTGCTTAGCATGAATGGAACAGGCTCAAATGAAATCTCTGCCCACAGTTAACAAGTGTTAGCCATTAGGGTATTATTCAGTCAGGTGAGTGTAAGTGTAGTATGAGTGTGTATGAGTGTGAGTATCTGTGTGTATAAATACAAGTTAATTAAACAAGCCACGTCTGCACATTAATCACCTGGACAACGGTCAGGCGCCAGTTAGCCAGCCACAAAAGTTAACAAAAAAAAAAGAAAAAAGAAAAAAATAGAGTAAATAGAAATCGGAGTGCATAGAGAAAGAGTGAAAAAATGGCAAGCTGAAATATAAGAGATATTCAATTCAAAGCACGTGAGAAGTGATGAGTCCAATGAGTTGTTTAGTGTCCTTGCAACGTTGTCGAACTCTTCTGTGTGCCCTTTGTGGTGTTTATGAGGTCATAAGATTAATGAGTGACAAGCTCATCTTTTGTTATTGTTTTCAGCAGCGTCTAATTAATTGCTGAGGTGGCTCATGGTCCTGTCAGGCTCTCGATTAAATGCCATATACATATAGTACATATAGCCTGGCGACACGAAAAACAACACCAACTGACAGCCAAGGCGCCGCATCCTTGACGCTTTAAACACTGAAGAGAACAAAAACCGCCAACGGCTTCACAAAGTGTTTTCACATTCCTTCAGACTGTGGCAACAAAATTATTTCAACACAAAATTCCATTGGACTGTGATTTTTGTGGGCAATTTCCGCTGCGTGTTATATTTCCAACGTTTTAATTTCCCCCACACAGCTCTTGCACTCTCTCTCTCTCTAAATATACCAAAAGAAAAAACTGTCCCGAGCTTTTCTTTCTTATGTTCTTTGACATATCGAGAAATTAATTAACAATATGTGCGTACTGTATAATTATATATATATATATATATATATATATATATATATATATGTATCGCCCATAACAAGATATTTATGGTTGCAAACATCAATGGAAATTTCTCATGTTTTGATACTTCAGAAATTCTTCGGAAAGCTCAATTAATTCATAAGCATCGTAAATGTTATTTTAAATATCTTCTTTTATTCATATTTCCAAAGCAAAGTAAATAATGAGAAGGAATTCAGTATGATGGGCATCAGATGGTCAGCTTGTATGTACAATGAGAAACGACGGATAACAAGGAATATAAACATTTCAAATGAATCAAGATTGTTAGCGAGACATTCTTAGCTTACACTGCTGTAATAAAATTAATAAATTGGGTATAACAGACTTGCAGAAATTTATTAATTTAATAACATCTTTCTGCTACAAAGTTTACATACTTTTCTATTCATTTTACACATATTTAAAATATTATCAATTGCTGTCTGTACAATCAACAACAAATGTATATTTTGAAATTTGAAAAGCGCATAGAAAATTGCATTAAAATTGTAGTACAGATTTAAATCAAACAGTTCATGCTTAATAACTAAATATAGAATATAAGTCATATTTATAATAAGAATTTTTAAAGCATTTCCAGTTCAAAGTTTTAAATCTATCGATTTATTTCCCCGATCCTTGCAACAGATGTTGGAATATTTAAAAACATTATTTAAATTATTTTCCTTTCCGTTTTAAATTTTTTTAATACATAATTATAGTTTTAATTGATAATTTAAAATAATATTTGCTAATTTAATTTTACAATTTTTGAATAATTTATTCTTGACCTTAAGCTGTGTTTCTGAAAGTAAGTTCTGTCTCTGGTTTGGGTACAGGATATTTTCCAGTTCGTCAAACTACACAGCAGCATGTTATCTGCTTATTATGAGCAAAAATGGTTAGCTAACTATAAAATACACTAAAAAATAAAAAATATTAAAATTAAGCATTTAAGAATTGGTTTAATAAAGTAAAAAGCCTTGAGCGAATAATTTAAAGTAATGTGTAATAACTTAAAATAGAATAGATAATAGAAACGTAAGCGAAAACATTGGAAATTCATATACAGACTATTTAAAGTAATTTTATGATAATCTAATTTAACAATATTAAAAAAAAATTTTGTATAAGAAATTGTGTCAATTTTTCAAGCTTTTTATCATACCCAGAAATCAGATAAAGTTTTGAGAGAAATGTCATGCACTGTTAAAAAAAAAACTGTTAACCCAAAGAACTAACACCATTTGTCACTCACTAAAAATCTCAACGGAATCAACAAATCACTCAACAGCTTACACAGCAGTGCCAGACATCAGACACAGCTTCCCAGTTGTCCAAGTAGACGACATGAACACGTGCTCATCAGGCAGTTTTGGAAGAGCAAACGACAAACAGCAAACGAAATCAAAAGCAGATAAGTTAAAAGAAACTTTTTTGGGGGGAAACTTTCAATCCTGGCGTGAAGTTCGATGTGGAAAAGAAGGAACGCAAACAGAACCAAGTATTCACCCCAAGTTTTGCAGCTGAGACAAACTTGCAGAAAGGATCCACACAAATAGTAGTACTAGTAGTATAACCCACACAACTCATGGAAAGTCTATATAAGCAGTATTCTTGGTATTTTTTTAAGCGAAAAATTGGAGAAACCAAAGTTGTAACAAATGCATTTTCGATTAGCATTAAATCACGTCGCTTGTCTGAGTTCATTTCCGATGCGAAATAAATATTTTACTTTGATTTATATTATTTGCGAAAGGGAGGGAAGAAGATGCGAAGCAGGTGTACGAGTACTACAAATGAAGGACAGAGAAATGCAAGTCAAATGAGCCGTGTACGTGCTATGGTTGTTTTTTATGGGATAGCAATCGTAATAGGTTAAGTGTATGAGTTCCATAAAAATACATACACTGATAAAGAAAGAAGACCGGCTTATAAAATTAAGAAAAGTCTACATAAATATTTTAACTAAAAAAACAACAACAAATTAAATGTTCATAATTTTTAAGAGTTTTTTGTTATCTACAATTAAATTTGTGCTTTAAAAACTAATAGCTTTCGTCTAGCAAATGCATTGAGGACCCACATTTTTATAACAGTGTAGCTAATACTTACAGTGAATTTTTATTTAGAGTCTCGTCCTGATTTGCAGATGATTGTTATTATTTTCCCTACGCAAGCTGAACATTGTTGCTCATAGGCAAATCAGCTGTTCCTATTGCGATTTATTTATATCGCGACATTCGAACTCACACACAGCTGGCCACACTGTTTTACGACTGGGCGGCCAGTGCACAATGCAAACAATTTCGGTTTCAACTACTTTCACTTGCTACCCACACAATTGGCACAAATCGAATCAATTTAAACGCTTTCCTTGCACACTTTCGCTTCTTTTGGCTCTGTGTTGCCGCTGATCAAAAATGCATTCAATCTGCGGGCCAAGTAAAGAACGATTACGAAGCTTACGGCTACCGGGAACGACACTCTGGACCACAAAAATGCGCGTGCATTCAACACACGTGCGTCGCGAATTGACATTCGTTTGAAACTGCACGACAGCGCAAAGCTTTTCGACGTTTCTTGCCGAATTCCTTTATACCGTCGTTTATACGACACTACACGACACGAAGCGAACAGTCGTCCAAGCAAGCGGTGGGGAAACGAAACTCCGAAAAAGCAAATGCGGCGAATAAAAGGAAGTTGGGGTATATGTTATTTCTGTGTACAATAATGTTATGCTAAAAATGCTGCTAGTTGTTTATGTTATCTTTGTTTGTACCAAAAACTGGTACATTTTTATTTTGTTGGTACAAAATGTCATCTTCTGTTATGTTAGAGTTGCTGCTGGGAACACAAATAACATTAACAATTATGTTATTTTTGTTATCCATTGAATTGCATAGATTCCATGTTATGTTATGGTGTGTACAGGTACAATTGAGACAAAAACGGGTACATTATGATGGGACAATTGAATAAAGAAAACAAGAAACATAGTTGGTACACAAATATCGAAGATTTGACTTCATTTTAATTTATTTTCGGAAGGCAGCGGAAAAACTAAAACTTAAAATAGAAAAAATATACTACAAAAAATGGAATCAATTGATGATTGAAGTCAAACATTCCTCAAAAAATCAGTTAAGTTTTGACAAAGTTACGAGAGTTTTAATTTAATTCAACGAAAACTACATTAACAAACGTAACAGCAACCTCCCAACAACATTGTTACATCTTCAAATAATGTAGTTTCAGTACCAACTTTTAACACTTTAGTTCAGGTAACATGTGCTGTCAGTGTCCCCAGCTCTGTTAAGGAACAGAGCAGTGTTAATTTTACCCCTGCAGCAAATGAAGTACTAAAATATCCCCAGTACTAACATTGGTTGTTGTACTTGCTAACGCTTAGTGCACATTCACAGCAAACTGTTAGGAGTTAACAGTCAAGGCGACTGTTATGTCAAATAGGAAACAAATTCGGAATTTCTTTTTGTAATCTTTTCTTTAACTGTGTATGCAAGAATTGTTGCTGTAAGAATTATAAATGAATGTTGTTATCATTATTAAATTGAAATTCGGGACGCAAGGATTGTAAACAATATTAAAAATTGTTTCCAAACTTGTGAAAAAATTGTACAAAACAGCTAGCGAGCTCATTTAGTGCATTCAAATGGGTTTCTATAATTTTCTTAACTTGACTATGACGCATTGTAGTTGGTCTTGTTATTAGATGCTGATCATGATGATGCTAAACGTTCCATATGCTTAGAATCACTTAAACTTGGCATACGCATCGAAGTCTTTGGGGAACTGATTGTAGTATTCAAATGTCGCAATGCGCGTCTAAGGCCTGGTTAATGTTCTCCGGCGACAAGCAACCCCTGAGTAAGAATTAGAATTGAATAATGATTGATGCGATTAATGTAATTAAGTAAACTTACACTAGCACCTTCTCCTTGATCAACATGGCACTTGCCCCATTGTGGCATACCAGACCCGTTGCACATGGAGCAGCAAGCCGGCATTTTTCAGCACCTTGCCGGTGGGCGACTTCTCAAACGTTCCTTCACCTCGGTGTCGTAACAGAGAGAGCCGGCAATCAGGGCTACAGTAAAAATGCTGCCCAGCGCACAGTGGGGTAACAGAAGCCGTATTTGGGAATTAATGTTAATAACAAAATTCAGAACTCGCATAAGCTTTTGACTAAAAAAATATTTTTATTTTTGGAATATACAAGTTTTCTTCAAAATAATATAATCAATGCAAAATTTCCTGCCAGTCTGTTTAAAAAAAAATAAGAAAAATACGGAGTCATCTAATTTTCGCATAATTTACAAAACTTAAAAAGAAAAAACTATTAGGAAAAAATTTTGTGAATAAAACCAAGTTATTTTTTAATAAGTGAATTAAATAACATATAAAGTTAAAGTGATTACCGTGTTATGCTCGGTTGATTCGATCTTTTGGCCTCTGTTACCCCACTGTGCGTCGTGCATTTCCTTTGCTTAACAAAGTATTGAAGGGCTTTAAAAGATTTCAAGATTTCCAACAACAGTCAATGAAAGGAGATAAAGTCAACGCAATATATTATGCTCAATATTATTATTTATAAGAAAAATATTAGAAATAACTATTTAAACTGTAAACACTAATGTAGTTTAATTTTATAGATTAAAAATAATCTATATATGTATTACATTAAATAACATTTTAATTTACTTTGGAATTTATTAGTAAACCAGAAGAACATAAGACGGCAACTGTCAAAGTTCCAGATATAAGCTTAAGTTTGCAGATACTTTAACATTATTAACAATATATTTACATATCCTTACAATTTCATTAAGATTAAACAATTAACACAGAAGAAAACTAAAAGAGCTAGAGTCTCAAAATTAAACAATCGGCATTATTTCCCCTCCCACAGTTTTTAAGATAGAACGCTCTATTTGGCGGTTAAAGTTCCCAATTATTATTAACAATCATTTGATTGAATCTCATTAAAGGTTTAATTATATTCTAGTTGGTTCACATTAAAGTATTTACTTATTACAATATATTTAAGTGCAACTTTTCAAGAGACTTACATATACTGACAAAAAAGTAGCTGCATTTAATTTGAGCGCCTAAATGTATGCAATATTTTTAAACCGTTGAAGTTTAAAATTCATAGATACAATTAATACATATTTAAAAGAAGTAAAGAGTTTATAATAATCCGGAACTCGACTAAAGCGTTCTTACTTATTTTCTTTATGCATTTCACAGTTTTCTACGTATTCATTTGCTGTTGTTGGCTTGCATCCTACAGCATTGAGTCTTAACGGTACGAATATTATGCAAATAGCTGCAAAATAGCAAAGCACCGCCGGGAATTGAGTTAACATTCCGCACTCAGCGGCCATTATGAGCTTCACACACACACACAAATGCATGGTACTTAACCACCAATTGGCGCTGTTCACCTACCCACACACACACCCATACACATAGACATACCATGTGAGTATAAACAGGGTCTTTTGTATATTTTGCTGTGCACATAAACAGCAATAAGGGATTGAGATTCAGATTCAGATTTGGAATCGACATCGGAATCGGAAATATCGTCACATTTGCTTACTTGACGTTGTTTGTTGAATTGAAATTGCTTAATTTACCAGATAATTTGGCACAAAACACACACAAATAAGCATAGGAAATAAACGTAATTAGCTCGCTTACGTTTTTGTTTAGACATTGTTTTTGTGGTTTCCTTGCTACGTGTCGTTTTATACTCTCCTACTCGCATTTTGGCAATTTGTTTGCAATTTATGGTATTGTGTGCATTGTGTTTGGCCTCAGCTATTTAATTTTCTCTATTCCATTTGCTTTGTGTTTTTTTTTTCACTTCAACTCAACAGTTTGAGTTAAGCAAAAGTTCAATTGAGTTCATTTGCAGTGTCGGGTCGGAATCAAATCAAAAATAGGAAAGAAAAGAAAATAATAGAAATGTTATAAAACAAAAATCACAAGTCTCAACATTTCTGAAGCAGGTTTCGCACCCAGGACTGCGAGCGTAAGAGTCATGTACGCTACCCATTGAACCAAGGAGCCTATTCCAAACCCTGTGTCAAATTGTCATATTGTTGACAGATCAGCAACTTATCCTTTTAAGCTAACTCGCTATTTGACAAGCTTAAGAAATTTGCACTAAGTACAGATTAATTCTTTGTAGAAATAAAGTAACTAATCAAAGAAAACGCACTAACATAATTAACTTAATAGCAATTTTGTTTAATTTTTTCATGGTACAACGGGGTCAACAAAAAGTCAATATGCAAATCATAAAATTGTAGTAGATGCATTTGTGATTGTAATGCAACATTCACAAGCACACCCACTAGAAGAACTTTTCTTCTACTACTTCCTATCGAACTTTACAACACGCATATCGTCAGCAACAGTCTCCAGATCTTCTTTGTCCCGACGGAAGCGATAGGTGCCAATATCCTTGGATGCAGATTCCGGCAGTTTCACCTTTATGCCCTTGTACTCGAACTGTCCCTCTCGCTTCTCGGGCACCTCCAGCATTTGCTGTTTCTTGTACTCGATGTCGTTGCCAATGTCCATGGGCTGTCCCGAGGGATTTTGCACGGTTGGGCCTTCATCATCTTCGGCGTTCTTCCATCCATCGATCTCAATGGGGACAATTGGCATACCATCTTTATCCAGGATGCTTGTGGTGCCACCATCGACATTTGGTGAATCCGGCACCGCAGTTGCAACTGGTTCAGCGACTGCTTCCGCATTTTCCACCTCGTCAGGGGATGGCACGGGGGAAAACACGGATTTCTCCAGCGAAGAGAGTGTCGTTAGGAAATTACGCGAAAACTCCACGTCACCTTTGGCCAGCTCGTGTATGTCAATATCGGTTACAGATACTCCGCTAGTTGGTTTTGCTCGATACTTTGCACTGATTGTTAAGTTGGCCCTTACAGTGTAGCTCGAATAAATAATTCTCGACATCAGGATATTTTTACGCAGCATGCACAAGTTTCGAAACATTTTGAAGATATTTATTCGACTGTTCGCACACACAGAGTCACACGAAATATGTTTAAAATTTTTCCTTTTAATATATATACATATATATATGCCTGAACTAATGATATTCCGAAAGTTCCGACTGTTATGATTTTATTTGTGACGAACAAACAACTGACAGAAGTATAGAATTAATAGAAATTTCAGCGACTACTTGAATTTGCAAAGTAATTTATAATCAGCTTTAAAGGGAGATGGTAAAATAAAGCCAAGTGGCTTAAAATTAAATAAATAAATATATATATTATGAATATATGCAAACAATATATATGTCGATATATATATGTATAATGAGACTATTTGGACCATTGTACATGGATTTACACAGAGTTGCATTTGTGAAGCATAGCAGCAAACAAGGGCGTCAGCAGCTTTTCAGTTAGGGGGGACAACACAGGTTTAAAACCTCATCTTCTCTATTCGCCTTCCTTTTAAGCACTAGGCACTGAACAAGTCATTAAAATAAAAAAATCACACTCCTAATAATTGTTTGTTTTAATAAATTCCATTTTTAAAAACCATTTTTTTGCAGATTTTGGAAGCTAAATAATGTAATGTCACATGTGTAAGGGGGGGGCACAAGACCCCTGCCTACGCCCTTGGCAGCAAAGAGGCAGAGTTGCACTCTACTGCTGAGTAGCGACTGGTCGTAGGACGCTGACTGCAGGGGAGAAACAGAGAGGCCGATAGATGCGTCAAATCGTGAGGTTAGATTGGAATATTCCAAGTCAGACACACCAGCGAACAGAACTTTCTGTGCCGATACCAATTGGCAAACAACTATGGAATTCAATAGGTCTCTTGTGACATACAAACATATTTAATATATAATTGTTGTACTGTTTAGGAAAAAGCACTCCTTGAAAATTATCATTATTATAATTTCCCCCTTTGGAAAGTAAGCAAATTAAATATTGCGTAATCAGAAAATAGATTTTATCCAATTGACTTCAAAGCACTTCAGAAAATGTTTATTATTTTATATATATGTATACATATAAAACTATATATAGTGTATATTAACACACGGGCAATGCCGGGCTAGACCAGCTACTGCACTCATACATATGCATGTCTTATTTTATGTATATAGTATTCAGGACAAATCTAAAGCCTGGGCACAACATCTCCCAGTCGAGCACTCTCGAGCGCCAGCCACAGGACACGTGATTTATGTCCTGTTGATGGTCATCTGTAGCTTAAAATATGCGACGTCGTTGACATGAATCTCTCTAAGCTAGAATCTTTGCATAATGGACTTTAATGGCAAACGGGCAAACGACTGAGTTAAGGAATATTTACAAAAAAAAAGACTTTCCATTGCTGTCGTTATTCCGTATGCTATCATCATTTGTCAACAATTGTCAACGCCTGCGTTTAGCAGTACCTGCTAATTTTCCGGCGGCAGCTTTGCGTTTTCCAGTTGACTTCTGCGTCGGTTTGTCATCCTCCTCCCAATCCTCCTGCTTGCCTGTGCGAACTTCGCGATTCACTTTGTAGGCGGCGCTCATGCGCTTTATGTTCTCCTTGTGCACAATGTCGTGGTTGACAATTCGCTGCGGATAATCCACGCCCAGCACACAGCCATATTCCCGTTGTGCACTCAGCGTTGCCTTCCAGGGCTCAAAGATGCAGCCCGCTGGGTATTTGGCCAGCTCCGGCACGTATTTCCTAATGTACGCACCCGTTGGATCTGTCTTCTTGCCAAAAGCAACCGGACTGTATACACGAAAGTATTGGTGGAAGAATGCCGACGCCGACAGCCACATCCAGTTGCCTGCATTGAGAGCCCAATCCTGGTCGAGCAGCAGTTGCTCGAACACACGCTGTCCCTCCTCCCAGCTGATCCAGAGATCGCCGCGAGTGAGGAAACAGGCAACTGCATGACGGGCCAAGTGATGAATCCAACCCTCTTGTCGCAGCTGTCGCATAATGGCATCGATGAAGGGATAGCCAGTGCGTCCGTGCGTCCAGGCCTCCAGGAACTGCGGCTTCTCTTGCCAGGCTATTTGCAGGCAATACGCATTGCCCAGCATACGGTCAAAGTTGGGCTCCGCTGCGGCCACCGTATAATAGAACTCGCGCCACAGCAACTGGCCCACAAGTGAAACTGGCGGCTTTGAGTGCTTCGGGTAGCGTGCCAGAATCTCCTTGAGTCGTTCGTAGAGCAGACGTGCGCTCAAACAGCCGAATTTCAAATACGGACTGAGCACTGTTGTGCTGGGCTCCAGTGAATTTGGTGCCGTCTTGGGCTTCTCGAAGTCGGCCACCCACTGTTCGTCACTCAGCGAGGCCTCAAGTCGACGCAGTGCCTCTGTTTCACCTGTTAATTCATTTGTTATTGTATAACTGATAATGGAATTCAATATAAATCACGACTTGCCGCCCAGAAACTTGTTGACGCCCAGTTCCTCGGGTCGCTTGACCAGCTGCTCTAACGTGGGACATGCGTACACGTGTGCATCGGCTGCTTCCAGTGCATCATCTGCAGGCTGCACTCCCTCCGGCAGTCTGTCTGGCGCAGGCAACACTCTGGGCAACTTTAGCTTCTCCACAATGCCCAAGAACTTTTGGTAAGTGATCGGCGCCTTGCCCAGATTCTTGGCCATAACCACCTCAGGATTGTAAATGGTGTGCGAGCAGTGGGTGTCCACTTTCACACCTCGCTGTGCAGCCAGTTTCTGTACCTCCGCATCGCGCTTTACGGCGTAGGGTTCAATATCCGATTCGTAGGTCAGCAAGTGCACGTGCCAGCGCTCAAACAGCTGAGGGAAAACCTCAACAGGTTTTCCCCTGACGACATACAAACGGGAGTTAAGCTCGCGCAGCTGTTGATCCAAGTCGCTGAGGGACTGCTGCAGAAAGCGCCAGCGATTGGCGCCCACTTGCATCCAGTCCAAAATGCCAGGGTCCAATATGAAGATGGGACGAACGTGGTACTTTTCGGCATCCGAGCGAGCTACATCGAAAACGTGTGAAAGTGCGGGATTGTCGTGGACGCGAAGACCCTTGCGAAACCAATGGACAACTGTGCGGCGTTGGGTAGTCATCTGAATGCAATCTTATGTTAGTTTCGGCTACAAATTGGCTTTAACGTTTTAAAAATAACATCGACCGCCTGATTGCGCTGATTGGGGCTGCCAGCTCGATTGCAGGTTCGAAAACTATCGATGCATTAATACTATCTATCGATAGTACTAAATACTAAACTTTCAAAACAGTCAAGGCGCGTAATTTTTAATAAATTTAAACTAATGTTTAACTTATGGCATTAGATTATGTATTCACTTTACAATTTTAATTCAAAATTAGATACAATTAAAGTGACCATTTTAGTAAATGTAAATTTTTTTTACACTCCGGGGTATGAATTTGTATTAACTAATTGTAAGGAAAAGAAAAAAATATATTCAAATTTGAAAAAAGTCTAGATAAAATTGATGTAAGTTTTTGTTTTTCGTAACGTCTTCACATGGTGCCACACGTTTAGCAACTGTGGTGTCAGCTGTTGTTTGTTTGCAAAAGTAAAGTACGCCACCTATGGTTTGGTTTTCCAAACTAGATTCCCTCGACAGTTGTCCTGCCATCAGCAGAAATGACGAATGTCAACTTTCGATCCAGTTAAGTTACTTTGTCTAGCCCCATTATCGTTCGTTTGTTCGTTTTGTTTGTTATTTTATGTATACTGATTGGAATTGTGTAAAAGAATTAAAATAATGCTAAGGAAATTTAAATTTTAACTGAACAATAAAGTTAATGAATAAGTTCATTCGTTCATTTAATGGCCCGTTCATTTGAACTTATTCAGAACGAAACGACACAACTCTAGAATTTAGTATTATGGTGCACATGCACCGGTAATAGTCTTTTTTTATACAACATAAGAAATATATAAATAAACCAAATGTTGGCTTTAATTTATCAAATTAGCGAGTAAAAATAAACAACAGTCTGTTGACTACATCAAGCAAAACTCCAGTTCTGCGTTTATGCGCAATCAACGACACAAAATGGATTTGCTTGATTCCATACTAAATTCAATGGATGCTCCGCCAGCCACAAACGAACAACAAAAGACGCTGATTAAAAAGCAGCGGGAAATGATGGAGCGCATGCAGAACAAGCAGAAGGAGGAGTTGCTGCGATTTCGAAAGTACGTGGAGGAGAGGATGGGTCGCTTTGCCAAGGACGATCGCACATGCATTGAATTCCAGCCGCTGGACAAGGTGCACCGATCGGTCATACACGAAATAGCCGAGAACGGTGGCTTTATAGCCATGAGCTTTGGCCGCGAGGACGAGGACCGCCATTCGGTGGTCTACAAAAAGGAGCACCCACCCAGCGAGGACGAAGTGACAGCCCGTCGCAACGGCGAGGGTTGGAGCAAGGATATAGCCAAAGAATACTCCGAACGGCGAAAAGAACGCTTGGCCCAGGAGCAAAGCCAAAGTGACAAGCAAGCTGCAACTTCCGAATACGGCTCCAGTTCCGGTTCCTCTGCCAGTACCAGCACAGACAGCGCAGTCGCCGAGGTGAAGCCGACATCCAATTATAAAGCAAAATATGCTCACCTCATCGGCGAGTCGGCGGCCCTGCAAGCGGCGCGCAAAACAGAAACTAACCAAAGCTATGGATTCGTACCCAGCAAGAACAAAAAGGACATGCGCTCCATCGAACAGACGCTGGCTGACATTCAGGCCAAGAAGCGCCTAAAACTACAGCAGCAGCAGCAAGATTGCCTTACAGCGGCGCAGGCAGAAGCCGAGCATCCCGCTGATGAGCAGCAGCAATAAAACAACGTCTTCTGTGAACATGAAAATAGTAATAAGAATGTGTATGTATGTATGTTTTGTTAAATTCCAAGTTAATCAGAAGTTGTAAAGTCTGAAGTGTGTGTTCATACATACATACATATGTATGCACATACATATGTATCTGAAAGCAATTTAAATTGTTGGCCAGTTGAACGCATTAACTGCGGCTGTTTAGATCAAATTATATCAACTGCAGTGTTCAATTAGCAATTTCTATTTATATAATAATAAAACAAAATTTGTAGTTAATAGCAACAAAAGAAACAGTGTGGTTTGCTTTATCTAAAATCTTATGGCTAAAAATTAAAGAAGATTGCTGGGCAAATGCAAAAACATTGAGAATTATAAAACTGAAATTTAACTTTTTAATACTATCGTACTAAATACTAAACTGATATTCGATATATCGATAGTTTTGCGCGTAATTTAAAAAAAAAACATTGAATTTCTTAGCAGTTGTTGAATTTGCAATAAGAATTTAATTAATTCATCATTTCAATGACTATTAGTTTTGTTAAGCCTCGGGGAGTAAAGTTGTATTAATTAATGACAAATATTTGTAATTCAACTTAACTCTAAAAATTATTCATGATCAATTTTAAATCCATTCCTCAAATTTAGAGAAATGCCGAAAAAATAAACTTATTTCAGACCAAAGGCTGCCACACTTTTCAAAAATATCAATGGCGCCACCTGTGGTTTCTTTGCAAGACATAAATACGTCACCTATGGTTAGGTTTATGTATTTTCTATAGAGAATCGTTCACTAGTTGCTTCGCTCACTAAATTGAACTTATTGTGAACTATTCGATACAACCCTGCTTCTTATAAGAGGAAGACATATTAACCACGTGTACGCATTGAGATCAACGTTTGCAATAAAAGAAAATTTAAGTTAAACCATTAAAAAATCATTTAAGTCTAAGCATGGGTTGATTGTACCAATGACAAGGTTACCAGGAACCTGAAAGTGTTATAGAATTACGTAAGTGCAAATGAATGAGCATACGCCATATAATATATTTTATGGGATGATAACTTTGATAGGGACATCTGATGTCTATGATTGATTTATCAAATTTGATAGTAGAGCTGAATATAACCTGGAAGAATTTATTTAATTTATTACTTTAAACAATACTAATTGTTTGTTTCTTCATTTATTGCAGAAGCTGATCATGCATTAGAGAGAATAATCTTCAGGGAAGAATTCGAAGTCTGTAAGTAAATTAACGCACGTTTAATCGAATTAACCCACATTTAATGATGATAAATTTGATAGGGACATCTGATGTCTATGATGATTTATCAAGTTTGATAGTAGACCTGAAAATTCACTAATATATATTATGTTTACTGTGTTAAAATTTGAATTACTAATCGATATTTTCTTCTTTAATTATAGATAATGATCGTGCATTAGAGAGAATAATCTTCAGCAAAAAGATTGAAGTCTGTAAGTAAATTTCACTCATATACATCATATGAATTAACCCACTTATAATGATGATAAATTTGATAGGGACATCTGATGTCTATGATGATTTATCAAGTTTGATAGTAGACCTGAAAATACACTATTATAATTTATTTTTCCTATGTTAATATTAAAATTACTTATCTATATTTTCTACTTTAATTATAGATAATGATCGTGCGTTAGAGAGAATAATCTTCAGCAAAGAGATCGAAGTCTGTAAGTAAATTTCACTCATATACATCATATGAATTAATCCACCTTTAATGATGATAAATTTGATAGGGACATCTGATGTCTATGATGATTTATCAAGTTTGATAGTAGACCTGAAAAGAAAACACTAATAAAATTTATATTTACTGTGTTAAAATTGGAATTACTAATCGATATTTTCTACTTTAATTATAGATAATGATCGTGCGTTAGAGAGAATAATCTTCAGCAAAGAGATCGAAGTCTGTAAGTAAATTTCACTTATATACATCATATGAATTAACCCACTTATAATGATGATAAATTTGATAGGGACATCTGATGTCTATGATTGATTTATCAAGTTTGATAGTAGACCTGAAACTCCAGTAAAATAATTTAATTTTACTGTGTTACTATTTGAATTACTAATCGATAATCTCTACTTTTATTATAGATAATGATCTTGTGCATTAGAGGGAATAATCTTCAGCGAAGAGATCGAAGTCTGTAAGTAAATTTCACTCATATACATCATATGAATTAACCCACCTTTAATGATGATAAATTTGATAGGGACATCTGATGTCTATGATGATTTATCAAGTTTGATAGTAGACCTGAAAAAAACACTAATATAATTTATTTTACCTATGTTAATATTGAAATTACTTATCGATATATTCTACTTTAATTATAGATATTGATCGTGCGTTGGAGAGAATAATCTTCAGGGAAGAATTCGAAGTCTGTAAGTAAATTAAAGCACGTTTAATCGATTTAACCAACCTTTAATGATGATAAATTTGATAGGGACATCTGATGTCTATGATTGATTTATCAAGTTTGATAGTAGACCTGAAAAATCATTAAAATATATATTTTTAAAGATATTTTAATTTATAACTAATCGTTAGTTTATACTTTTATTGCAGATAAGGATCGTTCATTATTAAGGAGCGTTTTCAGTGAAGAAATTGATGTCTGAAAGTAGCAAATTGGTGCAATTATTATTGCTCGCAATAATTATCGATTGATTAAACATTAATTGTAGAAAATGCGCTAACATCGAAAGAAGTACCAGGCTGTATGACAATTTATCAAGTTTGTTGACAACTTTTATAGAAATTTGTTTTTTATATCAGTAATTTATTAACTGAACACAATTGAAATAAATAAATATCGTGTCCAATTGGCCAAACATAACATTGCTTTTTATTATTGTGTGGAGGTGTGGTTTCAAACAGATGAACAAAAATCTATTTAATTTATTTTCTTATTTAAAGAACGGTTGTATTCATTGAGGTCTTAAAACTACAACTTGCGCAGAGAAACTTAATACTTGAAATTCAATAGCAACCGTATTTTGCTGGCGCCATCTTTTTGAAATAATATGCTCTAGCACCAAATGCAACTCGGCGCAATCAGCTGTTTAACAGCTGTTTCCTTAAAAGGTAAAAACAGTTGACTAATCCCAACTGGCAATATGCACTACAAAAAAGTATTGAGATAAAACATAGACTGTGTTCACCAAATCTTTTGACGAATCAAGTCGAGCAAGTTGCCAAATATGTTGCCCACCAAAACAGACTCTCGACGGCGCCTCAATGCCACTGGGGCTACAATTGGCGACTACAGCAAATTGGATGAAGGTCGCAGTGAAACAGATGGATTTGTAAATGAGCAGTGGGCAACGCCACACGTAGAGGAACCTACTCCGTGGAAGACAATTGCCATAATACTTACGCTATTCGTCGGCGGAACGGTTCGTATGCCAATCTTCTGCGGAAACTAAGTATAGTCAATTGTTCGCATTAGATTTGCCTTGGATGTGCCACCTTGGATTGGTTGGCGGACGTGAATCAAGATCGCACCGATCGCGTCTGGGCGTTGATAGTAATTGGAGCGCTGACTATTATACCAGGCGGATATTACTTCTATGTTCTCTCCTGCATTTTACTGCGACGCAGAGGCTACACAATGGACGATATTCGTCGCTTGGGTTAAGAAAACGGACTTTTATGGATTATAATATTTGTAGTATTTTTATTGCACTCTTTCTCATTTTAATGGCATGTTTTTTGTATGTTTCATCTGAGTATTGCAGTCAGAACTCGGCATTTATTGTATAAAAATATTGTAAATATATATACTATGTGTACATACATCATATATGTTATCAAATGTATTGTGGTTGAGAATTTAGTGGGAGAAAGATTTGCTAACTAGACTAACTTGCAATGCTTGAAGCTTCATACATACATATATAGTGGAAAGGTCGAATTATGTATGCATATACATATGGCATTTATCTCTATAAAGCATGGTGCGTTTTGAGCTTAAACTTATATACATACATGTTATACTTTTTATTTTATAAACAATTGCTTCTCATGTTACAACAAAGCTTAGCTGTATGTATATAGATATATATGTATATTCATGTATACACAGTTTAACATCGATATTCTATAGAACTACGGGGAAGGAGGTACATTTACAGTACACAAAATATACAGCACATAAACAAATACTATTACAACGAAATTAAACTACAAGGATTAACAATTTGCTCAATTAGTGAATCACTGCTCAACAACAGTCACCTCAATAGGTGGTATAAATTTCCATGTATGTGCCTGTTGCTCATCGAAGCCAGAAGCCGACAAAGTTTCTAATTGACTTAAGTTTGTAGATCCTGGAGAAGACCGTAACACAAAACTGCTACTTTGCTGCGGCTTGGTAACGCACTCAATACTGGTCTTAAAGCGGCCGGGCGTAAAGAAGATTACAGAACAATTATGCTGTGTTTGCTCGTGCTTTTCCAAAACAGGAATTGTAATTCTGCGAAGAGAGATTATGAATTAACATTTTAGACTGTGTTTATGGAAAAAACACGCACCGATTAGGTCCAGAAATGGCCACGCGAGTCTCCAGATTGTAGTTTTCCATGCCATTTAAGTAGTCTTGGTAAAACTTAATAGTCAATACCAAGTTCTTGAGCGGCTGCAACGATTGATTTGTTAGATTAATGCTAAGTTGTGCGCGCTGTCCAACGGTGCAATTTATCTCGCTATGCGGCTGCACCGACGCATCCTGGAAGCTCACAGCTGTTGGCAAACGATTAGAATTAATGATGAATTCAAGTCAGTAAACCACGAGTTACTCACACCACTGAAGAGGCGACACGGTGGTTAAGTCAACCATGCCGTGGGAGAGAACAATTCCACGCAGCGAGGCAACGCCCTTTATGTCAGTGCCGGTCAACAGCCAATTAATTTTCACCCGCTTCGCAATGTGAGTTGAGCAAAGTTTGCTGAGGGCATCGCTAAACGAAAGAATTTGCGTGCGAAAACAGAGCTCTACAAAGAAAACCAATTAAATAATATATATACTAATTAAAGTATTCAATCGTTTTACCGCGCTCCAGATTCTCAGCAACTTCTGCTGCCCGCGCAGCACACACTTGTTCCAACGAGCAGCGATCGACTGGAATTGGCACCCGGCAGCTTTCTTTGGCCTCGATGAGAATATTTTTGTTATCAGTGTAGTTGAGCGACATTTCTTGAGCGGTTAGGTTAGATATATCCAACACTAAATAGAACTGTGAGGGTCTGTAGAAGAATTAAGGTATTAGCACTTCATTAGCTTGACAAAATCAATGTTATTTACATTTCTGCGGGCAACACATCCCAGCTAGTTATCTGCGCACTGGGCAGCAGCTCCAAGTTAAAGGAAACAGCGCACTGACGACAGAAGCCAGCAACCAAAGCCTCTCCGCCAGAGTATTTCAAGCGTAACTGCGCCTCAATGTTCTGAGCTGGCTGGAATGGGCGACCATTGTTTCCACTTGCTGCTCCGCCCGGCTGTAAATTCAATGCAGCCAAAGAATGTTGAGCAGCGGCAATTGTCGAACGTGCTCCAACATTCTGCAGCTCCTGACGACGATGCTGTGGCGAACTAACGCCCAGCGGCAGACTGGCATGACCAGAAGCGGACATGCTGGAGTAGTGTGACATCGAAGTGGCTCCACAATCAGCAGGCGCGCTGGAGTTAAGCGAGCCAGCCGGCATGGGACAAACAAAATCAGCATCTGCGTAAATTTCCAGTACCAATTCAAGAGTGGCTAACGGAGCAACTGGCAGCTGAGCCTGAAACATGAATGTTTTTAATTACTATATTGTATTCAAGACATTAGAACTAATACATAAAATAATAACAACTCGCAATACATGAAATATATATTCCAAGCCAAATTAAACAACCAGCTACTAAGTAATAATTAAATAACTTAACTCTTGTAAATATCATAAATATAAAATTGTAAAATCTTATGCATTCTATTCTATTTATGGAAATAAGCAAATAAACATATATATGCTTGAATAAATATATATAAATAGTGAAGTTTTCTCACCTGCAGCGCCTGCTCATCAATGCGAAACATTTTCTTTTGCGTCTCCTGCTCCACATTTGAGTTTATGCTAACTTCTAGATGTTCCAGTGGCAGCGTACTGCTCTCATTCTTAATGGTTATGGTACAGGTGGAGGATTCTCCATTGTACAGAGTCAGACTGGCAGACGTTACCACAATGTCCGCTTTGTTCATGTTGCTAAACGTGGCCGTCTGTGGCAGCGACGTCTTGACAGAAATGCGAGGCAAAGCGGGTATAACGTCAACCAAGTAATTGGGTGGCAAGTTGCGACCTCGCATGTGTTTCAACCGGCAGTTGGACTTGACACCCAGCGTATGTGTGCTATAACCCTGCAGATCAAGTTGACCTGTCTCAATGGGAGTTCCATGGAGCGAGACGTTGGTTGGCACATGCGGTTGTAGGATTATGGTCTGGGGCAGCGATTCGAAGACCACGCCGTTGGTGAGCAGACGCATGTCGGTCACAGCCAGCTCAAAGGGTAGCGGATTGCGCAAGCGAACGCACACCTCGCTGAGATCGCTTTGAACCCACAGAAAGGCTGTTAACAAAGCACATAGACCGTCATTAAATTTCTTAAACTTTGTCTAGCAATTTGGCATACCTATTTTATTCTTATCCTTTTTCTTGTCCCGGCGATCCACAGAGTTAAAGTGTATGGGCGTAAACAGAAATGGACCGCTGTCGGCTTTGGCAATCTTGATGCGTTGCGGTCGCAAGTGTGCAGGCAAGTCTTTCACGACCATCTCCATGCAGTAGGGTAAATCGGTGAGATTTGCGGGCGGTATCACAGTCCCATTTTCCAGCACCAGCGGCACGGGAGAGCCTTCGCATTGTGCGCTCAAATTCTGCAATAATGGCATTAATAAAAATTTATGATTTAATCAATTAATATTGATAAAGTCCACCTGTAACTGCACGGCCATTTCGCTCTGCTCCGTCGCGGTCATGTTGTCCCATTGGGTTTGAAGTAGAAACGTCATGTGTCGCGTGGCCAACGCAGAGTGTCCAAGTCGTCTCGCAGCAGTTATGAGGTTTTGCACCAAATCTATTTGCAGCGACGGCCAACCAGCAGCATTCTCCAGCACTTCGAGTGGATCCAGGGATAACAGATATCCCGTAAAGCTGCCCACCATTAGGCGATAGCTTTGGGTCCAATCCGGCGTCTGACTGCCTTGCTGGACATGCTTGAGTGCGGCCAGACGCTGGAAAATTGCCGCCTTACGCTGATAGCCAATTTGCTGATACAGCTCCGTGATAATTTCGAAGCGTTTAACGCGCTCCGCCTCGCTTATGCTGAGATTTATGTAAAGTATGTTTTGTAGAAACATAGCAACATCCAGTGGACGATTTTGCTCAATACAAATGCGTGTTGCCTTCAGGGCAGCCTCCGTTTCAATTGTGGCCGCATGTCGATACTTGCTGTAGTTAATTATTGCCTTGCGATAGAAGTTGGTTATCTCCTCCGGTTTGAGTATATTGCCGGGTAGCTCGCCATTACGCTGCTGGCCAAAAGGCGTTACTGATATTGTCGATGTCGAGGAGGAAGATGTTGAGGTGGTTGGCGTGCCCGAAGCCGAGGAATTGTTGGTCAACAGAGAGGATACCGATGAGCAGGATGATGAATTTGAGGTGATCGCATCCGCACAGTTTGTGACAATGGCGGGCGTGTTTATCTTCTTAGTTGCATCGCTGGCACGCCACTTTTCCGGAGTGTTTCTTAGTGGTGAGGTGCCTAAATCAGAGTAAATAAATAAGACAACACCAAATAAAGCGAAGCAGAACTTGCCTGTTTCCTGCAGAGATGCGTTTCTATGCAGCGTTTCAATCTCTCGCATTTGCGGATAAAGAATAACAGCCGAGGCTGCGCACAGACCTTCCTCACTAGCGCCTACCCATAGCGAGTCACCCACTGAGCGCAGCGTCTCATTGGCATTGTGGTACAAGCTTAAAGCATCATCTAGAAGGCCAGCTTGGAGCGACAGATCTGCCAGATTCTTCATTACTCGACCGACGCAGCGTTTGCGATTGTTGCGCGATTCCATGTCCAATCCCACAAAGTCGCGCTTTTCAAAGGGCGCCAGCAATAGACTGACCTTCTCGGCCTTCTCGCGAGAACGTTCCAGACGCCGTGATTCCAGCACCCAAAACAAAGCGTTGAGAAAGTCGCCCACCCGTGCCTCCAAGTCGATGCAATTGTCCTGCTCGCGATAGAAAAACGCCTGCGACTTGAAGTTGGAAGGCGTTGTGTACTCGTCCTGCAGACGGACACCCTTGCACCTTACATCTGTGGCGGAACTGTGCTCGTTAACTGCCTGCAGCTCTGGCTGCGCATTATCGACGACACTCGTGTCATCTGTGTGATTTGTTAAGGGATCGCTGTGAGGTGCATCGGGTCCAAAGAATATGGCACGAGACTCGTACAGCGTGCTTCCGTAGCGCACTTTGAGGGATTCATGATGACGACACAGCTCGTTGAGTTCCGTTTGATTCTCGAATTTGCCGATTGTTATAAGTCCCAGTAGGCGGCGATGCGTTTGAAAGTCGCCCCAATCGTTGTGCTCCACCGGGTGCTCGTGTATGAATCGAAAATAGATGGTACGCACCGTGCCGCTGGAATCTATGCACAAAATGGATCGAATTAAATTTCGAAGTAATATAATTTGAGTTGAGTTACCCGTCACTTTGATGTTATTGACACGTCGCACCTTCTCGAAGGCCCGTTGTAGGATGCGGGCGCGCGAGGGTCCCACACCGCGCAATAGCACCAGCAGGCAACTGTGATGGAGCGCATTCTGTTCGTAGTCGAGTCGCGACATAGCTGGCTCCACGCTGGCAGGTGGCTGCACAGTTCCAACTGTGGCACGCATTTACAACTCACTGCTGCAGCTCTAGGTTTGCCAACTAACGATTGGTTTTCATGTCGTTAAGCGGCGATGCTAGAGTTGTGTTTGCCTCTGACATTGACGTTGAAGTGCTTCAATTAATTTCCATTGTGTCGCAAATATATGAGGGCAACTTTGTAGAAAGCGATAACATCGAATCGCCTCCCCTTTTGATGATGCTGCTGATTTTACTTATGGCCTGCTCCTGCTATTACCGTCTTGCACTGACACTTTAAGCTGCTGCTGAGCGAATACACATGTGTATACGAATAGGGTGCTAGAGTTGACTGTAATCAGAAAACTATTGAAAACACTATAAGATAACTTTTACTAAGTAAAAAATCAGTGCTCAGCTGCGTACCAGTACCAGTGAATGACAAACTCAAAAGTGCTTACGCGTGCATGCGAATGGTTATTTGGCGCCTTAACAGAAATCTCCTCCGAATAACAGAAACAATTACTGTTAAGTTTTGATAACAGTGCTCTTCAAACAATTTACATTACCAAATTAAGTTTTTTAGAAAAACAGCAGAAATCCGGACACCGAAAGTAAAAATATACTTCGTTAAATTTTTAAATATTTAAATTTATTTTGTATTGGGGGACCATGCAAAATACCTACTTATATATTTTTTTTAAACATAAAGGAGTCAAATGACAATAGCTGTCAGCTGCAAAACTTTCGATAGTGAATAATCCCATCAATGAAAATTGCTATCGATGTCGACTCAAAATTAAATACCAGATGTGGCCATTAATAGTTTAGTAGCTCTACCACTCACGGAAGATACATATGTTTTTGTTAGAATCAGAGAGATTTGCTTGAAAGCGGGTCGCGGAAAATTTCTATGCGTATAATAGATAAAGTATTTCAACTTTTCCCCCTTAATAGAATTGATAATTTTGCAAATTAAGATTCAGTTTATTAGTTACACGCTCATTATAAAAAGACGAATTGCAATTGCAAATGCATTTGACTGGCCAGGGTTACATCAATTTGGTGACTTGCGGCATTTAGTTGGCACGGGAATGCAGACTCTTGAAGCTCTTGGCGCCAAGGATCTGTTCGTTGTGCAGGCTCTTGAAGCTCTTGGCGCCAAGGATCTGTTCGTTGTGCAGGCTCTTGAAGCTCTTGGCGCCAAAGATCTGTTCGTTGTGCAGGCTCTTGAAGCTCTTGGCGCCAATGATTTGTTCACGGGGATGCAGGCTCCTGAAGCTCTTTGCGCCAAGGATCTGTTCGTTGTGCAGACTCTTGAAGCTCTTAGCTCCAATTATTTGCTCACGGGCATGCAGGCTCCTGAAACTCTTTGCGCCGAGGATCTGCTCGTTGTGCAGACTCTTGAAGCTCTTGGCTCCAATTATTTGCTCACGGGCATGCAGGTTCTTGAAGCTCTTGGCGACTACCATTTTATTGGATGCACGTGAATGCAAACGGTTGTAACTCTTCATGCCAACCATTTTCTCGGAGTTCTCCTGGGACAGAGCGTTCAAGGATAGGATGGTAGTCATTTTTAAAGTTTTTCTGTAGGAGTAAAGTAAATTTCAATCAATATAATTCAGGTAACTAGTTAGACAAAAACTTGAAATTATCTTCCAGAACCTTATATAATATATAATACCTTACCTATATATTTTTTATATTATAGTCTGATTTAAATATTATAGTCGTTAAAAAAACAATCCATAAGCTACTCAAAATGCAAAGTCCAAGTCGAAAATCACGCCATCCCGTATATTTGCCATTTTTGTGTTATACCTCTAGGCCGGTTTCTTTAATATTTGTTACCACATTAAAAAAAGAGATAAGCATAAAAAGCTTATCAAAATTTAAGAGAATACCTCAATATTTTTTTCGTTTGGCACGTACAAGTCGAAGACCACGTCATTCCGTATTAATTAATATACTTTTTTGTATTATATACGCAGGTTTCATTTATCTTTGTTATTACATTTAAAAACAAGAAGCTTATCAACAAACTTATCAAAATACAAAGAAAAAGCCTCAATATTTTTTGCGTTTGGCAAGATCATGTAGAAAACCACGTCATTCCGTCTTTTTGTATATGTTTGTTGTTATTATATGGGCCGGTTTTTACCTATCTTGTTACTACATTTAAAACAACAAACTTATCAACAAGCTTATTGAAATGCAAAGAGAAAACCTCGATTTTTTTGCTTTTAGCAAGTTAAAGTTCAATACCACGTCAGCCCGTATTTCTGAATATATTTAAATAAAGTCATACAGTAAAATAACTTTCTAAAAATTGATCAGCCTCCTGTTTCTTTTAAACATTTTGTCGGACAATTGTGGAAATAAACATATTATTATTCGCAAAGTTTTCGTTATCATACGATACAATTGTGCCAATAATTGTTGAATATTTGTTCGGTTTCATTTCTTACAATAGTCTGAAAATTACTTGTATTTGAAAGAGCACAAAGCGATGTCCACGAATTGATTAGCTTTACAATTTATATAGAAACACAATAACGGATAGTTTAGCTTTACAATTTATATAGAACAACAGTATTGTATAAAAACAATGCTACACTTGTTGCAATTAATCAGAATTACATAGTTTCAAAATCAAACCAAAAACAGGATATATTTCTGGAAGGAGGATGTTTAATATTTTTGGGTACGACAAAACGTATTAACGAATAACTCAAAGAGTGTAATTTAAATCATGTTATATATTTTGCGATGTCAATTTTTTAATCTTATGAAGGATTGTATGTCCTGGTTATATGTCCCTGGCTTTCACTTTCTATTATTTTCTTTACCAATTGCTTGCAACTTACCTAGAGTAGTTCACAAAAGAATATGTGCTATAGATGTTGAATTGCCAAACAGATAACCTCGGCTGTAGGTATTTTACTTCATTTGGTCAGTTGTTGGATTATTTCGTTATGTTATGTTGTTCTTTCGTTCAGTTGTTTTGTGCTTCGTTTAGTTGGTTCATTCGTTGGAGTCGTTCGTTTTTCTTTTGAATGCTGTGAGCATACTTTCGATTAATGAGAAACTTTATATTCTCCTCAAAGCAAGTAAGAATATATTGTAGAATTTTGTATTTTTACATTTTTATACCCTGTACCCATTAAAAATGGGCAAAAAGGGTGTAATGAATTTGTGTGAATGTATGTAACAGGCAGAAGGAAGCATCTCCGACCCTATAAAGGGTCGGAGTATCAATAGTCGAGTCGATTGACACCAGTCCGTCTCTCTGTCCGTCCGTGCGTCTGTACGTCCGTCTGTGTGAGCGCGTCGATCTCAGCAACTACAAGAGCTAGACACATCAAATTTGGAATATAGGTTCCTGAATACCATACGCAGGTCAGACAGGTGGACAGGTGTCAATCAAGTCAGCTATTGATAATGATCAGGAACATATATATTTTATAGGGTCGGAGATGCCTCCTTATGCCTGTTACATACATTTGCACAAATTCATTATACCCTTTTCCCATTTTTAGTGGGTACAGGGTGTAAAAATTGAGTTTAAAGTCCATCTTAAAAACCACGTCATTCCGAATTTTTGCAATTATTTGTTGTTGGCTGATTTTTAATAGCTTTGCTACTACATTTTAAAACAAGCGGAACAGTCGGGACACCGACCGTAATATACCCTGTGGGTTTACAGGAACCCGCTCAAATTCACTCAAGATGAAATTCTCTAGAAATTCGATTTTTTTAATTTGTGGGCGAAGGGGGCGTGGCATCGTGACACATCGACCCCAAGATACTCATTATGTGTGCTAAATCTCAAGTCATTAGCTACAAAACTGCTTTTGTTATGAGGTTTATGAGCTACAAAACTGCTTGCTTTATAAGCTTTTACTTAATTTGTGGGCAAAGAGGGCGTGGCATCCAAAAAAAAAAAGATAAACTTGATCTGCCTGCAAAAATGACCAGTGCTGGGACACCAAGTTCAAGCCACTAGCTCTTACCATCTCTGAGATCCTTTCGTACATACGGACGGACTGACAGACAGACAGACAGACCGACTCGGCTATATCGACTCGGCTGTTGATGCTCATCAAGAATATATATACTTTATGCGGTCTGCCAGACTTCCTTAGACCTGTTACATACGTTTAACAAACTTAATATACCCCCACAGGGTATAATAAGTTATCAACATGCGATAAGGAAACCTCAATTTGTTCACATCTGGCAAGATCAAGTCGAAAACCACGTCAACCCGATTTTTGAAAATGTTTGTTGGTGTTATATAGACCGGTTTTTTCTAGCTTGCTGCTATATTTTATAACAAAAAGCTTATCAAAATGCGATAAGGAAACCTCAAATTGTTTACATTTAGCAAGATCACGCTATGCCGTATTTTTCATCTTTGTTATTAAAATTATAGTCCAAACACAAACACACAAATAACTTTCGATAAATCTGTATTTGTTATACCCTTACAGAGGCTTTTATAATTTTGTCTCGCAATGTGAAAAGCCTGAAAGAAAGCATATCTATAAAGTATATATATATTCTTGATCAGCATCAACAGCCAAGTCGATATAGCCATGTCCGTCTGTCTGTCCGTTTGTCTGTCCGTCCGTCCGTATGGACGAAAGGATCTCAGATAGGATCTCAGATAGTAAGAGATAGAAACTTGAACTTGATCTCCCAGCAGGCATTTGCAGGCAGATCAAGTTTCTTTTAAACTTTTGATACTATGCCTTGTTTGTTTTAAAATTAAAAAAATCACCATAACATAAGCAATGTTAAAGCTAGAGGGGTCCTGTACTGCCACAGGGTATAGGACCGTCGGTCAATGCTTGAACATAACGATCGACAGTGTGACCGTTTTTATAAAAACGTATAGCGCTTAAACACGAGAAAGTCGTCTTTAAAAGTTTCGACGCTGTGGCATCACTAAGTCTGGTAAAATTAAATGCATTTTTTAATAGGATTGCAAGCTTACTTTAATTTTAAGTCGCTTTAAATGACAGTATAAACCCTTAGCGCTTTAAAATGTATTTTAGAACTAGTTGATTCTAATCAACAACTGACGTATGCCATTTACAACTCTGCGATTATGCCACATATTAAATAAAAACACAATAACATACTTCCTAAAAAACGATACCAGTCAAATCGGTTTTTGTTCACTCAGATTTAGATGTGAGTCTTACAGTTTCCCGCTCACTGAAGATGACGAGAAGTTCTCCTTAGAAACAAATAGATTTGCTCAAAAACTGGTCGCAGAAGAGTTCTACACGTATGCTCAACAATGTATTCCGACCTTTCCCCCTTAATGAAATTGATATTTTGCAAATTAATATTCAGTTTATTGATAAGACAATCATTAAAAAAGGCAAATAGCAACTGCAGGTGCAATAGACAGGCCAGCCTTTAGTTGGCACGTGTATGCAGGCTCTTGAAGCTCTTGGCGCCAAGGATCTGTTCGTTGTGCAGGCTCTTGAAGCTCTTGGCGCCAAAGATCTGTTCGTTGTGCAGGCTCTTGAAGCTCTTGGCGCCAAAGATCTGTTCGTTGTGCAGGCTCTTGAAGCTCTTGGCGCCAATGATTTGTTCACGGGGATGCAGGCTCCTGAAGCTCTTTGCGCCAAGGATCTGTTCGTTGTGCAGACTCTTGAAGCTCTTAGCTCCAATTATTTGCTCACGGGCATGCAGGCTCCTGAAACTCTTTGCGCCGAGGATCTGCTCGTTGTGCAGACTCTTGAAGCTCTTGGCTCCAAGGATTTGCTCACGGGCATGCAGGTTCTTGAAGCTCTTGGCGACTACCATTTTATTGGATGCACGTGAATGCAGACGGTTGTAACTCTTCATGCCAACCATTTTCTCGGAGTTCTCCTGGGACAGAGCGTTCAAGGATAGGATGGTAGTCATTTTGAAAGTTTTTCTGTAGGAGTAAAATGAATTTCAATTAAAGTGATAACGTTCACTACTAGTTAGTACTTTACTACTTCGCAACAAAAACAGAAACAGAAAAACAGAATCGAGAAAAGAAATTACAATTCTTTTTATATATAATTAATATTTTCTACTGCATGTTTTCATTAATATTATAATTAGAAAAGAAAATCTATAAAATAATCAAAATGGCAGGAGAATACCTCAATCTGCATAGACCTGTTAGTTAATTTTTAAAAATTGTGTACAAAGTCCAAGTTAAAAACCACGTCATTCTTCTGAAATTATTTTTTGTAATTATACCTACATATAAGCCTGTCTTTTTTTATATTCGATAAGCATTTTGATACTTTTTAAATGTAGTATAGAAAGTATCAACAAGCTTATCAAATTGCAAGAATAGCTTAATATGTTTTGCGTTTTGCACATCCAAGTCGAAAACCACGTCATCCCGAATTTTTGTATATATTATAATATCAAATAATATATACAAAAATTCGGGATGATGAGGTCGGTTTTCCTATCTTTTCCACTACATTTCAAAACGACAAGTTTATCAAAATTCATAATGGATGGGATTTCATCCTTGTTTGTTATTAAATATATAGTTCAAATTCCTCAACAATTGATACTCAGGATCAAAAATAATTTTCTAAAAAATATGTAATTTCTCCTTTATTCTCTGTCACATTTTGTCCCAGTTATTCGGAAATTTTTCGGTATCATATGATACAATTGCGTCTGTCATTCATAAATATTTGTTCGGTTTTATTTCTTGAAACATACTGAAAACTACTTGGATTTTGCAGAAATTGTTTAAAATATATGCTAAAAGTTTTGCTATTTACCATACTTCCAGAAGTTCATGTTAAATAAAAAAATTCGAAAAATTGGAAAATCGGACCAAAAACAGAATAGATTTTCGGATTGAGAATCTTTAATATATTTGAAAATGACGAATCAGATGACAGTTAAAAAATACGATTCTCATTTACCCACGGATTTTAAAATCAAGTATGATCCTTATTCTCATCGAATTGCTTTAGTTTTAGAAAAAATTTCGAGGATCTTTAAATATCTGGTATTGTGTTAAGATTTTAAAATATTTACGAAGAGGACATAAAGTATTAACGAGAAACTTAAGCCTTTTAATAACCTTATGTCCTGGCTACGTCCACGGCTTTCACTTTCTATTATTTTAACTTATTTTTTGGAACTTACCTAGAGAAGTTCACAATAGAATATGTGCTATAGATGTTGAATTGCCAAACAGATAACCTCGGCTGTAGGTATTTTACTTCATTTGGTCAGTTGTTGGATTATTTCGTTATGTTATGTTGTTCTTTCGTTCAGTTGTTTTGTGCTTCGTTTAGTTGGTTCATTCGTTGGAGTCGTTCGTTTTTCTTTTGAATGCTGTGAGCATACTTTCGATTAATGAGAAACTTTATATTCTCCTCAAAGCAAGTAAGAATATATTGTAGAATTTTGTATTTTTACATTTTTATACCCTGTACCCATTAAAAATGGGCAAAAAGGGTGTAATGAATTTGTGTGAATGTATGTAACAGGCAGAAGGAAGCATCTCCGACCCTATAAAGGGTCGGAGTATCAATAGTCGAGTCGATTGACACCAGTCCGTCTCTCTGTCCGTCCGTGCGTCTGTACGTCCGTCTGTGTGAGCGCGTCGATCTCAGCAACTACAAGAGCTAGACACATCAAATTTGGAATATAGGTTCCTGAATACCATACGCAGGTCAGACAGGTGGACAGGTGTCAATCAAGTCAGCTATTGATAATGATCAGGAACATATATATTTTATAGGGTCGGAGATGCCTCCTTATGCCTGTTACATACATTTGCACAAATTCATTATACCCTTTTCCCATTTTTAGTGGGTACAGGGTGTAAAAATTGAGTTTAAAGTCCATCTTAAAAACCACGTCATTCCGAATTTTTGCAATTATTTGTTGTTGGCTGATTTTTAATAGCTTTGCTACTACATTTTAAAACAAGCGGAACAGTCGGGACACCGACCGTAATATACCCTGTGGGTTTACAGGAACCCGCTCAAATTCACTCAAGATGAAATTCTCTAGAAATTCGATTTTTTTAATTTGTGGGCGAAGGGGGCGTGGCATCGTGACACATCGACCCCAAGATACTCATTATGTGTGCTAAATCTCAAGTCATTAGCTACAAAACTGCTTTTGTTATGAGGTTTATGAGCTACAAAACTGCTTGCTTTATAAGCTTTTACTTAATTTGTGGGCAAAGAGGGCGTGGCATCCAAAAAAAAAAAGATAAACTTGATCTGCCTGCAAAAATTACCAGTGCTGGGACACCAAGTTCAAGCCACTAGCTCTTACCATCTCTGAGATCCTTTCGTACATACGGACGGACTGACAGACAGACAGACAGACCGACTCGGCTATATCGACTCGGCTGTTGATGCTCATCAAGAATATATATACTTTATGCGGTCTGCCAGACTTCCTTAGACCTGTTACATACGTTTAACAAACTTAATATACCCCCACAGGGTATAATAAGTTATCAACATGCGATAAGGAAACCTCAATTTGTTCACATCTGGCAAGATCAAGTCGAAAACCACGTCAACCCGATTTTTGAAAATGTTTGTTGGTGTTATATAGACCGGTTTTTTCTAGCTTGCTGCTATATTTTATAACAAAAAGCTTATCAAAATGCGATAAGGAAACCTCAAATTGTTTACATTTAGCAAGATCACGCTATGCCGTATTTTTCATCTTTGTTATTAAAATTATAGTCCAAACACAAACACACAAATAACTTTCGATAAATCTGTATTTGTTATACCCTTACAGAGGCTTTTATAATTTTGTCTCGCAATGTGAAAAGCCTGAAAGAAAGCATATCTATAAAGTATATATATATTCTTGATCAGCATCAACAGCCAAGTCGATATAGCCATGTCCGTCTGTCTGTCCGTTTGTCTGTCCGTCCGTCCGTATGGACGAAAGGATCTCAGATAGGATCTCAGATAGTAAGAGATAGAAACTTGAACTTGATCTCCCAGCAGGCATTTGCAGGCAGATCAAGTTTCTTTTAAACTTTTGATACTATGCCTTGTTTGTTTTAAAATTAAAAAAATCACCATAACATAAGCAATGTTAAAGCTAGAGGGGTCCTGTACTGCCACAGGGTATAGGACCGTCGGTCAATGCTTGAACATAACGATCGACAGTGTGACCGTTTTTATAAAAACGTATAGCGCTTAAACACGAGAAAGTCGTCTTTAAAAGTTTCGACGCTGTGGCATCACTAAGTCTGGTAAAATTAAATGCATTTTTTAATAGGATTGCAAGCTTACTTTAATTTTAAGTCGCTTTAAATGACAGTATAAACCCTTAGCGCTTTAAAATGTATTTTAGAACTAGTTGATTCTAATCAACAACTGACGTATGCCATTTACAACTCTGCGATTATGCCACATATTAAATAAAAACACAATAACATACTTCCTAAAAAACGATACCAGTCAAATCGGTTTTTGTTCACTCAGATTTAGATGTGAGTCTTACAGTTTCCCGCTCACTGAAGATGACGAGAAGTTCTCCTTAGAAACAAATAGATTTGCTCAAAAACTGGTCGCAGAAGAGTTCTACACGTATGCTCAACAATGTATTCCGACCTTTCCCCCTTAATGAAATTGATATTTTGCAAATTAATATTCAGTTTATTGATAAGACAATCATTAAAAAAGGCAAATAGCAACTGCAGGTGCAATAGACAGGCCAGCCTTTAGTTGGCACGTGTATGCAGGCTCTTGAAGCTCTTGGCGCCAAGGATCTGTTCGTTGTGCAGGCTCTTGAAGCTCTTGGCGCCAAAGATCTGTTCGTTGTGCAGGCTCTTGAAGCTCTTGGCGCCAAAGATCTGTTCGTTGTGCAGGCTCTTGAAGCTCTTGGCGCCAATGATTTGTTCACGGGGATGCAGGCTCCTGAAGCTCTTTGCGCCAAGGATCTGTTCGTTGTGCAGACTCTTGAAGCTCTTAGCTCCAATTATTTGCTCACGGGCATGCAGGCTCCTGAAACTCTTTGCGCCGAGGATCTGCTCGTTGTGCAGACTCTTGAAGCTCTTGGCTCCAAGGATTTGCTCACGGGCATGCAGGTTCTTGAAGCTCTTGGCGACTACCATTTTATTGGATGCACGTGAATGCAGACGGTTGTAACTCTTCATGCCAACCATTTTCTCGGAGTTCTCCTGGGACAGAGCGTTCAAGGATAGGATGGTAGTCATTTTGAAAGTTTTTCTGTAGGAGTAAAATGAATTTCAATTAAAGTGATAACGTTCACTACTAGTTAGTACTTTACTACTTCGCAACAAAAACAGAAACAGAAAAACAGAATCGAGAAAAGAAATTACAATTCTTTTTATATATAATTAATATTTTCTACTGCATGTTTTCATTAATATTATAATTAGAAAAGAAAATCTATAAAATAATCAAAATGGCAGGAGAATACCTCAATCTGCATAGACCTGTTAGTTAATTTTTAAAAATTGTGTACAAAGTCCAAGTTAAAAACCACGTCATTCTTCTGAAATTATTTTTTGTAATTATACCTACATATAAGCCTGTCTTTTTTTATATTCGATAAGCATTTTGATACTTTTTAAATGTAGTATAGAAAGTATCAACAAGCTTATCAAATTGCAAGAATAGCTTAATATGTTTTGCGTTTTGCACATCCAAGTCGAAAACCACGTCATCCCGAATTTTTGTATATATTATAATATCAAATAATATATACAAAAATTCGGGATGATGAGGTCGGTTTTCCTATCTTTTCCACTACATTTCAAAACGACAAGTTTATCAAAATTCATAATGGATGGGATTTCATCCTTGTTTGTTATTAAATATATAGTTCAAATTCCTCAACAATTGATACTCAGGATCAAAAATAATTTTCTAAAAAATATGTCATTTCTCCTTTATTCTCTGTCACATTTTGTCCCAGTTATTCGGAAATTTTTCGGTATCATATGATACAATTGCGTCTGTCATTCATAAATATTTGTTCGGTTTTATTTCTTGAAACATACTGAAAACTACTTGGATTTTGCAGAAATTGTTTAAAATATATGCTAAAAGTTTTGCTATTTACCATACTTCCAGAAGTTCATGTTAAATAAAAAAATTCGAAAAATTGGAAAATCGGACCAAAAACAGAATAGATTTTCGGATTGAGAATCTTTAATATATTTGAAAATGACGAATCAGATGACAGTTAAAAAATACGATTCTCATTTACCCACGGATTTTAAAATCAAGTATGATCCTTATTCTCATCGAATTGCTTTAGTTTTAGAAAAAATTTCGAGGATCTTTAAATATCTGGTATTGTGTTAAGATTTTAAAATATTTACGAAGAGGACATAAAGTATTAACGAGAAACTTAAGCCTTTTAATAACCTTATGTCCTGGCTACGTCCACGGCTTTCACTTTCTATTATTTTAACTTATTTTTTGGAACTTACCTAGAGAAGTTCACAATAGAATATGTGCTATAGGTTTTGAATTACCAAACAGATAACCTCGGTTGTAGGTATTTTACGTTTGGTTCGTTCGTTCAGTTATGTGGTTCTTTCGTTCAGTTGTCTTGTGCTTCGTTTAGTTGGTTCCTTCGATTGAGTCGTTCGTTTTTCGACTTGATTGCCGTGAGCATATTTTGGATTACTGGTGATGTTTATATATTGCTTGCTTTAAGCTTTAAGAATATAAATAGTATGCAGAATTTAATATCTTCAAAATTTTTATTTTTGGTATCCTTACAACAGCACGACCCAAGAAGATAAAACAGAAAAGTGTTTATGTATGGATTGGAATATGTATGATTTGGAATATTTTTAGGCAAAGTCGGGAAGAAGTAGAGAACACACTGACGCTACAACGTACAAAGCTTGCAAGTACCTTGTCGTATTAACAAAAAACTCCTCCGAATAACAGAAGCATTTGCTGTTAAGTTTTAATAACAGTGCTGTTTTACCAATTTTCATTTACAATAACATATTAAATGCTTTAATTAGAGGGCGCTAGAATACAGCAACGAAAGAAAACATTGATTTCCTTAAATCTCAAATATTCCACTTCATTTTGTTGTCGGATGCTATGCAAAATGCCAATATATGTAAATTTTTATAAACAATAATTCGAGCACAAACGTTGAGCAGTGTGAGTCAAATGGCAAAACAGCTTTCAGCTGCAAAGCTATCGATAGTGAAAAATCCTAACAGTGAAGAATGCTATCGATATTAGCTCAAAATCAAATACTCGATAGCTCGATAGGGCCATTGATAGTTTTGCAGCTCTACTCTCTCTGAAGAAGACGTGTTTTTGTTAGAATCAAAGAGAATTGCTTAGAAGCTGGTCGCAGAAAATTTCTACGCGTATAATTGATAATGTGTTCAAACTTTTCCCCCTTAATAGAATTGATAATCTTTCAAATTAAGATTCAGTTTATTAGTTACACGCTCATTATAAAAAGACGAATCGCAAATGCAAATGCATTTGGCTGGCCAGGGTTACATCAATTTGGTGACTTGCGGCATTTAGTTGGCACGGGAATGCAGACTCTTGAAGCTCTTGGCGCCAAGGATCTGTTCGTTGTGCAGGCTCTTGAAGCTCTTGGCGCCAAGGATCTGTTCGTTGTGCAGGCTCTTGAAGCTCTTGGCGCCAAAGATCTGTTCGTTGTGCAGGCTCTTGAAGCTCTTGGCGCCAATGATTTGTTCACGGGGATGCAGGCTCCTGAAGCTCTTTGCGCCAAGGATCTGTTCGTTGTGCAGACTCTTGAAGCTCTTAGCTCCAATTATTTGCTCACGGGCATGCAGGCTTCTGAAACTCTTTGCGCCGAGGATCTGCTCGTTGTGCAGACTCTTGAAGCTCTTGGCTCCAATTATTTGCTCACGGGCATGCAGGTTCTTGAAGCTCTTGGCGACTACCATTTTATTGGATGCACGTGAATGCAGACGGTTGTAACTCTTCATGCCAACCATTTTCTCGGAGTTCTCCTGGGACAGAGCGTTCAAGGATAGGATGGTAGTCATTTTTAAAGTTTTTCTGTAGGAGTAAAGTAAATTTCAATCAATATAATTCAGGTAACTAGTTAGACAAAAAATTGAAATTATCTTCCAGAACCTTATATAATATATAATACCTTACCTATATATTTTTTATATTATAGTCTGATTTAAATATTATAGTCGTTAAAAAAACAATCCATAAGCTACTCAAAATGCAAAGTCCAAGTCGAAAATCACGCCATCCCGTATATTTGCCATTTTTGTGTTATACCTCTAGGCCGGTTTCTTTAATATTTGTTACCACATTAAAAAAAGAGATAAGCATAAAAAGCTTATCAAAATTTAAGAGAATACCTCAATATTTATTTCGTTTGGCTCGTCCAAGTCGAAGACCACGTCATTCCGTATTAATTAATATACTTTTTTGTATTATATACGCAGGTTTCATTTATCTTTGTTATTACATTTAAAAACAAGAAGCTTATCAACAAGCTTATCAAAATGCAAAGAAAAAGCCTCAATATTTTTTGCGTTTGGCAAGACCATGTAGAAAACCACGTCATTCCGTCTATTGGTATATATTTGTTGTTATTATATGGGCCGGTTTTTACCAATCTTGTTACTACATTTAAAACAACAAACTTTTCCAGAAGCTTATTAAAATGCAAAGAGAAACTCTCGATCTTTGGCAAGTTTAAGTTAAAAAAAAGTATTAACGAATAACTCAAAGAATATAATTTTAATCATATTATATCCTTTGCGATGTCCATTTTTTAATCTTATAAAGGATTGTATGTCCTGATTACTTGTCCCTGGCTTTCACTTTCTATTATTTTTTACTAATGTCTTGCAACTTACCTAGAGTAGTTCACAAAAGAATATGTGCTATAGATGTTGAATTGCCAAACAGATAACCTCGGCTGTAGGTATTTTACTTCATTTGGTCAGTTGTTGGATTCTTTCGTTATGTTATGTTGTTCTTTCGTTCAGTTGTTTTGTGCTTCGTTTAGTTGGTTCATTCGTTGGAGTCGTTCGTTTTTCTTTTGAATGCTGTGAGCATACTTTCGATTAATGAGAAACTTTATATTCTCCTCAAAGCAAGTAAGAATATAATGTAGAATTTTGTATTTATACATTTTTATAGCCTGTGCCCATTTAAAATGGGCAAAAAGGGTGTAATGAATTTGTGTGAATGTATGTAAAAGCCGAGTCGATTGACACCAGTCCGTCTTTCTGTCAGTCCTTGCGTCTGTACGTCCGTCTGTGCGAGCGCGTCGATCTCAGCAACTACAAGAGCTAGACACATCAAATTTGGAATATATCTATAGGATTAAGTTTTAATTGCACACCATACAAATGGAAAACTATAAGAGATAGAAGTTTAAAACCTATTTCAAAGTGAGCAGAGCGTGCAAATTACCCATTTTAAAAAAAATTTGAATGCAGAACTAATACTACTGTTAAACCCTGCTCAAATTTGCAATCCGCACTAAAATCGGATGAAAATTGGCAAAGTTATTTGGAATTTAAGTTTTAATTGCACACCATAAAAATGGAAAACTATAAGAGATAGAAGTTTGGGTTCCTGAATACCATACGCTGGTCAAGTTTATTCAATTTTCGATGTCTACAAATTAAAAAAAACTACAACAGACTCAAATTTAGTTTGTAGGATACCGTGTTTGGGTCTTCAAAGACACGTATTTTGATTATAATGGGATATAAATATATCGCTTATCGGCAGCTTGCAATAGTCTGGCAACACTGGACTGGGACTGTAGATGTGGAAATTTTTTATTGTTTAACTACTATCATAGAAATGTAATATTGTCAAGCATGTGTATAGGCAAACGGACATTATATTATATATAATGATGATTACATTATTATATTATAACCATCAGTTTGAGCTTTCAGTGTTCGACAACTCCTAAACAATAGTGCTGGAAACTGGTATCATATGCGCTCTCGCTCTGGCCAACAATTATGATTATTCCTTTATGATATTTCCTTTATTTTTGGGTCGATCGCTATGAAACTTGCAGCAAATTGCTCAGCGTGAGTTATACTTCAACTATATGTTGAGTTAAGGTGTGTTATATGAAAGTTTGGGGCTGTGATAGTTTGTTTATATACTTGGGTGGACGGGAAGTAATATTGAAAATAATCTTGTCCTACTTATGGTATTCAGGAACCTACATTTCAAATTTGAAGTCTCTAGCTCTTATAGTTGCTGAGATCCACGTGTTCATACAGACGGACAGACAGGTGGACAGGTGTCAATCAAGTCAGCTATTGACAAATATAATATCAGGAATATATATATTTTATAGGGTCGGAGATGCACACAGATTCATTATACCCCTTTCCCATTTTTAATGGGTACAGGGTGTAAAAATTGTGTTTAAAGTCTAGCTTAAAAACCACGTCATTCCGAATTTTTGCAAATATTTGTTGTTGGCCGATTTTTAATAGCTTTGCTACTACATTTTAAAACAAGCGGAACAGTCGGGACACCGACCGTAATATACCCTGTGGGTTTACAGGAACCCGCTCAAATTCACTCAAGATGAAATTCTCTAGAAATTCGATTTTTTTAATTTGTGGGCGAAGGGGGCGTGGCATCGTGACACATCGACCCCAAGATACTCATTAGGTGTGCTAAATCTCAAGTCTTTAGCTACAAAACTGCTTTTGTTATGAGGTTTTTGAGCTACAAAACTGCTTGCTTTATAAGCTTTTACTTAATTTGTGGGCAAAGAGGGCGTGGCATCCAAAAAAAAGATAAACTTGATCTGCCTGCAAAAATTACCAGTGCTGGGACACCAAGTTCAAGCCTCTAGCTCTTACCATCTCTGAGATCCTTTCGTACATACGGACGGACTGACAGACCGACAGACTGACAGACCGACGGACAGACGGACATGGCTATATCGACTCGGCTGTTGATGCTCATCAAGAATATATATACTTTATGCGGTCTGCCAGACTTCCTTAGACCTGTTACATACGTTTAACAAACTTAATATACCCCCACAGGGTATAATAAGTTATCAACATGCGATAAGGAAACCTCAATTTGTTCACATCTGGCAAGATCAAGTCGAAAACCACGTCAACCCGATTTTTGAAAATGTTTGTTGGTGTTATATTGACCGGTTTTTTCTAGCTTTGCTACTATATTTTACAACAAAAAGCTTATCAAAATGCGATAAGGAAACCTCAAATTGTTTACATTTGGCAAGATCACGCTATGCCGTATTTTTCATCTTTGTTATTAAAATTATAGTCCAAACACAAACACACAAATAACTTTCGATAAATCTGTATTTGTTATACCCTTACAGAGGCTTTTATAATTTTGTCTCGCAATGTGAAAAGCCTGAAAGAAAGCATATCTATAAAGTATATATATATTCTTGATCAGCATCAACAGCCAAGTCGATATAGCCATGTCCGTCTGTCTGTCCGTTTGTCTGTCCGTCCGTCCGTATGGACGAAAGGATCTCAGATAGGATCTCAGATAGTAAGAGATAGAAACTTGAACTTGATCTCCCAGCAGGCATTTGCAGGCAGATCAAGTTTCTTTTAAACTTTTGATACTATGCCTTGTTTGTTTTAAAATTAAAAAAATCACCATAACATAAGCAATGTTAAAGCTAGAGGGGTCCTGTACTGCCACAGGGTATAGGACCGTCGGTCAATGCTTGAACATAACGATCGACAGTGTGACCGTTTTTATAAAAACGTATAGCGCTTAAACACGAGAAAGTCGTCTTTAAAAGATTCGACGCTGTGGCATCACTAAGTCTGGTAAAATTAAATGCATTTTTTAATAGGATTGCAAGCTTACTTTAATTTTAAGTCGCTTTAAATGACAGTATAAACCCTTAGCGCTTTAAAATGTATTTTAGAACTAGTTGATTCTAATCAACAACTGACGTATGCCATTTACAACTCTGCGATTATGCCACATATTAAATAAAAACACAATAACATACTTCCTAAAAAACGATACCAGTCAAATCGGTTTTTGTTCACTCAGATTTAGATGTGAGTCTTACAGTTTCCCGCTCACTGAAGATGACGAGAAGTTCTCCTTAGAAACAAATAGATTTGCTCAGAAACTGGTCGCAGAAGAGTTCTACACGTATGCTCAACAATGTATTCCGACCTTTCCCCCTTAATGAAATTGATATTTTGCAAATTAATATTCAGTTTATTGATAAGACAATCATTAAAAAAGGCAAATAGCAACTGCAGGTGCAATAGACAGGCCAGCCTTTAGTTGGCACGTGTATGCAGGCTCTTGAAGCTCTTGGCGCCAAGGATCTGTTCGTTGTGCAGGCTCTTGAAGCTCTTGGCGCCAAAGATCTGTTCGTTGTGCAGGCTCTTGAAGCTCTTGGCGCCAAAGATCTGTTCGTTGTGCAGGCTCTTGAAGCTCTTGGCGCCAATGATTTGTTCACGGGGATGCAGGCTCCTGAAGCTCTTTGCGCCAAGGATCTGTTCGTTGTGCAGACTCTTGAAGCTCTTAGCTCCAATTATTTGCTCACGGGCATGCAGGCTCCTGAAACTCTTTGCGCTGAGGATCTGCTCGTTGTGCAGACTCTTGAAGCTCTTGGCTCCAAGGATTTGCTCACGGGCATGCAGGTTCTTGAAGCTCTTGGCGACTACCATTTTATTGGATGCACGTGAATGCAGACGGTTGTAACTCTTCATGCCAACCATTTTCTCGGAGTTCTCCTGGGACAGAGCGTTCAAGGATAGGATGGTAGTCATTTTGAAAGTTTTTCTGTAGGAGTAAAATGAATTTCAATTAAAGTGATAACGTTCACTACTAGTTAGTACTTTACTACTTCGCAACAAAAACAGAAACAGAAAAAGTAAAGGGTCTAAAAACAGAATCGAGAAAAGAAATTACAATTCTTTTTATATATAATTAATATTTTCTACTGCATGTTTTCATTAATATTATAATTACAAAAGAAAATCTATAAAATAATCAAAATGGCAGGAGAATACCTCAATCTGCATAGACCTGTTAGTTAATTTTTAAAAATTGTGTACAAAGTCCAAGTTAAAAACCACGTCATTCTTCTGAAATTATTTTTTGTAATTATACCTACATATAAGCCTGTCTTTTTTATATTCGATAAGCATGTTGATACTTTTTAAATGTAGTATAGAAAGTATCAACAAGCTTATCAAATTGCAAGAATAGCTTAATATGTTTTGCGTTTTGCACATCCAAGTCGAAAACCACGTCATCCCGAATTTTTGTATATATTATAATATCAAATAATATATACAAAAATTCGGGATGATGAGGTCGGTTTTCCTATCTTTTCCACTACATTTCAAAACGACAAGTTTATCAAAATTCATAATGGATGGGATTTCATCCTTGTTTGTTATTAAATATATAGTTCAAATTCCTCAACAATTGATACTCAGGATCAAAAATAGTTTTCTAAAAAATATGTCATTTCTCCTTTATTCTCTGTCACATTTTGTCCCAGTTATTCGGAAATTTTTCGGTATCATATGATACAATTGCGTCTGTCATTCATAAATATTTGTTCGGTTTTATTTCTTGAAACATACTGAAAACTACTTGGATTTTGCAGAAATTGTTTAAAATATATGCTAAAAGTTTTGCTATTTACCATACTTCCAGAAGTTCATGTTAAATAAAAAAATTCGAAAAATTGGAAAATCTTACCAAAAACAGAATAGATTTTCGGATTGAGAATCTTTAATATATTTGAAAATGACGAATCAGATGACAGTTAAAAAATACGATTCTCATTTACACACGGATTTTAAAATCAAGTATGATCCTTATTCTACTCGAATTGCTTTAGTTTTAGAAAAAATTTCGAGGATCTTTAAATATCTGGTATTGTGTTAAGATTTTAAAATATTCACGAAGAGGACATAAAGTATTAACGAGAAACTTAAGCCTTTTAATAACCTTATGTCCTGGCTACGTCCACGGCTTTCACTTTCTATTATTTTAACTTATTTTTTGGAACTTACCTAGAGAAGTTCACAATAGAATATGTGCTATAGGTTTTGAATTACCAAACAGATAACCTCGGTTGTAGGTATTTTACGTTTGGTTCGTTCGTTCAGTTATGTGGTTCTTTCGTTCAGTTGTCTTGTGCTTCGTTTAGTTGGTTCATTCGATTGAGTCGTTCGTTTTTCGTCTTGATTGCTGTGAGCATACTTTGGATTACTGGTGATGTTTATATATTGCTTGCTTTAAGCTTTAAGAATATAAATAGTATGCAGAATTTAATATCTTCAAAATTTTTATTTTTGGTATCCTTACAACAGCACGACCCAAGAAGATAAAACAGAAAAGTGTTTATGTATGGATTGGAATATGTATGATTTGGAATATTTTTAGGCAAAGTCGGGAAGAAGTAGAGAACACACTGACGCTACAACGTACAAAGCTTGCAAGTACCTTGTCGTATTAACAAAAAACTCCTCCGAATAACAGAAGCATTTGCTGTTAAGTTTTAATAACAGTGCTGTTTTACCAATTTTCATTTACAATAACATATTAAATGCTTTAATTAGAGGGCGCTAGAATACAGCAACGAATAAAACATTGATTTCCTTAAATCTCAAATATTCCACTTCATTTTGTTGTCGGATGCTATGCAAAATGCCAATATATGTAAATTTTTATAAACAATAATTCGAGCACAAACGTTGAGCAGTGTGAGTCAAATGGCAAAACAGATTTCAGCTGCAAAGCTATCGATAGTGAAAAATCCCAACAGTGAAAAATGCTATCGATATGGACACAAAATGAACAACTCGATAGCTCGATAGGGCCATTGATAGTTTTGTAGCTCTACTCTCTCTGCAGAAGACATGTTTTTGTTAGAATCAAAGAGAATTGCTTAGAAGCTGGTCGCAGAAAATTTCTACGCGTATAATTGATAATGTGTTCAAACTTTTCCCCCTTAATAGAATTGATAATCTTTCAAATTAAGATTCAGTTTATTAGTTACACGCTCATTATAAAAAGACGAATCGCAAATGCAAATGCATTTGGCTGGCCAGGGTTACATCAATTTGGTGACTTGCGGCATTTAGTTGGCACGGGAATGCAGACTCTTGAAGCTCTTGGCGCCAAGGATATGTTCGTTGTGCAGGCTCTTGAAGCTCTTGGCGCCAAGGATCTGTTCGTTGTGCAGGCTCTTGAAGCTCTTGGCGCCAAGGATCTGTTCGTTGTGCAGACTCTTGAAGCTCTTAGCTCCAATTATTTGCTCACGGGCATGCAGGCTCCTGAAACTCTTTGCGCCGAGGATCTGCTCGTTGTGCAGACTCTTGAAGCTCTTGGCTCCAAGGATTTGCTCACGGGCATGCAGGTTCTTGAAGCTCTTGGCGACTACCATTTTATTGGATGCACGTGAATGCAGACGGTTGTAACTCTTCATGCCAACCATTTTCTCGGAGTTCTCCTGGGACAGAGCGTTCAAGGATAGGATGGTAGTCATTTTTAAAGTTTTTCTGTAGGAGTAAAGTAAATTTCAATCAATATAATTCAGGTAACTAGTTAGACAAAAACTTGAAATTATCTTCCAGAACCTTATATAATATATAATACCTTACCTATATATTTTTTATATTATAGTCTGATTTAAATATTATAGTCGTTAAAAAAACAATCCATAAGCTACTCAAAATGCAAAGTCCAAGTCGAAAATCACGCCATCCCGTATATTTGCCATTTTTGTGTTATACCTCTAGGCCGGTTTCTTTAATATTTGTTACCACATTAAAAAAAGAGATAAGCATAAAAAGCTTATCAAAATTTAAGAGAATACCTCAATATTTTTTTCGTTTGGCACGTCCAAGTCGAAGACCACGTCATTCCGTATTAATTAATATACTTTTTTGTATTATATACGCAGGTTTCATTTATCTTTGTTATTACATTTAAAAACAAGAAGCTTATCAACAAACTTATCAAAATACAAAGAAAAAGCCTCAACATTTTTTGCGTTTGGCAAGATCATGTAGAAAACCACGTCATTCCGTCTTTTTGTATATGTTTGTTGTTATTATATGGGCCGGTTTTTACCTATCTTGTTACTACATTTAAAACAACAAACTTATCAACAAGCTTATTGAAATGCAAAGAGAAAACCTCGATTTTTTTGCTTTTAGCAAGTTAAAGTTCAATACCACGTCAGCCCGTATTTCTGAATATATTTAAATAAAGTCATACAGTAAAAGAACTTTCTAAAAATTGATCAGCCTCCTGTTTCTTTTAAACATTTTGTCGGACAATTGTGGAAATAAACATATTATTATTCGCAAAGTTTTCGTTATCATACGATACAATTGTGCCAATAATTGTTGAATATTTGTTCGGTTTCATTTCTTACAATAGTCTGAAAATTACTTGTATTTGAAAGAGCACAAAGCGATGTCCACGAATTGATTAGCTTTACAATTTATATAGAAACACAATAACGGATTGTTTAGCTTTACAATTTATATAGAACAACAGTATTGAATAAAAACAATGCTACACTTGTTGCAATTAATCAGAATTACATAGTTTCAAAATCAAACCAAAAACAGGATATATTTCTGGAAGGAGGATGTTTAATATTTTTGGGTACGACAAGAAGTATTAACGAATAACTCACAGAGTATAATTTAAATCATGTTATATATTTTGCGATGTCAATTTTTTAATCTTATGAAGGATTGTATGTCCTGAATATATGTCCCTGGCTTTCACTTTCTATTATTTTTTTTTACTAATGTCTTGCAACTTACCTAGAGTAGTTCACAAAAGAATATGTGCTATAGATGTTGAATTGCCAAACAGATAACCTCGGCTGTAGGTATTTTACTTCATTTGGTCAGTTGTTGGATTATTTCGTTATGTTATGTTGTTCTTTCGTTCAGTTGTTTTGTGCTTCGTTTAGTTGGTTCATTCGTTGGAGTCGTTCGTTTTTCTTTTGAATGCTGTGAGCATACTTTCGATTAATGAGAAACTTTATATTCTCCTCAAAGCAAGTAAGAATATATTGTAGAATTTTGTATTTTTACATTTTTATAGCCTGTGCCCATTTAAAATGGGCAAAAAGGGTGTAATGAATTTGTGTGAATGTAGCATCTCCGACCCTATAAAGTATATTATTCTTGATCAGTATCAATAGCCGAGTCGATTGACACTAGTCCGTCTCTCTGTCCGTCCGTGCGTCTGTACGTCCGTCTGTGTGAGCGCGTCGATCTCAGCAACTACAAGAGCTAGACACAGCAAATTTGGAATATAGGTTCCTGAATACCATACGCAGGTCAAGTTTATTCAATTTTCGATATCTCACAAATTAAAAAAAAACTACAACAGACTCAAATTTAGTTTGTAGGATACCCTGTTTGGGTCTTCAAAGAATATAAATATATCGCTTATATTATTATTGTTTAACTACTATCATAGAAATGTAATATTGTCAAGCATGTGTATAGGCAAACGGACATTATATTATATATAATGATGATTACATTATTATATTATAACCATCAGTTTGAGCTTTCAGTGTTCGACAACTCCTAAACAATAGTGCTGGAAACTGGTATCATATGCGCTCTCGCTCTGGCCAACAATTATGATTATTCCTTTATGATATTTCCTTTATTTTTGGGTCGATCGCTATGAAACTTGCAGCAAATTGCTCAGCGTGAGTTATACTTCAACTATATGTTGAGTTAAGGTGTGTTATATGAAAGTTTGGGGCTGTGATAGTTTGTTTATATACTTGGGTGGACGGGAAGTAATATTGAAAATAATCTTGTCCTACTTATGGTATTCAGGAACCTACATTTCAAATTTGAAGTCTCTAGCTCTTATAGTTGCTGAGATCCACGTGTTCATACAGACGGACAGACAGGTGGACAGGTGTCAATCAAGTCAGCTATTGACAAATATAATATCAGGAATATATATATTTTATAGGGTCGGAGATGCACACAGATTCATTATACCCCTGTCCCATTTTTAATGGGTACAGGGTGTAAAAATTGTGTTTAAAGTCCAGCTTAAAAACCACGTCATTCCGAATTTTTGCAAATATTTGTTGTTGGCCGATTTTTAATAGCTTTGCTACTACATTTTAAAACAAGCGGAACAGTCGGGACACCGACCGTAATATACCCTGTGGGTTTACAGGAACCCGCTCAAATTCACTCAAGATGAAATTCTCTAGAAATTCGATTTTTTTTAATTTGTGGGCGAAGGGGGCGTTGCATCGTGACACATCGACCCCAAGATACTCATTATGTGTGCTAAATCTCAAGTCTTTAGCTACAAAACTGCTTTTGTTATGAGGTTTTTGAGCTACAAAACTGCTTGCTTTATAAGCTTTTACTTAATTTGTGGGCAAAGAGGGCGTGGCATCCAAAAAAAAAAGATAAACTTGATCTGCCTGCAAAAATTACCAGTGCTGGGACACCAAGTTCAAGCCTCTAGCTCTTACCATCTCTGAGATCCTTTCGTACATACGGACGGACTGACAGACATACAGACAGACCGACCGACGGACAGACGGACATGGCTATATCGACTCGGCTGTTGATGCTCATCAAGAATATATATACTTTATGCGGTCTGCCAGACTTCCTTAGACCTGTTACATACGTTTAACAAACTTAATATACCCCCACAGGGTATAATAAGTTATCAACATGCGATAAGGAAACCTCAATTTGTTCACATCTGGCAAGATCAAGTCGAAAACCACGTCAACCCGATTTTTGAAAATGTTTGTTGGTGTTATATAGACCGGTTTTTTCTAGCTTGCTGCTATATTTTATAACAAAAAGCTTATCAAAATGCGATAAGGAAACCTCAAATTGTTTACATTTAGCAAGATCACGCTATGCCGTATTTTTCATCTTTGTTATTAAAATTATAGTCCAAACACAAACACACAAATAACTTTCGATAAATCTGGATTTGTTATACCCTTACAGAGGCTTTTATAATTTTGTCCCGCAATGTGAAAAGCCTGAAAGAAAGCATATCTATAAAGTATATATATATTCTTGATCAGCATCAACAGCCGAGTCGATATAGCCATGACCGTCTGTCTGTCCGTCCGTCCGTCCGTCCGTATGGACGAAAGGATCTCTGATAGTAAGAGATAGAAAATTGAACTTGATCTTTTATTATTTGCAGGCAGATCAGGTTTCTTTTAAATTTTTGATACTATGCCTTGTTTGTTTTAAAATTAAAACAAGCCGATGAGTCGAGCGGGCGCGACAGTAGGATACCCTGTGCAGGTCTTAAAATAAAAGTATTTTGAGAAAAGTATTTTAATTATAGTCGAATTACTTTGCATGTAGTCTGGCAACACCCCATGTTTCTCTCTTTTACACACAGCTGTTATCTTATTACGCGCCAAACCATTTGTTTTTGAAATTTTAGGCAATGTTTATATATATGGGTTTTGGTAATGCAGAAAATTTAAGTTATTGTAATACTATGATAAAAACGTAGAATTGTCAACCATACGTGTTAGCAATCGCATAATAATAGTAATTATTCAGTTTGTCAGTGCTGGACAACGTTTAAACTAATGTAGGACAGTGTTGGACAACTGGCCAATAATAATAAAATAATGGCAATAAAACATATTCCTTAATATCTCCTTTATTAATTAGTCGATCGCTATGAAACTTGCAGCAAATTGCTTAGCGCTGTTATTCTGTCAATTTAAGCTGTGTTATCTCAACGAAGATGAGTGTAAACAGTAGCAAATATTAATTTTACATTCCCGGGAGGAAGACAAGGCGAGCGATAGTGCAAAGAAGATTGTCATATGTGGTCTCGCTCTTGCCAACCACTATGAAATAATGGCAAAAAAAGAAATTCCTTAATATCTCCTTTATGAATGGGTCGATCACTATGAAACTTGTATCAAATTTCTTAGCGTTGTTCTACTGTTAATTTAAGCTGTGTTATCTCAACAAACATAAGTCGCTAATATTAATTTTACATTCCCGAAAGAAAGACAAGGCGAGCGATAGTGCAAAGAATATTGTCATATGCTCTGTCGCTCTTGCCAACAGCTATGAAATAATGTTAATAATAGAAATTCTTTAATATCTCCGTTATTTGTGGGTCGATCGCTATGAAACTTGCAGCAAATTGTAAGGCGTGGTTATTCTGTTAATTTAAGCCGTATTATCTTAACAGACATGCGTGTAAAGAATCGCTAATATTAATTTACATTACAATGTATAGTTCTGAGTTGCCGATGGATGGCGCCACATTCCACATGACACAATTCGCCACACAGCGGCCGACAGTGCAAAACATCAGATTATCATATGCTTTCTCGTTTGCGCAAATGGAATTTTTATATGCTCTCTCGCTCTGGCCAAAAAATGGAATTAAAACAAATTCCTTAATATCTCCCTTATTTATGGGTCGATCGCGATGAAACATGCAGCAAATTGCTCAGCGCGAGTTATACTTCAACTATCAGTCATGATTTGCTGAATTATCTTGGAATTTGAGGTCTTCTTCTATTTGCGTGGGCGGGGGGTGAGATATCGAAAATTGTAAATAAACTTGATCTGCGTATGGTATTCAGGAACCTACATTCCAAATTTGAAGTCTCTAGCTCTTACAGTTGCTGAGATCGACGCGTTCATACAGACGGACGGACAGACAGACGGACAGGTGTCAATCGACTCGGCTATTGATACTGATTCAGAATATATATACTTTATAGTGTCGGAGATGCTTCCTTCTGCCTGTTACATACATTCACACAAATTCATTATACCACTTTTGCCCATTTTCAATGGGCACAGGGTATAAAAATCACCATAACATAAGCAATGTTAAAGCTAGAGACTTGAGATTTGTCGAGATTCATCTCGATGCCACGCCCCCTTCACCCACATCTCGAAAAAGCCGATAACAAGAACAGTTATATAGCTAGAGATCTGGCACACATGCTAAGTATCCTAGTCGCAATGTGTGCTGTAAATTTTAGTACGATCGGATACTAAACTCAGGAGTTAGTCAAGAAACACTTATATAAACATAAAGATGTGTTTGTTCATATATGCATCGCAAGCGAATTTGAAAGGGGTCCTGTACTGCCACAGGGTATAGGACCGTCGGTCAATGCTTGAACATAACGATCGACAGTGAGACCGTTTTTATAAAAACGTAAAGCGCTTAAACACGAGAAAGTCGTCTTTAAAAGATTCGACGCTGTGGCATCACTAAGTTTGGTAAAATTAAATGCATTTTTTAATTTTAAGTCGCTTTAAATGACAGTATGAACCCTTAGCGCTTTAAAATGTATTTTAGAACTAGTTGATTCTAATCAACAACTGACGTATGCCATTTACAACTCTGCGATTATGCCACATATTAAATAAAAACACAATAACATACTTCCTAAAAAACGATACCAGTCAAATCGGTTTTTATTCACTCAGATTTAGATGTGAGTCTTACAGTTTCCCGCTCACTGAAGATGACGAGAAGTTCTCCTTAGAAACAAATAGATTTGCTCAGAAACTGGTCGCAGAAGAGTTCTACACGTATGCTCAACACTGTATTCCGACCTTTCCCCCTTAATGAAATTGATATTTTGCAAATTAATATTCAGTTTATTGATAAGACAATCATTAAAAAAGGCAAATAGCAACTGCAGGTGCAATAGACAGGCCAGCCTTTAGTTGGCACGTGTATGCAGGCTCTTGAAGCTCTTGGCGCCAAGGATCTGTTCGTTGTGCAGGCTCTTGAAGCTCTTGGCGCCAAAGATCTGTTCGTTGTGCAGGCTCTTGAAGCTCTTGGCGCCAAAGATCTGTTCGTTGTGCAGGCTCTTGAAGCTCTTGGCGCCAATGATTTGTTCACGGGGATGCAGGCTCCTGAAGCTCTTTGCGCCAAGGATCTGTTCGTTGTGCAGACTCTTGAAGCTCTTAGCTCCAATTATTTGCTCACGGGCATGCAGGCTCCTGAAACTCTTTGCGCCGAGGATCTGCTCGTTGTGCAGACTCTTGAAGCTCTTGGCTCCAAGGATTTGCTCACGGGCATGCAGGTTCTTGAAGCTCTTGGCGACTACCATTTTATTGGATGCACGTGAATGCAGACGGTTGTAACTCTTCATGCCAACCATTTTCTCGGAGTTCTCCTGGGACAGAGCGTTCAAGGATAGGATGGTAGTCATTTTGAAAGTTTTTCTGTAGGAGTAAAATGAATTTCAATTAAAGTGATAACGTTCACTACTAATTAGTACTTTACTACTTCGCAACAAAAACAGAAACACAAAAACCGAATTGAGAAAAGAAATTACAATTCTTTTTATATATAATTAATATTTTCTACTGCATGTTTTCATTAATATTATAATTAGAAAAGAAAATCTATAAAATAATCAAAATGGCAGGAGAATACCTCAATCTGCATAAACCTGTTAGTTAATCTTTAAAAATTGTGTACAAAGTCCAAGTTAAAAACCACGTCATTCTTCTGAAATTATTTTTTGTAATTATACCTACATATAAGCCTGTCTTTTTTATATTCGATAAGCATGTTGATACTTTTTAAATGTAGTATAGAAAGTATCAACAAGCTTATCAAATTGCAAGAATAGCTTAATATGTTTTGCGTTTTGCACATCCAAGTCGAAAACCACGTCATCCCGAATTTTTGTATATATTATAATATCAAATAATATATACAAAAATTCGGGATGATGAGGTCGGTTTTCCTATCTTTTCCACTACATTTCAAAACGACAAGTTTATCAACATTCATAATGGATGGGATTTCATCCTTGTTTGTTATTAAATATATAGTTCAAATTCCTCAACAATTGATACTCAGGATCAAAAATAGTTTTCTAAAAAATATGTCATTTCTCCTTTATTCTCTGTCACATTTTGTCCCAGTTATTCGGAAATTTTTCGGTATCATATGATACAATTGCGTCTGTCATTCATAAATATTTGTTCGGTTTTATTTCTTGAAACATACTGAAAACTACTTGGATTTTGCAGAAATTGTTTAAAATATATGCTAAAAGTTTTGCTATTTACCATACTTCCAGAAGTTCATGTTAAATAAAAAAATTCGAAAAATTGGAAAATCTGACCAAAAATCGGATTGAGAATCTTTAATATATTTGAAAATGACGAATCAGATGTCAGTTAAAAAATACGATTCTCATTTACCCACGGATTTTAAAATCAAGTATGATCCTTATTCTCATCGAATTGCTTTAGTTTTAGAAAAAATTTCGAGGATCTTTAAATATCTGGTATTGTGTTAAGATTTTAAAATATTCACGAAGAGGACATAAAGTATTAACGAGAAACTTAAGCCTTTTAATAACCTTATGTCCTGGCTACGTCCACGGCTTTCACTTTCTATTATTTTAACTTATTTTTTGGAACTTACCTAGAGAAGTTCACAATAGAATATGTGCTATAGGTTTTGAATTACCAAACAGATAACCTCGGTTGTAGGTATTTTACGTTTGGTTCGTTCGTTCAGTTATGTGGTTCTTTCGTTCAGTTGTCTTGTGCTTCGTTTAGTTGGTTCATTCGATTGAGTCGTTCGTTTTTCGTCTTGATTGCTGTGAGCATACTTTGGATTACTGGTGATGTTTATATATTGCTTGCTTTAAGCTTTAAGAATATAAATAGTATGCAGAATTTAATATCTTCAAAATTTTTATTTTTGGTATCCTTACAACAGCACGACCCAAGAAGATAAAACAGAAAAGTGTTTATGTATGGATTGGAATATGTATGATTTGGAATATTTTTAGGCAAAGTCGGGAAGAAGTAGAGAACACACTGACGCTACAACGTACAAAGCTTGCAAGTACCTTGTCGTATTAACAAAAAACTCCTCCGAATAACAGAAGCATTTGCTGTTAAGTTTTAATAACAGTGCTGTTTTACCAATTTTCATTTACAATAACATATTAAATGCTTTAATTAGAGGGCGCTAGAATACAGCAACGAAAGAAAACATTGATTTCCTTAAATCTCAAATATTCCACTTCATTTTGTTGTCGGATGCTATGCAAAATGCCAATATATGTAAATTTTTATAAACAATAATTCGAGCACAAACGTTGAGCAGTGTGAGTCAAATGGCAAAACAGATTTCAGCTGCAAAGCTATCGATAGTGAAAAATCCTAACAGTGAAGAATGCTATCGATATGGACACAAAATCAACAACTCGATAGCTCGATAGGGCCATTGATAGTTTTGCAGCTCTACTCTCTCTGAAGACGTGTTTTTGTTAGAATCGAAGAGAATTGCTTAGAAGCTGGTCGCAGAAAATTTCTACGCGTATAATTGATAATGTGTTCAAACTTTTCCCCCTTAATAGAATTGATAATCTTTCAAATTAAGATTCAGTTTATTAGTTACACGCTCATTATAAAAAGACGAATCGCAAATGCAAATGCATTTGGCTGGCCAGGGTTACATCAATTTGGTGACTTGCGGCATTTAGTTGGCACGGGAATGCAGACTCTTGAAGCTCTTGGCGCCAAGGATCTGTTCGTTGTGCAGGCTCTTGAAGCTCTTGGCGCCAAAGATCTGTTCGTTGTGCAGGCTCTTGAAGCTCTTGGCGCCAATGATTTGTTCACGGGGATGCAGGCTCCTGAAGCTCTTTGCGCCAAGGATCTGTTCGTTGTGCAGACTCTTGAAGCTCTTAGCTCCAATTATTTGCTCACGGGCATGCAGGCTCCTGAAACTCTTTGCGCCGAGGATCTGCTCGTTGTGCAGACTCTTGAAGCTCTTGGCTCCAATTATTTGCTCACGGGCATGCAGGTTCTTGAAGCTCTTGGCGACTACCATTTTATTGGATGCACGTGAATGCAGACGGTTGTAACTCTTCATGCCAACCATTTTCTCGGAGTTCTCCTGGGACAGAGCGTTCAAGGATAGGATGGTAGTCATTTTTAAAGTTTTTCTGTAGGAGTAAAGTAAATTCCAATCAATATAATTCAGGTAACTAGTTAGACAAAAAATTGAAATTATCTTCCAGAACCTTATATAATATATAATACCTTACCTATATATTTTTTATATTATAGTCTGATTTAAATATTATAGTCGTTAAAAAAACAATCCATAAGCTACTCAAAATGCAAAGTCCAAGTCGAAAATCACGCCATCCCGTATATTTGCCATTTTTGTGTTATACCTCTAGGCCGGTTTCTTTAATATTTGTTACCACATTAAAAAAAGAGATAAGCATAAAAAGCTTATCAAAATTTAAGAGAATACCTCAATATTTATTTCGTTTGGCTCGTCCAAGTCGAAGACCACGTCATTCCGTATTAATTAATATACTTTTTTGTATTATATACGCAGGTTTCATTTATCTTTGTTATTACATATAAAAACAAGAAGCTTATCAACAAGCTTATCAAAATGCAAAGAAAAAGCCTCAATATTTTTTGCGTTTGGCAAGACCATGTAGAAAACCACGTCATTCCGTCTATTGGTATATATTTGTTGTTATTATATGGGCCGGTTTTTACCAATCTTGTTACTACATTTAAAACAACAAACTTTTCCAGAAGCTTATTAAAATGCAAAGAGAAACTCTCGATCTTTGGCAAGTTCAAGTTGAAAAAAAAGTATTAACGAATAACTCAAAGAATATAATTTAAATCATATTATATCCTTTGCGATGTCCATTTTTTAATCTTATAAAGGATTGTATGTCCTGATTACTTGTCCCTGGCTTTCACTTTCTATTATTTTTTACTAATGTCTTGCAACTTACCTAGAGTAGTTCACAAAAGAATATGTGCTATAGATGTTGAATTGCCAAACAGATAACCTCGGCTGTAGGTATTTTACTTCATTTGGTCAGTTGTTGGATTCTTTCGTTATGTTATGTTGTTCTTTCGTTCAGTTGTTTTGTGCTTCGTTTAGTTGGTTCATTCGTTGGAGTCGTTCGTTTTTCTTTTGAATGCTGTGAGCATACTTTCGATTAATGAGAAACTTTATATTCTCCTTAAAGCAAGTAAGAATATAATGTAGAATTTTGTATTTTTACATTTTTATAGCCTGTGCCCATTTAAAATGGGCAAAAAGGGTGTAATGAATTTGTGTGAATGTATGTAAAAGCCGAGTCGATTGACACCAGTCCGTCTTTCTGTCAGTCCATGCGTCTGTACGTCCGTCTGTGCGAGCGCGTCGATCTCAGCAACTTCAAGAGCTAGACACATCAAATTTGGAATATATCTATAGGATTAAGTTTTAATTGCACACCATACAAATGGAAAAAAATTTGAATGCAGAACTAATACTACTGTTAAACCCTGCTCAAATTTGCAATCCGCACTAAAATCGGATGAAAATTGGCAAAGTTATGAGGAATTTAAGTTTTAATTGCACACCATAAAAATGGAAAACTATAAGAGATAGAAGTTTGGGTTCCTGAATACCATACGCTGGTCAAGTTTATTCAATTTTCGATGTCTACAAATTAAAAAAAAACTACAACAGACTCAAATTTAGTTTGTAGGATACCGTGTTTGGGTCTTCAAAGACACGTATTTTGATTATTATGGGATATAAATATATCGCTTATCGGCAGCTTGCAGTAGTCTGGCAACACTGGACTGGGACTGTAGATGTGGAAATTTTTTATTGTTTAACTACTATCATAGAAATGTAATATTGTCAAGCATGTGTATAGGCAAACGGACATTATATTATATATAATGATGATTACATTATTATATTATAACCATCAGTTTGAGCTTTCAGTGTTCGACAACTCCTAAACAATAGTGCTGGAAACTGGTATCATATGCGCTCTCGCTCTGGCCTACAATTATGATTATTCCTTTATGATATTTCCTTTATTTTTGGGTCGATCGCTATGAAACTTGCAGCAAATTGCTCAGCGTGAGTTATACTTCAACTATATGTTGAGTTAAGGTGTGTTATATGAAAGTTTGGGGCTGTGATAGTTTTTTTTATACTTGTGTGGACGGGAAGTAATATTGAAAATAATCTTGTCCTACTTATGGTATTCAGGAACCTACATTTCAAATTTGAAGTCTCTAGCTCTTATAGTTGCTGAGATCCACGTGTTCATACAGACGGACAGACAGGTGGACAGGTGTCAATCAAGTCAGCTATTGACAAATATAATATCAGGAATATATATATTTTATAGGGTCGGAGATGCACACAAATTCATTATACCCCTTTCCCATTTTTAATGGGTACAGGGTGTAAAAATTGTGTTTAAATTCCAGCTTAAAAACCACGTCATTCCGAATTTTTGCAAATATTTGTTGTTGGCCGATTTTTAATAGCTTTGCTACTACATTTTAAAACAAGCGGAACAGTCGGGACACCGACCGTAATATACCCTGTGGGTTTACAGGAACCCGCTCAAATTCACTCAAGATGAAATTCTCTAGAAATTCGACACATCGACCCCAAGATACTCATTAGGTGTGCTAAATCTCAAGTCTTTAGCTACAAAACTGCTTTTGTTATGAGGTTTTTGAGCTATAAAACTGCTTGCTTTATAAGCTTTTACTTAATTTGTGAGCAAAGAGAGCGTGGCATCAAAAAAAAGATAAACTTGATCTGCCTGCAAAAATTACCAGTGCTGGGACACCAAGTTCAAGCCTCTAGCTCTTACCATCTCTGAGATCCTTTCGTTCATACGGACGGACTGACAGACAGACAGACAGACAGACCGACGGACATGGATATATCGACTCGGCTGTTGATGCTCATCAAGAATATATATACTTTATGCGGTCTGCCAGACTTCCTTAGACCTGTTACATACTTTTAACAATCTTAATATGCCCCCACAGGGTATAATAAGTTATCAACATGCGATAAGGAAACCTCAATTTGTTCACATCTGGCAAGATCAAGTCGAAAACCACGTCAACCCGATTTTTGAAAATGTTTGTTGGTGTTATATAGACCGGTTTTTTCTAGCTTGCTACTATATTTTATAACAAAAAGCTTATCAAAATGCGATAAGGAAACCTCAAATTGTTTACATTTAGCAAGATCACGCTATGCCGTATTTTTCATCTTTGTTATTAAAATTATAGTCCAAACTCCTAAAGTAATTCATACACAAAAACTTTCGATAAATCTGGATTTGTTATACCCTTATAGAGGCTTTTATAATTTTGTCCCGCAATGTGAAAAGCCTGAAAGAAAGCATATCTGACCCTATAAAGTATATATATATTCTTGATTAGCATCAACAGCCGAGTCGATATAGCCATGACCGTCTGTCTGTCCGTCCGTCCGTATGGACGAAAGGATCTCAGATAGTAAGAGATAGAAACTTGAACTTGATCTTTTTTTATTTGCAGGCAGATCAGGTTTCTTTTAAATTTTTGATACTATGCCTTGTTTGTTTTAAAATTAAAAAAATCACCATAACATAAGCAATGTTAAAGCTAGAGGGGTCCTGTACTGCCACAGGGTATAGGACCGTCGGTCAATGCTTGAACATAACGATCGACAGTGTGACCGTTTTTATATAAACGTATAGCGCTTAAACACGAGAAAGTCGTCTTTAAAAGTTTCGACGCTGTGGCATCACTAAGTTTGATAAAATTGAATGCATTTTTTAATAAGATTGCAAGCTTACTTTAATTTTAAGTCGCTTTAAATGACAGTATAAACCCTTAGCGCTTTAAAATGTATTTTAGAACTAGTTGATTCTAATCAACAACATATTAAATAAAAACACAATAACATACTTCCTAAAAAACGATACCAGTCAAATCGGTTTTTGTTCACTCAGATTTAGATGTGAGTCTTACAGTTTCCCGCTCACTGAAGATGACGAGAAGTTCTCCTTAGAAACAAATAGATTTGCTCAGAAACTGGTCGCAGAAGAGTTCTACACGTATGCTCAACACTGTATTCCGACCTTTCCCCCTTAATGAAATTGATATTTTGCAAATTAATATTCAGTTTATTGATAAGACAATCATTAAAAAAGGCAAATAGCAACTGCAGGTGCAATAGACAGGCCAGCCTTTAGTTGGCACGTGTATGCAGGCTCTTGAAGCTCTTGGCGCCAAGGATCTGTTCGTTGTGCAGGCTCTTGAAGCTCTTGGCGCCAAAGATCTGTTCGTTGTGCAGGCTCTTGAAGCTCTTGGCGCCAAAGATCTGTTCGTTGTGCAGGCTCCTGAAGCTCTTTGCGCCAAGGATCTGTTCGTTGTGCAGACTCTTGAAGCTCTTAGCTCCAATTATTTGCTCACGGGCATGCAGGCTCCTGAAACTCTTTGCGCCGAGGATCTGCTCGTTGTGCAGACTCTTGAAGCTCTTGGCTCCAAGGATTTGCTCACGGGCATGCAGGTTCTTGAAGCTCTTGGCGACTACCATTTTATTGGATGCACGTGAATGCAGACGGTTGTAACTCTTCATGCCAACCATTTTCTCGGAGTTCTCCTGGGACAGAGCGTTCAAGGATAGGATGGTAGTCATTTTGAAAGTTTTTCTGTAGGAGTAAAATGAATTTCAATTAAAGTGATAACGTTCACTACTAGTTAGTACTTTACTACTTCGCAACAAAAACAGAAACAGAAAAACAGAATCAAGAAAAGAAATTACAAATTTTTTTATATATAATTAATATTTTATACTGTTTTCATTAATATTATAATTAGAAAAGAAAATCTATAAAATAATCAAAATGGCAGGAGAATACCTCAATCTGCATAGACCTGTTAGTTAATTTTTATAAATTGTGTACAAAGTCCAAGTTAAAAACCACGTCATTCTTCTGAAATTATTTTTTGTAATTATACCTACATATAAGCCTGTCTTTTTTATATTCGATAAGCATGTTGATACTTTTTAAATGTAGTATAGAAAGTATCAACAAGCTTATCAAATTGCAAGAATAGCTTAATATGTTTTGCGTTTTGCACATCCAAGTCGAAAACCACGTCATCCCGAATTTTTGTATATATTATAATATCAAATAATATATACAAAAATTCGGGATGATGAGGTCGGTTTTCCTATCTTTTCCACTACATTTCAAAACGACAAGTTTATCAAAATTCATAATGGATGGGATTTCATCCTTGTTTGTTATTAAATATATAGTTCAAATTCCTCAAAAATTGATACTCAGGATCAAAAATAATTTTCTAAAAAATGTGTCATTTCTCCTTTATTCTCTGTCACATTTTGTCCCAGTTATTCGGAAATTTTTCGGTATCATATGATACAATTGCGTCTGTCATTCATAAATATTTGTTCGGTTTTATATCTTGAAACATACTGAAAACTACTTGGATTTTGCAGAAATTGTTTAAAATATATGCTAGGAGTTTTGCTATTTACCATACTTCCAGAAGTTCATGTTAAATAAATAAATTCGAAAAATTGGAAAATCGGACCAAAAACAGAATAGATTTTCGGATTGAGAATCTTTAATATATTTGAAAATGACGAATCAGATGTCAGTTAAAAAATTCGATTCTCATTTACCCACGGATTTAGGAAATCAAGTATGATCCTTATTCTCCTCGAATTGCTTTAGTTTTAGAAAAAATTTCGAGGATCTTTAAATATCGGGTATTATATTAAGTTTTTAAAATATTCCCGAAGAGGACATAAAGTATTAACGAGAAACTTAAGTCTTTTAATAACCTTATGTCCAAGCTACGTCCACGGCTTTCACTTTATTATTATTTTTGCAACTTACCTAGAGAAGTTCACAATAGAATATGTGGTCTAGATGTTGTATTACCAAAGAGGTAACCTCGGTTGTAGGTATTTTACTTCGTTCAGTCAGTTGCTTGGTTCGTTCGTTCAGCTATGTTTTTCTTTCGTTCAGTTGATTTGTTCCCTATTTAGTTCTTTTGTTCGATCATTTGAGTCGTTGTGATGCGTTTCTGACACGGTGTAAGTATAAATTTGATTATTAGTGAAGTGCATATTTGCTAATCAATTCAGCAAATAAAACAGAGTTTATATGTTCTACATTTTTATTTTGCTATTTTTAGAGTATAATAAAAATATAACATTTAACTATTTATGGATTCCACTTCGCTTTTTTGAAAATTACTATTATTTTATTTACTAATATTATTTTAAATCCAATGTTTAAATATAACTATCGGCAGTGTGACCTTAAGACTTAAGACCTTAAAAGACTTTTAATGCTCTTCGACGCGCTTAAAAGTTTCGACGATGTGGCAACATTAAGTTTGGTCAAATTTAGTGCATTTTTGAATAACATTGCAATAGCATCAAGTTGGACAGCGCGGCGATTGGAAAGAATTTTATTTTATTTGTTTATTTTTACTGAACAATGAATTTATTGCCGAGATCGCGTGAAGAGTTCGCGCAAACGGACTACTGGAATGAATTCTTCAAGAAACGTGGTGAAAAAGCTTTTGAATGGTATGTAAATGTAAATGCTCAAACGTATATATCGTCTGCCGGCGAGCACGTTTATCAATTAAAGCAAGATTACAATTACAACATTACAATAACATAAACAATTAAAACTTAATTTTGTTTAGGTATGGCGAATATCTAGAACTATGCGATCAGATACACAAATATATAAAGCCCGTCGACAAAATCCTTATGCTTGGTTGCGGCAATTCAAAGCTCAGCATGGACATGTATGATACGGGATTTCGGTGAGTTATTGAATCTCTTAACTATAATGAAGTAATGAAGTTTATGATGAATTTTAATTTTATATAGCGACATTACCAATATTGACATCTCACCGGTTGCCATTAAGAAAATGATTGATATAAACGCAAGATCGCGGCCGGATATGAAATTCCTTCAAATGGACGCAACTTCCATGACTTTTGCTGACGAGAATTTCTCGGTGGCTTTAGACAAGGGAACGCTGGATGCCCTATTTGTGGATGACACTGTGGAAACCAAGGCTGTTGTGGAGCGATACTTCAAGGAAATATTACGCACGATGCGGTAAGCTGGAATTTTAGCATTGCAATTAATTTTATAATATAAATGAAGAATATTTTGAATCTACAATCAACTCAAAGCAAGTAATTGCAATTCATATTGCTACGATGTTGATAGCAATCACAATGCCCATGATAATGTGTATATTATAAAAAAAAAGTCAAATTGCAGCAATGGCGGGCGCTACGTTGGCATCTCCCTGTTGCAGGAGCACATCATCAATTATCTGTCAGAGTTCCTGCCGAAAAATAACTGCATGTTGCGCATTGTGCACTGTCTGGACGTGGAGCGTGCGAACAAGGAAAAGAATTCAGATGATTCCTTATCTCTGCCCGTTTTTGTCGTGATTGCAACCAAATTCAAGAGCTTGCCAATGCCGGTGAGTAGCTGCAGCAGTTTCCTTTAAAACCTCTGTAACATATTCGACTATAGATCCTAGAGTTTGGATTGGGCAGCGATAAAATGCAACGTTTCAATTCCACAACGGAATTAATTAACGCTGTGAAGTCTGTGCAAAAGGCGGCGTTGGTTTGCAATGGATTGGCGCGTTCAAGTATTGTGGGCCACAACGAAGTCACCTTGGACTTGTTTCGCGCTGCCGAGGAATCGCCTCGATATACACTACATATCATGGATCAGCCGCCAGCACGTGGTCTTGGCAAATATGCAGCATTCATAGTGCCGCAAGGAAGGGAGATTGAGTGGCTCTTTGCAACTCCGGCAGGTCGCAGGAAACTCCAGGCTTCGGCTAAATACCAACGTCTGGCCGTAGTTACACTTCATCGTGATCAGATCTACAGCACACTGGACGAGGTCAAAAGTGAGCTGGCCACCAGTGTTAGCAACCTGGCACCGGCGGGACTCACTGAGCAAATACCGTATTTATCACTCGGCTCGGAGGTCGGTAAGCGGGAAACGCTCATTTCGGGATTCTCGAAAATATCCGGCGACTTTCGCATTGAAGAGGTGGAAGCCGATGGTAAAACTCTGCGCCGTCTTATATTCCTCAGCAATCAGTTTGTGGTCCAATCGGAGGCATTGGTTAAAACGGGTAAGAAATCGGTTTATTCAGTTTATTTTTCACACTTTGCCAATGATTCTTATTTCAGTCAAGATTAAAGGCAAGAAGAATCGTAAGAAAATAGATTTTGGGTACTTGGCGTGCCATCATCATCTCTTTATGTCCGTGGGCGTGCAGCTGGCAACATCGATGCAGAGTCCGAAAAAGGATGTGCAGAAGGATGTACTGGTTATCGGTCTTGGAGGCGGTGGTCTGTGCAGTTTTCTACACACCGCATTGCCGTAAGCTATCTAATTAATTATCCGGAGTGTTGACGAACTTATGCCTTCCTTTTAGTCAGACAAGAATTACGGCTGTGGAAATAGATCCCATTATGCTGGAAATAGCTGAGCAGTATTTCGAGCTTAAGCAGGACAATCGCTTTCATGTGGTCATTGATGATGGCCTCGCCTTTGTGGAACGCTGTCGCAATGAAGGTATATCTTTGATAGCCTTTTCAAACTTGTTTATACATTGATATTTCACAGATCTACATTTCGACGCTGTACTTTTCGATGTGGACAGCAAGGATCTATCGCTTGGCATGAGCTGCCCGCCTAAAAGTTTTCTAGCTCACGAGATATTATTGCACATTAAGGAAATCATCGGGCCCAAAGGATTGTTCATGTTAAATTTGGTGTGTCGAGATGAAACTTTGCGTGCTGAGGCTGTGGCAAATTTGCAGCAAGTGTTTTCTGCCGTTTGTTGCTATAAACTGGATGAGGACATCAATGAGGTTGTTTACTGTGCCAATGATGATAAATACAAGACTGTCGAACAGTGGAAGAAGCAAATGGGCGCTGCGGGGCGTGGCCTTAACGGAGCCATCAGGGAACAGAAGTTGGCCAACGAGGACACACTCGATGTGGCTGATTTCTTAAGCGAATTAAAGATTGAATAGTAAATTAAACAGTGTGGAGTGTTTTTAAATAAATGTTAATTGCTTTTACTTTGAAATAAAAGCTTAACTAATTTAATAGATATACTTTCTAATAACAAACTATGCGGCAAAGGCATTTAAATTTATTCCTTATCGCTTACTTATAAACTAAATCATTAGAATTGAACCAAAGTTTTGGAATATTAAGTTAAGGTTATTTACCTTGCGTAAAAGTAAATATATGATGGTTTTGTTTTTTTTTTGTTTATATACATACATACAAGCAGCGAGCACATGAATTAACTAAACTAAAAAGCATAGATATATATAATTTGACAGTCAGTTGCATTTCACTGCAACGCTAAGGAACTCTTGGGAGAAATGAAATGAAGCTAATACAGTACAGTATAATGTCTCTAACTGCACATTCTAATTCGACACATAAATTGCTGAATTTATTGCATATTATTAAACTAAAATTTGTGTCAGTTTATTAATGTGCAATTAAGTAAATTATACAATATTTAGCTCGGTTGCTTTTACAAATTTTAAAGTCTTTAGAATCTAACGTTTCGATTTACAATTTTTTATTAACTATGACGACAATATCGGGCAAGTTGCCAATGCCTAAACCTTGGCAGACGTCTGTGAACATGAATTGAGGAAACAACTATTTAGTTAATCAATAATCCAATTTAAGCACTGGGCAAACAGAATCAAAAGACTTTGCGGAAAATGTTATTGAACGCGCGCTGCTTCTTCTTCGTGGTGGACGATGTGGTGCTGGCGCCGCTGCTGCTGCTGCTACCGGCGGCGACAGCGACGCTCTTGCCATTGGGCCTGCTTTCCTCAGCCGAAAGTATCGCCTCTCCAAGTATGCGAAAGGAGTTTTGCGCTGGGTTATATGGAAAGTTGATTTCCGACAGCGATGCGCTGTCCAAACTGGCATTGGTCGAGACAGACACACTTGGCCCAGTCTGTTTCGAATGCTTTTCGTTGCGCTTCAGTCGATACCATTCCCAGGAAGTTGCCTCGTGGGCCGAGTGACTACCCTTGACGCCGCCGATGCCGTTGAAGGTGCCTCCCTTGTTCTTGCTCTTGCTGAATGGCGACTTGAAGAACGCGGGCGAGGAGACGCGACGGGATTTCTTCACTGTCTGCGCCTTTTCAGTCTTGCCGTCGACTGCGTCTACTATCTGGTAACCGGACGGACCATCTGGCATAAATTCATTGTAGGCCAGGTCGCTGTTGGGTATGAAATTGCACAGATCCTCGTCATCTAGTATAAGACTCTCGTCGAAATCGCTCTGCGTGCTCTCCTCCACTTGGACGCCTTGTGTGAAGTTAGCAGGCGCGGATTCCTGACGCTTCAACTCCTGCTGCTGCAACTGCTGCGGTTTCTTTTTGGGCAGCTTCGGCGGCAGCTTGCTGTTCTTCAGAGTCTCTGCAAAACATCGATAAGAGTGTTAAAATCAGGCAACATATCGATTATAATTATTTCCATACGACTTACCGACATCGAAGAACTTGTCCAGCTGCTCCTGTGCGGAATCCAGACTTGCCTGCTTGAGTCCCTTGCGTCTGTGCAACGATGCTCGCGTGTTGAGCATGCTGGCGGCAATATTGTTGTTGCTGCCATAACACACGGATATCTTACGCTGTCTGCCGGTATTGGCCACATCGCTTGGTTCCACCACGGATATATCTCCGCAGCCATTCAGTATTATCATGGCCTCCTCGCTGGGCCGACGTTTCTCGCCCGGCAACTGTTCCACAATTTGTTCATAGGACTTGCGCCGACTGAGACTTGGTCTGCTTAACCCCGTCGTTGGCTGCGGCTGAAATTGCTGTGTCTGGCGTCGCAGTTTACGGTAGTAGACAGTGCCCAGCACAAGCATGAGGAAGATGCAGGTGCCCACTATGATGACGACCAAAATGCAAGCTTGCACCTGGTATGTGAGAGCTCGCACCTCGCCAGCCAGCTCGGCACTTTGCTGTATATACAGCTGCTCCTGTTCCAAATAGCGCCGACTCTGATCCTCCAATGTCCGCACCGTCAGCGTCTGTTGCGTAAGCGTCTGCTGCAGTTCCTCCACCTGCTTCTTGTAGCGCCGCGAAAGTTCCTCCAGATATTGCCCCGACAGCGACATATTGCGTTCGAGTGCCTGTGGAAGACAGAATGGGAGAATTGTTTAGCGGGCTTTAAATGACGTGGCCAATAACAACTACAACGATGGCAACCCGCCACCTTTTTGCAAAAATCAGCCAAAATCAAAAAAAAAACTGTTACAAGGATAACATTGAAGGTGTGCCGGCATTGGTAGAAAGACAAGCTACCGGTAATGAGGCTACAACACGCAAGTTGGCCCGGGAAACAAGCTGGTAACTAGACGAAGTTCTAATATCCTTACTGGCAATCAGTAAAGATAGGGTAAAAGCATTGACGTCTTGGACATTTAGTTCCGCAGGGAAATAATTAAGTGGGAAATAATTTTAATGTATGTACAAATGTGAGATTGGTAAGGAATTTTTTATTAACGAGAAGAATAACAATAAATAACATTTAAATAATAAGATTAAGAAATAGCTGCGGAAAATATATTTAATAGTTCACGCAGTTCATAGAAGTTTTATTGGCAAATGGGGAAATGAATAGACCGTTAAATTAAATTTGTATTTATTTTCTAATGAGTTTTATTATTTCTTCCTATGAATATTTTAATATGAAACTGTTTTACTATTATTATTGAGCTCTTTCCGCTCCTTTTGAATGTCTATCGTTTTTGAGTTTCTTCTATTGCTTATTGTACAAATATTCAAGTGTGTATTTTGCTATAATTTAAGACTTCATAACTTCTATTCGTTGTAGATGTCCACCTCTTCAATTAAGAGTTCAATTTGTAAAAAACAATCGTATAGTTCAGTTTTTTCGTTCACTGAAGACTTCTATTCTAATACAATTTGATTAAACAAACTAAACGAAAGATAATGGAATTTTAACAAATGAAAACATCAGTTTAGAGACTCTCCCTTTCGAACTTATGCTGAATGACTCGCTAAACCTATTTCCATACTTCAGTTCGGCTTTATTTGACTGATTAGCTGAGTCATTGAGCGTATAGAGTTTATAATTCTTGTACTTCTAGACTGTGATGGAATAGCTGATGACTAGAGTAACCAAGGCTATTTATATAATAGTTAGAGTATATAATTGTGTGGGCGATTGCCTCAAGGGACGTAGTCGTTATTGTTTGTCGTCGGGGCAACGAGGCACAAGCGTTAGTTGGACTTCAGTTTGATTACTCACCTTTATGCGATTCGACAGTCTGATGAACACACTCTCGGACTGTGCGCCGTGCGTTAGTTTCGGCTGTAAGTTGATGCCACCTGCACCTGCAGCAGCTGCGGCATTGGCGGTGCCTCCCAAGTTCGAGTTGCCGTTGACGACAGCTGCAGCAGCTGCCGCGGCGCCACCGCCGGCTGTTATTGATGCCACCGTCGTGGTCAGCAGACTGTCAATGTTGTCCCAGTTGGCCAGATTGCTGTCGTCAATGCCGTTGCCACTGCCAAGTAAATCCCCGTTGACGGCATCAACTGGCGCCGTGCTGGGCGGCAAGAGAGTCGGAGTCGTCTCCACGTCGGGCGCATCGACGGGCGTGACAGGTGTATGCACCGTTGTCTCAGGTGCAACCGGAGAAGTCTCTGCTGTCTTCGTCTCCTGCGAATCGCTGGGCATGTTGAAGATATTCACATCCGCCGGAGTAGGCGCCACGGGGGAGGCATCTGTGGGTTGTGGCTCGGCACGTGCAACAGGTGCTGCAGGTTCCTTTGTTGCGGACGCCTCCAGAGATAACTTCTCCAGGTTGGAAGTTAGTTCCAACAGAGATTCGTTGGGCACACGCGGAACAATAGACTCGGCTGCCGATTCCACTGAGGGATCGGGCGTAGTCACGTTCTCGACGTGCTGTTCAGCCACGTCGAGCTGCTGCTGTTGCTGCTGCTCCTGAGGCGCCACTTGATGCACTACGCTCGCATTGAACTCGGCCTGCAGCATCCGGCACATGGCGCCCACGTGCTCCGCTGGCAACATGCTAAGAAAGAAGCTCTGCCGCCTGTCCATGCCACTTGTGGCAACTGTGCCACGTTCCAGATTGATGTCGTACTCCATCTGGCAGATGCGTGTTTGCAGCAGCTGGGAGCGCAGTTGGGGCAGAAGGAGCAGCAGCTGCAGCTGCTGGGATTGGCAAGAGAGCAGGTTGTTGATGCGCTCCACAATTGTGCTGTTGCACCTGGAACAGCTGTATACACCGTTGGCGGGCGTGTGGCAGAGTGTTGACTCTGTGGACCAGCGTAGAGCTTTCGTCGGCTTCACCAGCACCTGGGCCGCCTTCTTGACCATCTGCATGACGGCATCGGAGGCGCTTTGAAAGATATTGCCATGCTGTTGCGCCTGTTCCTGGCCGGCAAAGTCATCGTCGAAGTCGTCCAGCTCATCGCTGTGCCGTATCTCTGTCTCAAAGGCCTCAAACTCGGAGGTGCCGAACACACGAAACAACGAGATGGGACAAAAGTGTTCCTTGGCGTAGTGGGAGTGAATGTCGACGCGCACGAACTTCCCAAACAGATGCGGATGCAGCTCGAAGGTCTGCACCGTTCTCTTGTCCTCCGCCGCAAAGCGACCCACGTTGCTCCAATCCCGGGTGGTAAATCGCTTCGACACGGCCACAGTGAAGTTCCTGGGCGACGAGCTGAACAGCTCAAAGTTAGCCAACTCCACCTTCTGGGCCTGCACAGCCTCGCAGAGTTCCACCACAAACCAGATGCGACTACCGCACGGACTGAGCATGTACTCATCACTCGAGTGACTCAACACGGCGCCTGTGTTCGTGGCATCCGCATTTGAGGCAATGATCTTGGCGCCGCAGTCCGGCGAGGCATAATTCTTGGCGCGCAGCTTCAACGACGGCAGTTTTCCATTGCCAGCTCCAGTTGCGTTTCTGCGCTGTGCCGAATTGTTGACCACCTGCTGTTCCAGCTCCATGGCCTGCTCTCGACTTGCCTCCGCTTCCATCTGCTTCTGTGCCCACTCCGAGAACACAGGCATCGGCACTTCCTCGACAGTCTTATTGCTGTCAACGACAACCTCCGACTCGGATGTCAAGCCAGCAGTGTTGGTCACATTGTCATCCACAGTGGCGTTGGATTCCGTCGTGGACAATGCGTCAAGCTCAAATCCTCCACCCGGATCGTTAATGTCATCTGTTTGGCAGAATTAAATAAATGTTAAATAAGTTGCTGAAGATTCGTAGGCCATCTCTATTTCTCACCTTTCTGTGCCACCTTCTTGGCACCCACGGCAGCTTGTTCATCTTCCTCCTTTGCGCTCTTGTTGCTCGCTCCGGGAGGCGCCTCCTGCAGCATTACCGCATCCAGACTCTCCTTCACAGGCTCCAGCTGCAGCGGCAACTCGGTCAATGTGACGCTCGGCAGCTCCGTAATGATCTCAGAAAAGCTGTAAGGCAGCAAAGAAAATGTTCAATTAATTTAAATATAATTAAATTGCAATTAAATGCTTTCAACTTGCATAACGATTATAAAAATTGCAATATAAAATTAATGTTAAATTCTGATTTTTAATCTAAATGGTAAAAATAACCTTAATAATAGAACATATAATTTAAAATAAAATAAAACGCTATCGACCGATGGTCAGCAAACTTAGTTACAGGAACTAAAACAATTACAACAACATACAAAAAGGCGAGCTCAACTTTCATGCGTTTTTTCTATGTTGCGTCGTTAGAATTCTCAACTGGTTCTAGCCGCAGAACATAGAGAACAAGCTTGCTGATGAGGGAGATTAACAAGGAGGATTGGGAGATCCAAGCCTAGCTCCTTGCCATTTGGCCAGTATGTTTATGTTTGCTTTGTATGTTGTTATATCGTACATATAGACATTAAAATGACCTCGAATCGTCGAATTCTATCATTTAATTAGAATTATAGTTTTACCACTGGACAGATTGAAAATGTAAGTTAAATGCTTTCAAAAATTGTTTAATTGATGCAACATTTGCTGCAAGTATTGTGGAAAACTCAGAAAAACACCTCTGTTTGAGTTTTCTACAATAATCATTAAGATATGGAATAAGACTGGTTTGTTGAATTAGATGTTAAAATCAAAATGAATCCTGTTCGAGAATATCCATTGGAAAATATAATATATATTGATACTGATTTACTTATTCAACCAGATCATTTCTTTTAGGTCTGTTTTTCCTAAAATTAAACTCTACTTAAGTCTAGAATACTTATTTTTATATTAATTTCACACTAAAATCTCACCTCATAAACACTGTTGATATCGCTATGATTTGGGAGAACCATACGATCCAGAAGAATATCAAAAACATGGTTAGGTTCGTTCTCAGTTTCTTCAACTCACAGCAAATGAATCTTACAATAGATTGCATCAGCATTTTGTTAACATTTGCACCAATTCTACAATTCACGTATCAATTATAATTATATATTATTTTAACTTATTTTATGCGTCTTCATGCTCGAATAACAGCAAAGATACTGGATATTCAACGTGGATATTTACTGTTTATTCAATATCTTTGCTGTCAGCAACAACAGCTGTGACCGTATCGAGATATATATATATATCTCAGTAATGCTTTCCCAAAGCTCTATAGACACCTTTAAGCAACTGAAAGTGTAGCTAAAAATAAAGTTATGGAAACTTACAATACTAGAAGTTGCTACCCACATGTAAGTACATAAAAAGACTGACTAAATAATAACAATAAAATATTAAATGTGGGTGCAAATACGATGATAATTAAGACTGCACGACTAGCAAATACCCTGTTTTCAGTTACAGTAAATTACAAGCTCTAGCATATAGAAACAAAAAGCAAGGACACTTTGAGAATAATAACATGCATTTGTTTTATTGATCATCAAATATCTAATAACTAAATTTAATATACTCCTAACCCTTAAAAATAATTGCAAGTCGAAGCTTTCTATTGAATTTCTGAAATGCGATATATTTTCTAATCGACGCTTTAAATAAAAGGAAATTGAGATTGAAGAGTTTTTTTTGGAAAACAATGAATTGTCAGCAGAGTTACTTGAAGATTCCATTATAAATAGGAGAGATCCTCAAAGTAAATATCATTTTAAACAAATTTAAAATCAATGGGTAGAAAACTGAACTACTCAAAGAAGAGATAAGTTATTATCTACATCATTGCAGCAATCTTTGTTGAGTTGATGATAAGTACAGATCCTTGAAACGTTAGTTTAGTTTAAACCAAATCAGTTACAGAAAACCTGTTAAAATCGATTTTAAATTGTTAAATTCAAACGGCTATAACCCCAATAGATACTATTATAGCAAAAACCTTTCCGAAGACAACATTCTGAGCCAGGTACTTCGACAAACACAAGCTGTAAAACTTGTTTAAGTGGAAAACCTTAGACACAAAAAAAACTTTGTTTCAAAAAGTCACGAAAAAACACTCGTCGACGTCATTCATTGTGCACTGTTTTGCAGACATTTTTATTGCATAATAAAAAAGCGGTTACTGTTTGCGGCTTTAAGGGCTCAAACCGTAGAGTTAATTAGGCGAACTAGGCGACTGGCAAACTGTAAACTACGCTAATTTTAACGCCCCCAACTGTGGCGATCCCGAAAGAAAGAAAGTATATCAAATGGACACCTCGAATGCAACGAAACGTGTTAAGTGTGTCCAATATTGTGGAAGTTGCAGTTGCAGTTACAGAAGTTGCAATCATTTCCGTATTGCACTCGTAAGTACTTTAAAAAGAGTTTCCCTTCCACTTCCCCCTATTGAAAATCTTATGTAAATGCCAAGAATTCTATAATAATGTCGCAGTCTGCCACAATTCATGTCAACAACAACCAACGCCCACTTCAGGAAAACTCAAATATTCCCACCTGGCTGGCATATTTATGACTTGTCACAGCCTGCATCAAAACCAAAGCCAAAATTTCAGCCAAAAACTGTCTGGGCCAGCAGGCAATATGGTTATTATGACTCGAAGTTGGCCTGTTGCCTCGTTCCGTCTACAACTTCAAGTTTGTCAGGAATTTCTGGCTTTTGCATTTGAATAAGTTAACCACATGAGAAATGCTTCACGTGTTGATCGTCGTAACGTGTCTTTTTACACTGGTATACCCTGTAAGAAAGGTAAGGCTCAACTTTGATATATTTAGAGTTGATCAGCATTAAAAATGGAGTTGATTTGTCTGTCGTCCTTCATCCTGTTACTATAACAATCTTATTCTCTGCTGTTCTAATGGGAAATTTGCATTTTCTGATATTTTAATTCATCACAGAGTATCTTCTAACCGATCACAATTGTTTATCTCACTTTTACTTGTCGTACATGTGCTTAAAAGTGAAAAAGACTGTTCCATATAAAGTAACAGCAGTGTTAATCATAGAAAATATCTTTATAAGATTTTAATTCAATCGTGTCTGACATAGAGATATCCTGTAGTTAGTTAAATTAAAATATAATCTGTATCTTAAATCCTTAAGAGAAACTTATTGCAGACTTATAATTCAATTATGTTTGAGGAGGTATTCTTTTGTCAGAAATACCTTGTATTATGTTAAGCCAGGATATCTTATTCTTGTTTGTTTCACTTTTACTTTGTAGATCCTTTATTTTAAGAGTATAAATGTCTATTGAGTTTGTCGAGAAAAAATGTGCGTAACAGGACTAAAGAATGCTGGCAGACCCCATAAAGTATATATAATATCGATCAGCATCAACAGCCGAGTCGATATAGCAATGTCCGCCTGTCCGTCCGTCCGTCTCTCTTTATGAGAGCCTAGTTCCCAGAGACTATAAGAGCTAGAGCCACCAAATTTGGTAGGATGGTCCGTCAGAACCAGTTTGTGTTAAAATTTTGCCACTCCGCAATCGCATAAAACAAGAAATATTAAAGCTAAAATCCTGGATACAGGTCGAGCTTCAGGGTCTCAATGTATCCTGAAAATTTCATCATGATCGGATAATAAACTCGAAAGTTATTCAAAACACAATATTACACAGTGTCGGGCCAAGGAAAGAAGAAGAGCACATTTAGTGTGTTGTAATACTCTATGGGGTATTTGCCCATTGTATAAAATTAATTAAAACCTTAAGTTTTATATATAATTATCTAAGTTTCTTACTGTTATTTCCTTTTTGAAGAATAAGTTAAGGGTTTCCCATAGTCGATTTTGACTGTAGCCTTTCCGACTGTCTAAATATATAAAATTGATAACTCTAACTACAAGATATCCTTTAATCAACTAGTATATCCTGCTTGCATTAACATATTAAAATAAAATCTGTAACTTAATTCTTTACAATTTCGATATATACTTTTGTCAGCAATATCCTGTAACGCATTATTATACCCTGGGAGGGGGTATATTAAGTTTTTTAAAAGTATGTAACATGTATTTTCGGTCAGTCCGTATGATCGAAAGGATCTCAGAGATTGTAAGAGCTAGAAGTTTGAACTTGGTCTTTAAGCACTGCTAATATTTGCAAGCAGATCAAGTTTATCTTTTTTTTTTTTGGATGCCTACAAATCTATAATAAGCTCAAAAGCAGTTTTGTAGCAAGAAACTTAAGATTTGGCACACATGTTGAGTATCTTGGTATTGATGTGTCCGGTAAATTTCATTACGTTGCCACGCCCCCTTCGCCCACAAGAGAATTACATGGGTGGGTCCCTGTAGAACCACAGGGTATATTACGGTCGGAGTCCTGACTGTTCAGCTTGTTTTTATATGCTTTACACTGTATCTGAGTTCTTCCGCTTGTTTTCCCCTTTGTTTTGCACTTTTTACTGCCTGTAGGATATTAAAATTCTTGTTTATTCTCATCTATTATGTAAATTGCTTCAATGTAAATAACATTGGCATAATTATGGCGCAATATACGTATATGTTGAAGCGCAATATTCTTTGTCATTGCACTGAAATTTCGTACGCATCTTATTTTCGAAAATTATCTATAGGATCTATAGATCTGTCTTCAGCTACGACAATGAGAAAAAGCATTTTGTGTGGGCGTTGAAAACCGTAAAACCTACCACCGCCCACCCCATCAACCGTAATAACCCTCTCTTTATATATATAAATTTTTTTAATATTCAGTATGCATTGTAAGAGCATATTTTAAATTGTTGTTGTCACATTTGCACAGTCTTTTAAGTAGGCTAAAAATAATAATGGTCGTCGCTTTGTTAATTGTTGGGCAAACGGAATTACACATCTAAAGACTTAATTGCCATTCATCCGGTGCGAAGATCAATAAGCCGGCAAAACCGAAACCGAAACCGAAGCGATCCATGTTGTATCAATAACCGTCCCGGGCATTAAAGCGCTAATCAATATTGCTTTGGCAAATAAGTAATATTTTCGTGCTGGCGCTGGATAAATTGCAATTAAGCGCTATTATTCATATTTGTTGAATAACAAACACGCGAAACCACTTTGGCGACAGCTAACCAAATGCCAAATCGGGAAATGGCTAAAAGCAACAACTATCTAGAGTCTAGACCAGGTTCAAAGTTGATGATCCCAAAGGACGTTTTGTATTACTTGGTATAATGGAGTCGAGTGCACTGCGGGCACAACACAACACTGGCTTAAACAACAGTATAAGGATATTATTATAATATTATTGTATTCCTTAAATTTCTCAGTTATTGATTAGATTGTTATAGACGTCGCGCTTCGCGGACCCTTCGAGTCAGCGTGCGAAGCGCACGATCGCACCACTGGAAATCGAAATGGGAACTGAACGTATTACGACTCACCTCTAATAATTGTGGTCCAAGTGTGCAGAAAATTCCGCCATATGTCGTGGAGAGCGAGACACCGAGACACACACACACACACACACAAATACACACTTGCATACGCAGAGAGCGATATACACACGCAATCCGGCATTGAAACACACACAACGAGAAAGCTAACATGGGTGTATTCACACACACTCATACACAAGCACACACAGGTGGAAAGAGAACGTCTCACCTCTTAGCTTCACTCGTAGCAGCATCAATACAGCATTATTGCAATGCACTTGCAACTGCAACGAGCAACTGTCGAAAACATCGCACGCCGACTGTCGACTGCAGTTTGCCGGTAAACTTGTCGCACAGCTTTGACTTTATGAGCGTGTGTGTATGCATATATATATATATTGTTGTTGTTGTTGTTGTTGTTATTGCTATTGCTGCTGATGCTAGACATGCCAAATTGATAACAAGCCAAGTCATAGAGACGAAACTTTCACACTCTGCAAGCCTTTAAAGTTAACCGATATGTAACATAGACAGCAGAGAAGATGTACTTGATAGTTCAATTGAAGGACCAAGTTTAGTAGTTCAACTGAACGAAACAGTTTCGAGGTGAACGAACTAAACGTTCATCTGGTTCGTTGGAATGAACGAAGTAGGAATCTTTTTAGCTAGTTCGTTTGTTCATTTTAGTAATCCAGGGATCACCAAATAAGTAACTAATAGTACAATTAATGAACCAAGTTCAGTAGTTCAATTTGAGGTAAACGTTCATTTAGTATGTTCGTTCATTTGCAAGGTGACAGTGACTAATTTGTATATTTCTATGAACACAATGCTTTATTAAGCTATAAACAAGAAAGTGTATAGTTAAAGTAACGCCTTCCATTTCTCTTAAGTCAATTTTTCTGTCAATTAACAAGACCTTTGGCAATATGAAGCTATTAAAATAGTATAAAACGTTTTTAAATGCACATTACTTCTCAACTTGGTAACACCGAGCTGCATTGGCTAAAAACTCGTTCAACCTCTGCATTCGACCAATACAGACTTCCAATTTTTTACGACAAGGTCCGCTTTATCTCTTTGTCATATCTATATTTTAATACCTCATAAAATGTATATGTTAAATTTTCCTCAAATAAAAAATTTACATATGTTCAACATTTCCTTCATTAAAATATTCAAATAATTCAATAATGGATTTTCTTAAATTATCTGTCAATCTAAAATGTATTCAAATCATTTCAAAAATTTTTAGTTATTGATATTAATACATTTTTCAAATACAAATACATATAAGTCTATCTATAAGATTTAAGATAAACTTGATAGTTTTATTAAAGGAATAATATCAGTAGTTTAATTTAGGGAGATCCCAGTTAGGTTTGATCGTTTATGTTGGATTCAGTAATCAAAGCAACTTAATTAGGGATATTGGTAACGAACACACAAAAGAAACTATTAATGTTGTTCAGGTGTTCAGTAGTGTGTAGCGTGCAAAAAGTTATATTTAAGCAAAATAAATAAAAAACGATTATTATTTTATATTGCTGAACCATTAATATAGTGTATCGATGAGTTGGAGGTACAAGATATCGAAATGGCCCAGCCGTATAACTCAAACGCCCAAGTTATGTTGAAAACAAGACAGATGAACAGCTCCATCTCTTTGGCTCTTTATTGTGTGCATTTTTGTGGGCCTCGTTTGTTGTATTCCTGGAGCACACAGCTGCTTGTGGCAAGAGGCGTCGGAAATGGTTTAGCCCCCGCAATAATTCAGAAGGCGGCGCATTTAAGGTGCCGGAGGCAGATTTATGCAAGAGTCCACATGTGCACACGAATTTAGAGCGTGGGTCCACAGATCAAAGATAACAAAGAAAAAAGTTGTCTAGGTAAAAGCAACTAATAATTAAGCTTCTGAATTTGACAGGTTTTCAAGCTAATTATGTATAAAATAATGTGATATTCAAAGATCAATTGATCTATGTGCGATCCTTAGTACAAATCAAGGATCGAAAAGTACTAGAAAATAATTATCTGGTTGAGTTTGATAAAAGATCGAATATGCATCAAATTAATGAGAAAGTCTCAGATAACAACTAACTTCTAACTCTTTTTATTTTATCTTAATAATAAGAATTATGTATAATTGAATTATTGTTTTTTTTTAGAAATAATAAAATAACTTTTACTTTCAATATGCAAATAAAAACTATTTTAAATACTTTAATAATTAAATAAGAGTTATTAATCTTGTTATGATTACTAAATGATTGTTATGATTTAAATTGAATTACTGTTTATTATAGCCTGTGCCCATTAAAAATGGACAAAAAAGGCTATAATGAATTTGTGTGAATGTATGTAACAGGCAGAAGGAAGCATCTCCGACCATATAAAGTATATATATTCTTTATCAGTATCAATAGTCGAGTCGATTGACACCTGTCCGTCTGTCTGTCCGTCCGTCTGTATGAACGCGTGGATCTCAGCAACTATAAGAGCTAGAGACTTCAAATTTGGAATGTAGGCTGCTGAATACCATACGCAGATCAAGTTTATTTTCAATTTTCGATATCATGTCCCGTTGGTTTTAAAATTAGAAAAATCACCATAACATAAGCAATGTTAAAGCTAGAGACTTGAGATTTGGCACACATGATAAAAAGCTTAGGCTTAATGTGTCCTGAAAATTTCATCACGATGCCACGCCCCCTTCGCCCATAACTCGAACAAGCTGATAACAAGAGCAGTTTTATAGCTAGAGACTTAAGATTTAGCACACATGGTAAGTATCCTACTCTCAATGTGTGCTACAAATTTCAGTACGATCGGATATTGAACTCAGAAGTTATTCAAGAAACAAATTTATGCAGCGCAGTAGCAGCGCAGTCGATGCATCGCGCCGACGATATAATGAACGAAAAGACGAGTTTGTTCATGTATGTTTGATTTGCCTTTCGTCTGCTGTGGCGCTAAACATAAGCAATCAACAGCCGCAGTCCAGAGATGCCAGACTATCGCAAGCTACCTACTCTCGATGCAAGCGATATATTTAAATCCCATTATAATGAAAATACTTTTTTTTGAAGACCTGCACAGGCTATCCTACTGCCGCGCCCGCTCGACTGATCGGCTTGTTTTGTTAATGTAATATATCTAATTAATCAAACATAAATGTTTCAATTAAATTATACAATAAAAAACAACAAATAATATTTAGTTTAAAAACTGTAGTCGAACACACGATTGTTTTTTATCAACTAATTTAAACCTTATTTTGCCAGTTTATGGATACAGGGTATAGAAATACAATATATAAATAAATATTAAAACGCATAATTGCAAGTGCAACAGAAAGTGAAATTGTTGCTTATAGATTTGCGCACCCGGCAGACAAATTTCAACTCATAGCAAATAAAGCCTATAAAGCCATTTGGTAATTTATCTGCCGCCTGAGAGTAGAGTGTAAAGATTAGTGGACACCGCCAATCATTGAACGCCTTAGCTGACGTTGGTCTTTGTATTTGTAATTTGTCGAAGTCGGGAACTCCTTTAGTGCGTTGTTAATGTTACAAAAGGTTACCGCGGGCCGAAAGTGCCAATTGAATTGCCAGCTGATGTTTTACCAGCTCCGACTTCGACTCTAACTTCGACTTCGACAACTCCTCGATCCCTCGACTATCCATCGGAAGATAAACACTTGTAATGCGAAAGTGTTTTGATGCCACAGCGCTTACACAATGGGTAAAAAATAAAAACAACAACAACAACAACAGCAAACAAACACACACACACGAGCTGTTAAGTGCTTAAAGCCTGGCAACTGCTGCAATGTTGGCCAAGTCGAAACTCTATATGCCAGAAGGCGTTTCAAATAGAAACCGCTTACATTGGGCTCTAAATAAAGCCCAAAGATAATTCCCATATCGGATATAAGCCAGGGATTAACGATTGTTTTATCCCAAGATATGATTCCACAACAAAAATTCGACAATTTCATGCAGTTGAGTTGAGTTTAAGACAGGCAGTTACCCTACAATCAGTTCTATAATGTTCGAATACCCATTTTAATGTCCTAATTAACATACAGTAGTTAATAGCTAAATTGACAGACTATCTGTATGTATTTAAAATGATTTAATTAACTTTTAATTAACTTTAAATTCGAAGCAGCTATTAACAAAATTTAAACGTATCTAAATTAAGCAATAAAAACGTTGTCAATTTGGTTGTGAGTAAAGTATTGATGGTATCACTAAACATGAATGTTATTATAACACTTTTAACTAGTCCATTGCAATAGCCTCTTTCCATAAGAATAATTATCGTTTTATATTCACATTTTACACATTTTTCTGCCCCATTAAACAATGTAAATTTGTTGTCTTGCAAAGGGAATGAAAAACATTTTACAAACATTACAAACTGTTTGTATTTAATAGTATCTATATTATTGCAAGCAACTTAAATTATTAATAAGAATCGAAAATATTTAATACACTACTATAAAATCTTTCATATGCATTAATATCGCTATAAATTGTATAAATATATAGTATAATGTGTCTGCCCGAGTATTCACCGTTTAGGTATTTCAGGGTACCTGATTACAGGGTATCTAGCCAGTCGAGTTGTCTAGCCTACGCATAATGCCAAAGTGTTGCCCAAGCGTCTGGTATTTTTCACCAGATAGACAATAATTAAATAGTGGAAAAATGCCGGCAAAAATGTAAAAAACAAAACGAATAAGAGAAAAAAAAACAAAAAAAAAACAATGGCAATAGAAAAACCGGCTTTTCAAAAAGACTTCGTTTAATGGACAGGCGCCTACGTTGCGTTAAGAGAGGAATGGGAAAAATAAAACGAAGTGAAGTGAAGGCGTACGACAGGCCCACGATTCGCCCGACTAATCGATGCAGCTACACGAGATCAGTGATCGGGCGATCAACGATCAACGATCGGGGTGATCATTGTGATTAAATTGATTAAGCAAAGTCAATGAGCGACCGCTCACAATCAATTAACTATTTGGACATTGAGATGAGACCAGGCCAGGACAGTGTGACAGTGTAAGTACTCACACACATACGTATTTATTTGGATAAGATCATTAATTTGTTGTTATTTTTGTGTTATCCAGTCGTTGTTGAGCGATCATATTGTCTGCAGTTGCCATAATCTTTGGCTTGAGTTGGCCTAATCATTTGCATAAGCGTCGGCAATCGCTTCTGTCCCGAGATACAAGTAGTTTTCGCGCATGTTGTCTATGATCGTTTGATAGCAATGTCATGTTGTACATGATTATGGCTTTTTGCCAAGTTTGATTACAGTAACAAGATCATGATGCATTTTCGAAAGCCTAAATTGCAATATACTTTGATTCGCAGAGTCCTTACACATTCGCTGAAAGTGAAAGTAAACGATGATCATCACCATCATGATCGTTGTGATGGTGGCAGCCGATCACCTGCCATGTGTGAAATGTCTAGAGGGGATCGGGAGACTCTGATGCTTGCTTGATTCTGATACCAACAATAACAACAGCAACAACGGCAACGGCAAAATATGTACATATGTATGTATATGCATGCACAATTTTATCGGCTTACTCCTTGCAAAATGGAAAGTACATTTCAATTGATAAAGCTATTTGCCACAAAGTGGGAGTAGGAGTTAAAGTCACAGTCTGTGCCACAGGCAACACATGATGTCCAGTCAAATCAAACTGAAATCGCACTTTAATTTGCTCCCATTTAACACTTTTACCGAATAACATCAACATCAACAGCAACAACAATATCAGCAACTATGTTATTGTCATTTTAAAATATGTTGTGTAAAGCCTTTTAAGGATCAGGCGATCTCGCGATCTGGCGATCACCGATCAACGATCGACTTTGGCGTTGGCGTTTAACTCCCACAGCGTCTGGTTGGCTCGTAAATAAGAAAATATCCCAGCCTGACGCAGTATTTTTTTTTTTTTATCTTTCTGCTGGTTTCGTTGTTTTTTTAATGAATTGGCCACCAATAGATAGCCCAGAGAGCTGGATAGACCCCGAACAGACGACTGCCAAGGCATTTAGAAAGTCGCCGCTCACACGCCGCCGTTTAAAAGTCAAGGAAAATAAATTGAAAACTGTAAAGCAAATTACCGGCAAAATGCATTGTGACAAGACTTGGAGTGGGTGTTTTTTTTTTCTTTTTATTTTTTTTTAAATTTTTTTTTGTTAGCATTCGTCCCACCACCACCACCATTCCCCATTCCTCCCCTATTCGCCGCATTCGCTTGGAGATCTGTTCAGTTATGTATATTGCTCATAAAATCCCTGGTCGTAAGGCCAACACGCAACTACATAATTACCTATCCAATAAATATTTCATTATGCCGATTTCGGACCCATTGCCATTTTCCGTATTCCCTCGTTAATCTTAACTATCATCGGACCATTTCAATTACCCAAATATTTCACCTGCAATTAATATTTCGCTTTTAAATATTAATATTCAACTTTTTATACTCATGCAGAGGGTATTTTTATTTGTTGCGGGGAATTTTTGTATGCGAAAATTTCTCTGTGTTTTCAAAACTATTTGGATTAACTCATTTATCTTAGTTAAGAGAATTATAGCTTGAAAAAATAAATAATTAATTTTTAGTTTATTTTTGCAAATATGTCAATTTAACTCACCAACTCCCAGTTTAATAAAATACAAAGGAATTTCAGTTAAATAAAATAAAGCTAGTGTATTTAATCATCGGCATGCTGGGCCAAACAATTCTTTGCTTTTCTTATAAAAATAATTATATTATTATACGGGTACCATATAATATCATTTAAAGGCAATAAACAAAGATTGCATAGTTAGTAATACTCTTAGTGGAGTCAAGACTTATTTCCAGTGCAGAGAAACACTGGAATAATCTTCCCCACACTCTATTCCCTCTCAGAGAACAACACTTTGTCACGTTTATGTTGAAATAAATTTGTCGCTTGGCACGTAAACTTTACTACGAGTATTATACTAGTATATTGATAATTATTATTATGTTGTGGCGCGTCCCGTAGTTTGTTTATTTATCAGTGTTTAATACTTGAATGCATACTTATTTACATAACGGTGTATGTGAGGAATCGACCGACAGGGAAATTCCAATTTGCATATAGGAATATTAAAAATACTTTTTAAAAAAAACCCACCTTTCTTGTGGACGTTGTTGTTGTTGTTGTTGACGCTGTTGCTGGGGAACTGTCTTTGGTATCATCACATCGTCGATTGACTCAGTCTGCTGTGATTGCTCTAATTGATTTATATCTTCATTCGTATTTGCATAAATATTATGATTAACTTTGTTATTTAACTGACTTTTTGGCACTTTAGCTGTCGCTTCATCTTTTTCAGCATTATTATTTTTTTCACTGTCAGGCACTACACTAATATGTTCATTATTATTATTGATATTTACATTGGACGACGGCAACGCATTCAAATGCACTGACGTGTCTTTTACATCGACCGGTTGTTTTGTTTTTGCACTAGTTCTTGGCGCCGTGCCCAACTTCAGCACAACGCTATCAGCCTCTTGACGTGTTGCTGTTGTTGCTGTTATTGTTGCCGTCGTCACTGGCGCCTCATTTTCTGCTGCAACTTCTTTACTTTTTCTGTAATCACTTAACACGATAGGCACTTTTTCGTTGCTGTTGCTCCCTTTGCTTTCCGCTGTTTCCAAAGGGTCCAGGGGCATTTGCGTTGCCACCCCTGCCCTCTGCTCGCCAGCTGCATTGGCACTATCTGCAGCTGCAGCATTTACCGAAAACTCATCTGCCGCGGCAGCGTTGTCGTACAACCAGAAACAGCAGCTGTAAGTAGAATGGCAAACAAGAAAGTCGAGTTAGGTAAACGCACGCTTATTGAGACAGTTTTGTTATCTTACTTACCTAAGTATGAGATTTATGTACATAAAGCGCACCAAATGCAATCTAATTTTCATTCTTATATTATCCAGCGCGAACGACCAACACGAAATAATACAAAATTTACAATTTTAATAATAGTAGGCGTTTTGCGAATCGGCGCGACGACGTTTTAATTGGCATGCCCGATTTTATTTCAATTTTATTTCATGTACGCAAGTTCCATTCGCTTAAGAACGAAATGGTGCGCACTTAAGGACTGGGTCCAAAATATTCATACTGTATTGATTTAAATAATAATAATAAATAATGTGCTGCTAAGTTGTCGCAGCGAAAAACAAAACTATAACTAGAGATGGCTGATGCACGATAACACTAATCGGTATTTTATTACGGTGCGACCACTAGAAATGCATTCAAGGTATTCCATGGACTTTATGATTTGAAATTGCTTGAACTATCGTTACTTTCTATTACATGCACTATCGCAAAACGATGGTCCCCCACATCTTGACTGATTTTACAATATATTAATTAAATTCAATTGTACATTGTGTTCATATAATAACAATTTTAATAACGAAAGTATATGTAAACAGAACGAAGAACATATTCGGATGAATACTCGATAGTTATTTATATGAACTTCGATGAACTATCGATTAACTGAAATGTAATCGACTCATCGAACCGGAACAGAGTCCGACAATAACAACTATCTGTTTTCACCAGTTGATTGCATGCAAATTTGTTTGGAAATTGTAAATTAAATATAATTGCACTATGTCATTTCTGCGTGGTTCACTAAACTATGTTTGGTGCACAACCAGCGTGCTGGGAAAAGGCGCCACCGGCTCTGTGTTTCAGGTAACAAATAAATAGTAAATAGTGCGTCAGTCCAACGCTTTTATTGCTAACATACATATATAATTTGTAAGTGGATGAGTTTAAAGATAGCAATGTAAATGTATTTCCCCTATGCTTGCAGGGAGTGAATAAGACAACTGGTGAATCTGTCGCTGTCAAGACGTTTAATCCGTATAGCCATATGCGTCCTGCCGATGTCCAGATGCGTGAGTTTGAGGCGTTGAAAAAAGTAAACCATGAAAACATTGTAAAGCTGCTGGCGATCGAGGAGGATCAGGAGGGGCGTGGCAAGGTCATTGTCATGGAGTTGTGCACAGGCGGAAGTCTATTCAATATACTGGATGACCCGGAGAACTGCTATGGTCTGCCGGAAAATGAGTTCCTATTGGTACTCGAACATCTATGTGCCGGCATGAAACATTTGCGGGACAATAAGTTGGTGCATCGCGATCTGAAACCCGGCAACATCATGAAATTCATATCGGAGGATGGCCAAACCATATACAAGTTGACAGACTTTGGTGCTGCCCGAGAGCTGGAGGACAATCAACCGTTTGCCTCGCTCTACGGCACGGAGGAGTACTTGCATCCTGATCTCTACGAGCGTGCTGTGCTACGCAAATCCATACAGCGATCTTTTACGGCCAACGTGGATCTGTGGTCCATTGGAGTTACGCTGTACCATGTGGCAACTGGTAATTTACCCTTCAGGCCATACGGTGGTCGTAAGAATCGCGAAACAATGCATCAAATTACCACAAAGAAGGCATCTGGAGTCATATCGGGCACACAGCTGGCCGAGAACGGGCCAATAGAGTGGTCAACAACACTGCCACCGCATGCACATCTTTCTCAAGGTCTCAAGACGCTCGTTACACCATTGCTAGCGGGATTACTGGAGGAGAATCGAGACAAAACCTGGTCCTTTGATCGATTCTTTCAGGAGGTGACGTTGATTTTGCGCAAGCGTGTCATTCATGTCTTCTTCACGAACCGCACCAGCTCTGTGGAAGTGTTCCTAGAGCCGGATGAGCAAATTGACAACTTCCGGGAACGCATATTCCTGCAAACCGAGGTGCCGCTGGAAAAACAAATATTGCTGTTCAACAACGAACATCTGGAAAAGAAAGTTACGCCACGTACGATTGGTAAGTTGGATGCTCCACATTTCAAGGGAAGAAATAATAGCATCTATTGTATATTTCACAGTCAAGGCTTTTCCCAACACAACCACGGAGCAGCCCATATTCCTGTACAGCAATGATGACAATAATGTGCAATTGCCTCAGCAATTGGAGCTGCCCAAGTTTCCAGTGTTTCCTCCAAATGTGTCTGTTGAAAATGATGCAAGTTTGGCGAAGGTAAACTTGATAACTTCAGAAACTTACAATTTATTAATTGCAATTACGATTTTGTTGCTTGCAGGCAGCTTGCAGCGTGGGACATGAATGCAAGCGACGCGTGGATATATTTACTACAATGGACATTCTAATCAAGAAAGGCGTTGAGCATTTTATTGAGATGCTGATAACCACAATTACATTGTTGTTGAAGTAAGTTTTTGTATTATATATTTCCCTATACCTAATAATAATATATGTTATCTTATAGAAAAACCAAGAGCTTTGACAATCTGCTGTCCACAGTAGTTGATTACGCAGATGTGGTGCAGAATATGACCAGAGTGGTAAGATAAGGCATATAATTATCTTAAATAATTACTACTAATTTTCTTATCATAGACAAAGGGAGATCAGGAACTCAAGGGTCTGCTCAACACGCTGGAGAGTGTGAAAAGTGAATTCGATGCAGCAGCCGATGTAATAACGCAGTTGCACAAACACTTTGTCACAGACGATGAGCTAAAGTGAGTCAATTGTAAAGTGAATCGAAGGTAAACTTATATTCCTCTTTTACAGCGAGCAGTGGACATCGTCGATGCACGGCAAGAAATGTCCTTGCCGTACACGGGCCAGCGCACAGGCAAAGTATCTAGTGGAACGCCTGCGTGATTCGTGGCAACATTTGCTGCGGGATCGTGCAACACGCACTCTCACTTACAACGACGAACAGTTTCATGCGTTGGAGAAGATCAAAGTGGATCACAACGGCAAGCGTATTAAGCAGCTGCTGCTAGAGAATGTTAATCCTGCCGTTGCACAAATGGCTGAATGCCTGGCCGATTGGTATAAACTAGCACAAACGGTTTACCTAAAGACGCAAATCCTGGAGAAGGATGTGCGCGACTGTGAACGCAAGTTATATGATATTCGCGACGAGTTATATCACATTAAGTCTGAGCAGAAGCTCGATGTAGACACCAAAAACATTTCGAGCAATAATCAATTGGCTAAAATTGAGGAACGTAATCGTTTGCGCATTATGAAACAACAACAAATGGAAGTCATGGCCGTGATGAGAAAGAACGGCGAACTGATAACGCTTCTGAGCAATTTGGGCATTGTCAATGGCAATGTGAATGGAAGCTAGCTTGAATATAAATATATTAATTAGTTATTAAGCATAAAGGTGCAACATGTGTTTGACAATTGATTAGTATTATCATGTAAATAATAAATATTAAAGATAACCAGCATTTGAAAACACATTCGCCACTTGCAAAAATCGGAATGCGACAAACAAAACAAAAGAGGGTTTTATTGATAAGCTTACGTGATAATAGAACCAATGTCATTATAAATGTGTCAATGGCGCCACGGCAACCGTGTTTGAAATGGCGCGCATACTTAGAGATGAAAGAGCTATCAACTGATAGTTGGAACTATCGATAACAAAGGACTGTCGATATATCAGACAACATATCGATTTACCGCTGTCATCCATAGCTTGCGCGGCGTGGGGTTGCTTTTCCATTGTTTTCATTTTATTTTTCGTTTGTAAACAATAGTTTTAAAATGTTCATACGCTTGCCATGTTTTCACTTTTGAGTACAATTGCCAATGCCATTGATGTGGCGCTAATACAACCAATTACGTGCATAATTGATACGGTTTTGGCAGCTGTTTATTACTTTCTCGCTGGTAGCTGCTTCATTGGATATTGTCTGGTTTGTGGCGCCGGCTACATCTGGAGATTCCTCTGCGAGGGCTACCAACTAGCCACGATTGTCCTCAAAGAGTGCAGTCTGCTCTATTGCGAGTTGCGAGACAATGTCTGCGAAGTCTTTGACTACATTTATTATGGCACAGGAGATGCTCTGCAGTTGGCACGCAAGCTTTCCAAAGGAATTGTTCTATTTTTCAGCAATGTGCTCATTGAACTGGGAAATCTCACACTGTGGATATTAATGCTGTTACCGCGTGCCGTTATTGCCATTTTGGACTACGCGCTACTTGCACTTCAGCAGTTGGGCAATTATGTTGTGGAAATCGGCACACATCTGTTCCACAACCTTTTCCGTCTGTCCATCGGGATCTCTGTGCTGCTCGTGCTCTACATGTTTCGTGGCTACGTGTATCTCTATGTGAGAATGCTGCTCCGAAGACTACGACATGGGATGTTGAACGAAATGTACAATGGTCTGCGTGGAACTTGGACTTACACTGACCGAAAACTATCCTGGTTACTGCAAAAATTCGAGGTTGGCGAACCACAGCATTCAAATCCTACGTCGTCCCGCTCGGATCAATGTGTCGTCTGCATGGAACGCAGCAGAAACATTGTCCTACTTCCCTGCCGGCATCTGTGCATGTGCAAGGAGTGTTCACAGCAGTGGCCTCGCTTCGAGGGCGGAGATCGCTGTCCCATTTGTCGGGATTTCGTTGAAGCAGTCATGTCTGTTTATTCATAAGTTCATAGTTTATATTTTTATATCTGTATATACACATCGTTGTCCCATTTGTACGGATTTCATTGAAGCAATCACAACTGTTTATTCATAAGTTCCTAGTTTATATTCTTATATTTGTATATAACCATCGTTGTCCAATTTGTCGGGACTTCGTTGAAGCAGTCATGGCTGTTTATTCATAAGTTCAAAATTTATATATCTTTATATATGTATATACCTATTTTATGACTGCCAGAAAGAGCTTTAAATAGTAGTTTAGAAAATCTTTTACGATTGACAACCCAATAAAGAAAAAAAACTTTTGTTTTTAACACTCAAGAAAAAATAAACTGTTTTTATTTGAAATCAGTGAAAGAATACAATTTGTATGTAAATATATATATATAGATGTATATGTATGCTTATGCTTATGCTTTGTATAACTAATTTGATCGAAAGGCATATAGAAAAGAACTATTTATGTTTATGCTTACATATTAATAATAACACAAACAAGACAAAACAATATGAAATGTTTTGCGTTTGCTTTGTATTCCATTGCAGCTGTAATTAATTAATTAGATTGCAGTTAAGTTTAACGATCAATTGCGTATTGTTTAAGTACCTTATTTGTTAACTAAACCAATAAAATAAGATAGAATTACACAACGGGCTATATACTTATGTAACAATAACAGTTTTTCTCATATTATATGTAGTATATGTATTTGTTTGTATACATAAGTAGCTTCTTCAGGTATTTTCTACTATAACTTTGCTAATAATACGCGCATAATTAATAGTACATATTTTATAATTCATGCCTTAAGTTATAGCTTTGCTGATTGGCTGATTTTTCAACTTTAAATTGATTTTATTCTTTATATATATAGTGATATTATATATATATATAAACCAATGGTTTATATTATTTGTTATCCTTTTCATCATATGCACTAAAACGCGTACATTATTATTATATTTACTATATTTTTGGCTATGCAAAATAATGATTTTATTTTAAAATTACTGATAAATTTGTTAGATTTATTTTAGCCATCGATAAAGCTTCCTTACTTATCCTTTGTGGTAGGTAAGTACATAATAAAATATATGTATGTATATATTCAAAATATGCATTTCATATATAGTACTATATATTGTATTAGTAAGTTATAATGTTGTGTATGTAAACATATATAATTTTGTTAATATTTAAGTTTAAGTTTTCTTTTAAAATCGTTCCATTGAAAAATGTATTGTGTAATTTCTCAAAAATATGCACACCATTCATTTTCATACTTGACATTTAAATATATATACAAATATATATTTATATATGTATTTGCGCTTACATATAAAATTACAAAAGAATATTTAACACAAATTTGTGTGTTGTTTCAGATACTTCAGCTTAAGCCTTTGTGCCAATACAGAAGTTGTTGTTGTTGTCTTGTAAAAGTTCTCTATTCAAAATATATGCTGATGTATATGTAAGTATATATAGTATATGTATGTATGTATGTAGAAGGTACAAAGTAGGTATTTATGGGAACGACTGATCCTCAAATATATATATATATATATGCATTTACAAAGATAATGATTAAATAATGTATTGTTTCTTCGATATGTAACGGCTAGATAATGGCATTTCATTTCTGGGTTTAAAACCAACAAACCACTTTGGTCACACTGTTTTCTTTTTCCTGCTTCAACCGTTTTTAACCGCTTGCAACCGTTTTGAACCGTTACATGAGCTTAGGAGTAATGTCAATTTAGGTTTACACAAGTGCTTTTTTATTGCTACTTATAATATAGTATATTATATATGTAAAGAAAATGGCTTTTTACTGGACATTATGCGGATATTATGGTATCTCTAGTTACTATATATAGCTCCAGATTTGTCGGCTGTAGATCAAACAGTTACTTATCTTAAATTGCCTAAACTAAATATAAAGTTATTAAAGGATGTACAAAATCTAGTTGTTTTCTTTTTCAACTGCATTAATCAATTATATTAAATATTTCATAATTAATGATCTATCTAATAAGTAACTAATACAAATACAAAAAAGTGTTATGCCAATATTTATAACGAAAATAAGTTAAGGTCTGTGTTGTGCACTTGAAAAGCTTGAACAGATATGTTTTTCATTCGTTTAGCCTAAACAGTTATTGTAGTCTTTGAGTTTTACATATAGAATTTTTCATAATTTCTTGTATCTTTCTATTAATAATACATTTATATCGAATTGGGGATAGGCTATACATACATTAATTAATTGCTATCTACGATTTGTTGTCTCATGCAAAAATTTCTATTTAAACGTATTTAAAGAAAAGTTATATGTATCAAATAAATCATATATAAAAAATTGGACATATTTAAGTACAGACATCTATGTAGAGTTCAATGCCAATCTATCACAAATTCACATAGAGGGGCTTCAATCAAGAAATAACACATGCTAGACTTATAAAGAGATTCACATCAAGTGCACGATCCATTTGCAATTCTTTAAGAACTCATTTGGAGTAATTATGATTATTATTTTGAATAATTGTTTTTTTCGTTTTTTCCGTGGAACGTACCATCTACATGTAGATATATATTTTAGGATCTTAAACTACAGAATACTTATGCTTATAACATATATATGTATCTATATATTTATCTTAGTAATTAGTTTGTGTTTGTGTGCAGCTCTGTATGTGTCAGACACAAATCACATAAAGGTACTTCAACTCTCTCTTGCTATAAGTGCGATAAAAACTCGAACCAAGATTGCATAAACTTTAACCAAACTATATTTACTATTCCTAAGTCCTTTAGTTAATGAAAAAATACTTTGTTGTGAAAATATTTAGCATTATTTACAATTGATTTCGATTTATAACTTAGACTACTGGGAAGGATACGGTCCTATAACTATAGCTTTCATTTTTAAATGTAGTAAGTGATGCTTAAGACGATTGACTAGAAGTAAGCTAAAGGCAAGAGTTAGGCATAGAACATTTGTATTTTGTACTCGAAGGCAAGCATTAAGCGTCGAAATGGGGAAAGTACCCGTCAAATAGTAGGTGTAGGTGTAGAGGTGTGTGTGGTTAGAGGGTTGCAGGTGCGTGTTGCTGTCGGTTGTCGGTTGTCCGTTGTTGGTTGTCTATTGATTTTGACGGTTCGAATTAAACAATTTAACAATTAACGTCAACAAGTTGTGAATTCTGTGGAGCTCTCTGACAAGTCACGAAGCCCTCGGAAATGCTGAAATATTGATGAGACGACGCCAATTATTTAGCGGTACGTTCGATCTACCCTAGAGAGTGCTTGATATTAATTTACTGAATTTACTGAATTTACTTTTCTTTAATCTTTTGGGTGCCTACGAAATTACTAGATACTTGCACTTGTTTACTGTGCCTTATTCTTTATTTTGCACAGATTTTCATGGGGATTATTATGGGGTTTTTGTTGTCTTAGATGTACTTATGAGCTAGTTGTGAAGGAAGCAATGTTATGGCGCCTAGAAGGGCAATGTGGTGACGAACATGTTCTCGATGAGTGACGGTGCCGGCACTAGATCCTCCAGTTTCAGATAGAATATACGCTGCAATCCCTGTACGCTCAAGGAGCGCAGTTCCGGGAGTTTTCCGAGCAGGCGACTGAAGTAGTGTTGTTTCTTCTGCGCCTCCGCATTGTAGGTGACATGATCTCGCAGGCTGCCAATGATTTTCATTTGCAATTGCTCCACCTTCTTTGGCTCTCGCAAGCCATGACGTTCTGCAAGAAAATGACAGATTAGCGATTATCCCTTTAATGGATTCAACTGCAGTAAAAATCCCACCTGTGACGAGGGTCAGAGCACAGAGACAGGCAAATGCTGATATGTCAATCTCCAGGTTGTGCAGGCTGCGACTGAACTCCAGAATGCCGTTCAGCCAGTCGCCAAAGGATCGCTGACATTGACTGCGATGCAGGACGGTGCCGTTGCAGAAGATCATCTTGGTGTCGTCGCTGCGAGCACGATAGGAAAGCCTCAGCACGAACAGCTCCAGCGAGGCAGACTGAAAGAGCAGCTCCTGGTCCTCGGGTGTGAGTTCCAAGTAGCCCGGTATCTTCTCGGCGAACTGTTTGATCACATCCACCGAATTGGTCAGCAGCTGATAGAACTGATGCACCTTGTCTGCCTCGCTCATGCCCAGTCCAACTGCTCCTGGACCTGTGCCTGCCGCTGGAGAGAGCTGATCGAGTGGATCCTCGTAGTGTGTATAGTCCAGGCATGAGGGATCGGGTGTAGTGTCCACATGACTACGCACTAATGCTGTTATCAAGGAGATGGGCGGCGATGGCGGCGATTCCTGCGGCGACTTTGGCTTGGAGGGTAGACGACCACGACGACCTTTGAGCGAATCCGTGCGCACCACCTCCTTGACCATGCCCACCACCAGACACTTCTGGAAACGACAGAACTGACAGCGATTGCGCCTGCGCTTGTCCACCGGGCAACTCTTGTCCGCCAGACACACATACTTGGAGCCCTTCTGCACGGTGCGCTTGAAGAATCCCTTGCAGCCCTCGCAGGTGCGAACGCCGTAGTGTTGACAGGCAGCGGTGTCGCCACACACGGCACAAAGCTGCGAGGAACAGGAGGAGGAGGAGCTCACCGACTGCAGCAGTCGTCCTGTCTGCGCGTGCAGCAGATCCGCTCCAGCGCCGCTTGCCGGCGAGCTGGCTGCCGAATTGGACGCCGAGTTTAGCTGTGCCTGCAGAGCATGAGCATGTCGAGGGCCCAGCGTCATCTTGGCCAACTTCGGGCTGTGTGCGGCGGCAGCCGGCGAAACGGAGCGCTGCACGGGCAACGAGGCACGACGCATCGGCGGCACCGCGACAATCGAGCCGGAGTTGGAGGCAGCGGCAGCTGCAGCAGCAGCTGCTGTGGCAGCCTCCAGTTCGGAGATGGTGGGAAAGGTGGGCAAGGAATAACGCTCGCCATTGTGGTTGTTGTAACTCTGCAGGGAAGAGAAGAATAATCTATAAGTAAAACTGGCAAAGTCTTGTACTGTTAAACGGAGTGTCACAGAAATTCTGTTAACTCACAGATGCCAAATAAACAAAATTGATTCTCCAACTAGAAACCACTAGTTTCTACAAATTATAGTATAACTCTAATAGTGATAGTATTGTTACTCACATGATGAAATCCTTGCTGTTGTTGCTGCTGCTGCTGTTGTCCATAGAAGCCTTCATTCTGGTTGACGCCATTGTATTCATAGAGCGAGCTGGCCGAGGAGCTGGGCGAGGGATTGGAAGCGCCATTGATGGCATTGAAGTGACCATGGTAATTGTAGCCATTGCTGCTGTTGCTGCCGGGATTATTCTGCTGCAGCTGCTGAGGCTGCGACTGCAATTGATGCAGCGAAGTGGGACCTGCACTTAGACCGGCAATCACTTCTGCTGCCGTTGTCAGGGGGAAACAATCCTCGTCCATTTTGAGGGTGAGTATCTGATCTGTGGGCGTGGCCGCAGCCGAGGAGGAGGAGGCTTGCTTGGGACTGCTGCCGCTGCTGCTGTTATACTTGAGGGAGTAGGTTTCCTGGAAGCTGGGCAAGCTGCTGCCGCAGGAGAGCGGACCGCCAATGGGTGAGATCAATTGCAGCTGTGCAGTCTGCAACTGTTGTTGCTGCTGTTGTTGATGTTGCTGCTGTTGCTGTTGTTGCTGTTGCTGCTGTTGTTGGGCGTGTAGCGCTATGGCGGGATCGCTGCTGGAACGCAGACTAAGCAGGCACAGCGAATGATGATCCTGCTCCGAACTAGGACTGCTTGTGGTCAAGGGTTGATCCTGTATGGAGGATAGTCGCTTATCGCGCAGACAGGTCAACTTGGTGAGATTCTCGATGGAGCTGGTAAGATCCTCGCTGCTGCCAATCAATGTTGCACTCGACTCCACCTGCGTATCCGGATAACTGGCTACAGATTGCTCCAATGCCGGCGAGAGCAACGAGTTGTTTGAGTCCGAGGGAAAGAATAGATCCGAGAAGAGTTCGCTGTGGTGAACGCCCGCGTCAGCAAGATTGCTGATCAACTGATCCTCCTCATGGGACAGCAGCAACTGTTGCTGTTGCTGCTGTGCTAGCAACTGATGTTGCTGTGAGTTCTGCTGTTGCTGCTGCTGCTGCTGCTGCTGTTGCTGCTGCTGGCGATGGTGATTATGATGATGATGATGATGATGATGATGATGTCCAGCACTTGAAGCAACTGCTGTCACTGCCGACGTCGTCGTCGTTGTCGTCGTCGCGTTTTGCGCTGAGAAATTGTCGAACGACGAAAGTGAACTAAAGGAGCTCTGCAATGCAAGAAAGTCGAATGAAGACTGAATTAGTAAAACACACTTTCACTAAGCATAATAGCTTCCTTCAATGTCTAGTAGTTCTAAGCCACAAAAATAGGTGGAGTCGGACATGCGCGCTGCCAGCGTCAACTCCGATTGGCGGACAACCCATTGCAACCCCTAAACACATATTTCCTTAACCATATTTCGAATTTCCAATTGGTTATGCATAACGAACTTGGCATGCAATTTTTAAAAAAATTCAATTAGTTAGCTATTGATGGTGTTGTTCTGTTCACAGCGGGCAATTAATGCAGCCTTTCAGTAATCATTGCCGCATGGTTATTTGCATAGGCAACAAGGTAACGCTTGAGTCCTCAAAAGAGATTTAACCCATTTAGCAATCAGGGATATTTGCATAGAAGATTCGCCATTCAATTGTAATACAACTGATCTACCTTTCTTCCAAAGGAATATCTTTCAATTACTCTCGGTAAATCTTTTATTAGACATGATCAGAAAATCTCCTTTACCTGATCTACTACTAAATTTATTTAGAGTATTCTATAGTTCGACTTACATTGGGTTGCAGAAGTAACATGCTTGTGGTCGCTTGGTTATGTAGCCTCACTTGGCCTTGGATTTTAGTTGTTGTTGCTGCAGCAGTTGTTGCTACTGCTGTTGTTGCAGCTGTTGTTGTTGCTGCTGTTGTTGCAGTCAGCGTTGCTGCTTCCTTTGTTGCAATTGAGCTACTAGTTGCTGCTACTGTTATTTTCCTTGAGCTTTCCGACTTGAAGTTCTTAAATTTAGTACTAGTTGCCACCTTTGTGTAAGGTCTAGAGCTCTGCTCGACCGTTTTGATGGGAGGCGAGCGACGAGTCTCACTTTCTGCACCTGCAATAGAGAGAGAGAGAATACAAACAATTGTTTATCATTAGGATATGCTTGGCTGGAAAAGCGTGAATGCGTGAATGCTTGAATGTCAAGCGGTGTCTAGGGCATGCTTGATTCTAAATATGCAAATATGTGGAGTGTCTTTGATGATGATGGGTTGGAAATGCCACATGCGATGATTGCCTATAACCCGCCCAACAACTGGGCAGATTCATACAGTTGCTCATATTTGGCACTGCCAAAAAACAAAAAAAAAAAGAAATAACAAAAAATGTTGCTCAATTGTCTTGCGTTCCACACGCAAACAACCGTATCGAATGTCTTAATTAGAAATGCTCAGTCACAAGACTCTCGGCTCACACTACTGTGCGCCTCTGCCACATGGTGAGGCAGTGGGGAGTTGGCTGAAGAAAAGAAGAAGAAAAAAAACCCTGAGATGCAGCCAGAGTTGGAGTCGGACCAGCGCCAAAAACGAGGATCACATCTCCATCTCAGTTAATGCGGCACATAAAATGTAATAAATTGTGTTGTCCGCTTGCAGCACGTTGACTCCGCGTGCTGGCTGCCATTGCGGGGCCACGTTGCGGGTGTTCGGTTTTGATTATAATAAATATTATGGCTTATTCGTATTTCGCGTATTGCAAAACGTCATTTGGACTCTACGTTTTTGGGTTTTTTTGTCGTTGTCGTCGTTGTCGTTGTTGTTGTTGTTGTTGTTGTCGTTGCTGGTTTTCACTTCTTTTTCAGAAATCATTTTTCACAATTTGCATATTTGTATTTAACTTGTGATGAAGCTTTTTGAAAGGAGCCTGTATTGTAATTGCAGAGATTCTCTAATGACACAAGAGTATGTGTTTTCAAATTTGAAAGTGATCTCAATAGATAGCATAAGTAACATAAAGAAAGAAAATTCAGAACAAAATGTATCATTTGTCGTTTAAAATATAACGGCCAGATATATTGAGTAAGCAAATTCAAAATGGCGAACTAGAGCAAAGGAGCTAGAATGGAAACACAACGAGCTAAACGAACGATAATGGAACGAGGAAACGAACTAAATGAACGATAATGTAACGAAGCAACGAACTAAATGAACGATAATGGAACAGGGCAACGAACTAAATGAACGATAATGGAACGAAGAAACGAACTAAATGAACGATAAGGGAACAAGGAAACGAACTAAATGAACGATAGTAGGAAACTTAGTGCGGTCGTTCATCGTATGAATCAAACTTATTCTGAACTAAACGGTTACCACACAACTGTTGTGTTGCACATATTTACAATAAAATATAATAAACTCAAACTTTTATAAGCTAGCAGCCGCAAAGTAACAATGCCTCACACACAAAGATTTCAAATCGAAATTAAATAGCATTGCAATGCTGATAGCCGCAGGTCATTTAGAAAGCAATTGATCGATACCCTTTGAAGCTGCTACGAAATTCAGAAAGAAAATCCCCTACCGATACAAGAAAAAAAAAACTACCGTGGGCTACTGCGAAAAAAGCTACCGGGAAGAGCAGAAGATAAATTTGAAGATTTGTGATTACAATGTGCCATTGTTTTTATTACCCATGGGCATAAGGAACATGTTACTGGCAACAACAACAAAAGCAACAATTTTGGGTTGGGCTATGCGGATTTTTGTGCTGGCAAAATCGAACGCCAGTTGCATCTTCTGCAAGTCTATGCATTTTTCTAATTGTTTTGTGTTGTCATTTGGTTCGGCAGGCTCTCTCCATAAACAATTTCTATTGTCGGCGGCCTCTTTATTTACAATCATAGCTGGTTAACAAATTTATTATAATGGCAGCAGCTCCTTCTACTGTTGTTGGCTCGTTGCATTTTCGTGTCTTCTTCGCATTGCATAAGTTTGCTAATTTTTTTTTTTATATAAGATTGTTAATACATATTATTTTGCAAGCTCTCGTCTTCTGTCATGTACTTTGAACTGCGAACTTCATTGCACGCTTCGTCTCGATGCCTCGCTGCCTCGCTGCCTAGCTGCCTGATCAATGGACATGGACATATGCATTTACTGAAGCTGACAGACGGACAGACAGAGAGACAGACAGACAGAGAGACAGATAGACGGACAGATAGGTAGACTGGGGGCAAGAGGCTAAGACAAACTTGTGCAGTGACCCAAAGAAATGGTAATGCGTCGTGGTCGAACGTCTTTGGCTTGGCGCACGGGTCAGACTACTTTGGTGACTCTGTCGGCTCTGTGGCAACTCTGGCACTCTGGCAATCTGGCACTCTGGCACTCAGTCATTGAGTCAGTGGGTGCAACGCGGACAGTGCAAAACGCTGCACCAGAAACCGAAACTGACTCTGGGTACGGCTTCGTGTGAAGTTTGTGTGAGAAGTATACAAATGGGTTTCAGGTTTGGGCCAAGGAGTTAGTCATTTTGTGTCTGTTTTGTTGCAGGTTCGGCGGAGGCGTCGATGCTATCGCCTTTGAAATCCACGACGACAACGAAGACCCAATAGACATTGACGTAGAGTTGGGTCCAGGCCAAAAACACAAAAAAAAAACTAAAAACTTCCTGCAGTACCTTTTGGATGTTGGATGATGAGGCCGTTCGTCTGCCTCTTTGTTGTTGTTTAGACTTTCACTATTAATTGTCGATTTTCATCGATTGTTGTTGCCTGTGATGCCGCACAAAATGTAATACTTAATGGGCGAATGGGCAATGGGTAATGGGGTTGGTATTTAAAGTTGTGCAAAATAAAAGAAAACCCAATTTCTGGGCTGAAATTCATATCGAAATTGGATCTATTACTCAATGGTCGCCGAGTGAGAGACAATTTGATTGATTTATGCAATCGCATTCGTAGTTGGAATCGTAGTCTCAGTCGCAGTCTCAGTCTCAGTCTCAATCTAATGCCACATTGTTTTTTGTCCCAACTAATTGCCCGACTCGTCTTCATGTCTGGTCTGAGTTTTTGGCTGGGATTGCGAACTGGGGGCTTGTGCATTGGCATACACGTATCATGGCCAATTTGGAACCTGAAACGATACCCAATCTGCATACCGTTTAACACAGTTATCACTGACTTTATGATCTATCGATGTTAGCTGAAGTCTGATGAGCCATTATCATAAAATTTATATTTATCCCGAAGAGGGACTTGGACATGAGTCAAACTTAACGAATAAAAGAGTTTTCAGTTTCACCAAAGACACCACCAACATGAATTGTCGCAACAATTCGTATAAATATTTTTATGCCAGTTTAAATGCTAAGTAAACCACGAGACACAGACTGAGACTGAGACCAGGTCGACATCGTCATCGTCATCGTTTTTTAATCACTGCAAAAACGTATTGAAGGCCATCGTGAACATTTCGTAGTTGGAGCCAAAGCCGGAGCCGGAGACGGAGCCGGCAATCCGAGAGGATTGAAGTCACTTTACACGCGCGTGAGCGCATCTTAACCAGTTGACCCGCCGCCAATCCCCCGCTTATCACCTCACTCACTCACACACTCATTCTCGGTACGAATGTGTCAGTATATTGGCCAATACTTTGGCTTTGCCACTTGACGGCTATGTGCTCTGGAACTTGGCTAACAGAAGCGGTCATCGTGTCAGCTACAGTTGAGATACATTATGCAAATACGGATTCATAAAATTATATAAAAAAATCACACACAAACCAACTGCAGGCTAGAATTGAAATTGGTATTGGATTTGTTGCCAAATTTGCATGAAATTCTAATAAAAGATTTACCGTTTTGTTGTTAGGTGTTAGCCCGGGCAGATGCAGCATTCTGAAAACGGGTTTAATTCGAATTGATATTGAAGTGTTATATCATTTGTGAATATGAGAATCGCACTCGTATGCGCATCTCAACCAGTTCTCAATCCCTAACCAAAAAAATGAAAAAAAAGAATACATACATCGCATGAGCTAAAAAGAATACAACATTGTATAATCTATAACTGAAAGAGAGATTCAAACTGAAACAAGTCAAATAGATAGATAGATAGATAGATAGATAGATAGATAGATAGATAGATAGATAGATAGATTATTAAAAGTCTCATACACATTTTATACTGGCCAATTTGCATGTGAAGTTACAGTTGGGGCTAAAACATGGTTCGAGGTTGAGGCTGAGCCTGAGATTGAGACTGGCAGGTCAAAGGTGTGCAGACTGCACTGCATCAACGTCGAGGTGAGTCGGTGGGTCGGTGAGTCGGTGAGTCGCCGCCTGATTGACATGGCTGAGACAAAGATAAATAAGCTGCCAGTTTCGGAACGCCGCTTACATAATTAGCAACGCCAGCCAGCCAGCATCAGCCAAAGTAGTATCTTTCTTTTCGGCCATGTTGCTAAGCGCATCCGAAATAAAAGCCCAGCACAAAACAAGGTGCAGCTGCCTGGGAGCGGGTGGGAAGCTGGCTGGCCTGGCCAAATAAATAAAAATTTGACACAATTTTTTCCTTTTTTTTTTTTTTTCTATTTTGTTGCATTGTTGCCAAAATGTTTTTTTTTCTTGCAACGCCGCCGAGCCAAAGAAATATCATCGAGCTAAAGCTATGAAAACATGCAAGTGATCATGCGAATATCGTATACGAGGGTGGTTTATAAAATAAGTATGCACTTGATCTAAGAAGTGTTGCAAAATGCAGTAATAAACTATTTTTAGTGTATTTTCAAAGATAGCAATAAAGCTAAAGGCTCTCAATTTTTTGTTATATTCATTAATTCATTAATTTATATCAAATACTAAATTCAAAACTGAATAGATAAAAAAGTTGATATTAAAAGAATACTAATACAATTATTTACTACCACTATAAATACTAAAATCTTAACAGTGTTGTAAAAACTCATGAAGTGCACTCATATATGTATATGTTTGCTTTAAAATGGATGCTCGCTTCCTCTAAAAGTATTCCATTTATTTTGTTAGAAAAGTTTCACATATTTCCATAATATACTTATTACACATATTGTCCATAAGTTTTAGCCTTGAAAACAACAAACTAGTCTTTGATTAGTTCTACAAAAAAGCGAGTTATTAACTATTGATCCACCCACAAACTCGTATTCGTAGTCGTATTAGTGTTAATTTAAGTCGTCGACTCATTGTTGCAAAGTGCACGTTTCGGGTTTCGCTTTCGTTCGAAAAGCAAACAGATCCGAATTGGTAGATCGGGAGACATAGATTGCCAAGATGCCAAGTGGGTGGAGAGACGGCGGAGGGGCTGCCAAATCGATTACCAGCCACAAACAAAGCGCGGTGTAGTTCCCAGCAGGTTGCAGCTACTACAACAACAAACAAAATAGAAAAAAAACAATAACAACACCCAAAGGCAACAAGCATTAAAGCCCCAATAATGCTTTGTATGGGTATCTGTGAGATGGATGCACAGCCAGCACCCCTCCCCCCCCCCTCCTCCCAAAATAAAATCTCAGCTCGTCGTCGTCGTCGTTGTGGCTGCTGGGACGCAAATTGAGCCTAACCCATATATTTGTCAGTGAGTCTCTGGGTCTGAGGCGCGCTCATGAAGATTTGATTTAGTGTGCGGCGGCGCACCAACGAAATTGTTAGTTTTTTTTGCATATCTAAATTTAAGTTTTCTATCATAATCGAATAGATGCACACAGAGAGTGCGAAGCAAGGCAAACTTTACGGTCTTACAGTTACTCAATTTTACATATTCTATAGGTAGAAAAGGATTTTACCACTAATATGAGAGTATATAGTACTCAATGTCAATCTATTACTTCTTAATATTTCAAGTATTGACAGCTTATAAATTATTGTATTATTCACAAAAATTCAATCATGTATTTAATATAATTTAAATAAATTATAAATTATATATACTGCCAAGGGCGTCGGCAGCTTTTCAGTAAGGGGGGGGCCAACACAAGTTTTCAACCTCATCTTCTCCCTTTGCCTTCCTTTTAAGCACCAGGCATTCAACATACAGTCATTACAAAAATTTAATATTCTTAATAATTGTTTCTTTTAATAAATTCAAGTTTTAAAAACCATTTTATGCAGATTTTGGAAGCTAAATAATGAAATTTCACATGTGTAGGGGGGGGCAATGGCCCCCCTCTGCCCCCCCCCTGCCTACGCCCTTGTATACTGCATGTATATAATGTATAATAATCTGTATAATCTGACAGTAATATTATTATTTTAGTATTTATGCAGTATGAGTATACCTAATAATATTAGAATTGGGGTAGGAATAAGAGTTAGTATTATAATCCAATTAGTATGAGTATAAATACGTGTAAGTTTAAGTATAAGGATGATTATAAGTTATCATATTATTAGTTATATTTAAGAAAGTATTAAGGAAAAGTGAGTGTTTTATAGCGGTGAGAGAGAGTTCTGCAGAGAAAAGGTGACAAAGACTATTAATATTTGTAATCAATAGTGCAAGTAGGGAAAGATAAAGGCTGGTAGTTTTTGGTGGGCCTAACAGGGACCGAAAAATGTATTCGTGTTAAGAGAAGTCAATCTCGCCAATAACACAAGGGAACTAAATTAAACTGTTTGTGTATAGAAATGTATAGAAGTTTTTATAGCCTGTGCCCATTAAAAATGGGCAAAAAAGGCTATAAGGAATTTGTGTGAATTTGTATGTAACATGCAGAAGGAAGCATCTCCGACCCTATAAAGTATATATATTCTTGATCAGTATCATTAGCCGAGTCGATTGACACCTGTCCGTCTGTCTGTCCGTCCGTCCGTCTGTCTGTCCGTCTGTATGAACGCGTGGATCTCTGCAACTATAAGAGCTACAAACTTAAAATTTGGAATGTAGGTTCCTGAATACCATACGCAGATCAAGTTTATTTTCAATTTTCGATATCAAATCCCGTTGGTTTTAAAATTAGAAAAATCACCATAACATAAGCAATATCTAAGCAAGGGACTTAAGATTTCGCACACATGATAAAAAGCTTGGGTTTAATGTGTCCTAAAAATTTCATCGCGATACCCCGCCCCCTTCGCCCATAACTCGGAAAAGCTGATAACAAGAGCAGTTTTATAGCTAGAGACTTGCTTTTACTAATTTGGGGTCGCTGATTTCAAATCTGATGTCCATTTTTCTCCATCAGCGCTCTAAATTACCATCAAAACAACTGTCAATTCTTAATCAACAACTTCTTTGTGTCCTTGTATAATCAATTTATGAAGAAAAGTCACACCAATAGTTTATCTACGATTGATTCAAGACGGAAGATTTAGAAGTAGAAGTTTACTGGAGTAAGATGGTAAACAAAGGTTAAGATACCAGTTTAAACAACGTAAGGCCAAAAGCAATAATTGCTTTTGAATAGAGTCAATTTGTTCCTGGTTATTAGAATATTGTGAACATCATATAGATGAGCAGTATTCCAAGATAGGACGGACTAGAGAGACATAAAGAAGTTTAATGGTGAAAGGATCGTTGAAGTAATCGTTGAATCATCGAATTATGTTATCTTTAATCTTTGAAATAATCCCCTGGCCTCAATAATAAGTAGAGTAGAGAATAAAACTTAAAATAACACAAATTAGTTAAAGTTTCTCTTATATTATTCACCATTCCATTTATTTATATCTTTTGATCGGCACACTGAGAGATTTTGACTACCAGATACCCTATAAATTATATATTTTTATACAATAAGCGATTCACATTAATACTGTAAGTTCGGTAATATATACTATATATAATATATCCAAAAATGTTATTAAATAACTTCTGTACATACAATTTAATGAATACATAGAATACATATAGTATACATATATATACTTTCTGATCTATATATATATATACATAATGTTGTTTATTTATAAGATCTGAAAGTGTCCTACTTTACATGATACCTCATTCTACCCATTTTCAATGATTACCGGGTATAAGAAGACCCTGTATTAGCTCTCTCTCTCTCTCTCTCTTATCGTAGTGTTTTATTTTATCGCATGAATAGATTTCGCATCTTTTGGTACTTTTTGTTTAAATTTTAATTTGTAAAGCTCAACAATTTGTGTAACCTCTTTCACTTTTAGCTTTCATCGCGTCTGTCGTAGCTGCAGAGGCCAAAACTGAGACGCCCACACCATTTGGCATTGCATACAACTAAAAATTACCTAATGTATCGCTAAGTGCCCATATAGCCATGCCCATTATCCACATCGAAGTAGTAGTATGTATTTTGCATTGGAGTTAGCTAGTTGTAATAAAAATTATAAAAAAAAGCATAAACATGATCATCATCACTCCACATCCCACTTCCCATACACACACACAGACACATTTCGTATATCCATATCCCAACACATCACATTAGATCTCATGGCATGGTTTAAATATTCGTGGATGTTGGATGTGCCTGTAGCTTGTGGCGAGTACAACTCTGTTTTGCTATTGGTGTGGAATTCATGGCATCATCCTAGGCATGGCAACACCGACTTAAATCTGACTCGGCTCTGGCTTCAGTTTCAGTTTCAGCTCAGCTCAGCTCAACTTGCTGCACACGCTTTGACTGCAGTTTAAACGTGTCTTCAAGACGGTTATTAAATCAATAATGAAGCACACGAAGCACCAGCAGCACCCCAAAGCGTTAAGACGAAATCTTTTCGAGTCAACATCATTATGATGATCATGATCATGTGGCCAAACTCTGGCTACATCATTAGCACTCGTCGAAGTCATTGCTGGTTGGTGTCGTTGTCAGTGTTGTCGTTGTCCGTGTTGTTTTTGTTGTCGGTGTCTGGCACGCCGGCTGACACACAAACATCGTGGAGTTCATGGAACGCACCCAAAAGCCATGCTTACAGTTTCAGCTATTAGACGAGCTTTGTATTTTTGGTGCTTGGTGTGTGTTTTTTATTTGGTTTTATATTGTCAGTCTTCAGGTTTTTGGTTTAGTTTGAGGCGCTTCTCCTAGTTTTGTTTTGTTTTGTTTTTATTTTTTGGCGTTATTGCTGTTTTTGTTGCTGTTGTTGTTGGCAGGCATCGCCTAAGCCCAGAAATCGAACTATTAACTTATTGCAGTCAGTGTAAGCAACGCGACGTTTGCAATTCTTCGGGCACATTCCAAGGCGTAAAAGGCCCGTTCGCGTTTGCAGCAAGGTGTCGGGGGTTAACTAAGGTGTGATAAATTTTTGTCTTTAGCTGCGACGTTGCCATCGATATTTCAAAGGTCTTGCCGTGTTGCTTTTGTGATCTTAATGCTGTGAGCAAGTTGCCATAATTGTTTTATTATGCGAGTACTCTTAGGTCGGCCATTGTTTCAAGATTGCCAGGGCAGCATCGTGACATCGCGCCACCACAAACTCTGACTGCTGACAGACAAAAGCTGCATACTACAGAATATCCTGCAAGTTCTCACAGTTTCGGTTTACTGCCGCCCTATCGGCACACACACATCAACAACAGCAACTACTGTCTGTCTGTATGCATGTGTGTGTGTGTTTAGCACTTACTAACATTGTACAAATTAATTGCAGCGTGTTAACGTTAGTTGGGAATATTCATAAGAAGCTGATAGCTTCCACACAAATGTTGGGCAACTGAGAGTAGAGTTGCTGCTGTATTTATTTTCATTACAGGCACAATTCAAGTCGAAGAGTTGACTACTTCACCCACACACATGTAAATATATACATACATACACATATCTCTATCTCCCGCACTGTTAACTATGTTGGTTTTTGGCGATAATTAATAGGCAGAGACAACGACAGAAGGCAACTCCCGCCTGCCACTTGCCACTTGCCACATTGTGCATAAAAATTTGTCCATCGAATGGATGCTGTTGTTGTTGTTGTTGTCTTCGGCAGCAGCATCTCTGGCAACCCGCAACTCGCAAGACACGCAAGACCAACACAGAGTCAACAGTGTGTCTGCAAAGTTTTGTCTATTTGTGTCTATTACTTAATTGCTGGACAACGGACGCACAGCAGGCCATGGGCACAGTGAGGGAATCAAGGGGAGAGGGGGGTCGGCAAGGGTTGCCTATAATAACAATTAGCGTGGCATTTTAATATGCATTATTGTGGTAAAAAGATCGCAAACTGATTTCAGCAGCAGCAGACGACGACGAGTCACGATTTCAACCAGGACGACGCGACCAACGATGAGGAAGCGGCAACTGCAATCGATACATTCAAAGATGCTACCAATGTCTCTTGGCCATGTGCGTTTGCATTGGCAGTTTGTGCATTTGTGCCAAAGATGGTGAGAAGCTCTAGCTGCAATTTTAATTACACAATTAATTTGTATGGGAAACGGATTGCAGTTGACAATACACTAGCAAGCATAAATAAGTTGTATCTTCCTATGGCTAAAAGTAAAATATCATTTAAATAGGGTATATATATTTTAAGTTTTCCACTCTTCTATCTTACTCAAATCTTAACCGATTTCATAGTTATAGTTTGAAAAGGAGAGGCATCTGAAAATCGCAGTAAACCTCAACCGATCCGAAGGAGTCTACATATTAAATGTATTTGCGTCTAAATCCTTTCATCTCTAAGTTTTATCATACATTTCTACAGAATCATTATACCCTGCGTATAGTGTAAAAAAATACATATAAATAATAAATAGCTGTTGACAGCTCATCGAGCAAACAAACACACACAACTTATGTACATACTACGTACAACGAATTTTACAATCAGCACTTTTGGTCAATATGGAAACCTGTTGATGATCTCTGCATCAGTTTCCCATGACAGTAGCAGCAGCAGCAGCCGCAACAGAAGCCGCAACTGTAGTTGCCAAAGCTGACTTATAAATTGATTACAATTTGATGCTGCAAACTGCGAGTAGTAGCTTGTGCTAAATTTAGTCAAATCAACGCTCTTGTAGATCTGTGTGTGTATCTCAATCTTTTATGTGTTCAGCGCATTAGCGGCGCTCAAAACAAACTACAGTCAAAAACTCACGCACACCAAAAACTCAATGCACAGTTATGGAACAAAACAATAATTAATGTTGCAAAGATGCGATATAGATGGACTTAACAATACCCTGGCAATTGCTCTGGAGTATGCAAACTGCAAGTAACTTAACATACAATTTAGACAAGTAATTGTTTTGGCTGAATAAAACAAGTTAAAAAAAAGAAAAGAAGAAATAAGTTTTACTTATATATGAATATATGAAACTGTAGAGTCAAATTTAAACTGAGATTAAACTAGAGAGAGATGAAATAAGGAGGCAAAACAAAAAGCTAAACGAATGTTAAAATATTTAAATCATAATCAAGGAATTACCGGCAATTAATGCACCCCGCTGACGATTTAAATACAGAGAATATTAATAGAATTGTCGCAGCACATGCGCAAAGTGATTTTTTCTGTTTTTCTTATGTATTTTTTATATTTTTTTTGTATATTTATTATTTTGTGGTTTGTGTGCTGAGTCTTTTGTTTTTTTTTTATTCTGCCGCTGTCCACAGGCGCGCTTTATATGGCACGATTAGACGCTGCGTTCGATTCTAAGATCGACGGCGGCATGGTCATAAATTTAGCGAATAACTATAGAAATAGAATTAAGTCGAACCGGTTGTATCACTTTTACTCTCATCATTAGCAGAGCTGCGTCCAAAACTTTACTTAACGTTTCACTCTCTGTTTCACTTGCTGTATCTCTATCTCTCTCTCTCTCTTTATATTTATATATCTATATCTCTGTCTCTGTCTAGACATGCAGTGTGTCATCGCGCAAATGTTGCGCCGTAAACCAATTTTAATTTATGCTAATTGTACAACACTGTGGCAATTGGACGTCAGCACGCGAGAAACGTATTCGAATTCGAATCAGAAATCTAAAATCGAATCCGATGCGATCCGATGCGATGCGATTCGAAGATCGACAAATCGAGTGGACTAACAAGTTGCTTTTAATTGATCAAAACCAAATTGGTTAAAACCTTCGAACTGTCCAAGATTTGCACGCATTTCTTTTGGTCTGCCAATGGACAAGGTCTTCCATTTGATCGATGTACAATTGCCGGCAAGTGATGGCTGCTATGTCGATAGAAGATTATGCTGATCGCAAGCAAGATCGGAAGAAGGAGAGGAAGGGAAAAAAAAAACCACTGAAAACTTGCCCCATAATTCATCGCATTTTATTTATTTGTATTGTGACTCTTGTTGTATTTGTTGTGATGGTGATGGTGTTCAATCTGATGTCTGAGGTGTGTATTTTTTTCCCCAGTAACTGAGTGGCGTGTTAAATGCACAACAAGGTTCTTATTTCATCCGTTAGATCCGCAATGCTCGAATGGCTATCGACAAAATGCCTTTTATTATGCCTTTTTACATACGTTTTTTCTATCAGCCATAAATCATTCGATGCTGTGGGAATCGAGTGTTTCTGTATCTGTAACTAGTGGTAGTAGTATATGTCGTCGTAATCGTATTTGTTGCACAAAAAGTTCAATGTTAAAAGCAGCGAGCAGCGAGCACACAAAAGAATTTGCCACAGTCCACAAAGCATCGTTCATTATCCAATACGAATTGCAACTCTGATTCCACTACCAATTGTCATAGCCAAGAGTCGGAGTCAGAGTCAGAGTCAGAGTCAGAGATTGCCAAGTCAAATAGTTAACTAGGCAAGTCAGAAAGCCAAAAGGTCTAACAAATTGAAAAACTGGGCGCAAACATCATGGTCTCGCTTTTGTTTGCATTTAAAGACTTTCTGAAACTGAAATATTTGGATCAGGGATTGCCAAAAGATCAATAAGAGGATGTGAGGCAGCGCTAATTGGAAAACGAAAGAATATCGAATGGGAGCAAACTATGTAAATGGGTTTAGAATTGAAAAGAAGAAGCGTCAATGAATCAAACACAGCAAATTTGTATATAGCTTTAATATCTAATTATCTTATATTAAATATCTAAATATCTTATTGTCTGTTATAGCCCCGAAACGTCATTCCCAATTATTTTATTTTAATTGACGTTGAAATCTCTTCATTTCCAAATTATTTACCTTTCAAGTTGTAAAACCTAACAACACCTCTAACTTAGGCTAATTAAATCTTTAATGATGCCAGAATTCGCTGAGAATCAAACTGTTAATTAGCCAAAGTATTTGGAGGTTAAAGCAACGCCTTTGGGAATATGGAATCCCACAAGTTGTACTACATTACTACAGCCACAAAAGTGAAGGTTTCGTTAGAGCAAAAGTGCTGATTGGTGCATCTGCTGGTTTGCAGTCCAATCAATATTTGTTTTTTTTTATTTCTGTGGTCAGTCCAAAGACTTTCAGGTCGCCATCCAATTGAGAATTGAGCTCGTTGTCTGCTTTAAACATCTGCAATTGTAAGCACCATTTAATTGGCCATTTGAATCGAGAATGCATATGTGAAGAATTTGAGTTTTGTCAAGCAAGGCCAGTCTCCGAGTAATGCCAACTGTTACAGGCTTGATAATGTTTCTATTAAGATGACAATATTTTTTTGCAGTTCAATTTTTGGAACGCATTGACTTAACTCAAGTATTTGATTACACTTGCAAGTGCAAGTATAATTAATTCAATTATTTAAATAAGCATTCGCTCAACCATAAATTGTTGGTTATCGTTGACTTCTCACTCTGCTAACTCGGTCTGTGGTCAGTCGTGTGTGTTAATTCTTAGTTTAGTTAAAAGCAAAACACATTAAAGACAATGAATACTCATTAAGCATTTTAACGATACACAAAACAGTTAATAGCGTTATGCATGTTATAAAACTCTGAGCATAAGCAGAGATTCTCTTTATATAGATATATATTTTAAATGGGAATTTAGTGTGTAAATTAATCGTTTAATACATCCTGTTCTAATCGAATTATTAATTGTAACTGCATTTGCTTGCGGCCTTTTTTAAAGAAACAGAACTTATGTTGCCCGCTTTTTAGTTGGTTAAAAGTTCGAAGATCGTTAATTCTAATCAAAAAAAATCCAGTTTTGATGTTGCATGCATACATATCTAGAAGTTCTTTTTTTTGTCTGATTAACTGATTTCGCTGGGTCATAAACTAAACTGCACAAAGATACAGCGATAACTCGTAGCTATTCCCAAACTCTCGATTCCATTATTGTCGGGAACGACAATTCCCCAGGGTCGACAAGTAGCTGGGCGAAATTCTATCGGATGTGAACAGGAAATGTTCGCTCGTTTAAGAATTCATTATTTGATGCTCGGAAAATTTAATATTAAAACTTGCTTAAACTGTTAAAATTATAACAAAAGCGATGCTAATGAGCTGACAGATGGACAGACTCGTTAGTCCACTTCTTTCTCCCTTTCTGACTTGCCTCTTTCTCTTGCTGGCTTGGCGGTTATTTATATATGTATTACCAGAAAGTTGCATCTTTTTTTTTTGTTGAAATTTATGGCAGCAAACAAATGCAAACGAGCATTAAATTATGGAAAGTAGTCAACGTATGTATCTATATATTGAATATATAAATTTATTTGTATATATGTGTGTGCTGCAATCTTCTAGTTATAACATACTACTACAAATGATTCAGAACGCGTTTGAATTCGCTTCAATACAGTGCTTGATGTCACTTTGTTGCTATTTGACAATCTTGTCACATTGTTGTCTCCATCTATGCGATGTTTGACTTGGTAATGAGATGCGATCGTTCATTTGGTTGTTGTTCTCTTGCCTTAATTATGCCAATCTTTGTTGTTAGCGCCGAATATTCGACAAATGTTTCTACTTTAACCAACTTTTATATCTATTTTTGTTGTCTATTATTTTTTTTTTTATTATGCACTTATAGCTGCTGCAAATGTACGAGGGACAGTGCGGAGTGCGACACGTCTCGGGGGATCTGTTCTTTTTACAATTCCAAGTTTAAAACACACAAGTGCATAAACTATTTGAAATATAATAAACTTTAACTTTTAACTGTTAGAGTTGAAAATAGCAAATGTTGTTCTACTATTAAATGAACTAAAAATAGTCGACAACAAATAAATTGAAATATAACATAGTATTAGTAAATACGATTTTAAATTGACAATAAAATTATCTATAAATAATTAAAATTTAAAACTAAAAAGATAAAATAGTTGAAAACTCCGGGGGGTATTCATTAAATTTGTAATTGATTCAACATTGGATTGCGGAATACCCAAAACTATAAAAGAAAAACGCACTTGTTTCAGAATTTAAGTCTTTAACTTCTTGAGTATTAAATTAATTAAATGATTTAAATATTTATGCAATTGTCTTAAGGCTTGCTTTAGTCCTTTTTAAAGTTGTTTATGTTTTGCAGCGTACACGTGATATACACTGCATTACGCATACGCAGTGTATGTCCGCTAGTAAAAGTAAAAGCACTCGAAAGAGAGAGAGCACAAGACAGAGCGCACACACACACACACCGTCTCACGCAACACTTTTGAAAGCGTATGCTATCTCGCTTCCTCGTTGACGTCATCACATTTATTTTGGCCACATGGCAACGCTTATCGATCCATGAATATGTGTATGCGCATTGCAGGACAACAAAAATAAAGAGAAGAAGCAGAACAGTGGAAGTGGAAGGAGTGGAAAGGAACTGCGAACTCAGTCTGTGCCAACTCACAGCCAAGGACGTCACAAGTGATTCAAGTGCGTGTATATCAGAGTATGAAATGCAAGGCAAGTATAAATAGTATTTATTAATTGCATATGTAGTATATGTAAGAGGTTGCCAGACTCGTTGATTTATGCAAGATTTAAAAGAGAAAAGAAAACGTTGCATATCCTGAGGCGTCGAGCAGTTTAAATCACATACTACTATTGCAGACAAATGGAATTCGCATTAATAAAAGAAAAAAACACACATTTGATGACTCGCAATGGCAAACAAAAAAGAAAAGAAAATCTGGGCAAAAAGTAGGTGTGTATACAACAACAAGCAAGTGTGAAATCATCACAGAAAGGGAAAGAAAGAAATATAGAGAGACAGAGAGAGAGAGAGGAGAGAGAGAGAGAGAAGAGAGATGGAGTGTTTGTGTGTGTATAAAGTGAAACGACCTTGAAAGCAAAACGGGAGAGCAAGAGTTTGGCGTGAGAGGCACGAGTCGCTTTGGGGGTTTAACTTTTCCTTCTTTTTTTTCAGCTGTTGTACCCACACACACACACACACACAGAGAGAGAGCGACGACGACCCCGACCTACAGCTGGTCACATATTCAATGACGTCACAACACGGCTGCAAACTATTTATAGTGTAGTATTGAAACGCATACACACACACACCTCCTTTTGTTCGTGTGTTTGTAACTTTAACTACGCCTTCATAGTACAGTTAATTCTCGTGCCTGTTTCCTCCTCGTCCTCCTCTTTTCTAGTTTAAGTTCGAGTTCTTCGATTTTTTACGTTGCGTTTTATTTTAGCACATGTTATTGTGATTGTGTTGCGTTTAAAAATAGTTGCCACAACTCAAAAAGAGCGTTGGTTTCCGCTCTTACCATCGACAATAGTAGTATGCAACACTTTTTTGTAGGCTCTACTTTCTAATGATTAAGTAATTTTATTCGGAGTTCTCGGTGTATACAGTTGGGCAGGTAATTATTACCTTTACTTTCTTATATATTTAAATATTGTTTGCTTATTAACAAGCTGGAGAATCTCGACGGGAACGACAGTAGGGTGTCCTGAGCCAAAGGCTCCATACCCTTGCAGAACCCTGATGCACTTCTCAACCGATCTTTACTATGACAGCTATATGAAATAGTGATCCGATTTAAACCAAATTTGGTCACAATGTATAGGACATGACCAAATGCATAATCTGTGAGTTTGGTTGATGTATGTCGAGAAATAAAGAAGTTTGTCATACAAAAGTATGATTTTCGACCGATAGTTCCTATGGCAGCTATATGATATAGTGTTCCGATCCAGCCGATTCCGACATATGTACTGCCTACAGCAAAAAGAGTGATCTATGCCAAGTTTCATCTAGATAGCTCTAAAACTGAGAGATTAGTTTGCAAAGAAACAGACGGACGGATAGACAGAAGGACAGACGGAGAGACAGTCAGACGGATAGGCGGTCAGACGAACATGGCTATATCGACTCTCGGCTGTTGATGCTAATCAAGAATATACATATATACTTTATAGCAGTGTTGCAACGTCAGCCTTTTTCCGGATAGATCTGTCCTGTTTTAAACTACTTCATCCGGAAAAAATACCAAACATCCCCTATCCGGAAAACTGTCCTTTTCTCGCTGTCATTTTTGAAAACCTTTGTTTATATAAATATCATTATAATTAGATAAACTAACAATGTTGCATTAGAATTCACATCGTGATATTGAATTCAACACCGATATTGTGTTATCGTAATGACATATATCGCAAGAAGTATCGATTAATCGTGCAATTTATAAAAAGTAACACACGCAGAATATTCGCTATCCCTGGTTTAATTAAGCAGACTTAAAAAAATGGAATGTATCACGATGAGAGCGACTGAAATAAAGCATATAGCAAATGCTGCCAGTGCAAAATTCTATAAATTCATATAAATTCTATAAATCCAGACGTTGAATGGCTTTTTGTTCATCATTCAAAATTATACCTCTATCTAGTTATACATGAACGAAGCCATAAACGAATTACCTATGAATAAACACAAGAACATTTGTTTGTCCTGTTTTTTAAAAAGAAGTTGGCATTTTTCCTGCTTTTTTTTGGTCGCTTTGTCCTGTTTCTGTGGCGAGGTGTTGGCAACACTGCTTTATAGGGTCAGACATCTCCGCTTTCAAGCGTTACACATTTCGGGACATAATTTTAATACCCTCGGCAAGGCTATAAATATGTGCATTTTATTCTTTGCCAAAGCAATTACCTGACTAACTGTATTGTATGTATGTCTGAATGAGTGTCAATCAAGTAAACGCCGCCGCCGCATCTTTAATTGCAACAACAACAACACCAACAACAACAACAGCAGCCGCAACCGTCAAACAAACAAGTTAGGCGCCAAAACATGAAATAAACAAGCCAATCGACTACATACATACATACATACATCAGTATCTACTTATATACAAGTGCAATACAAAAAAATAAAATGAAAATACCGAAATAAAATAACAAATTTAGGCAAACGCTTAAAAAAAAGAAACATTCGATTTTGAGCAACAACAATTTGTGCTGTTCGTTGTTGCTCGTCTTGTTAGTTTGGCAAATTTTCCTTCAGACAAGAATTGCAGACACAACAATCTTCTAGGCAGCAGCGATTAACAAACATAACTTCTTTTTTTTTTTTCATCTTCAATTTTGAGCGCACATTACAACACCAAATCAACACACACAACTCTCGACGGCAAACGCAACAAGGCAACTTGTTATCTGTTGCTTCTTTACTGATTTCTCAGTATTTGAGAGGTTTTTTCCATGGGTTTTTCTCATATGTATGTGATGGTAGCGGCAGCTGCTTGCATTCGTCACAAATAATTAAAATAGTAAAATTAAATAGCCAACAAAATGCAGACAGCAAATTATTGTTGTTGCCACGCATGTTTTTCTATTTTTTTCTTGTTTTAATTCTAGCTTGTTTCTGAGGAATTTGACAGTAATCGTACTCGTATTGCATATCGAATATAGCTGTTTTTTTTAGCGCTGTTAAGTGTTGTGTAATTATACCCGTTACGCGCAGAGTACTCGGACAAGGGAATGTAAAAGGAAGGCGTAAATCAAGTTTGATTTCAACTTTTTTACGGCCCTTTCAGCCTTCAAAATTCTATAAAATCGTCTAGCACTTAAAATATAAGAGCTAGAAGTTTTGAAAACTGTGGACAGATGCGTATTATGTTCACGAACATGAAAGTGTATGCAAATTGGTAAACAAACAAAAATGCATCACAAATAAAGTTTTCGAGATATAACGATATATTTGATGTTGAACATTGCCTTTCATTATTATCTATCATCTCATTTAAGAAGAAGCATCAAGATAAGTCTTTTGACAACTCGAGCGGCTGAATGTATGGCGATAATTTTATATAATATAAGTTTAAGTTCATAGACACCATTTAAATTGAATAACGGCTGCTTATGTTCGACTATAGCGTTCTTAATCGTTGTCCAATTGGAAATTCGCACTGTTAGCGATGACTTAAGAATCATTATGGCGCCTTGTCGATAACAATCGAAACAGGCGATATCGATAGGCGAACAGGATGCGTTGGCGGCAGAGTGTTGCCAGATGGACAAATGGAAGGAGAACTTTACGATATATCAACTATCGAACTGACTTTGAATATTAACATGAAAAGTTTCGTTCATGTCCACACTTCGCTAACAGCGGGTCACCAAGTGCAGTGCAAAATGAAGAAATAAACAAAAATAACAAAATTATAAACGAAACGAGGTAACAGCAGCGACAACAACAACAACAGCAACAGTGGGCCAACGGCAAAGCAATCCAATCAGTTTCGAATTAAGGTTTACATATGCGCCGCCAGCGACCAGCATTCAAATTGACCAACAGCCAACAATAAAGTAACCAAAAAATAAAAAAAACAGCAGCAACCGAAAAAGCAACACAATAAAAAGACAAGACTTGAGGGAAACCTGCTAGCAGCTGAACTCTGGCGATACTTCAAATTGCATTCCCATGATGATGCTGCCTGGCCTCGACTTGTTCTGGCACTGCCAGAAGACCATTCGATTAACCGATTGTACGAAATGGACGGCAAGTTCTTAGCATGCCAAAGTGTGACATCGCCGCGTGATCCGAGGACGTTGAACCCGCCCATAGAGAGAGATTGCAAGAATGCATACTGTAATTAAATTAAAATTGAAATCGAAATCAAAACACAAACTATGCGGAATCGATTGAGCCGCCTGAAAATAGCCAGATCAATGCAATTACAGGCAATGAAACAACAAAGATTACGGGGCCCAATTCTATTCTTGGCCCCAAACCCGCTGATGTTCTGAGGGCTTTGGGATTACATACATATGTACATACATATATAGATATGCAACAACAATTTCCCAGCCACAGACGAATTTCACATAAAGCGTATTGGCTAATTATGCGCCAATTGTCTAAAATTAAATAATGTATACAAATTTAGACATTTCTTAGCAATTTGCAATCTCAATATAACAGCAAAGAATTACGCTTTCCGCAAATCAGAAGAAATACAAAAACATATGTATCTGAATTAGCGTGTGAACCAATTGAAGAGCTCATTGAAGTGTTGCACGGCAATGCCAATTAATGGTTAACAAAACGTATTCACTCAATAAAATCAAATCGAATCAAATAAAATAAAGAAAACATAATAAAAACAATCAATCCAATCCATAATTATTACGTCATTAAGGTTGGCTCGCATCAACAACAACAACAAAAACTCTCTTTTGTTAAACCGCACAACAAATGAAACTGAAACTGAAACCGAAACTGGACGCCAATGCCCGATGGATGATACTGTGGAGATGCTATAAAAACGAGTATAGACAATAATGGCTAATACCAGCGCCTTCCCATCCACCTTCTGTGGCCAAGTCTTGTCTCTCTGCATTACTTATAAAATTCGCATAAATCAACACAAATAATTAAGCAGTCGTCCGGGTTGAGTCGAGTAATAATCATTAGCTAAGCCCCATGGAAATAGATGAACATATGTGTGTGTTTTCAGCCAATGTTATTAAATCTTTTGGTTTCCTTAAAGGTGTGAATTGAGGAGCAACATTTTGATTTACGGCAAAAATAAATATATTATGTCAATATTTATTACAATCATAGTATGTACAGAATTAAGTCGACTTTCGTCATAGAAGAAATGATAACTTATTGATTAGTCACTTTGTTAAATACGTTGAATGATTTGACAATCATTATTTCAACTTATTATTGCTTTTTATTATTTAGTTCTTTTTAAATTCATAATATTTATAGGTGTAATTAGTTTGAATATAACGAACATACTGCGATGCATCGTAAAAGAAAGAACAAGATCAACTTAACGAAGGATTTTGGAACTAGAACTAACGCAGGAACTTAATGAACAATAGTCATTAGTTCTCAATCGATTGCAATCGTTGAATCGATTAATGTTCTTGACAGTTCGCTACAACAATAATATTTTCAAAAGCTAGAAGACTGAGTTCTGCATCATATATAAATCTTTTTTAAAATAATAAACGCCAATCTACGACTACTGGTCTTCGATGAGAGCTGCTTTTTAGAGCTATGAGCTATAGCCCCAAACCAATGACAGGCAACAATAGAGTCGGCACATACATAAGTATACCCATTTCTCAAAACGCATGACAAGATCGTGCAAAAATATTACAATGGAGAGTCTTGGACGATCCGGTCAGAAGCCAAATTTATTCAAATATCATATCATGATACGCTCGCACTTTTGTGTATACGATACGTATGTATGTATATGTATTTCGCATAATTTATCTTGATCAAATCGCTTTTGATGGCCCCAAAGAGAAGACCGAGATCATGTTGTCCATTGATTGATATATGACCGTAGTATAATTTACTATGTTGAAATGCAATTGGCCCAACGTCAACAAAACGAAGAAGAAAAAAAAGAGGCGTCTGTTCATTTCTTGCCGTTTCTATTAAATATATAGAAAAAAGTGAATTTCACACGCCAAGAGAAACATTAAAACAAAACCGAAACGAAATTAGCTGGCAATACATACGATAGTAAGAAGCAAATGAGAAAGAAAAAAAAAACACAATAACAAATATATATAATAAAAACGGCAGCCGAAAATGACTCGTGATTATTTTAAATATTCGCCCAAGAGATGCTATCTCATCGGAGCAATTTGTGGCGACGTCATCAGCACGTGGTTCCTAAGCATATATATACATATATATATAGTATAATAATGATACTTAGAATATGCATAATAACTAATACACATATGCCATGCACTTCTGACGCACCTCATCACTTTCCCTCTCGCTTCGACCCATTTCTTTTCCTTCTCTCTCTCTCTCTCTCGCCGACGACATCTACTATTTGGGAAGGGGTTCAAGTTCAAGCGATTCGTTTTGGGGGAAACTTACGACAACGATGACGTGCCCATGCCGCGTGCTGCCCGTATAATCCGTGAAACTGCTGTAACGTTTTGCATTCAGATTAATGGCGTCGCTGGCGTCATGGTTTGTCATCTGTTGCCCACTTGGCCACTTTCGGTACCTCTTGCCAATCAATAATACAACTGCAAGTATTATTGGTATGTTTTGAAAGTGGGGTGTTGTGTTTTTTGGCGAAAGACTTAACAACTTGTCAAAGAAGACATCTTTCATACAGTCAGCATCAACAGCTGTTTCTTGGCCTGACCTTCCGTATTTAACCAGTCGCTCATCATACTACATACAGTTCTAATTTACAATGAATTTCATTTTAATGTTAATAAATACTTAGAAAAGTTACTTCATCACAAAGAAGTTATTCAACTACTTTGCTACTATTAACTCTAACTAACTATTGCATAACTCTAGGTGCATATATTTCATGTCATTTCATTAAGAGTGGTTATTAAATCTAGATTCCATTTCAGAAATTCAACTGCTTGCCTTCATTTCGATCATACTTTTCTTTTTCTCACATGTTCTTAAGCTAAGCTTAAAGTTGTGATATGTACATTCTACTGGATATCTTTTAGTCGAGCTCACTCAACGTACATAAAACCATCCCCACTTAATTGTAGGTGCTCTACTCATAGTCTTAATAATAAAAGTGCAGTGGGCACACGAGTATTAGCGAAAACCCTACATGAATATGCATGCACACACATGCATATGCCTGTCATGATTATTGTACAGCCTTTAAATCATTTTGCGTCAGGCGCTGATGTCGCTCTGCGCCCTGTGCCACTGCCTCTGCCTCTGTTTGCGGCTGTCTGCCACTGTGGCTGAATCTCTTCGCCGTCTGCTGCATCTGCGATGCTTTGCTGACGCTGGTAAACACATGTGTGGACGGGGAGAGAGAGAGAGAGAGCAGAGGAATACAGCGGAAAAAAAGATAAAGTACTATAACCAGCAACTGGGACGAGTCGAAACTCATATTTCTATTATTTACTAAATATTTCACTATGTATTTTATGCATTTGTGACGCCCCTTGATGCAAATTTATGTCGTCATTGTGCGTTGTCGTCGTTGTTGTCGTCGTTGTTGTTGTTGTCGTTGTTGTCTTGGTCATCCCCTCCCCGAAGCAGCGTGTAAACAATTTGTTTAATGCCTGTTGCATTCAAGATTTTCGGATTGGTTTTTCCTTTTTGAACATTTTTATGTATCTTACGCTTTGTTGTTTTGGCTGTTGTTTTTCTTTTTTTCTAATAATAATTATACGTAAGATTGGGCAATGCGTAATATTGCGTATATTGCGCATACGCAGTGTGCACCCAGCAATTATTTATTATCATAACTTCACCCATCACCGTAGCTAAGTCATACATACACGTGTGTATTCCGTTGCTGTGCCAACTGTTGCTGCCGGTATTTGCATAGAACCCGCTACCAGCTAACGTTGCCTGTTGACAGGATGCACTGCCCAAATGGCCAATATCACAGCCTTCGGGAAATAGATTCCGGCAGGGATAAATCAAGGCCGGCAAGGCTGTGCTGTTAGCATTTGGTATATTGTTTAGATTCGGTCTGTAGCACGAATTGTTATTGATCTCATAGTAAAGGCTGCTCTCGTATGTGGGAAAGGCAAACAAGGATTCACACTTGATGGCTGGCGGTGGCAGCAACAGTTGCACGTGTTGTTCTTGTTGCTGTTGGTGATGATGTTGCTGCTGTTGCTGCTGCTGCTGCTGTGGCAACAGTTGTTCATTGTCAACAATTCGAGTGTTGCTGCTGCTGCTGTTTTTGTTGTTGTTGCTGTGGCTTAGCGACGCCGTCGCTTCTTGCTTCACCACAATCAGAGAGGCAAGACGATCGCGCATTATAGTTAATAGTTAAATAAAGTTTTGATCCTAATCGGGCGTGTGTGACAATGAATGATATTGATAAGCAAATGGCAGGATAACAACACACAGCAAACAGAACACAGAACACAAAACAACAACAACATGAATGGTTATTAAGCTAAGCACCTGTATGGCGCGCTGGAATGCGATGGAGATCCAGCACGACGACCAAATTGGCAACCACTTCGTCTTTAGCACAAGAACTTGGCTATTTGCCCGTTGGTTGTTGCAACTTGTAGTTGTAGTTGTAATTGTAGTCAGGCCTTGTCGTAGTCGTAGTCTTCATTATTTTTATGCACACACTCACGCGAACTGTGTCCTTGTATGTAGTATTTTAGCATGTCCTTAGACTTGAACTTGTGTGTTTTTTTTTCAGCGAGTTCCTTTTTTTTTTAACGGTTCCTTCGTCTTCTTCCCTTCTTGCTACTCAGTTGACGATTGCGCAGTGCCAACTGACGACGTAAGCAAACTGACGACGTAATGACTTACGCACGTTTCTATATGTATTTGTGTATATGTATTGTGTATGTGTGTGCTATATACTCGTAGTGGCAACCATGTACAAGGACATTACTCAATGTTATTTGAAAACTGCCTTAGAACATTTGGCAGCAACAATGGAAATCGTTACTGATTTCATATGTAAATCGATGCAATGTCCATATGATTTCTATTATGCACTGTAAATGTTGCAAATGTTGTGAACAGCTGACATTACACATACGCACTGTGGCACACACGGATTTATCAATATGCACGCATACGACGCGTTGTCAACCGGCTTCCGTTTCCGCATAGAACATAGAACGACAGAACGACGACGACAACTTGTTGCAATTTAGCAATTGTTTTCAACTTTAGGCACACTCGATTAATATTGATATTTCTATTTATATGATTAATACTGTACGCGAATTTGTAATGCAAATAATTACATGTATGCGTGTGTGTGTGTGTGTGTTTGTTTGTTTAGGTACTTGCAAATGTGCCGTTAGTTAATTTAACATAATATGTTGTTTGATTGAATTCTGTATTATTTTCAAGTGAGCAGTTTGCGAATAGTTGTTAACAATGCGGCGTCTGTGACGCGACTGAACTTATCTTTACGGTTACACACGACTATATCCAAGCGGAGGAGCAGCGCTAAAAACGCTAAAAACGTACGCTCTGCTTCAGTCGACGTCGCAGTCGTCGCTGCCTTTGTTTGTGTCTGTCTTTGTGAGAGAGAGAAAAGACCGTTGTCGGCTGCAGCACACGACCTACCTTGTGCAGTCGGCTCTTTTTATTTTGTGTTTTGTTGGTGAGCCGAAGTCGAAGCGCTATTACGTCATTCCCGAACTATCATCATCATCAACAGCAGCAGCAGCGGCGGTGGCGGTGGCGGCAGCTGCGACGGCGGCAACAACAAAATGCAGCTCGTGCGAACAAAAATCGATGACGTCGTCGTAAGGGCGCCTGCGCTGCTGCTAAAGCGGCAGTGGGACAATGCGTGCATGCATTTGTGTGTGTGTATAGTACACGAACACACGCGCACGAAAAGGAGCAGAGCTCTGTCGACGCCGAACGAAAGCGAAGACGGAAATGATTTGCGTCATAAAATGAATCTGCTGTCTCTCTTCATTTAACGGTGTTGGCGCCCAGGTAACAACAACAATGACAATTGATTTTTCTTAGCCGCTTTATTTATGCTGCCTGTTTTGCCACTTCACCTGATTTTCTCTGTCTCTCTCTCTGTCGGTCTTTCTCACGCCCACAGCGGCATCATCCTTAACAATCAGAAACAGAACCGGCCTGCGGTAATGCCTGCTTCCTTGCGGCAATGTGTGGGCACACACATACCTACACAAATTCATTAATATTTATGTATATGTGAATGTACAGTTATTGTGTCTCACACTTGTCGAGTCCTCGATTGCTTTAATGTGCAGAAACAGCAATTAAAGTTCTTAATATTGCAAGACTCAATGGTATATTTTTTAGTATTATATGTATTATCCTGTAGACATTCCCTGTAATAATAATAAAGCTCAATAGTTGCATCGAATTCTTCTGAACCAGTTCGTTCAATTGATTCACTCCACTAAATAAACGATCTAAGTATCAGAGTGTAGTTCATTTAGTACGTTATTCATTTTAGCACCAATATCCTTCGTTTAGTTCGTTCATTCTGCGATGCCAACTACTTGCCTTAAAAATAGGACAAATCGACTAGAAAAAATCTGGGAAAAATGGTAGAAAAAGTAAAAATAAAGGACAGAATATAGGATAAACAGTTTCTTTCAAAAAGTGTTGCATTTAAGTATAAATTATAATTTACTAACTATTTTGTTTGATAAAAATAATATTTGATTATTAAAATCACAAAGCATTTGATGAAGTTTTGCATTTTTATTTGCATTACTTTTTAAAATGACAGATCTATCCGGAATAAGGCTAAATCGGCAACACTGCTGCTGACCGAGAATCAAATGAACTAAGCGAACGCGCTTGGAACTAAAACGAATGCAACTAAACGAACAGCAAGAACACTTCGTTTGCTTAAAAAAAACGGAGCTCAATGCATGTAATAAACTACTCCAATATTAATTAATATCTACAAATGCAGCTTACTGTAAAAACCGGCATTTGCAGCTAATAAGAACAAATGGTAAGCAACATACTATTTATACTCATTGACAGCAAATTCGAAACTTAACGCAACAAGTGCCAACGATACTCTCTCACACACACACACACACCTACACAGAGATAAATTCCAAGCTCGGCTCACAATTCTCTTGCAGTGTGAGACACATCAACAGATTGGCGACGTCGACGTCGTTGCCGAGAGTGAGAGTGAGAGTCAAATTCGTTGTGTTTCGAGTTCCAGTTTGAGGCGTAGATAGAGAAGTAGGTGAGGCCGGTAACGTTTCGTTTTCGTTCGTATGTCTTTTTTTTTTTTTTTTGCGAAGCTCGTGTTGTGTGTTGCATTCGTTGTGGCTATTTTTAGACAGGTTCCAAGCCACGTTTTCTAACTGTTTTTAGCGTATGGCTTGCGAGTCGAACCAAAAGCTGCGCTTAAGACAAACGTGAGATCGTCGGTCAGCCGACTCTTGGGCGCAGTGGGCTCTTCCTTTCGATTTCGCTAGATTTTTTTCCCATAATGCTTTTTCTGCTGTTCGCTCTGACTGTGAGCTCCGGCTCCGGCTTTGACTTCGACTTCGAATTCGACTTCGGCTCTGCCTGCAGCGACGCTATGGCTGCGACTGTGCAGTGCATATGTATGTATATGCACAGACATGCATAATCGTATATGTACAGTTAGTCAAGTAATTCTGTGGACAAAATAATAAATACTTTTATTGGAATTTTAGAAACAAGTTGAAAAGAAATACATTTTATGATTCATTGAATTTAACTATTTGTGAAAAAAAGGCAAATACACTTAGTTAATTAATTAGTTAATAATAGGATTTTTGTTGCATTAAAAGAGTTATTTTATTTTCTGTGCATTTTATATTTTGTGACAATAATTACTTGACTAACTGTAAGTGAATTTTGTATTTAGAATTATGTACAAATTTTTAGGAAAATTAAAAAAAAACAATATTTAATTTTAGTATTTTGTCTAAGCAATTACTTGACTCACTGTATGTTTATACGTATTAATATTAGTTGAATTTTGGGAGCGACGCAAGTGGAACTGGTCTGGGGGCCATGCATGTGCATGTATTGTTGGTGTTGCTGTTGTGTTCACTCATTGTTGTTGTTGCTGTTGCTGCTGCTGTTTGTTGCTGTTGTTGTTGTTGTTGGTGGCGTTGGCGTTGGAGTTGCTGCTGACCCGCGACGTGGCCCCAAAAGTGCATGCAAACAGTTTCAACTCTTCTGTGGGCAAGCGTTGTAGTCGCTTCCAAGATGTAGTTGCTGTTGTTGTTGCTGTAGTAGTTGTTGTTGTTGTTGTTGTGTGGGGTTGCCGTTGTTGTTGCTCGTTTTATTGGCTGTATTAAGCATGACATGCCAGGCAAAAGTCGAAGCCAAGCCAAAAGTTTTGGCACTCCTTGCTTTTGTTGCCTTTGCGTTTATTTTGTCTTTTGTCTTTTTTTTTTTGTGATGATATTCTAAATGTGCTGAGCCAAATTTGCTTCGTTTTGCTACGTCTATTTAGAGTTGTTGTTGTTGCTGCTGTTGTTGTTGCTGTTGTTGTTGTTGTTGTTGTTGTTGTTGTTGTTGTTGCTGCTGGCTTAATGCATGTATCGTTTTCGCATCGTTGCTCAAAGTTCGTGAGTTTAATTTAAGGAATTTTAGCTCTTTTTGATTGCTATTTAGGCTTTGATTTTTCTACGTCTCTTTCTTGGTTGAATTGCCAGATTTCAATTAGCATGCGGCACTTTGCGTTTTGCCATTGCGATGTTTATTGTTGTTGTTGTTGCTGCTGCTGCCGCTAGACGTCGCATTTCTGACGGCGCCTTTGGAGTCATTTGCATAAATTGCTTTTGGTTTTGGTTTCGCCAACCCTTTGCTTTTAGCCGTTGTCGTCGCTGTTGCCGCTGCCGTCGCTGTTACCGTTGCTCTTTTCCGGACACTGCGGACATGCCCACTTTATCGATGACCCACCTAACCATTACCTAGCATTACAATAAACCAAGAGACCCCCATAAACATCCTATGCATATTTTTAGAGCTAGTCTGCTTAGCCTGCAGGTGCATTTTGTGGCATGGCGAATTATTGTCATTATATTATACTATATTATACTCTCCAACTCTCGTATTTTTTGGCCCCTTGTGAATTCACTTTACTAGTAACTTTGTTGCAATTTTTGGGCTATTTTCAAAATTTTTGCTGTTTGGCTAAATTGCATTTTAAGGCGAACATGTCACAATATCGAGTATACGCCCAGTATGCAGTTAAGTTTAATGTGATTATCGCTGATGCAACAAATATGCAAGTGAAAAGAGTGAGAGTTAAGCGTTTTAGAATTGTTTTGTTTCTTTCATTGATATTTTTATAGAAAACTTATACTTGGAAATAAAATAATAATACTTATAATATGAATTTGGGTGCTGGTCAATTGAAAAACACACAAAAATACTTGGCAAAAGGCAAGGAAATACTTATCTCCCTCATCAGTACCGTTTGAACTAGTAGCTTACCCAACGAACTTGTTCTCTATCTTGTATTGCTAGAACCAGTTGAGAATTCTAAGGGAGCACCATAGAAAAAACGCCTGCAAGTTGAGCTCGCCTTTTGTGTTGTTGTAGTAGTTCCCATAATGCTTAGTATTATATTATAAATAAGGGAAAATATAAATAACTTGATATTTTTACGTAGCAAAAGCATTTACAATGGAGTCCTATAATTATTTTTAATATATATCCATAATTTTACATTTACATTCACATGACGGAAATACTTTATAAATCTAATATACAAAATTTTGTATAGTTATATTGCAACAATTAATAAATAAAAACCTTATCTTATTTATTGACTTATGTATAATTAGATTTAACGAGACATACAAATGCTTAGCAATAGATAAAATACTGCAAACAATAAATAAATACTTTTCTACAATTTGCTTCAATTTAGTTTCAGGCTCACAGGTTCAAGGCTCAATTGTGAGTTACTGGAAATGTTTAGTATGCATTATTAAAGCATTAAATTTATAGGCACACACGATAGATGCGTTACGTACAAATGTACGTATGTCTGAAGCACCGTCTAAATCGACGTCACGCAACCGGATGTCGTATACACATTGCATTGATGTAAGAAATTGATTTTATGGTCTGCTTCCGCCGTGCTTCCATTGCGATGATTACGATGATGGGCAGGAGTTCATGTCACGCACGTAGCCGCTAAGTAGGCAACAGCTTTATTTGCGTAGACAATATCTAACGCTGTCAAATGCGTATGCTTGGTTTGCTTTATCATTATTCGTTATCATTACGCACATCTATCAAATGTATACAAGCTATATGTGCCGACGTCGACGTTGAGTCTTTGACCTCTGCAAACGAGGCCTAATTATAGTGGTACTAGGTCCGAGTATCTCTATAAAAATCAATAAGAGACATGTGTTAAAAAAGTAGATTGGGAAAAAGATTCGTTGTTGACATTGAATTGACTTTAACTTAAAGACTGTTGTCTTTTTCTTTTTTTTGTTTTACGCCCATAAAGCAGTTGCATCAAAAGCGTATAAATTAATTGAGCATCTAATATTCTGTATACATTGGAGCCCCTGCTCTGGTCGATTGTCAATTTCCAGCGGTAATTAGCATGTCATTATTTATAGCGTAACGTTTTTGCGGCTGATTGGTCGCACACGCCGTGACGTCACGGAAACATACTACGAGCACTTGATTTAAATCAATAAACAAAGACGTCATCATGTTGGGTGGCGACGCGTGTCCGTGACGGGTTGACATGGACATGCGCAATGGCGCACGCTCGCAACATGAATGAAAACCACAACGCACCGACTGACTGACTGCGCTGCCAGCAGTGGCAGCGGCAGAGGTAGAGGTAGACGCAGACAGACAGGCAGAGACAGAGGCAAAATGCCGGCCGGTAACGTTCACGAACAACGCTCTCGCTCTCGCTTTAGTCGACAGCAAGCACGTGCGTCGATGACGTCGCTGTTGTGGCATACTCTCATTATTGCCATCTCGCACCATATGACGTCGCATTCCGTCTGCACCTGCTGAACTGTTCCAATTTAGTAATAGCACTAGAGCCGTCTCGCTCGCAGTGACGTCACGAAAAACAGGCCAATGCGTGTGGGTTTATTTGTGTTTGCCGTTGCACCGCCAACGCTGTGTTGGTGTTTTGTGAAGTCACAAATACTGTTTACACTCAACTGCAGCGGTAGTATAAATAGCCAAAGGATAATAGCACGTGCAGGCAGTTTGCAGAACTTAAATAGATTTCAGCTTTGCATTTCTAAAAGCATTTCATCGGCTCTACTCTGCAAGTGCAAGCAAAAACTTTGTTAAAATACTATTTTTATTTCATATGCTAAATGTATGTACGACATGTGCATACATCAAATCGTTGTGAATAAGTTCGTACGAACGAACCAGAAAAGGACTCAAAGGATGGCAAGTGAACTGAACTAATGAGCGAACTGTAAGATCGAAGCTGCTGAACTGCGAACTTCAACGAACGAACTAGTTATGATCTAAATTGAGTGAGTGAACTAGTAGTTCAACGAATTTACTTCAAATTGAGCAACTGAACTTCGTTGAAATACAAAGTACATAATTTTCAATTGTGGAACAATTTAAACTGTGGAAACTGTAAGCAAATCTAAACGAAAGAATATAAAACAAAAGGAATTCAACAAGCTTTATCACTATTGACATTTTTATTTACATTTTTTTTGGTATTTTTATTAAATAATTAATTCATCGAGACATGCAATTGTTAAGCAATAAATAACATACTAAGAACAATTATTCCTATTTTTATATTTTGTAGACACATTTTTCAAAAATTTACCCAATTTAGTTGTTTTAGTTTATTTAGAATATAAGAAATATAGTAAGGTAGTAGAAAATAGTAGTAGAAAGCAGTGATTATCTTTGCAAACGAGCCGTACTTTTAATGATCTTAATAATAGTTTATTTAATTACTCTAATATCTTTCGTAACTAAATAGAGTTCAGAAATTTGATACTTGAAAAGATCAACACTTTATGTTCTCTAAAATGACTAGTTCTAGATGTTGAATATACGCTTCGTTACTAGATGAATAGCACGTTACGAGGATTTTAAGTGATCTAAACTAAAGTAAACAATCTTAAATAACAATGTGTTCAGACAAATTAAATAGTAAAAATTTTCAAAAATATTCTGTTAAATTATGTTACATTAATGAAATTATAGACTAAAATAAAACTACGCATATACTTATTGCCCTGAAGTATTTAAAGCTATACTTAAATAGTCGTAAAAGTGCAAATAATTTTGCGCATAAACATTTTGAAATATTTAAATAAGGAGCTAACAACAACACGCTAGACAGCTTAAATTGTAAATTCAGACAAAAACATGGTCAGCGGTATGTGAGCAACATCCAAGTCGCATCATCCAAGTCGCATCCATACGGTTCTTGAGAGAAGCCTCTGTTTATGGCAATTTTCGCACCCGCAGCACTCGGACAGCTGCAGGTTCTCGAGCTGTGACCTCGACCTGTCCCGTCTGTTGTGGCTAAGTAGTAGTAGTAGTAACTATATATGTTGTTCAACGTATTATTTATTGGCATACTGAGAACTAAAGATCTGCACGTTCTCTCCGCCGAGTATATTCTAAATTGTATAGATTTGTATCAATTGATAGCAGCAGCAGCGTGTAATATTCCAGCATCAGAGACAGAGCAACAGTGAACATCATCGCTGAAACGGCAGAGTCATGCCGTTTGGTCAGCAACTGAAAGGCAGCAGTAGACAACAACACGCGATTGTTGGGCCAACGGGCTTGTCTAAATGAAGCCATGTACACGGCTTCGATTCGAGCAATATTAACTTTAGACCCACTCGGCACCTTGACAAGCCTCCACACGTCTTCGAATGTCAGTTGCCAGCAAAGAGATCATGATGATACTAATAACGATAATAGTAATGATGATGCTGATGATGATGCTGATGATGATGTCGCTGTAACCGGAGATGCAGTTAAAGTGTGGACTCGTACTCACTTGCATCTTTTTTGGTGTTAACCTAGAAGTCTTATAATTGAAAATGAAAATATGAAAATTGTCAGCTAATTCGGATTTGTTTCATAGTTTACAGGGTATGTTGCAGTCATACAAAAGTGCTGAATTAATAAAAAACGACTTAAATAAGATATACTAACAATCAGCACTAATGCAACTCTTCGGTTCTGGCCATTGTCGAAGTTTTGGCTTAAAGCAGACTTCTTCCAAATGTTCATTAAGCTGTCTTAAGCATAAAGGGGAGTGTAGTGTAAATTAACTTGCCGTGATTGGCGGCAACATTAGTTAGTATCATTGTAATAAGTTTAGTTAAATTATAAATACATTTATATTGAGAATAAGTAATTCTTTTATAAGTGAATTAGATAGACCGAAATATTAATTATGGAAGCAGCAAGTAATCGATCTATAATTTTAACCATATCAGCTTGATTTTAAAACAGACTGGCAACATAATTATAAATAAATAATCTTGAGTTAAACTATATAGTATAATGTCAATAAATTAAATTGAATCAAGGTTCAAGGTATAAACTTGGATTCAGGGGATTTTAAATATTTAAATAACATATCAATAATTACCATAAATAATAATCAAACTATTTGTATAAGAAATCGTTACATATTTCTTAATATTTCATTTGATATTTTAAATAAATTAAAATTGCTTAATTTCTGATAATTGAGAAAGTCTTCAGTGACAAAATAGGTGTGTGTGTAAAGTAAAAAATCGCTTCTCATAGCTGTTGCAACTCAAAAAATATATATATGTATAAATATTTAGGGATTGTCACGAAAAATCCCAAATTAGACATGCCAGGCCAGACCCCCCATTAGTCTGTCATCTTTGAAATTACAAGCGTTGCACTTTCGCAGAAATTCGATCAATTTACTATGTTAAATGTTAAACTGAAGTTCACTAATTAGTCAAAAGAAAAAGATATAAAGCCACCTGAAGACACCTGAACATGTCAAGGTGATTTATTTATTTATACCCGGCAGGCCAATGTGATGTTGATGGGTTACGTGTACTACAACTAAGTCAGAACGATCGCGGTCAACCATTTAAGGAGCCTCCAAGCCTCGAGGTCAACTCGAGTTTTGCAGCCATTGTGATTGTACGTAACTTTAACCAGACACGCAACAGTCGTTGGACAGCCGAGACAGAGACAGAGACTGTAACTGAGATCGAGATCGAGACTGAGACTGTCCGATGATGACTAACCACAGGTGAGCACAACAAGCTCTCTTTTGGCCCCCAAAGCTTGTTGACTTGGCTTCCTGCTGCTATAACATAGACATCATTTCAATTGCAATTGCAATTGCAAATAGCGACTACGACTGCGATTGCAATTGGTGCACAGCAAAGTTCAAGCAACACAATTGAATGGGAAATTTATTGCAAACGAAACGAAGTGATTTTTAAATAGATTCGATTCTCGCTTCAATTATTAAATGGCTAGTGCATCAAGGTGCACGCTATCAATTACCAGATACAGATCATTAATGGAACATTGTGTGTGGGTTGAGGTTGATCATAAATATCGACAGGCGCTTCCTAGTCTCCATAATTTAGAGCAATGAATTCGTAAAGTTAAGCTTTACTTTGTTCTGTGGATTAAGGTAGTCCGGATGCTAAAAAAAGAGCGGGAATTTAGATAAATAAAGGAAATCCAAAAGTTTACTAGCCGCACTCACCGTAAGCACTGAATTCCCTATCTTTGTACTCTCCACATTCAGCAACAATTCCCGACCCATGCTCTTGCCACAGCAATAGACAGCATTCAGAACAAACTGATCGGTTATTTGATCACAACTCTTTAAATCAATGCGAATCAATTGTGGACACTTGCGTATCAAACTCATGAGTCCAATATCCGTGACACGTCCACACCAAGACAGACCGAAACGCTGCAGCAAGGGAAGATCATTGAAGAACTTAAAGTGATCGTCCTCCAACACATCATTGTCACACCACTGCATTTCCTTCAGGGATCTCAGCTGCCCCAGACAACGTGCATGTTCATTGCTTATCTCAAATTGCCCGGAGAGCTTGAGATACTCCAGCACGTTGCCTTTCTTCTCCGCCAAAGTTGTGAGGAAACCCAAGTTGAGTTCATTCGAGGTCATCCAGGTTTTCAACGTGCAACGCTGCAAATGGGGCAGCTGAGCAATGACCTCGAAATTGGCATCGCAACCGGAGAAAGACAATTCCTCGAGTTCCACACAACACTCGGCTATCTTTTGGTAGAGCGATTGATTCATAACCTCAAAACAGCAATCATCCAGCACGAGTGTACGTAGATTCTTCAGGGGGATGCCGAACTCCCCAGAATTCCAGAGTAAACAATCTCGCAGCACAAGTCTCTGGAGTTTAGGAAAGCCACAAAGATGTTTGCCTGAAATCTCGAACTGATCAAATATTGCAACGCTAAAATTGTTAAACCTACCCGTATAACAACCATTGATTAGTTCAAATGATTCCAACTCTGGGTTACCTTCCAGATCAAAGTGAAGAACATCTTCGGCATCCATGCAATCAATGCGAACACGTCGAAGTCGAGTTAGACGAGATAAAAACGCCCGATATCGGAAGTCATCGGTGACATTACTGTAGTTGATCTCCTCCAGATTCTTGCAGAATTCCGCTATGAATTCCACAATCAGCGATTCCTTTTGGAACGAAGCGCAGTTGACATTCAATGTGGCAATATATGGTCCTGCCACCTTGAAGAAATCTATTATATCTGGCAGTTGCATTCGCTCCACATCCTCAGCATCCAATGTATGTCTGCGTGTTCGAGCCCAAGACTCGAAAACATGGCGAAATTTGGGCGCCACACTCGCCAATCGCACCTTATCACACAGACTGGGCAAATAGGCAAATAGCTGGCGTATTATCTCTTCATGCAGACACAAAATGTGGCAGCTGGTCGAGATTCTGTTTTGCGACAGCGTCGGCAACCTAGAGACTTCAGACATTTTCTAGTGTCAACCCTTTACACATAAAATTTTCATTGTTTTTGACAGTTGCCGACAGTATTGTTATATTGTTATTGTTATGCAATAGTTATGAAATACGTTTAAAACTGTATAATAAATAACTATTCAATCATAAGACTAACCAACTGCATTTATATAATTTAAATAGCACGCTTAGTTTAATTAATATACATACATTACAGAAGACTCTTTGAATAAGCACAAATTCGCTGCTGTTGTCGCAAGCGTTGCCAGATCTTTCGAGCCGCCATTTTGAAACTGAAATACTTCTTACACACAGGCATTGACATATGTGTATACTCGGTGTGTAAAGCAAAGCAAAAAGGAAGACAACAAATATAACTGTACTAACTCGTTAGAAAAGTATACGCGAAATGTATGTGGACACTTGTCAATAGTATTTATTTTCTTGTTTAAAATTATGTTAATATATTGTGTTAATATATTTAGGGACTTCAAATAAATCAACATCATCTATTTCCTCTCAAACGATATAGACTTTTGTCCGTCACTGTATATAGTAGCAGTCAACAGAATATTGTGACTGACAGCTGCAGCTAATTTTCATTCCACACTCAAAATAAAAGTAACTGCACATGTATGAGTATCAACAATAAACAATTTTGTTTTTGCTTTATATCAATTAATTGCATAATTGATTGCATAAATGCATAAATCAGAGGCGGCTACAAACAAACAATAACAAATGCGAGTACAAAGAAAAATTGGTATTTATATGTGTGTATGTGTGTGCATAATCAATTGTATATTTTTTACCGGATATGTTTACTGTAATGTGTAAATGTTTTTTTGTTTAACTTAAACTTACATTTAATGATACTGTCAACAATTAAATTAATGCTGTTATATGTAATCATTAGTAACCCACTGTTATTTATCCAATTTCTTTATATTATTAAAAACTTCTTGTTGAATTTGCACCAATGTCCCAGAATATTTAGTTATTAAAATGTCATATTTATTTAGCAATATAATTTTAGACGTGCTCTGAATTCCCATACTATTCGAAATTGGCGGAAATGAGATTGATAGCTGCTGGAAATTCCGCAATACAGAGAAATGTTCAGTTTTTAAACGTAGGTTCATTTAATCGAGTTAATGCCAGCTATTTGTTTCCGCAAATTTCAAATGCAATCAGAGGAGGAACAATAATAGTTGGGCTTTAATCATTTGCTTTACTTTTTAATGCTATATCAATTTATCAATCAAAGATACATCTGGTACATAGTGTATGTAATAGATATTAAGTAAACGCAGAGACTCAAAGATACATAACTATAAGGATTAAACTGTAAGGCCGCACGCACACTGGGAGCTGAAAGCGGAGCTGACAGCTGAGCTTATAAGCAAGCTTATCAGCGCCGAAAAACAAACGCACTGCTTGTATGAAAACGCGCACACTGAAAGCTTAGCTGAGCAGTGTGCGCGCTTTCATACAAGCAGTGCGTTTGTTTTTCGGCGCTGAAAAGCTTGCTTATAAGCTCAGCTGGCAGCTCCGCTTTCAGCTCCCAGTGTGCGTGTGGCCTAAGGCTTAATGGATATTATTATTAATATTTTTTTTATAATTGCATGTGGTTCGTAGAACAAGTTAATATTTATATAATGGGATTAACTAAGTTTAAAACAAACCAGTCGAAATTGAGAGACCTTTTATTTATACTTCAAAATGGAAATAATAGTAACAAACTTAGATACTTACATATATATAACCCCAGAACCACGCCGCAAGAGTTCGACTCTCCAACCATTGCGCCAATGTAACCATAGTTGATTACCTGACAAATTACCAGTTTCCTTACAGAACTGCAATTAATAATGTTGTATCAATGCCTTGACCTTTGTATGGTAGGTACACGTGGTAGGTTGCACTACGCCTTGTAGCACACCCTTTCAATTGAAGCTAGGCTCCTTTTTGTTCCACTGATTGGTTCTTCGTACCCTTTACGTAATTAAAGACATGTATTCTAAATCCACTTGCTGTGATTTAAATACCTTAGTAGCATGTCCATCTTGATATTGCCAATATCACTTAGAGAGTTTAGCTGATGTTCCCCTAGAAATTTAAGTCTGCCCCTACTCAGTGCTGGACAGTGGCACAGTAGGTGTTCCGTTGTTTCTGCCTCCTGTGAGTTTTTGCAGCTTCTGCAGAATGAGTTGTGTGGCACACCCATTGTCATGGCATGCTTGCCTATGTGCCAGTGACCCGTAACGGTGGCAGTTAGTCTGGTAATATCCTTTCTAGAATTGCACATTAGCTCCTCTGTGCGTTTCTTGTTATACGTTGGCCATGTTTGTCTGACTCTTCTGCAGCTTCCGAGTGATTTCCATCTCTCGTTTGCTAGAGTTGCAAATTGGTTGTGTATAGTGTTTTTGATGGTGTTAAAGGGTGGTCTTACATCCTCTGGTGTGGACGTCAGCTCGGATCCTTTCAGTTCGTCCGCCTTCTCGTTCCCATGAAAGTCCCTGTGTCCTGGGATCCATACAAGGGTGACTTTGTTGTGTTGTGCTATCTCGTTTTTAACCCGCTTACAGCTAATAGTAAGCTGTGAGTTTTGTCTGACCTTTGTATATAGACCTTTGTATACTCGAACGTTTATTTGCTTCACATCTCCGGTGTTTATTATCCGATTGCGATGAAAATTTCAGTACACTTTGAAAGAAGAGTAAGCTTTATGAATGCTAAATTTTGTGACTTTAGCTCTTATAGTTTTTGAAATCAAGGTGTTCATACAACAGGACAGACGGACGGACAAACACACGGACGGACTGACGGACGAACACACGGACGGACGGACGCACGGACAGACGGACGGATGGACAGACGGGCACTGCTATATCGACTCGGCTGTTGATGCTGATCAAGAATATATATACTTTATGGGGTCTGCCAGACTTCCGTAAACCTGTTTACATGAGAGAATTACATCGGAAGTGAATTTGAGAGGGCTCCTCTAGACCCACAGGAAATATTACGGTCGGGGTACCGACTGTTCGGCTTGTTTAAAGTAAAGGGTTTAAAAATGCAAATATGTAAATATTCTATTTACTCTTGCAATTGTTTATAGAAATATTGAATTTAAAATATATTAACTGGCTGATCTTAAGTTTTCCGACAAGACATAAATTCCAACCTAATTTCCGCTTAGTATTTCCCAAGACTCAACTCAATTTCCATTCTAAATATATATGGTAGATATATTATATTTATATAATACAAAACAAATTTGCATTTACATATATAATATTATGTTATAATAATACTTATGCAGTTATACATTTAAACTGTTTTAATATATATGTGTTTAATCCGCATTTTATACAGCTTGCCATTTAACGTCCTTAAATCCAATGGGTTAGTTGCATGGTGCCATCGTGTGTCCTTTGAGTGTCCATAACGCTCATTTGACGCACCAATCGCTTCATCGAAGCCCGATGCTGTCTTCCAGTTCCTCCACTGCCACTGCTGGTGAGATCCAAGGGCGTACGTTCATCTATGCGAGCCTGCTGACGCAATCTGCGATTGTCCCTCAATTCTAGTTCCACGTCGGAAGCGTTATTGGAAGAACCACCCAAGACATCCAAGTTCTCATAAGAAGTGGGCGGTGAGAGTATTTCACTGCAAGAAACCAATAAATTCCTATGAAAAACTCATAATTTATAAACTTCAATTTCGTCTTACGGCTGTGGTTTGCAACTAAAACAATCTTTCAACTGCCAATTCTTGCCAAACTCTTCGCCCTCCTCAATTGTCTGCGGCAAACGATGATGCAATGTCTCCGGCAATCGCAAACCTGTCATGCCACCCAGCATAGACACAAATCCCATAATTACCAATGGTAGTTTCAGATTCTCCTTGCCCAGATACGTGACAAATGGTATTGCAATCAGCCCCAATCCGCCAATATAACTGGAGGCACCAATGCCAATGCCCCGAACTTGTGTGGGATAAAGTTCTCCGGCAAATGGATAAATGATCAAAAACGAAGCTGACAGAAGCGCCTTGGATACAAGATAGAGTATCAGGGTCTCGTCTATAGCATCGTCCGGCAGCATAACAGTTATGACGCAAGCCACGCCACTGGAATATATGAAAATCGATTAACACATAAGCACACAGAAAGAAAGAAAGAAGCACAAATAATCTATACATAAGAGACATCAGTCTTGAAATCAGATTTGAAATGAGGGCTTTTTACTACAAAATACTTGCTGTATGTATGTAATAATTTTACATCATCTTTACCCCAATATCATTGACAAGCTGAGTGGCCAACGTCGTCCCCAGGTATCCATGAAATACCAACAGCATAGATAACTCGGCAATTCCACCACAGCGGACAGAAAGAAGCTCACATATTGATTGGTACCCAGCGATGGACCGTAATAACTCAGACCCAGATATACCGTCTCATTGGCAAACCAACTGAGTGTTATCAATATAGTTTTCAATCGCATATTTGGCGTGCGACAGAGATCCATGAGTCCAACATTGGCAACCTTCTTCTTTTGCTTCTTCAACTTATCCCTACGGATTTGCGCCTCCAGTTTGCTGTGAACTGCCTCCGGAAACTGACGTCCATTGATGATCGCCATGCGTTCCAGTATTTTGAGCGCTTCCTCGAGACGACCGCGCATTAGGAGCCAACGCGGTGATTCTGGCATTACGAACATATAGAGGAAATAGGCGTAGAACGGCAGAGAGGTGTAATACGAGAGGCGCACCCAATCCCGTTCCAGATACGTGACCAGAGACAACAGCATTATGCCCGATGTGTAGAAAGTGCAAGTCATTACGGTCACAAACGAACGGTACTTCTCGCCAACCAGTTCCAGGGCTGCAAAGCACAGAACATAACAATTAACAAGATAATGCTTAATTAAAGACTGTCATAATTCAAAACTAGTAGAAAAGTAGAGTATTCTACAAAAATAATCAAATTGTAAATTAAAATAAAAAAAATAGTATTTATAAAAATAAGTCACAGAACTTTTTGCGTTTTTGAACAATACGTATTTTCTGACTTATAGAACAGATCTTCAAGTAAATGATCACGATTTGATAGACTAAAATGTACACACATATAATAAAGGGTATCTGATAAACAGCCGGTATAGTCAGTCCTACGATAACGCGACTGCCTGCCCATGTCCAGAAATCCTTGCTTAGTGATGTCATCAAACTGCCCGCCAGCAGCGTTGCCAGACAGGTGAAATAGGAAAGCCGTCGTCCAGCGCGATCGTTTAGCAGCCCGAAGAGATACACACCCACAGGGCCGCCAGTGTTGAGGGCTGCCAGACCAATTGTGGGATATATGTCTTGATCGCAAACCAAATCAAACTGTAAATCGAATTAGTAAAATTACATAAATATGTAAATGCTTACACTGGCGAATCGTATGATATGACTTGGGAAATGAGTGAAAACGAGCTCCACTAAATGCGTCTTAATGTGGAGTTTACAGCAGATATAACATAATTCACATCGATCACAATGGATGACCAGACACGACTGATATTATATTCCCAGCCCTGCGAGCACTTGACCAAGGGCCAGCTACTATTGTTGAGCTCCAAATGATCGAATGTCAAATTTCCATTGATATCTTCGTCAAAAGTTTCCAGCAACTGTGTCCAATTGACGCCGTATGTGAAGCATTTACTGTAAACCAGTTCATCATTTTCCTAAATATATTTGAAAATTAAACATAATATATAACACATCTGAATGCTGTAGTCGAGTTCCCGACTTTAAGATACCCGTTGCATTCAAGCTTCAATTTCAAAATTAACTGTTACACATTATATGATTGATAATAATAAAAGGGTATACATATTCAACTTTATAAAGATCGTTCCAACTTAAGAACTGTGGGAGTGTTGGATATTTTAGAGATTTGTGAGGGGCAGAAGATGAACACTTGACATGTGTGAGATTTATAAAAGTCTGTTTGGCAGTTTTGGACGCTCTAGCTCTTGTCCTTTCTGTTCAGAATCGAACCGACTGACGATCGGACATTTTTAGATTGAATCGAATACTGTGATCAATAATATTTATACTTCTGCGTATTATATACGTTGCAACGAATACCATATACCCTTCCACACTACGAGTAACGGGCATATTTCTCCCCACGCAGACACTCCCAATACCCTACCTGTTCCTTGGGTATGGCCAGATATTTGCGCTGTTCGACATCCATGTCCATGAGCTCTGGTATTCGACACCAATAATCATCTGGTGTGTCGGCCATAAAAAGTTGATTGAAAGCACAGAAACCACATGGAATACAAGCAGGCAGACAAATACCAAAGACGAGAAGTTTCTGATACTTGCCAAACTCCCCGATGATGGGCAACAAATCATCCAAGTCGAAGGCCTCCTAAAAGCACCAAACGTCAACATGGAAACCAATAAATTGTTCAGACAGCCAATAAAACGTCTTACATCAATCGACTCTTGAGTCTCGGGTTTATTTCGTTGACGCAGCTCTGATATTTCATCATATTCATCTTCACTATCCACAATTTCGCCAGTCATTTGTCTGGAATTCCACTGATTTAACTTGAAATTTATTTAAGAAAACTATTTGGCTGTTTTATCGTTTTCCCCGTTCTGCAGAAACCTTAAAAGTTTTCGTCGTCAGCTGTAGTTAACGGTCAAAGTGTTGCCAGAAGACTTGACACTTAAAAAACGACGATAGAGGGCGCCAGCCCATCGGTTTAGTTTCATAATTTATATTTGAATTGCAAGTTAAACTAAAGTACATATTTTTAAATATTACACATATGAATTCATCAATAATGTTAATGCTTAGAATTCAAGCTTCAATTACAGTTGATTGGCTTTGATTTAAAGATTTCACAAATGTTAAAGTACGTCAAATTACATATCAATACAACTTTGGAAGGGATTGGGGAATCGAGTCTAAAAATAATATCGTTATTTTTTTTTATCTCTTTCTAAGAACAGCAGTATCTCGGGTTAATTGTTTTCTTCTAGTTTCGTTTTTAATTTTTTTTTAACTGTATCTATGTGTATTGCAAATTGGACGTTTAATTGAGAAAAAAAATTGAAAGTGTATGCCAAATAATTTAATATTATTTTTCGAAATGAATTCCACAATTGATTTTCACCCGTTCTCGTACTATCTGGTTTATACTTAAAATTATTGCGCGCATCAATACTACCATATGTGTACATACATATAGTATATGTATAATTACATTAGTTTCATTATAATAAACAGAAAACCGGCTGTTCCTGCACAGCACAGAAATCACACACATTAGGCTTAAGTGTAAATTGTGGCTACACATACAAAACATACGGGCACAAACTTTGTATAAACAATTGCATTTGATATATGTATGCGTTTAGTCCACCTTGACGACGCTATAGATTTTCCGTATGAACCAGAAGCACGCAAAGAATCCAATTGTGCCGGTAAGCAAAAAGAACAGGACTACCATAATGGCCGTATAACCGAAGTAAAGGAACGTCGATGCACTGTCCTTAATCGAGAGCTTTGTGACAAAGTAATGACAACAATAGATAAATAAATAAACGGCCGTAAAGCCCGACGTGAGAAACGATCGCCACCACCAATGATAGTCCTCCGCACATAGATGGAAATAACAAAGCAAGATGGTTGTCTCCGAGCATGTGATGACCAGTATAAGGAATACAAGGAAAAGGAATCCAAACATATAGTACATCTGATTCGACCACAGCGAACTTAGTATGAAGAACAGCTGAATAAAGATGCAGCCAAATGGCAAAACTCCGCCCATAACAATACCGGGAATAGGCTGAGTATAGATAGACTGATCTGGTATCTGACGAGGTATTTGATTAGTACGCACTGGATGCTCCAAGGCCTGCGAAGAGAAAAAAAGTCAATGTAAGTGTGAGAAGTAAACTTATTATTATACAACTTACGCGCTTGCGAAAACCAAAGTAGGCGCCAACAAAGGTAAGCGGCACAGAGACTCCAAACCAGAGAGCAAGCAAGGCAATCAATGTACTAAAGGGTACAGCGCCAGAGCTGTTCTCTCCCCAGAGCACCAGATTCATAATGAAAAACAGCGAAAAGACGACGCTACAAAATAGATAATAATTGATGTTGATTAAACCAAGAATGTAGACCTTACAAATAAATTTGGGCAAGGTCCGGTTCGATAATTCGAGCAATTGAGCAAGATTTTTATCTAACTTAAGATGAACTTACGACTTAACAACCTTAACTTACCCTGGGCACACCATTGAGGTGAGAATTACATTGCTCTTCCATTTCACGCCGCCAAAGCTCTTGTAGATTCGTGCGGAGACATATCCAGCAGGCGTTCCGAGCGAGACAAACAACACCATGGAGCAGGTCATCAAGGCACCACGATTCGCCGGCGACAAGAAACCAAGACAGGCAAAAGCCAAGGTAACCATAGCCATGACCAGTACCTGGACACCAGAGCCCAAGAATACAGACAACAGCATTCCCTTGCGTGGTGGCCTGAAGACATCACCGTGCACGAGTTTCCAACCAAATTCCTCCTGCGCATCTTCGCCGCTGTCCATTTGATTGTATCTGGCGATATCTTTGTGCAGAGTGCGCAGCATAATCATGGCAACCATGCCACTCAGGAAGAGTACAATGACCAGCGAGTTGAGAATGGAGAACCATTGAATATTTGTATGAGGCATCGATTCCAGAATATAATCCCAACGTGAGGACCATTTAACTGCGTTGTTCAAAACGAATTTGACGCTGTACGTGTAGATAATCGACTGAAACTCGCCCGTCTTCAAGGAACTTTCACGAATTGCCAATGGTTCGGTTCCCAAGCAATTTGGTTTAAGGGGATCGACATGATTCAGTGATTTGGGTGTTACTTTCACAGCGATAATACGTCCCATGTTACCGCCGAAGCTCATGCCCCATTCCTCGCGAGCTCCACTATGATAAGTGATCTCTAGATCCACATGATTGAAGGGATAGTAATGGAGTGGACGATTGTACATTGAGTTGATGGCACATCCTTCGCCATCGGGACGCACCAAGCATCCCATGGGAAAACCAGTGCTGCAATACTGCTTTCCAGTCTCCAGCTGATAACACCACGTCACTGGCATGTTGTCCACAATCCAATGATGCTGGTAGTTCAAACTGATGCCCTTTTTAAGCACCATCATTCGTCGATCGCTATCCGCATTGCCTCCGGTATAATTCTTGCGACAAGCCTGATGCAATATAAATATAAGAGCTTAGACAACTTTAAACCGCAGTATGATCTCATTTTAATTACCACAGCGCACTCCACATCCTCCAAAAACTGTATGTGGTAAGGACCTGGACGAATTCGCTCGCCAAACACCACTTGACCGAGATTCTCAACCGGCGAGTTTTCCTCCTTGCCCAGACAGAAGTCAAAATGATGATATTCATAGGGTATAACAGATTCCTCAGTGTTCAATCGGTTAACGTACAGAATGACATCCGACTGAAAATCATAAATTGATTAATTTGCGATACAAGCATTGATGAAGCGAAATAAATACAAAATAATAAATGTTGTGCTTATAAGTTATGGATAATGATGTGCCAAGTTAGTAATTACGATTCTTCTGCATTAAAAAAAAAAATGATCATACAGAAAACTTTACGCTTAAGATCAGATAACAAAATCGTTAGACAAGAGATAAAACTTTAATTAATTTGTGTGTAAAAGTGTTTATTGTTGCAAAGATAACAGTTCTTGATAATATGTAGTACTTAATAAGTTTGTATTTATTGAGGCTAACCAATAATTTAGATTTATGCTTTGGTTGTTTATATCAACTACAGACTGTCAAGAAAAACACGATTTTAACTATTCAATTAAAAATATAATCATTGTATTATTATGTTATCGTTTCTTTTAAATAATTTTAATTTTAAAGTATGTGTCTTTTCCCTCAATGTGTAAATATTTATACTTGTATACACATCTTATTACATTATATTCAATAGCCTAAGAGCAATGATCTGCAAACAATGACTGACGTACCTAAATGTATTTGAAAATATGTATGAACTTCTGTTTCGAATGAGGAATGAGGCCCATTCCAAACTAAAGATAAACAGAACTACATTAGAAAGCAAATAGTGTTCTTAAAACAGAGAACGAACGTCGGTATCCAAGTCGACAGAACTGACACACATACATACTTACATAAACACATATGTATGTACGTATGTGGCTTGAGGCATGCCAAACAAAACGATCGACGTCAGCATGCCAACTAAGTACCCAAGAGCAGCAACAATTTTAAAACATACCACGAAGGCCCACAGGCTTCTTATCACTGCTTCCGTTGCGGGGAAACAAAAAGTAGCATATACCCAACAGCAATCCATTGGCCATTAGCTGATGATGAGCACACGCACACACGCAGACATTGCACACACATATATGCACTTACCTTGCACGTAGATGAGACATCCGACTTCTTGCAGAAATTAACAGGGGCCAGGCCAGGTAGATAAAAGGCTTCCGAGAGTGATAGCGCAAGTACTATGCATAGCAGCATCTCGATCTGATAAGGAAGAGCCAAGGTGCGACGGCACCGTGGCGATATCATTTTTGGTTTTGTGGACTAAGCACTGCAACACCCACAATTACACTCACAATGAAGTGAATTTAAAGCCAGTGTCTGCCACAAAATGTTAGTGTCAACGCTTACGTTGCCGCCACACTAATTGGCTAATTGTTGCCAAATCGGTGTGTGATTACACAGAGTTTCGAAATAGTCTATTTAAGTCGCACTTGCAGTTCAATTGTCAAGTTTTTGTTTTTCTTCGGCTTATTTCTGACTGACAAACGTCAGCACTGTGCGACTGCAAAAATGGCGTTGCCACCTGGAGTGCTGCCAACCTGAGCAAATTACACCAGAGTTGTTATTACAGCGATTATTTGTTTTTAACAATATTTTAATTATTACATTCTTACTTGTATATATTTTATGCGCTTTATTATTGTATATAATTTACACGTACATCAAATGTGTTAATACATGTGGTTTTTCAATATCTGGCCTCAACTTTGAACGTAACTGACAGCTATAACCAAGTAATGGGTTGCCACCGTTTGTAATGAACGACGCGCACCAGTTTTCCATGTGGAGTTAAAAATTCTACAAAGCCGGCCTGTTTCAGTTTCCTTTACAATTCAACTTTTGTCTCGGACTTGAAAAAGTGTTCGAAATTGATAGCAACTTGACTATTTTACATAAAATTTATTAATAATTTGAGAGAGCCGCAATTTGTCCCGCGTTTTTTTTGACAGATCGAACGGCCAAAATCGAAATAGCAACACAGCTTTGGTAACGCGCAGACAAAGGGGAAAAATACACGCACAAGTGAGTTGTTGAAAAAAGAAAAAATCAATTTCGTGAGAACCAGAAAGTTGCTAAGGCTTTGCGTTGCATTGCTGAACTTACTAATCATTCGTTTATTTAGCAGCTGGTTTATATCTTCTACATTTACATATACACCTGCACAAGCATAGAAAGCTAAACGATTACGAAAAAAAAATTCCACACATCCCCGCCCTAACATCTACATCTATACGAAACTGAAAGTAAAAAGAGCGCAAAAATGACTTCGGACATAGCAAGGCAATTGATTGTTATTTTGGAGAAGACGGTATCGCCAGGTGAGTAACGAAAATTCATGAAATGTGTGTATGCATATGTTCATTGGCGGCAGGCACCTATTAAAAGCATATAAGTTTAGTTGCTCAGGGCCAACCAGAAAGCCATTTTGTTATAGGCTGCGATGCGTCGCAACGTCGCGAGGCGACGGCAGTGACGCGTATGTTGCGCAGGGTTGCAATGCAACATAAGCGTACATATGCTTGGTTGCTAGGGGCACACAAACACACACACATGCAGAAAACGATGGCATGTGTATAAACATATGTATGTATGTACATATTTATTGCACGAACAATATGCATACATTTGCGAACATATACATGGCTTTGAGTAAGGATTCATTAACATAACCTCAAATTTCTACGCTTGGCAGATAAAAATGAACTGCTCTCGGCGAAGAACTTCCTGGAGCAGGCAGCAGCCAGCAATCTGCCGGAGTTCCTCAAGGCCCTGTCCAAAATTCTGGTCGATACCACAAACAGCGCTGTGGCGCGCATGGCAGCAGGTCTTCAGTTGAAGAATCATTTGATGAGCAAGGATGAGAAGATCAACCAACAGTATCAGGAGCGATGGCATCAATTTCCCGAGGAGACACGCGAGCTAATCAAAAACAATGTAAGTAAACAGTTTTTTTATTACATAAGAACTATTCTAATTCATAAATAATTATCGTAAATTTCATTTGATTTAATCAATTGTTATTTTTCAATGCTGCAGATACTCGCCGCATTGGGCACTGAGAATACACGACCATCTTGTGCCGCCCAATGTGTCGCCTATGTGGCCGTGATTGAGTTGCCCATCAATCGATGGGGCATTCTTATACAGACGCTGGTTAACAAAGTCGTGCACGAGGGATCGAGCGAAATGCACCGCGAGGCAGCCCTGGAGGCAATTGGCTATATTTGCCAGGACATTCGCTATGGCGTGCTTGAGAACCAATCTAATCAGGTTCTCACTGCGATTATACATGGAATGCGCAAGCAGGAACCCAGCAATCATGTTCGCTTGGCCGCCACAACGGCGCTGCTCAACTCTCTGGAATTTACCAAGTCGAATTTCGAGAAGGACATGGAGCGCAACTTTATCATGGAGGTCGTATGCGAGGCAACTCAGTGCACAGACACACAGATCTGTGTCGCCGCCTTGCAGTGCCTGGTGAAGATTATGTCGCTGTATTACCAGTTCATGGAACCCTACATGGCCCAGGCCCTCTTCCCAATTACACTGGAAGCAATGAAGTCGGACAATGATGCCGTCGCCCTGCAGGGCATTGAATTCTGGTCGAATGTCAACGATGAAGAGATTGATCTTGCCATCGAAAGCCAAGAGGCCACCGATCAGGGACGTGCTCCACAACGTGTATCCAAACATTATTCACGCGGTGCTCTTCAGTACTTGACGCCTGTGCTTGTCGAGAAGCTTACCAAGCAGGACGAGTGCGATGATGAGGACACCTGGAGTCCTGCCAAGGCTTCTTCCGTTTGCCTGATGTTATTGGCCACTTGCTGCGAAGACGAAATTGTACCGCATGTCTTGCCATTCATCAAGGAGAACATTGAGTCGCCAAATTGGCGCTATCGCGATGCTGCTGTCATGACCTTTGGCTCGGTGCTGAATGGTTTGGAAATTAATACATTGAAGCCGCTTGTGGAGCAAGCGATGCCAACTCTTATACGCCTGATGTACGATTCCAGCGTCATTGTGCGCGACACTACGGCATGGACTTTCGGACGTATTTGCGATGTAAGTACTTCTAAAGAGATCACATCTGTTTTCCTATTTAAAGGAGAGCTGTAGTATTTTTGATACACCCTTGCAGAGGGTATTATAATTTAGTGTATATATGTGTAACACATTGCGATAGTCGTGCCAGGACGACGCTAAGTCGATATCGTTATCGAATCACGATATCGTGTGGCTGTCACACGAACGAGAAGTCGATGTTTGTGTGCCATATTGAATCTACATTAACTAGAGATGAGAGTTTGAGTGTAGAAATCGCAATCGATCTTCATCAGTGCTTGCTTAATCAACTTCGAACATTATCGATGTTTTTAATTTATTAGGTTTTGATCAAACAAAAATGAGCTAATCTTTTAATTAAAATACGATGAACAACACTATTTTTTTTAAGTATTTATTAAATTACCGATTCGCAAACATTGATGTATTGGTAAACATCGAATTAATCGATTCTCAGTGCAGAAATTAGTGCAAGTTAATTATTAGGGCTCAGAACACCTAAGCAACAACCTGTTTGCAATCATAGCAATCTTCAATGTCGACATATTCCATACCCGGATCGGCCTCTGGATTGGCTGTAGATAGAGAATATTTAATTGTATTACTCGTAATTGTATATGTGAGGAATATATTACTTACCGCTGGCCAGAGCCAAAAGACCGAACACAAAGATGGTCACAAAGGAGAAGAACTGCATAATTGTTGATTGTTCTACGAAGACTTGAGTTGAACTGATGCTTTTAAGAATTCGGCATCAAATTTATATTGGATGTGTATTTCTAATATAACATGCATCTGTGTATGATGTCAAATGTTGTGGAAGGTTATCATACAGTTGGTTATTCCCATCAGATGGATAATTCCCAATCCGAAACCATTTGACTTAATTAAATAATAAATACAATTGCTTATTAATTTACTCATTTCCTTTGTAGAATTAAATAATAAATACAATTGTTTATTTATTTACTCATTTCCTTTGTAGATCATACCAGAGGCAGCTATCAATAAAACCTATTTGCAAACATTGCTCGAGTGTTTTGTGAAGAGTTTAAAGTCAGAACCCCGTGTGGCCGCCAACGTATGCTGGGCTTTCATTGGACTATCGGATGCTGCTTATGAGGCTGCCTGCGCCAATTTAAAGGAGAACGAAGCACCGGAAACCTACGCACTCTCGCCGTACTTTGAGTTTATTGTGACACAGCTGCTCGAGGCGACAGATCGATCGGATGGCGCTCAAGCGAATTTGCGTGGAGCAGCTTATGAGGCGCTAATGGATATGATTAAGAACTCTCCCCTGGATTGTTATCTGGTTGTGCAGCGCACAACAATTGTTATCTTGGAGCGTCTCAATCAGGTCATGCAGATGGAATCGCACATTACCAACCACAGCGATCGCCATCAATTCAATGATCTTCAATCGCTGCTCTGCGCCACACTGCAGAGTGTATTGCGAAAGGTTCGCGAAGAGGATGCTCCGCAAATATCGGACGCCATAATGACGGCCCTGTTAACCATGTTTAGCTCAAGCGCTGGAAAATCTGGTGGCGTTCAGGAGGATGCTTTTCTCGCCGTCTCCACGCTGGTCGAATTGCTGGGCTATCAGTTTGTCAAATATATGCCGGCCTTTAAGGACTTCCTCGTTATGGGTCTAAAGAATCATCAGGAGTATCAAGTGTGCTGTGCCTCCGTTGGTCTCACTGGTGACATTTGCCGCGCCCTAAAGCACATGGTGGTGCCCTACTGCGATGAGATCATGTCCGTGCTGATGAATGATTTGGCCGAGCCGACTTTGCATCGCAGTGTCAAGCCACAAATTCTGTCTGCCTTCGGAGACATGGCATTGAGCATAGGCACTGAGTTTCTTAAGTATTTGAATGTCGTATTGGACATGCTGCGTGCTGCGTCCAACTTACAGGTATAATTAATCATAAAACACTGAATACTGTTGTCATAGTAATATATTAATTGTTGTATTGCTTACAGGTTGATAATACCACCTACGACATGGCCGAATACATTTCGGAGCTTCGCGAAAGCGTTTTGGAGGCCTACACTGGCATCATTCAGGGTCTCAAGGGTGTTGAACAGACGCCCAGCAACGATGTGTTTCATATGGAGCCACATCTAATGCACATTATTGATTTTATTAAACGCATCGCACAGGAGAACGAAGTCTCTGATTCGATGATGGCAAGTGCCGCCGGTTTCATTGGTGATTTGTGCACATCGTTTGGTCCACGTCTCTATCCACTGCTGGACGATGCGATTATCACTCAATTTTTGGCCGAGGGCAAACGCTCCAAGGGACCACGCACCAAAATGCTGTGCGCCTGGGCTGCTAAGGAGATCAAGAAGATCAACAGTCAGGTCATTTCTCAATAAATTACTTCTTAGTTGTAGTTGTGTATGTGTATGCAGCCAAACTGGTGAGTAGAATTGTTGTGATTCCCTTAACGGAATCATTGCAAACTTTCATCGCTTTATTTACACATTTTCTTTTACAGTCCAGTCCGAATTAGAAAATGTTCTATCTGCAAAGTTTGTTTGTCCGATTATTATTGTTGCTGTGCGACGCCTAAAGTTTAAGCAAATTGTGTGGATACATTTAATTTTAAGCGAAATTCTGCTATGATTATGATATTTATGCGCATTGTTATTAATTTTTTTTTTCTTTCTTTGTGTGAGAACATTTGTAATTTCGATATTTCCTAAAGTGCTGCGAAATCCAACTATCCAAATTATTTACATTTACTTTATAAGCAATTATGACATCTTTCTATCATTTTAAGAAGCCTGTTAGCCCAATCTCTATCCTCATTTTATTATGACACTTTTTGAAACCGAAGATAATGATGAAAGAAACCAATAGTTATTCACAATTTTGTCTGTTAATTTAAGTCGAAAATCAGAAACAAATAACACGAGATCATTATTAAACCCCATACAACACTTAAAACTAAATTTAATACACACAGCAATATTGGATAACACTATTTCTAAACGGCTGCTGCTGAGTACATTAGATGTTAAGATTCTGAATTTGTAAGCAGAAAAAAATGAAGTATGATGAATAAGTATGAGCTGTGTGTGAGTGTAACTCTAGAGTATGCATGATAATGGTTGTGTGTGCGTGTGTGGATGTGAATATGTGAATATGTATTGTATGTGTGATAAATCTGGAATCATATGTAATATGTATGAATGATTTTAAAAGAAACTGAGAGTAATAGATTTTAAGTCTGAAATTCCGTCTGTCTGCGATTTAGTCAAACGAGAATAAAAGAAGAAAACCAACTAAATAAATCCCTTTATAAACAACAGCCCTGTCTATTTATAGTGTGGAATATGTGAAAGGATGGATGGATTGTCTGAAATGGAACTATATAATTGTGATTGAAGTACTATTGTGGTGAGAGTGAAGAAACTTCTTATATGCAACTTGATTTGCGCGCGTGTGTGGCGTGATGTGTGATATTACTAAACGTAAGTTTTTTCTAGAGATATGTAAGCGTATAAATATATATATCTATATAAGTGTATGAAACGTATGAGAAACTTAGTGTATTAAGAAAAATTGAGAAATATGCACGATATACCAAATTTAAATTTACTATATACTAGTATGATGAAGAAAACAAACACCAAAAAAAAAAAAAAAACAAAAAAAAAGAAAGATTTTAAACGGACGTCAACAATACAAAATGAAGAATTGGAAAATAAATTATTTGTTAAATTAGCTCCTCCCATCGATTCCATTTTTGCAATTAATTAACAATTATTAAACGAACACACAACAACAGCAACAACCAAGCAACTACCTGCAACGCATTATTGTATTGTATATAATATAGTTAAAAGAAAAACCTAAAGACACACACACAGTAACAAGAACAAAAACAACGGACCAGGGAAACCGACAATTACTTCATTTTATACTTACATAAGCATAGAAAGTCAAAATACAAATAAAAAAGGAACAAAAATATTCTTAGGACTGTATTTGGGACAGAATCAGACTGTTTATTAACGATATAAGGGACTTTAATTACGACCGGAACACATACATTCTTCTTACTTACTCTGACACAAACATTTCTCAATTCTTAACTATTTTAATTGCAAGGAAAAACCGTTTAAAATCTTTTCACAATTCCGTGCATTTTAAGTATAATATAAACAATAATTTCGGACCGCTTGTGTGGTTAATGTTTAAGAGAGGAGAAATACATTGTAACTACTACTTGAAAGATTATACTACAATATCCGTTTTGTCAAAGCAAAAACCATTTCAAAGTTGTTGATCCGCTTGTAAAAGTCGAAAGATTCACACGAGATGAAGTTAAGTTGAGATTATGTAAATCTTTCGATTGTAGATTTTAGATTATTGCTATTGATATTAGACTTTATCTAAAAATTAGCACAGCCGTCCAACGCTAAACATTTTTAATTTGCTTTCAAAAGATAAGAACACATATCAAGATATCAAATATGAAGAAATTGAGGTGATGATTTTCTCATTCCTTGGCAACAACTTTGAACAGGTAAATTGTTTAATTAATCATTTTTATTGTAATCACCGATTAAATTACCGAAAATGGATTAGATTAATAATACGACTTTGAATGGAACTAAACTACATATGATGATGATGATGATGATGAGGATGATAATGTTGATGAATGTTAATGTTTGAGGATGTTGGTGAAGATAATATGTATGTATGTATGATTTGCCGGATGAGACGACGTCATGTGTGAGAGAGTGAATCGCCGATAGGAACTTTGGAGTTAATGGCTGTGGTATGCGAACGTAAGTGGCATAAAAAATGAACATTCAAACACTTAGTTGAATATCAAATTTTACACAACTGATCAAATTTTCCACATTTTCTTTTCTTGCCTAATTTTGCAGGTATGTTTTATGATGAGAATGATAACTTGATGATGTTGGATGAGAAATGATGAGACTTGTGTGATGATGATGATATGATGACAAATTGATGTATTAATGTAAATGTAAGAGTGTCTGAGAATGACCGAAAACGATAACAAAGCAAATCAAATCGAACCTTCAAATGCTTTTCCTGCACAAATTTCTACATTTTATACATATAGTACATACATACATTTTGTAAATGAAATCTGTTGCATATAAATGGTACTGAGTGTGTGAGAATGGGTGTGTGTGTGTGTTTGTATCATTCCAGACCCTATAAATTAAATAATAAATAAAAAACAAATACTACATGGTCGGTCTGATTGTGTGTTATTAAGAATTAGCCAAATACAGAAGCAGTTATAACATGATATGAGTGTGCGACATTCAACTGTGATGTGTGTTGAGTTTGCAGCATGTTTGTTGTGCGAGTGTGTGTGGAAGTGTGTGTGTCTGTTTAAGATACTTAGTACGATATATCATTAAGCAAAAGCACCACGCGCAGCTGAATATAAGAATTATTAGTGTAACGCGAAAACATTTGAAAACGAAACAAATTGAAAACGTAAAATATATAGTACTGATTTTATACTGAGAACTGAGACTTACTACTTATACAATACACAAACAAATACTTACACAAAAAAACAACTACATAAGGACTATCATTAATTACTTTACGCGGGACGTACAAAACAAACTAACAGCAAACTAGGGAAATTTACACAACATATAACCTATAATATAATACATACATATAAATATATAAAATACATAAAGACATGTATATTAAATAAAAAATAAATAAAGAAAATACAAATACGCTGACGCGCGGTGCTTTAGCCCAAAAAACAAATTCAAAGTTATTTGTATGTTCGAATGCAAGCGGAATTTGTAAGCAACTTCCATCTATTCAGATTTTTTATTTAAGCAAATTGTTTGACTAGCCAAAAACTAAAACAAAAACAAATGAAAGAAAGAAACCAACATAATTAATTTGTAATTCCTTTTGAAAAACTAAGAATGGAGTACTTTTGTGTCTATCTTGTAAGCTTTTTCATTCTACATTAAGTATAAAGTGCGGCTTAAATGTTCATAAGCAAATGTATGACTGATAGTTTGTACGAGATGAATAGCAAATGTAATTGTGTTTGTGTGCAAGAGAAAGAATAAAAGTATTTTGAATGCAAGAAAACAAAAACGAGAAAAAAAAACACTTGTCTTTTATTTATACAAATACATTCCTAAAGTTTTGGTTTAATGGGTAACGTCAAGACGCCATCCGCCTGCAGTTGCCGCAACTGCTCAGGTTTTAAATTCAGTTCATCGAGCACCGACTTGTCATCCATATTGGCATTTTTCGTCAGTTTACCAGGCGTACGACTTAAACGTGGAGCTGGACGCGGTGCAAACGTGTCGCCGACACGTTCAAATGATTTCCGCGTCGCATTGTGATCATGCTCCTGGACCTTTTGCCAATCGACCACGGGATAAACACAAGCGTCCAAATCTTCAAATATCGCTGACCATTCGGCTTGGGTTTTTGTGAGAAATGTATCAGTGAATAGCTGTCTGCCTAGAGTTTGATTCTCTGCTCCGTATTGCGACAGTTCCTCTGGCAATTGCAGACGTTCCTTGATAATCTCAAAAAATTGAGGCTCCAATGCAGCCACCGACATATACTGTCCATCTTTTGTTTTATACGTATCATAGAAAAAGGCACCGCCATCAAGCAGATTTGCTCCGCGCTGTTGACTCTCGCCCCAAATACTGAGATGCCTGGACATGAACAGCCAACTGGCCACATAGGCAGCACCATCGACCATTGCCGCATCCACGACCTGACCACGTCCGGATCTATGGCGTTCCAATAGTGCCAAACATACACCCAGAGCACACATTACGCTTCCACCTGCAAAATCCGCTAGAAGATTGATAGGTGCCGTGGGCTTTTGATGTTGACGGCCCAGCATTGAAAGCACTCCCGAGATGGCTATATAGTTGAGATCGTGGCCAGCTCGTGCTGCCAGGCGTCCTTGCTGTCCAAAGCCCGTAAGACGAGCATATATAAGTCGTGGGTTTGCAGCGCACAGTTCTACAGGTCCCAAATTCAACTTTTCCATGACGCCGGGTCGGAATGGTTCCACAATCACATCATATTTTCCTGCCAGTTGTCGCACAATCCTCTGGCCTTCTTCTTTTTTAAGATTGATAGCCAGGGTTGATTTACCATGATAGAGCACGTCTAACGGATTTTCCAGCATCTATTGTGAATTTGCGAAGTTAGTTTGCAACTGATCACAAAGTTATGTTCCTATTTACCTTATCAATTCGGGTAACACTGGCTCCAAAATCCGCAAGTATCTTGCCACATAATGGACCAGGCGCTAGACCAACGAACTCCAAAACTTTTACGCCCTTCAAAGGCATTTGAAAGGCAGCTTAAGTAGATGTAATATATTGTGTACTTTGGTCAATATCATGATCAACAACGTTATTTAGTGCTGCAAAACTGTTGATAACTCTATCGATTTATCGAAAGTTTTGTTTCCCAATATCGATGGATACTTAACAAATTCGATAGTGTCCTGAAATTTTTGCATATTAGAATCAAAACATAGGTTGCATATAATTAATAATTACTCTAATTGAATATAATTTACTTCAAATTTTATTAAATTGCTCACCTTGTGAAATGTTAAGCTTTTCAAAAATTTTAGCACTTGATATCGATACTTCTAACACTTGCTATCGATACCTCTCAGTGCTGACTTAATGAATTCTCTGTGTGAATGACAATGTTGTGTTGTCTTATTTGCAATTGTGAAAAACTTAATTTTCATTGGTGGACATCTATTTCTGGGGCAAAAAACAGGAAATAAATATCATATGCCATGTAATTAATAATTTCCTCTGTGTAAATTAAATCATTAGGCATAATTTTTATGTATTGCTTATACTTACCCGCCAACTTTGAAACCAAGCAGCTGCTTACAAATATAAAGTATAATTGGGATCCATACCTGTGCGATGACTTGTTAAGATCGGTGCCTTTATTTCCGATTATCAAAAAAATATAAGCTGTTATTTATGTTAACATAACTTTATTACACCTATATTGATTCATTTTTAATAAGTGTAGGGTATATATAAATGTCATAATGCTACGATGTTTTGGAAAAGTTCACAATTGTGTCGCCTAGCTCATTTTTGCGTTAACGTTCATACACATGTGCACACAGACGTATACATGTACGTCTGTGTTTATGAATGTATTTTATTACTGCATTAACAGCCGGAAAACCACATACATAAACATATGTGCAAAAAATATATCAAATTAAGAAAATAAAGCATTGTGGAATTAGTGGTAAAATACAAGGATGCCACAACAACGACGCAAGCTTCCGTTCAGCGGCAAGAAGAAGAAGGATCAATTGCTGCAAAAGCGCAGCTCAAAAGGTAAATCACAATGAAAATAAAGAAGAAATTTATGCCGGAATAAAGACGAGTTTTTTTTCAGCTCCACCAAAGTATTTGCGCAGCACACAGGAATCATACGAGGACAGCGATGCTCCGGAAACAACAGCACCAAGAAAGCTAATGGAGCAGCCTTTCAATCGGGGCGGAGTACGCAATAAGAATGTGAACCGTTACAATCTTCAGTTCACACAGGAGGGCAAAAAGGAGTTGGAGCAGATGAAGCAGGAGGGATTTAAGCCACTAGATGTGCTGACGGCAACACAAAGGGAAATTGACGCTGGCTATTTTGAGAACTTTGATTTTCCTGTGCGCCCACCTTGGAGGCTGGACAGCAGCAAAGAACTCTTGGATCGCAATGAGAATCGCTACTTTAAGGTAAATTAACTAATGCATTTGATGTGGAAACTATACAACTTAAACTTCCCCTTCAGGAGTATGTCGATGAACTGATTAAGAAGAAACAAGGCGGCGATAGCAAAGAACTTTCCCTATTTGAGCTTAATCTGGAAACCTGGCGTCAGCTTTGGCGTGTGCTCGAGTTCTCGGATATTCTGCTTATCATTGTGGACGTACGATTTGCCTCACTGATGTTTCCACCTTCTCTCTACGACTATATTATCAATACGCTCAAGAAGCATGCAATTGTTGTGTTCAACAAAGTGGATCTTGTCGCACCCGAAGCTGTCGTTGCCTGGCGACATTATTTCAACGAGCGTTATCCCGGTCTTCCCGTTGTGCTCTTTGCATCGTATTCAGCGCGCAGCCGCAAAGGTAACCAACGTGGTCGTGGTCGACTAACCTATCGTCGCAGCATGGAGGGCGTTTATAATATATATCGGGAGTGTCAGCGCTATGTGCAAAGCGAGGTAGATCTGTCCGCCTGGGAGCAGAAGATCCGTGAAGACATGCGCCATGAGGAGATGGAATTTCTAGACAAAGACATCGAGACAATAAATACTCAGGTCGAAGGAGAGTTGAACATTAGCAGCAGCATTGATACAACACCACATCAGCATGTCAAATATTATAATGGCGTGCTGACAGTTGGATGCATTGGATATCCCAACGTGGGCAAGTCGTCGCTCATTAATGCCCTGAAGGGTCGTAAAGTTGTCAGCGTCAGTCGTACGCCCGGACACACTAAGCACTTCCAAACCATATTCCTGACACAGAACGTTCGCCTTTGTGATTGTCCTGGTCTTGTCTTCCCCTCTAGCACGCCAAAGTCCTTGCAAGTGTTTCTCGGCAGCTTTCCAATCTCTCAGTTGCAAGTTCCTTATCGCTCCCTTAAGTTGCTGGCCGAGCACATTAATCTGCCGCAGTTGTTTCGTCTAAATCTCCCGGAGGAATACGACGAATGGTCGGCCGTAGCAATATCGGATGCTTGGGCGTATAAACGTGGCTTTCTAACGGCCAAGGCAGCACGACCGGATCGCTATCGTGCAGCCAATCACATTTTACGCATGTGTCTTTCTGGTCAACAGCAGCTGGTGCTGCAGTTTTATCCCCCCGGCTACGATAAACAACGTGATAGCTGGCTTTATCATCCCGAGCTGCAAGAAGTTATCAAATATCAACAGGTGGACGTTGAAGAGCCCGATAGCGAGACCAATGAAGATACATCTTCCGTGTGCTCGGACAGTGAGTATTATAGAAAAGTCACTTAATTTATTATAATAAAACAATTTATATCATTTTTACAGCCGCCGGCAGCGATGAGGAAGACGATGAGGATAGTTCCAATGATGAAACCAATGCCGATGATGATGAATGCGTTGATCAACCGACGCGATCCCGCAACGTCTTTACCCTGCTTGAAGATGATTAAACCTTGCACTTAGCATCTATAATTTATTTACATTTTGATAAATAATCATAACATAATATTTTGGTACAATACTCCACATAGACACTTCGATTATGCTAATAACACGCATTGATTTGATCAATTTAAAATAAATCTATACAGGGTCTAAATGTCATCAATCTCATCCGACAACATCACATCGTCATCGTCGCCCATTTTTTCATCCATGGACAGCAGCAGTTCTATGGCTCTGTAAGAAAACATACAAGAATTGCATAAAAATTAATAAATTATAATCGATATAAATTGCAAGTGTAAAAAATGGACCGTAAAAGTTATATTTTTTTAAAGAAACCATTATTTGTTGTTCTTTATCTAAACTTATTAAATAATACTTATTTTTGATCCATATTATTTATGATTTCTAAATAAATAGTATTTCAGACTTTATTTTTCATTCGGGTAATTTTTGTCGAATTTGCAATTCGTTATGTAAAATGTCAAAGAAATTGAAATATTTTAAATAAATCGATATTTATATTATCTAATTTGATTGAATATTAAATTATTAAAGGAGTAGAATTCGTAGAATGTTTAAAGACTGAGAGACAAGTTGTCTTATAAACAGACAAATGGACAGACATGGTTAAAACGATGTTGGTGCCCATTCTGACTTTGAGAATAAGTTAAGATCCATTTGAATAAATCCAGTTTTATATATCTAATGCTATTGGAAACAGTAGAACCTGCACACAGCTTTAAGACTGAAAGACTAGTTTATATATAAGCAGGAAAACTGGAAGCACATACTTGATAAGGCTATTGTCATCACTGTTCTCTTCGATCGGCGCCGGATACATGGCCTTCTTTAGCAGCAAGCGACCCAAACAACTTCTTAAATTCAGCACCACAGCAGCTGTTTCCGGATTGCACTTGAAACTGCAGAATAAAAGAGAAAAACTCTTGAATTAAATGGGTAACTTAAGGTTTATCTAATTGCCAGCTTACTAATATGTTTTAGCCACAGATATATAGGGTGTATTGTCGATGACGCCAGACTCAACGCCATCGCCAAAAATGATGAGGGCCATGGGGAACACCATGGTTGCGTCGAGCAGATAAAGATCTGTTGATCTCTGCCGTTGAAAGTAGACAAAATAGCTCGAATCGAATCCAGATTCGCCGCTGTTCACCGATGACGGATGGAAATTGACGCGACGACCATCGTCCGTGGACATGTGATGAATGGCGCGGACTTTATTCTTGAGCTGGCGTGATTTGCTGTTTTGAATGGGATAATTAAATGAGGATAGTTGTAGCAGATATTGCAGTCTCACCATAAGTGTGCCATGTTTGGATAGAGACCGCCGCCAATAATTGCACGCAGCAACGAAATCTTATCCGAGTTAATGTTAGAAGACTTGTGTTGGCAATTGGATGAGGTGAGAAATCTGTAAAAATAAATGAGTTATTAAATTTAATCTTAAACTTTTAAGTTAACAACTTCTACTTGTAGTTATTTAGCAGATCGGCAAACTGTTGCTTCATTCGTTCCAGCTGTTGCAGAGTCATGATGCTGAGGAAGTTATTGTAGCAAAAGTCGCGCTCTCGACGATCCTCCCGACTGTCCCGATAGGCACTGATGGCATTGTGGACCAGCAGATGATCACTGCGCATACTTCGCGACAGTCTACGCTTCGCTTCGTCGACACGACGCTCCTGTCCCATGGGTGTATAGAAGGGCATCTTGTAGGAGAGCGCGGCAGCTGCTGAAGTGATGGGATCCAGACAACGAAACAACGCCGACATTAGTATCATTTTGCCCATCTGGGGATCAATGGGCATCTTGGCCAGATGCATGCCCAACGGCGTCAGTTGTCCCTTATCGTCTAGAGCCTCAATCCTGTATAAATATTGATGCATAAGCAGTGATCCCAAGAAGATAACATCCATTACTCACCGCTTCAGGAGCGCCACACCATTGTTGACAGCCTCCACGGCAGGAGCATTAATCAGTGTTTGTAGAAACACATACGGATTGTCAATATGCAGCAGCTTAAGACTAAGCAGTATGGATTCCAGTTTGGAGCGCAATATCTCCGGCGTGGGAATCTCAGCCATGAGATTCTCACGTGCTCGACTGAACAGATTATAGCAAATTCCCGGTTGCACTCGTCCAGCGCGTCCCTTGCGCTGTTGGGTATTCGCCTGGGTGACCCAACACTCCTCCAGCGTTTGAATGTTTGTCTCAGTGTCATAATTGGTGATTTTGGTACGTCCCGTGTTGATGACATACACAACATCATCAATGGTCACCGAGGTCTCGGCAATAATCGTTGATATGATGACTTTTCGCTTGCCGTTCGGAGCACGTCGGAACACCGCCTGTTGTTCCACCGAGGGCAGCATGGAATGCAATGGATAGATTATTAACTGATCCCGCCAGCGTTGACCTTTCGGTGAACGCGGATTTCCAAGTTCATTGTGTAGTTTAGAGATCTTATCGAAACCCGGCATAAAAACCAAGATAGCACCGTCTGGCTGGCTACTGCATATATAGTATATGAGGTCCACAATAAAGTCTATGTCCTCGCAACCTTCGGACTCGGGCAGTCGCAGTTGATTCAACACTCTGTCGTCGTAGCTGCCGCGTATGCGTCTTATGTACGGCTCAATCATTGCCTTGTACTCCGGCTGCTCCCGCTGTGTTCGTCCACGCTTATCACGTCGGCCGCCGAACTGATAGCCAGTCAGAGACAGTACGTCCTCTAGGTAGAGCATTTGGACGGGATACATAACACCTTCAATGCGAAACATTGGACAATTCTCAAAATAATCGCAGAAATCCTGCTCGCGCACCGTCGCACTCATTAAAATCACTTTAAGTGCGGGCCGTTGGGGCAGTATGACTTTTAGCAGCGCCATCAGCAGATCTGTCTCCACGCTGCGCTCGTGAATCTCATCCAAGAGCAGCATACTGACGTTGTGCAGCAGCGGATCCGACTGCAGCTGCTGGAGAAGCACGCCGGTGGTGCAGTATTTAATGGAAGCACGATCGCGTGGTCTGCAGCTCTCCAGGCGAATCTGGTAGCCAACGGATTGGCCCAGGGGCTCGGCACGCTCATAACTGACTCGCTCGGCCACGGTGATCGCCGAGATGCGACGTGGCTGCGTGCACACAATGTGACAGCTGGATCCGACTCCCCTAGCAATGCAATCGTCCAGCAATATCTGCGGTACTTGCGTTGTTTTCCCGCAGCCGGTGCTGCCCACAATTAATACAACTTGATGCTTGTCCACAGCCTCGATAATATCTGCAGCTTGTGCCATTGTGGGTAGTTTTAGGCGCGTTTCGTAACGTGCTTGATAATCGGGACACTGCAAGCGTTCCTGTTGCTGCTTCAGAACGTGCTCATCCAAGTTACGATTCCGCAGGTCCACATCTTCGTACTGCTTCTTTGTTTCGTCGATGAATGCCTCAAAATTTACGCTCAACAAATTGTGAAATTGCCGTTTAAAGTTTGCATCCAAGGTCTCTTCGTTTACTCCGTCCGTTTCAGAGTATTGCATAGATTCCTTAACAAGCGCCAAAATTCCTGGCGGCACACTAACATTGCAGCCTAAGCGAATTTTGGGCCCCTCGTCTTTGGCGTCTTTTTTACGTTGACGTGAGAGGTTCTTGTAGTACATGCCGATCTCCCGGCCACTGAGTCCCGGCGGACGGTTGCCTCCTCTCCCTCCACGGGAGTGTGCTCTGCCGCCACGCTGCATTCTTTTCATAAGTCGCTTCAAATGTACTTATAACATTTAAAACAAACTTTAATGACGAGCGAGCGAAGGCCAGTGTGAACGTATCTTGCAAACAATAATATACCATTTCCTTTAAACAAAAATACCATACCTTAATTTATAAAGCAAAATACTAAATATATTTTATTTTATTTAAAACAATTCTGGAACACACGAAGTTTAGACACTGAAGTACTTAAAACGTTTTATTTTATTGTTATAAACATATTTTGATTAAATTTTTGCTGCAAAATGCTGTTTATAAATATACCACAAACAGCGGTAATTTTGTTTTCCCAAATATTTAAAAAAAACGTATGGTATGGTCACGCTGCTTGGAATTGACAGTTGAAATTGAATCGATGTGTAGCCCTGGTATTTAATGTACTTATTTATGTGCTACTCCTCTGATACTGCTTAGAAATGTGAAATTTTAAATATTCTGTGCAGTTCATAGCAAATTAAAATATTTATTGAAAGATTTTTAAAGACAAACATTTAATTTTCTTTATTTTGTCAATACACTTATTTCATTAACTGTATGTATGTATACTCTTCTGCGTTTAGTATAGATCTGAAAGAAAACTCATCCCTCTAGTCACTGAGATCACAACACGATCATCCAGACGAACGTGACTAAGCGGCGTTTAAGCTTAAAGAACATTCATATATATTTATAAACCTACCTGTTAATTCAATTTTAAAATTCAAGGTCGAATTTGTAAATTATTTCCAGATCAGATCACCTTTTAACTAATTGCATTTCCGCCAGATATGCCTTTTGATTTGTTAATAAAACTTTTTAAAGTGTCTGTAATTGCCCAGAATTGACCCAAATGAACACCCAATAATTATGTATTTTTAAAAATCTTGTACATTTTATATACGAATATATATATATATATATATATTGTAAATATAAGGAAGTAACAAAGTAGTTCTAGTGACATTATTCTTTTAATCTTTTAATAGTAAATATATGTATATATGAATTCTATAAAATTTTTAATTTATTGCAAGCACATGTTTCATATATAGGTTCTTTGAAAGAATCTTTCAATACATTTTACCTAATGCCAACGCTGGTCGGAACAATCATCTAGCGTCACTCACAAATGCGATGGACACGTTAAAACCAATAAACGTTTGTGGCTGTGATTTTATTCTTTTTTTTTTTTTTAAAGTTAACATGGGTAACGTAACATAATGAAACATGTTATGTGGGTATCGCATTTCATTTTCAGGCATTATAAACTACTAATTAACACCATTAGTTAAATGAACAACAAAGGAGAAGTTTTTAACCTCTCAATTAATACAGTTAAAGAGTTAGGCTACATGATGTGGGGACATTAGAGATAGAGAAGAAGAATGCAAACATTGAACAACAGTCAAAACGAAACTTGTGCAAAATTGATAAAGTATATTATTATTTTTCACTATAATAACATTTTTTGTAGACTGACTTTTAAACTAAACTATATAAAACATGTGTATACTGAGCAATAAACAAATTTAACAACAAAAATCTAACTAATGCAGCGATCTTATGCATTTTAATTTACAATTATTCAATATTATTCATTGGAAGTAGAAATATGGGAGGGGATTGCAAGCAGTGGTGTTTAATTTCTCTTCTTAAGTACGTATTTTATGAGGTAATATATGTGTGTAATGTGTAATTTCAGGATACGAAAGATCTCTAATCTGGCAATTAATAATTGATTTGTTTCTAAATTAAACTCACTAATTCAGATTTACAATGAAACTAAATTCTAGTCACTTAGCAAGTTGTAATAGAAAATTGAAACAATAATATCAACAAAAATAATAAGAAATATTTTTAAGGAAATAAGCAAGGAACAGAACAATTGTGAGTGATTCTTATGAGGAAAATATAATCATAGTTTGCGGCAACTAGGGTCTTATCGTTAAAGGGTACTCCGAAGACTGTCGTTATTGAGGCTTATTTTGCTTGGATTCGTTAATTTCGTCCATCTTTGGCAAAAGCGGTGTGGATGCCGCAGTTCCGTCCCTGTCATCGTTTTCTCCATTTTGAAGATCCCCAGCCACATCCGATGTAACCAGACTGCTCAACGAAGCATCCTCCGTATGCTCTGGCCCAACACGTTGGCCAGTTTGATGTTGGCCACTGGCACTATTACTCCTATCGTCGTGAGATAAATCGTTGTTTGTCGGCGACGATGTAACACTCCGGTTGGGCTTCGATAAACGTCTTGTACTCTGGCTGGCTGTTAGGTAACGTGGCTTCTCATCTTCCGTTATCGAGTGCAGCAGACGTTCGACCTCATCGTCGAATGTTTCGCTGGAGAAGGTGCCAGACTTGCGACTCTTCTCTAATAAGGTGGCTTTCTTTGCAGTCAGGTATAAACTACGTTTAATTGCAATATATATCACATCGGTCGAAGCCCGCACAGAGTAGTCAGGAACGAAAGTTTGTCGGATTTTCGAGTCCATATTCAAAGATTGCATTGATCCCATCTGGCTAGGGGAATCTACAAATAAAGACACGCATATTAATATAACTGACCTTATTAATCAGAGAAATATACTTACCAATAACCACATTCTGTACCAATGCCTGTGTTCCGAAATAAGTAAATGGTCCACTATCAAAGAGCAGACCTTCCCTGCCAATTGTCACTTCGACACGTCCCTCTAAGATAAGTACAAAAAAGTCAACAGCTTTTCCTTGCGTAAATATAAATAGATTGGGATCATCCTTGTTCTTTCCCTTGGCTTTAATGTTGTGGAAAACGTCTTGATTAAGTAATCGCCGCAAGATTGGTTCAGAAATTATATCTTTCTTGAACGCATCAACAGCTGTAATTAAACATATAAACATGTAAACTATTCATACAGTAATAAGTAAGATATTTATTACCTGTACTTAAGTACTGGAATGTTGCCAGTGTTAATTGAGGGGAAATTCGCACAGATTGAGCCTCGCGTTTTTCAGCGAATGCTGAAAAGTCGGCCTTCTTATAGCGATTACGACGCGTCTTCGTACGGTTATCGACAAATACATCGGTTTCATCTACAATCTCTGCCTGAATGAGCTCCTCAATGACATCTTCCAGTGTGACAAGACCAACAGTTTCATAGAACGGATCGCCATCGCCTTCATTGTTGACACGATGAACGAAGGCTATGTGACCAATTGTACCTTCCTTGAACTGATTAAACATAATATCCAATGTGTAGTCCTCAAAAACGAAATGTACGGGGTTCTGGTAAAATTCACACAGAGTCTTTAACGGCGTATTATCATCAGTATCAACGAACGCCAAATCCTTAATATACAGCAGAGTGACAATATTCTTTCTATCTCCGTCATAAACCGGAATACGAGAGTAACCCGAATTCATAATATCGGACACAGTTTCAAAGTCCAACACGGCTTCCAATGACAACATGAAGGCATCATTAATGTGCGTCATAATATCAGCAACTGTCTTTTTACGCAACTCCAAGGCACCGGATATAATATTCACTTCATTCTTATCCAAATCATTTACATCGTTCGTCACCTAAAATATAAATAAATGTTCACAATTAATCACTTGCAACTTGTGGCAATATAATGTTGATACTTACACGAACGAGTTCCTTTAGACGCTCGCGATTGAACACATTGCCAATCTCTTCACCCAAACACCAGTCTAGAACGCGAGAAATTGGGTACGACAATGGAGCTGTTATGGCCATTACAGTTTTGGTAATCATAATGGTTTTGGCTCCAATTGCCAAGCCGTGCCTTGAACACACAGCCTGTAAGCAACACAGTAGTTTAATATTAAAATCCAAAAAGTTAAAATAATAATATTGCATATTTTCTGCAAGGCTCCAAACCCTAACAATGTTGATGTAGGTTCGTTTTGATGGCTCGAGATAAGAGCAAGATTTTTAAACGATTTAAGGTACCCACGAACCCAAGGGTTAAAAATTAAATAGGTAAGGTTTGCAGCCTTGATTTTTGTTTGGTACAAAATTCAATTTGAGAGAGAGCTATGTAGGAATATAATAGTCTACAATTAATTCTCTGTTCATTAAAGCATTATCACAGCCCAAAACTCATCGTATTAGAAACCAGAACCTACCTGAGGTGTGATTTCACCAAAAAGCACAATGGCCAGTGTGGAAAATATGACAGCAAAGAGTCCAGAGGTCAGACCATCCAGCAGAATGGTAAAGGTGGAGTTAACCAACACATTACCCAAGAGAATACTGCACAACAGATAATTACCTTGATCTCTGACAGGTGCAATTTTCGCGGCATACTTTCTTTCATTTTCCGTGCCAGTATTACGTAGAATCTAAAAAAAAACAAATTGCATCAATAACAAAAGCAGAAACCAATAAAATAATAATTTGCATACTTTTAATTCGGTACGATCCATGGACATTAGGCCCAAATTGAGTCCGGAGAAGAGGGCCGAAAAGCCGAGACATGTCACAATGACAATAATGGCCACCCAAGTAGGCAACAATGGTTTATGCGTTTCTATTTGCATCCATCGGGAATTGCCTTGATGTTCAAATGGTTTTGTACTTGCTGCGGATCCATGCTGTTAATCAAATTAATTATGATTAAATGAATCAGGCAAAAATGCATAAAATTATAATGAAAGAATAAACATTTCACTTACAACGATACCATCATCATTCTTCGCACAGAGATACAAAACACTCTCAGAATATGGCATAATTATCTTATATGTTGCTGTGGATCCATCACCTGATACTTCATCCGGTTTAAAGGTTTCCGTAACTGGCTTCAAACATGGCCCTCGATAATCATTCTCCTCACTTGTGAATGTAATCAGTGTGGTTTTGTTTAAGCCAGTGCCGAAGACGCGAATAGTTTGTTCCTTATCAAACAATACACTCGGTGTGCCATTATTCGACTCTGCACTGTCGGCTTCCAAACGCATTCCAATAATTTGCACAACATTCTCAATATCACGTTGTACTCTACAAATAAATAACCACAAATTAACTTCAATTCAACCATACATATTTATAGTATAAACTTCTTATTATAGACCAAAGAAACATTTATAATATTCATGGCTTAAGCACATTGCAGAGTTGAAAAAGTTGTATTTCATAATAGTGAACAATAAGTTCACTTCACTAAGCCAGTGCTTAAATAATTCAGATTTATTTATAAATGAAAGTAAGAGATTAATTTATTTAAGATATAAAATACTGGTCCAACATTTGTTGTACTTCATGTATATAAAAGAATTTTAAACTGACCGAACTGAACGAAATGAACGATATAGTTCAAACCGAACTGAATAAGTTCATTCGTTCATTTTAATGACCCGTTCATTTGAACTTATTTAGAACGAATTGACTCAGCTCTATTTAACTGTAAATATTTCCTTTTGTAAATTTGTTTTGCTTGGCATAGTATACTTTCCTAAATAGAACCGGCAATCTACTACTGCCAAGATAAGAATGAGTATTCTCATATTTTTATTTTATTACTAATAATACTATGTGGGCTGCAACGATAGAAACAATGTATGTACGTATACATAGAAACAGTGAAAACGTGTTGGGAATAATTTTGACCAGTTGTTTATGCTGATTAAAGAAACGCTCTGACGAAGTCAATGCGCACTTGAGTATTGTGCAATACCTCTGTATCTTAGATAGAACCAGAGTCCCCTACGTAAATACATATTGGGATTCAGCAAATCGAATAAGATCTAAATACACTTGGCCTTATTCGAAAACCGGAGTAAACTAAATAATGCCGCATCTCGTTCTTTAAGTTTTATGTTTGCGTCATAACCGACGCGGTGTTATCAATTATAAAACGTTATCAAAACAACAAAATACTAGTATGTATACCATCGTATATCTCATTCGATCAAGTGCGGAGACAATCGTACCTTAATGTGTGTTCAAGTGTCCAGGAGCGTATCAAGGTTTAAAGTGGGCCCTTGATAAATCTAAATAAAACTGTGTGCTAGATTTTCAGCAAAAGCAATCAAGAACGTGACTTCATATTATATATGTATGTATTATTGATTCATATCTTTTGTGGACATCTTGTTCAAATGTTATCAATACAGATTTATGTTACTAACACTTGAAATAAAACAAATCTATATATTCACAATTTATATATGTACTATGTTAGCTATTCGTGTATGACGATTTATATGATTTATTATTTACAGATTAACAATGACTTCTCATTGAATTTTATGTGTGGTATTGATTTTATTTTGCTTATAATTCACAAATGTACAAAGTTAATTTCCATTTCAGCTAAGACATTTATTAAAGACAGACAACTTGTATAAATTTAGAATTTTTATTTAAAAGATATTACATAACTAAGCATACTACTTAAATACTCTGTTGACAAGTAAAAGCGTTTCATCAGAGTAAACACTTGAGGTAGAGAGATAAGGCTTATAATGTTGTATGTAAGAAAGTAAGAGTGCTTTAGGCATCACTAACCACAGATACCCTGTACACAGAACTGACGCAAACAATAAATGATACAACCAATAACTTGTTTATTGAATAACTTGTCTGTTTAGTTAATTGGTAATAATTCTACTCAGAACTCAAGAGAACCAGCAACAACAGGAATACAGAAAGTATCACTTTCTACCTATGGGAATAATTCACCGGAATATGTTAAAAATTTGTTTTTGTGTCAATTGAAAAGAGTGTCAACATTCATTTAACAGAAATTAAGCAATTTGTCTCAAATCTAATGGTGGCGGGTTTTCGGTCATCCCCTTCTTAGGGGTCAATTGATCATTTAAGGCCACAAAAAGTCACAATCGTTGAGCGTTGATTGCCAATCAGTCGAATTGGACAAATGTTTATGAGATTCTTTTTTGTCAATTACTTCAATTAGTTTGCGCCTCGCAATCCTATTATAAAATTATGGTCGAAGTTCAACGAAAATGAAATTATTTACTGTATTGATGATTCAATGAAATTAAGTTCGTGACATACACATACATATACATATGTGTATGCATGTGCGCAACGAAGCCGTCATTAATTACATGAGTGTGTGAGAGTGGAGACCGAAAACGCAGACATATAATCAGAAAATAATAAAAAAAATCCTCGTTCGCACCAACGAAATCCAGATATTAGCGGATTTGTACAGCAAAGCGAAATTTAGAATTAACCGACACCGTCACAATCATGTTGTTGTTGTTCTTGTTGTTGGCGTTGTGTTTGGCAGTTTTCAAAACATTATAAGAGTGTACACAAATACATACATACATATATGCTTATACTTCTACAAATCGAAGTACATACATATGAATATGCATGTGCGTATGTACACATATTTGTGTGTGTGTGTATTGATTTTGGTGCGGCTTCATAAGTTGCACCTGTGAATGAGTACACCACACACACACTCATTCCAATGGAACATACGTGCGTGTGTGTGTTTGTGCTAAGTCCGTTAACTCAAACTCAAAACGTGCCTGGTGGCAACGCTTAAGAACGAGAACGACAATGAGTCATTAGTGAAAATGTTTGCGGTTATTTGCAGTTTTTTAGTCGTTGGTACAAACTAATGGGTGGTGGATTGTGGATTGTAGGGTGTGTAGACTGTAGAGTGTGTTGAGTGGAGAATGTGGTGTCCATATATATTTTAATATGCTCATAAAATTAAATAACACGATCGCTCGCTGCGTTAATCAAAAATAACAAAAATATAAAGTTATTTGGACAGTCTTACTGTCTGCAGACATGCATATACAAATGTCTGGCTACATATACAAATATTCAATATATATAATAATAAATACGCAAGTCTATATACATATATATAAATACATGTCCAAATACAAATACGTACGTATTCACAGTACGGACAGCAAGGAATGGCGATGTTTTTGCATACTTAAAGCGCGATAAAAATAGATTTTGGCAGCCAACTCGAATATGAACCATACATAATGTGTGTACATACTACTTACATACATACATACAGACGTATGTAAATATGTATGCAAACAGTGATGCTCTGAATTGACATGCATACATACGAATGTATATGTACATATGTACATTTAATTATGTTTGTATGTACATACATACATATTTCTGACCTCAATAATTTCAATTTTCACTTGAGCGAATTCTGATTTTAGGATTGATGAAAGCAACAAGTCAACTAATTTAGGCGCAAATCAAAAAGCAAACAAAATACACAAATACACTCGTGTGTGTGTGTGAGTGTGTGTGTGAGTAAGTGTTTGTATTGTGCGTTGATAAACATTAAATGATAACACCAAGAAATTGAGAAATTGAGTCAGAGGCAGCCTTCAGAAAATAATGAATTGCTCGTAAATAGAATTATCATCGGTATACGAGTGCAGCATGAAAAGAGAACTGAGAACTGAGAACAGAGATTGCATGAAAGCAGCAGACAGACAGTCAAGTAAGCCGTCATATTGTATACCCATTAAAAATCACATAAAAGGAGTACTTAAATTCGATTAGCAACAAAAGATTTTAAATAGTACACTCAAGTCAGGAGTTAACTCTAAATTTATGATAGAAAATGTATCAGAATATCATAATTAAACATCGAATGTGTTTGTTTTCATATGCGTGTTGTTTTAACAACTCATCTTGGCCGCATTATCAGCGACTAGGAAAGTCGTCTTATTGTTTACCCAGTACACAATGAAACTGGATAAACAGGGTATGTGCACAGACAAAGGCAATTAATCTTTTATTAGTCATATTCGTCTTAGAGACACAAGATATACATACATATATGCATTTTATCTGTACAAAAAACTATACAACTATAACTCATAACGGAGAGAAAAGACACAATTGCTGTATTATTAGGGTATGTGCTAGTTGAGCAATTTAACATGTTTCATCCTATGTTTATGACTAGTATTTACCACGTGTTAGAATGGTTTCAACACCGCAAATAAAAATAACAAAAAATAAACTTTTAATGAGGAACTTATAGATCACGAGCTTGCATTTTAATTGCTGCTAAATAATAAATACAAGCATAAAAATATAAAAATAATACATATTATGAATGTATCTAAAACCCATTGATGACTCATCGCTCAGTAACTGTTGTACAGATTGTAAATTTATTTTAAATAAATGTATTTATACTGTTCATACTTAATCAATTTAATTAAGTCATTAAGACATTTAAGTCAAATTTCCACAACTTTGATTACGAAAAATATTTTTAGTTTTCTAAATTTAAGCTGAAGAAACTTTCAATTGGTTAAGCCAGATATTAGATAGGGAATTAGGAGAATAAGACTTGTTTTGTCTCTCCTTCTTTCTTTTATCATATTATAAAATAATCGTTAGTTAAAATTATTTTTAGAATTTTAATTGTCACTGGAAATTGAATTTAATATGTACATTCATATGTAGGTTTGTATGAGTTTAAAAGATATGCCTTCTGCCTATAACACATTTGTACAATTTGTATCTACGTACATGTATCTAATACACATACATTTTTACATATTCATATGTCTGCGTGTATAGATATGTATATGAATGTAAGTATTTATTTAGACATAAACTTCCAGCTAAATACTTGCCTTGCATTTGCTTGTGGCGACTGAAATTCCGTCAATATGGTATCTGAGTTTGTTTGATTGTTATTGCTGTCTGCCCGCAGAGATTGGATTATATTTAATGGTGCCAATGATGGAATTCCGCCATTAACATCATTTGCATAAGAGCCGAGGCCCAAATTTATACAATTTGCGAATGCAAGTATGACAATTATGAAAGCAAGATAGATGCTTTTTTCTGTTTTTGGACCATCCAATGAAGCACATAATTTTGCCCGTAAAATTGATTTTCCATCTTTCACACGCGGCATCCGCAAAATCGAATTGTTGGAAATTATTTTTGAGTTTGACACTTTAGTCCGATTATGACATTGTTTTAAGCACTTTTCACTTTTTTCCATAATACGTATTTGTTGTAATTTATGCTCGCTGTATTTATGAATGGGGTTCAACTAATTTGACAAAAATACGTTCGAGCGATTTGTTGGCACACGTAAAGGCCCAAGAAGCAATATGCCAGCCCGTGCTATGAGCTATATACATATGTATGGTATAATTAGCTGTAGTGTGACCGCATGCGGTAAATAAGAGATTTTATGGCGGTTTGGTATTTAAAAGGCCAAGCAGAAATTTAAATAATCAAATAAGCGATTTATTCATTTCATTAATTAGCATACTTTGCGTTATATTTCAATAGTAAAAGTCCGTCAAAAGTGTATACAAATTAAAAATAATACCAATTTTCTCTTGGTAACTATCATTATTAATTTATTAATTATTATATGATTAGTTTGCCGAAAGTGTTAAAAAATACCAGAAGAAAATACAAATTCATAGCAGTTGAAATGCAACAAGACCAGGGCTACATTAATGAACGGTCACATAAATGTATATATCGATGATGGTCAGAAATATTTACAGTATGTTAAATAATTGTTTTAACTTAGAAGCAATTTTACATATATGTTAATTATTTTAAAAATATATAAAATGAATCTCAATATTTCCTAATAACTACAAAAAACTATAGTAAAATAAGAAAATCAAAATAAACAACAAGGAAACGGTTTCTTTTTTGCATAATATAATATGAGAATTTTGTAATTTGTTAAAATACTTACTTGACCAACTGTATGTATTTTTTAATTCATTTGTTGCCCACATTTGGTGTTGATTCATTAAAAACCAAATAATGGATTGCACGGAGGATTTATCTGCAATTGATATTGTTACATTTATTACTGACGAACTGCAGCAAAGTTACCGCAGTAGTGATGCTAAAGATAAAACGAGAGTTTTTGAAGATTTCCTTGAGCGTTGGGATGCAAACGACAGTTCAATTGCTAAGGTGAAATCTATACAATTTGAATTCGAGTCTGGTGAGCTATTAGCTTATTCCAATTTGCTGACAATACTTATTAACACTTTGGGGATTGCAGATTTGGATTGGTTTAATGTGAGCAGGCCACTGTCAATTGCTGGTTTACGTGGAAAAGTTGTGCTGTTGGATTTCTTCACCTATTGCTGCATTAACTGTATGCATGTTTTGCCAGAGCTCCGAGCTCTGGAAGAGAGATTTCCTGTCGAAGATGGTCTAGTTGTTGTGGGAGTGCACAGTCCCAAATTCGAGAACGAACGCACCGCAGCAAATATTCTGTCAGCGGCACAGAGATACGGAATAAAACATCCCATAGTGAACGATTCAAACTCCGCTTTATGGCGCGCCCTCAGCATTCGATGCTGGCCATCGTTATTTGTTCTAAGTCCGGACGGTCACCCGATGCTATTGTTGATGGGCGAAGGTCATGGCGAGTTTCTGCAAGAATTTGTCGGCGCCGCTCTGACCTACTTTGGCCGCCAGAAAAAGATTGACAACGTGAGTTTGCCGCTGCAGCTGTCAACAGATCTGCATCCAGCATCTAATCTTCGTTTCCCAGCCAAAATTGCTCGATTGTTGGATCGCTATGCTATCGCTGATGCCGGCAACAATCGGGTGCTCATCGTGACAGACTCAGGAGTTGTAGAGTACAAGATTGGAGGTCTTGAGGCCGGATTTGTTGATGGCAACTTAATGTCGGCTCGTTTTAATAACCCTCAGGGAGTTACATTTCTTGACGAAGATACGGTCATTGTTGCCGATACGGATAATCATGCTCTGCGTCAGATATCCCTGCGAAAAGGAATTGTGGAAACCTTGGCAGGAACTGGCCAACAGGGCAACGAACGAACTGGCGGAAAACTCGGGCAATTACAGCCAATATCATCGCCTTGGGATGTGGCTGTGTTTCGTGCTCGCGACATGGATATGTCTTTCCACGTCGACGAGCTTAATGTGCCCGAGAAAACGATAGTGCTGATAGCCATGGCAGGAACACATCAGATCTGGGGCTATTTTCCCGAGGGCATTATTTGGTGGAAGTTTAAGAAATTTGAGCCACGCTGCTGTGTCTCCTTGATAGGCAATGGCCTCGAGGAGAATCGCAACAACTCCTATCCTCAGAACGCTGCATTTGCACAGCCTTCGGGTCTGGCCATGTCCAAGGACTTTCTTTTTATAGCAGACAGCGAGAGTTCCAGCATACGGAAAGCGTCTTTGGTCGACGGCAAAGTCATGCCAGTGGTGGGAGGAGATCGCAATCCACAGGTGTGTTTTATATAAACAATATACAGTTAGGCAAGAAATTGCCATTAAACTATTATTTCAAATTTTTCAGAACCTATTTGCATTTGGAGATGTCGACGGTAAACTATATAACGCAAAGCTGCAACATCCATTGGGCGTTGCCTACAATCATATCAATCATAAGGTTTATGTGGCCGACACATATAATCACAAAATCAAAGTAATTGATACCGAGACCAATATCATTTCCACCTTGGTTATCAGGAACCAAGATAACAACGTGCTGACTTTCCGAGAGCCCTCTGGCCTTTGCATTGACGCGAGTGGAAAAAACTTATTGGTTGCTGACACAAATAATCATACGATCCATATAATTGAATTGGCAACATTTACTGCTCGTCGTTTCTCGCTGGATTTTAGCCATTTATCATCAATCAGCGAAACGGATGCACCTCTTAGTACGTCAAGAGCAAGCGGTCTTCAGTTGATGAAGAACATTCCCTTGCTGCAGCATCCGAATAGCTCCATTCAATTTTCCATTAGACTTTCACCAGAGCTAAAGTATACGACGGATGCCCCACAGAAGTGGACAATCAAACGCATAAGTCCGGCTTTGGAAATAAAACAAACAAACGGAGTCTTAACGGATGGCAAATGCACATTGCAAATCAGACATTTGAAAAATATAGAATCTAGAACAGAAGCTGTTCTAGCCATCGAATTCTCGCTAAGTCTTTGCGACGCACAAACCTGCCTTATCAAGAGATTTGCCGTATCTATCGATAGTGAAAGTTCCCTAGAGGACATGACATTGGATGCCCTAAATACCGAAGTTGCAATTTATGTTAACCACTCTAATATCAGTTTGTGATAGCGAAACGAAATGGAATGTCTTCTATTTTAAATGAAATATTTACGTGCTAGCGATAATATCAACATTATCCTGGCGACTGTGCACTGTTTAAAATTTATTGATTGTCAATATGAAAAAGAAAACTAATATTTATTTAACAATTGTCAGTAAGAAAATTAAAATTAACATTTCTATTTTGAAATAAATATAGAGCTAAGATTTTTTGCAAATTTTCGCAGCCTGCTCCGTATCTCCTGCGGCTTTGCACACCTCGGAAAGTAGATCTTTTAAAATCGATGGTTGCCTGCCCTGCGAGCCATCTAAGGTGATGGTTGGAATGAAAGTAACTGGCGGTCGGAGAGCGTGTGTCGCATCACCATTGAGTTTCAGCAACTCAGAGCCGTGACTGCTATCGAAACACTTTTGAATAAGATCAATATTGTCCACGTTGTACTGCTTGGCACACTGCAAACGAATTATCATTATACAGTTGAGCTAATCAACTACTATAGAGAGATAGAAACTTACCTTTTGCATAGCATCTTTGGGATGTCGATTATCACGTATCATACAGGTCACAACTTCCAAGCGAATTAGAGGATTATCTATAACCTCTGCTGCGCAGGCATGATAAGTATTCGCCTCGCATTCTGTAATTCCATGCTGACAGTCGAAAGTGTATTTACCCTCACTGTCCGTTGAGGTCGTTGCCTTGAAATAAAATAGGCATTTGCATTTTAAGTATAATTTTATATATATACTTTAATATTTAATACTATTACCTTGCCGTAGGGCACCAGCTGCACTTCCATAATCGGTGCAGCGGCTTTAAATGCGGGCAACAGTTGCTTTGTGATAAAGTATTTGGAATCGGGGCAAAGTGCCTCATAAAATACCATTACGAGCACGGGGGCTCCAGCAGTCTTACGAAAACTGGGTTCCTCCTGTAGTAGAAAATGTTGAATAAATGATAGCGTAGTCGAATTTTATACAAGTTTTGTCAGGACATGTAAAAAATGCTATTTCTGAATTAAAAGCTAACAGATAGATTAATCTAATTACGTAGAAATATGTATACAATACACAACAATCGACCTATGATAGAAATATATATATGCAAAGTAAAGTAAACGGTTTTTCTTTTGGCAAAATGTGTGAACTTTTAATTTTGTCAACTTGTTTGCTTGACTAACTGTAGATGATATTATAGTAGAATTCAATCAAGTTTCTTTCACCATATGCCAATGGATAGTACAAGTGAGATGGATAATTAAAGATACATTAAACTGAATCGGTAGATTCTTTATGTGTGTATTTATCAGGACATAGTATTAGAACATTTACAACTCAGCTGTTCGTTATCAAGATACGGATACTTGTACCCACACATACACACACACACACACATTATACACGTAAACACAGACAAATTTCATGTATTTTTTAAGTGGCTTTAATACAAATGTAAGATAGAATCACTTACCGTCAATTCCAGTAATGGGTTATACAAGAATATAATACGCAGTAATAGTCCCAATACAATAATTAAAAATATAATTAGGAAAATTCGTTTACGTGTTGGGATCATTTATAAAATTCATTGACTTAAACTATTTTGTGCAGTATTTGCAATCCGAATAGTCGTCAAATAACCATACGTCCGTTTGCTTATGTGCAAGTATAACGGCTTAAAGGGTAGAGAAACGTTTTAAGTATATAGTTGTCAACAGCATTTGTGTAAATAATAAAATGCAATATAAACTTTCTGCCAATTTGTGCTAAAACTCCCCAACAGCTTATACGTTCACCTTAATCCTATCCTAAGACTGGTCACTCAGATATGCAAATCTGGTCAGTGGGACCAAACCATGTAAGCGTTAAAATGTATTAAAAAAGGAATGTACATGTAACCAACAATTTCCCAAGGTTATTTTTAAATTTGGTATGTGGTAAATGGTCTTTAACGACTTTTACTTTGCATACAATTTTTTAGCCTTATATGCAGTTGATAAGATTAATTGCCAAAATTGCTGTACCAAAATAAGAAATTCAAAAAATAACGATTTGGTATTCATTTATTCCGCAAATAAGTATTAAGTAATTTAAAATATTTTTATATGGGTAAAAAAAAGTTCATAAAAATCATCTTATAGCCTAGCATCTGTTTTACTTGAAGAGATCGAGGGTTGTATCAAAATTTATTTGGCAGGCCTACTCTTTTCATTTACGAGATTATAACCAATTCTGACCTATTTAAATAATTATTGCTTTTAAATAGTTCAACAACAAATCAATACACAATATAATATTGTTGAACTATTCAATTATTCTGGTGTATTTTCAAAGTCATGTTTGAATACGGACGAAATCTCATTAATCATATCACTGGCAACCATGCTGCGACCGAGCTTTTGAAATGCTGCCAAGTTTGTTTTCTTGACGAAATAACTCGAGGCACACGCAGCCAAATATGCAGGGTTGGGTTGATTCGACTGCAAGGCCCAATAGAAGAACGTGGCCAGGGAACCGCTTAACAAATCCCCCTGCCCACCGCAACGACGACCCGAACCACCAACTGGCATCGCATACACTTCGCTGGTATGCGGTATGTGAATCTTGTCATGAGCCCCTTTCTCCAGAACCACAACCCCGTCCCCAAGCCGTAACATCTTTTCGCGAGCAGCAGCAACGTCTTGGCCGAACAACCTTTGGAATTCGATTGCATTCGGGGTCAATATCACGTTACGTTGTCCACAGATCAACTCAATATTATCGTTCAGTATGAACAGCCCGTCGGCATCTACCACAATTGGTTTGGCCATGTCTAGGCACAATTTTATTACATCTGTGGCGGTCTTTAGAACACGAGCATCTCTCCCCAAACCTGGACCTATAACCTGTAAATCAAAAAAGCTCATTAATTATGATAAAATGAATTAAATTACAGGTGTACTATGTAGTTTCATACAACAACATGAAGCCGGTCGATCCAAGGTTTAATTTGCTCCACGGCATCTTCACGGTCCAGAACGGGATGTACAATCAAATCGGGACTGTATGATTTAATGACGGGAGCTGCCTCGGCATGACAAAAAACATGCGACAAGTCGGCTCCGACTTTTATGGCAGATATTGCGGCAAAATACGGTGCTCCCGTGTATTCCAAAGAGCCGCCGATGACGCCGATGCGGCCGTATTGACCTTTATACTTTCCATTACTAAGTTTGGGAATTATGGTTCGGAATATGGTCAGCAATTTTTGTATGTGCACTGGGATTTCTATTATTTTTGACATCTCTTATATCTGTGGTTCGACTTGTTGATGTTGTTGCAGTTAGTGAATAATGTCAATTCACTGATTTTGTATCGATGTTTTCAATTGCCAACTCGATAATATCAAGAGAAAAAAGCTTATGTTAGTGGCGAAATAATAAAAACTTGAAATAATTGGGACAACAAGCTTTGAACACCGTAAATCAATTGTTGGAACGGTGTCAAAAGCAACATGCAAATCCTCCCCATTGGTAAGTGCATCGATAAATGTGCCGATAACAGCTGATCCCGTTGCAACATTCCCACCATCAATATAAACTAAACAGCTGTTTTATGTTTACAAAAATTGCAAGTTAATAAAAGTATTAATTGTTTTCCATTTTATGGCGAGATATGCAAGGATAATAAACTCTGGAAGTTATCAAAACTGTACACAAAAAGCAGACTTTCATATCATTTATAAAGTAAATTTGTATAACTATCAAAAATAGCAATTGTTAGCGCCACAACAAAGTATTGAAGTGGTGTAACTTTGTCGATTGTCAAAGTAGTGTTGACAATGTATCGAGTTTGTATCGCTGAAAGTAGCGGCACTCCCAATCTGAAGATGCAGGCAAACTGCGCTTTGTTAATTATCTTAATACAAATTTGGTTTCAAATAATATATAAAATTTTTTGAAATATCTAAAGCAACGATTGTTTTTTAATATAAAATAATCGACATCAGTAAAGTGAATACCTTAGATGTAGATGACAGATCTGGCAACACCGCACCATCTGATCGTGCAGTCACACAAGTGTTTGTACATACATATAAACACTGTTGCGCAACAGTGATAAGAATTATTATTTTGTTTGATATTATCCTTGTTAAACATTTAACAGATAATCATGAAAGTATCTTCCCTTGCTCGCGGATTGTTTAGCGCAATCAAAACAAACACCGCTTCCTTGACACGATCGCATTTTACCTATTACCCCACAAAATTATCCGATGTCTCCGGTGGCGCACAAAAAATGAACATGTTCCAAGCAATAAATAATGCTATGGACTTGGCTCTTGAGGAAGATAAATCGGCCTTATTGTTTGGTGAAGACGTTGGTTTTGGCGGCGTTTTTCGGTATATATTCTATTTATTTTTGCATTCTAAATTCCAAACTAATTTTAATTTCCAACAGTTGCTCCATTAATCTAAGAGATAAATACGGAAAGGATCGTGTTTTCAATACCCCATTGTGTGAGCAAGGAATTGCTGGGTATGCTTTTATTCAATTTACTTTACTTCAATGATTATATTTATTTTTGATTATGTTAATTTGTTTGTAGCTTTGCAATTGGAGTGGCAAATACGGGAGCAACTGCTATAGCAGAAATTCAGTTTGCAGATTATATATTCCCCAGCTTTGATCAGATCGTAAATGAGGCTGCCAAATATCGTTATCGAAGCGGCGGTCTCTTTGACTGTGGATCCTTGACGTTCCGAGTTCCCTGTGGCGCTGTTGGACATGGGGCACTATATCATTCCCAGAGCCCCGAAGCATACTTTGCTCACACGCCTGGTCTGCGAGTCGTGGTAATTATTCATACATATTCAATTAAGATCGTTGCTACAAGTGAATAATTCTTCAATTAATTTCTACTCTTAAATTACAGGTTCCACGTGGTCCCATCAAGGCAAAGGGTCTATTATTAGCTTGCATACGTGATCCAAATCCCTGCCTAGTGTTTGAGCCAAAAACATTGTATCGCGCTGCGGTTGAAGAAGTGCCAACTGCGTCCTACGCAGATGAGTTGGGAAAAGCTGATATTCTACGTGAGGGTAAAGATGTCACTCTCATCGGCTGGGGAACTCAAGTTCATGTGCTATTGGAGGTAAGTTACTTAAGTTAGTTTGTACAAACAATATTAAACAAATACTTTCTATTTATCTGTAGGTTGCCGAAATGGCCAAAAAGCAATTGGACATTGATTGTGAAGTTATTGATTTGGTATCAATTTTACCTTGGGATACGCACACAGTTTGCAATGTAAGCGGATTTCTATAAATATTTGTAGAGTTTAATTTATACAATTCTTTTTTAGTCTGCCAGTAAAACTGGTCGCGTGATAATTGCCCATGAAGCGCCATTTACCCAAGGATTTGGTTCTGAGTTGGCGGCTTATATTCAAGAGAAATGCTTTTTACGTCTGGAAGCGCCCGTAAAACGTGTGACAGGCTGGGACACTCCATTCCCCCATGTATTTGAGCCCTTCTACCTGCCCGACAAGCATCGCTGCCTTGCGGCCCTAAAAGACATCGTCAACTACTAATTGATGTTGTACACTAGAAACAATCTATTCGAAACGGATGCATTTATTTACAAAGTTGCTTTAATATCTACTAAGTTTATATATTTCGAAGTGCTTCCATTTTGTTCTATAACTTCTACTTCTCTTTTTGTTTTCCATATGCTTACTGATTTGACATTTTCAATTGTTAACGACTAATGAGGTAAATTGCAATATTTTTACGATTCCCAGTGGAAGCACAGATGAATAATAAATATAACATGTTTAAATAAGCAATTACACTTTATTTCTTTAATCTGATATTAGCAATTTTGTTTGCCCACCTGTGACTAATGTCAAATGTAATCCACATCATGTAATGTCAGTATAAGCATGTGACAAGTTCAGAGTTCTAGGAAACTGAACCTTACAATAGTTGACAATAATAGTAGGATATTGAATAACGATGAGAATAACAGTATGAAGATTTATTGCGCTAGCATCTTTGGTGACGCACGGGGCATATCACTTTAAATATACAATAGTTTGCATGTAACAATTACTTCTTAACTATATAATGAATTATAGGAAAAAAAAGAGTTAATAAATGTTGGAATTCAATGCTATTTAGTTAATCGACGAAATGTGCTTAACCAACGTCCGCATCGTGATATTATATAGATGTGTACATTTTGGGAGGGAATTGCATTCCATAAAAAACTGTATTTATCACTGGTTTTTCACTATTTTTCGCGCTTTTGTTTACTACAAGAAAAATAAATAAAAATAAATAGGTTATTTTAACGACAGTCAATGCTTTTAATTTTAAATAATTACAACTAAAACTGTGGTGTTTATAAATTATGAAATTTTGTAGCTAGTATTATATATACATATACACAGAATCACGGCTTTGGAAACAAAAGGGATGTGGTATGGAATATTTGGTATTTAAAATAATATTTTACTTTCGAGCCATTGCAATTCCCAGTCCCAAGAGACCGCCCAGCACGAGCGCAGCTCCTCCGGCAACGGCAATGCCCTTGGCGACTTCCTTGTCGCTTTGTTTCTTCATGTGTTCCTAGTAAAATACAATATTCACCCATAACACACTTTTGGTCAGCGAACTCTTATATAAAACATACTTCTAACGCCCGCACTTGATCGTTAGATTCAATCTCCAGAAACGCTGTGCAGTACTTTAAACCTTCGGCATAGTTCTTAATGCGTGCATTTCCAAAGGCAAGATAATAAATATAATCGCGACGCCCCTCCGGATGTGTACGCGCCAGTTCCTCCAAAATCATAACACCCTATGAAATAAATAAATTAAATAAAGTTTTGTAAACAAGTTGATGTGGAGTATGTTATGTAGATACATACATATGTATACGTGTATACGTATGTGTCTAAAAACTCTGATTTGTGTGTATGTATGTATATACTGACTCACCTTTTTAATGTCGTTGGTGTAACGACTCCGCACCAGACAGAATGCGTATCTAACATATTAAAACAAAGAAAACACATTTAAACAACACCTTTCAATGTTAGTTATTATTATATCTACGCACTCAAATTTTGTTTCTGTTGTGACCTCTCCGTCAAGTTCATGTTCGTGGTTGTATTTTCTTTCGAACCTCTGCAACAATAGGAATATTAATCTGTTTGTGCACTCAACGATATCAATTACAACACACCTCCAAATCTTCCGGGGGCACCACATCATTTAATAGTTCCTCCATTGTTTGCTGAATTTCACAATATAATATGTGTATTAATTAGAGTTGTATCGAATGGTTCAGAATAAGTTCGATTGAACTTCTCACCAAAGTGAACTGAAATGAAAGAGCGAACGATAAAAGAGCAACTGCAAGAACGAACAAAACAACCGAGCGAAAGAACAAAGTTACTGAACTATTGTACCGATTCGTTCATTCATCAAAAAGTGAACTTAATCCTATTAGAAACCAGAGTGGCCAGATCGTGTGTTGAATGCCGCGCTTTTTGCTGATTTCAGGGGGCGATTGTCGAAAGAATCTACTTTATGTATTTACAATTTTTGAAAAGTGTGGCAGCCTTGGATCCGAGAAAAAGTAACATTCCAATTCTAATGTCACACCAAATAAAAGTATCTCTCTTTGGCACTCTAAAATAAGCTAGAAATTTATCATGCATTTTGGTTGGAGTTTTGTCAAATTTGTCTTTATTTTTAAATTATAATGTAACAGCTTGCACACAGCATTCTTAAAAATGATAGTTCACTTAATCCGATTTAAAATTAGATTTATGATTATTAGATTATTTAGATTTATGTCATTTAAATTTAATTAAAATTGACTAGTTCGTTTTTCATTCACAAAGTCTGGCAACTTGTTGTTTGTTCTCATATGGCAAGGTAAACTTAAAGGTTGGCAGTCCCAATTTGGGCAACCATATTTTTTCTGTCTACCAACCAAAACAGAAATCGCGATATAGTTATGGTTTATTAAATGCTGTTGTACAAATTACGTTTACCATTATTTCAGTTAATGTTTCTGAATGATTATGAAACTGTATAATAACTAAATACCATATCAGGTTATTCAAAGAAATACTCAAACATAGTATCTACACTGCACTCGCAAATGGAGCAACAGCAACAAAAAAGCGCAGCTCACGTCTCAAAATTGTTTGTCTGTACGGCCGTCGACTATAAAGATGAGATCGAAGAGGTGCATTTGCCTTTACCCCAACTTACAATATAAACAAATAATAATAATGATTTTTATTACTTTTATTTAGAAATTCGAACGCTCGTTCATTAACCTGCAGCAACAAATTGCGGGCCTCAGTGATAAGGAAATGCACGACATGCTCTCACAGTTCGTGTGCAAGGAAAAACAGCATGAGGAGATATCAATCGGATTTTTGTATATCATACTGACTGATCCGCTAATGGCTTCTAAGACATATCGGGATATAACACTTGTATCGAGGGATGGCATGAGCGCAATTGTTGCAAATCTCACAATTTTGGTAGTGGAAAAGTACGCGAAACTAACGGAAACCGCTCGGAGGCAACTAATTTGGGTGCTGCGGGAATTTGTAAAGCATCAGGTGCTCAGTGTCGAGAATGTAATCTGGAATTGTTTGCGACAAGCGGGTGGCGGAGATGTATCCCATAAAAATCTCTTTCTTGTTGAAAGCCTGTTGGACATATTCATAGAGTACAGGGCATGGCTGGAAACCAATCCGTTCCTTGTACAATCAACAGTTTACAGTTTCGTGCGCCTCATAGAGGATCATGCCAATCCTGCCTTGCTACCACTACGCCAAAAAGAGGTTAAGTTTACTATTTCGCTGATACGGGATCGTTTTCATGATATTATACCTCTGGGAAGAGATTTTGTACGGTAAGTTGAACTGCAAATTATTGAATTTATTCATTCGGTTATTTTAGACACAAATTCACGTACTAATTTTACATAATATTTTAATATCTTTTATAGGCTACTACAAAATGTTGCACGCATTCCGGAATTTGAACTTTTATGGCGCGATATCTTATACAATCCGAAAAGCTTACATCCGACATTTAATGGCATTTGGCATTTACTTCAAATACGTACCAGTCGGCGGTTTCTACAATGTCGATTACTTCCCGAAATGGAACGCAAGTTGCACTTTCTGGCCTCGAATGTGAAATTTGGCAACCAGAAGCGCTACCAAGATTGGTTTCAGGACAAATACTTTGCTACGCCAGAGTCGCACAGTCTGCGTTCAGACCTGATTCGTTTCATCATCAATGTTATTCATCCCACAAATGATATGCTCTGTTCGGACATCATACCACGATGGGCAATTATCGGCTGGCTAATATCTTCATGCACAAATCCAATTGCTTCGGCCAATGCCAAATTGTCGCTGTTCTATGATTGGCTATTTTTCGATCCGGCAAAGGATAACATTATGAATATAGAACCCGGCATTTTAGTGATGTATCATTCTATACGAAATCATCCGTTTGTAAGCAGCACATTGCTAGATTTTCTGTGTCGAATCACAAAGAATTTCTATGTTAAAAACGAGGATAGAATAAGATTGGGCGTATACAATTCATTGAAATTGATACTCGATAAGCAGGTAAGAGTTTTTGTTTAAGTAAAACATATTAAAATAATTGCTAAAGATAACACTTAATTGTTTTGTAGGTCATTCCAAACTTACACCCGCTCTTCGAATCGCCGAAACTTGACAGAGAACTGCGCAATTTAATACGCGAAAACTTCAGAGAATTTGTTTCGCCAGTGACCAATATTCCACAGTCCATGTATCCAGTTGCACATCCAATTCAAGCGCCCATCTTTAAAAAAGAAGCTGATCAACGATTGATGCCAGGTGGTATGTTTGCCTATAAAAGCAATTGAAAAACATACTTAAAATATATATTTATTTACAGAGAACATTGATGTTGGTGGTGCTGCGGCATTTGCAGCTAGCAGTGGCATAATTTCACTTGTGGAGGAGGACAACAAAACAGCTATTGCACCGGTGGAAAGCGTGGAACGTGAACAGGAAGCTGTATTCAGCGACGAGGACGGTGAAAATGTGGGCAGAACCAACAAAAATGATGAAAACACCGATGACGATGATGATTTGCCACTGTCAAAGGTTTGAAGTTTTAACATAGCATCAACAGAGTTAATAAAACAAAATATAACACATTATCTTTTAGGTGCGACTTAAAGAAAAACCAGTGCCCGAAAAAGTCGAGTTGCCCGATGCAATTGCCGAATCATTCGAGATATTTGTAACAAAGCGCAACTCCTTTACATGGGAGGCATTTTTGAAAGACTTTCGCACTTTACCTGCCTCAAATATGGACGAAGCGCAGCTCAATTATGTGATCTCAAATACGGTTTTGATTCTACGCGAAACATTGCCACAACAAAACGTATTCTCGGAGAGTAAAACTGAGGAGAAGTTTCTGGCTAAAAGCATAAGCTATCCTTTGTACGGTTTATTTCGGTTTCTCTATGAAAATGAAGACAAGAGCAAAAAACCATTTCAAACCCTACTATCTGAGATATGTGAGCGTTTAACCGAAACTGGATATTTGCTATTATATTTTATGAAAATTCACTGTAAACTGCAGACGCGCAAGAACGTACAGCAAGCGTATCAGTTTAAAACGACAGTTTATCGGCAAATATGCGAGGCAAATGATGAGAAAATTGGAATTTGTCTAGTTCGGGATCTGGATCTACTTGAAAAGGAGAACACTACAATATACTTATGGCTGCTGCCTGATATTTACAGGGAGTTCAAGACAATAGCCATAAATAATACAGAACTATTGCGTATCACACTGCGTTGCATTGATGCCAAGAACGTGCGTGACATTATGTATTCGATTGCTCAAGGCAAGCTTACCATTTTTAAGCAAGATGGTCTTATCGATTGTATTCGGGATAGTCTGGAGTATGAGACATACGAACAGTTTTGCCTATGGCAGCTCATTCAGGCACATGATGTACCACTAAAGTGTATACAGGTGAGTTGTGATTGCTTCTCTTGTGTTCAGTTCACTTTAAAATATAAATTTTCTTAAAGGATTTACTACCAGAACTTGAAGCGGCAAATCATCCAGAGGCACTTAGCCACTTGCTGCTGCTGTTGAAGAATGAAGAGCCGACAAATGAAATCATAAGACTTTTGCTCAGCAGGGAAGCAAAATCCAGAGGAGATCCGTTTGTCACGTCGGCTCTAAGGTGTGTAATAGTAGTTAGCAGTTTAAATGCTGGAAAACTTTGTTGTATTTTATACTTTTATATATATTTTATACAATTTTATTTGAACCATTTAAATCTACCATTAAGAATAGTTTAAGGAGTTGGTCCTTCGAGTCGAATTCCGAATATTTGTATGAGAATTAAAAAATTAAAGTTTTTGTAATTTTAGTTTCCTAATTATAAGTTACCAAGTTTTGTGTATTGTTATATCTAGAAACTGATTTATTTTCCAACTTATTTACAGGTTTTGGTGTCAGCGTTGCGAAGAGAAACTTTCCGAAATCATAGCATCTCTGCTCACATCCAAATACCCGAGTTCATCACCCAACAAGCGGAAGCGACCCTCCAAAGGAAGTTCCGCTGCAAGCAGTTCTCCATCTGCCGATAATGTGAGTGTCATATGCTTATACTTATATTTAAATAACATTTGTATAAAATATAAATTCGTTTACCTTTTCACAGGTATTAAACCACCTAGAACATTATAGAAGAAGCTGTAGGCATGGCACAGGCACAGGATTATATGTTCATGATATGATGCAGCGAGCACTGCAATCTGCATATTCGCACAGCAATGAGAGCACAAAGGTAAACTACAGCTAAACACTGAAATTGAATTTATTAATTAACACCTTTGTTTATTTGCTTGAGCAGAAACAGTTCAGTGATCTTTTCGCATTGGCAGCGGAAGATGAAACAACTGCCGTTGGCCGACGAGGAGGCAGTGGGCGTGGCCGCAAACAACCAGTTGGTAAAAAAGACTCCAATAGTCATAGTGCGGGGAATAAGAAGAATTCGGATGTTGTAAAAACAATATACTCGTCTGATGAGAATTCTAGTGAGGTAAGATAATTGAATATTATCTACATATGTAACAATTGTGTAATTTCTCAATATATATATATTTTATGTTGTATTTAAGGAGGATTGGTCAAAACATAAAGTTACACAGGCGGCAAAGAAGAGAAAAAAAGCGATTAATGATTCCGACTGACAGTGTCCAGGTCAAATGCAGTCCTCGGCCTTAATCGGTTGCTTTGATGATAAAAATTATATGAGACATGAATATGAGTTTTTTAACGAAATTGCTTAAGTTCGAAATGGTTTTAGATTTTATCAATTTATAATTAGTAAAACCAATTGTAGAATTTTTTGAATGTTGAAATTGTAACGTTATATTTTTTTATTTTTAATAAAAATAAAAGAAACCTATTCAACAGATAAGCGCATGTACAAAATCTGGAAACTGGACTATGAAATTGTTTGTTTTCAAGTACAAAAAAGGAAACGAAGAATAAATGAATGGTAATTGATGAATAAAGGCGAAGTATACTTAATAATCGTTATTATGTAAACCTTTTTATTATGATTACGATTCATGGTTTGGCCCCATGCAAAAGTTATAGCGTTTTAAAGGAGGGTGATTACTTTTGCCTCACCCAATATAATAAATACATTTTCAAATTGGATAAACCATTTCCAAGCCAATAAGAACTCTCCAGTCTAATTATCTTAAAAACACATTAATACACATGTCCACCCACACAAACAAGCTCGTTACAAAGCTTCACACACTAGGTGGCGCCAGTACTACCTCCACACTTTGTAAAATAGTTTCTGCAATATAACCAATATAAATAGTGTGGTAAAGTACGTGTGCCAGTCCATATACATATATTTATCGACTTGTATCTGTTGCGTGGGATGTTACAGAGTCTCGACTGTCGGAGCTAATCAGAAATATGTCTGTACATACGTATGCTTTATGGGGTCGCAAATGCCGCCTTCTACCTGTTACAAGCATACCATGTAAAGGCATACACACAAATGTACGTAGTAGCGAGATTGCATGAAACCCGCTCTGTGAATTGATCATTATGAATGAAAAAGAACTGGTAAAATTCTCTCACACTAGCGCACACAAACATAACAACAGCAACAACAATAACTTTAACTTCAGTTCATTTTCTTAGGCTGCAAAGAGCGAAGCTTTTGGCTCACTCTCTACTCTCACCGACGCGACGGCAATGCGAAGTCAAGTTTCCAACTGTCGCGATCAATGTTGTTGTGAAAGCGTTTCTGCGCATTGTGCTCGCTGCTGTCTTCGCAGTCCGGTAAAATAAAAGAAAACGGAACGCGATAGTTGGCAAAAGAAAAAAATAAATAAAACAATAAATACCTATGTTCCAGTTATTTGAAATGCTATAATTGCTCTTACAAGTGTCCAACTAACTAATCATAACATGTATGCCTGTGTGTAAATAAATAAATGTGCGTGTGTTTGTTTGTGTACATGCATACAAACATTCGAAATTCGAATGTTCCCTTTGCAAGGCAAAGCAACGATAATTTTCTGTGAAAAAGAAAGTTATCTATAAATTATGCCAGATATTTGTAAGTTAATACAACAACTCTGCGGTGTTGAATATAAAAAACGAAATTCATTTTTGCTAAAGACGTATTGTGTACCTGAAATACCTGAATTTGTATTTGCATATGCATATTTATTGTGGAATGTGTTGTTGGCACAAACGTTTCTCTTAATGCAAACACATACGTATGTACGTATGTATGTGTGTCTGTATGTATTTACGTAGGGTCCATGCAGAGATGCCTATGTATGTATGTATGTTTGTATTACAGTAATTAGGTTTCAATGAATGATAAATGAAGAGAGGAGAATCATTTGTGGGTCAGAATGCACGCACACACATACAAACATCTAAAAACATTCTTATGTATGTGTGTATGTGCGGAGTTAGCAATATTTGTTGTGATTTTGAATACTAGTACTACATACAGTATGTGAAGTAACTCTTTTGACAAAGAAAAAGTGCACATATTTAATTTTATTTTTGAATAGACATTATATTTATTATAAAAATAATACAAAAGAATAAAACAAATGGTTATTATTTGCAAAACAATATAATGTTTCCTCTGTCAAAACAATTACATGACATACTGTAGTCAATTCGAATTTCGCTATTAATTAATGAAGCTACACATTTATAATTATCAATAGACGAAGACTAGATGTGCACAATAAAAGTCGCATAATGCTAGAAGACAGTGTTTTGCTTTAAGCCTGTCAAAATTCAGTTCATCGTGTAAACGTCGACATAGTGTAAACTTACATACTAATCCGCTGGAAGTAGTTACATTTAATCAACTATTCTTTGCAGAACTATCGAGATGGGGAATTCGGGTAGTGCTCACAATATAAATAGTGGAAGATCGGGAATCGATCGAAGCTCGCAGTTTCAGCCACATTTCAAACATCTTGGCCAGAATTCCTATCATCACAGTCAGTTGAGTAGAACTGGCTTTAGAACTAGCCCCATAAGTCCCCAACGCAACTTGAACCCGCACTGGAGAAGATCGTATCAGCCACCTGGTACTGACAGGGAGTCAAAGGCACATGCCGAAGTCCCTTTCAAGGTTTTGCCGGAGTTGGAGAAAAAGCTACATCTGAGAGCTACAACGAATGGTGCAATATTGAATTCTGGTGGAACGATTAGTGGACGGAAGCCAAATGAAAATGCTCTTAGTCAACGATCCAAAACATTTATAATAGAAACGTCGAAAGACGGAAATAGACATAATGATCAACATTCGGAATTCACACGATCCCAAACGTTGCTATACGTTAAAGCCAAGACGAGGGACGGAGAGACAAATCTCTCACGAATGCAACGACATACGTATTCAGAGCCCGAGCTTATTAATAAACTTAATCAACAGAAGCCAACTGTCGCAAAGAACGTGCTGGAATCTCCGTCTAGGCCGAGTAATCGAAACAAGTATTCCAAAAAGCGAAGAGCTCCCGAAGCCCCAGCTGCTGCTGCTGTTGGTGCTGCTGCTACTGCTGCTGCTGCTATTACAACTATTCCGACAACAAAGAGCAATACTGAGATTTTACGGAATAATCCGAATTTAAAACCAGATCATGTGAAACCAACACACTTTGCCAAGAATTCAGATCGCCAAATGAAGCTTACAAAGCCACCCTTAAGGCCAGTTCAGCAGCAGCAGCAAAGTGACAACTTTAAAAGAGGCAATGAAAATCGAAACTCTGTGGGTGGTAATCAACATCAAAGTCCTCTTAATAATGAAAGACCTCAATTCATCTATCGACGCGAGAAAAGCTCCGATGCCATCATGTTAAAAAGTCGAAAATCTGAAAATCTTGAAACTAGCACTCAAATCAAAATCCCCGTGAATATGGATCATCATCAGAAGTATGATGATAATGACAATATTCAAAAAACTACAGCTCCAAAAGAGAATCCGAATGAAGTGATTGTTTCTGCACAAGGAAATAGTAAAACACAACGTACATTTTATTTTGGCATGGAAATGGTGGGATCCCCGCCAGATACTACAAAGACAGTCAGCGGTAAGTTTTATGTCAATCGCTTTAAACTTTCTCCCAACTCAAAATATTATCTTTTAGCCGACGAAAATCTTGCCAACGATGATGCTCAGCTGCCAGTAATCCTAAACTATGATTTGGAATATAAAAACACGACAACTCCGGAGGAACGTATGAATGATAATGGATTACTTGTGCACATTCGACCCACTCTACCGCGTCGACAGGCAGATACACCTTCGTTTAGTCCAACATTAGCTTGGCGTTCCCTCATGGAAGAATTGGATCGCGTGGAAGATGCAAGGGAAAATTCAAATATATTGACGGGAAATTCCACCACTGAGAGACCTATACAACCGAACCGAACAACCCAAGTTCGTCAGGTCTCCAGGTCGAATCAAGTGCTTAACACGTGGACTCCCGAACAGGATCTTGGCGATGATAACGATGATAGAGCTAAGGGACTTGGCCCAGATGATGATACAAGCTCCGATGAGTATCGCTCCAAATGGGAGGGAGATGGCTTATTGTTTTATGGTAGCAAATTAAAGAAGACCGGACAAACTGCCACGTCGCCCATACACACCTTTAGTCTCTCCCTTCCCAGGGATTCTCATCTGCAACATAATCGAGGAGTAGATGCAAGCGATGTACGTGAAACTAACTGATAACAGTTTGTTTTCTAATTTCAATTAATGCATATGTTTTCATTCCTCAAAGGTCTGCAACTACAAGAGTCTACAGAAGTCCAAGCCAGAGGATTATTATAATAATAACGCCAGCCCGTCTGCCTTTAGTCCCAGAAAATCTAATCAGGCCGATGTTTCTGTTGCCAAATTTGAAGGTTGTAATAATTGGATGCTACATAAGAACGTCAGTGGCATGGATAATCACACGAAGAGTCTGGAGTATGGCAGTAAGAGGCAAAGATTGGTTACGATAGAACCGCAGTCGATTAAATATCTAACTGGAGGAAAGCATGTAATGTACTTACCGGGAAGTAACGAACAGCCAAATCCAATTAAAGCTGTGCAAACGGAACCTCAGGCAGAAGTCCAGCCAAAGTCCAAATCTAATCGCCATTTCAAAAGCAGACAACGGCATATTCCCCAAAGCTTGCAGGATAAAACACCAATTTTTCCATCGATGGTGAGAATCCATACGATGTAATTTATTAGTAAATTATTCATTCCACTTAATTGCAGTCCATAAAAGAACATAGCTTTAAACTGGAGGATGAGAAGCCATTGCATCAACGTTTCTCATTCAATAATCCCGTGCGACTTTTGGAGAAAAAGTTGCATTCGGAGAAAACTGTTAAAGCCGCTAAAACCAAAATGTCTTTGGAAGGGGAGCTTGAAGCGTTAAAAAAGTATGTCTATTGAGATAATATTGAAATCTCTCGTATTTAATTAATCTCAACTATTTTAGGGTAGAGGAGGATTTTCAACGAAATCGAGCTAACGAGAAGGAAAATATACAGCATCAATTGCGGCTACATTTTGGCACTGACAACGAGCACTTCGAACAGTATCATAGCTTACCAATTGCTCCAGTTCTTGATAGATTTTCCGCTATCAATCTGAACGAGTCGAGTAGTAAATTGTATTGCCGCGATGATCCCGAGGGTTGCGTTTCGAACGCTCCCTATTCTGCAAATGAGAGTGAGGAGCACAACATAAACTTTGCTACAAAAATATTTTAAGCTAGACGTATCTGTAAATAATTAAATAGCTTCAAGCTCAAGAAATGATTGCGTTTCACAAAAAGTGGACGACTGACGTACCAGCAATTTGCAGCCAAAAACAATAAATTGCAATTTCTGTTCTGTTCCAAATTATTCTGACAGCTATTTCCAAATCCACGCTAACTGGGCCTAAATTACGGTTTCTAAAATGCAGCTACTTATAGATTTGGTATTTTATATTGTGTCACACTGTGACAATTTGTGGCATAGGTTCACAATTTAAAAACGTTCACCTTGGCGTAACACTGTGAATATGAGACAAGAAGTAAAGACAGGTGTTCATTCCTGTGAAAATGAATTTGGCGTTCACATTGCACTGTGACTCTGCGGAGCGACAATCTGTGACACAATGTACACCTGGCATTACACTGAAGCAATCGATACTATCGACAGTGCCATTGTTGGTTTACCATCCCTTGAATAGCAAGACAACATGGCGGGATATTTTAACATATTCTAGAAATTCTATTAATTGCAAACTTTCAATTCTAAATTGACTGAATAAAAGATATCATCTTAATGAACGTAAGTTTTAGTCAGTGTATTTATTAAATCTAATTAAAAATATAAAAAACTTTTCTAAGAACATCTAAAAATAATATATGCAAAATTTCAAGTCTAACTTCAAATTAGGGAAAAAAATTTGTTCGCTTATGTAACGTCACATTATCAACATCAGAAAAGCAAGGCCGACCTAAAGTTCAAAATTGTGCCGCCACCTGTTGCATGTTTGCTAATTATAAATAAGTTCAGTTTGGTGAGTAGTTCAATTGATGCTAAAAATATCGCACAATAATATCGATAGTAATCTTATCGTGTGAAGAAATATCGTTCAAAAATAGAATATCAAATTAAATATATATCGATATATTAATATGTATCAAAAGCACTACTAGAAAACAGGCAAAACGATGGAGTTACTGAAGAGTATCAATAATAAAGAAATATTTATGGAGGTACTGAATCAATTAATACCATAATTCGAAGCCACTCATTATACGACTAACTCTGGCAGGTTCTCCATTTGTCAATTGATTTCCTGATCGGCAATATAAATGATCAACAAGCCCTGCGATTATCACACAAATATGGCTTTCAAAATCCAGATGACTTTCTGCTTGCAACGCGCACAATATCCAAATACTACAGAAATTGTTGTACAGATAGTGTTGAAGCAGGAGCTACCGACAAATTGTCGTTCCTAAGCCAGGAATTGAGACCATTGGTGCCGCTGGTACTCGCCTCCAGACAAGATGCCGTGGAATATGCTCTGGGGCGATATGAATACCTAAAAAGCAATGTAAAGTGTGTGGTGTCCTTTGATTGGGACACACGATTGATACTGGGCGACAGCAGCTTCAGGGGCAATGTTCGCCAAGTGATTACAATCAATTTACACTGTCGATCCAATTCCAGGGACGAGACACTAATGTTTGAAATGAACTTGGATCAACTAAAGGCATTTATCGAGGTATTAGAAAAATCTCTCAAAATTGAGAAGGCAGTTAAATAATAACAAAATATTGAACATACTTTTAGTTACAGTTCTGCGACAAAGTATAGAAAAGTAGAAATCTGTAAAAATTAGTTTTTGTCACATACTATAATGTTTATATACATAATACAAGCTATTAATAGATGATAATTAAATAAATTTGCAGTCCTCCATGTGTATATAAAACATAAGAAAAATATATAATTAAGTCGTGCAAATTAAAGATGTAGAAGCCTCCCCTTTTATTTTAAACATTGCCAATTTAATTAGAAGAAATCCAAACAATAATGAATTCAACAAAATATATAGTTATTTATAACTGTACATTTTTTGCAGTATTTATTAAATGTGTGTAGCATGTATAATAAGATAAACGAGTTACTCGTATGTACATTTAATTTTACTATTATTATTATAAATTCATTTGACGAACTTCATAAATATATAGTACTTTGTAGCTTACACATATGTATTAACCTCTGAATTTATTCAAATCTACATTCATTTTTACAATCAGCAGACGGCTTTAAACAATTAACCAAAAACCTTCTTTCGATAATTAATGTACATAGTTCCTTGGGGGTATGTCAATTTTTACATGCATGCATTAAAAGTACGTGAAAGTGTTAATAAAGGCAAATTTCGACCATACAACCGATCTTCGGCTGATTAGGTATAGAGCGGAATACATAGTATAGCGTGGGATGGAAATAGCCGGTGACTCAGCTAATACCCGCCGCTAAATACTGATTCTTGTAGTAATATGCACAAATGCCTACAACAATCGACACAGCGGTTGTCATCATTAGCGATTTCGGTGTCAGTATGTTCAAAAACCATTTACTTAATTTATAATTTGGCTTAGCAGCTGCTGAACGTGCTCGCAATCGGCGTCTCTCTTCAAGTTGTCGTTGCTCTTTCCTAAAATGTAACGTTGTTTCATTAGTATAAATCAGAAATAACGTATGATTTACTTACTCTAATTTTATAAGTTCCTCGACCTTCTTTTCTATTACAGTCAAACTGTATTTTTCGTATAATTTACTCGACGTTTTTAGCAAATCCTCAAACGGCAAATCATCTGGCAGCTGAAAAATGTTTAAATTTAGCACGATAAGCATACATATGTATATTATTGATAATAGGTTGTTGTGGATTAGTAGTACCTTTGATAAGAGACAATGCACCGACGCCATATCACAGTCCTCGCTCAATATTGATTGCGACCTAAACAACAGAATTGCTGCAGTCACAAAAATAGGTGTATATATCGGTGAGGCTAAGAAGTAATCATACAATCGCACAACGGCTTTGTATGAATTCAAACTGTGTCCGAACCAGGTCAAGTACCATGGCAAGGCAAACAAGGTGCCCACCGAAGAACGCTGAAGGAACTGACAGAGTTCAGGCTGTTCAAAGAAGACGATGGGCCAAATGAACATGAGACGTCTCTGTGTCGCCTCCATTGTTTCCTGCATGCATTCCGCGAAGTGCGTCGTAGATAGTTCCTCCATTATAGCATAGGCAACTTCTTCGCCAGCGACCAGGAGAAATGTCACTGCGACATCGTGATACCCTTGATAATAGCGTAAATTGGGGTACTTCTTAATTACCCTAAGTATGAGAACTGTCAGCTGGTCCTGCAACGCTATGCGCTGTTCATAGGGAATGCCCGGGGGAAAGCGTTTCAGGGAACGATTTACATCGAGCACAACTTGATGGTATTCCGGGTGACTTTGCAACTCGTCGAGTGTGGGAACACGTTCCAAGTTCGTGACATCCACACCGGCCAACTGTGGCCACAGAATTCGTCTGAGGTCATCGTTCACCAAGCCCAAATCACTCAGCGCCAGTTTGCGCAGTTCTTCGATTGGTATGTGATTTTCGGGGCTCTGAGCTATTAATTGTTCAATCGCCAGTCGTTTAATGCGCTCCTCATTGCTTTCTGGACCTGCGATAATACAGATACAAAGTTACAAAGGAACAGCTTTTGTCTAGTTGTTGTGACATACATTTTTCGAAACTCAAAGGGGGAAGATCGATTTTTAATTCGTCATTTGTCATCGTTAACAAAGGTATTAAATTTGTTGTGCTTCTGGCCAAAAATTAGTTAATTAATACTTCCGACTTAACGTTAGTATCTGCGGTTCACAATTCTACTCTAAAAACATATCGGTTGGCAAACATTACTATGATTATTATTGGTAAAAATTCACAATCTTGTACAAAATAAAATAAGTCTGATGTAGGGTTGCAGTAACATCGATAGTAAAGTCGATATATCGAGAGTTTAGATAATTTCAACATCGTTGGAATTACTATCGATATTCTTGCAGCCCTGGTTTGTTGTTTGCTATCGATAATTGGGAAACAATAACGAGTTTTCGATTTATTTGCATTAACGGGAACTTATTAACAAAGCTATTCAAATTTTGTAAATTGTAGATATTTACTCAACGCGATATTGCCAATGTTAAAAATTGTCTAACAACGTAACTTCTTTATTTAAGATTCACTGAAAAATAAAGTAAATGCTAATCAGTTAACTAAACACTACATTGTTACGCATTTAATCAGATGACTAATAAATTTAAAGTTTTATTTTTATTATATAATTTATTCAATTTTTCGCAATCGAAGTAATAAAAAATTAGAGTTACGTGTAGATTTGTTGGTATATCTAAACCTAAATAAATACATATGTATATACAGATAATAAGAGTGTTTACTTTAAATAGTCTTCTTTCTTTTCTTGTGCACTTTGTTGGTTCAGAATTTTAAAATCAAAATATCTGAATATTTTAGAAATTACTCAGTTGTCATATTAGTTAAGTAATACATAAAAGTAAGTTACAATGTTTGGAACAGCCCTAGTTGAAATAATTACTTATAAATGTAATGTAGAAGCATAAATTCAATTACTTAATTAAATCTGCCCAAATATATCTAAAGAATACATACATACAAGTGTAAGGTTCACAACATAAAGTTCGGGTATAAAATTAATAGTAATATAAATGCCAAAAGATGGACAAATCTTCTTTATTTTTCATTGGTTTTTGTTTCGTTATATTTAGTGTAAACTCTGCTTTGCCATTTACATCTTAACTTTGATTTTTGCAACAATGTCACGTTAAAGTCGCAATTCTGTTAGCTGAGCAGATAAAAAGAATACGTAATTATGATTTGATTCTTTGATTATTTGAATAGGCATGAATTGTATAATGTAAGCATTAATTGTGGGTAAGTCTGGATTCAGTTAATCACTTATGTATGCATATATAAGTTTAATTAGCTAAATACATATACATATGCTCGTATAATATATTTTTAGTTAAGAAAGTTCTTTGGTAGCGTCTATAGCGTTTATAGATATCTTCTTAGGCTAGATACATATATGTAACTTTTATATAAGGGTATAAAAGCAGTAAGACAAATGTATACACATGTTTATGTACATTAATGAAATGTAAATTTCTCTATAATCCTTACATACTTGCTTGGATAATATAATATAATATTTTCTTGTTCATACATATGTACTTTTAGTAAATGTCAGTTGTCATTTGATTTTAATAAATACATTTTAAGAGTATTATTATATATGTAATATAATAGTTGTAAGTAAGTATCATCATATATTATAAAAAAGAGTTAAAAAGATATTTAAAAAAATGTTTATGTAGATTACATATGTGTTTATATAAATGTATATACTTATATATTTTACAACTATTGGAAATTGTTTCTCTTTTTTTGTTGGTTTTGGTTTGTTTAAACAGTAACATCTATTAATGATTTGAAAAAATAGCATCTGTAAGTACTTAAAGTTTAAAATAGCATAAGTACCTAAATAAGTATTATATGCGTGTTATGTTGATTGCATCTGTTATTGATTCCCTTCTTAGAAGTTGTTTTGTATCATTCTCTATTTCAATTGGCGATATTCCCGCGCTGTGCTCATTCAAATACGGGGTGTCTTCCTCCACAATCTTCTCGAGTAGTATATCACCAGAATTGTTTATCCCTGCGAAATTGATAGGAAGAAAAAACAAATATTATTCTCTCTCAACGTCCTTAAAACAGAGCTTACCATTACGACCTACTATTTGTCCATTGGATATACTTTCTGTTGAGCCGCAATGGACGACGGCGACATCCGTAGGAGACGGTAGACCGTTTCTTCCGTTCTTTTGCAAGGCGACAGCTTTTCGTGCATGTCGTGTGGTCAATACTCCAGTTTCCACGTCCCTCTCAAGGCGATGTCCTGACCAACATATAGTATTAGGTTACTTTTTATCAACTAATAACTTAAAAATATACCTGATCGCGATCTGGTAAGCTGACGTTGTACATAATCCTCGAGATCCTCTTCCTCTTTTCGGCTAATTAAACAGTTTAGGACCAATAGAAATAGTCCCAATCCGAATGAAAATAGGCCAGTGCAAGTTACTTCATTCCACCAAGCATTATTGGAGCCTATTCAAATTGATATACCTATAGGACTCATAATCTCAATATTCCTAGTAAGCTTACTAAATACGTTCCAGTTCATTGCTTCATCTGGTATAATGCCAGCTCCACAGAGGAAAACTCCAAAAACAATGAAAACAATACCAATGTGCAACATTCCGATACTCGTAACCACCTAAAATAATAGAGAGTAATACTAAAATCATAGTCTAGACCAAGAGATACCCTATATTTAACGTTACACAGAAGCACGATCTTCGTTTCATGGGGTATAACATAAAAAGATTTACAAACCTGACTGTCCAGCATTCCTGGTTTGGCTGCATGATGTGGATGGTTATATTTACGTCTCACAGATCCACTGGGGGAATGGAAAGTCTCGCCGCTCTCTGAGCTTTGGGTGCTGTAGCGTCGCTCTCGTGCCTTTTTCTGATCGTCACGGCGCTTTCGCTGGCGCTTAATCGCCATCGCCGAGTGTATGCCAACGGAATGCATTTTGTAATCTACAATATAGAATAATAATTTTAGTTTACATACATAGTATTCGAGTTGTTTTTTATAAAAGGACGAAAGTGAGTGCGTGAACCGATAACTCTGGCTATCTCTCCACTTCCAATTCATAACGATAAATATCGATTTGTGTTTTTCATAGATCTTTAAATATCGGACAAAGTGTAATTGTTAGGGGTGACATTTTTAAAAATTCCGACTGACGTCATAAATGCAAACTGCTATAGGAGTTTTACTTTTTTAAATTAACTTGATAGCTGCGTTAAAGTTTCACATATGCTCCGGTATATTTAAGCTGTAAGCCACTGTACGTGCGTATATATGTATATACGTACACGCAGCCATTTAGGAAAATTGCATTTCTTTAGCCAATAATGTCTCCTTACTAATAAATATGTATATACACACATGTATTTACATGTTTGTATGTATATACCGTATATCCCTGTCAATACTTCAACAGGTAACTAAATTTGAATCAACAGAATCAATTTTGTCCATATTTAAGCCCTTTTTTAACTTGTATGTATGTGTGTCTGTGCATGTGTACGATGTACACAGCACTAAATACATACATGCAAACATAAGTGCATATACAAACACAATTGTGTGTGTGTATTATAAAAGTATAAAACGTATGCAAATATGTTTACATACTACGTCTGCAATATGAATATTTACAATGTAGGTAAAGCATAAAGACACAATTTCTGCTCCCCATATGTGTGGTATGACTTTTTGATGAAGTTGATGACTTCAGCAACCCCCAAATACATGTACATACATATGTATGTATGTATGTACAAGCCTGCACAATAAATACTATGTGCAATTATATACATATGCACATACATACTAACATTTAATCTACAAGGATGATATGCACAAATGTACATACATACATATGTATATATGTACATACTTTCGATATTGTTCTCGATATTACTCACCTTTTTATGTACTAAGGACTCGCTGTCCGGTGTGCACTTTCAATTTTGCATATTTACAAAATATTTCGGATTATTCAAGCACTAATAATTAATTAAATTCCAGCACTGATCTAATTAAAATAGACATACATATATACAATGAGGGTATTAGTAATCGGTACACATACATACATAGATACATACTATGCACATTCATACAAAGGGGATTTATGTATGTATGTACATACATACATATTAAACTAATTTTTACTTATGCATTTAATTTGTTTTGACAATGGCGCATTTAAAATATGAAACAATATCGATTTTTGTAGTTATTCATAAAGTCCAGCTTTGTTATTTTTTTTATATGCAGCATTTATTCGGGTTTTCTTTGAATTCGCATACTTCGTATGTATTGACACCGTTCGTATGTGACGAATAATATGCTTAATAATAATCTTCCACAAAACAGACAATTCACTGCACACATTGATGTAACAAACTAGATTCATCTAAATTTTAGATCTTAATTTCATTATTTACACCAGAGAGTGAATCAGGCTGTGGGAAATGCTGCACTTTGCACCGCCGTCCGTTGTTGTAAATTTGTGTCATGAACAGAAACTGAGTTCCTTGCAATTGTCTCGCGTGAGAAAGGAAGAAAGCTTTGCGTATGTAGCTTTCAAGTGCAGAGCTTTTTACTTCACGTTGCCAAGGCTGTATAAAGCTTTTGCTTCCAAGTATAGCCGTTACTTTCAAATTAATAAACATTAGGTTAAGGAACTACAAAATATAATACTTTAATGTAACTTCAATTCATTAAAAAAATATATATATAACTCTATGTTAAGCTGTGTATATGGTTGGCACACTCAACGGCACTCTTAAATGTCAGCACAGTTTTGTTAAAGGCCTTAAGCTTCGCCATGTGCGCTTTATGTGCTCGAGTATTTGTGTTTTTGTAGATAACGCCGTCAATTAGCTTGGATACAACATACGACAGCCACATCACATTAGTCCTTGGAGCGTATGCTGACCAATTGTTTCTGCCAAAAAAAAAAGAAAACATAACATCAGACTCCATTCTAATTCTAGTCTACTGAATACTTACTTCAGTTCATCCCGCATCATGCGGTAAATGTCATATTGGTAATCTCCTGAAGCTGCAAATAACTCCTCGTCAGTGGATAGATCATTGTAATGGCAACACTCGCCAACTGTTATTCTTGATAACGTGTAGTCAATAATGGTTATTCGAACCCCTTTTGTTGCCACCGACACGTTTTTGCCGCTGAGCTTATAATCAATTTGCTTCATATCTGTGTCCTCGACAAGTATGTTACCCCAATGCAAATCTCTATGCTCGAATTGAAATGCTTCCTCACCGACTGCCAGTGTTAGTATGACCTTATGTTCAGATAATGTATACAAAGTTAGTTCTGTCAACGGTTTCTTCAGCATTAATTTACCTGTTGCAGAGCATGATAAGATTGTTCGGCGCTTAAAAATATGAACGTGGACATGTCACTGCCTGCAAAGTTTAGCTCCAAAACTATAAATAACTGATGGTTGGCAAACATTTCGGGATGATCGTTTTCCGACTCTTTTCTCTCGTCATATTCTTCCCAAAGTCTTAGTAAATGCTGCGGATACTTTCCTTTGACTAAGGCCACCTGTGATAATTTAAAATGATTACATTTATATGCAATACAAGTATGTTTATCCATTAACTTACATTGTAGATATTTACGAATCCAATGGTTGAATTTTTGGGATTAACCCGAAGATTGCTCATTTCTTGAGATATTATAATTTCAGGTAATATTTGTTCAAATGTCTTCTGCACTTCCCCGTTGACCAATTCCGAGCCCTCAATCGGTATCACTTTGAGGACCACAGTGGATTCGGAGCTCCTCTTTGGGATATACTTGAATACCTCGCCGTAGACACCCTCTCCGATCTTGCAAGTGTCAAGCATCTTGGCAGCTGCATAAGCTGTTTCAAATCGAAGAGGTCTCCGCTGTGCACAGTACCTAAGTACTTCCTTTTCATGACTGATTTGTATATTGCTATTTGAATTATCATTTATGTAGACCGATTTTCGTCCGGATACACGAGTAGTTCCCAAATTCTCCGTTGTAGTTCTCTTCCTTGGCGATGATACTTTTGGAACAGAAATGGATTCTACATCGGCTTGGAATGTACGACGCAAAATGTTTAAAGATTTGCGCCATTTTCCTGGTTGCAGAACAAATGAAGATCGGCTGCGATTGCAAGATTCCTCGGGTGTTTGCCTAGAATGTCTAGGATTGCAAGATTCCTCGGGTATTTGCTTAGAATGTCTAGGATTGTCAGTCTTTTCACAATTCTCAAAGGCGTTTATTTGGAAGCAAACTTGCTTTATCGCCCGAGGTTGTTCTTTTCCTGCACGAGAAAAGTAATTAATCGATGGCACATATATCGATAACAGGATACTCACCAATGTCCGACACTTTCTGATCAACATTTGCCTGTAATCCGTCCAATTTCATGCTTGTTATGGGCGACAGTGCACAATAGAAAAGGTTGGAGCTCAGACGCTTTTCGCAAGGCGTTGATATGGTGCTGACACTCTTCCTTTTCATATTGAAACGATCGCCAGGATGCAATAACAAGGGATTCGGCACGGATTCGGCATCGCTGACGCCCAAAAGGTCGGGATTGCTGTTTTCCACACTGGAATCAATATTAAACGATGCCCGTACATTCTTCTTGAGTATGTTAAGCTCCCGTAGTTGCCTGCAAGTGATTAAAGTGCAATAAATGAGATCTTCACATAGCTTGATGTTTTATTATTACTTACGGCCTTGGATCCAACAGCTTGTCAAAGGAATCTTTCCAGGCGTCATCTGGCAATGTATCGTCCATTTTGCGTGTTATTATAGCATTACATAGAAGTTGTCTGATATTAAATATATTAGGTATGCCTATTCAATACGAATATTTGCGTCACATTGATATTTGTTAACAACACGATACTGTTTGATTTGAATTATCGCTTTCATGCAATACACAGAGTCAGCTTGGAGCCCTTAACATTAAAGCCGAGCGCTGTTAACGCAAAAATGCCAAAATACTCAATAATAAAAATACAGCCATATTTATTATCGATAACGAAAAATAAATACCAAAAGGAAAAGAGTTGCCTACCTACGCAATATTCCAGCTGGTTATTGTAATCAAAGAACATGGTCACACTTTTACACTTTCAAATTCTAGCTTATGAACCTTAACGTGTGATGGCGCCTCGCATAACTCTATTAACATATTAATCGAATTAGAATCGAAACTTTTATATACTAATCGTTTAAATTCGAATAAATAAATAAATACAAATAATATATTGATTAATTAAATAAATTTAGAATTGTGAAAGAGAAAACCAGCGGAATATGATGTGTTAAATAATTGATACTACCACTCTTTTGTAATTGGACTATCTTATTTTACTCCCCCTACACAATTCAAGAAAATACACTGATTCCCCTTTATTTTGAAATTGTCTTTGTTCTCAAATTCTCATTTTTTGCAGTATGTTTACTGCACGTCTTTTGTTATTGTTTTTGTCGCTTAACACGAATTTCAAGTTTCCAATTTCAATGAAAAGAATGGCTCCACATATATATGTATATATATATATAGAAGTATTAGATAGTATAACTCAGATTTCTTTCTTCTTTTTAAATAGCTTACTATAAAGATTTATGATTATTTAAATTTGAAATATCATACAAACATACATCATACAAACACATAAAAATGCATTTAAGTTTTACATTTGCATATTCTCTCAACAAAATTAGCTGAGAATGCAAATAGATATTAAATGCTTTTTATACCCTTGCCGAGTCCATTAAAACTGTCACGACATGTGTAACGAATAAAGTGCGAGGTAATTAATTATATGCATACATATACATCAGATCTGACCTGATTGATCGTATATATCTATATATATATGTTGGAAAAGTAAAGTAAAGAAATCACATAAAAATCTTTACGATTTTATTCGCTTCTGCTAATAAAAACAGTCAGGAAGTGTATTAAGCTTGCGACAAGCAAAATATATAAATTTATTATTGTCTTTTTTATATTTTGAACATTCCAATATGTTCAAAGAAACTGAAAATGCTCTTTAAGTTTCGCATTTCATTAAGAGCACAGTAATTCTCTTAGTCGCGTTGAAGTCGATATTGTTTTAGAATACAAAGAGTCTCCGTGCTGAAACTTGAATTTGTCCCGCATAGACCGATCATTATTTTGTGTTTTAGTCAATTATTAAGCTTCGGTCGGAACAGATCCCAAGACACGTGCATCGTTAAAGAAAAACATATATATATATATATATGAAAAAAAAGATAAAATAAAAACAAAAACACATAAAACGGTTTCCGCATGCATTCTCTTCGTATTGCCATATAAAGTTTGTTGTTTATGAATAACAAGTGTACAATATTACTACTATATTATACATATAGTTCAATTTTTACTTTACAAATTTAAAATGTGCTCCTAATACTTTTGTGGGCTGTGTCAAAAAAATAACATTTAAATCTTCCACGCAATTTCTGTTGGTAAATATACACACAAAGTTATTAATATATATATATATATCTACAAATTAATAAATAAATTAAAATACAAACATACATACTACATATAGATAGTTTTTACAAAAACATCACATGACACCTATTTTATTTATTAAGTATAAGTATATGATGGAATATAAAAAGACAAAATGCTTCTTTTCAGCCAAGCATTATTTTAAGAACTCATCCGTGGGCGTATCGGCCGAAACTGAACAGAACTATGGAATTTATTAGCATTTCTTGAGTGTTCTCTGTGTGCATTCACATTAAAGTCATTTTGATGTAACATGTTTTTATAGCTTACAATATTATTAACTACAAGTATAATTTGCATAGAGCGCTCGACGAGCAGATACCTTGTGCTATGTACTACAACTCAATCGAATCCTTCTAAACAAGTTCGATAGCAGGAAATAATCAAGTTCCTTTTGTAATTCAAGTGAACTATTTAGACTGGAACCAAATAGTTCACAATGAACTTCCATTGAGCTTTGCATACAGTAATTCAAGTAATAGTTTTGACAAGTAATACACACACACATATATTTATAATACAACATTTGTAGAAAATAGAAAATTTGTATTTTGACCAAACAATTACTTGACCAACTGTACAGGCAATGCAGAAAGCTGCACTTGTTAATTATTGGCAACGCTGCATCTTTTTATTTATACGACGCAATTTCTGTTTAAAGCCAAGTTTGTTTACGTTTTCTTCATTTAGAGCTTGTTGTTGTTGTTGTTTTTTATATATAGTTTTACGGCTACAGGGTATACCAATTAGAACTCTTTCATGCATTATGCACTGAACACATGTGTATATAATTTCACATGCAATACACTGAACTTTACTAGGCGAGTCATTAAATTCTGACTTTATAACTGCAACACAACAAAAATCGTTCATTTTGAAAATGTGACTACGTTGGAGAGAATCATTTCGTTTGGGTCACACTTAATCAAATGCTAGAATATTGTAATACGAACTTGTTGTTGCTTTTCTAACTGTAACTGAAGCTCTTTTTCAGTTTGTGAGAGTTTAAGTAAACTTTGTTTTCAAAATGAATTAGGCTAACGTGTGAGCACGTTAATGTCGAAAGGGAGAAATCAATCTATGTATGTATGTATGTATGTATGTATGTAGAAAGTCAAGACTGCGATCGATATCGAAGATAAAGTATTTGCCTAGCGTGAAGAATCGTACGAAGAAACACAGCGCAAATACGAGACAAAATGCGAAGTAAACAAATGCTATTGAATAATTAAATAAATAAATGCATGTATGAAGTGAGTAAACACATAAACATGAACACTTATGCATATATATATATATGTTTTTATGTTCTAAAAATAATAAACTGAATAAATAAATGCATAAAGTGTAGGTGTGGGATAATAAACATAAAAACATGTAAGAAAAATATGTTAGCGCAAATTCCCGACTATAAGTTACCCGTTACTCAGTTTAACTATCTAATAATTGTAGCTATTAGTTGTAAACTCCATAACTACTATTATATTTTACCGGCCTTCTGTTGCAGTTGCACAAAATGATTATACACTCGGTACAGGTTACAATAACAAAATAACTGTCTGTCAGTTATTCCTTTCTATGCGCGTGTCGATTCCACGTGCTGTGTAATTTTCCTTAGCCAGCGGACGCTGCGCAATTGCTAAAGTTTGGCTCAAAGTGATATTTGTGCTTGCCTTGGCAAAATGTGACAACTGTAGCCATTTGTATCCACTGTGTCTCTTGGCATTACAAGTGTGTGTACACTGACGCCGTCTGTCATCGAATCTACTCTTAGAACTCGCTCTTTGTCTGCCAGCAATTCTGCCCTAAAGCTAGCCTGAAGGACAGAGCGAGATGGCTAGATCTAGGCATACTAGTGATGGACTCACGTGCAGGCTAGCGATTGGCCAGCACAAGAGTTGCCAGACTGCAGTAAAATGTATCCTATTTCGGAAGAATGGAAAAACAAACAATTTGGATTTATATCAATGTAAATGTATTCTTAATAATTAAATTTAATTTCTTCTTTTTCAGGATATATCGTATTTACTTAAAATGTAAAATTCAATATGCTGCGATCACATATAAAAATGTCATTAAATCAAAAGCATATTATCTTAATGCACTTTGTGCTTATTTGCTGCTTCTTGTACTTGCCTGTAAGCGGAGAATCATCATTGCGATGTTTAAAAAAAGGTAGAAGCTTATATTATTTTATATTAACCAACTGCATTTTATTAATTAATATAAAAACCTATTCTTACAGAGTTTCCTGATGATAAAGATCATATAAAACGTTTTCCCATTGGACTTCAAGTAACAAATAGAGCGACACATCAGCTGATGACACGAATATTTGATATATTTCTAAGAGAGGTCCTTGGTTACAAAGATGTTCGAATTGTTCCAATACATTTCGAAAATGCAACTGATAAATATAATTACTGGTACACTTTCGATTATGTTAGGTAAATTAGTCTCAAATCTAACTGTGATACAGTTGCTAAAGTTCATTATCTTCTAGGGACTATGAACCATTAAGTAACACCAGCATGATCAATTTGGAAGTTTGGGTCAACCGAGCATTTCATGAAACTCCAGATAATATATTTGAAGCAGGTTCCTCCATACAACATGGTCGCTTTAGTTGGTTTGTGCCGATCTCTCAGGTTCCAGATACAGATAAAAACTATTTAAGTTTGCACTACAAAATCTTCGAAGACATTAATAATATGTATTATGATCTTTACCTTATGGATGACAACATAACTAAGTTCCTAATGGAGAGAAGGTGAGAAATACTAACTAGAAACTCTTTATTTGTAGCACAGTTAAGATCATCTTATCTTATTGTTCTTCATAGCGTTGATGAATATAGGAATCCAAAGTGTGTTCATCGGAAATGTGCCATGCTTATTGCCGAGTTCCGAAATGATACGTATTTCATTGAGAATGAACTAAAGGATAGTTATCTCAATGTAGTTTGGCTGGGACTCAAGTTTAGAGAGACAATAGAACAGCTTGCTGAGATTTACAGGACACGTTACCCTCCAGGACGTAGGCGATTTATTGTCCTACATTGGACACCGTCTGAGGCAATCAATGCTGAGGTTAAATTTACCCAAATAACATTGCCCAGATGTGAGGAATTGCAATACTTTAAGGATTCGCTTTGTAGATACGATCTAACTCCGATATTGAAATACTACGCAAGAATCTTGGATACCGATAGACGAATGATTCATGCGTTGCGATCATTTTATATAAAGGACGAAGATCTGGAGTACTTTCAGAAGGAACTCGGTTATCGGAGAAACAAGACCGCAGACATTGAGGGGGTCTATAATGAAGTAGCTTGCAATTGGATGAAAAGAAATGAGAAGGTATTCAGCAAATGGATACTACCACCAAGAAATGTAAAGACATTAGCAATTGGTGGCATATTTCCCATCAATGTAACGGATCGGGGACATATGAATATTGTGGGGGCAGCCCAAAGCGCCATCGAGGCAGTTAACCGAAACAGGACGATCTTACCAGACTATAACTTGGTACTAATGATAAACGACGGACACTGCAAGTCGGATATGGTAATGAAGGCCCTCATCCATTACTACAATAAGCCGAACATGCTGGGCGTGCTGGGACCAGCCTGCAGTGAGACTGTCGAACCCATTGCTGGACTATCGAAGCACCTCAATATGATGGTCATATCCTATTCCGCCGATGGCGCTTCCTTTGTCGATCGAAGGTCTTATCCGTATTTCTTTCGGACTATCGGATCGAACAGTCAATACGTTGATGTATACATGGAAATAATGCATAAGCTTGGTTGGAATCGGGTTTCCTTGCTGACCGAGGATGGTCAGCAATACGTTGAGTATATGTCTGGTATGGAGAGCAGGTTGAAACTGAATAAATTCACTTTGGCCTTCAATCGGAAGTTTCAACCTAATGTATCCGCTGAAGATATGAATGAGGTAAGTGCTTCAGTCATTGACCTTAATACTTTTAGTTTAAATTTTGTTTGTTTCTAGCATTTGAGTAAACTAAAAGAAGCGCAATCGCGAATCATCATAGCCGAACTTCACAATGATAATGCTGCAACGGCCATTTGCGAAGCCATACACTTGAGTGTAAGTTTTCTCCTTTCCCTTTCTCTGCTCTTTTCAATTGTTAATTCCGGAATTTTCTTTGCAGATGACAAAAGCAAATGATTATATCTGGTTTTTACCATCCTGGCTATCGAAGGACTTTGAAGCGTGGCAGCTAAAAGTAAATAATCGTTGTACAGCCGAGCAACTACGTAATGTAAGTAATTATCGTAATTCGCAATTTCTAGATTCGATTTATTTATCGATAACTTTTCTTTGTGCGTCGCAGGCTATCGAAGGACACTTTAGCATAAGGCATACGCCATTTGGCCAACCGGATGAATTGATGCAGGAAGGAATCACAGTCAAGGATTGGCTCTCCAATTATTCGAAAAGATACGAGAAGTTTTCCAATTATGTGGGATTCGTTTATGATGCTGTCTGGGCTTATGCGATCGCAGCTGACCGATTGATCCGGAATGACAGCCTGGCATTCAATACATTAATCTCCACGGAGACAATTAATCAATTCACAAAACTGATTTGGGAAACGGATTTCAATGGATTGTCCGGTAAAGTATCATTCGGGCAAGGCGAATTCGGAGGATCCCGTATCATTGATCTGGACATCTTACAATGGAGAAATAAGAGTTACATAGAGGTGGGCAGGTTTACACCGAAAGTGGAGGGTGCTGGATCTGATCTACACATAAACGGGGGATGTTTAACCTTCAACACAGAAGACGTGTTCCACGGACAAATTCCAGAGGATGGAAGATACGATTGCCGCTATTCCGGCTTGGCCCGAGGTCTACACATCGGTTGTGATATGGCCGCCATGGTCTTTAGCATTTCCATTTGCCTGGTGGTAATCTTCCTGATGTCCTTCGTGTCATTCTATTTCTGGAAACAACGTTATGACAGGAAAGTTCGACGATCGGCGCAGATAATGAAGATGTTTGGCATTGATCTGATTACACCATCCCGGAATAAATTGAATACCTTGGATAAATGGGAAGTTCCCAAGGAGAACGTGGCGATCAATCGTAAATTGGGCCAGGGAGCATTCGGCACGGTGTACGGCGGAGAGGCTCAGTTGAGTTCCGGCAATTGGACTGCAGTTGCCGTTAAAACCCTCAAATCCGGAGAATCGACTGAGGATCGTTTGGATTTCTTGGCCGAGGCGGAGGCCATGAAGAAGTTCAATCACAAGAATATCATAAAACTTCTGGGAGTTTGCCTGCAAGAGGAACCCATATACACAATCATGGAGTTCATGCTGTACGGGGATCTGAAGACTTATCTTTTGGCCAGACGAAATATGGTTAACGAAAAGATAACTGACGATTCGGATATATCATCCAAGCGTCTAACGATGTATACCTTGGATGTGGCTCGGGGATTGGCATATCTGGCGGAACAGAAGTACGTCCATCGGGATATCGCGTGCAGAAACTGCTTGGTTAGTTCCCAGCGTGTTATCAAAATCGGGGACTTTGGCATGGCCCGACCAACATTCGAGAGCGATTACTATTGCTTCAATCGGAAGGGCTCGAGGAAACTCTTCCCTGTACGCTGGATGCCGCCGGAAACACTTTCAATGGGCGTATTCACGTCTGCTTCGGATATTTGGTCATTTGGCGTTGTGCTCTACGAAGTTATTTCGTTTGGATCATATCCGTTTCAGGGGATGTCAAACAATCAAGTTATCGACTATGTCAAGAGCGGCAATACGCTGCAAATTCCGAGCGGTGTCAAGCCGCCATTGGAGGGCCTTTTGAAGGCCTGTTGGAGTCAGGATCCCAGCAAACGTCCCACAGCCTTGGAGGTCATTGATTACATTTCAAGCTATCCCCGTCTGCTGGCCCCATCCCTTGACTGTCCGGGTACGGCAGTTCAAATGCCAGAGACTGATAGTGATGAAATGGAATTGCTGCCCCCCGGACGTCAATCGTCGCCCCTTACCCAGGAATCGATGCTGTCAGCGATCAATAGTTCCACCAATTTACGACAATTCAATTTTCCCAGCGATGCGAATCTCACGGAACTGCCAGCCAACGTGGAAAATGGCACAGCAAGCATACCTCGTAGTAATACCACCGACTCCTATACGACCACAACACCCGATGGATATAGCATTATGTCGCCGCTTCTGACGAATCAGGGAGTTAAGCTTTCGATAGGCAAGGGAATCCATAAACTATAGTTTTTGTAATAATAATAATATTAGTTATTAGAGTTCCTTCGCATTGGGTATTTTTCTTTGTACCCAGGTCTCAGCTGCCCTTTATCACTTATCGTATACCGTAGTATACTTTTTGGGATACAGGGTATACAATTTATCTATAGACAAGTACGTTTAGTTTTATAAACTGAGCGACATTTATTATACAAAAAGAAATATACTATATACACTATACATTATTATATCATCTAAAATTGATATATATATATATTAAGATAACATTTTATTTTCATTATTTGGCAACTGAATGATGATTTAGTTTAAGTACTGTATGCCTATGTAAGCTATAGTATACTTATTATATAGTCGAAAATGTCGGCTATTTTGATATCTTTATTCATTAAATCATTAAATTGGGTCTCCTCATGCTTAATAACAAGAACTCGATGTAGTTGCACATTTCTGCTCTCCCTCTCTCTCTTGATTTTTACAGGGTATGTCCCTACTGCCGTACTCTTAAAGCTTTACCTCCAACTCAACAACAATACGCGAATGGCAAAAGCAGATTTCGTTTTGTCGGATTTAATTCGCAGATGAACCATTGTGCGGAGCGTGCAGTAAACAAAATATTAACAAACATAAAGCTAAGTATGTATGTATGTATGTATGTGTGTGAGTGGGTGTGTGTGTGGTTGTGTGTGTGTATGTTGTGTTATAAATATTTTTATTTCGAGTCAACGCTCAGCTCCCGCATTTATTTACTTATCCATTGTTTTGGTTTCATATAGAATTTTTATTGTGTAACATGAAACAATTTCATCCGTTTGGTTTCCAATTGCAACTGACAGACAATTTTACTGCTGCTGCTGCCGCCGTTGCTGCTGCTGTCGTTGCTGCTGCTGCTGCTGTTGCGATAACACCCCATCTTTGCCAACCTGCCCCTCCCCACCGAGCGCCGGTGCATTAGCACAAACTAATGATGACTGTGGAATTGCATCCAACGCGGTTGTCGCTTTTCAGCAGTCCTCTCCTCTCCCACTCACTGCATCTTCCGCTCTCCCGCTCTCCCGTTTCCCCGCTTTACTGCACTGCCTCTTTGGCTTTATCTGGTTGCTCTGGACGCTGGCGCTGTTAAGGCTGCTGATAGACCATTGCATTAGCGCGGCAGAGCGCAACATAATGTCGTTGTGCACTTTCCACAGCAATTGTTGCGGCAGCCATGGTGCTAACAGAGGAGGAGGAGAGGGAGGGCAATGCAGCTTACGGCCGAAGCTGTAACTGTAACTGTAGCTAGGCCCCCGCATTCCTCTTCCGTGATGTGGATTTCATAATTACGTGCGCTGAGTGCGATTATTATGATTGTTTCTTAATTCACAGATTTACAATGTGTGTGTGTGTGTACATATGTATGTATGTGTATATGTATGCCATATATAGACTGCGTGTGTGTGGTTTTATATGTCACTTGCACACACACACACACAGTGCTAGACTCTGGCAACTCTGCGCACCGAAAAGAGTTGCTTCCATTGTCCTTGCTGCTCTATTCCATTCATACTTTATGACTGCGTCTCGCTCTGTGCATATGAAATCCTTCTTCAACGCCGCGCTAATCTGCGAGTGATGTAATAATTTAATGTAGTATGTGTTTGTGTGTAAATGACGGCATCAATTCATTAAATAAGTATATTCAACATAATATTTAATATGCCTTTAATACTAGATATAAACTATGCTTGCAAATAGTTTTGCTAGCGCCATCTAGCGCTCGTCGCTAGACAGCTGCTCATTCGAAAAAGTATGAATTATATACAGTATGTCAAGTAATTGTTTTGACAATACCACTCACAGCACAACGCTAATGATGCTTGTATAACTTCGATCATGTCGACAAACATGAAACTCCACTCGTTTTGCACTGACTCCAATATGTGCGTACATATGTATGTGAATTTGTAAGTACATAAGATGTACATTGCTTTGGAACGAGTGTGATATCAATTACTTTCGACTATTGTAGTCTATTGGCCTTTCCCCCCCGATTTTTTCTTTTTTATATTAACGCTGGGGTTCTGAATCCTAGTCGAAAGTCTAGCTGCATCCATGCTGCAACAATCTGAACGATTACGATTTGTGACCCAGCTGCTGTTATCATGGCTCGCAACAAAAAAAAAAGACTATGGCTGTTAAAGGGACAATACGCACTTGGTCAATGTACAATGGGTAGTTTGGATGCATTTGCATATACAATTAATACATGTATTACTTAATAATTGTGTTTAAATCAAATTAAAGAAATGCAAGTCAGATTAATCTAGAGAAAAACCTTACCTTATTAATATATATTTGTTTTTTTCTTGCAATAAATTGATTAGCATTACCATCGTGCATGTTGAACAAACATATGTACATACTTACATACATATGTATGTATTTACATACATAAAAGGAGACTTTTTGCATGTTTTTCCTGACGCTGCAAATATTCCGGACACAACTGGTCAACGCCAGTAAATAGTGTACGTCGCACAGTGGCCGTTTCACGAAAACGATATCGAAGGGTGACGCATGCCAGCCGAATGTCGTGCGAGAAAATTGTGAAAATGGCATTCATAAAAAAGCACATGTGCATGGTGTCGCATATTCGCGTATAAGAATCCGTTCATATGTCTGTCTGTCTGTCTGTCTGTATATATGTATGTATATAAATCAAATATACATACATACTATGTGTGTGTGTGTGTGTGTGTAGGTAGATACGCAAATACATATTTATGACATGCATATGTGAGTACTCCGCAAAAAAGGAATATTTATAGTGATTAAATGATTTTATTTGTAAATAAACAGTATGTGTGCAAATACATATATGTATGTATATGTATGTAGCATATTCAAATTTCACTTATCCGCGTTCCGGTCTCAAAATGAAAATAATGTGATTTATTTGCGTGCGAATGTTATCAAAACATGTCTATAATGGCTAAAACGTTAATAAAATAAAACAATGAGTACTTTGGCAGTCGGTGTTTGTCTGGCAGTCACTGTGTACAACAAACAGTCGACAAACGAATGCGCATTCGTTTTAACTTTGAGTTATACTAAAAACAACAAGCCGAACAGTCGGGAATCCGACTGTTATATACCCTGTAGCAAATCTAAAGTCTCTAGCTGGGCATCGTGATAACACTTGCAGGACACATTGACCTTAAGATACGCATCAAGTGTGCCAAATCTCAAGTCTCTAGGCACACAATTGGGAGGCCAAGTTCAAGTTTCTAGCTCTTAGAATCTCTGAGATACTTTCGTTCATACAGACGGATCGATGGATGGACGAACCGACGGACATAGCTATATCGACTCGGCTGTTGTTGCTGATCAAGAATATATGTAACATTGGGTATAAGTTGAAGCTGCGACAAGCAGTATTAAGATTAAAGGAATATCGATACCAGGAGTGTTATCGATATTGGCGGCCGCATGGAGTTGAAGTCAGTCGGAGTCAGTCGGAGTCAGTCGGAGTCAGTTGGAGTCAGTCGGTGTCAGTTGGAGTCAGTCGGAGTCAGTCGGAGTCAGTCGGAGTCAGTCGGAGTCAGTCGGAGTCAGTTGGAGTGAACGGAGTCAGGCGAGGAACACAATTGGAAAAAGCAGCATCGAGGTCAGTCGATATCAGCCGAAGAGGAATCGTCAATGAGCAAGCCGAGCACAGAGACTTTTACAAATATTGAAAGCCGTAAGACGTAAAAGAAGCCGATCCGCCGTTTGATTACCTTTAATAATAATCTAAATAATAATAAACACTGCTAATATAATAATAACCTTACATATATATATACTTTATGGAGTCGGCCACGCTTCCTTCTGTCTGTTACTTACCCAGGGTATAATAGGGTATAATCAAGTAAAGTTTACACTCGTTAACTCGGACAATTAAAAACTTAGTATTGGGTTAAACAAAAACTATTAAAATTAATTTGTATACCCTTGCAGAGTGTATTATAATTTTGTCATGAAATGTGTAACGCATGAAAGCAGACATCTCCGACCCTATAAAGTATATATATAATCATGATCAGCATCCATAGCCGAGTCGATATAGCCATGTCCGTCAGTCCGTTTGTATCTATGCAAACTATTCTCTCAGTTTCAGAACTATCTAAATGAAACTTGGTACAGATCAGTCTTTTTGCTGCAGCCAGTACATATGTCGGAACCAGCCGGATCGGATCACTATATCATATAGCTGCCATAGAAACTATCGGTTGAAAATCATACTTTTGTAAGAAAAACTTCTTTATTTTTCAACACATTTCTACCAAACACACAGATTATGCATTTGGTTCAGTCTTGAATATCCTGACCAAAGTTGGTTCAAATCGGATGACTATATCATATAGCTGCCATAGGAACTAACGGTCAAAAATCATACATTTGTATGGCAAGCATTCTTATTTTTCAACAGACTTCAATCAAACTCACAGATTATGTATCTGGGCATGTCTTAAACAGACTGACCAAATTTGATATAAATCGGATGACTATATCATATAGCTGCCATAGGAAAGATCGGTTGAAAAGAGTATCAGGGTTCTGCAAGGCTATGAAATTTTTGGCGTACCAAAAATAACAAAGAGTACTTATGTATTCACTGCATTCTAATGGTTAATTATTATTATTGTTATAAATTATCAAACTACCTGTCTTTTCACTTATTTTTACTGCTTTCTACTCTTTTTTACATACAGACATTTATGTTTAAAGATTACAGAGCATAGCAAATATAATATATTTGAATTTCCTAGTTGTTTTGGTTGTCTCAATTAGTAAGTTTTTAAATTAATAAGACTGTAATTACTCTAACTGAAATAACAATTTACTGATTACAAAGTAATCCCACTTAAGAGCATATTCTTTAGGTACATATTTTGCCATTGCAACTTAATTCTTATAGGGCTTTAAAGAATCTCTCTAAAATCTCTTTTGAACGCACATTTGCAAAATCCATTAGAGCGCAACATTTGGCGACAATTTGAAGTTAAAAGTATTTTTATCGTATTAACTGCGGGAAATGACTTGCAAAATAGTTAACAAAATGCAATTAAAATGCTGCAATTATAATTATAATTGGGCACAGCGAAAAAGGAGCCCAGCAATCAGAAAACAGTCAAAAAGCCCAGCCCAGCTCAGCCCAGCCGGACGGACGGACAACAACGGTGAGGATGATTGCGGGGGTGTCGGAAAGGTTGCACAAAAAAAAGAACACCCTGGGCTAAGTAAATCTGAAAAGCGTTAATTGCTGCAAAAGCCTAAATGAGCAGCAGACAACAATACAATTATTCCAAGCAGTGCAGTTTTTCTTTTTTTTCTAGCTACGGCCAAAGGAAGCGCCGTCAAGCCCTTTGAAATTATGATACACTGGCAACTTAAGCTTTACACACTACATACAAACTGATTCAGCTTAAGCTTTAAGCCAATTTAATATTATGGATATCAAATAGCAGCCATGGGAACCAAGGTTTCGAAATGTGAGCTCTTGTTGATACAGGGAAATAATATACGTATCAATAATAAGCTGACTTGATAGAAAAACGCAGTCTGGCAACTCTTCAACTTAATGATGACAGCTCAAATGGCTGCCATATACAATACTGATAAACTCTGGGCCAGACAAGATCGTCAAATAATGAGAAAAAATAAATAAATAAATAAATAACATTGATCGAGTTTAGTTCAACGATCATTTATCGAACTAAATTAGCAAGTTTCAGACTTAGTTCTACAATTAAACTCTGCTTTGTTTAACAGTGCAAACGGAGGCTTCCATCTTTATATTAATGCTGAAAATTATGCTACGATTTATGAATTACTGTATTGCTATCTTTATTTATTCCACATACCAAAATGTAGATGCATTGTAGTTAAAGTTGAAGTTTATACAAACATATGTGCTTCTACAATGCATCCATTCGATTTTTCGTTAACTTGGATTCTAACTGGCAGATACCAGAACTCAGTACAACAGACACACACACACACACACACACACACTGCCACATTTCATAATCCTATTGAGCTCAGATTGTTTTTGCTCGGCCACGGAGGAGGCCACCACCGACATTCTAATCGCTTAACAGTGCACACAGCATGAAGCCGTTAGTTTCCCCCAACCCTCCCCCCGCCCTTTTCCCATGCTGTACGGATTGATTTTTCCTTTTCCTGTTTGCTACGCTTTTGTGAATGACTTTAATTCTTTTTCCAATTGGCTTGATGATAACACATGGCGACAATTGGAAAGTGATATGCCAACATTCGCCTCACTGAAAACGAAAACTGTCAATTTGTGCACAAATTTTACAGGGCTATAATTTTGCTATTTATTACCGCCATTTATGTTTGATTGCGCTTTTGCATATGTTTCCATATAAATATATATATAAAATATATAAGTACATATATTATATACATATGTTTATATAGAAGTACATACTTGCAATGTGTATTCATGTTTATCATCTAAATATTCAATTGTATCTCTGCATGAAATAAGCGAATCAGAGTCATATATATTATTGAAAAAATTTCCTTGATTACCCAGACAAGTCTTCTTTAAATTTGCAATCTAAATGTAGATATATATACGAGTTTATACCCTGTATTCATTTTGCGCCTGCAATCATTTGCCGCTGCTCAATTACGAAATACCCCTCTTTATATGTAGAACCAAACTTGCCCCCATCTGTGTGTAGTACAAATATGCTCCTTCTCATTGAGTACAGGGTATACAAATTGCGCACATGCCAAAATTATAAATGAAATTGCAAGAAAAAACTAATTGCCAGTTCAGCATAATTTTCTTGCAGCAATCTGAAGCAGTATCAATTCAGTGCAACATATCGATAGATCGGCATAGATATACATACTATGTATGTAACATAGGGTATAAGTTGAAGCTGCGACAAGCAGCGTTAAGATTAAAGGAATATCGATACCAGGAGTGTTATCGATATTGGCGGCCGCATGGAGTCGGAGTCAGTCGGAGTCAGTTAGAGTCAGTTGGAGTGAACGGAGTCAGTCGGAGTCAGTCGGAGTCAGTTGGAGTCAGTTGGAGTGAACGAAGTCAGGCAGGAGGAACACAATTGGAAAAAGCAGCATCGAGGTCAGTCGATATCAGCCGAAGGGGAATCGTCAATGAGCAAGCCGAGCACAGAGACATCTACAAATATTGAAAGCCGTAAAACGTAAAAGAAGCCGATCCGCCGTTTAATTAACAATAATAATATTCTAAATAATAATAAACACCGCCTAATATAATGATAACCTTACATGTATAATACTCGTAAAGTCCCCACAAAGTGACACTTTTCATTTTAACAAAAAGCCAATTTTTGCTTATACTCTTTAATTTATTCAGTTTTTGTTGTTTTCATAAACTTACGAACAATTTTTATAGTATAGTATATATATATATATGTATTTTTATTGTCCTGTATTTCATTTCTGAGTATTTCACTTGTTAATTATTAGTTACATATGTATGTAAGTGTGTATATTCATATATTTATACCATATATGTATGTATGTATGTGTGCTTTAGTATAATTAAATAAACTTAAGCTTAGACTAAGTATTCAATGCATGTATACTCATATTAGTAACTTTATATCTTTTATTTTTATTATTTTTTATTATTAACATTTTTTCCAGTTGCTCAAATTTTTCCAAAATGATTTTTGTTTTTATTGTGTGACCCTTTCTTTTTTTTTTTTGATTTGATATTAACTTTGGTCTCGGCTGGGTTGTAGATACATTTAAGAGTGTCCTTAATATTAAAATAAGATATTCATATTGAATCCTCACATCAAAATCGGAAAGAACTTCTTGAAAACTCTTAACACCAAAATAAATTAGAAATTAGAAAGTATAATACATTAATATATATATTACTTTGTTTGCTAAAATGTTTAACTATTCTATGTTTTTTTGCAATAAACAATTCACCGAATCTCAAAGATCCATATTAAAAATATTTAATAACCCATTGGAAACACAACTTGGTTGAGTTGAATTCAAAAAGTTCTATAAATTCTTTCTTTGACATTTTACAAGTAAATTTGGAAATGGTTTAAAAACTTCTCAATCTCTCTTTCTATTATTATCTTATGGTCACAAAAAGTTAACTACGAGTATATTTTAACCAGAATTTGAAGAGAACGTCTGCCTTAAGTTGATATTACTCGTAATTGTTGTATTGCTTTGGTTAAATTGAAGTAAAATTAAGTATGTTGGATTTAGAAAATGTTTAAATAAATCCAAAACTTCATGTCGATTCAATTCTGTGGTTAGATGTTCCCTGAATTCCTTTAATTAATTGGTTTTTCTATATATAAATATATACATATACATAGATGGGAGCTTAATGATTAACCAAGTTTTGTAATCAACTCTCGATATGGCGTTGTCTCTACTGATATATTTTTATGATCTTAACAACTCTAAATCAGATATTTCTTAAACAAAACAAACCTGAACTTCATCTTTTCTATTTTACAATTTGTGTTTTCAGTGATAATTTATTGACTTTTGAACTTTTGCTAAAGTTTGCTTAACCTGTTTACATTAATGAGAGCAAGTATTAAATTTCAATTCGTTTGTATAAGTACACATAGTATTTGTTGTATTATTGTCTTATGGTCCATAATATTTATTTAAACGAATCTGTTAATGCGAATACAAGTCTATCTATATATAAGTGTGTAAAATTAGTCACACTTTTTTTATTGTTGTTGTTATTTGTTGTCTCCTCTTTCTATCGCTATATATTTATTGATTTCATTTGATTTATAGATTGATAATTTTAATTTTGATTCTGTTTGTTAACTGAAGTCCACAGATATTAAAAAATTACTTCGTTTTGATGCGATATGATGTGAGATGTGGGAGTTGGAATGACGAGTAAAAAGAAATCTAGTCGGGACTAGGGTAGTATTGAAAGTTTCTATAAATAGTAGCCTATCTAGGATATACACACTATAAATAAAGAAAGTTTGTCTCTTTTTCTTGGAATGGAGGCGATAAATGATGCGAAAATGTTAATGATAATTTATCATATTGTGGTATAAAGATCTACAAACTTGCTCGTATTTATTTTGATGTCTACATCTTGTATTTGAATTCAATATAAGAAAACAACAATAAACAATGAACATCAGATAGTTTAGTGAATAGTTTAATTTACATATTTTGTTTAAAGGTCTTGGCATGTTACATAAATACACACATCATGCTACCCATTTACTACAGGGTATACATACAGAAATTATGACTTTGCACACTTGACTTCATGAATTGAAACTGCAATAACATTAAATTCAAATAAACAAAAAAAGAAAACAATTGAAAATAATACAAATGCACACATTCACGTGTTTGCATACTGTACTCGTATGTATGTATGTCCTTTCATATTCAAGGGGGCAGGTACACTAACTTACATTAACAACTGTAATCGTACGTGATGCATGTATTGCAGATGTTTCGTTTTTGTGCGGTGGCATGCAGACAATTGCTAAGAAGAAGTACAACTAAATTGACCAGCCACAAATTTATTACAGCTGCATTGAAATTACAAATGTACATATGCAAATATATCGTATATATCGTACATATATACATATGTTTCACGGTCTCGCAACTAAAACTCAAAAGGCACCCCATTTGAGCCTCTAATTATTATTATTATTATAATAAGTATACTTATATTTCGATGAACATAAATATTCGTAACACAAGCAAATAAACAATGATATACAAAACAATAAATATAAGTACATATTACATATGTATGCATGTATTAGTATGTTTGGTATTGTGATTTCGGGATAAATGGGAACGGGCATTTTTAAACAATGATTAAAACATTTGCTAAAACAATAGATACATACGTATGTTTGTACGTATAAGTTCGTAACGGATTTACACATACATACATATAATCTAGTGTTGTACAACGCAGTTCAATTGAAGCGCAAAGTTCAGAAGTTCAGTGAACGAACGAATAAATCTTCTGCTAGTACGTACGTTCGTTCATTTTAGTTTCAAACTATGACTTTTATACCCTGTTTCCACTACAATAACGTTGTGTTTTGTGCGTTTTTAGACATACCTATTATTATAAGGGTGTGTTTGATGGAAATCTAAAAGACAACAATTGTAGATATTTTAAACGTATAAAATATTATAAATTGGCAATTATATATTGACTCTTGAACATAAAGGTATTAAAAAGTTGAATAGATGTGTATATATGTGCAAATTTTTGAAAGAACACATTGCATCTTGATATTAAAGACATACAATGTTATATTCAGACTAGGTGGGCCAATTATTTAGATATTGTGAAATCAACAGTAGACCACAACTTTAATAAGTGAGGTAATACTTTGTCTTCAGCTTGGGCGATTGAATTTGAGACGTTTAGTATTGGGTATTGCAGAATTACGCACAGATACTCTATTCGTGGAAAGGGGGAGTATTCAGTATTCGTATTCGTACTCGTATCTGCAGTGGTTGACCGCATGCAATGGAAGAGTCCTGCACATTTGTGCATTCGACGTCACGTGGCAGGAAGCAAGTAAATTATGCATGCAGCTTCAAGTGCAATAAAACAGAATTTAATGGGAATTTAATGTCGAAAACATTATCAGGCTCAGATTCTGCATTGGCTAAAGTGTAGATTCGACAAACAAACGCGCGCACATTCCAACAAATAAGTGTGTACACACACACACACACACACATACATATGTGCACATATATACATATGTGGACATCTGACAATTGCCGAATCAGCCCATTTTTTTTGGGGGGCGGGGGGCTTTTTTTTGAATGGAATCCGCGCACACACACACACACACAGTGGACGTGGGTGCCGTGAATCCAACTGGCTAACTTAAGCTCTGCTCTTGCCCCTTCCCCTGCCTCATGCCCCTTTGCCGCCTTCTCTGGCCAGTCCAGTTGCTAAATTAGTGACAATGAGTATGGAAGAGCGTCTGAAAGCGGGAAATGCATGAAATTCGTTAATGCATGTCTGTATATGTATGTATTTCGTGGTGGCTGTGCGTATTGCACGTTGCACGTAGCACGTAGCACGTTCTACGTTGCCCCATAATTCGTTGTGCTCATGCCCTCACCATTTTCCGGGTTGCAGTGCCGCATTGTGGGTGCATCAAGCGCACTTGAAGGTTTTATTCTTATCGCCCGTTGTCCACGCGGACTTGATAAACAACAACAACAAGAACAACAACAGCAACACACAGGCTAGAACAAGATGGCGGACGGGGTATAGGTTAGGTTAGAAGCGGAGCACACAGAGAGAGAAAAGTAGTAGTAGTAGTTAAGTTCTTGGTATAAGTATAAGTAAGAAAAGTTCTTCAACCAAGTAAAACTCTAGATTTACCGTGAATAAGTAAGAAAATTCTTTACATAACTTTTGATATCAGAAATCAAAATTTTTAAAGCTTAAATTCTTTTTGCATTCACTTGTTATACCCTTGCAGAGGGTATTAAAATACAGTTCATATTTTTATACTCTGCTACAGCGAGGACTCGGACTTGTAATAAGTTTTAATGGTATTTCAAATAATAATGAAACGTTTATTTCAAGTGCTTTTCAAAAACACTTTTAGGTTTGATAATTGTAAATTATTGATACTTGAAATGTTATCGAAATCCTCAATTTCAGCAATTACACACTTAGAGGGAAGTAAAGTTAGAGTGTGGTTTTTCTTTCGCTCAGTGTAATGGGTGGGGTAGCCGACGTCATTTACACAAATGGCCATCATCATGCTGACCGCTTTTATTAGGCAGGAGTCGAAATGCAACAATAGCTCGGACACTAAACTGGGGACACCCACACTTGCAACATGCACATGCAACTGCAACCGGACATGGCTGCAGCTTTCGCGTTTTGTGCATCTCTCTACTCGGGACTGCAGTTTTGGATTGCAGCCACTTTGGCATTTTCAATCGCATGCATTTATGCAAATTCAATGCCAACTTCAACCCAGAACATGGCCAACAGCTATACGCGTTCTCTATGTACAACTGTATGCATGTATGTATGTACGTTTGTATGCATACATATTACATATGTATTTCTGTATGCGAACGCTGAGTGTGTTGACCATGACAGTGATACTACACGGCGAATCATATTCATAAAGCATCAGCTCTGCAATCGTTGCAGGTTTATCGTAACATCCGCCAAACGTATTCCTCAATTATTAATATTCCACAAGAATGCACACGTATGTACAAGGTACACACACATACACACGATATGTCTGTGTGTGTGCTATATACTAGTCAATTAAGCTTATGGTACGGGTATTCCGTGTGTCCGTGCAATACATTCACAGATTAATGCATACAAATAAATATGCACAATATCCACAATATATAAATATATATAAATGAATTCTGAGAGCCGAATCCTGCCAATCTTTCATCTGTCTTATCATTGAATAATGGAATATGGGAATAAAACAAATATCAAAGGGTTTTTTGTGCAGTATTAAAAAAGTATACAAAGAGCATGTAGCAAAGATAAATCAAACACATCAATTAACTGTTTGACATTCAGCGAATGTCAGGAAATATGTTGGTGCAAGGTTAAAAAATGAGAGTACAGGTTATTTAAAAGATACGTAAATAATTATGACAATTAACTAAATTGTTTTCCCGAAGATATAATACCATTGTTAGATGGTATATATAAATTGTTGATTCCCATCAACAGCTTAGTCGATCTTAACAGTTTATTTGACTACCTCATAGATATTTTGAAATTGTAGCTAAAGCGAATAGATATATAGAAATATATACACGTAGTATTCAAATTCGGTTTATGCACTCTGATTATACCAAGTATCTAATTTAAAAGTTATAAAGTCAAAAAATATTCAACAAAAGTTAGAGAAGAATCAGAGTAAACTTGATATATGACTGATTATAGTGTATCTTAAGGTAGATCACTACCAAATGACAGATCGACTGAGCTGTTGATGTTAATTGAAAATACTTAAATTACTTCTATTTTTTTTTATCAATATGAATATGAAGATACGTTTAAATGATGACAGTTGTTTGAAAATAAATGAATAATTCAATTTAAATTTAAAGTTATACTTATACTTTCGTTTATCCACTATATTATTATTGTTGTTCTGTGATAATTTAACGTCACGCTTAATTAATATTTGCATTTCATTATTATCGGAAGACATTTCAGTATTGCATAATTCAGTATATAACTTTTGATTACTTTACATTATCTAATATGAGCAAATAAGCTCAGTATAATGGCTTAAATACAAGAATTTTCGTTAACATTCATTTTCATGGTTGTGTATAATTATTGTGTTCTTTCGTTTTAACTTGTTTTTGATTTGTTTTTATCTTCTTTTGTTGTTTATAAGCATAGGTTGTACAATTAGTATATGTATAATTCATTGTTATTGATTTCATTGGCCTTTGAACTTTTTTTTTGTTATAAAGGGGAACATTAAGAAATACATTTATTTTGACATTCATATGAACTCGTATGTATGTTGTATGTATTTATAACTATTGTTATTATGGAAAAATATGCAATAAGTATTTTCCAAATAATCCACAACCCGCAACACATCTGAACTTTCAATGCAATAAGAAGAGTTTCGATTTAAAACTCACAGACCCGTACAGTGGCTCACAGATGTTTTCAACCAGTCGATATTCGTATAAAAAAGAAATTGACTTTAAATTGAAATGGTTAATATTTGTATATACTATAGTATAAGTAATATCATTAAATGTTATTAAATTGATATGAAAAAGATTTATATTCATCTGTGTTCTTTTTCACTCACTCGTCAAGCAGTTGACATATCGCACGCACTGCTTGCAGGGACGTACAGTTCCACTGCTTGCACGAATCCTCAGAATCTCAGTGTTCATTTATGTTCATTTGTTAGTAGGGTACTTCCGACTCCTAAACAATCTTAACTGGAGAATATTTTTTTTGTTTTAATACCCTTCTATATGGAAATTTAAGTTCTTTAATGAAATATGTATGAAAACCTTTTGCTTTTTAAGATTTCATGGCTCAGAAAATCAAAATTGTTATAGTTTGTTCAAATGAATACTTTATAAAAATTAAATGTCAAAGAAAGACTAGCTATCATATGATAAATTTGACTGAGACCGAGAAATCTATAATTTAGAATATGACAGATATAATTGTGGAGAACATGGCATCGAAAGAGTATTTGATTAAATAATCAGAGTGGTTGCGAGTGCGGATAGATTATACTTATGAAACGTGTGTATTTTTTAGATTTATTCGTACCATCGTATCCATAGATAGTACTCTCACTATTCAAATCTGTATATCTACAAATCCATGGCTGTCTTAAGTAGTAAAAAAATAAATTGTCGGACAAGTCAATTGATAACGTTATTCTTTGTTTTGAAATCGACTAACCGGATACCTCGGCTCCTCCAATTGGGGTGGGCAGTGCCCAGTAACCAGGGTCGCCACAACACGAGAGCTGACACCTCTTCCTTTCTCTCTCTTCCTCTGCTTAGATTCCATCGTTGTCTCTGTCCCGCCGTTTGTTACTGTGCAGCGTGTGGATTTTGTTGGAAGCATAATTTTAAATGAGCTTAACTAAATACATAGACAATATACAGAAAAAAGCCATCAGGGCATTTGTCGTTATCGTGGCTGTGGCCAGCAGCTGTGACCCCGCATTCGCATACGTCCACGGCGTACGGGGTGACGGTACCAGGCCGGGCGGCTTATATGTTTTCTCGAATCCGTTACGTCCCGGGAGTTGTGTTTGTACTGAAATAACATATTGAAGTTAAAGTTGGAAAGTATTATAAAGTATTATAATGTATGCAAAGGGAAAGGGTTCAATTCTTATTGATAAATTACTATATATTTAGCTGATCTGATAGAATCCTTATGTTTATCAATGAATCGCATTTTGATTAATATTTTGTACTGAGTTTTCATTGCAATACTTCATTTACCAAGAGATAAGTTTAAATGAGAAACAAAGTATCACATACTTTAAGGGGTCGAGTTCTCTGTCTTGTTACATTGAAATTCTCAATGTTTCAATCAGTGGACAGGTCAACTATTAATCTGATACTAAGCAGCTTGTTTAAGAAGATTGTGTTTATGACTTGACTTTAGTCCACAATCTAAGTTGCAAACTGAACCAATCAAAGTAATATATTGTTATTCGAAATATATATTCTACACTGAGTACGAATGTGAGTACGAATGTGAGTACAAATGTGAGTACGAGTCGAGTACCCATGGCTGAACAATATATCTGTTTGGTGGATGCTGTTCGATGCCGCTTGAACGCAGATGCGGGCAAGGATGAAGCAAGGACAACGAGACGCACACTTAAAATTGAAACTGACTGCTGGAAAATTAACTTCAAAAGGGATTTGGAGAGTAGCGAGTACCGAGTACCAAGTACCAAGTACCGAGTGTTACCAAAATACGGCTTCACTGATAAATCAGTGCGCTCGACAGCTGCACGAGTGCTAAGCCCAGACTCGCTCGAGAAGCAGACAGGTCGGGTTGGGGAAAGGCATTGCTCGGATTGCCATGAGAATGAGTATGTTGCGGTTTTGCCGAACACTGTCCGTATCGTGTCCCTGCTGTCCGTGGCACATTTAGTTACTAGGGAGCGTAGATCGAAGGAACAGCAGCAGCAGCAGCAGAAACTCTTTGCTTGGGGTTTTCTTAACAGCGACATTATATTTGCCCAAGTCATAGTCCCATGACGTAGAAGTGCCCATGTCCTAGTATAGTAGTAGGTAGTAGGTAGCAAGTCCTGTTTCTGTTGCTGGTCCGGTTAGAGATGTGTTAGGATGTGTGTTTGTAACTGCCGCTTATGCCTGACTTCATTCTATGCTTGTGCTGCAGCCATGTACTCGTACTTGTGGAATTTTCTAAATCGTAACTTACCTTCCGCTCCGTTTATCATGCCGTTGACGTTTCCACTTGCCACAATACCACCGCCGGCAGCTCCGCTGTTGGTGCTTTGGGGCACATTCCCAATCCCGCCACCACCACCACCACCACCGCCGAATACATCGTTCTCTTGCTGCATTTGATTTGAGAAATGGGTTTCCTTGGCACGCACCACTTCGTTCAGTCCCTTGTTGTGGTTGGGCTGCTGCTTCCGACGCGGTTTGCTCGTAGTGTGCACGTGAGGTGTTGGTGTCGTTGTTGACTTGGGCGGTAATCGTAATTCTGCAAGAAATTGCACCAATTATGAAATGCCGAATGGAGCTAGAGGAGGCAAAACAAAGCAAATGGCCTGGCAGACATCCCCTCTATCCCTCCATCCCTCCATCCTCTTCCTACCCGTTAAACAACAACAATGCCAAATAGAAAATCTCTAGTGTGTTCTCCCCTGATACTACTGCACGATTTCCTGGCTCTAGTACGAGTAATTTGGTCTGCCGCTTTTCTCATAAGTATGTCTGTTCGGCTTTTCATGAAATGGAAATGATTTAACTACTCCAACAACATGACATTTGATTACAAAGTCACAACTGCAGCAGCAACTCGCAAGTTTCAGTTATTATTGTTTGTACCAATTATATCTATGTGGGTACAGCAGTACCCGGCATTCCTCTACATTGAATAAAGACTAGCAGATGCTCTATAAAACGGGCAAACTCACAGACAAGAACACAGCTGCATACTTTCCCTTTACTTTGCCTTCAGCCAAATAGTTTCTCGAAGAATTTCCATGTGTTTATTATGCTATGCTTATGAAATTTACAGTATATTTAAACTACTTTTGTAGTCCGTTAGTTTTGAAGTTTTTGAATGCATTTTTTTGTTACATGCAGCATGTTGTATTAGTGCCCATAGGCAGAATAGCTTGAAAAGTGAGTTTGCCCTTTGAATAACCTTATACACTATATAAGTTTCTACGTTTTAACACATTATTATTTACATGATTATAAAGTGTACATTTCTCTAACAAAGGTTAGTTTAATAAATAATCAAAATATAGTTGACTTTATAGGTCATTTTAAACTAAACGAAGATATACTACCAAAACAATATCTATCTCTAAATTAAATCTATCATAATTATCTAGCTTTCAATTGTTGGATTAACTTCATCGATAGTAACAAAATTGTAATTGTAGTTTGAACAACACTGGTTCGATATTAATAAGACCAGCGCTAGTTTATCGATAACTAAATCGTATCGTTTTCGAATATAAAAATACGTTGAATTGTGGCGAGCAAAGAAAATAAATACATTAATCTGTTGCTTAGTAATATTTATTTATTTATTTATGTATTGTAATAATTGTTTCAAATTATAATGAAAATATATTCAAATTGTATTGTATTTCTGGGCATACCCTACATCAGTATATTAAATTTTCATTTAAAGTAAAAGCAAACCAAATGTGTAATTAAAACTGCGAATGCTTTTGACGATGCCGAAATCAACGTTCTTTTAAGATGTACGGAAATGTGCATGTACGACATTGAAATTGATTAAATAAAACAAGTTTATGGGATCTAAATGAAAAGCTTTAAGCTTATTTCTTGATTTTCAGTCAGACAACAGAGCTCGACAGACTGTCGGACTGTCGTTTAAGTGAAAATTGAAATGGTGCCCACGAACTTGATGCAACTCCATTGCCAATGTGCGAGTGCGAGTGGAGAAAGTTTTCCGCTGATTGTGCAATAATTCATGCTTAGTTACTGCGCTCCAACTCTATTTTTGGTCTAGCATTGGGGTCTGGGAATGTGAATGAAACTAGGGCAGGGGATGGGGAATGGGAAATGGGGATAAGGAGCAACTGTGCAGATGAAAGATAGAGAAAAGCTTCAGTCGTTTTTAAATGAGATCGATAAAAATAATAGACCGACGGAAATCCTAGGTGATTTATTGCACGGAAACTGAACGAATTACACATGCGATGCAGACACATATTACTCCTCCCCCACCGTCCTCTCCCCTCCCTATTACACCCAGCTATTCTCAACTGAATTGATGGTTTCGAATTTTAAGAACTATTTGGCTTAGTCTGGGCCACAGTCTCTCCCTCTGGCATGAATCTCCTATTGAATGATTTCCCCATATATATATATATTAGAATACTTATGTATGTGCAGCATTGAACTTGAAATAAGTTTTTGTATCGTTTTGTTCTTGTATTGAATTGTTTGTTATTACCTTGTAATCGAATTCTGGTTTCACTCTTCCCAAGGGCATTCACACTCGAACAGCTGTAAGCACCGAAATCTGACTTTGTCAGGTGTCGTATCGTCAGATTGAGATGCCATGTATACAGGTTAATCATCGCTTCGGATATATTATACTTATTGCCATTGTGCAACTTGACATTGCCTGCAAATGAAATCGAATAAGAGTAAATATTATTTAGTCAATTTGTTAGTAGTTTTAAGTATTTATTTTCAGATTAATAGATAAATACTTCATTACCTTCATTGCGGTACCAGCCGTTGAGTGGTTTCGGATACACTTCAACAATGCACTCTAGGGTTACTTCTCTTTCCACTGGTGCACCCACTAATTGGTTAACAGCTTTGATTGTTGGCGGAACTGAAATTAGCCAGATAGCATGAATATAAATTAGGGCTTACAGTGAACAAAATGCTTAAAATAGGCTAGCAGATACCCTGTGGATCAATCTATAATGTATTTCACTCTGTCAACTATCTATTATCCTGTTCCCCACTAATCAGAATAGTTGCAAGTCTTTTATCCGATAAAGAGTATCTTAACCATTATCACTCATGTCTTGTTTTAATTTGCTCAATTGCTAAATTGATTTATGTATCAACTTTGATACTCTAATAGACTGCAGGTTTATGTGTTCGAATTGACGAAGGTTAGAAGCAAGGAAAATAATCATTAATTTAACCAATAATGTGGGTCAAATTGACTACAAATTTTGAAACTTGTATTCCTTGTACTAAATTGATAAATGAAATATATTTATAACACCTCTAACCATTATCTGTAACTATGCTAGTATATATTTACGCACAAAAGTACGAGTTGCATCTTTAACTTTGCGATTTTTTGTGAACATCTTTTGAAGTAGCAACAATAATTTTTCACTTATTTCTCCTTTTTTTATTAGTCACCACAATGATGACTGCACCAACTTCAGCAAATGACTCTGCTGCATTCATTTCAAAGACAAACTTTTCGTATTTCGCACAGATACACAGAGAAAGACACAGAGACAGCGAGACAGAGGGAGAAGTGAAGCGATAACTTGTGGGGTGGCCATTTTACTCTTTCACTCGTTTGCCCGCGCCATCGTGACACTTTGAAACTGGAACTGGCTACAGCGACACTGGTATTCGCTTTACACTCGCTTTCAATGCACCAAACATTACTAGTTGATAGTTCCGCCAATGTGAGTACTAGACACGTTGTAGTGGATGCTATGTAAATGGCAACAGACAAAAGTGCGTTTCATATGGAAAACAAGACTTGGTATCGATGTTTGACTTGCTTTCTGATTAGCATCGAGTCGAGTTCAATTAGACTTGGCTTGCTCTTCTTTCTAAACGCATACATACTATATGCTTATTATTATTAATATAATATTACACTAACTAATTATAGTATTAACTAATGTATAACAATTTAATTTGATTATATAATTAAATTAATTAACAATAACCGATAATCAGTTGGTTGAAGCAACAAGTTAGGTAGCTCAAATCTATCGACTAGTTTCTGCAATCTAATCGTTAAATTTTAAATTCAGTTATCATATTTAATGTAATTAGTAGAAGGCTAGTGTATTTATGTGTCGGCTCCTTAATGTATTACATTTTCCTGCTTGGTGTGTGTACTTTTCCCAGAAGATTGCACTGGTTGGGGTAGCCCAAAGAAGCGCGGGTGCGAAGTGAGTGGGTGCGTGAGTCACAGGCTAAGTTCGTGGGATGTGATGGGGAGTGGTGTTTTCATAGGTTCATTTTATGCTAGTTGTGTGTGTATGTGTGGAGTACCCCAGCTGTATGTGTGTGTGTCTGTGTATGTTTGTGTGTAAATGACGACTGTAATACTCGGTTTCAATGCAGCAAAGGCTCATGCTCATGCTCATGCTATTTTTCCTGTCGTTGGCTGCTGTTTCGCCATCGCAGTTGTTGTTGTTGCTGTTGTTGTTGTCGTTGTTGCTAAAGGATAATTTTAAGCCATAAATAAAATGGATTAAAGCGCAATGATCCGCTCATCAAAATAGATTTCATCCTCTGTAATTTCTACACTGGGAACATTATTAAAGCTTTTCTGCAAAATCAATGATAGTCCCTAGTCCCCCATAGTCTGCCTTTTGCGGATTTATATGCCATTTAAGCTTTATTTCGTTGTTTATCTGTATATATATATATTCTCGTACATGGAAATATATTATTTGGGGTTTCTGTATCCATTGCTTTAACTTTATGCAATAACAGTTAAAGTTTTGATGTGATGATGCCGGAATACGAGTCTGCGGGCTTAAATCCATCTATTTTGCTTAAAACTTAAATAACTTTTGTGCTTTACCGCCAAAAATACGAAGTTTAATCGTAGGAAAATGCATGATTAATTAACGAATATTCGTTTTATGCTGTCAGTCTGTTTATTCTCAAGTCAGCGTGGCAAGAAGAATTATTTCTTGATTTTCGTTAGAAAATCTTAAATCAACTAAATGCGAACGCTGCAGTCGACAGACTGACTACGAAATACCCTATATAACTATAGATAATCAGTCGGAAAGGCTACAGTCGAAGTCGACCCTTTACTTATTCTTCAAAATTACAATAAGAGTAGCACTAATAGTTCCCATAGCGCGTTGTAACGTCAAAAAGATTTTCATCTTCCTTTGGCCCGACACTGAGTAATATTGATTTTTGAATAACTTCCGAGTTTATTATCCGATCGCAATGAAATTTTCAGGATACATTAGATTCCCCATGCTTGTCCAGTGTGCCAAAATTCAAGGATTCAGTTTAAAAATTGACCATTATATGTGATTTCAAGTTTTTCTTTAATAACTTCTGAGATTATTATCCGATCGCGATGGAATTTTTAGGATACATTGGTACCCTGATGCTCGACCTGAAAGCGAAAGGGGGCGTGTCAAAATTTTAACATAAACTTGATCTGCTTAGCCCATAGACGAACCAACATACCAAATTTGGTGACTCTAGCTCTTATAGTCTCTGAGATCTAGGTGCTCATACAGACAGACGGACAGACGGACATGACTCGGCTGTTGATGCTGATCAAGAATATATAAACTTTATGGGGTCTGCCGGACTTCCTTTGACCTGTTACGCACATTTTGACAAACTTAATAGACCCAATTCACTTATTGAAAGTAAAGGGTCTAAAAAGTAGAGTCAGTTTAGGAATAAATATGGAATGTCTTCGTTTGATATTGTTTAGGATTATTCGACTCGACTGCTGATCAGGAATATATATGTAGGTTATAAGATGGCTTCCTCTGACTGTGATTATTACCTCACTTTATAGGATATAGACAATTAAATGGTAGACTCAGGGAATTAAAAAATCATCAGTTGATTTATGTAAAACGAAGTGTATTTTTTCCCCATGAAATATTTAAATTGCTGCCATAAATTTTAACTTTTCTGATTTTATCACAAACAGAATAAATAATTGATTAATTGATCTTCATAGAATATGCTAAGAAAAACGAGTGTTTTTAACCGACTGAAAGATACCCGGTGCATAAGTTTGCTCTCAAACATTAGAGATTAATTAGCTAATGTTAAAGATCGTCTTAAGTATCTCAACTCTCTAATATCCAGATAATACATTTTACAACAATTTTATTCTGTTGTCAGCATATATACATATTTACATATAAATTGAAGCTGGCTTTAAGTAAAACTTGTAGTTAAAAGACTCCCATGTGTGTAACAGCCATATGTAATAGATCAGTTGTTGCCCAGTTTGCTGTACAGCCATTTTGCCGTTTTGGCCATTTTGCTGGAGCAACTTGGACGTTTCGACAATTGTTAACTTTGAATTTGCATTTGCATTTAACTGATTTTGACGTGGACACATTGCCAAAATTTCAACTGTTGTATATGTCTTGGATGACTTTCACTTACACTCAGAGGAGTCTCACACAATTACTGCCCCGAGTATGCCACGTACACACACACACACATACACACATACATATTCGAATGCTAGCAGATTTTGGGAATGTGTTGTTGGGAGTATGTATGTATGTATATGCATACATAAGACAATGCATAGCAACTGTTTTATGCGTACGAGAGATCTGCCTGCCACATACACTTACATATCGTATGCACATGCATTTTAGTTACATACGCACACACTCATACGCATTCATATATAGGAAGTAAACAGAATAATAGAGGCAACAGCTCATGACAATAGTTCAATGTGTGCTGCCAGCTTCAATGCTGCTGCTGCTGCTTCTGCTGCACTCCTCTGCTCCCGTCTGCTGCTCTTCACCACTGCTTTCATTGCTGCTTTGCTAGTTACGAGTTGTTATTACAATAGCACATACTATACTCGAAGCATACAAGCCCATTTGATATGCTTTTGGCTGGTACCCGAAGTGCGACTATCGCAACTTTTCACAACTGCTACTCTCTGAATTTGACTTGACAATCTCATGGTGTTGATTTGTGTCTTGTGCCACACCAACGCCATGTTCCGAGCATCGCATACACAGAGAGAACCTTCTCCTTCTTACAGCAAGCATCCTTCATCCTCCACTTACACTCGTTCCATCGGCAAGACACAATTTGATTGTTTCGTCTGGGAACATGAAATCCTTAGAATGACCATGGCGACCATTAAACAGAAACCATTTTACATTTGAATCACTTATACACTGGCATATCATAGCATGAATATATCAATAATAAGTATTATAATACTCATAGTATTATACGTATTCATATTAAATTATCAATTCCTTTCCTGAGTATCTTATATATTTCTTAATGCTTAAGCCTTAAGTATCTTATAGGCTATTTCCACGAACAGCATCATTCGACTCATTCACTCACATTTGGATGAGCTTTATTTTTGGATTTCCACGAGCGAATGACTTACTGTAAACTGACGTTTGTCAGAACACCGGATTGGTCTTTAAACAGGCTTTATTTTGATAAACGTTTTACAGTATTTAATTGAATTATAATTATTAAAAGCCGTAAAATTTTGAATTTAAGAATTGTAGCAATAATATGGAATATTTTTCTGCCATGATTTCTCAATAAACTCAGATGCTTTTTGAAATTTAAATTTTGCGCTAACCTTTTTATAAGATTTCAGCTGTTAATATCGATAAATATTGTGTGTTCGATAAGAAAATACTGAAGAAAGACAGGGTCGTTAGCAACGAATGACATCCTACAAATTGGACGACGGCGAACCGAACATCCAGGCCTTATGCGATTTTATACTGAACATTCGGTCTGGATGATGAAAATGGCGTCGAATGAGCCGAATGTACTGTCGTGGAAATAGCCTATTACTTTAGAAAGCTAAATTTGCATAGTACTTTCTATATAAATTTCATTAAATCTATTATTTCTTCGAAGCTTAAATATACAATTAAAGTAAATAGTGAATGAAACTTACAGTTGACGTGAATATCAAATCGCTTGCTCACTGAGGGCGGCACCCCATTCGATGCTATGCACAGATAACCCCCCATATCAGTACGATGGACATTCGTGAGTGTCAATCGCTCGCCGTCCACAGACTTGAAGGCTTGAATGAGAAGAGAATGTTAAAAATTGTGTTAATATAATGCTGGGTATGCAATCAGATTCTAAACATCGATATTACAGTGCAATATCCAAGAGTGATTCAGTTATTTAGATATGCACCTTGTTTGTCTCTGCTTTCAGCACGAAGCACGATGTCCTTGCCGCCCTCACGTCGCCACTGCACCATGGGATCGGGAACACCTGTTTGAATACAAATTTGTATAAGGATTAGCTAGGCTTTAGGATAAGTCAAGCATAAAGAGTACTTTAAAATGTGGTTTAAAGTGTAGAATTACAATCTTTTAGTCTTTGAAAGATAGTTAATTTACTAAGACAAACAAAGTGTTGATTATGATCAGACAACATTTATAAAATATACATTGATTAATACTGAATTTATTAATGTTGAAAGGGGTTCTTTGTATTTATACTTTTTGCATAGCTAAAGATAAAGTATTGATCAAATGGAAGTCATAGTTATAATTTTATTATATAATTACCTGTGGCACTGCATTGTAGGGAGATGCTGCCTCCCTCTGTGCTCACTCCCTCATCGATATTTTGGTCAGGATGGTATAAAATATCCGGTGGCACTACCACATCCAAATAGCCAGACTATGTAGAGAAAATCACATATATTTCAATTTGCTGGCAAATATATTTGTAGGACGTATTATACAAATATATTTAAATATTTTAAAAATATTTCTAATAAATAAGTTTAAGTTAAATGTGTAATAATTAAATGTTCTTTTATATAAACCAGGCAACCTCAGAACAAATTTCACTTCTCTGCTGTTATACTTTTCTGTGATTAATGTAATCTTGCAGAAGTTTCTTCAGTCAGACTTTTAGATGCATTGGCTTTTATGTATTATTATATATACTTATAGTTGGGCGCATTATTATATAATACAGTGTATATAAACTTCGACAAATGATATTAAAAATTCAAAATGGATATACTCTTACAGATAACGAGGTGGTCACATTTCACATTTTCACTGATTAAAGGGTATATAAATTTCATATTGTAAACAGTTGTGTTGTGTAATATTGCTGATTGGAATTCTTGTGCTTAGCTTAACACAGCTACAGTACGTGCAGGCAGTACACGTACTCGTCCACGTCCTGAACAAATTCGACTGGTCACCTGAGCTAATCCATTCTCACATATCTCACAAGTAAGCCAGGACTCAGGACTTCGGACTCAGACGCATATGGCGTAAAGATTACGGTCTCAGCAGGACACCTGAGCCAACCACGATGGTGATGGTCATCTGGGAGTGGGATGACGTTGTCTGCCATTTAGGGGGAGGCCTGGTCGGCCTAAGAAGGGAATGTGGGGGGTGGGTTGGTGACTTCTACTTACCAGACTCTTCATGGGATCCGTATTCACCTGGCACATGTAGCTGCCAGAATCGTTTAGTTGCACGTGGGATATGTGAAGTTTCCAGGTGTTGTGTCCGTTGTGTGTCACTGATAATCTTGGATTTAGCGAGACCATATGTGTATGTATACCAAGTATTGCTTTTGAATCTGATTTAATCCATGCCACCTGAAATTGCACAGCCAAAGCAAAGATACCAAGTGTTGTTCCCAAGTATTACAAGTTTGTTTCTCTCTCTCAACTTCACCAAACATCCATTACTTAGGCTCATGTACTACAACATACAATATACAGCACTGTATATATACATACATACATATGTATGTATGTACTTATGTATGTAGCTGAATCCCCTCTCCCGAAGGACCTACTTACTTATACTCAAATACATACAAATAAGATTAGGACAAGGTTGTCTGGTTTGGTCAACGCAAATACGATTTTATGGCATATTAATGTTCTCGCCCTCGCAATTACCATGACTTCTACAGGGGAGAGCTGTCTGTCTGCCTGTCCTTTGGGCCATATATTTGTTTTCAATTCTCCACCTGTAATCTAAAGACATTTCGCCTACCGCCTTACATGTGTATTCATTAATTCATAAACTAAACTAAGTTCTTGCCCCATCTTCTGCCTGATTTATGTTACATTTTCGGATTACAGAACGCAGCTTGACTAAGAGTTACCCTGTATTTACATAGATAAAGAAAATCATTCTAAAAGGCGAGTTTAACTTTTTTGATAGTAGCATGTAAGTTTGTAAGTATTTATCAGGGATTCATTAGGTCTATATAGGCGGATCAAATGACAATGACTTGACATTAAAATGAACTGGAATTCAAGTAGAAAATATCAAAATATTTGCATACTTGATTTAAGAAAAATCGTGATCACCCAACTTTAGTTCTATATAAGCACAGAGTTGCTATAAGCTACGCACGCTAGATGGCGCCAGCTTGACCTTTTCACCTTTGCTACCTGCTTGAATAACTTCTTAGCGTATTATACGATCAGCATAAATAACAAGCTTGGATCGTTGGATAAGTCAGCTCAAATGGTACTGATGAGGGAGATTGGCATCTCCTGAAACAGCTGTATACCAAGCCCAGCTCCTTGCCTTCTTGGCAGGTATTTTTGTGTTTTGATCAACTTTTGATACTTCTGTCAAAAAGACATATAAATAGACCTCGTTAAACCTCACATTTTACCAAGTAAAAAGGTCGCTAATATAACAGAAATTTTCCATTTTTAATGGAAATTATTTCTTGTTCTTTTTGAAACATTTGTTAAATAAATATGTAACAGTTGTCTTCAAAATTAGTGCAATTGTTCAAAATGCAAAAGCAACAAGCTGGTTTAGCATACTTTGTCCTATTCCTAATCCTTTTATTTAATATTAAAAAGATTCTCTGTTAAGAGAGACAGTGTGGTTAAGTAAGTACATATGTCAATAATACATTGTTACTGTTTATTAGATGTACACAAGCAAAACATATGCACAAATGTTACAAGCAACGCACGCAAGGTGGCGCCATTTTAGAATTCCTTTGGTGAGTTCATTAATGTTAAAGGATTGCTTAAACACGCTGATTGTTTAAGATTAATGTTAAATGATTTGAAATTTCACAAGGCTCACATCGATTCTAGAATTCAAGTGACGCGCCAACCCAATGAGTGAAGTTGGCTGCGATCGATACCAGGGCCGAAAACCTAATATCTCTACTAGGGCTGATACCTCATATCTCTACCAGGGCTGATACTTGTTCATGTTCCAAACTACTGGCGACAGACAGCGCTGGCACATTCCTTGCCTCGATGTTTTCTTGAATATCTTATGCATACTAATTTGAAGAGTGAAGGAAAATCCAAACTTTAAGATAAAGAATGTCTGTCAATGAAATAGAGGAACCTATATATAATATATAAGGTGACTTATAGTTTCTGTAATCAGTGATTAACTTCTAGTAGAGCATGATAATTCAGTAAAGAATAAATTTACCCAATACTCTCAATTGGTCTATATACACAACTGACTGGTATGTTTTCGCAAGTAACAAGTAGAAGAAAGTGAAAATAGAGGCATATTCTCTATGATACGTATTCCAAATTCAATTGAAAACCCCGTTTAAAACTCAATTTTAAATTAAAGATAAACTGATTAAGTAAAACAACACACAATACATACCCGATATAGGCCCAAATTGTCCACAACGCATGTGAAAGAAATGTCGCGTCCTTGTGGCACGGTGATATTCGTCAATTGGGCCAAAAACTGCGGTCCCAATTCATCGGGATCGCTGTGACCTTAATGGTTCAGATGAGACATAAAAATAATTGGAATAAAAATAATGTAGACACAGGTGTGACAGGTAAACAGGAAAAGAGGAAAACAGGTGTAGCAGGTGCACCGTTCATGCAAATAACTCAACTTAAGGAAAACAGAATAAAATGAAATGAAAATATAATACAGTAATACAGAGAAAAAAGTGCATTACGCAATTGTAAAAGTTCCACACGTTTATCCCACGCCAAATGGAAACCATTAAACATTATCCCAGCTACTGGAGTCTCTTTTTATACTACTACCTACAGTGCATTAAAAAGTAATGGTCCGCTTAGAATATTATTTTCACATAAGCAATAACTGAGGATAATGCAAAATTAGTTGCTACTTAAATTAATTACATTTAATACTCATACAATGCGGCGAATTAAGCTGTTGTCCGAGTAAAGAAAAACTTTTATTGTCAGGGTATTTAATCCCTGTGGGCCTGACGACAGCTGTATACTCTTTCAACATGTAGTATAATGCAATGAATATGACAATTGAAATTATACTTTATTCAACTTACTTTGTGTGTTTGTTAGCGAATGACTTCCTTCTGTGCTCAATACTCCGGATAGTAACAAAAGTATGACGGAGGCTAAAGTCCTGACCCAAAATTGTATCTGAGTCATTAGGGCAGTCTTCATTTTAATCTATAGGCTTCTGATCGTCTCAGGATCTTCAGGTACTTTCACAAAAAACGTACTAGTATCTTATATAATATGCATAAAAATCTCGCTATTCGAGCTGATCCCTTGATGGCGATATTTTCGCCTAATTATTCGTTTTGAGCATTTCCTCTAGTATTATCAACTGTCAACAGATCATCACGAAAAGTGTTTACAAAATGTCCAAAGTATTTCTGAAAAGATAAAGATAAAAGATACACTTTATTATCTATTGTGTTGTAGTATAGTGTACATATTTAAAACTTGAATCAAGTTACGTTTCCATTTTTCTAGCAATTTCTATGCTTTGTTTTGTCCATGCAATAATTATCTTTATTTGTAAAGCTATTTTCTCCGACGAAGGGCAAAAGGAAAAGGCAAAAGGCAACCAAAGTTAAAACCAAATTCCTTTTTCTGGAATGCGTCGCGCAATTCACTTTGCCGACTGGAATTTCTTTACCAAATTTTAAGTTGTGTACAAAAATGTATAAAGTGGTGGAATAATATGTCTAATTCAAGTGGAGTGAGCTCTGTGGTAACAATTAAACAAACGGACTGCGGACAACGGACAAATTGTATTTAGAAAATTAAGAAACAGGCATTTCAATTTTGTAGCAGTACATGAAAATGGAGAAAAGGGTTATTAATAAATTAAATTATCTGCAAGTCTGCAAATTGTGTGTAGAGCAATCAATTCTTTGCTTTCCCAAGTCTTTTGAGTAGCTCTCTTTTGACCTTTATTCTTTTTTATTATTTTAATAAGTTTATTTAACTTTTTATTTTAACTCAGTCGTCGAAACATACGCTTTATTAAACTGCTGAAAACTTTCCAACTGCACAACCGAGAAACAGAAAGATTACTGAATGTATTTATCACATTCAAAATTCAACGCTTTCAGTTCATTTCCAGGGAATATCTCTTTCCGTTTGGAGCTTATAGATAGTATGTTTATTTTTGAATAATCATCACATTAAGGCATTTTATGAATTTTGAATATATATACATAGATTATGCTATATACGATATGAAGAGTCTTTCAACCAACCATTTGCCATGTAATCGTCATCTCAGACTTATGACTGAACTGAAGATATCTCTATACACAACAAGCCGTGTAGATCTTCAAAGAAAAGTATTTTTATCATATTGGGATTTAAATGTATCGCTTGAAGTCGATTTTGCTTGCATCGAGAGTAGGTAGCTTGCGATAGTCTGGCAACACTGGACTGCGGCTGTTGATTGTTTATGTTTAGCACCACAGCTCCACGCGTCTTTTCGTTCGTTATATCGTCGCCGCGGCGCAGCGACAGCGCTGCAACTGCGCTGCAACTGCGCTGCGACGCATCTGCTGCGCTGCATAAAATTGTTTCTAGAATAACTTCTGAGTTCCATATCCGATCTTACTGAAATTTGTAGCACACATTGAGAGTAGAATACTTACTATGTGTGCCAAATCTCAAGTCTCTAGCTATTAAACTGCTCATGTTATAATCTTTTTCCAATTGTGGGCGAAGGGGGCGTGGCATCGCGATGAAATTTTCTGGACACATTAAGCCCAAGCTTCTTATCATGTGTGCCAAATCTCAAGTCTCTTGCTTTAACATTGCTTATGTTATGGTGATTTTTCTAATTTTAAAACAAACGGCGCTTGATATCGAAAATTGAAAATAAACTGGATCTGCGTATGGTATTCGGGAACCTATATTCCAAATTTTAAGTCTCTAGCTCTTATAGTTGCTGAGATACACGCAATCATACAGACGGACGGACGGACAGTCAGACGGACAGACAGACGGACAGGTGTAAATCGACACGGCTATTGATACTGATTCATAATATATAGACTTTATAGGGTCGGAGATGCCTCCTTTTGCTTGTTACATACATTCACACAAATTCATTATACCCTTTTTTGCCCATTTTTAATGGAAACAGGGTATAAAAAGATGAATATGCTTTACTGATTTAGAAAATGTCCAGTTAAGATCTTATATACTAAACAATAAGCAAGTCAAATTATAAACTACTTATAGTATATCTCTGTTTATTTTATATAAACAAACTCAAATAGCTAATATGCTGATAAGTTTATAAAAATAAACTCATTAATTCAAGTACTTAATATTTGCACAAATACTTCAGGACAATCTTCAAGTGCCATTGTTCGACAATTTGAGCTTAAGTAGAAGTTATACCCATTGTACAAAGACTGTATGTAAAAATCAGAGCCATCAATTTTGGTGCGAATCCGTTTGTATGTGCGTAATGGTCATCCATCAACAATTAATCGCCCAGTTGCTGGGTGTGAAAAAGAGAGAGAGAAGCGTAGAGAGAGAGAGCGGGAGGGAGAGCCAGAGCGAGAGAGTGTTAAAATAAAGAAAATATTCAGCCGGAATTTTTAATTCTCAACGACTGCAATCAAAGGATTTTACAAATGACCAACCCATCTGCTTGTCGGTTGCTTGTTGGATGTTGGATGTTGAATGTTGGATGTTGGTGAAGCAATGCGATTGCATAAAATGCTTTAACCACATTTCATGTTTGCTCTTACACGCCCCCGAACGTCGGCTCTGTTGACCACAACAAACCCAACTCCGTTACTTTAGTGACATCATTGCCATGACCATCACGATGAGAGCATCAGCATAAAGTGCCTGCTGATCCATTTATTCATATTCAGTTTTGGGCTAAAATCACATAGAAACTGTTGCTGTGATGTGATGTTAAATTTAAACGGGGCTCCAAAACTCGCTCCCTTTCAACCCCCCCACCGACATACTCCACAATGTTGAGTACATGCTTACACTTATGCATGCACATACATGTGTACTTACACACACACACACATACACACACATACATACATACATATATGCATTACTCGCAGTGCATGCAGTCGGACATTACGCATGTGGATTTGCATGACCAGATTGCTGGTTTTGGCTAGTAAAAGATACAGATATGTATGCGAGTGTGTGTGTGTGAGTGTTGTATGCGTGTTGCCGGATCCGGATACGGAATTTCGAAATTGTGCGCTGTCGGGTAATACGAAATTCCATTCGCCACAATTTTTAATCAGAAGTAACTGGTGTGGTCAAGCATTTCCGACCGGGCCTAAAATAAAAATTCAAATAAAAAGATTTGCGTCTGAAATCTCATTAAAAACAATTCCGTTTTGTGAAAACAAACAAAAAACAAACAAACAAACAAACAAATGAACGAGCAAGTGGATGGCCGAGAAAACATGGACATATTCATCCACACGCATGGGCAATGAGCGCAGTGTCCGCTATGTTGAGGCGTAATCCCTACAGCTGTAGCAATGCCAATACCACTTCCACCTCCCACCTCCCACTGCCACTCCCACTTTACCACAGTGCACCCAACTGCTGACTGCCGACTACCAACTGCCTTGAACTTGTCAGTTCGTTCATCGTCCAACTGATGCCTCCTCGTTGCTGGCCTGTTTGTCCATTTGATGACGAAGAGCTACCATCAATTTGCAACACTGCCACGGCTTGACTCTCCCCCCCTTCCAGGAGCAGCAGCATCAGGAGGAGCAGCAGCATCAGGAGGAGCAGCATCAAGAGGAGCAGCATCAGTCGTGGTCCGCCATCCTCCCACTTTGAGTGTAAACACATAATCCATTTAAATTGTTTGTGGTTTTTCTTATTGTTTGTTTCCCTTCTTGTTTTCATTGTAACTGCCATTTTCGCTGCTGTCGCTGTCGCTGTCGCTTCTGTCGTTTCTGGCCATGGCTATGTAGAAAGAAAAAAAAGACCAGAAACTGAAGGCAAATCGGGCTCATGTTAGAGGCCTACACGCCTCACGCCTCACGCCCTTCCAGTTACTTTAAACAACAAATATTCTTCTCCAACCACTGTTTTTTTTTGTATTAGTATCTCATTTTTTTTTGACGCTTGACATTTGATGTACTCAAAATGATGTGAATTATAGCTAGAGGTCTGTATTGCATTCACATTTCTCAAAAACAGTCTAATCTAATCGTGTCTATGTCATAATGTCGATCAGTGATTTATCATCCAATCAGCGATTCACTATAAGAAATTCCACAAATATACTAAGAATACTCAAATTGAGGGAAAGGAATTAATAAGACAAAGCTAGAGAACTTTTAAAAATTAAATACAATTTAGAAAACCAAAATGATGAAACATTCAATGAAAGAATTTAGATTACAAAACACTAATTGATGCCTATATATTAAGAAAACTAAAACTACCGCCATTTGTATTGAAAAGGAATCGCATATCTTTTCAAAATGTATCTTACTCTTTGAATTAAAAAATAAGCTAAAGTCAGAAAATCGAAGCAACTTTTGCAATTAGCATAGAACTAGATTATGTATAATTTCTATGTATTTTGAATATTTTTATACCCTGTGGCCATTAATTAGAGGCAAAAGGGTATAATGAACTTGTGCAAATGTATGTAGCAGGCATTAGGAGGCATCTCCGACCCAATAAAGTAAATATATAGATATAGATAGATAGATTTGTATCAATAGCCGAGTCAATTGACACCTATTCGTCTGTCTGTTTGTCCGTCTGTATGTCCGTCCGTTTGTCTGTCCGTCTGTATGAACTCAGCAACTATAAGAAATAGTTCTTATATAATTTTCCTAACTTTTGACTACACTTTTATACCCTGTGCCCATTAAAAATGGGCAAAAAAGGGTATAATGAATTGGTGCGAATGTATGTAACAGGCAATAGGAGGCATCTCCGACCATATAAAGTATATATATATATTCTGAATCAGTAACAATAGCCGAGTCGAGTGACACCTGTCCGTCCGTCTGTCCGTCCGTCTGTCTGTATGATTGCTGGATCTCAGCAACTATAAGAGCTAGAGACTTTAAATTTAGAATGTAGGTTCCTGAATGCCGTAAGCAGATCAAGTTTATTTTCAATTTTCGATATCAAGCCCCGTTTGTTTTAAAATTAGATAAATCACCATAACATAAGCAATGTTAAAGCTAGAGACTTGAGATTTGGCACACATAATAAGAAGCTTGGTCTTAATGTGACCAGAATTTGAAAAAGATTATAACAAGAGCAATTTTATAGCTAGAGACTTGAGATTTGGCACACATAGTAAGTATCCTACTCTCAATGTGTGCTACAAATTTCAGTACGATCGGATATGGAACTCAGAAGTAATTCTAGAAACAATTTTATGCAGCGCAGCAGATGCGTCGCAGCGCAATTGCAGCGCAGCAGATGCGTCGCAGCGCAGTTGCAGCGCTGTCGCTGCGCCGCGGCGACAGTTTAACGAAGTAAAAACAACAGCCGCAGTCCAGTGTTGCCAGACTATCGCAAGCTACCTAATCTCGATGCAAGCAAAATCGACTTCAAGCAATATACTTAAATCCCATTATAATGGAAATACCTTTCTTTGAAGACCTGCACAGGGTTTCCAAAAGTCGCGCGCGCTCGACTGATCGGCTTGTTAAAAAGTTTGTTCTTAGTTAACATGTCCTTGTTTTTGTAATTCTTATAAAAATATTTGAAATTCCTACAAGGTACCCACTCTGAAGTTTTATATTCGAATATCAAATATCCTTTTATCTAATTGTTTTGATTATTTAATTGTAAACGAATATAATACATTAAAAATGAATAAAAAAAAGCATTTGACAGTTCAGAACTTAAAATGGAAATGCAGAAAACAGTCAGTTCGACTGTTTGCAAGAATATGTTAAGAAACTTATTGGTTTTGGAGTTCTTAAGGTCTTACCATTGGTTATTTCTTTGAAAGCACTTTCGATTAAAGCACTTTTATTTATTTTGACATTCAACAACGTAGCAAATGTAAAATGAAAAAAAAGAAAGCAAAGTTCGTCAACATGAGCTTGCTGGGGGTTTTCCTTTACTTTCGTATGGATGCGTCCTTATTCACTCCCAAAAACACTCAAGGATGCATTAAGTAACATTTTGTGACACGGCGAGTACTCATACGAGTACTCGTACTCGCACTCGTACTCGTTCTCTTACTCGTAATCGTACTCTGCATAAATGGCAGTGTCGTGAGATGTCTGTGCAGAAGTCAAAGTTCTTCAAATTTGCATAGAATCAAAATGACATGTTACTCTTTCTGTTCTGTTGCCAGTTCCAGCCAATAGTAAATGTAAAAAAATTATATTGAATGTTCTCGTTGCCTCTACACATACATACATACATATGTACATATATGTGCATATGTAGACAAACCAGCACGTAAGCCACATACTGATTAGCTTAACCAAGTATTTTTCTATAGCAGATGCACACTGAGCAAGGTAATATGCAGAATTGAATTGAAGTAGGATTTGTCAAGGGGCACACGACCAGGAATATTTATAAAAAAATTGAATTTCATTTGACATTGCATATCTTTGCTGGTTAAACAGTGACACATTTAATAAATAACAGTTAAATAAAACAAAGCAGAAATCGTTAAACGAGAATCACAAAACGATGAAATTATATACTATTAAGCAAAGGATAGGTATAACATAGGTTTCATAGCTGTGAGCTAGCTAATCACACTGCTTAGATCGTAATGTGCTGTTTTCTTTGTAATCAGTCTGAGTTGTAAAGCAATGACTTTTTGTCAGTCACACGTTGCCCACACATAGCTTGCCTGCATTTACACAAAGTACACACACACTTACCCAAGCGCAGGCGTGCGTGTGTGTGTTTGTGTGTGCATTCGAAGTGTGTAGTGTAATGAGAGGGAATGAAACAGACAGTACTTACTCAAATAACACGACAATGTGCAACTGTGCAAAAATGGCAAACTGAAATAGTTGTTAGGTAAAAGTTGCAAGCCAACACAAACGCAAACACATACATACACATGCAATATTACTATACAATATGCATAGATAAGAAGATGGCTGTTAAACATTTTCGGGGCTGCTACGCACTTGTTATCAGTTTGTAATAATAATAGTAGGCATTTACACTGATTACTGTAGGTTTTCAACCACGAGGATCATGCATACGTATGTGACATTGCACTTTTTCATTGAAATGCTCATGCTAATATTCATTTTACAGCCCATTCTCAAGCCGTTACTCTTTTCATAAACTAATTCCGGATGCCGCCACGCCCCCTCCCCACGACTGCTGCCGTCACGTCTGCTTCGTTTTGCTGTACCCCAATTGAGTTGTGGAGCGTGCCGTGTCTGTTGACTTTGCTCCTTATCAACAAGTCGCCACTTAATTCAATTACATTAGATACGACGAACAAATACGAGGATGAGAGTCGAGGTCCCTGCTACTCGTATCTAAAAGGGAACCAGGCAGCCTTCAGCCCTGGCACGAGTAGGCCGGGCACAGCAACTGCGGTCGGAGGACAGCTGAGCACTATTCTGTGGCACTGTGGCAGCAGCCACACTCCTTCAATATGCGTCTCTTGAGGAATAAAGCATTTAATAGCCGCCGGCATTTCAATTTACATATTCCTCGATTTAAATTGTATCTTGTTGTGCTTTTGTTGCTTTTACGTTGTAACGCAGATTTAATATTTTTACCAGACAGCGACAATAATAGAAACAAAAACCAATACATATATAGTATGTATATAAAGGAAAAGCCTTGCTGAAGGTCAGTTGTTAAATGTTAAATGCTTTTCCTAAATGCTCTCAAATGCCTGAAGGCATTTCCATTTTTGAACAGTGCCATCTTTGTGCCTTGTTTATTCAGCTGACCAATCTCAGAGCTCAGAAATCAATGCTCCAACCCGACAATTGTACAATTACTCATACTCAATAGACACGAATATGTTTGTATTAAATCTAGATTCATTTGTATAATTGTAATTCCATCTTCAATACGAAGGCATTAGAACTTTGCAGACAATGCCAATGAACATCAATACAATAGCATCAATAATACACTGATAAACAAATGTCTCTTCCCCAAGCATTTGTAAGATGAAAATTCTATGTTGTGAGAAGAGCATATTCATTTTGAGGCGTTTCTTTTAGTATTAAATATACTTAAAAAAAATAGAATGTACATATATGGGTATATTAAATTTGTTATTTGTTACTTTCTTTTATTCTTAATTGAGAAGTAAAATATTTAAGACCCATTCTTGTGATTTTAGAATGCAGTTCTTCCTATCAGTGTTTATAATTACAGTCGATCTTCTGTACAAAGAAGTTTTCTTTATAGCGAATTAATATCCAGAAAACTGCAATAGCTAAAAGTGAAAGAAATCTGCCTCTATTATGAATTTTCTATATAACAAAGTATATTATAGTACCCTTGAGATATGCTATATAGAAGTTCGACTGTATTATTAAGGTGGGATATGTTTTTAACAAATTCACATCAATCAAAGAAATCAAAGCTCAAATAGTTTTATATTTATTAGAAATTAGAACTGTAATTATGTTTCAATACCGCAAAATATCACTTTTCCACTAGTAGACGCCTTTCTGATCTTTTTCGCATTTCAATATATCTGGATTTTAGCTTATCTCGATGAAATTAGCTACTGTAAGTTTATATTTCTCGGAAGTATATTAACTGGATAAAAACTCTACTTCTTGATTGGAATGATCATTTGTTTGAGAATGAACCAAAAAGCGAGTGTAAACAGAGAGAATTTTTATAAAATTCGTGTCTTGGAAAGTGGGTATTAGAAAGCAAGGAAATTCAAATACAAATTAAGTATGTCAAAGAAGCGGATCTCAAATGCTTTTACTTAAACCAATGAAACATCATTCGAATATATCCCTTGGCAGAAACTTATGAACTTCTATCTTGAAATGGCTGAATACTTTCGAGTATAACACACTGTTGCAAAAAAGAAATCATAACAAAACTTCTGGGAGGGACATATGTAGGTTGTAGGTATAGTTCAATAGATTATTTTGCATACTACACTTTTTTGGTTTTAAATAACGGTAAAAAAAGTAGAAACTTAGGTATTTAAACGTGCCATACTTGACTTAACAGGGTTTAATTCCCTTATTAGAGTATTTGCAATTGAAACTTTTGTAGACCCTTTACCTCTAAAAAAAAGTTAAAAGTAAGTAAGTAAGTTTCTCAAAATGTGCGTAACAGGTCGAAGGAAGTCCGGCAGACCCCATAAAGTATATATATTCTTGATAAGCATCACCAGACGAGTCATGTCCGTCATGTCCGTCTGTCCGTCTGCCTGTATGAGCGCCAAGATCTCAGAGACTATAAGAGCTAGAGTCACCAAATTTTGTATTGTGGTTCGTCTTAGCAGATCAAGTTAATGTTACAATTTTGACACGCCCCTTCCGCTTTCAGGTCGAGCATCAGGGTACCAATGTATCCTGAAAATTTCAACAAGATCGGATAATAATCTCAGAAGTTATTCAAAAAAAACTTTAAGTCCCATATAATGGTCAATTTTAAAACTGGAATTTTGGCACAGAGGACAAGCATCAGGGTCCTAATGTATCCTAAAAATTTCATCACGATCATATAAAAAACTCGGAAGTTATTCAAATCTCAATATTACTCAGTGTTGGCCAAAGGAAGAAGAAGAGCATATTCACGTAACAACGCGCTATGGGAACTATTAGTGTCACTCCTATTTCCTTTTTGAAGAATAAGTAAAGGGTCTCTCATAGTCGACTTCGACTGTAGCCTTTCCGACTGGTTTTGTGTACTTTTTTTTAATTTTTTAACTTTGGTGATGATTTTGAACACTATTCTATAAGAAACGCCTTTAAATTGTTATTTTATTTAAAAAGAACACATATTTACGAGTAAAATGCGTCTTCATTTTCTAAAATCGCTCAATAATTCGCAATGTTATAATTGATTTTCGAAAACGAAATTTCCGCAATACGTTGAAAATGTTTTTACAACTGCCACATAATCGACGTTTTTGTTATAGCTTAGAAAATGTGAAAAAATGACTTTTTTCCTTAAAAATTGAATAACTCAATTAAATATAACTCCATTTTTAAAAACTAAAGTGCAGAAGACGCAAAATTAAATGTGTTTTGAAACTGCATACCAAACTTAAATAGTTGTATACAAATTTGACTTATTAATTTTCGTTCAAAGTACGGTGATGTCGCAAAAAAACTGAAACAAACCATATATTTTGTCATGTAGTTCCCTTAAGTTTTATCCGACATTGCAGTGTAATACACCGTTAGAAAGGTGTTACTTTTCTCTTTCCAACGACGTACGGTTTCTTACTTGTGTCTTACTAATATTTCAAATTTCGATGTGCACCAAAAAATTCTAGTATGCCACAATATTACATTCAACTATATCTACAACCTAAGCTACGTTGCATCCCAGAAGTTTTTTGACTGTTACACCGTGTAATTTTATACAGGTATATTCTTTAGCTTTACACATATCAACTTTACAACTTGACCATTCTATATTAATTTCAAAACAGGTGATTAATAAATTGCTCTACGGACAATTCTTTGACTTCTTCGACTGGTTAGTTTATAATAGTTTACAGCAATAACATTGGAATATCAGTATTGGGTTTTAAAGAAAGGAAAATTTGCAAGCATTCACATGCTTCTGAACATCGATGAAGTGCACATAATTCTTGAATTTTCAATCTACTAAAACAGCTATCGATCGCACAGAGATAATAACGGATATCTGTATAAAGTCCACTCTCTAAGATGAATAACTAGAAGTTGATGACTGTCAGTAGAACGACAAACTAAAATTGATTCGTGATTTATATGGTTGGGCCAATTTGGTATACGTATTATGTGTTGACTTTTCCATCGGGTTACTAAGGCCGTTTTATTTCATTTTAATATTTATTCTATATTATTATTAAAAGGAATTCTAATAGAGACGCATAATCTTTTTAGTAGGATCCTACGCTTACTAAACAAGTTTATTAGATGAAAAATTGAAAGATCTAAACAAATTAATTTGGCAATATATATTTGTATTTATTTCTTTAATTTATACTCATTTATTCATACTAATTTTGCAAATATATAAGTATTAGATAGAACATTTCCCTATTCATAATTACAAATGAAATTATAACTTATAAAACATATAAATATTTCACAGATGTTTATTTTATTCCTGTTTATTTAGATGTTCAGTAGACTGTGGTTATCATTGTTGGATTGGTCCTTGATAATATGATACGGCTTGAAGCTGTCAAATAAAAACTGGACATACAAATGAAATTAACTATAAAACTGCTCTTATTATCAGCTTCTGCCAATTGTGGGCGAAGGGGGCGTGGCATCGCAAGTTTCTTATCATTTGTGCCAAATCTCAAGTCACTAGCTTTAACATTGCTTATGTTATGTTGATTTTCCTAATTTTAAAATAAACGGGGCTTGATATCGAAAATTGAAAATAAACTTAATAAGCGTATGGTAATTAGGAAACTACATTTCAAATTTGAAGTCTCTAGCTCTTATAGTTGCTGAGATAAACGCGTTCATACAGACGGACAGACGGTCGGACAGACGGACGGACGGACAGACAGAGGGACAGGTGTCAATCGACTCGGCTATTGATACTGATCTAGAATATATACATATATACTTCATAGGGTCGGAGATGCCTCCTTCTGCCTGTTACATACATTCATACAAATTCATTATACCCTTGTTTACCCATTTTTAATGGGTGCAGGGTATAAAATGTGCATATGCCAAGAAAAAGGCTAAAAGCAGCAGAAGTCTAAAGAATTGTGTTATAACTTGCAATCAACTTGAGTCGCATATCAAGATGGAAAACGAAGTCTACGGCCAAGAAAGAAAAACTAGTTGAATACTATTTTGATATGTAACATTTTAGATTTCCATCAGAGAACTTTGCAATAGTTTTGATGACAATGATATCTATCTCATAAACTTCGGAAAATGTGTATCTTTGGGTGGAAAATGTGCATTTTTGAATTGTATGCGAATGAGTTTTAGAAAATCGTCTTGAATGGGCGGAAAGAAATGTGGGAAAATGTAGTTTAGCATAAATTTGATTTGTTAGGATATAAACAAGACTTAAATCAGTATTTTAAATGGAGGAAAATGTATTCTACGATTGCAAACTTATTTTAAAATCTTTTCACTTTATTGAACATAACATATAATGTATTATCTTTAGATTATCACATATATGTAGGTATAGCTTAAATCGTTAGCAATTGATTAAAGAATTAAGAATTCCTCTGTTTTTTCTCCATTTTTCTCCATTTTATATTGAATTTACAACATTTACGTGTACAGTGAAATAACTGTAATCCTTCTTTGCTTTTACACTATTTACATTTCTCTTCTCATTTAAACAAAATAAATGAACTGCATAATTAAACTAGAAATTTTAGAGAAAATAGAAAATACATTTTCATGCTTACATTTCGGACACGAATACGAGTAGAGTAGGAAGAAGGAGAAGAGCAAAAGGAGAAGCGCAAAAGGAGATGCAAAAGGAGAGACCAATTTCATTCAGAGCTTGTTGTTGTTTTCTTCTTTATTTGTTTGCATTTAATGCTTTTGCCTTCCAAAGTGTTGCACCACTTAAACGCTGAACAGAATTAATTGTTTTAAACAATTGATCGTTGATTTTGCGAACATTATCAGCGTACTTGCTTTGTAGTTAGTTTGAAATACGCGAAGTAAACTAAAATCGAATTAACGGGAAATCTTTGACACGCATTTGATAGTTTTAAACAATTGAGAGAGTTTTGTTAAACAATAATATCAATAATATCAACAATAATTCACCAAGTCGAAGCTAATTATAAACGTAACGACGGCAATTCTAACGGCGTTCTGAGCACGAGCTTCGATATTGTTCCGTTAATTCAATTCGAACTCGACCGTCGCGCGACAAGCTCTGATTGGGACTGAAGCAAGGACGACAACTGATAAGTTGTCCTTACCATGTGCCGCTTCAAATGTTGCATCGTCGTGCACGCTCGTGTCACCCGAAGTACTTCATTTGCCCCTTCGATGGGCGGGGAGTGTGCATCCGACGCTCTCATTGGCGGTATCATGGCGGAGGTGGGAGACACAGTACCGTAAGCATTACTACTCACTCAATGCGAGAGAGAACAAGTGGAACAAAGTAAATAGCATCCACCACGTGTCGTTGTGGATTGCATCGTCTCTACTTCACTCTGCGAGCGTATTATAAACAAATGAGTGTTGTGATACCCTGTAAAGAACTGCAGGGATGTATATGTACATATTCAAGGCAGGGGAAGAAATAAAATAAATAAATAAAATTAATAAAAGGTCGACAAATTCCCTGCAATCATTAAGCAAACGCGAGAGTATGCTACTTGAGGATACCCTGTATACAAATAGTATACTAAAACTCTAACTCGAATTAACACTCGCATTTCCAATCATATTTAAGCCAACTGACGCTAGGTGGCGCCAGCACAGCTTTCTTAGCTGCTCACGTTGAGTTTGTGTTTATATAAAGAACATAGTTAAGTGTGTCTCAATTAAAGGCAAGTCTTTCAATATCTACATTTAATTGGGTAGCTTTAGCATAGTTTTAGAGGAATTGGAAGTATCTAATTGCAAAGAAATCTGAGTTCTTTATCATATACAATAAACTGCAAACCAAATTTGAGCTCTATAACACTTACAGACTCTAAGGTACATGGTATTACAACTAGATGAGTTTATCTCGTAAAATCATTATCTTTAAAACAATTTAACGTATTCCTTCGTGTTCGGTGTCAGAACTGAATGGAATGTGAGTTATTCATGTCTGTTTACGTTTGTTAGTCCTTTTTGAAACAACACAGAAGTGTGTCGGCTAATGGAGTACTTGAACATCCTTGCACAAATGAATTTACACAATGTTTTTTGCCAACCACAGAAATGATATAAATAAATAAAAGAAAAACATAAATTTAGGAAAACAAACAAAACAACCAAATAAATGACCGCAAGTAAACTGAGGAAAACATACATATTTGTTTTAAATTTTTGAAATACTTTTCTCGAATTATTCCATTCAACATTTTCAAGGTCCTTTTGGTTTATTTATTGCTTGCCGTACAGTGAAAGCTATGAATCTGCCACAGCGTTTTTTTTTTTGCTTTTTATGCGTAAGTATCTCTGCGTGTATAAATTGTACGAGTATCTGTTAGATACATACATAAGTATGTGCTTGTGGCATGTGCTGCGGTCAGTACACTGGCATGTCTATGTGAGTGTTAGAGTGTGTGTGTGTTAGAGTGTATCTGTATGTGTGTGTGAATACCGATGCTCGAAATCGCACACATTTTCAAACAGACTCGTACCTGAAGAGAAAACTTTCATTTATTTCGAACTGAATGATATTGTCGGTCAAACAGGAAGTAAATTCTATGATGAAAGTTTCTAAAAAACCTTCAGCATGTTAATTTTATTAATAATTCCCCACAGTTTTTACTTATTTAAAGTTTTAGATTCATAAAAAGTCAAGGGTAATCTTTCAAGTCTGTCAATTTCATCATATGTAGTTTCAATAATGCACTGCTTGCTTTGCGTTTGAATACTCCAGCAAGCAGTTCGTATGCTTATTTATATTTTGCATTCTTTTAAAACCAATTTAGTTATTTCTTTTGGCAAATATAACAATCAAAACTCAGTAAACCGCAAAAGTATTTCGTTTCATTTATACTCTACAAATTTCATCAGCATCAGTCGTCTTTATCATGTTGTCTAGCTATAAAAGAAAGACAGAAAGTAAGTTGAATACTAACACTAGGTATTATATCTTTTTATAAGTGTTTCTATACGTTTTACTTAACTCAACACTATGATTATCGCATTAAATATGTGTGTGTTCATCACAAAATCTCTTAAACTTTGGTAATCAACTTTATTCTTCATTGTCGAGAAGATTCACAAATCTTATGAAATGATTTAGAAGAAACCCTTTCTTGCTTTCTTTTTGGGAATGGGAAAACATAGCAATAAATAAAACAAGTCTAGAACTGAATAACTAAGATTTTATTGTGCTTGCATAATCACTTTTAGGCACTCAGAGTTAAAGAAAGAGTTAGAGACAGGGAAAGAGGGAGAGGTAGAGGAGCTCATTGAATGAAAAGTCAAGAAGCAATGGCAACATCAATGGCAAGCAAGTAACAATAACTTTTAATCACTTTAAATAATAAAATCCAAGAAACACTTTCGGATTTACTGAGTTCCTTGTTGAGGATTAGCTGAGTGAATCTCCAGCGGCTTAGTCAAAATGCCTTCCAGCACTAGAACATCGTGGCTCCGCTCGCTTCCCAATCCCCCCCTCTTTCTCAATCGTATGTAAGTATATATGTACATATATACTGGGTATAAATGCGGGTTTTAGCAACACATTGCTCATCCTCATGCTACGTCTTATACGCCAAGTAGCTGGTGCTTTAAGGACTCAAGAGTTTTGCCCGCTGAAACTTAGGCGAAATGCGAATGCGTATGTAGATAGCGTCTTTCATTCCAATGAATGTCCTTGCCATGCTCTGGCAGGCAGGCAGGACGAAGGAGCACACAACAAACTGTTATTACTAGAGATGCTTTGATAAATGCTGCTCTGTCACAATGATGATAATCTCAACTAATGAGGAATTAAAATTGGATTACAGAATTCACTCTAATTAAAAGGATTAAGTGCAGTGCAACAATGAATATTGTATAACAAATGGATTAAAGCTGAATGACAAGTATTCGCATATGATAAGTACTAAGTATAAAGTAAAGTTGTCATATATAAGTAAGTACTGTCTTGACAATGGCTTCTGACTGCTTCTGACTATCTCAATTGCTACTCGATACTTTTGGACACAAAGTCGAGTCGTCGAGTCGAGTGACATTCATCGGGCTTTTAAGCTCGTCATTCAAGCAGGCTAATTGTTTTCTGTTACGAGCTAGAATCATTGTAATCGCCACCATTAAAACACTGTCAATCGCTCAACAACAAAGCAACCCTCTTAGAACAGTTGGACAGCAACAATAGCAACAACAATAATTACATTCGCACAACAGCAGAGATTATTGTCAGTCAGTCAGTCAGTCAGGCAGTCAGTCAGGCAGTCAGCCAAGTGGGATGCCGTTGATGCTGAAGCTGATGCTTTTCAAAAAGACTTTGAACAATAAATGATGTGAAATCTCCTGAAACTGAACTGTGTTCCCTTCGCATTGTAGTATATTGTGTGTGTGAGTGAGTGTGTTGTAAGTGTATGTGCGAGTGTGTGTGTGTGTGTATTGCCTGCAATTCGCGAAGGGGCTCATTCGCATTCTCAACCATCTTGCCGGCTTCTTTTTGGCTGCTGCCTCTTGATTCCTGTTGCCTGGCACTTCTTCTTCATTGTTATACAACGATAATCGGGTATATTACACTCGTTGCAATATACATATTCGGCTGAAGGAAGAGTTTCCTACCTGTAGCTACAATCGAGATGATGCAGACATGTCTGACAGTCTGTCTGTCTGTTCTAACATTATAGCTATAAGAGCTAGAGCTACCAAATTTGGCAGTTAGAAGAAGATCAATATTGTTTGAAATATAATAAACCATCAAACGCTTACACTACAAAAGCTAAAGACTTCATATTAACTGAACAGTCTCGTATTATTCCTGCCACTTCCGTAACTTTCTATCTTTTATCGTTATCAAGAACCGACAGTCGAAACTTTCTTCCATAAGTTATGAGGTGTTTTCTGTATGTGCTTACATAAGTTTGCAGTGTTATGTTAATACATGTTTGTTCCTCAATCTATTTATTTATTTATTTACAAATTTAGATATAATTTTCAATATTAAATCTAAGGGAAGTGATGCTTAGAGTACTAGTAGCTAGACCTTCGACTATATGTTCCTCAATTGAATTAATTGAATTAATTGTTTATTTGAAATATCTAAGCTAACGTTACTGTAACAGAATTGTTTCTGTATTGTTTCTTAATATATTAATTCTTGTTTTAAATTTATTAACGGGTATCTTATAGTCGGTAACGCGACTGTAGCACTCTTAGTTGTTTTTGGTTTTTTTGTTTTTTTTTTTGTTGCCGTCGACAAAGCCGTAGCTGTTGTCGTTTCTTATGCATGGTTGCCTGTTTGGCTGACTGTCTGGGCCCTCTTCCCCTTCCCCTTCCCCTTCCCCAGACTCTGTGTTTGCCTGCAACAACATCCGTTTGTTTTTTGGCCACCTCTTCTGCTACTTCTTTTTCCTACTTACGTTCAAAAAACCAAAAAGCAAACATTTTTTCCTGAGACACTCGACTTGTACAAAGTAAATCGGCTTTCGATTGTATTTGAAGTGGGAAGCTGTCTCTTCTGTCCCCACTCCCCACTCCCCATTCCCCATTCCCCTACATCATCACAACTACTTACCGTGTATATCATCCTCATATATGTACAAACGTGTACTCCTTCGTACTTGTCGTAACTCATCCTCATTCTCAAACGTTCTTCTATATCGCTAATGTGCGTGTCTGCATGGCGTAAGACAGATATATTCACCTTTGAGAGACGAACGAATGAGCGAATGAGTGAATGAACGATGAATGAATGAATGAAGTGGCTGTGAGCATGACAAGAGTCAATTGAAGCGGCTCAATCTTTGAATGAATGCTTTGTATCCCTCGTTTCTCGCTTCAGTCTTCTGATAGCTGCAGGTTAAGCCGGATCATTCAGGTGTGTCATCAAAATACTAATAGCAATAGTTTTAGGATTATTACCTAACTGTTTTCTATATATATATAAATAATAAACAATATGACAATATTTATTTGCTCTTCATTCAACCAGCTTCGATGTCAGATACTTCACAAAAATAAAGATATTCATCCTTTTGATTAAAATTTAACAGTTTTTGATTGTATGATTTTTACGGTTTGTCATTAATTTTTAAAACTTAAAATAATATATAAATATACAAAAATTTTATAGATATGAATTAACTTCAATTCACTTACACTTCTATCCGTTGAAAGAGATATCGTTAAATAAAAATCCTGCTCTATATCTACAAAAGAGTACCTTACGACTTAGGAACTATCAGATTTTAAGATTTTCTCCCTTTCTCTAAAACAATCAAATGTGTTATTATAATTTTAATAATATATATACTTCATTCTGCTTTTAAACAAACCTTAAGATGTCATTAATTTCGCATAATTAACTAAAAAGTTATTCAATAAACTATTTTACAAAGTGTGATGCAGTAAACTATGTACTAGCGCCACCTAGCGTTACATAGATTAGACTGTGATTGTTTCTAGGCAAATGTGTTGAAAAGCGCCAAGTATTGTGCAGACGATTGGGATGCTTCGAAAGTTAGTACAAGGTATTTCGATCTTACTTCTTATTGATACAGTCAGCCAAACAATTAATTGTTCACTCGTAGCTTTTAAATATTATCATACATACTTAAGTATAACAGATGTATTTTAATGACTTTTTATACCATAATAAAAGTTATTATGAACAGCAAATTGATGTTTGATACTTAAACAGCCACTTTTAGTTTTTAGTAAGTGCATTTAAGTTTACTCTTGTTTTGGCATATTTATTTAAATTATTATTCTGTTTAGTTGTTTTTATTATTGTCTCTTTTATTTAAGTTGAGATTATTGCAGCTGTCCAAATTATGGCAATGTGTGTAGAGTATACCTGACCTACATTAATCATTGAAATATAAAAATTAGTGTACAAATACTTCTAGTGTTAACTGTAAATATAATCGAAAAACTTATGCTAGCTGAAAAATCATATTTAAAATGAGTTTAAAAGAGTTAAGCCACTTAAAACTGGTATTAGTGCACTCTTGATGCCGGGTAATACCAATTGATATGTTGGCTAAATCATGTGTCAGAAAAACATAAGTAAAGCGACAAATGCTGCAATATTCTCATGACAGCTGACAGCGAGTGAAAGTTCATTTGCATCGATGATTGCTAGGGATAGGGACGGATTTACCTTCTATTCAGAACGAAACGTGACGTCACCTCAGAAGATAACTTGGGTCACCACTCAGAAAGAGAGAGGGGGAGAGAGTGGAGGAGAGCGCGAGAGAGATTCAGCGAGAGTGAGAGCTTATGAGGATTGGCAAAGTAAAAAGTGCTTTGGGACTATCGTTTTTTTGAAATGCGGAACACAACACCGTGATATGCTCGCAGCACACACACATCCACACACACGCACACACACACGCACACACACATGCACATCAGAGCACACGTTCAGTAACAATAGTGTCCATTAACACGCTGCCGGCCAAACAACTTGGCTATTGATGTCATAAATTAAAATTGCAATCGCAGACCATTGATGATAAATCATACGCTCGGATGAGTTTTCATCTCGCACATGAATTGTAGCTGGCGGCAACTACTGCCCACAGTCCCCTTGTTGCCCCTTGTGGCCCCTGTGCCCCATGTTCTTGCCCCCCTGTCAGTGGCAACGAGCCGATGATGCGATGACTCTCTGTCGGTCGCTGATGTGACTGCCGCACGAGTAGTGAACCAGACTAAGGATGAGAAGGAGGACGAGGACGACGGCGAGGACGAGGACGAGGCTGCTCTACTCGACTCTACTCTCTATATTGCGACGTGATGGGATTTTCAAAAATCCGAGCTAAATCGTTTTTGTTTGCAGCAAAAGCTAACTTTGACTGCTAACTTTGTTAGAGAAGAGAAATTTATGTTTTATTTGGTGTCAATTTGTGGCAGAAATCATTCTCTTTATTCATAAATCGCATACAATTCGATTATATTCGATGATTTGATTGCTTAAAATTGAATTTGTGCGATACTGAAGATATTTCAATACATTTTCGCACGTGATGATCAAATTGAGAATACAAATACGTTATTTATACTACTTACATACATATATACAAACAACTTGGGAGTTAAAGCAACCACATTCTCAATGCGAAGTGCTTTATTTGATTCTGTTTTCCTATATAAGTATGATTCGTATGTGTGTGTGTGTGTCATCACGTGTGATATTAATATTATTAAGCAGCCATTTTGAACAGAGTTGTTATAACACTACTATGGCTGCAGTGTTGAGTCATTGCATCGAAAGGAGATGGAGATAGAGTACACGAGCTTGCTTTTATTAATACTGTATTCGACCTGCTCACACACGTGGCTTTTGTTAAAGTGCAATACGGTAAACAAACTTCGCAGAAAGAATAATGGAAATATTTAATAATACGGAAATAGTTCTAGAAATAATAACAGGCAATTGTTATTCGGCAATATGTGAGATTATAAAATAGTAATGCTACAAATTATAAAGCAAAATAGTATTAAAAAAAAGAGTAGTAGAAATAACAGCAGGAAAACGTATGCGAAAATAGTATTAAGAATTATAGCAGGCAATTCGCATAAGAAAATACGTAAGAAAACATTTGAAAAGGTGTAAAATTAAAGAGTAGTCTAAGAAACTTAAATTAAAATAGTTACACTACATAATTACACACTTATTTCAGGGAAATATTTGTTCATAATCTTTTTTTTTACCTAAGTTTTGTAAAACTTTTTGAACGACCCTCGTGGCAGCAAATGCATGTCAGGGTACTACAAAGTTGAGTATTCCATGGTAGTTGAATACTTTTTCTGTCTGTCTCTTTAGCTTTTTCAAGTTGTTAACTCGAAAAGAAGCAGCTGAACATTGTCATGCGAGTTTTCCCATATGTTCTTCTGTTAAGAATTTATGTTATACACATACATCTACTACTTAGACTACTAGTAGTATGTTCTTTGGGGTCACAGAGGATTTCATATGTACAATCGTCAGGGACATGGGGGCAGTATAAAAGCGCACACAGTTGGGTTATTAAAAGTTTTTCAGGAATATACATATGTACTTATGTATAATGGGGACTTTGGCATAAGCAGAAAGGAAAGTCATTTCTAAAGGTGAAATTTCTTTTACTATTGTTATATAATTTTAAGTCGTAGGCTTACTTTCATTGCATTTTAAAAATTGTCTAGCTAACTTGAATACATAAATATATGCAGTTAGTCAAAAACAATCTTGTTATTTGTCTTTATAACCTGTGGGGTATATTAAGTTTGTTAAAAGGATGTAACAGGCAGAAGGAAGCTTGGCCGACGAGTATATATATTCTTGATCAGTATTAATAGCAGAGTCGATATAGCCATGTCCGTCTGTCCGTCTGTCTGTATGTCCGTCTGTCCGTCTGTCTGTATGTCCGTCTGTCCGTCCGTATGAACGAAAGTATCTCAGAAATGGAAAGAGCTAAAAGCTTGAACTTGGTCTCCCAGCACTGGTAATATTTGCAGGCAGATCACGCTTCCTTCCACACTTCCTTCTCCCACAAATCGTAAATCCTCATAACAAGGACAATTTTACAGCTAGAGACTTGGTTCACATGATGAATATTTTGGCGTCGATGTGTTCCAAAATTTCATCACGATGCCACGCCCTCTTCGCCCATAAATTAATGGAAAACAACGAATTACAGTAGATCTACATCTGGAGTGAATTTGAGCGGGTAGCCAGGGTATATTACAGTCGGCGTTCCGAAACCATTGAAACTCATTCATTACATTTCTTTTAGCCAAAACAATTATTTGAGTAACTGTAACTTTATTTGTATACATGTTTATATTAAACTGGCATTTAAAGACATGTTCGGCTATGTAATTTAGACATTTCCGACATTTGGCACTCAATAATTTAGCGTTAAAATGTTCGTAGGAAAATTGACAGCATTTTGACAGCAACAGAAAAAGAAAAAGAAATGGCATAACGCTAAGGCTTTCGCTGTCTCTGTCTCTGTCGCTGTCTCTGTCTCCTCACTCCACCCCACCCTTAGACTTGAGTTAGAGCATTCGACCACAAGCTTCATTGTGAGACCTATGTGTCAGATCCAACGCATTTTAGTATGTCATTCGGGATACCGTGCTTGACGTTCTCACTTAATACAGGCTTGGGAGACATCCACTTCCTTCCCATTATGTGCATGTATGTGTGTGTGTGTGTACATGTGTGTTGATATGCAGCTTACCTCGCTCTCCTGTCAACATGAGAAATCCTAAGACGCTTGTCAGTAGATATGTTATGAAAAAGAAAAAAAAATGAAATGTTTGAACAGTGGCAACATTCTTCAACGCAATTCTAATGCGTTTGTAGTGTTCGTATCACAGCGTGTAAGTATTTGTTGTAATTTCTATACCTCGTAAATTTTACATACTAAGGGTATGCGAATTTATATGCTTTAGATGCACTCAAGTGTCTTTCAAGAATTATGAGATATAACAATTGGTGCATGCTGTGGTTTCCCAATTGATTGGCACAGCGTAGAAGTTAAACAAGCCGATCAGTCGAGTGGGCGCGACAGTAGGATACCCTGTGCAGGTCTTAAGACAAAAGTATTTTGAGAAAACTAGCTATAAAACTGCTGTTATAATCAGCTTTTTTGATTTATGGGCGTAGGGGGCGTGGCATCGCGATGAAATTTTAAGGACATATTAAGCCCAAGCTTTTTATCATGTGTGCCAAATCTCAAGTCTCTAGTTTTAACATTGCTTATGTTATGGTGATTATTCTAATTTTAAAACCAACGGGACTTGATATCGAAAATTGAAAATAAACTTGATCTGCGTATGGTATTCAGGAACCTACATTCCAAATTTGAAGTCTCTAGCTCTTATAGTTGCTGAGATCCACGCGTTCATACAGACGGACGGACAGACGGACAGACAGACGGACAGGTGTTGATACTGATCAAGAATATATATACTTTATAGGGTCGGAGATGCTTCCTTCTGTCTGTTACATACATTCACACAAACTCATTACACCCCTTTTGCCCATTTTTAATGGGTACAGGGTATAAAAACTGTTGATAAGACATAGATTAAAACCATTTATTTATATTTATGACACAGATTCTCTCCTACAGGGTACTCTTTGAGTTGTGCAGTTAAATTATACTTGTCAGGGTCATATTTTCGCTTGTTTTCTTTGCCACAAATCTTAGCAATGGATTTGGGGGAGTGTAAAATGATTTGCTGTCAATGTCATGTTCTCTCAAATTGCATTTTGCTCTAAGTTGTCGAAATATTCTTATGTACGAAAAGTATATAAAAAGAAAAGCGCATTCCGTGGCAAATCACCTAATACAAGTGGAATTTTAGCTGATTGAATTTGTTAACAGGATGCATAAAATACTTTGTTAAGTTAGCCAGAAACAGGTTATAAGAAGGCTTAAAACTACTTCACGCAATCTAGTTTTTAATATGCCAGCTTTATAATTACAGGGTATAATAGCCATAGCATTCCCAATTAAAAAGTGACTTACAATTACGAGTACTCGTACTCGTACTCGAACTCGTTTATTTTTGGTAACATTGGCCAACAGCTAACAGTTAACTTTTTCAGCGTCAAACGTCTGCAATAATAAACATTAATTTTTATGCCAGTTTGCATAAGTTTAAGCGAAGGGGGAAACTCTGACTCGCCCCATTGACATTGACTAACAATTAAAACGGAGAATGTGAATTAATTTCAGTAAATAAACTTTTAAATTTTCAAAAACAGTCGTAAATTTACAAAGTATTCAAGTTATGCCTCTAATTAAATGCGAAATGTGTGTACGATTTAATTCCTTGATGCTTGATTCTGATTTAAAGGGGATTGAGGGTTAAAAGGGCACTTGCTTAAGTTTAATACCAAATTTTTTTATGGATACATACACAGACCGTAAACTACTTAGAAATGCACTACACCTACCTCATTGTCTACTAACAAGATCCACGTAAATGTTGTCTAGAAAGTTTCAAAGTCACGTTTTGACGCCAAACTCTTCGAGTACTTATTGCTGACAAACTAGACCGTATACTAGATTATAACTTTCTTACTACAAAAGTATCGTTGAAATCCACTTTATTTTTAAATAAACTTGGCTGTTCCAGCAATTGAGATGGTTCCAATGTAATCAGCTTCAAAATACCCTTAAAAGTCTTCCCATGAACACGAAACATGAACAAACAAACTACATTTCTTAACAAATATTTAGAATAGCTAAAGAATTCTGAAAGATATATATTCAATTCAAGATTTGGTATCTTTATAACATATTGCTTGTAGTTTGAGGGGTTTTTCCAATTGTTTTCCGTTGAAAACATCCACTTCTTCTGCATTTCGAATTTATAAAAACTGTAAAAACATATAAATAATTCAGTCAAATCCAATTGAATGGTAAACATCATAGGTCAAACGTATCCCATAGCTCTCTTGTTACATAATATTAATCATTACGCAACATTAGTTATGAAGTGTCCCATGCAGGTTTTAGAAATTGAACGAATGGAATTAATGAATTATGATATATTACCTACGCTAACCAGTAAACAAATGTTTCGTTACATTTCCACAGAGAGAACGTATGTTTATATGTATGTATGTAGTATATATCAATATGTGTACATATGCACATACATACATACGTGTACTTACATACACGTATTTGGCTGGTCAAGCTATCGACTTTTGATTAGCGTGCCTGCATCAAATGGAGCGTTCAAGAATTAAATTGCCGGAATTTCAAGAACACTGTTGCAATGACATAATTCCGGGCGTGGGGGGGGGGGGGTAAATATACCTAAAAATAACACAAGCGCAAATTTGACATACTAAGTAGTATATTTGTACATACATATACCCTGTAAATATGTTTAATACGTGAAAGAGTATATAATAACTAATAAACTTCTTAAACTTTCATAAACTTTGCTTAAAATTAAACCAAATTCCATTACGATTATCTTTCTAATCAATATTTAATTAAGGAAATTTCTAGATAATTTTCTGAATTTTTTTTATTTGTTCAATTTGATTCAATAATTTAATTTACTACACTTATTTTCTAATACACACTTTTAAAACTTTCCCATTCAATAACTTCGTTAAAAATGCATTTAATTTCATGCGGAATATTTTATTATACCCTATGGGGGTATATTAAGTTTGTTAAAAGTTTGTAACAGGCAAAAGAAGGCGTGGCCGACCCCATAAAGTATATATATTCCAAATCAGCATCAATAGCCGAGTCGATATAGCCTTGTCCGTCTGCCTGTCGGTCCGTCTGCCCATCGGTCCGTCTGCCCATCGGTCCGTTAGCCCGTCGGTCCGTCAGCCCGTCGGTCCGTCAGCCCGTCGGTCCGTCAGCCCGTCGGTCCGTCAGCCCGTCGGTCCGTCAGCCCGTCGGTCCGTCAGCCCGTCGGTCCGTCAGCCCGTCGGTCCGTCAGCCCGTCGGTTCGTCAGCCCGTCGGTCCGTCAGCCCGTCGGTCCGTCTGCCCTTTGGTCCATCAGCTCGTCTGTCCGTATGAACGAAAGGATCTCAGAGATGGTAAGAGCTAGAAGCTTGAACTTGGTCTCCCAGCACTGGTAATATTTGCAGGCAAATTAAATTTATCTTCTTTTTTTTGGATGCCACGCCCCCTTCAAGCGAAATGCATCGGGAGTGAGCGGATTTGAGCGGATCACTGTGGAGCAGTGGTCGGCACACGACGTGCACCGTGCATAGGGATTTTCTCTGCCGCAGCGCTGCCTGCACACGTACAGCATTAACTTTCGTGTGGCGTCGCTGTTTCTGTTAAGTCGCTGTTATGGCGCTGTTACGCTAAAATGCCGCTGTTGGAGCGAAGCAAAATAAATCAGCTGCACGCATACATACATACATAACCAGTCGAAGTCGACTATGAGAGACCCTTTACTTATTCTTCAAATTGGAAATAAGAGTAACAATAATAGTACCCCATAACGTGTTATAAGGTCTTCTTCTTCCTTTGGTCCGACACTGAGTAATATTAAGTCTTGAATAACTTCCGAGTTTATTATCCGATCGTGATGAAATTTTCAGGATACATTAAGACTCTGATGCTCTGTGTGCCAAAATTCAGGTTTCTAGCTTTAATATTGTTGATTTTATGGGATTTCAAAAATTAAGTTTTCGATTCTTGGGGGCGGAAGGTGGCGTGGCAAAGTTCTAAAACAAACTTGACCTTTGTGCAGTCCTTAGGAGTATTCTCACCAAATTTGGTGACCTTAGCTCTTATAGTCTCTGAGATCTAGGCGCTCATACAGCAGCAGAGACGGACATGGCCATATCGACTCGGCTGATCAAGAATATATATACTTTATGGTGTCTGCCGGACTTCCTTCGACCTGTTAAGCACATTTTTTTTTGACAAACTTAATAGACCCGTTTAACTGTTTTAAAAAGTAAAGGGTCTAAAAAATATCACAGCAATCGTCGCAGTGTTGTCCGCTATCGCTTAGCTGTGTTCGCAATGAGCAATGAGCCAACTGAACCGATGCCGTCCAAAAAGTACCTTTGGCCGCCATATTGGGAATTTCCCCTAACCGTGGACGCCATCCAAACCAATTCAGCTGAACGCTTTCATTGTATGGGATGGGTCCTCTATAGGTTATTTGCTTAGTGGCCATAGTGATGCTACGCTGCGCAACTTTTACGAAGTATACACAGAAAAATAAATGTTTGATAAAGTTTTTGAAAACGTAATCTTTTTTATACAAAATATGGCCAATATATAGCAGACTTGATGCGAATAAGAAATATAAAGGGGATATAAATGGGGACGACATAGTAAAAACATTTCTCTAAGGCAAGAAACGGCACATGGTTGAAGTCTGTTATCATTCTGTTAATTCGCACACTAAACGCATTGAAACATATGATTGTGTTGGTGCCGACCGCCCAGCAAATCTTAACACCTTACCAAAAGTACTGCTGAAAGCATTACATGTCATGCGAAAAGTAGTTACCAAACCTGATGTCTTCCATTCGCATTTATACAGGGCTGAAACACTGAAAGAACGATTGCTTTGGAAGGTAGTTTGGCAGGGGTTCTGTTATTGCTCTGTTAACTCACATTTTCCTTTCCAACTCCCATTTCCGAAAACTACATTACAGACACCTTCTGTAATGGCAGGCAGAAAAGCAGGTCATGCGCTAGGTTCGCTACTAGAATAACACATCCAGAAGGCATTGCTTTGTAACATACCTTCCCTAAGGTTTTATTGGGAACTGCTGTAGATCCACAGCGTATAATACGGTCGGGATACCGACTGTTCGGCATGTTAATCATGATATTATTTAGATAACTCAAGAAAATCACTCTTCGATCAGTCACTCACTTCCTGTTTTATATACTCATATAAATAAATATTGTGTAGGAATGAAATGGAATAGGAAATTCCTGCTTGACAGCTTACAGTGCTTACAGTGCTTACAAAAGTTTCCAAAAGAGCGCATCCCTGCGGCAGTAAAAGTCAAGAGTAAAACACAAATAAGTAAGATTTTGGAAATGTTATTTGCTTGTGGAAATGCATTGTCAACAATATATGAGCCTGCACTAAGTTTTCCAAGTTTGTGGCAAATCTTTTGTGGATGGAGCTAAAAAATATCACGCTTTGAGCAAATGAGCAAATATTAACAACAATTTATCAATATTTAATAAGTCAACAAAGAACTTTGTTATGATATATACAAGTATTTCACTTGGCTAGAATTATATTTTCTCTCTTAAAGAGTTAAGTTTTGAATGCATTTTAAATAAAATTACTAAATATGTGCATATTAAATGTCATTGGAGCAGTTTACGGCTTTCCTCTTCAACGACTTGAAACGGAAATTCACAAAAAATAAATAACTAAAAAGAGACTATGTAAAGGCGTCAAAAGTATACACAATATCCTTAAGATGTGGATGAGGAAATTGAGTCAAAATCAATAAACGAAATACTTGGATTTGCATTTAAATTCATATTTAAAGTTTTTACTTATAGTTGAAAATAGATAAATACATGTGAATAATGTTAATGATGGGTGTTTATTAAATCCAAATTGAACGTTCTCCTTTGGCGTTGCCATCTTCTTGTACTGCTTAACGCTAATAGGCGTTGCCATCTAGTTCCAATAATACTCCTTTTTATAGCCTGTGCCCATTAAAAATGGGCAAAAAAGGCTATAATGAATTTGTGTGAATGTATGTAACAGGCAGAAGGAAGCATCTCCGACCATATAAAGTATATATATTCTTTATCAGTATCAATAGTCGATTCGATTGACACCTGTCCGTCTGTCTGTCCGTCTGTCCGTCCGTCTGTCCGTCTGTCCGTCTGTCCGTCCGTCTGTATGAACGCGTGGATCTCAGCAACTATAAGAGCTAGAGACTTCAAATTTGGAATGTAGGCTGCTGAATACCATACGCAGATCAAGTTTGTTTCAATTTTCGATATCATGTCCCGTTGGTTTTAAAATTAGAAAAATCACCATAACATAAGCAATGTAAAGGTAGAGACTTGAGATTTGGCACACATGATAAAAAGCTTGGGCTTAATGTGTCCTGAAAATTTCATCACGATGCCACGCCCCCTTCGCCCATAACTCGAACAAGCTCATAACAAGAGCAGTTTTATAGCTAGAGACTTAAGATTTAGCACACATGGTAAGTATCCTACTCTCAATGTGTGCTACAAATTTCAGTACGATCGGATATTGAACTCAGAAGTTATTCAAGAAACAAATTTATGCATCGAAGTAGCAGCGCAGTCGCTGCGCCGTGCCTACGATATAATGAACGAAAAGACGAGTTTGTTCATGTATGTTTGATTTGCCTTTCGTCTGCTGTGGCGCTAAACATAAACAATCAACAGCCACAGTCCAGTGTTGCCAGACTATCGCAAGCTACCTACTCTCCATGCAAGCAAAATCGACTTCAAGCGATATATTTAAATCCCATTATAATAAAAATACTTGTCTTTAAAGGCCTGCACAGGGTATCCTACTGTCGCGCCCGCTCGACTGATCGGCTTGTTTACATATATAATTATGGATTTTATTTGAGTAAATTAAATTTATTTAATTTATAGAGATATTAAAGCTAATAACTAGATCTCCAGTATTTAAATATTTAAATCAGTTCTTTATGTAATCTGAATACGTAATTTCGATTTAACAATTAGCAAAAATATGATTAAAGCAACTATTTAACTTTTGAATGATGAATGATTTTCTCCCTTTACGATATAAACTTGGACAATGATCAATCAGGCAATAACATTGTAATGTATTCCAGCTTAGCTATACTATTTACAACAATTTGATAATAAGCCTTATCCAATAATAAGCCAATAGCTGAGAGCTGGAGACAATGAGAAGGGTTAAACAATGTGAGGGGTGGGATGATGCTTTAGTTGGTGTTGTGTCTAAGTTATGTGTCCGCTCTTGAGTTTGCTTCTTGGAACAAAATGCCGAGTAATGTGAAACAACAGTAAAATAAAATATGTAGTCCCTTATACGAATTCTTTTGGTGGCATTTTCTGCTTCAAATATTTGTCGAGCACACACACACACATTGCAGAAGGAAGGCTCACATTTTCCGAGCTTGCTATGCATCCTATGTTTCAGGTAAGGACAACCATGCTCATGATGCCGCTGCTCACCTCTGGTGGAAGTATGTACATGTATGTCATCATATTGAAAATATTCACGAAAAGCTTGTAAACTTTGTGCACCCTCATAGCTCATACAAGGGGTTGGGAATGGGGTTGGGGTTGTTGTTGGGGTTTTTTTCGCCGCTGGTCACGCTGACAGAGCTTATTATGGTTTGTTTTCAAAATTCACTTCACGCAAGAATTCCTTTTGTTCGCATAACATATTTTACATTAGTTTTTTTAAATATAATAATACACGTGGCACCCACAGTCTGTATCCTTAAACTCTGTCACACTAAGTACATTTCCCCCATTAAGCATTACGCGTATTAGCAAATCTCCACTTACCACAGACAGACTTACACTTAGTTCTAATCCAAAACTGTGCACATACTTAAATTTCCTCAATGACAACGATGAACATGATGAATCGTTCTATCTGAAAGGCCATGTGGCAATCGAAAGTGTTTGTCCTTATCTCAGTCTTCCGCAGCAAGCACATTAACTTGCCACAAAATATGCCGGAAGTTTAGCTATCGATGACCTTTTGGATACACACGCAAAATCATAAGCAGAAGTTTGTATTGGACTACAGATCAAGGCTGCTTGCTGGTTCAAGTATCAAGTATCAAGTCCTTTTCACCATCACCATTTAGGAGAGATGCTGTCTCGGTGTTGAAAATGGGAACACAGCTAACTAACATCTTATACCCAAAGCAATTTCCGATACTCATTCCAACGGGGATCTGAGTAAGAGTCGGAGAACAATATTACCTCTTCCTCATTTAAAGGAATTTAACCAATTTGGCGAACCTTTTAAACCGAATAGTCCTATAATAGTACACCAATAGTTCCATCGATTGTATTATCCGTATGCTAATGTTTCCGCAATAGGTCGAGGTAAAAACCGGTCGGAAAGGCTACAGTCGAAGTCGACTATGAGAGACCCTTTACTTATTCTTCAAAAAGGAAATAAGACTAACACTAATAGTACCCCATAGCGCCTTGTTACGTCAATATGTTGTTCTTCTTCCTTTGGCCCGACACTGATCAATATTGAGTTTTGAATAAAGGATACATTGGGACCCTGGTGCTCATCGTTTGTGCCAAAATTCAGGAGTCTAGCTATAATATTTCGTTTTATGGGATTTCAAAAATTTTGTTTTCGATTTACGGAGGCGGAAGTTGGCGTGTCAAAATTTTAACATAAACTTGATCTGCTTAGGCCATAGACGAACCACCATACCAAATTTGGTGACTCTAGCTCTTATAGTCTCTGAGATCTAGGCGATCATACAGACAGACGGACGGACGGACAGACGGACATGGCTATATCGACTCGTCTGGTGATGCTGATCAAGAATATATATACTTTATAGGGTCTCCCAGACTTCCTTCGACCGGTTACGCACATTTTTTTTTTAACAAACATAATACAACCGTTTTACTTCTTTAAAGTAAAGGGTCTAATAACCCGAATTATCCTGCGTATCGATCGAATGTATGTCCATATGTATTCAAATTGTAAACAAATTTCCGCATCGCGTTTATTCCATTTGTATAAATTGAAAACAACATTTGCTATGAACCACAATTCAAATTGAGCCATCGATCAGTTACTTTCCCTTTGAAGCAATATGTGAATGATGCCAATTAGTAGATGACTCAATGGGCCAACAAATATACAGATAACAGATAATTCCACGTCGACATATTTAAGCAGAGTCATCGAAGTAGTTTAAAATAAAAGAACGTTCTTCTATACTTTCGATATCTTTGATACATTTTAAAACAAAGTCCGGATCTGCCCGGATCCCCATCGGATAATAAACTTAAAAGTTTGTTAAGAAACAAATGCATTAGCATCAAAGAGAAGCAGAGAATGCAATTATGTGTTAGGGTATCTAAGGACATCGACGCAGGGTATCTTGTAGTCAATCTTAGAGTTATCGCTTCGTTTGCCAGCTAAAACTGATTGATTTTAATTATAATACATAATTAACATGTTAAAATGCCTACAGACTCTCCAAGAGGGAACAATTAACTACTTTTTTAATGCATTTGTCGCTGCATTGACATTGAACAGATTGGTCCTAATTAATATCTCAATCGATGAAACAAAAACCTATTGGAAACTTTACACAATTAATTGTAAATTGCATTTCTTATTGATGTTGAACAAATCCAACGCTTAGAGTTCAACTTTAACACGGAATAAAGTAAAAATATAATCAATTTTTACACAACATCCTTTTTTAATTTCCTATTTCAATTGACAGTACAAATTGAGCTTGAGTTTAAAATATCTTAAAACGAATACACACATCTTTTATGCTCAGCATATGTAAGCTTTCTTATAACATACGTTTTATGTATAGTATATATATTTATATATATATATAACGTCCTATTTTTGTCTTGAATCGCTATTATAATAAGTATTTTAATGATGAATTAATATGATTATGTTATTTAAAATTGCAATAATTGCTTGTAACAGTATAAAACTAGTGTATACTTAAATGTTAGCACGAGTTAATTTTAAGAATGTCTGTTATTCCGTTATCTATGTTACGTTAAGTATGTTAAGAAGATACATAAGTATATGTATGTATTTATATAAGTATATATATACTTAGATCTTTGATATCATTATATGTTCTTAAATATTCTTGAATCGATAGCATTGGTGCCTCAGTCTAATTTATACTATTGACATTGATCCAAATTTTCTGCCCCCAATAAATGCTGTCACTTCGAATTCTACGAATGTGCTACACATCAATTCTATTAGACAGTAAATAACCATCGAGAGTTACAAAAATCTATGCCTATAGCTGTTTGTTATGAATTAAGTAAATTTATAATTCAAGTAATAATAATAATATCTTTAATCCCCAATCTGTATCTGTATAAACACTGTAAAGGTGATCTCACAATAATTTTCTATCTTCTTAAGCCTAAATTTAGTTGATCATTGATATTCGTTTTGACTACTAAAAATACAATTGTGAAATTGAAGTATAATTGATCTTAAGTATTCGAATATACTCGTATTCGCACTCGAACTAAGTGTTAGATTGACAATTGATCTTGTATTCGTGTTTAGGCAGTGTATAATACTTAGTAGATCGACTTGCAGTTCTGATCAAGGAACATTTCAGTCTAAAGGTCAAGCATAATCAAAAATTAATGTCAGAATATATGAATTTGAAATGAATTATAAGGAAACCTTAAATAGATTAATGATCTTATTAAAGATACATCCGAAAAACATTCATAGAAAAGTTAAAATATGAATTCTGTTTAATAATAATATTTAAATTTGACCAATCCTGTCGATAAATGCTGATGGCGGACTAACATGTTGATCGATTTGATCAGTTTTCTGTATCTTTTGCAGGATACTGCAACTTGGAATATTTTCCAAACTATTTTCCATTTGATATTTATTGTTGTCGATCATTGTGGTGCCCATGGCTAGGGTTTCGGCATTACTTAGAGTTTCCATGGCATTGTATTCTAAATGTCTGGCGTTTGCTTCTAACAATTCAAGTGGTTCAATACTGTAAATATGACGATGTGAACTGATTAATTCCATTTGTTGATCTCCTCGATTATTCATTAATAATTTCGCATTCTTATCACCATAGCTTTTGTTATAGCATGTTATTGACGATATACAACCGTGTTGATCTGGATTTCTTTGCTGCTGCTGCTGCTGTTGGACTTTCAATTTTTCAATATATGACCCCGATTGGGCAATTGGTCGGGGGATGCCCTTGTTTTCCCCACAATCGCGATTAAGGGTGCCGCTGTTGGCATTACTATCGGCACTTTTGAATCGCTGACGACCGGGTATACTTCGGGGCAGATCTGAACATTGGGCTGTATCTTTGGCAGATGCATTTGAGAGAGCTTTCCGCTGGGAATCGACAGAATGCGTTGGTTTCCGTTGTTGCTTTGCTGCCGGCTCAAAGAGCCTGTAGTCGATGGGAACGGGGTCCAAGATGCTGCAATATTAAAAAGAAAACAAATTATAATATTATTCAATAAATTCTACCAAGTTTTCTACATGATAATTCTGTGAGAGTTGAGGGAAATGAAAATGTATTTGCGAGAAAAGATTAGGTACTAACTTACTATGCAGTTGAGGTCTGCTAAATACAGAAGACCTGTCCTTACTATTTCCTCCACTATTTCGCATTTTCTTGCCATGTGCTGAAATTATATAATTATGAATATATATGTCTACTATCAATCAATAATAGGTTTAATAGAATTACCTGTTATTTCGTCATCTTCTATGTAACTAGAAGATTCACGAATACTTCGACTATCATCGCGAATACGCTCCCCGCTGAGTTCACTGTCGCTATTTAGACTATCATATTCTTCTGATTCCGATTTAATAATCTTCGAACGACGCTTGTGTCTTTTATCCGTGTTTAAGTGATTACTCTCATCGGGGGAACCGACAATCATGCTGGTCAGATTCGCATTTGAGTTTCCTCCGCCGACACTCGTTGAGGTGGTACGTTTCCCCTTCACCCCCGAGCTGCAGAGGGTGCTGTCATCTCCACAGCGGGTATCGTATTTGGACGAACTTCCCGTGTAGTTCAACGGAATATTTCCGGTTTGGTTTTCATGTTCTGGTAAATGGAATGTGGCGTAAGGATAGATATCTTCTGAGTATTCAGGTATACGCTCAAGTCCAGCCACCGATTCCGGCGGAGATTGCTGGCAAGATTTTCGTACTGTACCATAAAAGTGTTCACGACTCTGAATATCCTTGCCATCGGTAGCTCCATTCTGTGGCCGTAACGAATCAAGATTTCTGGTGAAAAGCGTGCGAGGATCTGGAAAAAACGACAAATTATTAGCTATATATAAAAACATTGCCAGCAATTGATTCTTACAGTTCTTAAAGCAGATAAACGCTACAATTAGCGCTAGAATTGTGCCAAAAATTGAAGATATGATAACAGCTATCAGATGAGCATCACTGAACACAGTTTGGTGATCATCGGGCAACTCATCGGGGCCCAAACCACCGGTAAATCCAATCAAGTTTTGTGTTTCGAAGTAGTATTCCTTCGTTGTCGACCCAGCATTATTATTTGCCGTAACTCGCAGATTGTAGGCTGTGCCAGGTTCCAAGTCTCCGATGCTATAACGAGTCTACAAAAATGGAAATTAGTTGACATAGTATATATAATATGAAATCAAATTAACAGAACTCACATTGGTTTCGATCTTATTCGAAACTATAATCCAATCACTCGACGATTTATAGCGCTTGAACTCAATGCTAAAGTGGATAATGGGGCAACCTCCGTCCTGCCAGGAAGACAAATCCAGAATAACCGATGTTGTATTGGAACGCAGGAAACTGTGCTTCTGTGGTGCAAATGGTTTGTTGCCTGAAATAATATAAATATGTCGTCGCGATTATTTTCAAGTAACACGAAATACATGTAAAAAAGCAAATGAATAAAGCAATATGAATTTGACAAGAATGCGTTGTCTTGCATATTTTCTGCTTCCTCCATTCTATGACATTCTGTCATAGAGTTCTCTGTCCAGCGTAGCCTGGGCGTGACAATGAGTTGGAGTGAGACAAATATAGTGTCTTCATAGTTTTGTAGCGCCTGGAAGGCGCATGTGAATGCATGTGTGTGGTGTGGAATTTTGGCAATCTTGATACAGATTTTGCACATGAAACGTCACTTCATGTCACGCCTAAGGAAACGTTTGGTTCGCGACGAAGACACTGAGCACGAGGACTCTTGTCCAGAAATCAATCTTCTGTCAAATATATACTATGTATACATATATGTAGGGTTTATTATTTGATTGAGTAAATACAAGTATTAATGGAATAGAAACTTAGTAAATTATCGTCGCTTGAGCTGATGTTCTCACAACCTTTCACGTCAGAGGCCGAACTGCAACTCTCTTCGGCGTGTCGGTCTCTGATCTTCTTTGGTCGCTCGGTTATGGTCATGCGAATTCGCCTGAGAGTGAATTCGCCTACGTTGCCTTAACTCTTTCATGTTGTCTTTACTCGTCGTTAGTATCTTTGCTCGTGGTTGTTGTCATTGCTCGTTGTTGTTGTTGTTGTCTAGGGATTGATGTACACAGGGATTGATGTACACAGGAATATACGAACCCACATATATACTTTCCTTCCCATTTGAATAACTCACCCTTTGTCTGAGCTGAAACTGTTGAACTGGCGGCACTTATACCAATTTTATTGTAGGTATTCATCGTAAACTTGTACTTGGTGCCACACTGTAGATCTTCTAGCATATACGAGGTAACGCGGCGATCTATTTGAATCTCCTCCCAATCGGCCGAGTCACGTCTATATGTTAAAGTGTAGCCCTTGATGGGAGCACCGCCAATATCATCGACTTGCCATTGAATCGACACCGAATTCTTCTGCACAGAGTTTACCGACACAATTGGCGCAGAGGGTGGCACTAAAAATTGAGTAGAATGTTAGCTAATTAATATTTTAAATAAATTAAGGTAAGTAGGAAAACAACCATCAATAAATTAACTAATATTGAGGTCTAACAAAACACGAAAACAATCCTCACCTTGCACATAAAGCTGATAAACGATGTGATCGGATCCAATGGGATTTCGGACTACACATGAATAGTTGCCCTCATGAGATCTTTGGATATTGCGCAGACTGAGAATATTATCATTGCTCACTTCCAGTTGAAATTGTTTCTTGGCACGCGTATTTAGAATCTTCCATTCGGAATTCGCTTTAGGATTGCCGACAAAAACACAGGGTAACTTTATGTCCGACTTCCAATTGACGTGCAAGGTTTGACTAAAGGATATTATGGCAGCGGGTATTGAAGTGCTTGGTACGAGTTTAATGACCGGAGTACTGGGACCCTGACCCACTCTTGTGGATGCCGTGACCCAAGCCTCGTAGGTCTCTCGAAAGTTCAAATCCTTTGCCTCGAAATGCAGATTATGAGCGGGCAAGACTTCCTTCAGTATTTTCAATTCCTGACCCTTTTCCAAAATGCGTATATAGACATTGTACTTGGTAATCAATCCATTCAGACGTCGAGGGGGTAACCAGCTGACAATCACTGAAGATTCCGTGCTAACGGCGGACTTAACAAGCTCCGGCGCATCTGGAACCGCTTCTTCCGTAATGCAGGACACAGGTGGACTCGTCACTCCCTCTCCGGCACGAGTAAATGCCAGAACTTGGACACTATAATTGGTATACGGTTGCAAGCCATGCAGGACAGTGCTTAGAGCCGAGGTAATCTTTGTTTCCCTAACGCTATATTCGCTCTCTAGCAATCCGGGCTCATAGAGCAACTTGTATCCCTGTATAATTCCATGACTCAACTCCTTCGGTGGCGATTGCCAGGATATTTGTATATTCTGTGCTGTCAACGCAATGCAGGTCACAGATCGAGGAGCTGCCGAGGGAACGTCCTCCAGGGTGTGACCCAGCGCCACTTCACTCGGCGGTCCATCGCCTTTCACATTGAATGCGGACACCGTAATGCCATACTGGGTGTACTTCTCCAATCCAATCAGGCGAAAATCGTTTAGACCCTCTGTAATTAGGCTTCCCACCTTCGTGTGATTCTGGACACTATCTGGAGCTCCTTGTTTCTGGTAGGCGATTGTATATCCCAAGAGCTCGCCATTCCATGAATCCCGCACAGGAGCTCGCCATGTTATCAGCAACTGTATCATAAGTAATGATAATAGTTTAATAATTCTCTAACAACAATCATACGGTTATAGAAATGTATAATAATTTCGGCTTACCTGTTGTGGTCCCAATGGCTCGGAGGTCACGTCTTGCGGGGGTGCAGAGGGAACTTCGGAGTCTGTCTGCACAAACAACACATCGCTGGGAGCACTTGTGCCCAAATGATTCTCCGCAAAGAGTCGAATATGATAGACCTGGGCGGGACGAAGGGAACCCAATTGTGCCGTAGTTCTATCGCCGGGCAAAAGCTTTTGATTATTGTGCTCATGCCAAACATCTAAGGAAAATAAACTCAATTTAATTATGAGAGTCAATGTACACCTTTTAAATATGGGTACAGGGTATAATTACAAGGTAATTCTAAACGCACTTACCTCCAGCCTTTTTATATTGTAATATATAGTTTGATATGGGTTGAGAGTCCCGATTGTTGCCGCCTCCACCGCCCAGTATTACAGAGTCCTGATCATTCGGAGACCATGCCAACGTAACCGAGCGACTTCCCAGATCACGAACATGCAAATTGACCGGGAAATTGGGCGGTTCTTGGACCTGAACATGAATAACGCTTCTATCACGTCCATACGCATTGTTGGCTATACACGTGTATTCCCCTCTGTCGGTTAGAACTGTTTGCAAGATCGTTAGCTCAGATGAAACACCACGGGCGAGAGGTGAGTTCTTGATATGATAACGAATATCGTACGACGGATCAATCCGTATGGCTTTCGATCTCCAAGATATATCCAAGGGCTGATCGCCATTAGCCTCACAACGAAGCGTAATACGTTCGCCGCGTCGTATCGATAACTGTTTTTTACTAACCGTAACTGAGGGACCAACTATTGAATGTATAGATGAGGGATAAAAGATTACAAAAGACTTATTTATCGTATGTCAACTTTCACTCTTACCATGTACTGTTAACTTAATCAAGGTGCTTAAACCAGCTCCAATTCCATTGACCGCTTGACAAAGATAACTTCCCTCGTGCTCTCGATTAACCTTCGATATGATCAGAGATCCATTTGAATGGGCAACCAGAACAGCATGTGAGTTTCCATTATCCATGGCATAACTAAGATCCCGATACTCCCCAGTGTCACCTTTATTTCAAAATAGATTTGAGTATGTCATTTATTCACATTGTATACCTATCGACTTGTATACCTATAGACTGCTTCCATTGAATGGTTGGCAGTGGAAATCCATCGGCTTTGCACGATACGATTACTGCATTTCCCAAGATGGCGTCTTGGTCGGTGGGCTTTAAGATCCAACGCGGCGGTACTATTTTCAAGATTGAATTCATTATCTTCCACACAATGTTAAGTAGATTATCAAGCGATATTAGCATGCATCTATCAACAAATCATGCACATTGATTTATATTCACAATATATACATTACAAGTACTACAACATACTATATTTTTTATTTGTTAGATATAGTATACACATATAGATAAACACAACTCTTACAATACACTTTGATTCGTATTTACATTATAAAAGGACAGCTTTGGGGATCATGAATTGAAATTGAACATCTTATTGTAGCCTTACTTAGTCTATAAGTCCGATTAAGGATAGAGATAAGCATACAAAAAGTGTATATACCATATGCTGATATATTTTGAATTAGAATAGTATTATAGCACTTTAACAATATTCCTTTAATTGACACTTCTTATCGTTTTTAAAACAAGTAGAATATTTACAAGTTGCTTAAAGTCTTTTAAATTTGTATTCTGCAGTTATTACCTAATTTTAAACGGTTTAATATAAGGTTAGTCCCATCTGAAGTTCCCTCATTAAGGTCGTGAAACTCTTCTGACAAAAATACTCTACAAAATCTTACCTCTTAATGCAAATTCCTTCAGTTAACATGCGCTCTAGCAACCCCGTCTTAATATTCGTACTATTCTATACATGCGATTTGTACTTTCAAAATTAAATCTTTTACATCTTAGTTTTTAGGTAAGGAAATATGAGTGCAGAAGTGCTGGGTGCATTGTGCTCAGTCCTTTAATCTCCTGCCCAGATACATTTTTATTATAAGTATATATTATCAAAAGGATTTCTTAATGGAACTATTTATTGCCTGTAATCAACTTAAGGTTTTATTGAATACAATTGACTAACTATATACATTTTTGATATATCTCAGCTCTTTACTAATATACTGTTTAAAATGATTATAATTTGAGGTTTCTTTATAGAATTTAATTGTATTTTCCATTGTCAAAATACATAAAAACTTCTTCTAAATTTGAAGATAGTACAATAACATGAAAGACAAATATGACTACAAAATGGAAACCCTAAATATACAATAAATTCTACGATTATTTCTGGTCAGTTTACTAAAATGTTAATAGCGTTTCGATCGGTCTTCTTTAGAAATATGTATCTTAACAAAGTTGATTACATGTGTGTCTAGGTATTTACTTTGCAGGAATAAGAGATCAATTTTACCATCTTAAAATCTCTCGATAATTTCAATCGGGAAAATTGTAAATATATATTAAGTACCTGAAAATGATTAAAAATTAAATTTAGAGTAAAGATAATACATTTACTTAATTTGAATGGGTATAACTCCTGAACTATCAAATGTAAACAGGTTTTTAATAAGCATTGAAACATGCATTAGAGATATATGAAGTTTAATATGAAACTTATCTTTTTCCATAATTGTGAAAAGTAAAGAAAAATTGTTGAAAACCTAATATTTTATAGTTTGAAGTGGGATTTTCATAGTTATAATAAAACAATCGACGTTCATCGCTTAAATCTGAACCTATTGAATATATATATATATAGTTTATATATATAGTTCTTATAGACCCCAAAATAAATCAAAATATGTTGACCAAATCCAAAATGTTTATACCTTTCTCAGCTTGTGAAAAAGCCAAGCATAGAGAATATATGTTAAGTGCGCTTCCCTCCTAGTGCAGTTTCTACGATATTTACGGTGAAGATTGTGTTCGAGTGCAAGGTACATTTGAATATAGTTGAATAATACGGCTTTTTAGGGCTTCTTGCTAGAAAACAATAGTTACTCTTGATTTACCCGAAACCGAAAGAACAGCATTATATTCAACAGTGCCAGCGTGGTTGGTCACACTACAAGTGTAGTTGCCATTGTGCCATGAGGAGACGTTATGTATTGATAATATGCTGGAAAATGGGGTATACTGATTGATTGTTAGCGACGGATCCGGGGGTAAAAACTCTTCGCCTTGTTTGGTCAGCATGTTCAATTGATTGATGGCGCCGGTACTGCTTTTAACAATCGGTGCATTACTTAGAATCGGCACATTGTTTCGGTGCCAAGTTATATTGAATGGTTGATCTCCTTGGCTACTGGAACACATTATTTGTGTCCGCATACCTTCGGTTATTTCATCTTCAAACGCAAAAGGAGAAATTCGCGGTGGAACTAAACAATTGAAAATCAAGTAAAAATACAAATATAAATGATGATTTTTATTGTTATAAAAAAATAGTTATTGCGAGCAATGATAAATATTCATTGAACTACTGTAAATTACAGCTAGGTTTGTTGTTGTTATTAGTAGAGTTTTGTATTTCGTAGTTCAATTAAAGGACTAAGTTCAGTAGAATCGATAACGATCTGAATGATCGACCTGGTTCGATTACTAGTTCGTTCGCCAAATAAGGGACTTAGTTCCTTTGTTCGCTCGCTAAATGGAAGTCGTAGTTCCTTTGTTAGTTCGCTAGCTAAACGATTTATCGAGCGATGACAGCGTTATCGATAAGTCGCATCGTTAACGTTTTTCGTTACTCAAATCAGAAACGCTTATAAAGGATATACGATACTCGTCTTAACCTGTAGAATAACTTCAATTATATTTGTAGATTTAAAAAAAAATACTTGCAGACAAACTAAATATATAAAAACAGATCAGTAAATAATAAAGGTATACTTTGTAAACCTAATCTTCAGGAGAGCTTAGAGAAAATAAGTCTAGAGTTAATATGTAAATAGTATAAATAGAGATATTTATAAATTACAGATAAAAGAATAGGTAAAATTTAAATATAAAGTGAACATTCGCTTGATATTAGCATTATGTTATTACTTGCATAATAATATAAATTAAACAGACTTAGTTTCAACATTTGAAGTAGAGAGAATCGAATGAATTAAGAGAGTACAAAAATTAGCATGCAAACTTTAAACTCTAATTAATCAATTACATGCAGTAGTAACAAACTCTTTTTATAATATATGTATATACTTTTATTATATATAATTATATATGTTTTTTTGCATTAAAGTAACAAAAATCAAGCCATTACAAGTACCATTAACTTTGAGCTGTGCAGAGTGCGTTACAGTAGCGGCATCATTTTGGACGCGACACGTGTAAGTGCCACTTTGTTCCCTCGTCACACTTGTGATGCTGAGGGCGCTGGTAAAATCATCATTTTGGCGAATTGTCACTTGGCCGCTACTTTCACCACTACTACGACCATTGTCATTCGAGGCAACGTGTTCATTTGTGAAGGTCATCGCTGACGCTGACGCTGACGGTGACATAAGTGATGAAAACTGCGATCCGGAACCGGAACCCAATACAGCAACGCCACCGGTACCCTTAAGCCCACCGCTGACACTGTCAACTGTAACTGCCGGCGGCAAAGGTTTTCCATCCTTCAGCCAAGTGAATGAAAGCGGCAGGTCCCCGGTGCCAATAACGCACTGAATACTTGTGCGGTCACCGACGTTCAGATCGCGTGCGAATGAAAATGGTGTAATCTTGGGTGGAACTGAATTGTTGTTCGTTCAGGAAGTAGTAGAACAATTAAATAAATTACAAATTAACAACTCTATTTAATCGCCGACAATTTTGTGTATGTTTTTGTATTTTTAAATAAGCCAACAATTTAAGAGAATTCGATCCCACATTAAGTGAAAGTTGCTCTCACATAAACCCAATGAAAATCCGATTGTGTGAGAACGACTTTAAGATAGCATGATAAATGTATATTTGGTTGAGTATATCAGCCTTAATACATATACATCTTATTCACAGTCGACATTTACTTTATGAAGTAACAATCTAAAAAGAAATTAAACTCCCTATTAATTTAAAGAAACGATCTCAACAAACATATGTTATATTCTAAATTCACACCAGCGGTTATGTAGACGGCTCTAACATAATGTGAATGAGTCAGTTATTCTTCACATTCTTTGTGCTTTAACGTAGTCAATTTCGCCAAAAAGCTTAATAGTAGAAATAAATAAATCATAATTTAAGAAATATTAATCAAAATTCGTCATAAAGACCACAAATACAGCTTAAATGAATGTCGAACTGACCCCAGAAAACCCAAAACGCCAAATTGACGCTAAACCGCGCTTTCGACTCGCCCCTTTAGAAACTAGTCAAGAGTTTAGAGACAGTTAAGAGGTTGAGGCTATTACAACTCACAACTGTGGCGATAGAAGAACCTTTGGAAGAATACCGCGGATGCCAAAAGCAAGTGCAGGTGCAAATGTGAGGAATACCGAATGCAAATGCAATTATAAATACAAGTGACAAGTGCAGTGCAAATGATCGAACTGTGCAGATATTATAGTAGAATATTACAAGTAGTAGTAGTTGATAAAAGTAGAAAACTATTTTAAGTTAATAATAAGTTGAGTTGCGTCAAGACATACGACAGTTAGCATTCGCTCCAATTAATAATAAATTAACCAACTGTATCCTTCATGATTCGAGGATATCTTTTATGGATTATTGCACGCGTCATCAAAGATTTGCAATGATGATTGCAACGATAGAAGATATCATACCTATGTTGTGTGGTAATTGTTCAGAGACTGGCAGCAAATACTAAATTATTAACATACTTATTTAATTAGATATAGCCTTAAATACGATTAATATTAAATCAATTATTTAAATTATATTTATATAATACAAGTGGAGTCCAAAATTAATTTCCTACATAATCCCAATTATCACATGTAGCAGGCCGATAGTCAGTTAACATTCCAATACTCGGTTCACACTACCATCACTAGGTTGGACATCCTCCCGTCACTACTTATCCAGATGCATTATTTATCTCGCTTTAACCTATTAAGGCAAAGAAGAGACCCCTAGCTTGATCTCGCTCTAGCTAGAGTTGTGATATACAGCGGCGGAGTCAGTCGATTGATGTAGACGAAATAAAGCAGGCGTCGTAGAAAAGAACGGTGTGTTTTATTTAAATTACACGATTGCACATAGTATTGTACGTTTCCTCAGCTGCTCTTTTTACTATAATATATATTAATATTAATTATATACATAATTATGTTGTGAATAATACTTAATTATCACTGCCAGTCGCTGAAACATGCATGGACAATGTGGACAATTTTACAACAGGGTTTAAAATCTTAAAGACAATCTAATTAATCTAAAGATTTGTCGTAAGTAGTATGTATATAACACCCATATACTGGCCTAGTTCCCTACTAAGGCCTATTTTTGTATTACCTAAGAAATAAAATAGGAAAACCAAATAGAGGAACGTGCTGCGTGCATTCAAATGCATAATATTTAATATCTAAGCACGTGCATTGTGCGTGATCTCATTGCCCCATAGAAATAATATATGTATGTATGTATTTGCTGTATTATCAAGTTCATCACGTACTTATATGTACTATAAGCATGCAGATGTGAAGAAATAATTGCGTATAAATCTTATTTTCTAATTATACATATCCATAAATTTAGTTTAAACCTAACTTGCTTAAATAACAAAAAATACGTATACGTAATGTGTAAATCAATGAAATGTTTTATATTCTTGCATTAAATTATGATTCTTTTAGATTGACGCCCTTATATTGAATGGAATAGATATAGATTTTTTTATAAAGTTTATTTAAAGCACTTTCAATATTTAGATACATACCCAACACTTTGACTTCAACGGATCGCTGGGAAGTATAGTTATGTTTGTTGCGGGCAATACAAGTATATGTGCCTTGATCGGCAGCTCGTTGTACATTGTCGATAACAAGAGTTCCATTTTGCACACGCTGTCACATATTGATTGGTAATCTCATGCCATCTATAATACCACACAATTATCTATAGCATTGATTTAAATAATAATATTGAATAAACATCTCGCACCTTTTTCAATATAAACACTCTCGATAGGGTATCCAGCAATGGGACACTTTAGGGCAAACATCTTTCCAGCCACAGCAGACAGCTTGGGCATATGTCGTATATAGGGCATACCTACATATAAGAAATCACAAGTAAGTCCATCCTATATACTAGTTAATTATGCCTACCATATATATTGAGACGGGCCGAATGCGACGCTTCTCCAGCTCGGGAAATTGCTTTACATTCGTAGTCGCCGCCATCCTCGGATTTAACTGCAGATATATTAACGTGGCTTATGACATCGCCAAATGTGGTAACATATTGGCCAATCATAAGGCGATCATTCTAGCGAAAACAGAATCATTAGGTTAGAATAATCAATTTAAATATTACTCAAATACTCACATTAGGCAGGGGAAATCCATCTAAATGCCATACAATTTTCGGTGTTGGGTTGCCACTTGCACTGCATTTTAAGGATACGGAAGGTCCTGGCTGCATTGTTTGCTCAATGAACTTGTAAAGTAATTGCGGTGAAACTTCTGTAAATTCATATTTTAATATTTAAAGAATTATTGTGTAATTCAATTTAAAATCTTTACCTCCCAATCGCAATTCGGCGGAACTCTGCGTCGACTCTATATCATTCTTTATAATACATTGATACATGCCCTTGTCTTCCTTGACGATGGATGTGATGCGTATGTGTTCCTTCGATAAAAGACGTACCCTTGCCCCCGAGCGCAGTGTTTTGCCATCTTTGAACCACGAAATTTGTTGTTTTGGGAAACCGGATGTGCTGCAAATCTACAAATCTCCGGTAAGAGATTTATGCTAAACCAAGACAAGAATAATATAGGTCACTTTACTCACTAAATCAGCAGTATGGCCCAGATTAACAGTCTGTACGCGAGGCTGAACGCTGGCCGTCAGAGGTGATGAAACTGACAGTTCTACCTCCAAGGTTTCGCTGCCCTCCGAATTGGTAACGGTGCAAAAGAATAACCCGTTGTCCGTTTTGGCAACAGCTGAGATTATTAGTGTGCCATCTTTAATTTTTGCCCGTCCTGTGGCAAGCATATGTTGCATAGACTCCTCATTACTCGATCGTGTTGTGTGCCATCTGTATAAATTGTGAATATCGTAAGTATTTCGTATCGTATTGGCAATTCTCTTGTCCTGGACAAACCGATCATGGGAAATCAACTTTAACAAATTCGTTATGCAAATTAAGTAATTTATACAAATAGCATATCCTGATTGCTCATGTTAAAGGAGTACAGTATTTAAAAAAAAGTAAAAAACAAAAAGAGGAATGAAATGGCTCCCTACCATATTTGCATTCTATTTGCTAGATATGTATGTGTTTACAATCGTACATACCATTTGTATATATAAAAAAATACATATAAATATTTTTTTATACATATATAAATAGGTATAAATGAATCTCGTACATGCATACATATGTATTTGTCTATGAACGTATTTGGAAAGTACATATATATGTAGTATGTGCATACATATGCATCTACACACAGTACAGCACACCACACCACACAACACACACCACAAAGTCGCAAACCCAAGAAAATCATCATGCAGAAAAATTCAAGAGGAGAACATCGCAAATAAAACAAAGCAAACCCTAACATCGCACAGTGGTGCCAACCGCAATTGTTTTTTGTTGAAATCATAAAAGATACGAAATTGACAGTGTTTAAAAATAAAGTTCCCCTAAACATTGCAGATAAGTGTAAAATGTTGCATACTTATAGGATGACAATAAAATGAATTTATATTGCATGGAATTTTACATTTTACTAAATATATATTCTAAAAAACAGTTGTTTTATTATTCGAAGTGTTATATCTGAACTTTTAAAAGTTATATTATTATTCTGTGTGTACTTATATGTTTCAAAGCTGTTCTGCTCTTATTAATTAATTAACCTTTTTCAAAGTTGCTGCAAATGTTTGCAATGGCTGTGGGTCTAAGCACACTGTGCACTGTGTTCACGACTCGTCGACTAAACGCTTGTATGTAGAGTAGATACTTTTATGTGTGTGTGTGTGAGTCTGTGTTTGGATATGAGTACAGCATGGCAAGCACATACATACATACATAGACATGTACACATGTAGATGCAACACATGTGTATACAGATGTGTGTACAGGAGTGGAGACCACCACATCATTTAAGTGAAGTTGCCAGAGAGGTGGGCCATGGACCTCAGCCTTTCAGGCTTTCGGAGACGATGCCGCCGGAATGGGAATGGGAATGGAAGAGGGAGTGGGAGTAGGAGCGGGAGTGGAAGTGGGAGCGACCCAACCCAACACACATACTACATAAGGACACACACAAGAAGAAGAAGGCAAGCAACGAAACAAATTCAGTTGATATGCTTGAGTGCATTGACATGCTGAATTTAATACACACACACACACACATACCTCTAAATATGTGCATATGTGTGTGTGTGAGTGTGTGGGTAAACGTACGTGCAGTAAGACGAAGAGTGAACAGAACAATTATGCACAAACTCTTTTTTCTAAGTACCTCAAGTCCAAACCCACCACCGTGCCCATTAAATCATTTCGTTTAGTAATGGGTACTGATGATAAAGGGGAGTCCCTATTAAAGGTCAGGGCTGAGGTTCACTAATTTTATAAGCAGCAGTGACAATTTCTCATTTATCTTCATTTACATATAATAAGTTAATCTGTATTACATTGCCATCTTCGGCAGCAGACTTTGTTTATTGATGATGGCATTGAAAACGTAGATCTGTTCATTTAGGCAAAGTAGCTGTAGCTTTCCAATTCCAATTCCCTACGCCATTTTGTGATTTATGAACTTTCCAACACTACTACTTGCGTACTCAAATAATCAACAAAGCGAACATGACTGTTATCTGTCTTTGTCTTACCTGTAAGTTGGCTTGGGATTTGCGTAAGCAACGCACGACAAAACCAAAGGATCTCCCACTCTGGATGTTATCGCCATTGTTTTATCGTTCATGATGGGTGGAACAAGCTCCCGCATTTCTATATATAGGCAAATAAAACAAAAAATATATTATAGTTATTCTTAACTGTTGTAACAAATAACAATTTAAAACAAATAAGTACGCAGAAGTTGAGAATGCTTGTGATATTCTTACAAGCAATCGCAATCACACACACACACACACATGCACACACACGCACACAAACACAGGAAACGCACGATAGGTGGCGCCAGCACCGCATCCCCTACACTGCTCTATAGAAAATTGTTTCTTGAATTGCTTTTGTGTTTGTTATGTTATCGTTATGAAATTTTCTGGTTAGATAAAGAGTTTGGTAACGCATACGTCAGCAGCAACTGTTTATTGAGGAACGTAGCGGAGAGGTATGTGCAATTTAAAAGAAACTTTCTCTGCATATGGAAAGTACAAAGCTTTCTTGTTTTTGTTCACTTACCCGTTAGTTGTATTTTCCCAGCATTGCTACTGACTATCGAATCCTGTGTCAACTTGTGATGTGTCCGACAGCGATAAATTTTCTGCGAATCATTCTTTGTGATATTATATATTAAAAGTTCCCCCGTTGGCAACATGTGATTTTTACCATCTATTTATGACATAAAACACACAAAATTCATATAAGAATGAAATTTGTATAAATATTTGATGATGATCTTCCCAAACTTACCACCCTCCAGTGAGGGATAAATATTGAAGTTTGGTTCTTGCAGCCAGGAGGTTACTGTAACGTACTCCTTGACGAAAGATGGAATATTGCATTTAATCAGAACGTTGCTACCAATAAAACCACCAGGATTTTGCACCTCTGGCTCGTAGTGTTGATAAACCACTGGAAAAAAGAGGTACATATTTTTTAATTAAAGGTCTACTCAAACGCTAAGAGTACTCGAATAGTGGATACCCTGCAGTCCCATAGAAATTGAAAATAAACATGATGTAGGTAAAGTGAAAGAAGAAAAGAACAAGCTTGTTATCTCTAGCTCCTAAAGGCTTTGAGGTCATGACGCAACTACAGAAACTGGCCAAATTGAACATGGTAAAGAGTTTCAGCCTTAATGAATGCAAAACTATGTATGTAAATATACAGATATATACAGTTTGTTACCGAATTCGTATTATATGTGTGCGCCTCACTCTAACCAACTTGTAATTTGGGTAAAGGGCATTCCCACTGTAATCAAAAAATGGCAAAAAAAAGACAGAAATGGGAAATGTATGTGCATGAAAATATTCCAATACAAACTGCAATGCAAAAAGATTCTAACTGCAAGCTATGTGTCCATGTGCATGTCCAGTATAAGCATCAATAACAACCATGCCAAAAATGCATTTCCGTCCGACGCACTGTGGGGTCAATCACCCAAAAAAGTGCACCAAAAAAAAACCCCAAATTGTGCTAGCATTTCTGTAACTCGTTTTTACAACGAAGGTAATCAAATTTCTGTAATTTTTTCTGTCAGTTGCAGTTTGCAGCTTGGGGCAGCAGGCAGTAGTGAGTTTTGGCCCACTGTGCGCCCACTGTGCGAATGCAGAAGATTTGGACATGCGCCCAACTGCTATGGCAACTTCATTGTTAAGTGTAGAAGTGTATTTACATACACGGGTACATACATGACCACACATACATGAGCTTACATATGTGCACATACGTGCTGTGTGTGTGTGTGTGTGTGTGTGGAAACATATGCCCGTATAATTGCTTCGTGTTTTGGGCTGTGGCAGCCCGTTAGATAGAAACAGTAGGTCACATAAACACACATTGGAGACTCATATAAGATCCACAGATGCACACATCCAATAGATACATACGAGTACATGAGCTACTGATTGAAACCTGACCACACTTTAGACAATTGTAAGCCTACATTTAATATCCGATGTAAGTGCATCATTTAATGTTTATCCAGTGATAATAATCAAGTTACCTTTTAAGGAAATTCAGTTAATAAATGGTAAATACCTTAATCAACTTACCGGCTTTAACAATCACATCCCTGGATATAATGGTACCCATACTATTGGATGCTATACAACGATATACCGACCAGTGCACATCCTGTCGGAACTCTTCAGCCGCAAACTGAGGAAAGTGCAGCGAACTGTTGGCCAAAATATGACGAACCTGAAATAAAGAAATACAAATAAAATAAGTTACATATAAATAACATATTTAAATATTCTATTCAGCATCTAAGCAACTCAAATTTAACTTTTAAATTGTTGTGTTAGTTACAATTACAATTCGTACATCATTTTAATTAGAGGAGGAAGCATTAAAGAGATTTATTAAAACTCTCTTTAAAATAGGCTTAAATATTTAAGAATATTACCATAAAACTAGAGCTGTACTTAAATTTAACATAGAAAAACATTTTACTTTAAGTTGAAACCAATTTGTTTTGTGTTAAATGTTCTAAAATGTGGAATTTTGTCGAACTTTTAAGCTAAAAAACAACTATTTTAGCGCGATTTTAAAGCTATATTCTTTTGAGTGTTGAAATTATATTATAGTTATTATACGATAACAGTTTGTTGTGTATTTATAAGTGTATCAATAACTGGTACAATTCTTACCTTAGATATCGAAGTGATAGGATTATTCTCCTTATCTAACCATTGAATATTCGGCACAGGATTTCCATGGGCAATGCAATTGACCGTGTTGCCAACTGTATTCATGAATTCAATTCTACTCGGCGGTTCCAATGAAAAACTTGGTCCTTGCGTGTCAAAGTAATTTGATGATATCTCTGTTGAAGATAAAACCAATTCCGTTTAATTTGCAGATGAAATCACAGCGATTATCACGTTTACTCCTTATGCACAAAAGGCCTTATCGCGTCGCAATCTCAAACACACAAAAAAAGAAAAAAAAAGATGGAAGTGGAAGTGTTTTCTGTAAAAAGGGTGGTAGTAACAAACAGCCTTGGGTTCTATTTGCTTAGGCGTGTTGAGGGTTTGAGATAATTTCCTGAAAACGAACTCAGCAAACACAGGCGTGAAATCCCTTTCATCAACTGTAGCTGTAGTCATTTTATTCATGTCTCCGATTTGTTTGTGCGAGTCTTAAGAAAATGTCTCGAATTTGATATACCCTGCTAGCAGTTTGAGTATGCTAGTCTTCTCGATATGCTGTAAAGTAACGAGCATCGCATAATGTAATCTCTTGCTTACTCGTTCCCACAGAGTTATCTCTTGTTTACTTGCTTACTCGCTCGATAGTTCTCAGAGCTTTTTACTCAGTTCACTATCTGTTGCACTCGATCAAAAGAGAGAGACAACACAATGTCATAAAGAAGGAACAAGGAGAGAACATAGTCGGTATAATGTAATGAGAGATGCTACTTCTGGCATTTAGCAGTATATTAAATTATCTTTTAATTATATAATAGATACTAATTAACTTCGCTTACCTGTCGCACTTGTCGAAACACACAATATCAGAATACTGTTAAGCAAAAATAGTTTTCGCCACTTCTTCTTCTGTGATGTCCAAGTCATTTTGTAATTCGCTCAATTAAAGTCAGATCTAGCTTCGAATATGGTTGATATTTGACTTGTGCAATATTTACTCTGGAATAGTTAAAAGATGAGAGTGTAGAAGGGATTTAAATATATAATAACATTCATAAATACAGCTTTGGGAATGGTGATTACATTTAAACTAGAAATGTATATTGTACACTGAGACCAACTTTAATTAAGTACAAGTTACAAATGTATTTCAAAGGCCGCTACATCCCAGTTAGTTAATTTCTTCCACCTAATTTAAGTCATAGCTAAATACTTACAGTAAACCTTTAACCTTATTTACATGGCTTTAGATGGGGAGAATTTTAACTGAATAGGAATAGGAAGTGAATAGTAAACAGCAGCGAAAGTTGCGTGCTTACGCATTTGCTAATTACTCTTTTAACGCCAATTTGCCAGTCATTAATTCCAAATGTGCAAGGTGTTTAACCACATTCCTTGCCTTCGAGAATGTATGCACGTATTTACATACATACATACATACATATGTAAATAGATTCGTGCAAGCGTGTTGCACATTTGGTACTTTTGTACCCACTTCGGTACATTTTTTTACGCCTTGCATCGCTCTATGCAAATGGTACAGTTTTTATATGAAGAAAACAAGTGTGGGTACACTTTTATCTACTATTTGGTACTATTTGAGTGTGGTACAACATATACTATTTTTCAAATGGAAACCATGTTTCTCTGTACCATGACCTAGCACAATTTAACATTTAAGTATAAGGTAGAGTTGACATTTGGTTTCTTAATGATGTAAAATAACTATGATCAAACCATTCTTTAAACTAAATGAGCGAATATAGTTTTTTTTAGTCACATTCTTACGTTCGTATGAGTGCTGTACCATTTCGTTTGCTCGCTAGCTCATCTAAGTTCCTTTCATCGTATGTTCTAGTTCTATGATAGTTCGAGAATCAATTCCATTTGCCAACCATTTTGGCGGCGATTTTGTATTGCAATAAAAACAATACAAAATTGGCGTAGCTCTTTTTGATATGCTATGTTTTTTGTTTTCCTTTAATGCTATGCTTTTAGTATTGAATTGGAATTCGAAATGTTTTCCGAGTAATCAAATATTTTAACAATACTGTAAACAATGAAGCTTGCTAGCTTTTACGGTTTGGGCTGCGCATTGATTGCCAATCAACATCACTCGGAAAAATGTATAAAAAAAAAAAAATGTATTGATATGTACACACATACACACACGCACACATTGTAAGTACATGTGTAGGTATTTCTTTGCATTTCAATCTCAAGAAATGGAACCACTCGACAAACAAGTATTCGATTTGAATGGTAACTTGTCGAGCCTCATTGTGATTATACTATTGTGAATAATAATAATAATAAGCACTCGTAAATGCAGAGCTCAAAAATACGCGCGTCGCTCTTAGCAAAGAGAAATACATAAAGCAAGAGAGACAGAGCGAGCGAGCGAGAGAGTAACCGTTATAATAATTAGTTATGCATCGCATGTGACAATAATCATATTGCTGTTATCATAATTCTTATCATAATAATTCATGTCTGCTGCGTGTCGTGTATTCGAGCATCTCACGGCACGGCACGTTTATCATAATATTTTATCATAATATTTACCTTGATTTATTTATAGTTAATTTCCGTTTTGATGCAATTTGCCGTTAAATAAACTTAATTATAAAGCGATGAAGCTGCCGGTGTTTCTTTTTATTTGTCTCATTGATTTCGCTATGGGAGCATAAATTTCTATTCAAGATTTCACGATAAATGTTCACAACCATAACGTTTCTTTGCACCGAAAAATAAGCACAAAAATGCAATGCACACATACATGTGTGTAGCTATGTAGCTATGTATGTGTATGTACTACTTGAGACTCTTCCATCTATAAACATAAAATTTGTATTGAATTCATTTTGTTTGTCCACTCGCGCAACGATTCGATGAACGACTGAATCCTCGGACTAGTTTACGATGACTGTCACATCCACAAGAAGCTTTTGACAGCGCAATCCCGGAGCGGAAGTGCGAGTGTGTATGCGTGCATGTGTGTGTGTGTGTGTGTGTAAGTTTGGTACATTGTGCGCGTGTCCTTTGCGCAGATGCTGTAATCTCTCCCCCCACACTTTCGTATAACAATATAGTATCGAAAGCTTTTATAGCAAAGCATGCGTAACTACTAGAAAACGTTGCCTTTGATAAGAAATCATCTGTTTGAACAGCATATAATTATGATGTTATGTATGAACGAACACAAACAACACACAAACACATACTTTACCATTTACGCATCTATGTGTGTGTGAGTGTGTGTGTGTGTGCAAACTTGACAGCAACATGTCACAGCAATAATTATGTAAACAAAGCATATTTTTTGTTTATAATAAATATTTGCCGAATTTACGTAACATGCAGAAATAGAAAGGAAATTCAACTGTCAGCACAAAAATAAAATCTGCTGACTGGTCGGGCTGATAATTCATTCCCTGGCCGGCGACAAGCAAATTTGACTAATTTACCGGATTGAAAACTATTGTAGTTTCCCAAATGAAAAGAAATTCAACAGTTTATTGATTAAAATAAGTTTTGACAAAGTTTTCAAAACCATTTTGCTATATGAATATTATCGCATATTTTCAAAAATACTTAAACTTCTTAAATAACCAAAATGTATAAACAAAATTTAGATCTCAATGGAATCGACTACAGAAATAGAAATCGAAACAGACTACAGTGTGTTTTAAAGGGGAATACTACCTACCCAAGAAGTCCAATTGCAAATCAGTGTGACCAATTGTTTACTTATCAAAACATACCAAAGTTAAAGGATTACCCATTCCCCACTTCAGAACATTATTAATAGATTAAATTTGTATATCTCCGTTTGTTTACACATGAGATAGAGAGTATTGATTAAAATGTATTTCAATTACAGTTCTAAAAACATTTTTACAGTAATCATAACATTAATAAATTAATCTAAAATGTTTTTTTTTACAGATAATTACAGATCAAAACTCAATTGCCGTAGATTCGGTTTTGACTCAGATGAGAGGGCAAGTTGCTGGGAAAACTGTATTAAAAAACAATAGTTAATGGATCATCTTTAAAATAACAATTAATTGCTCTCATGTGCCAATTTATTTCGCTTTGCATATGTCTTGGGACTTTCAGCTGATCGCTTTCTGTTTTCACTGAAAGAGAATAATGAAAAATATTGAATATAGTAATTCTCTCAAATTCGATTCAAATGATGCTCACCCTTGAAATTGTACATCCTTTGGTAAATTGATTTCGTTAGAAGCACCGACTTCATTGGATATTTGAGTATTTATCGTTGGCCGAAAGTGTTGAGACATTTTTGAAACATTTGCGTTAAGTTTGGACAACATCGGAGTTGCCGATAGCGGTTTAACACCAATTAATTGATTTGAATTGCTTGTTTTACCGGAACTGACCGACTTAACTGGTGTTAACGATACTTTACCCATATCACTACCGATTATAGTATTAGATGATAATTCTGTGGGCGTTTTCTTTGCCTGCGAGAAAGTCACAGGCATGGATTTTTCTCTAACCGTGAGGTTTTTTGAAGTCGCTGCTGCTTTCGACAGTGAAAAAATATTGGCATTCGAGGATTTTTTTGTTTTGTTCTGCATAATACTTGAGGTAGGGGTGGTACTGGTTTTCTGTATATCTTGCGTGCGGGATTTGGAAATTTCTGTTGGTGGATTGACAGCAGTTAGGGAAATACTTGGAGACATTTCATTCAGTTGCTTCGTAATGCTGCTTGTGCCCGGTGGACTGGTTGTTGGTATAATTTGCATTGCAGCATTATTTTTTAAGAAATCCTTTGACAACGAGGGTGCTCCGTCATTGGGATAGCCCAGGGAAAAGCTAACATTTCCCGGCTTTGGGGTTTTCGCACTCTTATCATCGTTACTCTGCAGATGCGTCATATTCGTCGTCTGACGAGGCAGGATGTTGGGCAACGTGGGAATTTTCTTCGAGGACAGCGAATTCTTTGCCAAAACTTCAGCAAGTGGTGTCGTTGTTGTGAGATCAACCGAAGTCGGGGGTTGTCCTTGATGTTTCTTCACAGACATGGAATTCTTGGCAAATGTGCTGACAGCAACAGGTGTCGTTGTCGTCAGATCGACAGAGCTCACAACGGGTCTTATTTCTTGCGGATTTATTGCTTTCTGAACAATATTTTGATCAACTGACGTTCTGGATTTCCCAGCTTTATCTTTTTTACTCATGTTTTCCACGGCTTCGAGCACCTTCTCCGCATACAATTCATTGGGTGCATTTAAATTCGGAATCAATCCACCACCGCCGCCGCCGCCGCCTTGACCAAGCGAGGAATACGGTTTGGATGAATAATTCACTAGGCTTGACAGCGGATTATCCAGCAACTGTTTGTACTGGCCAAGACCCGAGAGTAAATTATTTACATTTGCACTCGCCGATAAACCGGCAAGTGACGCAGACTCCGGACTGAGAGCATGGTGAACTGGGGGATGTGTCATTGATTGGCCAGCGCGTGCTTTTTGGGCATCGAACAAACCGAATTCCCTTGCAAGTGGTTTCACATTTGCCAGACTCTGAATGTTGGACATAATGGAAGCATTCGTTTGCATGCGATTGGCATTTGCCGGATTCAAAACGCCAAACGGAGAGGCAGCAAAGTTGCTGATATCAGCATTGATATCTGGATAACGCATAGACGAATACTTTTGATACAAGTTTAAGGTATCCAAGTAGTTTTGATTTAATCCATAACCGTATTGAGGAATTAGCGACGCAGACTGCAGACTGTAGTTCAAAAGAGTTTGCATCTGAAAGAGTTTAAACAGAAATTAAATTCTACACAAAGTAGATATTTATTTAAACAAGAACTTACATCGAGACTCGGAACTGAACCCAGATATGGATTCAATTTTGAAGGCGGCATAGCATTTGGATTTCTAAACGGAAATGTATATTAGAAAATTTGTTGTATATTATATAATTGTAGTTTAGCTGAAAAAACTTACTTGTCGGCAGTTAATCCTTCTTGTTGTGCTGGTTAATAAAATATATAAAAGAATATAAGTTTTATTTTCATAAAAAGTTTGGATTTCTTACCCAAATTCATTTGTAATTCCCGCTCATAAGTATCCCAAGCATCAGCTTTTTCCTGCTCACTCAATTCCTGTTCCACTTTGTTTTCCAACAGACTGTCGTGTTCATGGTACTTATAAACCAGCTCAGATTGACGCAACAGATGGGCTAATATCGTATCCTTTGGTAGCACAGGCATTGTTCTTTCGCTTTGCAGAGGTTGAGTTAAACTGCAGATAACAGTTTGTTAAATGTCTTACTTAATTTACACATATTTTTTATTAAACTCTTACGTATAAAGTTCAGCCAATTCTGCCATATTATAATGCCTATCAATTTGCTGTTCATCCACAACGCGAAAACTCATCGCTTGCTTTGTCACGGAACGCGAATAAACCTTTTCCTCCATCGTACCCTAAAATATACAAATAAATTTGATTACGTCTTAATAAATTATAAAGTAGTAACACCCACCATTGCTATTAAACGATATATGTAACAATTCTTTTTCTGTCCCAGCCGAAAGATACGAAATATGTTTTGTTGATCGTTCGAGGGATTCCATGAAGTATCCAATATTATTACTCGATTTGCCCCAATCAAATTGATGCCTTGGCCACCAGCCTTGGCGGATATCAGAAAAACACGCGCCCGCCTGTTGGATTCACTGTTAAACCTTTTTATCATCTCATGTCTGATATTTTTAGGCGTCTTGCCATCCAGTCTATAATAATCCTGCCCATTTATCCAAGTATTCGAAGCCTTAAAATTTGTGGGTATATCTAAAATGTAAATAAAACATGTAAATAGTATAAACAATTAACTGAACCAGTTTAATATTCAGCATAATATTTACAGCAGTTCTGCCAAACTTACGCGTGTGTTGTAATATTTCTGGATCAGATTCGGTTATTTTCTTAAAAAAGTATTCAACCACATTTAAGACGGCAACAAAAGCAGAAAAGATCAAACTGAAATATATTAAGAAATGAAATTTATATAATTTATTAAGCTGTAATTACTCTTTTACCATTTATCCCCCTTCTCTTCACACATGCGAAGTATAGAGAACATTGTGCGCAATTTGTTACTTGGCATAATTGTCTCCAGATCTTTCTTCGATAGATATTTGCGCCACCAATCGTTGTTTACTGAAATAAGTCCGGTTTGACTATCATATATATCATCGGGCTGATCATCATCGGAATGCGGACAACCAGTTTTCTTCGAATCCTTCCTATTTTTTTGCTGTTAGCGAAAAATGATTATTATTATTTTTTTTTTATTATAAACTAACATCTTGCAATATTTCCCACCATATTAGCATTTTTCCAAGCATCTTCCAAAACTTTGGGATGTGTCCAAATCTGTTAAGAATCAAAATAGTTATTTTTTGCTTAACACTCGATAGAAAACCCTTATTACCTTCCGCAACACAGTATAATCTGTTATAAGACTTTTGCCTCGACTATCACCACGGCTTGCTATCGCTTCCAGAATATATTCGTAAAGTGTGTTCTATAAGGGAAGAAAGTATTAAAGATACTGTGAAAGTTTCACTTTCTAAGCTTAATATATTTACCTGAACCGCCGTCATTGGAATAAAAAGCACATATTCAAACTTTTGCGGTAGAAATGTCTTCAGTAACTCGGCTTCTTTTCTCTGTAATAGTATAAAATATTAGTGATTTTCTTTGCAATATAATAAACACATTATAACAACGCAATTTCTGTTCTTTACATTAAAGCAAACTAAAATTACCATTTATACTTTTAGCTTACAAATTATTTACCTGCACGAATTTGGACAGCTTTTTGTGTAGAACATACGATCTTTGCTTCATAACCGTAATATCCTTTTTGCCAGAATCCTTATGTTGTCCATTCTTGATTGGATTAGCATATAAATTGGCAAATTCTTTTTCCGTGCCGAGATACAAAGGTTTTATAAAGTTGACCATGCTGTAATCTGCAATAAAACAAAAAGGAAATTCGTTTTATGAAATTCTAGACACACTTGTCGGACTTTTACCTACATTCTTTTAAATTATTTTGAATAGGAGTTCCGGTTAGAATGATACGCTTGGGTGTTATAATTTTGGCAACAGCAACACTTATAGCCGACTTGCTATTCTTAATGATATGTCCCTCATCGCAGACAACAAGATCAGCACCTGAAAGATTTGTTTAGCTTTTGTTCTTTTTGCTGAATTTAAAATGTGTGTTTTACCTGGTTGAAGCAGATATTTGTTAACTTTATCCCGTATACTCTCCAACTTCGAAGTACTTAAGTTTCCACGGTTTTTATACAAGTGATAGGATACAAGAGTGCGGAAAGCCTCGTATCCAACTAATAGGCAACCTGCTCTGTTGGGCGTTGATAAAGACCATTCTTCCAATACGCGCAATTTATCTGAAATGTCGCTAAAGTAAGCAGATAAGTAAGGGAATTATTTATATATACATATATACATATATCTTTAGCTTACGACGAATCCGGAAAGACGAAAACTTTGATATTTGTTCTGCTTTTGAGTGGACCAAGCCAACGTTGCAGTTCGTCAGCCCAATTCATAACCGTGCTCTTCGGACAGAGCACCAGAACTTTCGATGTATTGAGTTCTTTGTAGGAAATCACCGTGTGCAGCAAAGCAATTAACTAAAACAAAGGAATAATTATTATTATCATTTAAGCAATAGTATTTATTATTAATACTTAATACCTGTAAGGTTTTGCCCAGTCCCATGCAATGAGCTAAAATACAGCCAGATCCAGAGTTCTTCTTGGCATGATCAATTCCGCCGTAGCAGGAATCGTACATAAACTTGACACCGTCAATTTGATGCGGCTTCAGCTGTTTGACAATATCATCATCGACCTTAACAAATGTTTTTGTCTTTTCCAAATAGTCAAGTATTAAACCGCCTTTATTTGCATTTCCGCCGTTCTTAACCGCTTTGGCTAGTATCGTGTGTTTCTTATCCAATCTTCGTATTCGCTCCGTTTCTGACTTTTGTGCAGCTCTTGTCTCATTCGCCAGCTGATCCATACGCAGCATGGGCTTTATGATTCTTGTCTTCTCCTCAACTGGTTCGGGTTCAGCGTCTGAATATTCACTCTCGGAACTGAGCACAATTTCTTCATTTTGATTTCGTTTTTCGGCTTCGGCCAACAATTTCTCTAAAGACTTTTTAGATCTTTTTGGCTGTATGAAACTATCATTCCACTGCTCATCGCTGACATCCAAGCTATCACATTCCTTTGATGTCACTTCAACATCCGTTTTAGCTTTTGATTCATTAATGCTATCTTCCTTTGCCCCCTCATCAAGCTCACATTTGAATACTTGCAGAAACTTGTCCACCACGTCAGTTTTGGTTTCATTATCCGTCGAAGAAGATTCCTTGGACATGTTGTAATCACTTTGATCCGAAAGTCCTGAGTCACTATTGGAATCATTCAACAATTGCATTTTGATTTGCTCATTGAATCGTGACAAGTACTGATTTTCCGTAATGACTTCGTCGATGTCGCCCTAAAAGATATATTTATATATTATAGATTTCTATATGCTTGTATATGCTTAAATTAATCCGATCGTCACTACGTCTTGTATTCAATTTAAACTCTACATACATACTCACTTCTTTGAAACTATTAACAGTGTCATACGCTTCCATATCATCATCCAATTCGTCAAGAGGATTTTTATCTTTCACACCTAATGCTTTTGGTTTTTGTTTATCCTTAGCTTTGTTGGGTCTGTTCTGTACATGACGCTTCTTCAAACCATTCAAATTGGTAAGCCTGTGGTATAAATTAATAAATCATTATCAGTCTATAAACATATATATGTATACCAACCTATCTATTTCCTTGTCCGTATTATCATCGGATGAACATGCGCTTTCCTCTTCACTCTTGAATTCACAGGACATTTGTCGGAATTTTCTATTAGTAATATCTATCTTAATATATTTTGAAAGATCTATGCCATCGTTGTATTCGACTGTCCGACTACGATCGCTGTCGTTATCTAGGCCTCGATGTCGATTCACGTTGGGAACAGATTCGCTTAAGGAAGATTTACTTTCATCACTACTGTCAGTATTATCGCTATCTATGTTCGAGGAATCTGAAGAATCTAGCAGGTTTTTCTTTGCATTTCGATTTATGCGGTGTCTTTTCTTTAGGAAGCTTTTCGAAAATGTTTGCACCGATTGTTCCGTCGTCGTCGTCGTATTTGAAATATTCGCAATTTTCTTGAGCTTATTTACTTTTTCTAAAATAAAAATCCTAAGGTCTTCTTCCGTCTTTAAAGTTGAAATATTGCACTCGTTAAAGATTTCCTTGGCACAATTAAGAGTATCCGCAACCATACTATTTAATACTATTTCATTTTCGTTCAAGTTCTTATAAAGACTTTCAAAATATTCATCATTGGCCTCCACTTCCAGAGGTTCTGAACAATTTGAAGGCAGATATGCGTTACTGTTTTGCAATGCACTTTCCTCCGGTTTCTTTTCCACGTTTTCCATGCGTAGAATTTTCATTTTAATTATAGTGTTATCGACAAAATTTGTGACATTCGTTGGAACAGTTTCCGAGGTTGATCTATTTGAAACAATTTGACTCAAGAGTAGATCCTTAACGCTCTCCAATTTCGGCGGATTTAATACAATTTCCTGTGACGTATAGTTGTGATCATTCAACGCATCTGAGAGCTGCGATTCGTTAAGATCGGCGTGCTCCTCATCCTTTTGGAGCTCGCACATTTCACCAATCGAAATATTTGTATTATCCTCGGCGCAGTCGAGACTTGTTTCAATTTCCACCTGATATACTTGTTCTGTGGGCAATTCCAGGAAAGTTGTCTCTGTTATTTGTTCATCTTCAAACGTTATTTCACTTTTAATACTGTCCGTGGTCAGCATCGCGTCCGCAGACAAGGACTTGCAATCCGACATTTTTGCGTCTAATGATGAGATATTCACTTCCTGTTGATTCATGTTTACGCCTGGGATAATGCGAAATATTAATTTATGCATGTACACAGGTAAGTTAATCATTTCCTTAACACGATGACCAAACACATAATTAATATATATTTGCAGATATGAATATTATCCCAAATATACTATGACTTACTTAAATTTATTTATGGACTGAGAAAAGCAAGAAAAGACTGGGACGCAAATAAACGAATCTCCCAGTGATTGTTGTTAATAGGGATGGAAGATATGATAGTGCCGATTGTCCGGCATTAACAAACGTAAGGGGAAAAATGGTCGGAAAATAATCAAATGTGCAAACGGTCACATTGACAACGCAACAATTCAGATTATTTTATTTAAATTTAAATAATCGGTCTTAAATAAATTGATGATATTGCAATAATACAAATGTCAGCCTTATAAACCAGTCTTTATCGTAACTATTGTTTGATTACTTAAAATAACGAAAGTATCTATTGATGATTTCACTAGCGATGGTTTAAATATCGATATATATTGAAGATTCTTTCAAAAAAGGGGCCAAATAAATAACTTTCAATATAGTAAAGATCTAATATCTAAAAATTTTTTTTTAAGAAAAATTAAGAAAATACCAACAATAATACTGTAATAATGACATGATTCTTATCGTTTTGCCATGCAATTGTATATCGATGGTTGAAGTAACCTCGATCTTTCACGCAATTTAAAAACCATCGATACTCCCGATTTAAATATCGATAGCTTTCCAGCCCTTGTCATTAATAATCTCTAATTGGCAGCTTGAAAACAAACAAGTATTAATAATTCCTAATTATCATTAAAAAAAAAATGAAGACGCGCACCAAAAAGCAAGACTATGATAATATAATTGAACGAAAATTCAACCTTGCGAAATTTCGACCACGATTAATTCCAAAACAGGTTCTAGCCCGAACTCTTGATATTGTAAACGATCCAAACGACGAGTTTTGGTTAAACAAAAACGCATCATGTGCTCCACCAATTATGGAGCTATTTAAAAGAGGCGTCAAGCATTCGGACACCTATAAAAAGTTGGATTTGGCCCGAAAATGTTTGTTGACACGAGACTGGGAAAACTTGGCCAGGTTGTTAACGTCCAACCTGGCGGGCGACACGGTTCTTCAGAAATCTTCGTATCCGATATTTCAAGAAGTAAGTAGATGATTTTTATCAAATAAATGTTTCCCGAATCTATTGCTCAATATTAGATTGTCCGAGCTCTAGTTATATGGAGTGTGTACTATTTAAAAATGAAACTGATTAAGTACTTATTATTTATTTTCAGTACGCTTCAATCCTTTTAACCTTGAGGGATCCAGAACTTTTACAGAAACTACAAGCGACACAAAATAATAATGCCAACAAAAGCATAAGAGCCAATCCCGAACCCACAAAGAAAGATTAAATACATATTAGTATATAGAGAATGTACAAATTGGTGAAAGTGGTGATTACAAAATAGGTGTTATGTATCTAAAAATAGATAGAAGCATACAGCTAGAATTTCAACCGCAGCCAATCTCCATTTTTTTTTTAGATTAAGAATATCTTTAGCACTGAAATAAAAAGAAGTCCAAATCCAATTTTACAGCTTGAATTATTACTGCATCGACAAATCGAGAACGCTTCTATTGAAAAAATATAGTATTAATTAATAACCCATTATCTTGGCCTTTGATTCGACCGTAACGTGGAAACATCAAGTTCCACCTATGCTATAATCGATAACGATAGCAGGTTTCAGCGTATCCTTGCATCCTGTACAGAAAGATCTATTCCCACTTGCCAAGGCAACAGATATTCCACTGGATCTCTTCATGATCTGTCCCGCATTTATAGCTTCTGTCATCCATTCTATGGTGCGCAGCCAGTGAATATCTCTTAACAGTTTTCATTGCCAAGAATCTGTCCGCACAAAAATCAAGAATATATATGTGTATTTATATACATTATGTCAGGGCCAGACTGTCCTCACTCAATGCCATACAAATACTAAATAGTCAACAACACATTCATACAAACTTATTTTTTATTTTTCTTTTAACGAATTTTTGAATTAATATTGTTTTGAATAAAATACTTGATTAAATGTTACATATTGATCTTCATGTTTACTTTGCTAAATCAGAAACGTGCTAGTGATGCAAATTGGAGAATAGTTATACATAAGTATGTTCTGCATTCATTGAACAATGTGTGAACTGAAGGGCACAGATTCACAGATTCGCTAAAGTCTACCTTTTTATGCCCGCACTAATGGTTAAAGTACAAAATTAAGAGCATATTGAAATTATTATGGTTGAAAGACTACAATTATTTAGTACAAGTCTTCCTCCATTGAAAAGTCTGATGTTTCGCCAGCATAAAGCGAGCTGAAAAAAAGAAAGTTGTTATAACAAAGTGTGGATAAAGAAAGTGTTAGTTAGATCATACTTTACGGCTCTGCTGGTGAAGAAAACGATGCGCTTTAGCTTCTTGTTGTAAAAGAAATAGTTAAAAGACCACAAGCAACCAGGTTCTCCGAAAGGATCGGAGCTTAAGTCCGGATTATAGCTGTATATGTCGCACTCCGATAAGTTTACTTCGTCGTCGACGGCGGACCATAATGGTTGGCGCAAAACTTGATATTGATCGCCAGCCAAAGCTGATAAGTTTGAATGAACTGAATTCATAACCCACGGCAAAGAAGGCTCCTTGCTAAACTCATGCGACTGCAAAAGATACAACATTAGTAAATGCAAGAAAACGAGATTATTTAATTCATATTTTTGACCTACCTTTGCATCTGAAAAGTCATAGTCAGGTTCAAATGATGCATTCAGGGTTGCAATTAAGTAAAAGAGAGTTTTGCGCGAGATCGTGTCGCACAGAATCACACCTTCATCGCCGGACTGACTGTTATTGCGATGGAAATTGGGCGAAATGTCCGACAGCGTTTGTGGAGGCGACAAGGCTTGTAGATCATGGCCATGTGTCTCAGCCGTAAATCGTTTGTACAAGACCTTTTCGGCAGCTACCATTTTGCTGTAGATGGAAATGTTATTCAATGTTATTATATAATTATACTTAATTGTTGTAAAAGTTCAAAATTCATACCATGAATAGCTTTCGATGCGTCCAAAAATAGTGACGCCACCGGCTTGAATGGAAATTGCATTGTTGATGGCCTCGAAGCGAGAGCTTTCAAGCAACTTCATTGTAATTTCCACTTGTTCTCAGGACTGTCACCAACAAAAATCTTAATGGGCAATATGGGATATCGCGTATAATCAAATTGCAGGACAACCAATTGGCGAACGTTGAGAATTCGTTATAAAACGATGAGTAGTTACTCCAAATTAATCAAATTTGACGACAAATTGATTGGTTTTTTAAAAAAAAAAAGCACCTTAAGCACAGCAACTTCTTATCAATATCTGCGGCGTCTTAATGTTTCTCGTTTGAATGGCTCTAGCTCCATGTATGGCCCAGAAAGGAATAGTGTAGACGACTTTGAAATTTCTAAACATGGTACTCGGATGGACTGCGATTCTTTTCTTAACTGCGACTCTTTTCTCGATGATGTTGTATATTTGCTGGAGTCTACACTGCCTCATTAACATTACACTTTAAACAAATTTGTTGTTCAATTTAAATTGATCTGTTTTCTGAGAACTGCGACAACACTGCAGCCAGATTTCGTATTCTTTGTTTATTTCAAAATATTTTTGTTGTATAACTTTGTATCTGGATTATTTATACACATACATATGCGTTCATATGTTTTCAAGTTGTGTGTGTAGTTGTTTCATATGTTTTTCAGCTTGTGCTTATTACATACATACATATGCACATATGTCGTGATGCGTCTGTATTATAATAACCGTATTATAGTGTGTGTGTATACATGAACACTGGTGTATGTGTGTAATGACCTTCGTATAAAGGAATACGCAGAAATAAAATGGCGTCAAATATTCTGCGTATAGCGTCGGTTTGTTTTTATCGTTTATCCAATAAACTTTGAATCGTTGTATCCGCAAATATCAACAATCAACACTCAGTAATCGAATAAATGTTCAGAATCCATTGAGCGAGACATATTTATATATTAGATAATTTACTCTTTTTTACAATTGCAGTTTTCACTTATTTATGTTTGCAGATCGCGGTTATTAACGCTTATAGATATACACGAATTCGACTTCTTTTTACGATTATTAGTAGAAGGGAAATAATATATGAATCACTTTATTATGCGTTTGGATTTCTTCGAAAAAAACACACTTGCACTCAACTCTTTTTTTTTTTTATTAGTGATGCAAGAAGGCTTCGGAGCATCGATATATCGATTTTTCATTTTATACGATATTAAGGAATGTTTTTGCTTACGATGTTAGGATCGATTGATTTTCGCAAAAATATCGGTCTCGTGGACCACCCTGTGATAAAAAAAATAAATCCAAGCTAACAGGAGTAGATAAAATACAAACAATATGGATAAATATTGAAAGTAAACTACGAAACTGTTCTTAACATATTTTATACTGTTATTTTTTTGTTGCAACTGATGTGATATAGACATATGGATCAACATCATTGACCAGATAGGATCATCGGCTCGGTAAGTTGCGGCGCTAACTTAGCGCCTCAATTTGCGCTGATCACATATCGCTTGCGTGCCTGAACCATAATCGAAAAACAGCATATATCGATAAGAGACAACAGTAAACCAACTACGCATTAATCGATTTACTGTACATCTCTAATACATATGTACATATAAATGAATCGCTCTGTGTAGATGAATAAAATACGAAAATTCGCGATTAATATTGAGCTTATCACATTAATAGCGACCAGTGTCAATACATGTATAATATTGTGTTAATTTTATTTCCTCTTGAAAGTCGTAACTGGTGTTCGTCGAATTAGACAAACCGAATTAAAGGCCACGGGTGTTGTCCCTAACTAGTATATACATTTTCCATAATTATAAGTTGATGTAAATTCAAGTAACTGTCATACAAATATATTAATTTTATTAAAGTTCAACACATGTGCATCAGTGGTTTTATAGAAATGAATTTTTTAATTAAATTGCAGATTAAAAATTTCTGTACATAAAATGGCGGAGGGAAATGCTGGAGTTAGTGCTGAGGGTGCTGTCGCTTTGGCTGCCCCAAATCCCAACGCCGAAGTCATAAGGGGACAGATATTTGAAGTCGGTCCACGGTATAGGAAATTAACATATATTGGTGAAGGCGCATATGGCATGGTGGTGTAAGTACATATCTATAAAAACATCTTAATACTCGGTTTCGCTTACCCTAAAATACTGTCGACCCAAGACTACATTATTCACCTTGCATTTGTATATGCATATTTACATATCTATATATGTACATATAGTATACATATGTTTAAAAGCATTTAAGTAATTTATATAGTTAATTTAAAAAAAGTCGATGGTATGAATATTGTTTTTATTGTTTTATGTGCGTATGTAGTGTTTGTATGTATGTAAATCATACATTTTATGGCATACATGCTATGTATGTACATGTTGATAATATACATACAGTGGCTTCCAAATTATTTCAACCAGCAACTGTCAAGGACTTCAAATACCCCGTATTTGTACGCCTGGTTTAAATTGTAAAACAGCATATTTTTTTAAAAATAAATCAATAAAAACATAGATAATAAATACAAATAGTTTAATTTAATAAAAAAAAATTAAAATTTCTTAAAACAATTACTCATTTTATAATTGTTTCTTTTTTTTTCAATTTATAATGATTGCTTATAGTTAAATGTTAACGTTTAACGAGTAAACAAAATGAAAAAAAAACTATAAGACTTAGACAGAAATGTTGCAACAATTTTCGGTATTTTATCTTCAATTGCTACCATTAAATTTTATTAGGAAAAGTAATCAAGAAAATGAATCAACATGATAAGATACCCGCCTCTTCTGTGCCTTAAGAAATAAATGTGTATTTCCGCGATATTATTCACTAAACGTATGTAAATTTATTGTCGTAAACAAGTCTGACTCCGCCGTGTTTCACTCGTAACCGGACTTCACATAAACATTCACATTTATTATAATCTTTTATTTGCAGATCGGCGGATGATATGTTGACGAACCAAAGAGTTGCTATTAAAAAGATTTCGCCATTTGAGCACCAAACTTATTGCCAACGAACTTTGCGGGAAATTACCATTCTCACAAGATTTAAACATGAAAACGTAATTGAAATTGTAATAGTTGAAACAATGTTGTTCCTAATGACAGTTTATTTTCTAGATTATTGATATTCGAGACATCTTGCGAGTAGATAGCATAGAACAAATGAGGGATGTATATATTGTACAATGCTTAATGGAGACTGATCTGTATAAACTACTGAAAACGCAGGTATGCACAACATAAATTTGTCATTTTCTAGCGAATATAAGTGCAAATATTTGGTTGTTAAATAAAACTTATCTAAAGTGGTGCATTAGAGCAAACAGTAGAGATAAGAATCGTGAATATATTTTTAAATTACCATTTATTACCATTATGCATTTAATCATTTGTATACTTTTATTTACAGAGGCTGAGTAATGATCATATCTGCTACTTTCTGTATCAGATATTGCGTGGTCTAAAGTACATCCATTCGGCAAATGTTTTACATCGAGACCTTAAACCGAGCAATCTTTTACTCAACAAGACGTGCGATTTAAAAGTAAGTGTGATTGAAACTTTGACTACTTCCTTCAAGGGTACTTCATGTAAATTGTTACTTCTAGATTTGTGACTTTGGCTTGGCACGAATTGCCGATCCTGAGCACGATCACACCGGTTTTCTTACCGAATACGTAGCTACTCGATGGTATAGGGCTCCAGAAATTATGCTTAACTCAAAGGGGTATACTAAATCAATTGATATCTGGTCGGTCGGATGCATTTTGGCTGAAATGTTGAGCAATCGACCAATATTTCCCGGCAAACATTACTTGGATCAGCTTAATCACATTCTAGGTGTGCTAGGATCACCATCACAGGAGGACTTGGAGTGTATTATTAATGAAAAGGCAAGAAAAATCTTAAAACCAATTCGATACCTAGCTAAAGATTTTGTTTGTTGGTTCTTTCGATTACTACACAGGCAAGAAATTATTTAGAATCCTTGCCTTTTAAACCAAATGTGCCATGGTCGAGGTTATTTCCCAATGCAGACGCTTTGGCATTGGATTTACTTGGAAAAATGTTGACGTTTAACCCGCACAAACGAATTCCAGTAGAGGAAGCTCTTGCACATCCATATTTGGAGCAGTATTATGATCCTGGCGATGAGGTAATGTCACTAATCAGCTCAGTAAACTAAATCAATGTAATTTTGTTAATTTAATATGCATTCTTTTCTTTTTTTATAGCCCGTTGCAGAAGTACCATTTTGCTATAATATGGAAAGGGATGATATCTCTCGAGATGCTTTGAAGTCATTAATTTTTGAAGAAACGTTGAAATTTAAAGAACGACAACCAGAACAGGCGCTTTAAAAATAATTACAAATTACAAAATAAAATTACCTACATTTTATACATATATTTGTTTTATTTTTATTTTGTCAAATTTCTACGTTTATATAAAAGCTTTTTCGGTGTTATTTTCTATTTTCTGTTTTTTTTAACTAATCATAACAAAGAAAACTTACACACTATTCTAACCGTATATCATTTGTCTGTGTATAAAAGAAAAGAACAATTTATCTCACATAGTCGGTAAATCCTTCTATCTTTCATATACATACATATTTACTTATACATAATATATATTTATATATATGTATACATGTATGCATGTACCTAATGCATTTACGATAACTCATGCTATTGAAATAAGTATAACATGTTTTACCTACACGTTAATAAGTTTGTCATTTTCAAATTAACATAAACATTTCGAATCACTAATGTATAAATTTGTCATTTAATATGTTCTCAACAGTATACAAATTTACATCGTAAATGTAAGATAACAAATAGTCTGTACCAAACAAATGTCTGGTGTCTGGTGTCTGCTGTTTGGCATATTATATAATTATTATACTATGTATTATATATGTGAAGTGAAAGCACATATACTTACTTACCTCTCAGTTGATTATGATCGTCAAAATGTAACACTAAGAATAATATTGAATAGTTTAATCAATTGAAATATTTGTGTGTTTGTTTATTTGTTCTGTATTTAAACAAAAGAAAATCAAAATGTTCAATGCTCGTATTTTGTCGATTTCAAATAATAGTAACATAATCCGATAGAATTCTTTATAGAATTATTATTCGGAATTACAGTCTAACAACACATTGATGTATTAATAAGCCAGAATGTTTTCCAGTATTTAAAACTACTTACATAAAACTGTATCTATATGTATTGCAAATTTTCCTAATCACATTTTATAACAGAAAATATCTCTTGCTCATCTAATATTTAATTAAACAAGAACAAGAACAGATTGTATCTTTGAGATGTTGTTTCGATCGTTTCGATGGCATCTTTTCAACATACATATATATTGCTGCGATTTGAATCAATTTATTGTTGCTATTCATGTTTTACCGATCTAATAATCAATCAAATGGTAGTTAAATATAGCTATAGATATACTATCTGCTATATGCAACAAACAAACAAAATAAATATATCTGTACCAAGTTTCATTATTCATTAGCAACATTATCGAATCGTTCTTCTGATTATTATCATTATTATTAAATGTCTTCATGTGTATCTATGTGTACAATTGATGGGATTTCACAATTCATAGATTAATTATTTTATTCAAGCAGTCAAAGTATGTGTACTTTCAATTTAGTAGGAGAATAAATGCAACGCTAGCATATACGCTAATTACATGCCATGTATGAATGTGTATATGCTTGTTGGTATATGTATTTTAAATACAATTGTATCTTAATTGAAATGCACTTTGTGAACATAAGTAAACATTTGTTTTTTTTTTGAATCTTCGCGTTGTTAATAAATCCTTATACCATGTTGAAAATCTTGGATCATTAAAAAATGTAATAATTTATGAAAACTACAAAATCTATGTATGTCTCTCTTATAAACTATATACTAGTAGTTCGTTGTGTGTTGGATTTTGTGGGGAGAGCAGGGGAAAGTGAAACAATCTTTAAATGATTGTGGTAAGCATATGAAAGTGAGACATTACGCTAATAAAGTAAGAGAAGTTAACGGATTATTACTTTATTGAATTCAAAAGCACAGAACTTACTCCTTTAAAAAGTGAACAATTTTCGCAAAGAACGTTTTCTTTTCTGGATAATCATTTGTTAAAGTCTGAACTATCTCCATCAGAGTGTCGTTCATTTCCATTTGACTTTCAAGTTGTTGTTGAATAACATTTTCGGATCTTACAATTTTCTGCTGTCCCTTCGTATTGCTCAGCTTACGGAATGCCTTGGCACGATTCTGTTTACGAATGATCTGCTCGAGATTTGCATGTTTCGATAGTATAGCATCCTCTATTTGAATTTGAATGCTGGCGTCTTTGTTTGTCACATCGTTAAGATCGTTTTGTATCTTTCTTAGGATATAGATCATACGCTCTATATTGCTAACGGAATCAACAATTCGCTTTTCGGATAGAAATACTATCTCATTTTGAATAACCTTTGTTTTATTCCGTATTTCTTCAAGCTTCACCAGCGCCTGTGATGAGTTCTTCAACTTTTTCTTCTTGGCATCAATATGTTCTTTAACTGTTGCATTTACGAAAATTTGTTCCCGATGCATAACACAATGTTCCAAGTCTTGAACTAATTTCTCCTGTGCACGTTTCAATTGATTGAAACGAATATTCATTCGGTGAATTTCTATTTTCATTGCTCCAATCTCGCCATTCAAGGATTTCTCCGTTTTGGACCAATCAATTGTTTCCTCGATTAGTTTGTGCTTTGTTTCCCAGGACAAAGCCTCTCGGTGGCTGTCGAGAACCAAATCCTTGCTTAGTTCTATTTCATTTTGCAAATCATTAATATCCTTTTCCAATTTGAGTGTACTGATTTCGGTATCCTAAAATTACACAAATGTAGCTTTTTATTTTAGTTTGAAATATACGTTAAGTGCTAACCTTGAGTTTTTGACTAAGTTCAGCTTGTTCGTGTTCGTATTCACTTTCTTCAACATCATGATGTTTTCGTTTAGTATATATTTTCTCATTGAGAAGTTCCAGTTTCGAAGTGTATTTCTGAATATCTAGTTTTAGATCCCTTGTCTTATTCTCTGATATCTCTAGTTGTTGCTCCACTTTAAGTGACTTCTGCTTAATGATTGACAATTCTGAAATATATATGAAGATAAGCAGACAAAATTAGCGTTCGAGAATGACAAAATACTCGAACTTAATACTCTTCGATAAAGGTCAATTAAGTGTAGTTTAAATATTCCAGAATACGCTGAAACTACTTACGTTTCCGAGTCACCTGAATTTCATGTAACTGATCACTTCTTTTATGGGTCAAATTGACATAATGGTTCTGCAGCATTATCCAAAATTGTTGATGTTCTCTGATCTGATGCTCTCCGACGTGAATGGATTTCTCTATTTGTTTGATCTGCAAGAAGAGTTATGAATAAGTTAATGAATATATATTGGATATATAGATACATGAAGAATTTACCTTCAATTCGGTTGGATTTCCAGTATCATCTCCATATGCACTTTGGATCTCTTCTATTTGACTATTTAACTTTTCGAATCGTTTCATTTTGATTTCAATCTTCGTTTGCATTTTCTTGAGGTCATCTTCGAAATAATTTGATTTCTCTTCCGCCTTGTTAAGGTTCTCCTTTATGCTCTCATTATCATTTCTCGTTTTGAAAAGCTTGCCTCGCAGTTGCTCCACATCGAGCATGGCCAGAGACAATTGATTTTGTACCTTCGATAATGATAAGTCAACGTTTCGACGTTGTTCCTGTGCCTTATTCAACAATTTCAAGCGATATGCACTCGCTTTATCGGTAATTAGATGGTCCTGAGCTAACTTTAGTATAGCTTCTTCAGTTTTAAATTTCTTCTGATGATTTTTGTCCAATATGAAGTCAAGTCGCCGGATTTCTGAAAGTAATTTTGTGCCTTCTCGCGTGGCTTCTTGTAAATCAGCTTCAGTGCGGGATAAAAATTCGGGAAATTCATCGAGCTTTGTTTGCAGTCCCATAAGTGTTTCCACTTCGCGTTGACCTACAAAATTATAAATTTAACAACATGTATTACTATTATTATTGAATCAAAAATAACCAGAAAAAATAACTCACAGTCTCGACTGAGAGTATTCATATCATCGGCCATTCTTTGTCTAAATGATTCCAGTTTCTTATTCAGTTCCATCTCTCGCGCGATTTGCTTTTTTACTGCTTCTATTCCATTGGAATTCAATTTGATAGACTCTTTCTTCTTTCTAAAATGAGTTTAAACAATATTATCAGACATATAAATTATAAAATAGATACAATTACTATATATAGTATATTTAAGTTGAGTAAAGGGTATCTTATTTGTAAACGGTATTCATACCGAATATTATCCTGAACTTGGAATAGAATTTTGTCTCTCAGTTGAATCGCAATGATAACCTCACTCCAGGCCTGTACTAATCGCTTGTGTTCATTTTGCAGTGCTTCCAAATCGGTGTTTGCATCGGCAATGCTCATATTTAGAACATTTACCACCTCCTTTATGGCAGCCCCATCTTCGACAATCGACTCCAGCTCAGCTTCCTTTTTCTTGACTTCCATGTCCAGGCGATAGAAGAGTATGTCCGATTTTCTCTTCTCCTCCGACAATTGCTTCTGCAATTGGGCATCTCTGCTGACAATACGCTTTGCATTCTTAACCTCATCTTCCACATCGTAGGCCCATTTCCTGATGTTACTACCCAGACTTTGTAGATCCTCTAATTCCATCATTCGGGTGTGATACAATGATTTTTGTGTTCTTGTCAACTTTATTTTCTCTTCATATTCCTTTTTAATGCATTCCACAGCAGCTTCTTCCATTTGACGTTTCTCAATATGCTCATCAATTTGAGAAGATATTTCTTTAATTTGCAGCTCTTGGTAACCAATTTTACTCTGCATATCATACAATGCCAATCCCTGCTCCTCTCTGCGTTCCTCCTTGGCCTTCACTTGATATTTGATATCGACAATCTCATTTTCTAGCTTGTTTTTTGTACGCATTAGATGTTCCTTTAAAGATTGTTGGAACTTCCGCAGGAGGGGATGATCGGGGGGAAGAATGCCCATTTGTTCTGGTTCCAGTGCTGGTTGTGGAGTTATATCCGAAATATTGGCAAAGTCGCAAGACTCTAAATCCTCGTTCTCAGCCATTTTTAAATGGATCGTTTTTTGAAACAGAGATATTCACAAAATATATAGAAGTATTCAGTATGCTGTTTTTTATGTTAATAATTATATTTGACAAAACTAATAAACGCCTGTTCGGTTGTTATGCGTTACGAGCTGGGTTTCCATGCAACTGATAATACGCTGCATGGATAATTTCCACTATTCGAAGGGTGTATTTCACAAATTTCCAAATAGCAGTGACAATCAGCAGTGACTTTCACAACAAATCACAATTTTATTGATTCCAATTTTTAATAAGTATTTATTACAAGTATTTATTCAGCAACAGATACTACAAGAAAACTGTTTGAAAATATAACATCAATTATTCTAGTTTTGTCGTTCGATAATTATCTAAAGAAAATGGCGCACTCCGATATATTCAAGTGGTCACAGTGTCGCTGGGCTACAAATCGATTAATTGCCTAATTGTTTATTGTTAGTATATCGATATTATCGATACACATTTAAAAAAAACTGATCGGCGCATGCGCGTTTCAAAAGTTAAGCGCTTCCACCAGATTCATCTATTGACTTTTATAGCGAGCAAGTTTTATATAACATTCTGCTAGTATAATTAATTGTAATATTATTATAATAGATTATTTATGATGCATTTAGTCCCATATTGTGTTATACCAGTGCATTTAGTCTTTAATATGTTGTTAGAACATGCCTAAACTATTCATATGTGTATCTAATGCCAGATATATGTAAACATACGTATACATATACGTATGTATTTCTTCAGACACATGTGCATACTATATCAGAAATGTGTTATTGAGAATCAATTAGCTGCCATGCTCTTAAATGCTTTCATTGCCAATTGTCGCAATTCTCGTGACTGATAAGATGATAGGAGTAGTTGCTTTCTTGAAATTTTCTTCCTCTTCCTTTCTCCAGGGGTGCATAGTTGAATATTGACCCAGGAAAGTCTCTCAAGGACTCTCAAGGTCTCTGCATCAACGTGTGTTAGGACTTTAATGTTAAAGATGCTTTGTGCATGTAAATCGCAAAGGGATATAAAGTTTTGGGTAGACAGAGCTTCAATTAGAATTTTGATTAAAATTCAACAGCATATAGAGAAAATTGTATCTTCCACAATACTAATAAATTATATTATTTTTTAGGTTAAACTTAAATTTAAACCATGGACAACATGGAAATATCCACGGAGCCAAGTTTTCTTGAAGTTGAGCTTCCCCAAACATTAATAGAATCACCGTCAGTGTCTACTTTTCTCCCGGACGAAGAGGCCTCGATTTGTCCATTGATATCAAGAAATAATGCTCTGGGTACGGAGATATTAACACATCCCCTAAGTCCCAACATTGCAATCAACGACATTACCTCATCCAACATCAGCAGTACAGATTACAAGGCGGAAACGAGCTCATCTGGTAGCAGTACCGGCATTGCTATGGATCCCATGGACACATCATCAAACCTCTTCAGCATAGTCAACTATCACCATTTACAGGACAACAGTATGACAATAAATCAGGTGAGAATAGCAGCTGCATCTTCCATAGAAATAATTAAAAAGCATTCAATTTGGACAGAGCATTTTTTTTTTCGAATTTTCACAACTGTGAAAAGTTTATTTTCCCGCATCTTCTGTTCACGCAGAGAGAAACCAAACAAAAATAGACTTTGGATTAATGATAATTTTTGAGTTGCTTTTGTTTTTCGAGGCAACAATTTAGTAAAATGCTCTTTGGGGAAAATTGTTATTTAAAATGTTTCTTTACATTTTTAATTAATCACTTTGTTTTCTTTTCTTTTTTTCAGGAATCCAGTTCACACTGTTTACAGGGAAATCGAAGGCAATCAAAGGATACTCCCAGTTTTGTATCCTGGAACTGGCCGCTAATCAGGAAATGTACATTTTTCGTATTTCTATCTGGAATCCTTGCCATGTGCTCCATAGTTGTTGCCCAAATCGCCAGTTTGCCAAAATATTGTAACCCAAAGTAAGTATTGATTATAAATTGCTTGCATATTTTAATTTTTGAAATCTTCTGCAGAACTGAATGGTACCAGGGAAGCGTCTTTTACGAGATAAATCCCACATCCTTTAAAGATACAGATAATGATGGAATTGGTGATATCAGAGGTCTAATAAATGGCATTGAATATTTTGCTAATTTAGGTATTTCGGGCGTCCGTCTTAACTCTATTTTCCCAACGGTTCAACATGCAGATGAGCATTTGAATGATACATCGATGAGAACTATAAGGCCAGAGCTTGGCCATTTGAGTGATCTAACAAAGTTGGCCAATGACTTGCGTTCTCACAATATAACGTTGCTTTTAGATTTTCCACTGCAGCAGGTACTGTCTGGGAAAGGCGAGAATGAAGTTATTGAATTAATTGGAGATTTATTAGATCATTGGATTAGGCATGGGGTAAATGGTTTTTATTTGAAAGGTTTGGAATCATTAGACAAGAATGTGGCATTGTTAAAGTGTTTAGCTTCGTGGAAACGTATACTTGGTAAAGATCGAGTGCTAATTGTTGAAGAATCTCTGCTGAAGCTAACAGCAAATTTGAACGCAACTGCGATCTTCGAGCATATCGATCTGATCGATGTTGTTCTGAGTGTCGAGAGTGATGCGAAATCTATAAAGAAACGCATAGAAAGTGTTTTTGCAGCAATGCCATCGGGCGATGACAACACTTGGGTTCATTGGTCCATTGGAGAGCGCAACATGGAGTTGGAGAATAATGCAAAGAAGATATTTGCAGCCACACTAATGCAGCTTAACTTGCCGGGTACCCCCAACATTATGCACTCAAATCAGATCGCAATTACTGAGAATAATGACTTTAATCATACAGAACAGTTACTACTAGATGATTGGACGCAGGATCTACATACATTGATTGATCAAAGTGCTGATTTCAAATCATACCATGGCCTAATAATGATTAAGAACATGATTGCGCTGCGGAAACGATCCCCATCGATTTACAATAACTTCATCTGCAAGTCAAAGAGTAAAAGGTCCAGCACTCAGATACTAGCTAAAAATGATGACAATATGAGTATATTAATTATAGTACGAAATTATCCAAGGAAATTCTCATTTGTTTCGATCACGAATTTCGCCAGCTCTAAAGTTGTTTTAGATTTAACATCAAACTTTTACAGTGGAACTCGAGTGCTCAGTGAATCGAGTGACAAAATCCTTTTTGAGAAATTCAAGATTGATTTATTTGAGACAATTGTTGTAAAATTAGATAAGTAAGAATTGGTTGAAATATATATATATATACATGTATATATATATGTATATATATGTATTGATATTGTTATTGATTTTCGCAATAATAATTAAAATAAATATTATGCTGTTTATATTTTATTGGGTGTTTTGTAATTGAGAGGCATCTCTTTTAGGTTGGCAACGACAATTATCAAAGACTACACTTTGGACTATATGTAGCATTCGAATCCAATCCAAATGAATCCCATCTACAAACAATAGTATAAAAACATCAATTTGCTTTGCTTTGTATTTTGTGTATTACTAAATAAAATAGAATTGTTTTATTTTTAAAAAATAAGGAAGATTAAAACAAATTCCGTAGCAATTACATTTACATACGAGTACAATCTAGTTGTAAAATTTTCTAATCACCATGTTTACTTTATAATTGTAAACAAATTAACACGACGTCATCGGATATCCGAAGCTCACATTTTTGTTTTTTGTTTTCTTTTGTTTAAGTCGCTTTGTAAAATTTAATAAACACTCAGTTTATGCTCCAATATTATTATACAATATACAAAACATTAATGTGAAGCAATCCTTATAGCCATTTGAATAATAATAATATGACAACATTGTTGGGGATTCCCCCCAACAGAGTAGAGTCTGAAGATCTAAAGATGAATGTCTTACAAATATTTAGTTTGATTTAATTCGTTTTCGTTTTCGTTTTTGTTTTTCTTTTTTTCGTTTTAATAACAATAACAATGTCCAAAGTTAAAGTTGAATAATTGTGTTGAAATTAAAGATGATGGAGTCGAGAGTGGCCGACTCACAGATACCCTGTACCCAGGCCTGAAGTACACTAGCCTCTTTTCTAGTACATATTATGGTGAATGATTGCCTAGTTGAAGACAGACGGACAATAGCCAAGACATCCATCTGTTTGACGAAGTCCAGTTATTGATTGTAGTAGTAGTTATTACTCAAGTTAAATCCATACATAGTATGCATGCATTACATCAAATGTGCTATGTACATACTGATAAATTCAAATAAAAAACTTAAAAAACAATTGTTAACCTCTTAATCGACCGAGCAACTGCCCTTAGTTTGCCTGCAAGCCTAAATAACAACCAAATTGAGTAGCTAGGACAACGGGGTCTATACATTTTGGAGGGGGGCGGGGGCGGGGGCGGGGCTAGACCATGGCAGCAATGGCATCTGCAGAGTGCAGTATTTTTTTAATAATCAGCTGATTACGAGTAAATATTATATTATTAATTGCTTATCGTGTAATGCTTATCTAATTTATGTAATACTTATGTAATTAATAATATATTCTTTTTTAAAAATCAATGGAAGTTAACTAGATGATCATCATTCATCATTCGTCAATCGTACAATCAACAGTATTTCTTTTTTTTTGTTATCTTTGAAGCTATGAATAAAAACTTGATGACATTTAGAGATTCGATACATTATTATCAAAATGTTTCAATTATATAGTATTTAAATCAAATTCTTATGGCTTCGTCTGTAAATATCATACAAATCTGGCAAAATCAACATTATTAAAACTAATCTGTATAAACACTCTAGGAAGATCTGTTAACGGAAGCAATGTACTTATAAGGAAGTTACACACGTATTTTCTAGCAAATATCTCACTATTTTCGTTTTCGTTCTTATAAATGGTATACATTTTATGCTTTTCAAAATTATAAACTGAACGGAATCGGAATCGATTGACATGCCTATTATATGTAAATATAATACATATATATATATATATATATATATATTATGTATATAGTACATAGCGTTACAAGAGCTGTGTTTTAGTTTGTAATGAGATACAAAAAAAATTTAAAAAAAAAATATACAACAAATTTATGTAATTATTATAGTATAACAGTTTCGAAGTCTATATAATACTCATATTAATATTATATTTAACCTACTCTATTTACACATTGAAGCTTTCTAAGTCCCTTTCCTACTCAGCAGGTACCATATTCTGATCTAAATCGGGCTTGGTATCATCCGGATCCAAGCTCAAGCATTCCGCAAAGTAGTGTTCCATGGATGAGTAGACATGCTCCAATACTCCATTGAGATCATGGCCTTCGTCAGCATAAGTCTGAGAAAATATCAAATATTATATTACCAAAAAAGAGAAACATCATGTGAATAATGGGGAATAAGTCCATAGATTCTTATTCTTTACCTGATATCGATATAATATATTAGCTTCTGTCAAAGACTTGGCCAGCTGAACACCATGGACATAGGGTGCCGTAGAGTCTGCTAAGCCGTGAATTAAGAAAAAAGAGTTTGATTTGATAAGACGAGCTCGTTGCGTTGCATCAGCTTCCACATATCCCTTATAGTTCTCAGCAGGAAGTCCCAAAATGCGTTCAGTGAATGCCGAATCTATAAAATGCCAGAATTAACAAACATAAGAAACAATCATAAACTTAAGAACTCATACTCATACTTACTGTAGTACAACCAATCAGCAATTGGAGAGATCGATATTCCACATTTGAAGACATCCTGTTGAGTGCCAAGAACCATGGAGGTCACATAACCACCATATCCCCAGCCCCAAATTCCCACTCTTGTTTCATCTAAAAAACTGATGGTATCCAAAAGATATCTGCAAGCAACATTCAAAAACATTTGTATTGCATATTATGTATAGCATTTTTTTTAAAGTATTTTTTTAACGCACCTCAATACAGATATTTGATCCTGTACTTCCACGCCGCCCAAATGACGATATAAGGCTTTTTTGCTTTGACCCTTTGCTCCTCGGACATCCAAACGTACATAGATAACATCATTTCTCGACGACATATATGTACCCCAATCTATACGAAACTTCTCCGAAACTGATTCCGAGCCAGGTCGTCCATTTCTGTAAAAGAAAAACAAGCCGATCAGTCGAGCGGGCGCGACAGTAGGATACCCTGTGCAGGTCTTAAAACAAAAGTAGAAAAGAGAGATCTAGCTATAAAACTGCTCTTTTTATCAGCTTTTCTGAGTTATGGGCGAAGGGGACGTGGCATCGCAATGAAATTTTCTGGACACATTAAGCCCAAGTTTCTTATCATGTGTGCCAAATCTTAAGTCTCTAGCCTTAACATTGCTTATATTATGGTGACTTTTCTAATTTTAAAACAAACGGGGCTTGATATCGAAAATTGAAAATAAACTTGATCTGCATAAGATATTCAGGAATCTACATTCCAAATTTGAAGTCTCTAGCTCTTATAGTTGCTGAGATCCACGCGGTCATACAGACGGACAGACAGACAGACAGACGTACGGACGGACGCACAGACAGACGAACAGGTGTCAATCGACTCGGCTATTGATACTGATTCAGAATGTATATACTATATACGGTCGGAGATGCTTCCTTCTGCCTGTTACATACATTCACACATAATCATTATACCCTTTTTTGACCTTTTTTAATGGGAACAGGGTATAAAAATAGAGGCAAAAGCTAGGAAAATAAAATAAGAACTATTTCTTATAGTTGCTGAGATCATACAGACGAACAGACAGACGGACAGACGGACGGACGGACGGACGAACGGACAGACAGACGGACAGGTGTCAATCGACTCGGCTATTGATACTGATTCAGAAGATATTTAAACTTAATAGGGTCGAAGATGCTTCCTTCTGCCTGTTACATACATTCACACATAATCATTATACCCATTTTTGCCCATTTTTAATGGGCACAGGGTATAAAAATAGAGGCAAAAGCTAGGAAAATAAAATAAGAACTATTTCTTATAGTTGCTGAGATCATACAGACGGACAGACAGACGGACGGACGTACGGACAGACGCCCAGACAGACGAACAGGTATCAATCGACTCGGCTATTGATACTGATTCAGAATGTATATGCTGTATAGGGTCGGAGATGCTTCCTTCTGCCTGTTACATACATTCACACATAATCATTATACCCTTTTTTGCACCTATTTTAATGGGCACAGGGTATAAAAATATATATAATAGTAACTAATTGCTATCTCTAATCCGTTTGGAGTTGTCTCTTTCTGCATTCTGTATTTAAATACAAATAAAATTGAAGATATTTTATTATATTTAGTACATACACTTCAACGACCACCGGAAATGCTGCATCCCTGAGTTCCTCCCTCCAGCTGGGTGGTAAGAGTAGTTGGACTTGAGCTCGGCCACCGTGGGGCAATGGAATTTCAAAGGATCGCTGAATCGGTAGTGCCAATTTCTGCAATCTTTCCGTATAGAAAGGTCGTGTATCGTATAATATTTTGACAAGGCTATGCGTCTTTTGCATATGCACTCCTGAGACTGGTAAGCCTGGACCTTGACATTCTAGAATATAGAATTCAATGCCATAGCTGGTTGCAATTCCGGTCGAGGGTGTTATAAAGGCGTCGAAATGGGAACAGTTAACATAATAATATCTACTACTCCAAAGTGCTTCGCCCAAATCGCAAGTAATGCACTGTGGTTCGCTTCTGAAAAGTTTAAAGTAAGATATATTAAGATTAATAAAGTGATCAGAAATAAGAGTGTGCTACGCTTACTTTCTAGTATCATCATGAACGGGATCCTTAACCGAATAGAGATGCCTTTGGCCAGGCTTCTTATCCTGTGTACCCAGATAATAGACTATGTGATTCGCAGTATCCCAGCAGAGGATTTTTAATACCTAAACAAAACAATAGTTTACTATTGAAAGTTTACTACTTAAAGTTAAGAATTTACCTCATAGCGGCCATGAGATATTACAGAAATCCTTTGCTGTGAGATGGTAATGTGTTTAATATGGGTAAAGTGATCATTTCCCGACTCCTGGACACCGGCGAGCAGTAAAAAACTGTTGCCATCGGGAGCAAAGACGGGATGTGGAAATATATCTAGCCATTCATCTTCAGGAGCACGTTCAGAATGGATCTAAATTAAAGAATATTTAATAATAAAATTGTATATACTAATATATACTTATTATACACTCACCTCTGAACATGTCCAATTTTGATCTTTAGAGCATGTTGCGATTATGGTATAATTTTGAGATCGTACCATAAAAACTACAGAAACTTGATGATTGTTACCGGATACCCAACTAGCTGAAGTTAGGTAATAATCTCTATAGTTAGGCAAATATAAAAAACGATGATGAATTTATAGCTTAATCAATTACACTTATAGATTGACTTACTGTCCAATTAAAGAAGGTGGTGGTCTCAATTCCATTTTAGCTATAGACAAAAAATTAGTTATATCAACTATCCATAACTGGACTTCTGGATTGGCAGTGCCTGGCGTTGGGTATCGAACATTTTTAGTCTCCGGAAATGAGCTGCCCGATGTCATACCGCTACCAGCGATAATAGCTCCAGATGATAGCCATGGATATGTCATCATCCCGACATGTGTATCATTAAATAAGGCAAACATGAAGTGACTTCCATCAGTGGACGACCAAATTGCCTCTGGCATATCAAAAATTTCCTCTATAATTTACAAGACAAACAATCAGAAATGAAAGTATTGAAAGATTTAGATTAACTATTACCCTGGTAGAGCCAATCTGGTACTCCATTATATATATTATTCTCATGACCTGTCGTTGTTATCCTTATGTCCTCTTCCATTGAAGGCGATTGTCGTACAAATATATCATTGTCAGCAACAATAATGATTGACGTTGTATTCCCCAGCCAGGCCGCATATTGAAGACGGGTTCTTTGTACCTTTGAAGAGTCTTTTAACTTTACTGGCATATGATGATCATTATCTACATCATAGATTGTGTAAAACGCAGTAAACGATTTCTGAAATATCTGCAAATCGAACATAATTAGTATGTGCTTCATATTCTAATTGATTGTTTTTAAAATAACTTACTTTTTTTACATTATGCCTGAAGAGCACATATTTAAGATCATGCGTGCACTGATATCCACGTACATTCAGTTGACGAATTGTATGATTTGTTACTAAAATATTTACTGAATTCGCTGTCGTATCCAATATGGAAAGCCCCCCATCGTCTGATTGAAATACGTATTTCTTCGTTGTCACCCAAGAGGGTTGCAATCTGGTCGGTGTCAATTCGCCTTGTAAGTATTCATCAAGTATCATACGGCGTCCCGACCAATACAAGAGTTCGTCCACATATCTACCGGAATGTAATATCAAATTTAATATACTTATATATAGTATATCCAAGTATACTATTTCTTATTGTTATGATTATACATACCCCAATAAATATATAGCAGTTATTATACCAGCTATTACAAAACTAATAACTAGTAAGGAGAAAATAATGCTGCGCCAGTTGTGTCCTTCATCGAGATCCAAGTCTTGATCCTTTTGCTTTGGATCCTGAACCTGTAAGGTTTCATCTGGTGGAAGTCTCCACGATCCACCTCGATCAGAAGCTGCATTGGCATGCATTTTCTAAGAAAACCCAACCAGGACGTCTTACAACAAAACAAATAGTGATGAATCGAAGTTATTTCAAGTCGAAGTGTGCTTCGGACGGTTTCGGAAGTAAGAAGCTAGGGAAAACGAGTGTTGTGTAATCAGACCAAGTTTAATAATACTATAGAGTACATTACTATACATACTTTTGATTAATCATCATGCCCCAACTTTGTTTGTCATCGATTACTATTTAATAGTAATAATTGGGCATACCAATTTCCTGAAAAAATAAAGTTCAAATCAAGTGGTATTTATATTTGGCAAAGTTTATAAGTATATAAAATAATATGTCTATAAATATATATATTTACTTTCCTACCTATATACATTGATGATATATTGCCATACATATATATCTTGGGCGCCCTTCACATTATTGGTAGAAAAGTTTTAGTGTTAATGCCGATGATTTTTCCATCTTTTTTGTCCTCCACAAAATTGAAAATATGATCACAGACTGAAAAAATCGGAGCTTTGCAGCCTAAAAATAGATAACGAATGTAATTTTAAGCAAATCCAATTAAATTAATTTATTATTCTCATTTATCATTTATGCTAAGTATTCAAATATATAGATTTGCTGATGTTTTGAAGAGACAGCTCTCATTTATTTGGCAACGTTCCCAATTATAATACCTGGCTATTTGAATCGAAGGTAACGGAACTTCAAAGGTCAAAAAACAAGCTCTTGCACTATGTTTCACTGTCGTAAGAGAGACATTTCGTAATAAAACCAATACACTCGATTACGATATACCCTGCATTAAGTTTTCATACTGTAATTTGCCTCACTCGAAAAACAACATTATCTGTCTAGAAGTTTTGATCTTTGTTAGTTTTGCAACGTGAGCAGAATAGCAAAAAGCCCTCAAAAGCCCTTCAGGTTAACGTAGTATTGATTTTTTTGTATTTCTCAATCTTTGAAGTCTTTTCCTTAAGTATCGCCTCCTTTGGATGAACACATAAGTTCTAATCATACTACCTGAACACAGCCTTGTTCTCAATTACACTTTCACATAATTTACTCAATGGTGCTTAAGAGTGGGAAATAGAATTACGATTAAAGACGGCGTAAAACGCTTTGTTAGGCAAAAGAAAAGTAGACGACAATTATCGCAATCAAATGCAGTATTAAGCATAAGTACACAAAAAGGATAAACATTTAATTAATATTAGTTATTCCTTAAAGCAAAACAGAAAAGATCGCACAAGCTTAGTTTATTTAATTATAAATTTATTTTGGAATCGCAGATCATGGTGGAATTTTTTACAAGGTGATGTACACTTCCCCACAGCCTCTTTCTTGAGTGTATATCTTATAGAACTATATATCTTAATGTGGTGAAATAAATAAGGAACAGTGTTGCTGTAAGTACATCATCTTGTTTATACTATGAACTGCTCACCTTAAAATATCAGCAAAAAGGAAGAGCGCAAGATACTATCTTTAAGACAGCAAAAGAGCACACGGGCAGCCTTCGTAAGTGATTGAGATACAATGCACAAACGACAGAAAAGATGCTAACGAACAATGTCAAACGCTTGTTGTGTTGGCCTTCCATTCATAATTTTCATTGACCTCCATTTTCCGCCCGTGGCAAATTTACTGATTTACTGATAGAACAAACCTCTGACAGAGAGGAAGCTGAACTTAACACAGTAAGTACTTTCCTTTTATGCCGTCTCACGATAATTATCTATCGCTTATCGCCTATCGATATTTTAAGCAGGGCTTGATATTTATTTTGATTACTAGTATAGGCAAAACTTAAAGTGCTGTTATTCCTCATGTTTTAACATGCAATTGAATCGTTTGCAAATAAAATTTGCATGCAGCGAGAACTGCTAATTAAAATGCCAAGCATAAACCTATAATTAAATATACATTCCATAACAAAAAAAACACTTGTTAGACGATGCAATTCTTATACGATTTGCGTGACATTTTATTCTTGCGTCGTGTGAACACGAATTAATTTTAATTGGTTTATTTTTTATTTTTTAATCTAAAATACTGACGACACGTGCTTAAGAATATAAATAATTGTTAATATAAAGTAACAATCGTTGGAATATGAAAAGCAAACTAAAATAATTTGTCAAATCATGCATAATATGCACACACACATATATAAACACATACGTATGTACATATATATGTGAGTATGCGGTATTATTTGACATTTGAATAAATACTTATGTATGTGAGCGGTATATTTAGTATTAAGCGGTTTAGTTTGACATTTAAATTACTTTGCATGTAGTATATGTATGTTTACACACACACAACTTACAAATATTACGTATACGTTATAATCACATTTACTTAAGCGAATGTCAATAAATTAGTTATTTAATATATTGAATACACATTTAATTATGTGCATACATAGATAAATATATATATATATATATTAGGTTTTTTATGCAGCTCTTATTTTGGTTATTTCATATATGTATGTATGTAACTAAAGAAACAATTTTAGTTTTTTTGTTTTTAGTGGAACCAAAAGAAGCTTTAGTAAAAAAAAAAGGTTTTTTTTAATTAGATACCTAAGTGCTTTTCATTTTGTCAAAACAACTACTTGACTGCAGTCACTTACACACCCATATTAACACTGTCAATGTACTCATAAATAGGATATTGCGGTACTTATATGTATATAGTACATGGTATGTACACATATCCACATTCCAATTGTTGTCATTTTATTTGCATAACTGGGCAAGTACATATACACATACATACACACATCTATACGTATATGTAGGTACATTTATTTATTAGTATTAGCACATTTTAAATAGGTATGTTTTACACTTGTATATAGGTTTTTACATATGTATAGACATAACTTTTTCCTGCACATAAAATCACAACCTTCAGAATATACACACACACACTCGTGTGCACACACACACACACACACACACACATACATACTTCAATGATAGCCAAAACGCAAACACTGGGTTTTCAGTAGTATTTTATGGAAGACCATTACCCAGCGACAGGCAACCCGGGACTGAAACCTACATTCGACTGTTGTTTTAAGAATTGCAAAAAATTTTGCTGGCCAGATATGTACGTACTGAGAGGATTTTTATTCAGCGGCATTCGACAAATGCTGTAAATACACGGACAAAAAAAAACTGAGCCCAGAACAAGGAAACCATTTAGGAAAGGATGAAGTTTAAGCTTTTCATGTTTTCATCATTTTAGATCCTCCTATTTGTCTAGCTCAAAGGTTATTCATTTCTTATAGATTTAGTAAAGTATTATACTACACAATTCTTTTTTCTTCGCATTATTTGATTGTGTAATTTTGTTGATTTTAGAAATATAATTAAATACCAACTAACAACAAGTAATAAATTCTTTATTTAAATTACTTACATTATAGTTCTTCCTTTTACTATTCCTCTTTTCCCACAGTGTAGAAATGTATACTAATAAGTACAGGCTCCTTAAGGGTGGATAAAGTCTTTGCAACCATGTAATAAACACAATTCTTAAACAACACCTACATTTTTATTTCGTTGGTATAATTGTATATCTATTTTTTTTTTTAAATTCATAGGTTCTTAGCTATATATGATTTTATTTATAGGATTCTATTCTATAAATTAGCATAATTTAAATTATAAAAGTGGGCAGGCTTCGGGCAATTTTCTCTTAAAAAAAGAGAGTGTCTTTCTCTTTTCCTGCTGGGGGTTGTTTCTATCAAATTTACTCAATTCGTGAGTGCAGAATGTTCCCTCGCACATTCACTTCCTCATCCACTACAAACATCATACACTATAGACTTTTAACAAAGTTGACTATGCTAAGAATTGTTTTACATCTATCAATGTTTTAAAAAGAAATATATATAATTACTTACTCTCTTATAGTTTTCGTATATTTATAACTCTAACTATAACTCTTGTTTCTAAAGGCTTTATAATTAAGTCGAAGCTTCTCCCTTAAAAGTCAGAGTACAGAAAAGTCGGCTTCTGCTGACTTCACAATAAAGAGTGACTCTCTAAAGCAGGGGAATATTCCAAAGGCTGAGCTCCCACAACAAGTAAAACAAAAGAGTGGAAAGGTAATGATAGATTACCTGGCTCAAAAACATACTGGGCAAGTTCAAATCCTGAGAATCCATTAACTTCGCCTTAATCATATAAAACACGTTGAAGAAGTCTGCAATATTGTCATCGATTTAAGAAACGCAGCTAATAATATATATTTATCTTTTATTTAGCCTTTTTAAACATAAAGAAAGACTTCAGAAAGAATAAAAAACAAGTTAGCTCGCATTATACATATATTTATATTTTCGTACAATTTTATTACTTTATGTTATATAGCTTTTTCTATAAACTACAAATGTTTAGTGATACATCATAACTTCCGTGCTTTGGTACATACACATATACGCGTCGCAAAAAAGACGCTTGGCGTGTTCAGGTAAGTCTTTGTCCTTTGACGATCTTTCATTAATGGCTCGAGCGCCTTCGTCAGATAACCATTGTGGTAACTCCGGAAGGGATATCATTTCAGGTATATTATATCCGTTCTTTTCACCTACAAATTACAACAAAATACATTTATTAATGGTATTACAACTGAGTTCTTCTTAATATATTTACCTTTTCTATCAGCCATTGAATCGAAAAAACACCATGGAGCATCTGGTCCCAAGCCTGACTTTACAAATGCAACATAATGTGATGTTTCAATGCAAACAACGGCAAACAGCTCCATGAAAATTCTAGGTAAAATCATGTGATCAGCCATAACTTTGTAATCCCGTGGTACAAACAGCTTTTTCGATACGTGATTCACCCTAAATATATGTTATATAAAATATAAGTTTATAATCATATTTGAAGTTTACAATATAAGTACTTACCTTTTAGCATGCATGTGAACCGTATTAAGACAATTTTGACAGAAAGCCGTCGACTCAAGACCGGAGCCTGACTGTAAGCAACCAAAACATTCACGGCATTCGTATTCAGCTAGTTTTCCACACACGGAACATTGACGAGGTGCTAAAGTTTATTATTAAACGATAATGTAAGTTTTAAATTTGTAGAATAAGGGAGTTCGCTAAAGGGCTTACAGTCTTCAATGATGTCTGTAACGTCCAGAAATTGGGAAGGCAAAATACGGGGATACATTTTGTAGCTCTTTCCAAATCGAGGCATTTGAATAATGAGACACGATGGAACCTCTTTCAACTTTATATCGGATGAATGAAAACTTTGCTCAAACAATTGTTGTACAGTTGGAAAAGTCAGACGCTCATCTTTCTCAACAAACAGTTGGTAAAAATAAGAATCTTGTCCGGAGCTTAGCTAAAAAAAGTATTAAAGTTGAATATGACAATATATTTAGATCAATAATTCTACGTACTTTTAAGAATGGTTCAACTCTCATTATTTGAGACAATAAACTGTTTAAAAACTCCTCCGGATCCTTTTCCTCGCTGGTCAAACCACTTACAGAACTTAGTTGATCCAGTAATTTACGTAGTTTCATAACGCGATCAGCGCGCACAAAAACATTCTTCCGCAATGGATTAACAATCTCATCACGTAAAACGTTTTGAACAGCGCAATAATGCGAAATATCCTAAAAATAAAAAAACCGTTAAGGAAATAAGTTAAAAAACAAAATCTATTAGTTCTTAATGTAATTAAGTTTACCTGAGGACCTGGTCTTCTATACAAAATTGAATCAAATACGCTTGTAAAAGTAAACATGGAAAACAATGTGGCATCTAAGTAGCAGGAATTGTGGTGTCCTTGAATGCCTTTAAATTTACCGCATATTTCTTCCAGTTCTTCTATATTATGTATTCCTAAAACATTGAATTATGTTAACATTAAAATAACAACAAATTAAGTTAAAACACACTTACTCAATGGCGCGACAGCTCCTAAAACTGAAGGACAATCAACATGTCCGAACTTTACTGCATTGGTATCATTAGACATCGTGCTTACAGAATGACTGCCCTCAACATCGGGGAACCTTCTGTCATTGGTACATTTCTTTGACGGTACAAAAATAGCTCCACCTTCGCGGCACTGAAATAAACTAAAAGATGTTTGCATTTCATTAAATGATTTATTAAAATCAAGATCAATATATCTATAGTTCAATTTCAATTAAGAGAGAGGTGCCGAAAGAGATAGACACCCTAGCCTGACAGTCTCTGAGATCGATAGCGAGATCAGATGTAGAGACAAACGAAAAGATATGAATTAAAATATCAATGATTATAATACTATTCAATATTTACCGAACACCATTATAAGTTCCATCGGATGTCGTAATATTCCTTAAATTTGGATCATCTTCTACTTCAATTCCAACAAGTATATTTGACGAATTAGAGAAAATGCCAATCCAACGAATGACACCATATAGATCTGCACATATTCCAGCATCTATCACTTCAACCATAGATCCAACGACAAGTTTAGTTCCAGGTATTTCATGTAATTGTTGATAATTTGCAATGTTTCGATCTAAAAGTGATAAAAATTAAGGCAAATAGAATACGAAACTATCGTCGGCGTCTTTCTCTATTATATAGTACCATCAAAACTATAGTCGTCTTTTTGTACATTGAACTCCAATACGGTCAACGGAATATTATCCATTATAATGAATACGTATATTTAATCTATAAACATCTATATGTATAATATTGTTATTGTATTTATTGCCCACGTGATTATTTAAACAAATCAAAGAGCTAATATTTGTATTTGATTGCTTTAAAATTGAGAAACTAGAAAATACACACTGCAAACTTATTCTCGTTTATTATTGTTGAAATACGCTCACATTCTAATATATTGAGCGCGACAAATTTATTTTTACCCTGAGCACATATGTGTATCTATAGCAAATGAACTGAAACTGTGAATCTTCTTGATTGACTGCCGTATACCCTGCAATAATAACTAGATGAGATAAACAAAGTAAACGTTGAATTTATAAACTAAATAATATTCTGCAGTAATTGCTTGATATAGAATTATCAAAGTAATATTATTGACAGACTTTAAATATTGTCTACTTAGCTCTTTATACATTTGCAATAGTATCTTTTTAAACGAACAAGCATAATTTCTATAAATAAATCCGTTTACGTAGAGCGAATGAGAAAAGCTATTTACGGGCTGCTGAACTCTGATTTTCCATGTGTCTGTGTCAACTCAACAGTTCTTACGAATCAAGAACAAAATATAGCTTCAATGTAATTTTTAACAAATATATAATACTCTCGGCAAGTGTATAAGAACTGTATAGATAAATGTGCAATGTTTTGGTGAACAAATATTAAGGATATTTTAAAATTTTTATACGAAAAGTATTCAATCACTTACCAGTATTGCCAGTAGTAGATTTGTTGTCTATAGGTGAAATTATTCTGTCTGAATATTCTTTGTTTTTCCCAATGGAAGCAGCTACTTGTTTTTCCAGTTTTTTGTCGCTTGATTTTCCGTTTAAGATGACAGCAGCACCTCCAGCATTAGTTGGCCAATTCGTGCCCAGCAAATCGGCTAAATCGACATTTTCCTTCTCCTGAACATTGTTTATAACAATAACATTTTCTTTTTTCGTAGACTCTTCAATATCGCTCTGATTTATAACAATAATCTCTCTATCTTTATTAGTACTCATTGTAGTAGAAATATTCAAAGACCGTATATTATTTTCAAGAAGCGGATTATTGCCAAGAATTGTTGCATCCTTATTATTGTTGCCTTGACTTGTACTTTCCAAAGGTAAAGTATTGCTCGTGTTAGATATTTTGAACTCTTGATTATTATATTTATTTGTTTTGTTTATAGTTGTACCATCATCATTATTTCGGAAATGATCGTTTTCTTGCCTGACTGTGGCCTTGTTAATTGATGGATTCCTATTCTTTTGATCATTACGTTGAACATTTAAAACGCTTGGTACAATGGCCGTGTACACCTTTTCAAACGTGTCATTGATCAATTTTCTGGCAGACAGTTTATGACTTCGTTCATTTGAAATGGGAGTTATGCGATCAGCTGTGGTAAATATTGATAAAGGGGGTTCACACCCCAGATATTTACTTGCAAACGGAATCTCATTGGCTTGTGGAGAACAGATGTTAGGTTGCTAAAATACAAAGTATAATACAAAAATGAGTCAAATCTTTTGTACTCAATATGAAAGCTTTGTACGCACCAAAATTTCCAATCCAAAAAAGTATCCAACGGGATTCAATTCCTGCACTGGGCCTATGTAGCGTATAATGCAATCAAAGCAAGTTTCCCTTTTAAACAAATCTCCAGGAACACTCAAAATATCGTTGACTTTTAAGTTAAGCACCCAGTGGCATTTGTCTTTTTTGCCAACGAAACGCAAGCGACGCTCTGGAATCGCAATACTAATCACATACGGCCAAATGACATCTGCGACTTTGACTAAATCGCATGTTCTGCATTCGTAAAGCTGTATATTAACATGATTGTTGAACTCTACGAACTGAACAATGCACTTTTCACTGTCTATAGTTTCATTAATCTTTATCAATGCTCCAGTTTCAGCAATACATTTTACCAAGTGCGTGTCTGCATTGTTGCTGGCACTGCATTCCAAATAGGAAGAGAGAATTCCGGAGCTCACATATGTAATCAGTTCCGCTTGACGCGAAATTAGCGCATATTTCGAAGTGTTCAGATTAATTTCCATCTAAATCAAACACCAACATATATGTAAATAAGTAATATTCAAAATAAAGCTGACTAATAACAAATAAGAAAATGTTAATAGCGATGTGATAGTATATCGATATATGTGAGTGCATTTCGATAGTTACAACGTTGATTAGTAGGGGTATGCTGCGACTGGAATTCTTTTTTTTACAATTCAATATAAAATCGATAACAATAATATTAAAGCTGCAAAAGGAATGTTTTATTTAATATAGCTTTCGTTTTTTTATGATAAAGAAAATTTGTATTTATAATTTATATTTAAAAACAATGTAAGGCAACTTTATTATTTTAAATAACATTGATAGCTCAAAGAATTAAATGAAAACAGTGTGAAATTGGAACGCCAACATTGTGAGACGTTTACACGGAGCATTTCGGAATCAATGAATTTTCCAAAACAAATTTGTCGTCTGTTTATACAACACAAGACGATTCGAAAGATGACAGAAATTTTAATGAAATAAAATTCATTTGATGAATTCAGTCTGAATGCAAAGTCAACTTTCGTTTGATAATCGAATTTGTGAAATAGTGCTCATACACATATTTTTGACAGCAGTTCATCAAATGAATTTGCAAATTAGCTTCCGTATAAACAAACTGATAGATCTAGCATTCAGAATTATTTCTCTATAACAGTCGAGCAAACTATACTAGAGACCCTCTACTTATTCAGTAATTAGCTAGCTAAAACTGAAATTAAAGTAATACCTTTATTATTTGACGATAAACGCCAGACTTCTGTTTCAGGTAACATCCCAGCTATAATTCCAAACAGGCAGACGTAGCTTTAGAACTTTCTGGAACCTAATTGATGTTTCTACGTACATAACTCACAGGACGGCACAAAGTTCACAAGGCGATTTTCAACATCAAAGGCAATTTATTAAAATACATACGTATTGAGTTTTACCACAAATTATCAGCATAATTTTTTTGAAAAGTTGAAAGTGGATAACTAAGTTATAATTAATTTACAATATTTTGGATAAGTGGAATTATTACTTTCTAGTATGTTTAGTATTTACATATCTTTAAATTGTTGCAAAGCGCTAAACCAGTTCAAATATGAATAAAAATTACAAAGAAATACATATTTTTAATTTAAATGAAACCCTTTTTCCTTAGTTGCTGTTAACAGTCGTTCCTTCATTATTTCCTCAGATGGATAGTCGGGTAGCTTTAGATAATGAACGCAAGTATTCACTGATGGATAACTTCCTTGTCCAGCATCTACTTTCCGGACTACAGTAAGTCTGGGATGTAAATTGGCCAAACCTCCAGGAGGCAGGCTGCTGCAACCAGTTGTGAATTGCAAGAAAGCTTTTCGTTCGGCACCCGTTAAGCTTAATAGAACGTTAACAAAACGTAAAAATCCAGGGCTAAGATAAAAAGAGAACATTTAGAAATGGAAAACAAGGATATTGTTAAAGATGTCTTGCCTTTCTTTGGAGTATCCCAACTTTGGTTCAGTGTATGCCATTAGATCTTCTCGGCTCCATTGGGGAATTTGTTCTCCACAGATCATCATTCGGGCTTCGGATGGATTAAATGCGGCCAGTTTATTCAAAGGAAAGACTTCACAGAATCCATCGTGGAAGGCCTGCATTTGTTTGGCAATGCCATCCTGCAGCATAAAGTTAAGAAGCAACTCACAATATGCTTCCAGGTTGTCAATGTTGACCTCGATATTTGAACCATTCGGCAATAGTTCTGCATATGTATATCCATACACTGAAGAGCTGGGTAAGTAAGTAAATGTTAGGGCTAAATCTTCTAGTGATACTTCAATATCATTCTTCGTGCAAAGTTTAAGATTATTAATTAATTCCTTTCGGTTTTCACAGCTGAGACTGCTGTCTAGCTCAATTGCCTGCTTGCGCATCAACAGATCTTGTAATTCGATTAAAAATTGATAGCGTGTTGGATCAATTTCTTTTAGATTTTCAATGTTCAGAATTCCACTAAACCAGCTGGATTGCGTTAGGTCGCCGATTAAAAGTTTGGAGAACGTGTTTGTTAACTCCGAATCCTTTGAAAGGGCCGAGCTTGCCATCAGATCTTGAGAACGTGTGTTGGACTTTAGTTTAATATCGTTTCGTAATAATTTGTTATGACAAAGTAGCTGTAGAAACGATTTCGATAGAGGCATATCAACAAGTCGCATATCCTGCAAAACCTTGGCAATAAAAACTCCAAAGAACCAGAAATACTTTGATGCTTGTTCACAGATCTCCGAGTTCTGTGGCAATGGTGCTGGGAATAATCCTTGCTCTCGCCTGTTAACGTAATATCCAACTGGCTTCAACGGATCTTCGATATCATCAGATAAAGGCATTTCGGGGGATGCGCTTAGTTCATCATCGCAAAGCCACATGCACAGATCAGATCGTTGAATTTCTGCTGCAACCAAAGCATAGAACTCCAGGGTCGGACCCAATCCTGTTCCTTCTTCATCCAAGAACTCAACCTCAAGTACAGACTTGCGATTGCAGTGTGCTTTCATGACTTGAATCGCCCATTTCAGCAAATCCTTGTTTCGCGGCACTTTCACTCGCTCGTGCTTCAATCGTCCGACCCGGAAATCGTGCTGATCGTCACGCCGTGGACTCATGATCGGAATTCTTTGGCGTTCCGTTGTAATGTCACGCTGAGATTGCAAGCATACAATGCTCCGAGATGCTCCAAATGCAGTGCAATTGAAATACAATTGCCTGGTCTCGAACGGAAACAAAAATGGGCAAGATTGATTCAGATCCTCGCACCAGTTAGGCAAAGCGTTGCTCGAAAGCACCAGAGGATCGTGAATTTGTTGCTGCAGTTTATTTGTAATCTTCTTGCTCATAAAGAGCTCAGCTGGTGGTAAAGAATTTTCCGATGGACTTTGCTCTTGGCTTTCAAATTCGTATTGATTGAGTCCGTTGATTTGGATAAGCAACTCAAGAACATCCTCAACAGAGCATAAATTGGTGTCTGTTACACTTAATCCCCCATGCACGGGAGAGTTGGGAGATAATGTAGATGCTCCGCTTCTGGATGACACGCCTGGTGTGTTTTGGCCCTCGTCCGATTCCAAATATGTGCATTCCTGAACTGCTGGGAATATTTCGCGATAGACTATTGTGTATGTTGGTTCCCACAGCTTACGGAACTTATCATTTTTATTTAGTTGACTATTTTGTAGTAATTCCTGCACTGCACGGAATATAGTCCACTCGCTGTTATCCAAGTCAATTTCAACATCCGGAACTCCTCCCACACCGGGACCACGTAACTTCAATCCCAGCATTGTCTGTTCATTATTTGTCTGTCTACATTGATGGAAACTTTCCAAATTCGTGTCTGGCGGACAAATTTCTAAATCAGATGTCTGATTGACATTAGTACGACCTGGTCGTGGATCAAATGCTGGTATTAGGGCTGAAAATTGTCGTTTTAGAACAAATTCATCGTCCCACGATTTACGCTTGCTAACGCCAGCCAGTCTATTCTCTAGAGACTCATCATCCATGAAAGTTAAGAGATTGCGCGACACCATTACTTGTAAAAGTGTATTACCCACTTCTTCATATTCATCCTCGTTTTCCTCCTCATCATTCTCTTCGTCCATATCGTCCTCATCTTCCATGTCGCCGAGCAAAGTTGGCGCCCTGCAACTTTCTAAAAAGTCTTCCAACGATACTTGCTCACTGTCACTTGAAGTGGATGTGAGGCTCATTGTTAGCGTAGGATTAATCGATGGTGCGGGCTGCTGACTAACTTTCATATTTGTTGGATTCGATGCAGTATTCGCTTCGTTATTCGATGAGAGGCTAGGATAGCTCTGGGCGGTGCTTAATAAGCCCGAATGGAAATTGCTGGACAAGGCTAGTTTCACTAGACTTGTTACCGAATTGGGGCCTCTGGGGAAAAAGGAGCTAGCTCCGACATTCTGATTGCTATGCTCATTTTTATTGACATTTGTCTTATTCGTCTGACTGCCCTCGTTGTGTGTGTCTTGTGATGTGCGACGACGCGCGATCGCTGCAAATGTTTCCAAAAATCCACTGTGTACGGCTGCCTCGGATGTTGATGAGACTTCAGAGGATGATGTTGTTGTGAGATTGGGCACGCTAATACTCATTTGGTTAGAAACGGACATAACATCATTGGAAATCTGTGGATTCATATTCTCAATATGCCCTTGGAAGGCAGAAACTGCTGGTGCGTCATCGGAACTCGAAAGATTTGGTGTTGGATCGGAAGATTTAATTGCTTCATTGGCGGTTCCATCTGTCGGTTCATTCTTTTGTAGATTACCAGACTGTATTATAACCGAGACCTTTGTGTTACCTTTAATTCCACCCGATACGTTCGCACGATGCAGATGTAGTTCATCGGCAGATAATATGTTGTTGGTGTTGTTTCGTATCATGTCTACACCGTCACGCATTTTATCAATGATTTCGCGAGATTCCGATGGAAATTGAGAGCCACAATGTGAACTAGTTGAGTTCGTTTGTTTCAAATTGATCAACATTCCCTTGGCTGCATTATTCACCGAGTTGTTCGCATTCATCTTGTTGTTTTCCTCGATGTGTGACACTCGTTTGACATCGCTTGCAACGCCAGAACTTGTTTCGCACGATTCGCACTCTGCAGGCTTTGGACTGTCGCTATCCTTTGATATTTCGACAATTGATAAACCCTCGGAAATTGTGGCCAGATCAGAGACATTGCTTGAGCTTATTGTTGGCATTGAATTGTTGATTGTGGACAAGTCTGCAATATGTTCCAGTTCGCGTATCAAAGGAGATGGAATATTTGTTTTAGCTGTTAATGTTTGATCGGAACCGGAACCGGCTTCACTAAACGTGGCTTGAGTTTCCCTTGTCAAGGCCGTGTTCGATTGATTCGTTGTAATCTGTGTCTTGGCTGAAATGAATACATTCTCTGCAATCGTCTCAACGGTCTGTTTCCAAGCTAGATTATCTGCAGAAACCGTTTGATTGGATGCATCCTCGGCGTTCTTATTGATTTCAGTTGCTTCCGGAAGTGACGGAGTTGAGCTTGATTTGCGCGATGTCAGCACGTTACCTTTATCATTTTTCTTAGCGCCAGCAGTTGAAGCCATCGGTGCAATTGAATTGCCACCTTCGAAGACCGAAACGCTTTCCAAGTTAGCCAGCTTCAAATCGTATTTGCCTTCAGCACCCATGCGATATGAATTCCTGACTCCATGATCCCACTTAACATCAATCCATCCATTGTGTATTTCCCCAGTTATTGTGCCTTCACAGCAACCATCCTGATCATCCCAACGCCAGTCAACTCCGCGCACAACACGTGCTCCACTGGTAATATGCTTGAGTTGTGCTCGAATCTGACGCCTCTCACGTCTTGTCTTAGCCTCGGCTTCTTTAATTGTCTTGCCAATGTCATCGCAAACGCCCACAACACGTCCGTATATTTCAAAGCCACTCAAGCTTAAGTAATGCGTCTGTCCAGACGCATTTCGACCGTTCTGTTGGATTCGAATGTGTCGATATCCTTTGGTGTCATCCGTAGCACAAATGATTGGCCAAGTTGCCGTACTTCCCGGCTCGACCAAACTCTTGTCATCCACGTGTGTAATAAGAGTCACCCAATTAATGCCATCCTTCGATGCCTGCAGAAGCCAATTCCTCAGGGCCGAGCGTCCATAGCCACGAGCATGACGCAAACTGTATGCGGTCGGTACAATATAGACTCCCAAATCGATTGCAAACCAAGCTTTCTTATTATCCTTAGTGTGACAGTTCAAAGAAACGCTATCACGCGACAATATATCCTCCAGTTTGCCATACGGCAATGTCTTTCCCTCTGAGCTGGTGACCTGCACAAGTCCATATTGCGCTGGATTAACCCATTCGCAGGTTCTTCCATTTGATCCGATGTAATACATTAAACCCTCTTCATCAAAATCGAAATTGTGAGTGAATGTTATGTCGGGTTTAAGTTCGCGCAGCTTCTTCAAATAGAAGAAAGTGGATCGGTCGAGATCGTACCATTGTTTGGCTACCATTTTTAGTAAATATTTAGCAAGTTGCCCAACTGTTGCCAAGGGTTCGATTTTCAAAGTACGTCCGGTTCGATCAAACAGCGTACTTTCACATGAGGAACGTTCCAGCCTGAAGCGAAGGCGCTTTTGTAGTATTTGTAGACCATATCCAGTGCCTGGAGCATCATACAGGAACACTGGTAGTTTCTCTGTACTTTCCAAGACAGCGACAAGTTTTTGTATTAAGATGCTGGCCGTATTTTTCGTATCGTATTTGTTTGCTTCGTTGCTATCGCCGAAAATACATTTCTTAAATATATCGATGCGCTCTTTAAGCATTTTGTTTGTTTTGCATCGTGACAAATTGTTTTCCCAATAGTTATTGGACAATACAGCGACTAACGCTTGAACGAGGCCCGAGGAATGCATTTCATAGGCACTCACAACGCCATCTTCGTGTATCAACTGTGAAAGGTTTGTTAGCGACGTAAACAATGTATTAGACCATGTGCTATTATTACACAAACGTTGCTGCTCAATTGCCAGATTGATTTGCTTTACAATTGCGGTTAATTTTGCAACTGCACCGCGTGGTATTATTTGAGCTGATTTAAAGTATTTGTTATAAACTTCACGTGACAAGTTTCGCACTTGTATCTTCTGTACATCCGTCTTTGATTTGATGCGTTTCTTCTTTTCAGTTGACCAACCGGACGCGAAATCTGCACCCAATGACGTTTCAGCTGTGAATGAATGTTTCGTTCCCCTGTTGCTTTCAAATATGAATCCTTGCAGATCATCTTGCAATATGGTCACTTGATGTCCCTCCGTATTGTGTATTTGCAGTTGATTTGGTTTATGCGATTGCAGCACCCAATTGCCAACCACAAGCCTCAACACACAAACGGTGGGCAATATCGGCTGTGATGGCGTTCCGGGACTCACACTCGATCTGGCGCGAACAAGCTTCTCCAAGAACTCGCCACGATTCTCTGTAAGAAAAAGATTTTTAACTAATTGAAAGGTAAAATCTCTCCTCCACTTTATGGATTTTGGAAATTGAATTAGTTCCAACATAAAGTTTAGTTTTATACGATTGCAGAGAGTATATTAATTTTTTGTGTAGTAATAAGACTTGGCAGACCCCATAAAGTATATATACTCTTGAACAGGACGTCGAGACTCGACATAGTTATGTCCGTTTGTTTCTATGTTTTGAAACTACCTCCGTCTATCTGCTGCAGGCAGTATATATGTCAAATTTGATCTGATCTAATTACTATATCGTATAGCTGTCATAGAAACAATCGGTCGACAATCAGTCTTTAGTTTAAAGTCGGACATAGAAATGATCAGTCAAAAATTAAATACATTGCTCTGCAAGGGTATAAAATCTTTCGGTTTACTAATTTATTTACCTGAGCTATCGTTGCCATTTTCTGGACTTCCACTCGAGTACATTGTGGCTAATTTGCCATCAAGTATGAATCGAAACCAACCATTAGAGCCATTCGAAAGCTCCAAAGCTGCAGAGTCCGACCAAACATAGAGACAATCGCGTCCGCGACAAATGCTCCAATCTCGCCAATGATACGGCTTTCCTTGCAGAATCTCCTTAGCATCTTCCATAGAATCGTCTGCTAAGAAATGAATTTGCAACTTAAATTATATACACAATATTAATATTGTTTATAAACTTACCTGACGTTGATCTATGTGGCATACATAACACTGGGCATCTTTGCGATGATGCAGACAAATCTTGAGAGCTTGCCGTGAGCAACTGTGAACCGCCGTCTTCGCCGTGATCCATTAAAGCCTGAACTTTCGAAAAAACTCCGAGTCTGGCGAAATGTTCCAGAAATTCCTCCTGTGTCTTACACATGAGTTCTTCAATAATATTTAGGATTATTAAATGACCGTCTTCATCATCCTGAAAATAGATTTATATTTGTTGTTATATAAAGAAAAGCAAATAGGAAAGAAAGCCTAGAGTCGGGCCAACTAAACCACAACTATAACACAACGGAATTCGAATTCAGAAAGGCGAACCTCAAGGTGCAGTCAATACTCTGACAACTTGCAAATTTGTTTGCAGAACTGCAATTTAATCTTTCAAGTTGTGTTCAAGTTTGGGCATCTATCCTTAATAGACTCTTTTCTTTAATTATATTACTTAAATATAGTAGTTATTACTTACCTCGCTATCCAATACACTGGCAATAACTTCAGTTAACAAGTTGCCAACATTCTGAGCGGCAATTAAAGTTGTGGCTTCATCCGATTTAATGCAGATGCTTTTAAGCACCGACGGATGAGCATACTGCACAATCTTCTTTATGAGTCCCAAGCTGGCTCGCCGCACACTGCTGAGCATGGAACCTTGAAAGGTTCGACAGAATATGGGCAGGAGTAGTTTTAGATAAACAGGTGCCATTTCTGGATCACCTCGCGGTTCCATCAGTGTGTACGCTTGACCATCCTTGCTGGCAAGCAGATGTCCAGATGACATCCATTCTCCCGGTGATTGCAGAATGGCAGCAACCTCACGATGCCCATCATCTGATCTTTCCCGAGCCTTATCCAAAGGCGTCTTTCCGTCCTCATCTCGCAAATCTGGATATGCTCCGAATTTCAACAAAATCTTGGCAATGCCAGGACGCCCAAAGCAGGCAGCATAGTGAAGAGATGAACTTCTTTGTCCCTTGTTGACATCTGCTCCCTTTTCACAAAGGTATTCAACCATCTCCAAAGTGCCAAAGGCGGATGCCCAATTTAGGAGTGTCTGGCCCACGTCATCCATGCAATTGACATCGACGCCGCAAGCTTCAATTGCCTCCTGCAAAGCCTCTGTATCCTTTGATCGAATGCAATCAATGAGCTGGCGATGTGTGCGATCATTGCTGGAGTCATTTCGTTTAGGACGCGGTGCCAATTGCCCCTGACTGGAGTTGGCATTTCCACGATTCAACGCCTGGCGGCCTTCAAACAATAGTAACAGCAAAAGGTCTGCAAATCGCATGCAATCGAGCACGCATCGCTCGTCGCCTTTCAGGCCTCGTTCAATTGCATTGGGCAACTGAGATCTTAAAATATCGCGCGTAATCGAAGGCGATCCACGACACAATGTCGACAATAGCGAAATAGTTGTCGAAATAGATTGTGGTGATCGTACTGATTCACTTGACTGCATTTTGTTGGATGTATTCGCCGCAGTTCCAGAAACATTATCGTTCAAACGATCCGTATTTGGGGTTGGAGTTTGCGGTCCACTTAATTTGGCTGCAGACAACGAATGATGATTACTTGCACCACCTGCATTTTCCAGACGTTTCAATAGCTCCGTAACTAGACCATATTCTGCTAGGGGAGCGGGATCAATCCATTTCCTTGTAAAACGATCGGCAACTGAAGCAAAACATTTTAAAGCGCCATCCGACACCATTGCATCCTCATGTTGCAACAAAGTGCTTAAACTCTCAACGCAATTCTCAATACAGGGTGAATTTGGCTCCACTTTGGTGCAGAGTCGCGAAACAACAGCCATGGCTGAGTGTAAAGTGTCCTTATGAACCTGGGATCCACTGTCCCGAATAAATGAAAGGACACAGTTTAGGCCGCTGCCTTCAAAAACTGCTCCTGCTTCTCTGGTGCAAATGAGTTCAAGAACCTTGATGCATTGCTCAGCAAGATCACGCGACGTTCTTGACGATAGATCGGCAACAACCAGACGATTGCAGATTGCTTTAATTGCGCCATCGATGGATACAATTCTGCGTGTGCATTCAGCAGATACATCCAGGTAATATGTTATTGCCCTTGCGGTCACTTCGAGCACATTTTCAGGTGCAAGCTCATCTAAAAATATCTTGCACAATGCAGGCAAAAATGTACGAGGAGGACAACTGCAAATCGAATGCAAAACAAATGTTAATACGTAGAAAAATCAAGATCTAAACTATAGTTATAGTATAACTTATAGTATACATATAATAGTATCATATAAATTGTAATTACCTTTCGAAACAACGATCAACATTATCTGACATCAAAAGAAGCATACATAACTGCTCTAAAGCAATTAACTGCATGTCTCTTTCATCTCCTTGTCCCATAGACAACCATTCCAGCAACGTTTCTGGATCAACGTCGCCCATCTGTAAAAATACAATTTTAATTATATCACAAGAGAACAGCAAGCGTTTACTTAGAAAATTATACATATAAGTTGACATGCAGCTTTCCTTTGCTGTAGATTTCGTGTAAACTACTTATGATTCAAAGTATATTTGCACATTACATTTACTATACACATTATCGCACGCATCTTTTGTTCGCTTTTGTTGTGGCAGCCCAAATCTTTTGTGTCAACAACAATCATCAATAACTCGAATGAGTCATGAAAAGCTGAGACCATAGGAAAAAGTTGCCAAGGAATTGTGGAAAAATAAAAATCAATAAAAGAAAAATAAATACAGCAGACAAGCAGAAAGCAGTCAATACTTGTTGTAACAAATTTATTTAAGTAGAGCCTCCGAAACTGTCGACAACAGTGCTATATATACTTACTATAATTATACCAAAGCTATCATACTTACATTGTCTACTTAATGTCCAATAAAATACAAAATTTGGGATAGTTAAACCTGAAATGACGATAGAATCAAAGTTAGTAAAATAAGAATAAAATGATAATGGAAATTATAGTACTCCGTATTTATTTGATGTCTTAAAATTATTTTAAATTAAGTAATATTATTTGATACTATAGAAAATGTTTTTCAGTTAAGTAAGATTAAGGAGTTTGCTTATAAGTAAGATAGTAAAAACACAATTCTTAATATTAAATGCTAAATTGAATTAATATTTCAGTAAACATTTATGCATTTATAGTTTACTGCCACAAACCATTTCGATTTAAACACTTGATCGGAACAAGCTTACAATAATTATATATTTATGTACGAAAAAAGGGAGCAGATATTTGCTACCATTTCGTTAAAAATGAGAAGAAAGTAAGAAGTCATACTTAAATTTCAGTACAGATAAACAAAATTGCTGGCATATCTATACAAATAAGATAAAAGTGACGACCTTTTTCTTTATTTGACATTGACAAAGCAACTGTCTAATTTATGAACATGGACAATACTTTGAATTTGTTTTCAAATAAAAAGTTTCACAAGGTGGAGTCTTGGCTATTTCGATTTCTTGCGTTGATTTACATATTTTTTATACCCAATATTGCCAAAGGTACATATCTAAATGAATGAATGTATGCATGTATAAATGTAGGTAATAAAATTATGTGTACAAGTGTAGTTATGTATGGACATTTGTAAATATGTATCTATTTTACATATATTGATATTTTCATTCCCAAATCAGTAATATCCACGTACGTATGTGTATGTATTTATTGACTACAATTTCTTGTTTATTTAACTGTTTGAAGTGACAATAATGCCAATACGCACTGCATATGTAGATATGTATTTATATATAAGTAAAAAAAAATATGTATATGCGTATGTCTGTATATACTGTATACGCTACTTAATGCACTTTCTATATACATACATTTATATGTATGTATGTATGTATGAACGTATTTCTTCACTTGTACCTACGGAGACGTAAAAGCCTAAATGTTATGTAAAACTATGTTCAAACGTTTACTTTGTTGCAAAATAGCACTAACATATTGTTCAATTATATTTTCTTTGTACTTTAATTTTTTTTTTCGAATGTATTAAATATTTACACAAACACGTGAGTTTAGTAATTACCTTAAGCATTGTAACTCGGCACAGCATATTTTCGGCCTACAATTGTTGTTTGTCTCCACTAAATGCACATTTGCAAATTTTTCACAGTTTATTTTAGTATTAAATTTTATAGTTTAATATTGCCTAAAATTAAATGCCTATTGAAAACACATACATATATGTACAATACACATTCATACTAGTGATGAACAATTATTGACGTATCGATTTTCTACAATGCGATATTTATTCTTATGCGATGTATCGATATATTTAGACTGACGCATTAACGCGACTGTCAGCGTTGATCTATTTTAAAATAAAGTAAAGTTATATACGTAACGAACATGAGTAAATCGATAAAAAAAAAAAAAAAATTAAGCACACCAGGCACCGCTGGTTTTTTCGGATTATAACGAAACTATTACTACTGTTGAATATTTTAATAATATTATTATTATTGTAAACCCAATGAGAAAATCGTTTTCTTTCGCTACATTAAAAGAATCTGTTTCAGTTATTTGATTTAACCACATTTAACGGAATGGACGAAATTTCGAACATATCGATTTTACAGAAAGAGATAGAAGCACCCTTGCAATTTCTTCCATTAAGCTAATGCCTACTAGAGATGAGCACGTTCCGTTTCGGGCTTCGTGGTCCGCGGACATTTCTTGAAAACCTCGGCCTTCGTGCCTCAAATTCGTAAACGGGATTTTCTTCTGCGGACCAGGGTCGCATTAAACGAAGGCACGATAGCACTAAGAGTCACGATTTAACACTTCCTATATAAATTTTTCTTCCAGAACATTCATGGTGTTCCCCTTGACAAATTGGATCTGTGACCTTTTACAGAACCTTGAAAATATAATTGAAACACAAATCAAGGCGTTATTTCGAATTTCTTATTGTTAGCAATAAAAAAACATAATAGTTTAATTTTCATTTATACCGAAATATGTGTAGATCTATTAATATACATAGATATTTACATATGTATGTACATTAAGTAAAACTAATCTAATGACATTCAAATATTATGTCTACTATATACATGTGAACACATTTCTATAAAAATACATACATAGGCTAATAGACATATATATGTACGTATGTATATACAGTTATGCGTTTCTATAGTATTAATATATAATTTTGGCAGTGCCCAAAACCTCAAATGTACATCATTTCCGCCATCGTGGACATTTTCTTGGGAATGTGCACCATGGTATCAAAATAGCTGGCCAATTCGCCTATGGTGACATCGTCGCCATTCCTCGGATTTGCTGCATTGTTGCTGCTGGCCTCCTGGGAGCACGAAAGCCTCGCACTTGTGGCAATGGCGGGTCGATCCCGGTCGCGTTCACTCTCCGTACATTTGTGAGCTTCTGCTGTATTTGCTTGCCATATGGTGAAGTTTTTCGACAGGTGACAGGTGTTGTCCACAATGCCTTTCTTGGATTTTGATTCATCTAGTAGAATATTACATTCGCTGATTAGCTCACGAAAGCTGCATGCGTTATTTATACTAGACTTAATGCTGATATTATTATTTCGAGACTTATGAAAATGTGTGCGACTTTTTTCATCTAAATTTAATGGAATTATTCGACGAATTTGGCTACCAAAAGTACTTTTCGTATGTAGATTATCGTTCACGACTCGCAAAATGGGTTCGCGTAATAGACTTTTCTTTGATATGGCAGCATTGTTTTTTTTCAGTTGCAGTTTTTGTACTCCAGACAGAGAACGGTGAGGATTCACAATTTCAAAGTCATCTTCAGAGTCTTCATTGTGAATTTGCTTGATGTCGCAGTCATCAATGTTGTTGTTCTTCGATTTTCGCCTTATTCGACGCATTTTACAGTGCACATGCTTCATGTTTGGATTAAATTCCCCCATTGTCACTGAGTTCAGCGTATCATTTGCGCTGTAAAATGGATTTCTATCACGCAATTTAATTTGTTCACTTTTTGGTGTTATTTTTAGTTTATCCAAATCATCGAGCAGCTCCTCAGTAGACATCTTTTGTCTTTAGGTTGAACAGTTTAATATTGATAATTTGCTGGTTTTGTTCAGAGTCGCCGTGTCACCGAGTGATAATAATATTATGGTGATTTTTTATTGTATATTCGAACATCAACTTTTATTCTACTTTTTTATTATTTACTATTTTGATGTAAGTGTTGGAAAACGCACACTTTATTTTACTTATTTAGTGCTCTCAAACAATGACTCAATGTTTTCATACAAGTCGTTTCCACTGTTAGCGTCAATATTTTTCACATTAGCATCATTGCAATATATAGTTTGTCTTAATATATTTTTTTCTTTTATCATGTCAATTAAATTATTATATACTATGTCAATTTATTGAGCAGCTGCAATTTTTATCGCCTTGGCTTACTTTCCATTTAATTTATTTACAAGTAAATTATAAAAGTTTTATGAGAGTAAATTGTATTCGATAAAATTGAATAATTATTCGATTATCATCGGCATGTTAGGAAATTATCGCTACGGAAAATATCGTGAATACAATTATCGATATATCGATGGCTCTTGCATCAATATTTATAATCAATTACAATTTGGAAGTTCCATTTCACAGATTGAGACACCGCAACAGAAAAAATGGTAAGATAACAAAATTGCTTTAAGCTGCATAAAAATCAAAGTATTCGCTAACATTTGCCCACAACTGAAAATATGAAAAGTGCTTTAAGCTCATACTTTGTATGGAATTATGAACATTTGCAATTTGTTAAATTTTCATTGCAATCAAAATTCATATAACATTCATTTGACCTTTACTTTTTGGACAAATTATTCTGACGAATGCAAATGAGAACCTGTATACTTTCACTTATTAATATATAATAAAGAATTTGGATTATTTATGTATTTATTAAAAATTTGCAAGAATCTGCGTTCTCGCTGCCAGCTAAGTGCTGAAATTAGTCGGAATACATATAGTAAACATTGCCTAATTGCCGCTAAATTGCATGCATGCATATGTATTTGTATCTACATGTAGAAATGTATGAATGTGAGTATTCATGTTTATCAAGAAAACTTGCACACAATTGTGAATTTATTCAAAATAATAATTTAAATTATTACATAAACACGATTTTTACGTACATATATACTTTATTATCTCCCATTGAAGCCTATGGATTTAGCTTCTAATTGGAATAACATCCCTTTATTTTTTCTTGTTTGAACTTTGTTTCACAGTAACAAGTAGAAAATATCCCTGACCCTTCCAAGTCTGGCTTAATTAGGTCAGTCCACCTAAATGAAAAAATCCCCTGAGGTATAAATGCTTTGGTAACAATATTGGTCAAGTAGCTTTGAACTTTGCCATGCCAAGCTCTTTATCTAGCCCGGGAGCAATTAAAAGTGAAGAAGAAGCAGCGCTGTGATTGCCCATTGTGCTTATCTTGCCACATGTTTGTTTGTGGCTCTGAATGTGTTATGTGATTGCCAATTAGTGTAAAAGCCGCTCAGTGCAGTGGTTTGTTTTTTGTAGCACTTTTGGACCCTGTACTTAAAAGTGAAATGTGTGAAACAGGCAGAAGGAGGTATCTTGCTCCGTCTCTCAAAAACTATACGAGATGAAGCCATCAAATGTAGTGAGAATACTTCTGAGTTCTAATTCTGTAAACAAAGTTGCAATTTGGCAATTTAATATATAGCTCCATCTAATTGATTATTTACTTATTTGCAGGCTGAACCAATTCGTATCGTGGTTACTGGAGCTGCTGGCCAAATAGCCTACTCCCTGCTCTACATGATCGCAAGGGGTGAAGTTTTTGGCAAGGATCAGCCTCTTATTTTGCACTTGCTGGATATTCCACCCATGGTTGGAGTTCTGGAGGGTGTCGTTATGGAGCTGGCCGATTGTGCATTGCCTCTGTTGCGTGAGGTTGTGCCCACAACGGATCCTCTAGTTGGATTCAAGGATGTTTCGGCCGCATTTCTTGTTGGCGCCATGCCCCGTAAGGAGGGAATGGAGCGCAAGGATTTGTTGTCCGCCAACGTGAAGATTTTCAAGGTGCAAGGTGAAGCCCTTGACAAGGTGGCCAAGAAGGACGTGAAAGTGCTTGTCGTTGGCAATCCGGCTAATACCAATGCATTGGTTTGCGCCAACTATGCACCGTCAATTCCCCGTGAAAACTTCTCGGCCATGACACGCCTTGATCAGAATCGTGCAGCTTCACAGATTGCCAACAAGTTGGGCGTTTCCATTAACCAAGTTAGCAACATAATCATCTGGGGCAACCATTCGTCCACGCAATACCCGGATGCGGCCCAAGGCAAGGTTCTCATTAAAGACGAATGGAAATCCATTCCCGCAGCTGTCGGAAATGATGCTTATCTGCAAGGTCAGTTCATTGAGACTGTACAGAAACGTGGCGCAGCTGTAATTGGAGCTCGTAAAATGTCGTCAGCAATGTCGGCAGCGAAGGCAGCTTGCGATCACATGCACGATTGGTGGAATGGCACTGCACCCGGAAAATTCGTGTCCATGGGCGTCTTCTCCGATGGCAGCTATGGCTCGCCAAAGGACGTGGTATTCTCATTCCCCGTGGAGATCAAGAACAAGCAATGGAAAATAGTTGAAGGCTTGACCATTAGTGATTTTGGTAGGACCAAATTGAATCTGACCAGCAAGGAATTGGAGGAAGAGAAAAATGAAGCCTTGTCCGTGCTGGATTCGAATAGACAAGCCGGCGGTGAGGAATCAAAATTGTGAGGATCTTAAATCTTAGGTTCACAATTTTGAAGTAGGCTTTTACATAACCGAACTTTTATTTCTGTTGAATATGCATTTATAGGCATTTCATCGTACATGGCAATAATTTTGTGTATATACATTATATAAATAATAAAAACTAATCTTCAAACAGTTACGAACCATTTTGTTCCGTTTTATTTGTATTTTTTGAGCTGGACACTACGATTTAAAGGCAATGATGTGACAATTTTGTGTTGTTATCAGTCGCTTGGTTATTATTTTCAATTTATATTTAATAGTCCAAGAAAATTGCCAGTAATTAAAAGCAGAATGAGAAAGCAACTGAAGTAATTCTAATATCTGTATCGTCTCATATTAAATACTTTAATCGAAGTCCTTAATGAGTCAAAGACAGCTCTAGATTCCGTTTTATAATTTAATTTAAGGTTTCAATTTAGCCTGGTACTGTATGTAAGTATTATAGTCTCTGGATTTTACACTTAGATTAAAAAATTCGCTGTTGAATTACCAAATATATCATAGTATTTTATTTAGAATTATTATGTCGTGTATACTTTATTTTAAATGCCATTTCTTTTTACTATATTTACAATTATTATGTCATACGCTACTACAAAGTATTTATTTACAGGAAAAATAAATATGTAGATGGTTTTTTAAGTGCTTGGAATTAGTGTAGAATTCTTTTGGGAAAAACCAAATCATGAAAACAAGCCATTGACTATATAATCGTCTTCTATTATACTGATTTGGGCTAACAAATAATTGATTTGATTATTAAACGATTAACGACTTTTATTACTTATGTAGTAACAAATACAGCATAGTTGTTAATGACAGTAAATTGCTAGAAATAGAAAATGAGCAAATCTTAAAACATTTTGCATAGACAAATGATAGATTGATTTAAAAGTTATATATTGGCTGGGTTAACACTAACAAATTTGTTACCAAAACTGTGATTTAACAATAGAGACTGACTTGACTGACTGAATCCATGAAAAGGGTAGTGAATTTTTTTTTAATATATATTTCTTAATGAGTTGTTTCGACAAGTATTATGTACTCTAATTGCTTACATATTTCTTTATATATATAAATCTTTGTGAATGGGTTCTTCTCAATCTCAGTTTGGATATAATATGTCATAGTGTCCTGGCCTATAAATAAGATAAACTGTTGGTTCAGATCCTTCGGGGAAATCGTGTGCTTTCACTTGAGAGCCTTCGCCTCTATCGAGGTATTCAACACGCACACCAACCCCTATCGCTGTACAGAGTGCGATGATATGTATATGATCTGATTCCTTGTACATTGGTTCGACTTCCTGATGACGAAACTCCTCTATGGTGAAATCACCTTCAATGAAGTTCTGATAGAAGTCTGCGTCCTCCTGCAGCTTTCCCGAAGTGATTAAACGTAGATAAACAACAACATAATCTGAATAGCCCTGTTCATTGAATATTTTATGCAGTTCAGTTTGAACTTTTGCGGATCCTTCGGGATTGTCTGGATTAACACGCGATATAACTTCCATGAACTGAGCCGAAGAAGATGAATAGATAAATTATCAAATATGTACTACATAAAGCACACTTGGAACTCACCGTGTCATGGAAATCCTCCAATGTGAAACTTGGGAAACCAAGTTGTACAAGTTTTTCTTTAGAAGCCTCTGCAAGTTTTTTAAATGCTTGGTAAGCACTGTTATTGGCGATTAAATATTCCAAATATGAATAGGCAAATGCGCGGAAGAAGCAATTGCCGTCGGGACGTGTGCGTCGAATAAATTGATATTTTTTAGCCAACTCTTGTATTTTAGCGCTAAAAATATCATCGCCATCATATTCGGCACGTAAACAAGTTAACGGCAGTTGCTCACTGACAAGAGGAGTCGAATCACTAATCTGCAAGCAGCCGAAGTCTTTAGTAAATAACATTGAAATGCCTTTGTATAACTCACCTCTTTTTCTATTTCGCGCTGTTGTTGAATAATCAATTCGTCGCGGTTGCCGTCATTGTTCTCAAAAGACTCCATGTTCCTTTACAAATGTAGTTTTTCTTAAATGTCACAAAAAATTTGTTGATTGTGCATCGAAAAAAATCATAATAGAATAGTGTGGTTGTATACAGAAAACAAAAATTATACCTTTAAGAATACCGCAAAATACTAAACATCGTATGAGGTATATCGAAAAAATAGATACATAAAGGGTATTCCATGCCAACTATCGATAATTGCTCTAAGGTATTTAAAAAATTCACTTTAAAATCAGCAAATATTTGTTTTTAAAAACATTTTATTTATTAAATAATGTTATATAATATATGTAAAATGTATGTAATTATATCTTATATATTTATATACATCTACGCCTTATGTGCTATTGGAGGAAGCGCCTGGAAATGGTAATTCTAGATTTACATTGCTCTTAAACGGAACTGGTTGTAGGTGTATAAATTCAAATGGAAACGGTAGTTCATGGTATTTATTATTATAATTATCATATATTTGGGGTTTCAAGTCAAATGCCGTGTTATTATCGGCCACAATGATATTAAACTGAGAGTTATTCTCCAGAAATTTGACGGGTAGAAATTGGCTTTCAGATGTAGACTGTTCCATGGTGGGTGGAAAACTCTTTGGGAAATCAATGTTACTGTGTTGTTCTGTGGGCTGTTTTATGCTCTGGAGTTCCTCACTATGTGGCAGTTCTGGTTTCTTAAATGGACTCATCTTATTTGAATAGAAATACGGTGTTAATCGGGGATTTACAAAGCTATGATAGTTTTCGCTGTCTGTTGATTCTTCTACATGAGAATTGAATTGAACTACATCTTTCTCCTTGTAGTTTTTGTTGGGATATGTATGCTCATATTTGTATGGTTCATGGCTTTGTATGTAGACTGGAACTTTTCGTTCCACTTCGACCTTAAAGGGAACTGGAACTTTTCGCTCCACTTCGACTTTATAGGGAACATGGACTTTCTTTTCAACGGTTACCGGCACTTTGATTTCAACCGGATATGGAACTGTTCTTAGAACCGGATAAGGTTTGGGAACATGCACAATTTTCTCCATAATTTTCTCGACAATATAGGGTTTGGGTATGTGGACGGCTTTTGGGACATGAACTATCTTCTCAATTATCTTTTCCACAGGCACATGTACTATTTTCTCAACCGTAACATTCACAATTTTCGGAACATGAACGATCTTTTCAACTATTCTCTCAATGGGCACATGCACGATTTTCTCTACCTTATACGGTTTTGGCACGGATTTAATGACTTCCTTGATATGGTTATGATGATGATGGTGATGATGATGCTTCACTTTGATCTTAACAGGCGAATCCCCCTGCTTGTGTTCCTCCTCGCTGTGCCCAGCCGACAATGTCTCTTCGTGACTCTCGTAGTGCTCAGACGCCTGAGGCTGTCCATCTTCATTACTCGGCTCATTGATATGCTCGTGTATCTCCTCAAATGTTTCGTAGATCTTTTCGTCATTTCCCGGATTGAAGAACGCCTGTCGCTTTCCATGTTGAACTGGCTTTGTCAGATGAATAGTTTGTCGTTTTTTCTTCGATCGCCTTTTTCGCACTTCATAATGATCGCGATTTAATCGCGGATTTGTATCCAAGTTACTAGTATATTCCCGATAATCAGAATGTACCGATTGTTTCTTCACGTCCACATTTGTTCTGTTACGATGATTTAGGGAATTGTGATTCGAACTCGATTGCGTTTCCGTCGCGAGAAATACCAATTGAATGATTAATACGGCAATAACCTGAAATAATCCTTGTACTTTCAACTCTATGGAGAATTGAAATATGTTTGTTTTTAAAACTCACCCATGCTGTCATGTTCAAAAATAATCGATGATGTTGATGCTAGCGAATCTTCAACAGCAATGAATACCTGAATTATACGATGGGGCATTTATAGGCGCGTTCAATCCACTCTTATTTTTTTTTTCGAACAACATACTTGTATTTTATTTTCTTTAAAACGAACCTTGTAAATTAACTTGAAATTATGTAATGGAATTCAAGTACAAAGTCAGGAAAAAAGAGTTTTCTTTTTTACAGCTGAAAACACACGATCGCGTGTATTGAATTCCCTGCTAAAATCCGAGATGATGACGAGCTTACACTTTATAAGTATGTATATAAATGGTATTTAGTATGTATGTGTATATATCAATACTCTCTTAAAAGACTAGTACGAGGTTTTTCTTCTATTCATAGATATGTATCGTACATACATATATACAAAATTATCTCCATTAATCGGGCACGGTTGGATGCAATTTGACGCAATTTCTTTTGGCTTATATTCCGGATATACAAAATCAATGCACGTCACACTTTAGGCTAAAAGTTTGAATTGGAATATTTCTGGTTATAACTTGCCAAATTCCTCAAAACAAAAAAAACTACATAACTTTCATTGACTTAAATGGCAGTGCATTATTAATATTTCTTTTAGTTGGTGTTGTTGCTGTTGCTATATGAAATGGTAATTTGAATGAGACTGGCAGTTATATTTTCCTACGAAAATTCGCTGAAAATAAGTCATTCATTCTTACTAGATTTGACTCCTGGGGCAAAGGGAATAGTCAGTTAAATATTTACAGTATTGAGAAGACCTTGTTTACTCGCTTTTTCGCCTGATTTATTGTTTGCAAACTTAATTCGCTTCCCACTGTTGTTTATATCCCATTAAAAATGGACAAAAAAGGGTATAATAAATGTAAATGTATAAAGTGAGTATAAAGTATGTATATATGTATATTCCTGATCAGTATCAATAGCCGAGCCGATTGCCACCTGTCCATCCGTCCGTCCGTCTGCATGAACTCGTCGATCTCTGCAACTATAAGAGCTAGAGACATCAAATTTGGTATATAAGTTCCGGAATACCATATGCAAATCGAAAGAAAAACTATATAACTATTAAAATAACACAGCTTAACTTAACAGACAGTTAAAGTATAACAAACGTTGAGCATTTTGCTGCAAGTTTCATAGCGATTGACCCAAAAATAAAGGAGATATTAAGGAATTCGTTTCAATTCCATGATTTCATAATTGTTGGCCAGAGCGAGAGAGCGTATGAAATGCAATTAGCCCAAACGAGAGCGCATATGAGAAGCTGAAGGCTACAATGAAGCTTTACATTGTGTGAAAAGCTGAATGCTACTGGTGATTACTGCACTTTTAAGTTTCAACTTAAACTCCCAACTGTTTATTAAGCTTATTGTTTACTTACGTTAAAGATTTACTTTCAGTCCTGCGGCCTACTTTACAGTATTATATATTTGTATAATAAGTCAATTAAATTAACAAACTATATATGATAAAATTGGCATTCCGCATGGAAATCGGGTAAATCTTGATAAAGTTAGATTCAAGAATGCAAAGGGAAAGTGTGAAAATTAATAACAATTGAGCAAAATTTAAATATTGAATTAATTTAGAGGCCAAACCATTAAGAAATTGACACTCCACTAGGGTATTCTCAAAGTTTTGTTAAAGTTGTGAGAGTTTCCTGCAGTTTCCTACCGAAAGTGAGTCAAAACAAATGGTATTTAAATCTATTTAGTACTGCTAAATTGATTGCATCGAATTGAGAAGAAAACTGTGCATTAACTTTGGTATTTTATTCATGTCGTATCTTTACATATAAGTAAATAATTATATAAATATTTAATTTTGTTCAGGAACAAGTTCTGAAGCCCAAACATCTTGTGGCCATCCCGTGCGGCCCTTTGTTAATAAGCTGGCATTCTGCAAAGATAAAAGAGATACAAGTAGTATTGTAAAATTGTATTTATGTATTCTCGGCTAGAAAGACAATGGCAAATGGCAAAATCCAAATTAAAGAATATCTTTTGTATCTTTTGTGTTTAAGACAAAAGAGCTCAAGAGTTCCTGTCTGTTCCGTCATAATAACTGATTCCGGTTTTCAAGTGGGGGAAACAATCTCTGGTTTGGTTACCGGGTATCTTATAGTTAAGCATTAGTTGCCTTTCGATTTCCTATACCGTACAAGCAATGGGAATTTTCCAAATTGTAAAATAAACAAATACACAAATAGTGTACATAATGTACAATGTATGTATTATTCATTTACTACAAGTACTTTGGCGTGTAAACATGCATTTTGTTTATCTCTTTATAAAACACACCCAACATATTATTATCTTCTTTTATAAAATTAAATATTCCGCAGTTGTCTGCGATTCCACCAACTATGTATTTCGAGCCAACAAAGCGTCGATTTCAAGAGTACAATTTTGAATCTAAGTTATTGTATAGATTTGGCTTCAAATTCCGAATGCATTCCCCTAAATATAAATCGAACAAATTACAAAGACAGCAATTGACTGTAGCATTCTCATTTCTTAAATTTTAATGCTCCATACACTGTGAAAAACAGGTATTACCGACTTGTGCTACTGCATGTAACTTGAACTTTAACAAGCTAATATTTTAAAAAGGATATTTTTCAAACTGGGAAACTGTTTAACGCTTTAAACGCAGAGACAAATAACTAATTAACTTTTGACACCCATAATGATTTTTAAAGTGTATTCCGTAGTCGATAATCTGTTATTTCACTTGTTTCCATTTACGTCAAGTAGAATATAATTTGAAAAAAAAAGAAACCAAACAAATTGACACTGTATCAGTGTAGGGAAATCAAATGGTTGGGGGTGTTTTTCTTCTTTTATTTTTTTCTCTTTAAGAGATAAACAGAATTTCTGTTTACATGAAAGCACTTGAATTTAGACACATGTACACAGATAATTCGATGTACATTTATTCTACTATGTACACCTTGGAAGTATGTAAAAAGTCTGTTTTACATTTGTTCTTAATTCAAGTATATTAAATCTAAACTTATTCAAACAACTAATTTAGCAATTAAGGAGTCTGATGAAGTTGTTGTTATGACTTCTATATCAAATATCATTGAAAAATAGAAGACTATATTAATGCAGCCGGAACAGACTCAAAATATATACAATTTAAAAATATCAGAGCATTCTTTTGATCATTGACTCTCAGTTCTGATGTTTCCAAGTCAATTGGAGTCATGTCTACACAAAGAGCACACTTTAAAAATGATTGAAGCACAAAGTATTCCACATCGATCTGTTGTATGTATCCCTGGCATCGCTCAGACAACAGAGATGGCCAAAGAAAATGTTTATTTAAATTGAAAAGATGTATGTATATGTAATTTATTGATTAATTTTAGCAAAATTATCAACATCAGCGACTATTTGGAATTTGTGTAAAACAATTGATAAGTCTGTTCAATCTCCCCAATCCGGCTCACAGTTATAAATACATATATTGCAGACACTTGACTATTTAATTGAGATATCTTGCAACTTCAGTTCAATTCTCACTCCCTCTCTCTCTCTCTCACTCTTTCACTCTGTCAAAAAGCATTTATTTATGTATGCAATTGGGCCATGTGAAAATATTGTCGAACACCCGGTCTATAAAAATCCCTTAATGGATTGGGTGGTGGGAATGACTTAAATAGAAATTTCCTGATTACCAGCCACGTGCATTGTACATTGTACATGGTACATTGTAGTACATTAGTCCAAAAGACAAGTGTTTTTAGCACTTTGAGTGAGAATGAGGGAACCGTAACATGTTCCGTAATATTCACTGTAAATATTCCTGTTAATTATGCGGCCTGTTTTATTATTAGCAATGTTTATCAAATTATAATAAGTTTTAAATCATAATTTCAAGCCTACTTTTAGCTATCTACCTGCTACTAGGGCTGCAAAAACTTCTATGGCATTTTCGATATTATCGATGTCTTGTGAATAATGCGATATATCGATGTTTCGTTCTGAATATCAATGTTTCACTGCATGTTGAGACGCTGAAGTAAAAGTACTTTTAATAAATTGCGCATATGTTTTACATTTGTATTCACAGGATATTGCGCATACCAAGTAAGAGGCTCAGCAATTGTTGCCTTATGTCTATACATATTGATATTGCGATTTAGTTAAAAACACTGCTGTTGCATCGTCTTCTTCTTCGCATACTGCTGCTTCGTCTGCTGCTGAAAGTGCCTTATTTATATTTATTTTTTTATGTACTTGATGTGTTCGATATTTGAAAACATCGATGTACGTACTATCGATGTTTTTGCAGCGCTACCTTATACAGTAAATAGTACATACCTCATTCCTTTGTTTTCGCTCATTATAAACCTTACGATTCGATAGCTTTAGTTCTGCCTGGAATCCACTTTTGGGATCCTGGTCACCATCTAAGACGTCCACCAAGTAATTTATATATAATATTGCCAACTTTAAGGTTTTTATCTGTGAAATATATAGATTTAAAACAAATGATTAAACTTCTGATGAGATTTTATACCATTTTAACTGATATATTTATATTGAAATAGAAGTATCAAATGTTATTAACATTTACCTTCGATAACTTTGTGTCTGATGGAACATTGGGAATTTTATCGCGCAGGCAGGAAAATGCATTGTTTATACTTTGTGTGCGTCTTCGTTCTTTTTTATTTGCCGTATTTCTCTTTTTAATTGTTCGCACAGTTGTGTTAGGAATGAAACTCAGATTACTATTAATGGGCGAGTATATATCATCGGGTACTTTCCTGTCGGAATCTGTAAAAGACCAATACGTTGTTTAATATCTTGAGCATATACTTCACTTTAACAGTGTCCATAAAAAGAACTGAACCTGTAAATGATTGCAGCAAACTGTTATAAGTTATGACTAAAGAACTTAAAAGATTTCCAGTTAGAATTGGTTTTAATACCTAATAATTCACACTAAGCAATGGACTTCGGTGTCCGCCACAATATCGAAATTGCCCTTAAACTGCAGAGCATTAAGAAAACTGTCTCAAAGACTTAAAATATTGCATTAAATTATTTTTATCTAAAATTTATAATTGGTTTATAATGTATGGTTATGTTTGGCAAGTGCTTTTGGGTGCAGTTAAATAAAAGAAGCCGAACAGTAGGGATCCCGACCGTTATATACCCTGTAATATACCCGACCGTAATATACCCTGTGGCTGTACAGAGACCCACTTAAATTCACTCCCGATGTAATTCAATTGTAATTCGTTTTTTAATTTCAATTTGTGGGCGAAGGGGGCATGGCATTGTCATGAAATTTTCTAGACACATCGACCCCAAGATAATCATCATATGTGCCAAATCTCAAGTTTCTAGCTAGAAAACTGCTTTAGTTAGGAGCTTTTTCTTGATTTGTGTTCGAAGAGCGCTTGGCATTCCAAAAACAAGCGGAACAGTCGGGACCCCGACCGTAATATACCCTGTGGGTCTACAGGAACCCGTTCAAATTCACTCCAGATGAAATTCTCTAGTAGTTCTTTATTTTTTAATTTGTGGGCGAAGGGGGCGTGGCAAATTTGTGGACAAATCGAGCTCAAGATACTCATCATGTGTGCTAAATCTCAAGTCTCTAGATACAAAACTGCTTTTCTATGAGGTTTTTGAGCTAGAAAACTGCTTGCTTTATGAGCTTTTACTTAATTTGAGGGCGAAGGGGGCGTGGCATCGCGATTAAATTTTCTGGACACATTGACCCTAAGATTCTTATCATATGTGCCAAATCTCAAGTCTCTTACTGTAATATTGCTCTTGTTATAAGCCTTTCCGTTTTGTAGGCAAGGGGGGCGTGGCATCGTGATAAAATTTTCTGGACACATTGACCACAAAATATTTATCATATGTGCCAAATCTCAAGTCTCTAGCTACAAAACTGCCCTTGGTATGAGGTTTTTGAGCTACAAAACTGCTTGCTTTATAAGCTTTTACTTAAATTGTGGGCAAAGAGGGTGTGGCATCCAAAAAAAAAGATAAACTTGATCTGCCTGCAAAAATTTCCAGTGCTGGGACACCAAGTTCAAGCTTCTAGCTCTTACCATCTCTGAGATCCTTTCGTTCATACGGAAGGACCGACGGACCGACGGACCGACAGACCGACAGACCGACGGACAGACGGACATGGCTATATCGACTCGGCTATTGATGCTGATCAAGAATATATATACTTTATTGGGTCGGCCATGCTTCCTTCTGCCCGTTACATATTTTTAACAAACTTAATATACCCCCACAGGGTATAAAAAAGCTAAACTTGATATGCCTGCAAATATTAGCAGTGCTGGGAGACCAAGTTCAAGCTTCTAGCTCTTACCAGCTCTGAGATTCTTTCGTTCATACGGACGGACTGTAGGACCGACGGACAGGCGGACATGGCTATATCGACTCGGCTATTGATGCTGATCAAGAATATACATATATAGTTTATGGGGTCGGCCACGCTGCCTTTCTCTGGATGTTACAGACTTTAAAAGAAACTTATAAAAAAGGTTTTCCGTCAAAAGGAAATTAAACGTTTAATATTAATGTATATTTGTAATGCGAACTCTGTTTTGATATTTCCAGTTCATCTTTTATTGAGTTTTTCCGAAGCTTTCAATAATTCGAAGAATTTTAAATACGTTGCCAACATGAATAAATATTATTTGCCACTTCTTGCTGTATTTTCAACATTTTGCCGCAACTGCAACTGACTTAAATCTTCAGAAATGTTGCACATAGTTTTTAAACAAATCAAAAACACTAAAATCCTAATTATTTACGCGCTCCCAAGAGTTGTTTATATCAATGAATACACGCTAATTGGATTATTGTGCCACATTGGGTAAATAACAAGTTTATATTTAGACACACTTACTAGTTGTGTCTTTAAATACCTACAATTTATACTGTTGATATCCGCAATTGATGGCAAACTAGTCGGATAAGTTGAATTATAATAATATGCAGATGATTCCCGGCACACAGCACTTGTCGTATATTTCGACATTTCACTCTTGACAAACCAAACGCACTTTAGAAATTTCCCCGTTTGAAACTAGTACTTGAAAATATATATGCACATATGCAATAATTAAATTTTTAATACGGATCAGCATACATTTTGGAGAAATTATCTCATTACCGACTCAACAATAACTAAATTCAATTGAAGAAGAATATTTTCGTGGATCAAACGCTGTTCTATGAAAATTGAATATTAACCACACTGAAAATACAGAAAACACCCCCAAAAAGGGAGATGCGTTGGCCAATGACAAGCGTTTTCTGTTCTTGAAAGTGTTCGACCAATGGAAAGCCATGGTGAAAATAGCACACAATCACACACACACACATGCGCACACATACGCATGTAGAGATATGCGGTAATGCAGACAAAAGCTATTTCACACATTGCCTTCCAGACCAAGAGCGTAGCCAAGCGGGGTTTAAGAGGGGGTGGGGAGACACGCTCCCACTTCCATCGTAGCCAAAGTGCAGAACTAAAGAACTTCTAACAGAGTTGTATTTAAATCTTATCAAAGAAAAAATAGAAGAAGATATTAAATCTAAATTTATTAGTTGAAAAACTTCTCCCAGAGTTGTATTTAAAACTTATCAAAGAAAAAATAGAAGAAGATATTAAAGCTAAATTTATTAGTTGAAAAACTTCTCCCAGAGTTGTATTTAAAACTTATCAAAGAAAAAATAGAAGAAGATGTTAAAGCCAAAATTAGCGAAAGTGGGAAATATTTACATAAATATTACTACGTATATTAAAAATATTGTTAAGATGGTATTGAGAATGAATTCGAATTGTGGTGTACTAAAAAATATAAGCTAAAATATACAAGCTACTCTTTATTCTTTAATCTTAAAATATTTCAATGTTTGTATCTCATTTATGGGACAAGTAAAACACATTTTAAAGAATTAATATTATAATGCATCTTCTGTAGAATTATGTGTATGTTAAGTGTGCGTTGAAGATCTTATCTTGGATGAGCACTAAGAAAGAATAATAATCATATATAGCAAATTGCTATATTATAAACAAAGTTCAATAATTTGAGCTCCCCCCTTTGCGCAAAGTCGACTACGCCCTTGCTGAACACTTGTGTATTCGCATCTTTATCTGAAACACTTGATGAAAGTGGTAATGAAAATTATGTTTCCATTAGACTTTGACCTATTATCCATTAAATAGATTAAAAGGCGTACAGTTAAGGTCTGCAAAGGCGAAATTCTGCAGTTCGCTTGATGACAAAAGGCAATTATCTGTGTTTTCAACAGTTTAATAGAGAAATTAATTAAAGATGCGGTGACATGTCAATAGCTAATTATAAAAGAAAATCCCATTAAAAGTATACATTTATTTTAGTTCGTTAGTTCGTTATTAGCCAAATCAATTGAAGCGAGTTCGTCTGTTTGCTTTTCTACGTCGGTATTATTGAGTTTAAGACAGAAGCTAACAAAATTGGCATGTTAATTTTTCAATAACTATTCCTGATCTTTCACAAATGGAATATGCCGAATTATTGGAACACTCTTAAGGAGCACAAATTTTAATACACTATTTGCCTTATCTTAAAATTGTACTAATATGGGAAATAAACACAGATGCTATTCAACAAATAAATAAAGTGGGAAATAGGAGTAAAGAAGCAGGAGAAAAGAATGAGGACGATGGCGGCTCTCCCTTAGTATGTATGCCCAACTAAGGGCCAACCTAATCGCTTTAAATGCTTGGGGAATAGGATGTGCATTTTCCATTCCACCATTCCATCCTCACGCCGTGTTCAGGCACATCTCACAGATGTCCAGTGTGACCGTGTATGTATATAAAAAAGTAAACAAAAGTTGATTAGTTGTGCAAACTTTTAAACACGCAGAATTATTTGGAGAGAAGAGAAGAGCAGCGGCTCTATGACAAGTCTCTTAAATGCGTCAAGCGACTCTTTTGTGTGTATGTGTGCTAATTATCATTATATACATATGTATGTATTTATGATTGCATATGCGTGTGAGTATATGTACTTGTTTGAGATCTATGAGCCGAGCATAGGTTATCTGTGCCCAGGGTTTTTTTTATTGTGACAAGTCAATTCCGTTTAATAAAAATCGACTGCTAAATACCTTTTATTCAGCTGCAGATCGGCGAAGAAAGCTTAACTATGACATAATTACTTATTTCAAACCTGTTGACAACACGCTGGACAGTCGGGAACCAAACTTCAAAATTGAAGATAAACTTGATCTACCTCCAAATAGAAGTATACATAGTTTTAACAAACCTAATATATAGTCCACAGGCTATTAAAACATACATACATATGTACTTGCGCTGACAAACACGAACGCTAGATGGCGTTAGCATGTCATTCTCATCGATATACTATATTCTGCTTTGAAACAATTTCATGAATAACTTTAATTAATTTCAAGAATTAATAATTTATTTTTTTTCCATTTATGTAAAACTGTTTTCTTTAGTACATTCAAGTTTCAGTTCAGTATCTCCAACATAGTTTACCTTTCTTGATCCAGTTAGCGCGTAAGAGGAACTGTGTGAGCAGCCCAATTAGAAATCAACATGTTCTGATTGGACAAGTGGCGTGTACATACATATATGACAATGGGTATTTGTCGTGTCTCCCGTGTGCTCAATTTCAATACGAAAACCAATATTGATTTCTTAACAATTTCATGTTCGCCATTCCTGCTGTGATTTGTACACATTATCAAATAAACATTTACACAACTCAGTTGGAAATAAATACCCAGAATTGAAAGACAATGACCATTGACATCGTAATCAATGCTTTGCATACAGATACCCAGTGGGAATTCCAATTATTAAAGTGTTATTTTTTGAAAAACATACCGTACACTTAGTTCTATTACGTTGCTGATTAGCATGTCTTGGAGCACAAGATTTCCGACTGGGTTGCTCATACTAAGGTGCGTGCATTTGTATGTGTGCTTGCATGTAGTATGTGTAGAACACTGTTCGTTTTCACGCTGATCGCTCTCTAGGCGTCCCTGGCGTAAACTTGATTCGGAGCTTCAATTCAGTTGATAGGCAGTGGAAGCATCAAAAAGCTCTCACTTCAAGTTGAATGCCAGCGAATTATACGTTTAGTACCATTTTTAAGACTTAGCGGAACAGATCGTGCGATTTCTGCTGCCCAAAATACGAATTAACAAAAAAAATAAAATAGTAAGTGAAATATACTTATATGTATGTATGTATTAATGTTGTACATTTGTACACACATACATACATACAACGTCTGTATGAATGTACTAATTTGTGATTAGCGAACAAACATTAAGAAATGAATATGATTAAGGCAGATCAGTTGGGTTTTTTTTTACAAATACATTAATATCAATATACGTACTGATATGTGTATGTATGTATGTATATAATCTATCGATCTATTATATATACATGTACAATATACACACGCACACATGTATAACTGGACTTCTAAGGGAAAACAGGTTTGTTTTATAAGGAAGTGCATATGTATGTATGTATATGTAAGTATTTAAAATATACGAAAGGGTTGCCCATCTATAATTTTATATATAGAATTCTTTATTTTTGGCAAAAAGTGGTATTACAACATTTTGTTAAATAACTTGTCGTTCCTGTATCTTTAACTGTGCAAAATGCGGCATGATTATAACTTTAAAATTAAAAAGAAATGTTTGTATATACATATGTATGAACATATGTATGTGTTTTAATGTGTTTCATTTGTGTATACAAGCATATGTATAGACTAGCATATTTATACATACGTCCTTGTCCGTTTCGATAAGCGCATCGATAATGGAATAAATCGATATCGATTTAAAGATGCAAACATCGTCTAGTCAGGGAATGAAACCGGAACCGTTAACCGAAAGTAACCATTTTATTGTTATTTTCTATATGTATGTAATTTTGAATTATAATTAATAATTAACTAAAAATAAAGTTCGGTTTATCACGATAACATACATACGATTCATACGTGTGTGTACAAATCTACTAATTTATTTTTGCGGTTTTCTTAAAAATCAATTATAGCCGTTCGCAGCGGTTCTGATATACTCGTTTCAGAACGTACAAGGATAAATATTTCAATCGGTATTAATTCCTACTTCTAATGTATATTTTTATCTTATTAAAGGAACTCTGATGATGGACATAAGGTGTTTTCTCTTGTGTCTTTTGGCATACAACTGCCTTGCACAAGAAACATCTTTAGATGATCTTATCGCTGATATTTTTAAGACAAATAATAGCGAATTCACCACTACGACACAAGCAACTATAATTCAGCCTACACCATCTCCTATATCTCCCAAAGTTGTCGAAACACCAACAAAATACGAGTCCTGTGGTGACCAGAAAGAATGTGTGCCCAGATGGTTGTGTACTAACAATACCATTAATACCAGTGGCGAAAATATAATTGATATTCGTATAGACACAAGCGACTCAGGCTCAAAAGATAAAACTTGCTCAAGCTATTTGCAAGTCTGCTGTAGCATTTCCGACAAGGTAAAGTTGCATTTCTTTATTTGTATTTTTCTATCGTTTCAATATAAATATACATCCCAAGAGGGAAACCTCGGAAGTACCAGTTAAGCCTTTTGACCAAAGCAAGGGCTGCGGTTATCTAAATCCGAATGGCATTCAATTTAAAATAAGTGGAGCTGTGGATCAAGAAGCAGAATTTGGCGAATTCCCCTGGATGGTTGCCGTATTGCGTCAAGAGAACATTCTAAATCGGTATGAGTGTGGAGGAGCCATATTAACACCCGATGTAATATTAACAGCAGCCCACTGTGTTTATAACAAGGAAGCTACATCTCTGATTGGTATGACTCTATGATATGCAAATATCATCACTTTTACTCATTATCATTATTTTAGTTCGTGCTGGTGAATGGGATACACAGACCGATAATGAACCAATTAGGCATGAAGATCGCTATGTGAAGGAGATGATATATCACGAACAGTATAATAAGGGATCTCTTTATAATGATGTCGCCCTACTCTTTTTAGAAAGCCCTCTTGAATTTAAAGCTCATATTCAGCCGACATGTTTGCCAAATGTGGGAGAACAATTTGACTATGACCGGTGCTACGCAACGGGCTGGGGAAAGAATAAATTTGGGAAGGATGGGGAATACCAAGTAATTCTGAAAAAAATAGATTTACCTGTTGTTGAAAGGAAGACATGTCAAGAAAACTTGCGAAAGACACGTCTAGGACTTTACTTTATATTGCACGACAGTTTCATCTGTGCAGGAGGAGAAAAGGATAAGGACACGTGCAAGGGCGATGGCGGTTCTCCCTTAGTCTGCCCAATTAAGGGCCAACCTAACCGCTTCAAATCGGCCGGTTTAGTTGCTTGGGGAATTGGATGTGGTGAAGAAAATATACCTGGAGTATATGCAAGTGTTGCTTACTTAAGGCCATGGATAGATCAAAAGCTTAACTTGAGACAGGTCAATTCGAAATATTTCACAGCCTGATCAATTTATCATTTAAATTTAGTAAGTTTTGAATTGAAAACTGTGCAATAACATTGAGAATAAAATAAAATATAATTGTTGTGCATAAAATATTTATTATAATTTAATTTTATTTCAGGATCGTATTTAAGCGAATATATTCAAAAGATCTATATCTATCTTTCGCTAAAAGACGGTGCTATAAAATGTGGTACATTTTGCATCCTCACTCCGTTTTCAGACACATCTCACTGGTTACCAGTGTGACCGCGTAATATGAAAAAATATCCAAAATTTGATGGAACACACTGTTGTGTCAACTGTATTTTCTTCACATTTTAAACACGCAGAATTATTTGGATGGAAAAATAAGAGCATCGGCAATGACAATTGTCGTAAATATACGAACCCTTTATTTGAACAGTTGTCAGATTATTTTGCTTGGCAACCAAAGCAATTTTAATATAGTTTATCTGAGTACTAGGCTTTCAGCAAGAAGTTTAATTATCGATAGAAAAAGTATCTGAAAGATATAATCGAGGCCTTACTAGTTGCACACATTATTGTAAGATACAAATATATCGGACATTAAATCAGATTGAACGATAAACTATATTAAAATGATGATTTTTTACAAATAATCTATACCAAATCATCTATTTCAACTTTAATCGTAGCTAAGCAGCAAAAACAAATTTAGTAGTTAGGTAATTTGTACTTGTTCGATTCCATTATTGCAAACTTTATATAAATAACAATTATATAGTGCTATAAAAACTTAATTTTGCATTATTCATTATTAATAAATTTCAAGAAACATAGAAAAACAAAGCAAACAACAGATGTGGGTGGAATACCCATGATTTAGTGACACATCGATTAAAATTAATCGATTTATAAATACTATCGAAACTTGCGATTAAACACAACACTGAGGATGACGCACGAAGAGAACAAAGATGGCGTACACGATGGCTACACGAACAAAGCCAGCAGAACACTAAATATAAAAGTTGTAAATTTTAGTGAAAACATTGTTGAAACAGTGCAAATTAACCTGGAAAGGCAATCTAAAATTGGTGTACCATGTGTAAACTAAAAAAGGATTACGCAAACTAACCATTGGCCATTGCTGTGGAAGTTTTGTGTAATTCAAAACATACATACATATGTAGTTTGTGTTTCGTGGTCAAAAGAAATACAAATCCGATCCACACCTTTTATTATAACTTAGAAGGTACGGTTTTGATGCTATTGTGAGAAAGTATACCATAAGTGCTGCCAGCATCAACAAAAATTACAACAAAAATAATTTGCATTTTGTGCAAGTGAGTATACCAACCAAACCAGTGAATGAAATCTCCAATCGCTTGAGACTTCTTTAAATTAATCATCGTGTGCACCTAAAACATTAAATGCATTTAATAAATCAATTTGTACAAATTGTTTTTATTTCTTAAATGTGTACTACAATTACTTATATTTGTATGCATTAATAACAAGGTGAATGAATTATAAACGCATTAATATGAACACAAATTGTAAAAACTAAATGTATTTTATATATATGCATTCGTACATACATAATTAGATTTATGTCTCTTGTAATTCATTGGTTATTTGTGTGTGTTTATGTTTTGTATCTGCATCCCCGTGTACAAGCACACATATATGTATTTGTGTGTGTGTGTGTGTGTGTGTATGTAAATATGTGTATGTATGTACACCACGTACACCAATACAAACGCATTTACACATGATCCCGTCGCAGTCGCTGCTCACTTCTCTATACGTAACAAGTAAAAGTGGTCTCTTCAAGTGTGCTCAACTACTTAATACCCTACACTGTAGACTTGTACTCATATATATTTGTATTTTAATATTGGTAGTATAACAAGTAGATAGCCTGCGCACACACACACATGCACATAAATACACATTGTGAGCACGTTATACAGCGCTTCCTGTGTTAAATACGAAGCAAAATTTAATTCATAAATTACTGATATGTGTTTATTATACAGCAATATAAATTGCATTTAATTGATAATACTTTTTATTTTATCTAGTTCTTGTTCAACTTAAGGTCGACGTATTGTTTTTTTAGGGAAGAAATTTATAATAGCCTTTTTTTCCGGTCTCAAAGAAACAGACGATCATTTAACACATTCACGTATAAAAAGATCACCTGCTTAAAAAAAAATTATGCTTTGTGCACTTAGTGTAAAGTATTAAAAATAATTGTTAAGTTATCTAGAAAAGAGCTGTATGCGTATTTATCAACACACGGGCATTTAAATAAAATTGGCAACAAGTTGTCCACAGTATATTTTGTACAATTGCGCTTCTTTTTTAAATTAAACGTCTATTCCATTGGAATATATTTGATTGATTTGATACAAAACTTCTCTAAGGAATAGATATAGAGAATATTAATATATGATTAGTAAATTAATTGTTTTTACATATTTGTTTTTAATTTCTAAAACTAGTAAAACCCCATAAATGTCAATCTACGTTTTTTATTTTGTATTTTTATAATAAAAACCCAGAAACGTTTTTTGTTTTCTACAAAAGTGAATTAACAGAATTATTTACTTCGTCAAACAATTAGTTGACTAATTAAATTAATTTTGAAAATTATGTTTCGACCTTAATCTGACCGTTTAATTTGAAGTCATTTGCTAGCCATATATGGGCACCAATATTGTATTGTCAGAAATTAAACAAACATTTATTGAAATATATATTTACAGATTTTCTATCCACCATCAATACCGTCCATAAATCTGAGCAAAAATGGCGACAAGCGACGATGAACCGATGCACTTGTATGAAGTGTTTCAAAACTGTTTTAACAAGATAGCAAATAAACAACCCTCGGGCACAGTGGGAACTGATCGGGGAGGTGGCTATCACTCACCATATGGAGGCCTTGCTGTGGAAAATGGAATGTACCCAAGTGACTTCAATTCCATTCATGACGGCAACGGTAGCAATAATAGGTTTGCGAATGTATCAACGGTTGATCAGTATTTTGATTCCGGGGCAACTAGTAGCACTGTTGCAGGAGGCGGAGGAGGAGGAGGAGGCGGTGGAGGAGGATGGTATCAGTCTCAGATGCACAGTGCTCCTCCCAACTATATGAATCAACCGACTTATCAAAACAACACTCCAATATCTTCACACAATTTGGACCATCAACAAGTGCTGAACGCAGATGGGACGAGTATTGGCATACAAATGGGCGGCGAGGGTGGACACATTGGTATGCACAGTCCAGCATCTACATCGCTGCCGCCAATGAGCTCATTTCGCGGTGGCTCCGGCAGTATACCCAACATTGGAGGCCCAACACCGACAGTTCTTTCCCCGGCCGTGTACAATTCACCACAACATAATCAAGCAACAGTGCAGGCTCAGCACAGTTCATTATCTGCTGCTGGTCAACTTGGTCACCATTCCCTTAATCATACCCCGCTACCTCATGCACATTCCCATCATAATCAGCAACTTAGTCCTGCAGTGCAGAGCGCGGACGGCTTTGGTGGGGGTATCGGTGCTGGCCCCAATGCGAAAGTCGCTGGAGCTGGTAATTCTGCGGCAACGTCATTGCGTCAACAAATCTATATGTCGGCAGCAGCAGCCGACCAGAGTATTAGTAGCTTCAGTTCAAACCCATCAACACCTGTCAATTCACCGCCTCCGTTAACGCAGTCAGGCGTTGGCGAATCGTCTGGCGTGTCCGGCAACGCTGGATGGGCCAGCTCCAGCTATGCTAGCGATATGGTGCCTGTAACTAGCTTACATACCATGGCATCTGTATTTCAAGGTGCGCGCATGGAGGAACGACTGGATGACGCCCTTAATGTGTTGCGAAATCATTGCGAGCCGGAAATGTTATCAAACGTCAATCCCACAATGAATTCATTGGACAATACTGAGACGTTATCTTCCTTTGTGGCCAATTCACCATCGTCCCATGTCGTTGCCGGTAATGGTACACTTGGACCCAATTCGTCGAGTGGACTCTCGCATGAGGTTCTATCTTTGGGTACACCTGGATCGGGAACGTCGGCAAATCAATCTGGATTGTCCAACATCAAAATGGAGCGAGGTGGAGCAACGTCAATAACAACGAGCGCAACGAAAGCGTCGAAAAAACGAAAGGAACAATCGGGAATGAGTAATGTCACGCATGCTGGTGTGTCCACAACTTCAAATCTTTCAAATCTGGAAATATCTGATACGAAACCAACCAGCTCGGTGGAACCATCAAATGCCACACAATTGCAACAGCTTGGCCAGGGCGCAAAGGGAGCGAAGCGACCACGCAGATATTGTTCGTCGGCGGACGAAGATGATGATGCCGAGCCAGCTGTTAAGGCAATTCGCGAAAAGGAACGGCGTCAGGCAAATAATGCACGCGAACGCATTCGTATACGTGATATTAATGAGGCTTTGAAAGAATTGGGACGTATGTGTATGACACACCTGAAATCAGATAAACCTCAGACAAAACTGGGCATACTTAATATGGCTGTGGAGGTAATTATGACACTGGAGCAACAGGTGCGCGAACGAAATCTAAACCCAAAGGCCGCCTGCCTGAAGCGTCGCGAGGAGGAGAAGGCGGAGGATGGACCCAAAATGGGTGTCCAACATCACATGATACAGCAGCCATCTGTGAGCACCGTCGGAAACAGTTATCATAGTCAGCCTTCACAACTTGTGCCACCACCATCGTCGCAGACCATAAGCAGCATGGCCTTACCTGCCAATCAGGCGAATAACGTATTACCACCACATTTGCAGCAACAGATCGGCCAGCATCCACAATAGCAGCATGCAGACGGCAACGATCTAAAGGCATCATCATCTTCCATTACCACTCAATTGATCCAAGGCTCTGCGGCCAACAACACAAAGTACTCATCAACCTTTGAGCTAGAGCAACAATTATTAAGCAATTTTTTCAGACGTCATGCCACGCCAATTCAAACCAATCCTGAGGCAATTCCCCCCTTGCAGCATCATCCCTTTTAGCCTATTTTTATTAATATTCGGTTCTTTATTGCGGTCTTCAAGAACATATATATGCCAATATACAGTTTTGATCTACTAAATCAATTGTATATACTTGTTTTTTATCATGTTTGACAGAGCAAAATCATTTAAGATTATTATGAATTTGTATCCCCATAATAATATTATGTGGATTTTGCGTCATTTCGTGCGATGTCACCGTAGCCATCTTTTCATGCATACATACTTATATAATTAGCTATAAGTAGGTTTATTTACAAACAACAAAAACAAAACAGAAAAACAAACAAACAACAACAACAAAAAAATGGAGAAAAATCACACGAAACCCAATTTCATACATACAAAATTTCTTGTATTCCCCCATATCTTTAGGAAACTATACAATAAGTATATGCATATTCATTTTTCTTAATCGTGTTAAATGCTCGCATGTAATTAAAACAAAACAAACAACAACAACAAAAATAAATAACATAAAGCAACCGAGTACTTACAATAAGTATTAGAAGGAAGTAATCGTTAAATAAGATTAAAAGGTAATTGTTAAATTAACTTTAAGCTTTCAAAAAAAAAAAAACTAAAGAAAATAACAAAAAAAAAAAAAAAACTTTTAAAACGGTTATCAATTATATAATACGCTAGAGTAGGTTAACATTAAACGGAATTTATAATGCTATTTTACGGGCAGCGTTGTAAATTTTACCGACATAGAAAATAATTGTATTTGTCAGCTAAACTAATATCTACTGAAATGTCAAGAGCTGCCAAATATGATGATGATGAACAATGCTGCTTAGATAGTTAAAACGAAAAAACATACATAAGAGTACATATGTAATTGTTCGACGATATTCAAAGAGCATATTCATGGTATGCTACTATGTATATTTCGTAAACGTGAAATATTTACTTTAATTCTTTATAAATTTCATTTATTATCACTATGTTATTAAGTAGTAATATCAAAATATGTTACGCCTGATAACATATACATATAGCTTGTTAATGGTGAAAAGCATTTTTTGCAAAATTGTATTTAGTTTTTCTTTATTCATACATAATTGCTCAAACATTTCAATTATAAATTGTATAAATATATGTATGTGTTTCTTAGTAAACAATGGTTGCCACGCCGATGATGAATAAATGAGGCAAAACATAACTTATATACTCGTATATACAAATATGTACGTATCTGTTAGCTGTATAATTGTAATCTATATCGAATTATGGTTTCATTTCAATTGGACCTGATCCTTTTTATTTGAATTGTGGCCGTTACGAAAGTCTATCTAAATTCCATCAAAATATCGGCCAGCTATCGGATGTCAACTATATATTTGCTATCGGACTGAACGAACGATTGTCCAACCAAAGACGTCGGAAATTTGCTGGGGCAAAATATTTCTCGTCTTCTATCTTAATGCATTTCTGTGTTGAGGTTATATAAGGTATATTTATAATGGTTTATCAAACGATATGATTCATTACACACAGATCTCTTCCTTGAGTATGTTAATAATTCTAACAAACATTGACTTATAAACCGGTTGCCACATTTGGTACATTTATACCGAAACAGGTACATTTCAAATTCGTTGGTACATTTACTTTTTTAAACTCTACATTTTTTGTAGGTTTAGCGAGTTTTTATTTTATTTAAATAACAGAAATAGTTCATCCCTGTGCATATATATACAGGTGTCGGCGCTCATAGTGTTATCAGTTAAAAATGCTGTGATTTTGACAATTATGTTTAATTTTTATTTTAAAACTTAACAGAAATGTACAAATATTGTACGAAAAATCATTTATTGTTTGACGTAGCCACCCTTAGCCCGGATTAGCCCCTGTTCGATGAAAACAAGTGGTGATGGTCCTGTGGCAGTCCAAACTATCACTAATGCAGGCGCAATTCGCTAGTCTATGTTGTCGTTTGATTTGCTCTTTAACCATACGCGATCGTTCTGCTTGTTTACAAATTGCTGAACTGTAAAAAACGTTTTATTCGAAAATGCAAGATTTTCCAGCTCGCCACGTTAGTGTCGTTTTAATACCTTTGCTCTTGCTATGCGAACTCCTTTTTGTGCAGGTGTTAGATCTTGGACTTTTTGTATATTGTAGGGCTTCAATTGTAGTTCGTTTTTAAATATGCGTCCCATGCTACGAGCAGACACATTAAGTTTTATCGCCAATTGAACTGCGCTCTGGCGTGGATTTCGTTGAATCCTGGCTTTAACCTTATTAAACACTTCTGCCGATATTGCTGTTTCTTATGTCCACCTCCATGACGTTTTTGTATGATACCAGTATCATTGCAACGTTTAATGCTCCCATAAACAAACATTTTGTTTACAGATAAATGGCGTAGCTCATTAACAATGGTGTTTTTGTGTTGCTGTTCTTAGCCGTTTGGTTGCTTCAGCAGCGTAAAGTTAGTAACACTTCGCCGACCTCGGAACATGTTTCCATTAAGTATGGGAATCGGAAATAAATCTATAAGAACGTCGGCCAAGAAATATGATTGCATTTAATTGTTATCGATAAGTATCGAAACCATATTTCGCATTTCACGTTTGTGAATTTGCTTTAGCTAGAAATCTATATTTTCTAGTAAATGTTCTTTTTAGCCGCATTGTACTACACTCGTTTTCCAAAATTTTCGGAAAAGCTGATCTATAGATACATATTTTAACATTAAAACAATATATAAAAAATTAACGAATTACCGATAATTTCACTGTCTGCGGAATATCAAAAGGGAAGGAAAATGGACCGTAAAACCAATGATGTAGCTAAAATCGACCTTATAAATTAATTCAATACAGATATCATTCAATGGGAGATTTATTAATTTATGTAACTAACAAATTTTGGTACTTTTTATTTGGATGACTTCAATAGTAAACACTATGGATTCAAATATAAATTAAATTAAATTTCTTTAATTTAAACATATTGCACGCCAGCTGTTGTATATACTTTGTTTTGTATTTAAGTGATAAAAATAATAAATCAATCAATTCTAAATCATTCGATAAGACGACTTTTTCGCATATTGATTTGTTTTAGATTTCGTTACAGTGTGACCGAAAGATGATTGATAATAGAAAAGAATAAAGTGGAAAAGCACAAAATTTCGAAAGAATAAAAGTTAATAAAATAATGTCTGAAAAAGTAAAGAACTGATATGTATATATATATGTTTTACTTATTGTTCTATAGACAGGATACATTATATTAATATATAATATATCACAGAGTGCAATAGTTCTAGTCCATTGTTCCAATAACGCTGCTCACATAGGAACATTTTGTATGTAAATGGAATCTGCAAGTAAAAGTCTGAAATATATAGTCTGGCAACCTTGGTAACATTCGCGGCATTTTATTTTGTGAAATTGACTTTGGGCATCATGCAAGATTTCGAAAAAATTGAAAAAATTGGGGAGGGCACATATGGAGTCGTTTACAAGGGTCGTAATCGTGTAACCGGGCAAATTGTTGCCATGAAAAAAATAAGATTGGAGGCAGATGATGAAGGAGTGCCTTCCACTGCTATAAGGTATGTAATTACATATGCGGTTTTGAACTTGGATCAATTTTAGCTAACGCGTAGGCATTTTTTTATATTGTAGAGAAATTTCGTTACTAAAAGAACTAAAGCATCCAAATATAGTATGTTTGGAAGATGTGTTAATGGAAGAGAGTCGGATATACCTAATATTTGAGTTTTTATCAATGGATCTTAAAAAATATATGGACTCCTTACCGCCCGAGAAGCATCTTGATAGTCAACTAGTGAGAAGCTATTTGTACCAGATAACTAATGCCATTTTATTTTGTCATCGTCGACGGGTTCTACACCGTGACCTTAAACCTCAAAATCTTCTAATTGACAAGAATGGCATAATTAAAGTTGCAGATTTCGGACTTGGAAGATCTTTTGGTATACCAGTAAGGATATATACCCATGAAATTGTTACTCTATGGTACAGGGCTCCCGAAGTACTATTGGGTTCCCCAAGGTACTCTTGCCCGGTTGATGTTTGGTCTATTGGATGTATCTTTGCCGAAATGGCCACCCGGAAACCATTATTTCAAGGCGATTCCGAAATAGATCAATTGTTTCGAATGTTCAGGTAAGCGGTAAAAATGCAGTTGTGTGCTAACCATCTGTTGCGTGCAATAACACATAAGTCGAAGCTCGTTTAAAAAAAAGGTGAAACTAGGTATGGCCGGAAGAAAAGCGATTAGTTTTGAACATATGGCAATATTGGCTGTTATTCATTTAAGCATATTAATCGAATATCCGATTGTCCTCAGATTAATTTTCAAATTTCTGCACAACTGTAATTTCTTGCATTGTGATTAGTCTTGAATGCAGTTTTACGACTATTATGTATTTGTATTCTTAGAATTAAATGAAAATATCTTACTAACATGAACTTAATTATGATTTTCAGAATTCTGAAAACACCCACCGAAGATATATGGCCGGGCGTTACCTCGCTTCCAGATTACAAAAATACGTTTCCTTGCTGGTCTACAAATCAGTTGACCAACCAACTTAAAAATCTTGACAAAAATGGCGTGGATCTTATTCAAAAGATGCTTATTTATGATCCAGTACACAGAATTTCAGCGAAGGACATTTTGGAACATGAGTATTTTGATGGCTTTAAGTTTAATGTGGCTGCATCAGAATGACTTTACATACATTAGCATTAATAAGCAGATTTAAATTAAACATATTAATATTAAAAACATTTTGTATCAGTAATACCAGTTAGAGTATTTATTTCAAATGCTTGTTATCTACTAGTATTAGTTTGTCGGCAAATATGTACATGTAGCAGTAAAACGAAGACCCTATAAGGAATATATAATTTAATTGAAGTTATATGTATTTCGATTAAAAAATTTTCGATCTATGCGAAGGCAATAAACGTACTGTCAGTAAAGATGATCATGATCAGACATGCATTATTGATTACTGTAAACTGCGTAAGTATATGTTGCGCAATTTACTGCAAAGCTTTTTAATTAATAGAAAATCAATTCAAATTGCTCATTTTGATCTCCATAGCTCAAAATTTTTTTAGTGGTTGATTTGCCAAGCCACGCGATTTGAAACAGTTTTTTAACACCAGTCAACTTTCTAAGAACAGTGTTTACAGTTCTAATTCCACGTTCCAAAATAAGCAGAGGTCTACTCACGTTCTTATATGGAACATTGTCGGCAAACAAGTTGAATAACATCGATTTATCGATTTTCACCTAGTTAACTTATTAGGAACTCATTTTTTTCAATTAAAATATTAACGTAGAAGAAAATAAGAAATGTTAAATGAAGTTGATAGTTTCGCTGACATCTTTCGGGGTGGACTGCCTTATTGCCTTCTCGTTGCTTTGCCAATATTAATACTTTGTTCCCCAAGTATGGCCAGCGATTTTCAGGTCATGTCTATGACAAAATTTGATGTCAACGGAGAACAATTCGGTACATATGTGAATACGTTTTTTTGTGGACATATTTATAATAATACATCATCATATTCTTCGTAATATAGGTAGTCGATCTTCTGCAATATCCCTAGAAGCAAAGTCTCTATATACTTGGAGTACTGGACGTCACTGCGTTCTTGCAAGGTAAGCATGCCCTTAATTAAGTGGAAGTTAAAAGGGCCAACTGGGAAATACCCTGTAATTCGTTACTGCTTGCATTAGTTATGAGGGCTAACTGGGAGTTACCATGTAATTCGTTACTACGCTTGCAGTGATCAGCATTGCAAACAGAATGTTTCATGCAGCGGCATATTTTCCTAATAGTACATACTTCAAAGTTCAAATACGATTCACCTCATTTTAGTTGGCCTTTTTTGCGAATTTTATTGGACTCAGTGTACAATTGTATGGTTAACAATCGTTGATCATAAGCATATTAGTTTTATTTCATTAGTTGAATTCAAGGCAAATTAAAAACAATTCGAATAATTCCTAGCATAATGTTTTTTCACGATCATTATCTAATCTTTAAGCATAAAGTAATAAAGATACTGATTTTCTTAGTTCGAGGCATATGAAAGAATATATTGCCACAAATACAGTCTGTAGGGGAAAATTGAACCCGCATAGTAATAATTTACTTAAACCCGCATATTACAAATACAAAAATAATTTAAAATTTAAATCTTTTATTTAGGCTTCTCGATATTTCTGTTAATGATTTGAACAAAATTCGGCAAAAGGCAGGTGGCCTTATAATTATGTTGCCGAAAGATGTCTCGGCTCTCAATGATGAAGTTAAGGAACATGTTTTAATGTTGGAGCAGCAGATGCTGTCACAATCTATTCCAGTGCCAGTTTATTTTGCTCCCTTCAACCAAAAGTTGGAAGAGATTCTAAAAGATGTTACACACACAGCAATCGATAATAATATTGAGAACAAAACTGCATTTGGACAAATGCTGTTATTAGTTTCGGCAAATGGATATCATGTAACTGTCGATGGCCAAAATAGTGCGGCAAATAAAAACAGTAAAATACCTGTAATTCAAGGAGAGTTTGTGCCAAACCAATTTGTTTCGAAACATATTGACAACTCTGGTGATGGCAACAGTTTACCTCTAATACTCATAACAGCCAGTCTGAAGACTTTTGGAATTATCAATGTAAGGAATTCAACAATTAATCTGCGTATAGAACTTGTTTAACGCATATTTTATCTTGCAGGATTATCCACTCAATGCTGATTCAGCCGTAGCCATGGCTCTTATTGAAGTATTCAGTAAACTACACTCAATGATTAGTATGTCGCCAAAATACCGATTGGGTTTCCTGCTATCTGACGCCGGATTATTACTTAACTTCCAGGGATCGAAAAAGTGGCTGGAAATTGATGAGAATATGGTGTTGCAGGTAATTACTAATTTATATATGAATTAAATACCTGTAAATTGTATTTTTATACTCTATATGTGTCTGGCAGAATGTGGAATTTGTTTTATGCCTGGATACGATCACGCAAAGCTTGGCGTACAATCAACCTAACGTGCTGTACATGCATGTGTCGAAGCCACCCAAAGAGAAGACTTCTATAAGCCATTTCTTTAAAATTCTCAAATCTGTCTCGGCTCATCACGGTGGTAACCTAACGGTAGAAGGTGTGCACAAGAAAATCAATTTGGCCGATTCAAAACTATCGTGGGAGCATGAACGTTTCAGCATGAAAAGATATCCTGCCTTTACATTGTCTTCCGTGAAGAATCCCGGAAGTCCGTTTAGAACAACAATGTTCAAAGATGACGAATCCCAAGTAATAACACAGCTGATTACTTCGGTGAAAATAATTGCCGAATCACTTGCATGTTATATGTATAAACTAGATCCATTATCAGATGTCTTCGAGGGTCATGTCGTAAGTAAAAATTAATATTTCGTTGATTTGTATAATCATTTGGCTTATTATATTTGTAGGCTATAAATGAAGAAAATATTTTGCCATACCTTGGTCTAAGATCGATTTTGCAGAATAACGATATCAAGGACGGATTTGAGAAGTATCTGAAAAATGTGAAAGTAATTTATGACAAACCCGATGTACGCGAACCTGACTTTATGTTCTACAATGGCATAGATGCAAAGTTAAATGTTTATAGAGTTAAGCCGGCTATATTTGATCTATTTCTCACTTTTATTATCACCATTTATCTATCTACTATATATTTCGCCATTCAATTCTTTCCCCGTTTCTACGATCTTATATCGACGAAATCAAATTTATCAATGCGTTGTTTTAATGGAAATTCACAGAACAACATAAAACGAAAGTAAATTAATAGTAGAAAAAATCACTAAAACAATTTTTACAAAAAGCAAACTAGAAAGAAATGTTAAATTAACAAATAAGTCGTGTCGCGTTGAGGTCCAATATTATTGTAAAATAAATATTTTACCTTATAAATATATTACTGTGTATTATTTGTAGTATGGCTGAAGAGGAAAACATTTGGTAAGACATTTTAAAGTGTTGTGAAATTGTGTTGAAATTTTATTTCTATTAAGCACAAAAATTATGATCGTTTTGAATCGTTATTAAACTGTGATCTTTGGATTTTACTGGATTTACTATCGCTGGTATGATCACAATGGTAATAATCACTAGCAGTTCTATTTAGGCTATCGTATGGGGATTCGCTTAATAATGGAAACTCCAGAACATTGTCTGAAATTAATTTGCGTACCAACTTATCGTCTGATTCAATGTCGTTCTCTAAATATGCTGGACTCCAGTTATCCAAATTAACAATGTTCAAGGATTGATTCGAATTGACAACCACATCTAATCCATTTCGCTTACAAAAATCCAATATCCACGATACAACGAAAAAACAAGCGGCATTCATGGGAAATGCACGGACTAATGTTGAATTCAGTCCGCGAAAGAAGAAATATAGTCCCTCCCTTTCATAACTTTTTACTGCACAATCGATAAATCCGTGATATTTCGAATCCTTTCCAAGGGAATCGGCTTGCAAATGTGTTTTGATGACATCCATTGGATAACAGGCTAACCAAGAAGCAATACCAGCAAGACCTCCTGCCACAAGTGTGTAGGGAATGCTCGGTCTTTCCTTAAGTTGCATTAGAAATTCGTAGGATACAAAGTAACTAGCAAAACCTGGAAATTATTTTGGTGAGTTGTATGTACTTGTGCTTATGAAATTTTATATATTTTTTTTTACCTGGAATATCACGAAGAACTGTTGCTGTAAATCCTCTATAACAGCCTTTAAAACCTTCCGTTCGATGGATGTACAGCAGACAATCAATAGGTCCTTTAAATGTACGTGACTTATCGATGGTTTTCGATAGTTGGAGGCGCGTTTTCGCCAACTCCATTGGGGAGCATATGACACTCTGGGCAATTCCTCCAACGGCGCCAGCCCAAAAGTGTGAGATTAAAGAATTTGGATTGTCCGATAATCGCTGGACATTTCCATAAACACCAAACACAATTGCGTTGACTAAACCGATTCCCATCATTGGACTCGTAATTCCACGATATAATCCACGAATGTTATCCGATAATAATATTGATCTTAGGCAATGAAATGTTCCTCTATATTTCGGGTTCTTTGGATCATCAGTTTGCAGGTGGACTTTTACCGTGTCGAAGGGATGACCGACGAGGACTCCAGCGGCACCTACAACAAAGTAAATCGTTAATCTTTGTTTAAATTATATCATATTTTCCCTTTGCATTTGATTTCCTAATTGAAGTACAAAAAAAAGACGTTGCAAACAACGCACGCTAGATGGCGACAAATATCGAGCTTCTTAAGAGGTAAATTTTAAAAATGATTTTATACAATAATAAATAGGTATATTATTTAATCTAAAAATAATCTATTAATATATTACCTCCAAAAAGACCAGCAATAAAGTCCAACAGCATTTTGGGTTATCGAGAGCAGGATGTTTTTCGCAATGCGGTCCTTGAGGAAGTGTTTGGTTGAACACTGCAATGATTGACATCGAATAAATAAAATAAATAAAATGTATGTGAAATTCAATCTAAATTTAATTTAACCCATTTTGGGCGAGAGCTTCACATATATATTTCAACATGTTAAAAAACGAAAGCATTAATGCATAGGCTTACTTATTTTACAAAATTTCAAAGTGATATAAAGCGATTTATAAGGAAATTATGCCCTCTGGAGAAAGAAATGTAATACTCGATATTTCGATATAGATCTTGTTCCACTGTTTAAAATTGTCTTACCTGATATTATATCGTGTTTCGCATCGAAAATCCGTTTCCGACAAATTTAGTCAATATCATGTTGGGTTTTCTCGGAGACACTACTAACAACAGTCTATGACTGTTTCTTCCTGAAATTATACAAATTGTTTTAGTATCTTTAAAAGATCTTTAATTAACGAATGATTGAAAAACTTTTAAACTATTATTAAGCACCCAAACTGATGTAATATAAAGTTTGACCATTCTTCTTACTTATGACTAATTGCTTATGTGGAATTTAGCCGTATTTTTACAACATTGTGTTTTAGTGTAAGTTTGATTTATATTAGATGATCAGAAAGTGTCCGGCTACTAAGTTTTAGATAAATCCCTTTAGTAGTATATTTGTCAGCCTGTCTCGTGTGTCCATTGCGGATTATCTTCCATCGATCATCATCTGTCACACCTTCAAATCGAACTAGCCCGACTGCGAGACCCTGTACTTATTCTCAACAATCAAATGACATGGCAATACTGACTCGGTTGTTGATGCTCATCAAGAATATTTGAACTTTATAAAGTTGGAATGTCTCTTTCGGCCTGTTACACATGTTTTGCTTTTGGCAAACCTAATAAACTTTTTAGAAGCAGACTTTAAAAAGCTTTACAACCAAAATGCTATTCACAATTAACATGTGTTTTCGAGATTTTAAAAAATTTGCCTTTCATTTGGTATGTTTCAAGCTTATATTCAAAACTCTACACACAATGCGAATCGATATCGAAAAAGCGGCTTTTTAGTTTATCAGAGTGTCATTTTTATAACCGGAGGTCGCGAATTATATATAAAAGAACACAATATTCATATATATTATGTTTACATACACACATTTATTTTATTTAAATACACACAAATTATAATCTTTCTTATTTTTGCTTATATAGTAAGTCCGAATATGTGCAAACATTTTTAAATTCTTTTAAACGCCGGCGAATACTTACCGTTCTTAAAATTCCCCTTTAATATTCGAAAATTGTATTAACAAATTATTATAGCTCGGAATGTGTGTGACAATATGACAAAAGATCTGTCAATTAAACCGTAAACCCGTACTTTTTCGCTCAATTGATGAGCGACTGAAGCGTTATCAGTTGAGACAACTTGACATTAACGTAAGCCAAGACCATGATTAGAAAGAGCATCAGGGGTCATTTGCTTGATTTTTTGTATGAATTAACCCATGGAAGCCTAGAGACTGTATGTATTTTTTGTGTTGTAATTTGAAATTTCTCAATTTTATTTATTATAATATATTATATTTAATTTACAAATTAACATGGATATATATCATTTGAAGTTAATTAGAAAGAATGGGAGGGATTACAATGAAATCTTATACATATAGTTATCATTAGCATAGTTTGTATATTAAATAAACATTTATTTCATTGAATATATTCTATTTATGTTTTTAAATATATATTGTGCAACACATCAAATCTACATCAGGGCACACTGCACATTTTCTACGGAGCAGCTGATTGACAAAAATTAAATCAGTTTCAGGAATCCCACTATTATTTTTTGAAAATGCAGGACTGTAAACGAATTATCGGCGATGGTGGGGCACTTAAGCATCAACGTTTAGGAGAGATAGCGTCTATCGATAGTGTCATCGATGTTCTACCATCTCTACGCCACAGAAATTATTTAGCAACAAACAATAATATCAAAATGATACAATATTCTCTTGAAGATCTTCAAACCATATTGCAGCTAGACAGGTAAAGCATATTTGAGTAACATATTACGATTATTTACTACATGTGTCTGTATTTTAGCCGATATTATGGATTCCTCGATTTGTCGGATCCCAAAAATTCCGAACTTAAGGAGCTCATTCAGCGAACAATTACTGCGTTGCAAGATGAAGTTGCACATTCTCACTCTATAAAAATAACTAAACAACAAGATGCGAAATTTGTGCCTACTAAAAGCGACTTGCCGATAAGCGATGGCGAGCATATAAAGGAAAATTCTTGTAATACACAACATAAAACCAACGATTACAAATTGGGACTGTCCAATGAGACGGGATCCAACACAACATTGTCGGAGATTGTTGAAGCTGATGTGAACACGTATTGTAAGCTTGGTCACCTGCACCTGCTTATGTATGAGTACTCGGAAGGTAAGCAATTCTTAAAGGGAAGAAATTTTATCAGATTTCCTATCAACATGTCTATGTACGAGACGAATGTGCCATTATTTTGTCAACAAATTCGCTCTTGGTCAGGGAATACTCGGTATTCAATTAAAATTGATGTTTAAAATGTGTTTATCTTACAGCTTTATCCGCATATCAGAAATATATGCGGTTATGTGAAAAATATTGGGAAAACCATGCATTCCTATACGGCATAGGTATCATTTATTTTGAGTTTCGATGTTTTAAATGGTAAGTCATTTAACTCCTAATTGTTAAGTAGTTTAAGTTTTACAATATCAAGTTTATAAGGCAGCTAAACATGTTTTTACATACATCGTTTTGACTAGCACCTCTTTTCAAAATGTAAAGCTGCACTGCGATCTTGTTCAGTATATGTCATATCACAGAGTTGCATATGAAAATCAGCTGATTTTGTAATAAAGCGATGTGTTTATACTACAATTAAAACCAAAATGGGAAATTAAAGATGCTTTAAAAACCAAGCTTCTTTAATTAGTTCTCGTTTTAAACCGATTTAAAAAGTGTTTATAAATATGGTGTAGATCTAGCTCAATTGGCTCATACAGACATAGGATGTCGTATAAACTTGGTAAAAGATGACTCAAATAAATCTCTACCGATAAACGCTCTCTGGCGGAAAACGAACACATATTTTTTTCAGTTTTCATATAAATTTTATATTAGCTTTGAATTATTTTATACCTAATGTTTCTATGAGATATATGATTAATAGCATTCGTTTCATTTATCCGTTATGATTACTTTATTTTACATAATAGGTAACATTAATTCGTATTTTTTTATAATAAAGTTTAAAATATGCATTAATATATTTGTCTAAAGATATACGATGTTCCATTTCCAATGCGTTCCTGCTTGCAGCACGCAGTATCGTCCATTTTTTTTAAAGATAAGCAAATGAACCCATTTATCGCTTGTTGTATATCGATATTTTATATTGATTTTATTCCATCCCTACTTAGTAAATTAAACAAGGAAATTGTAAATGTGTATTGACTGAGTGATTTTTTTAAATTAATAGAAACCAAACACTGCCAACTGATGAATGGGACATCTGCTTAAATCTAGTACAAACTAAATTTTAACTTTACAAATAAAACACCAGAAATAAGTAAGGTTGGACGAATGCACTACTTTTATTGTTGATAGTACCCAGTTCTTGTTTATACTCTTACATATATATGTACATGTATACGTGCCTATTCTTTTATTTATGTAAAAATAAATAAAAAGAATGTCTGCAATTGTTTATTGACTGTGCGCGAGTCATAATATTTAAAGTAGTTCATTAGAAATCATATTAAAGTGTATATTGTTGCTTTACCTTCATAACTGTAAACAACCTTTACATATGTATATTCTGAAAATGTATGCATGTGTATGTTAGACTGCATTGCATGTATTAAAATTAAAACTGCATACAGAAACAATTCCGATCGTCATATTACAACACACAATTGCTTACCCTTTCACCACTACAGACAATTTTTATATGTGTATACACTTTAAAGGAGATATGGTCGGAATATTACACATATTCCATATCGGAACCTTGGCTGAGTCAATATAGTAATCCATGTCCCTCAGTTTTAAACTTATACACATGCAAATGCAACTACATTTGACTCTGATTTCTTGTAGTAATATGGGTGATCAGCGAAAATTATGTCCGGGCTTATGTACCCGATCATCAAACACATACATATGTAATTCATACAACGGCAAATTTTTGAATACTTTTCAGGTCAATAAAATCGCTTCAGGAACTTTTATACTTGAACCCGCATTTTACATGTGCAAATGAAGCTCATTTACGTCTAGGACTGATGCTAAAAGCTAATGGCGAATTTCGTACTGCCCTTAAACATTTGCAATTAGCGCTGATTGATACATCGCCATCCACGTTTACGGATCTTCAAGGTATATATAATTTGATTTATGTGATTTTTCTTGTCAAATACTGAATACATATATTCTTTGGTTTATAGTAAAATTTCAAATAGCTCATCTGTATGAAGTGCAGAATAAGCATAAAGCTGCAAAGGAATCATATGAATTTATATTAAATAACAAAAATGTGTCGTTGGATCTAAAAGCGGATATATACCGACAACTAGGTAAGATCGTTTTGTCAAATATGAGAGGTTTAATAATTTAATATTCTTCTCTTATTTTCAGGATGGATGTATCATTGTGTCGAATGCCTAGGCGAAAAAAAGGAACGTGAATCGAATGCATTGCTTTTTTTACAAAAATCTATCGAAGCCGACCCAAAGTGTGGACAATCATTATATTTACTAGGAAGATGTTACGCAGGAGTTAATAAGGTTCATGATGCTTTTTTAGCCTATCGGAACTCGGTTGAAAAAAGTGAAGGGAATGCTGATACTTGGTGCTCAATTGGGTAAGATAAATGATTCATTCCATTCTTTATTCATACTCAACTATAATACTTATTACTATATTTATTAGTGTATTGTACCAGCAACAAAATCAGCCAACGGATGCACTTCAAGCTTATATATGCGCAGTTCAGTTGGATAAAGAACATAGATCGGCGTGGACGAATTTAGGTATTTTATATGAAAGTTGTGGACAATTAAGGGATGCGTACGCATGTTATTCGAATGCCATTAAACGTATATCGAACAAGGTAATTGACATGTGATCTCATTTATAATGTACTGGTGTATTAAAAATCATTCTGTCTATTTCTGATTTATTAGAAAATAGGAAATGCTCAGGACGGAAATAAAGCGATATATTCAAAGAGCAGCGCAAATGGTTTGACAAAAGGTCTAGCGCAACGAGTGAAATTTCTAGAATCACAGCTTAGCCAAGCACCACTGCCCAGTATAACTTCTAAGCGAAGGCAGCTTTGTTCTATTGAAGAAGCTTGGAACCTTCCAATATCATTAGAAATTAATTCACGTCAACAACAGCAAACCGTTCAAATGCAGCAAAGACAGTTTGGAAAGAATCCATCTATACAGGTGAATTTCTTTGTTTTACATATTGTAATACATATTGAACGTTAATTTTGTTTTGTAGGGACCTCCTCCACCCTATCCCCATAGCCAAGGGAATCAGAGTAATCCATTACCCGCGAAAAGAGCGAAGGACGATGGTGAATTCCCGGTAAAGAATCGAACGGATCATACAACGCAGAATTTGTCTCAACAGCAAATGAATACATTACAGTTTTTACAACAGAATCAAAAGAACTTAAACGAACAGCAGGATAAACTTTTACACCAACTATCTGCGCAAAATCGACAAGCTCTTAAGACCAGTTCATCACCAGGTCCAACATCAAGTTCATCTGCCAGCGAAACTATATCAGACAGAACCAATTTTGGCTCTGAAATAATACCTAGTGATAGTATAAAAGAGGATATTGACGGCAATGATTTAGTAGAACGCATTGCGTCGTCTGTGACTGATCAGAAGTTAAAAGTTCGCTGTCAAAATCTATCATCGAAATTAGCAGCTGAAGACGGTGGACTTAATAATTATGATGGTACAAATGTCTCAATTAAGTATGAGAGTTTAACAAACTGCAATGATGATACTCAGAATAACTTTAAAGATCAAAAGCCCAAAGTCGAATATGATAATGACCAGGATGGATCATTGCCAACATTTAATATACAAATGGATTCAAAGCAATTGTGGTCGGCTGTTAAACTTTTACCAGTTGACGAGCCACCAATTAACTTTACAGTGACCTCAAAGAATGCACCCCCACCTTCGCCACCGGATTGTCCGCCGCAAAAACTGACGCGAGAGCAGCTCTTGCCGCCCACTCCCTCCGTGCATTTGGAAAACAAAAAGAATGCTTTTAGCCCACAGTTGCAAGAGTTCTGTCTAAAGCATCCCATTGCAGTTGTACGAGGATTGGCTGGTGCTCTTAAGCTAGACTTGGGTCTGTTTTCGACGAAAACATTGGTCGAAGCGAATCCTGATCACAGTGTGGAAGTCAGAACTCAAGTAAATCAATCGCCCGATGAAAATTGGGATGTATCTCAAGCAAAGAGAGTTTGGGCTTGTATATCACATCGATCTCATACTACCATAGCAAAATATGCACAGTATCAGGCATCAAGCTTTCAAGATAGCCTAAAGGTGAGTATTATTTAAATAAATAAATTATATACAAACTTAATATATTTACTATTCTAATACAGGATGAAGGCGATAAAGGCTCGGCCGGATCGCAAGTCATGTCGGATTCAGATTCCAAAGATTCTGTTTCTAATTCAAACATTAATTTAAAACGTAAAAGACAAAAGAACGGCAGTAAAATGCTAAGGTATATATATATTTATATTTAATTATCAATGATTTCGATTTATAGTTATTATTCTATTGTAGATTTGGAACTAATGTTGATTTATCTGATGAACGAAAGTGGAAAACTCAGTTAAGCGAATTACAAAAGCTGCCAGCCTTTGCTAGAGTCATTTCAGCTGCCAATATGTTGTCTCATGTGGGCCATGTAATTTTAGGAATGAACACCGTGCAATTATATATGAAAGTGCCGGGAAGTCGAACACCTGGACATCAAGAAAATAACAACTTTTGCTCAATTAACATTAACATTGGACCAGGCGATTGTGAGTGGTTTGCTGTCCCCGATTCCTATTGGGGCGGAATTCATAATCTATGTGAAAAGAACAGCATAAGCTATTTACACGGGTCATGGTGGCCGGTCTTGGAAGACTTATATAAGGAAAATATACCAGTCTATCGTTTCATTCAAAAACCAGGCGACCTCGTTTGGGTGAACGCTGGGTAACTAAACAATTCATTTATAAATGCAACTGCTATCTAAAATTTCCATTTCTTTCAGTTGTGTTCATTGGGTGCAGTCTGTAGGGTGGTGTAATAATATTGCCTGGAATGTTGGACCACTAACAGCTCGTCAATATTCGCTTGCCGTCGAGCGTTATGAATGGAATAAGCTGCAAAGTTTTAAAAGCATTGTGCCCATGGTACATTTAAGCTGGAACTTGGCGAGAAATATCAAGGTTTCAGATGTAAAACTTTTTGAGTTAATAAAGTAAGTATCAATAATTTGCATAGTTTCGAGAACATGAATATTAAAGCAATGCGTTTCTTTTCAGAATGTGCTTATTGCAATCATTAAAGAATGTTTTTCATCTACAAGAATATGTGAAATCCAAAGGAGTTGAAGTACGTTTTAATGGCCGTGGAAAAAACGAGGCTTCCCACTATTGTGGGCAATGTGAAGTAAGTTAAATGATATCACATACGTTAAAATATATTTAAATGTATTCTCTTCTTAGGTTGAAGTCTTCAACGTATTGTTCATAAGGGAACAGGAGAAAAGACATGTGGTCCATTGCCTACCATGTGCACTAAAGCTGTCACCATCGCTGCAAGGAATTGTGTGTCTCGAGGAGTATCGTTTGTCAGAGCTGCAACATGTGTACGACTCATTTACATTGTATAGAACACAAGGACTAGGACAAGCACCCTAATTATATACACATTATAACTGAAATTATATTTTAATACCTTTTATTATATTGTACGTTTTTTAAAAATACCGAAGAGGAATTATTAAAGTAAGACAGGTCTCAGAACAATTTAAAAATAGCATTTTTTATTCGTTATATCGAAATGTACAGCTTTAAAAACTGTGTGTGTGTGTGTTTGTGGAGATTCGTCAGGTTAAAGAGCATGATTCAAAGAGTTGCCAGCAGTTGGGACAGCTTCAAAAGAAACTTCAGATTTTCTGGAATTCCTGGCTCCTTAAAATGTTTTTGTGTGTAACTGCGGTTTTCAACGAGACATCCTTTTTTGATTCTGGCCTCCGTTTTCGCTGGATCTGAACATAATAGAAAATGACAATTTTCAACTAAACAACAGGCAGTCGACATTAATATAGAAATGTTCTTTACAAATATTTAAACGTACTTAATGAAGTCTTATAAATTCTATGTAATTGTATTTACAAATTCCGACAACTATAAATTAATTTGCTGTAGATCTCCATCTATAGTAGGTCCTTTACACGTCATTAGAGGTATTCTGATTCATCTGAAATAATATAATAATTATTTACATCATATAAATATTAATTTTGCACAAAAACAGAAAATGTTTAGAACTAAATTTTATGCCGGCGATCCTTGCCTGACGGATAAATAATATATGTATATAGTCAAATGGTTGAAAACATTCATTCATGTTTTATAAATTTGATGATTACAAGTTATTGTAACTTTTGCAAGGCTCCAAACAACACAATCAATAAATAAAAATAGAAAAGAGCATATTTTGTATAACAAATTACTATGTATTTTATTATTCTTAGTTAAGGTCGTAGAGTATACATTAATATAGAAATTTTCTTTATAATATTTAAGCCTACTTAATTAAGTATTATAAAATCTATGTATGTACAAATTCGGATGCATTAATGAAAAAAATGAGAGCAACTATTAATTACATTTCTGTAGATCTCCAATTATTGTAGGTCCTTCACACTTCATTAGAGGTATGTTGATTCACCTGAAACAATATGATAACATTTCCATTATTTAATTTATAATTTTACAAACGGAAATAGAATTGAATTTTTATTTAGTTTATTTTTTTTTTTGATAATCACATTGTTCGAGACTGTTTTTTGTTTGTTTATTTAACTTAAATCTATTAAATTACGTTTTACAATGAATGGAAAAACAATGGCAATGTAATTGGCTATTGCTGCTATCATTTTAGTTGCTAAATAAACACTCCATAAATATAGTACATATAGAGTAGATCTGCAAAGCAGTTGGCGAATCTATCAATAGTACAGATGAATTTTACTCATTATAGCTTAGCTAAAGAGAGGGAGACCGATATTAAGAACACTGTAATCAAATAGTTTCAACTACGAAATACCCTGTACCCAGCTCTGAGATACCCTAACACATATGTATGTATGTATGTAAATATCTAAACACATTTAAACACTTTCACAGGCACACAAACAAACAACACTATACAAGATACACTCGCTAAATTGAAATTAAACAATAATTGGATATTAAACAATGATTCTTAGTTTACAATCTTAATTTCATGTATGACAACTATTCGATATTTTGTAGTCAGATCTTAATTAAAATTGCCTAACGACGGTGAACTAAAATAATCGCTGGTTCATTGAACATCGTATACGATATAATAATTTATTTTGTTCGAAAACAAAATCGCTTCATTCAAAAATTTGTTTCGACCAAGTGTTCCTTTGGTAGCTGTACGAGAAAAAATCAAATCTGGTTGGTTTCGACAAATATATTGCCTGAAATGAAAAGAAGCAGATGGTCCAAAAGTTTCATCAAAAAAAGGTTGAAAACAATAATATAAAACAAAACAATCTCATGATTACGGACGGAAATCCATAAAGTTCTATAATCTTAAGTGTATTTGTATTAAATGATCTACTGTACAAAAGTACATCAAGCTTTATCCTGATAGGATAATTGAATATGAGTATGGAGTATGAATGATAAAAACACTTAAGCGCGACAATGAGAAAATTCGTATCAATTCGTTACAAATAGAACTTTAAATTGATTAACTTGTAGGTTAATCGAAATTAAGTTTTTTTAATTCTTCAATAATAACAGAAAGCTAGTTGATGTTTATGTTGTTTTTATGTTTATTCATTAAATATAATATTTGAACTTAAAAACAAGAGTTGTTTACATTAAAAAAATAACAATATGACACACAAAAAGTGTGGAGTGGTGTGCTGTCACATCTGGTTAAGGTTGATTCTATCTGATATCACCCAGGAACTATATCTGAAATTATATATAGAAATTAAGTATTAAAATTGAAAGAAGTTGAACTGTTGCTCTCGCCAAAAGTTGTCGATTAATACTTTATTATAAGGACTGTAAAAACAACTTTGAAAAACTCAAAATATAAAAAAATATATATTAAAATTTAAACATTACAAGATTTTTCGGACCGACTCCATGAATATTAAGTATATACGTTGAAAACATATTCATGTAAACAGACTAAGTTCATAATCTTAATGATACGATAAGAAGGGTATAGGAATATTAGCTTTACACATAATATTATATTTATAAGAATGCATATACAGTGTCGTCTTGTATTCCAGGATACTAAGTCTAATTCAAGTCCTTGGATGCAGTCAGAAAAGTGTGCATGCATAATATCATCGCATATCACTTCCTTGCAGCTTTTCTACATCTTCGCAGATTCTGTAGGGTCTGGTTGATTTACCTACAGCAGATTTCAAAACTTTCTAAAGACACTTAGCTTTATTTAGATTCCATTTAGTCAGTCAGTCAGAATAAAGTTATGGTTGACTTATTTAAATTAACGATTGAATAATGATGATCTATAACAGTAAACTAAATTAACAAAAAACGCTCTGTTGTTTATGTTATGAAGGAATATATTTCCTAGTCGAAACCATTTGATCATTCTAATGTGTGCAGGAATACACAACCTGTTCACTACGGATTACTTATTAATTATTAATTCTACGGATTACTTATTAATTATTAATCCCCTAGGATTTACAAACTCCAAGAAACCCTCGTTATCTTGTGTATACCGCTTTTAATTGATTGATTGATATTTAATACTCTTGCTATAATTTTGAAATGAGTTAAGGATCAGATATTGATGAATTGACAACACATCATAGACCAGAAAAAACTTACCACATTTCTTGAGACATCTAAAAAGTTACTTAACTGGATGGGATTATAGTACATTTCCGCTACATCCCTAAATATTTACAGCTTGGTACCTGAAAATAATGTATTTTAATAGAAATAAATGTATGCTAATTATGTACTGAATTGACATAAACACTTACAGTATATCCAGATTTTGGCAGTCTCATTGTTCTTCATTATTACGCGCTGAACGAGATGAACTATTTTCCCTGTAAAACTGATTAAGATTTGTCGTTCTCCCGACAACTTCTTTGATTGCAGCCGCAACGTAAATACATTAAACTGAATGGCGTTTGTATTAAAAACATCGCCAAATTGAAGTGCGCGAAGGAAAGATTCATGGACCCCAGCACTATTCTACGAAAACTTCGCGATTTTAACGATTAACAACGACGCCAAAGTATCAACTTCATTTGAATCAATTTCAAACTAACAAACTACAGATGTATTTGAAACCATACGAATGCTTAGTTCACTTAAATATATTAATCACAATACATATATGTATATTGAAGACGCAAGTAATTCGATGGTTACAATAGGATAATTAACAAACAAGAGCATTTCCACCTAAGCAGCATTCTGGTTTTACTTTACCCAGCAAACGTTACCACGTGTGAGTTTTTGTGGTCTGCATTTCGACCTCACTAAGACAAATGATATCGAAAGGGAAATAAAATTAAATGAATACATAAAATATCCCAACAAGTATATTTATCTGATGAAAATACCCTTGATGTTCTTAAGCTTAGGAAATTAGTTTAAGCACAATCGGACATACATATAACTTTCATAAATGCGAACTTAAATCTCATAGTATTTCCTACCCAGAATTTTTAGAAATTTTATTTAAATCGCTTAGTTAACGTAATCAGTTTCTGTTTTCTGATAATAAAACAAAACAGTATGAATCCGGTCTTAATGAAATACAGTAACTGTTTTATGTTTTGAAATAAATATATCTAGTATATATATACAATCAATAATTTATATTTATTTTTTTTATAAACAACTAAACTTTTGTTCTATTTTAAATTAGTAATATTGTGGCTTATTTGTATCAAAAAAGGTTTTTAATCCTAGGCTTATGAACTCATTAATAAGTTTGCAGAAAGTATTATATTTTGATCACGAAAGGTTTAACTCATTGAAGGAGGCGAATTCAATCAATTAAATTTTATACATAATTAAGGAGAATGTTTGATGTTTGCTACAGGAAGCATCGGTAGAAAAACTAAAAAAACATAGTCTATGTCAGTATTTGAACAATCTGCAAAGTGTTTTGTCTTCGGCACCAATTAAATTGATTTTATTTGTTTATAATTATGTGAGAGTTTTTCTTGGTTCTGTTATCTATTCTTAAACAAATAGTTTTCTATAAGTACATCATTTATAATTGTATCGGTTATAATATTCAAATTATTTATACGGTATTACTATTTATCATTATCATTTACTTTGTTTTATGTAGATCATTATGCAATTCGGACTTTCTGAAGGGCTTACAGATACATATTTCAAAAGTGAGAATGGGGAACACTAAAAAGTAATGGTGCTATGAGATTAACAATTGACTCACCGGATTCCCAATCTTCATTGCCTTCTTCACTACCCTGGATAAAATCTGGTGGCAATCGCTTACAATTAATGTATGACTCTTGTTCGATGATCTTATCAGATCCAGCAATAGATTTAGGAATATTGCAACGATCGAATATTCGTTGACTATCTGAGGAGTTTTCATACATTATATTTGAATCATTTTGCCACTTTATTGAACCGGATTGTGTAACGGACGGTTGGTTTAAAATATGCAGCTTTTTGATGTCCTTGCTTGATGAGGTATTGTTAGCGCTTAATAAGAAGGATTTTGATGAAGTCTGTTTGCGTTTCGATGGCATCGCAGAAGGTGAGATGGTTGATTTTTCATATTGATTTTTAGTCTGAAAAGAAGGCAGCAAAAAATAGAGTTTTATACTAAATGACTTTGAATTTATTTCAAAAACATGCTCAAAACTTACAAGTTTTCCATTATGCTCCAATTGATGAGATTTAGTTGCACTTCTCTCATCACTGGCATGAAATGGACCATTGTGTTCGAAAAAACGACTTGAGGACGGAGAGTTTAAATCAGAACCCTCACTGTTTAGATTCCTATCATTGTCACCAGGAAAATTATCCGAGTTTCGTTTATTGCTCCATTTAGTTTTTACTGAGGGTTCAGTGTGTATACAGTCGGAACGTTTTTCTTCTTCAAATACAACAGAGATCTGCAATGAAAACAAATTATATTTGAAATGTAAAATGTATTAACACTGTAACGTGTGTTTACTTACCTTAAAATCCTCCGAAAACGACTTGTGATCTTTATCCTTATGTGCACCATCAATTTCGGACTTATTTAAAGTATACATAAATTTGTCGTTAGTTCCATCGTTTTCGCAAACTGAAAATACATAATATATATATATATATATTATAGAAACATACATCAATAAACTAAATCATCGATGTATCAGACATCGATAGATTTCTGAAGGCGATACGTCGATGCTTCCCAATGTCAACCGATACCTCGATGTTATAGTATAATATCGATAAGTTCAATAAATATTTTTCAAACAAATACAATATTTCATCACAGTTCAGTTGAGTCGATTAATTTTTCATCCAACTACCGAACGATTATGGGACTTAAACGAACAAAGAACCTAGATGATCTACAATCAGGAACTTGGTATATTATCACACAGTGGAGATGTAAATTGTTGCCATTAAAGCATAATCGTCTTTCTCTTATTTTAAATTGTTGATGCTTTAAAAGCAATTTTTTGTTTCGTGATATTGATAATTTCAATGATACCTGTTTATTTATAAGCTGACGATAAAAATAACTTGAAATTTGGCATCTTTTTAACAACAATAGAGGAGCTTTGAAAACATCGAAGTATCGATCATTTTTAGCCGACATCGATAAACATCGTCATCGAGGTTTCCATTCAAATTTACATCTTTACAATACACTCGAACATATACAGTTAGAGAGTTATGCATACCAGCATTATTATGCACAAAGAATGTATTAATCCAGAAGTGGCAAATAATCTTCCTTGATGACTTTTGTGCAAGTTCAACTTTAATATCACCAGAAACAATGAATGGTGAATTACTAATATCCAATATAAAAGATTTCTGGAAATCCATTGTCCACGTTTTCAGTCGCTAGATAAAGATGTAAAAGAATGTGTTTAGTATTTATATATCTATGTATATTTATATTAGAAAACTATACATACTTGCGCCTTAGCTTTCTCTGTTGCTGAGTCCTGCATGTCAGAAATCGAGCATTGCACTGTGCCAAGATTATATAAGAAGCTTGCCTCAGCAAATCGAATTTCACAGACCTTAGAAAAAGAATAAAAAACAATAGATATTATCCACATTATACAGCATAATAATGCATATATAATACTTACGTAAAGACTTATAGCTTTATACCGAACATCTGGGATTAAATTTGAATAATACTGAACATATCTACGTTGAGATGGAATTGTAACCCCTTTTCGATCTTTCGTACGCTTTTCATCATACCAGGCCAGTGCTTCATCCGCTGTTTTCTTGAATCTACAATGAACCAAATATGCGCATATCATGGTACCTGTGAAATATACAAAATTCATTCAATTAGTTATAAAACTATCACAATATAAGCCTATATGCAAATAATTCTTACCAGTTCTCCCTTTGCCAGCTTTGCAATGCACGGCCACGACATTTAACATGTCGGCATTAAGCCAAGTCTCAACATCATGGCAAAAACGTTGTATTAACTCAATTGTGGGAGGATTATGATCTTCAAACGGATAAATTGCAACTCTCTATAGTATAATACAAAAAAAAAACAAATTGTTAAGACATTTGTTAGAATTAAGAAACAATATGTATAACTTACCCCATGAAATTTACTGATGTCGTAACTGCGTTCTAGACACAAATTATATATTTTGTAATGATCACCGTGATTTTCATCTAAAAACTTTAACACGTCCTCCAAGCGGTTTCTGAAAATGCCTTCTATTTTATCCGGGGCGGGATAACCCATCGCAATAATTTTAGGACAAATATCTGAAAGTAAATATAGAAAGTTGTATTATAAACAATCTTATATTAAGTCATAACTATTGAATATCGTTGCACACTTTTTTCATCCGGTACACAATCTCCCAGGGATTCTTTCTGAAAAAGTAGCTTGAACTTCTTGGAATACAGCTGACAATCAATACATATGATCGATATCATCAGATCGAGGGTGTTATTTATAAGTGTAAATAGGTATGTTATTAAAATGTATTCTTACAGGTAAGATCCAAGTCATATCCTTTCTCTTTGTAACGTATACGTTTCTTGCTCACTGCATTGCGTATGGCATTGGACATAATGGAAATTGTGTTTGCCATATTAGTCTCCGAAGATGATGTTGGTTGTTTTTTATGAATTATATTTATATTCTTAATATAACTATTTATTTTGATTTCGGTTTCATAATTTATATGTCCCTTCATATCATAATTTTTCTTATAAACGTCCTTGAAAAAACCATTTTTAGTGTGATCCTTTAACACCTGTAAAAGATTAAGTTTGATTAAAATGGTATGATGAACACAAGTGAATATAATAATTACAACAAAACTGATTTAAACGCATGCACAACACAATTTAAGTACATTTTGTTAACTAAGTTTTATGCCGTGTATCTCAGTTTTTGCGTTGTTGATGTTTTTCAAGTCTGGACTAAATTACATTTGTTTGTTTTTTTTGTTTTTTTTTTGTGGTTTAATGAACGATAAACATGTATAAATTATTGCACTATTATTGTACATTTTGCTTAAGTTGTTGTTTAAGCAAATTCTTTAATTTAACCGATATTAGCTATCGAATAAACTACAGCAATTAAATTGGCCGAATAATATTATTGAACAAGTTTTGATTTATTGACAAAATAGCACACTCCTACAGACATAAATGAATGCATTTCAACTAAATATGTATGAACGTGCAGGCATGCATTCCATATACATATGTATATGCATACATACATACATACATAAGTGTATGTTCTCATATGTATATGTTTACATATGTAGTTCATTTGTTAACGATGTAAACTTAATCAAAAGATCTGTCGAAGTCTGAGTACATACATATGTTTGTTTAATATGTATTTATATATATACATATATGCATGTATGTACATACATATTTAGGCAACGTCCCATTCAACATACATATGCATTCACATATGTAAATAATTAAGTATGAACGAGTTATATCTCTACAATGTACATACAATGTATGTATGTATGCAAGTGTCAGCAGTCATCACAATAATAAGCACTGAGCCCAAATTCTGTATCTAAAGTTAAAGCGGATTTTATAAATCGTTCCTATTGTATTTTGAGTGTGCAAATAAATAGATGAATAGTTGGAAAATGTATATTTTACTCGTATGTTAGAGAAAAAGACCTTTTGCTTAACTTTTCCATACGTGCATGTGAGCTAATATACATTTGTAGTATGTATGTATATAAATATATACATACACACATGCAGATGTAAGTAAATTGATGTATGTACGTACATGTAACACACTCCAACGCCACTGTTTCGCCTTTGCAAGTTTTAACACAAATTTGATTTCAGTTGTATTTATATATTTAGGCTGATTCCATTACAAATATTGGATGTCGAAATATTGTCTTTAACATTTTTGCTAAAGAATTTTACGCTATTCCGTATATCTTTCACATACATACATATATCACTTATTAATCACAAATAATGTTGTTAAACACAATTCCCATATGACGGCTTGCGCTCATAAAATAAAATAAAAAAAACCTAAACAATATTTAATGCACATTTAGTGATATTTTCTAGTGTATCTGCCAATAATAATGTCTAACGTGAGACATACAGGGTGATTCGAGCTGGTCTCAAAATTGGTAATGGTGATACAGAAAATTATCGATATATTGTGAAAATTTTTTTAGATGTACATGAAATAAATAATAAATAATAATAATAATAAGAATGAAATATTTTGAATTAAAATGTATTTATTTAAACTTGTTCATTTTGAGCTTAAAACGACACCTTATTGATCGATGTTAATGATCTAGCAAAACTCGTTTGGTGTGGCCTCCAAGTATCGATATCAATGGGTAACCAAACAACCTACAGTCATGTTACAGACTTGAGAACATTAAAATTTAAATAGATCGATAACATATACACAACTTTCTGTGTTCGCATTCAGCATTTTCGGAACACCTGTTCCTTAATTGCCAGCTATGACACAGTTCCAAAATAAAAAATTATCGATTTATAGATTATTTTACTGCTGGGAAAATAGAGTTTGTCCAAATTAATCACTTGCTGGAACCATTTAAAGCGCCCTTATCAAGTAATTGAATATGGCTTATATTTAATAGGAACTTTATTCATTTACATTTACTATTATCACAACTCTTTAAGTTTTGACTTCAACAAGAAATAACTTTCTTCATTTTAAATAAATGAATATTAAGTTTTGATGCCATGTATATGTGTATGTTCCACTTAAACCAGATGGCTTGTTGAATCTTTAGACCTGAGGCAATGTCGATATGTGACTTCTTCTGCTCCAATTAATTGTAGTAAACAAAATACTAGTCACCACATTAAAATACAAATTAAATAAAATTGTTTAACACTCGACATTTTGCGCATCATCTGCTTTGTTTTTGATTTGTATTCTAGTGATGCAGTTGCAATGAGAACGTAGTATTAATCAATTTTCTACCAATTTCCGCCTAAATCATAGTCGCGATTCGATTGATCTATTTTTCGATTAGTTGCAAATGGATATCGAATTAAAAGAATTTGGTATAAAGTATTTCGTATCAAATTATGAGAATCGAGATAAATTGAGTCTGATCACTTACTGGTATCCAAACACTGGAAGTCTCACACACCATCCATTATATGTTTATAATATCTTGTTTATCACTTAATAATTAATTTATTAATATTATTTCATGGCGTAATTGTAGGTTGAAACCAACATATTGAAAATATAAATGGTATAGAATTCGCTGCATTGCAATAACAGGAATATCATCCCTTGGGTTACCATCGACCAGTGGTTTGCTAAGCTAAAAGGTTGCAGCAACAGTTTTATGACTCCAAGATAGTCCAGACCCAGCGCTTGGTTATTGGAAAATTAGGAACATTAAGCATCATTTCCTGTATTGTGCAAAACAGAAACTTCAATGTCGAAGTGTATGAAGTGTGGGGTTCATTTCTGTTATATTAGATTACACTCGTATCCCATTTCCCCCAACAGTTTATATCCACTGGAAAAAAAATCGGGGTGGAAATAGTTAACGTTGTTTTGATCTGTAAAGGGAGGGTAGAAATATCACACCCTCCCGCTATATCTTTAAGTATGAATCTTACATTTTAAGGGATGCATTTATTCTGTAGTATAATGTTAATTAATAAAACGAAATATATTCAAGAAATAAAAATGTTTAACTGGATTTCCGTGTACTGTTTTGATAATATCTTGTATTAGAATGTATCATAGATTTAGTGTTTGCTGTCACATTTGTTAGTGATATAGTTGACCTACCCTAATAATATATACATACATATGTACTTTACGGGGCTGGAGCTGTAACGAAATACACATATAACGCATAAATCATTTACGATTCTGACATTTTATTAGATTTATGTATTCTAGGTTTTCGGTAAAACTAAGTCCGTATATATTTTGCTTTAAATATATGTATCTTAATTAGTTTTAATAGTTGGCTAATTTAGTTCTTAAATTTGAATATTTTCGTTTTAAATTAAAAATTTATTTGATGCAATTTGTATGTAAAATAAATAGTATTTGTTGTTTTTATACCAAAGCTGATGTCCTAGCATAGAAATATATTTAAAAGATCATATTTCCTTAATGATAATATATGTATGTATGTACATATTAGCAATGCTTAATGATGATTAGCAGAATCGCATCAGTATCGCATTAACGTTTAATATTCTTTTTATTACGGCTTGAAATTGATGCGCTATCATTAAAATCGATGATAGGCGACCGGTGAACGGGATCTAAAACGTCCTCCACCTTGTCCACCGTTCCGACTATTGCTGGAACTGGTGCTTCCGCCGTAGCGGTTGCTTTCACGTGCTCCACTATAGATATCGCGGCGACTGAAGCCGTTGCTGCCGCCATCCCTGCTATTGCCACCATAGCCAGAATTAGAGCGTCCGGAGCTGTACCCTCGCTCACCGTGGCGACTGCTGGAACTACTGGAACCACGCTGTTGTCTGAATCCGCCACTGCTATTTGTCATACTGTGTCTGCCGCCGACGTCGCCGCGGCGTCCTCTATCGCCAGGTCCCCCGCGTCTGCCTTGCCGGGGCCGGCCCTTGGAAATTTCTACGCGTAACTGAGAGCCCAACAGTTCTGAGCCGTTCAAAATGTCACATGCCTTTTCGGCATCGTCACGATGCTCAAATTCAACAAAAGCAAATCCGGGTGGATTAAATGCAATCCATACAGAATTTAGCTTGCCGTACTTTGTAAATTCGCCTTCTAGGTCGTCTTTTTTAACCTTATCAGTTAGATTTCCAACATAAACTCTAGTCCCCCGTTGATCAGCCATATCGTTTAAACAAATATATCTGTCTTATCGCAGATTTTAATTAATCAATATTTTTTCCACCGCACTCCAGCTCGATTTTTTGTATGTACCTCTAAAGTTCTTATTCAGAGTGACCAGACTAACCACAAAAATGTATTCCTTCCCAACCGGTTCATTAGGTTAATTTAACTATTGTCGACGAGTAGCTTTGACTTGGAACAATGGAATTAGCACAGAATAATATAATATATTTAATATTAATAGACAGCTAAAAGGTGCCGAATAAAAATCATATATAATAGCAATAATTGTTGTATTATGCGTATACAACCAAACAATTTATTTAATGTCAATACAGAATTTAAGCTTAATTTAACTTTATATCAGAACAAGATTAATACCTCAAACTAAGATAACGGGATTGAATGTCTATATATTTAAGGGGCTATATATATTGTGTATTTTGTATATTTTCTTTTAATAATGACAAATCCTGAGCTCATAATATCTCTTTGATTATCGGCCTTTGACAGACCTGCATATACACATTTTTATTCAAATTTTATATTAGATTCGGTGATTCGTCTGTATGTTGAAAAAATTAATATCAGTTACATATGAAATTACATGTTTTGCACATTTACAGGCTGTAAAACGAAGTAATAATTGTTATTAAATAAAAAAATAAAAATTAGTGAAATTTATGTAAATGAATAAAGTTCATTGGAAATTATCCGTATTGAATTGTTAAGGTCGTTTTGAATTATTTCCGTAACATAATTGGAATTACAGGCGACTGTTTCAAAATTTTAAACAGTCTTCCCATTGCTCAGTATTTTCAATGCATAGAGGGTTAAAAGAAATTCGTTTCCAGCAGCGAAATAATCTATAATTCGTTAATATATTTTTTTTATTATTTTTTTAATACAAAGCTAGCAATTGAAGAAAAGCTTGCCCATTTTCTACGAATCGCCTGTTCTGCGCTTGTCCTCACACAAAGCGGGTATTCGGCTGTTGCTTAAGGCTGATGTCAGAGTGCGCGCGAGAAGCGAAAAGCGATGAGCAAAGCGAGAAGATGGCAGAGTGAGAGCTTTGCCTTAGGCTGACGTCAGAGTGCGCGCGAGGAGCGAAGCAATAATATTGGGCGAGAATGAGCGATAAACCACTGCAAGCATTTTTAAGTGCAATCGCTCGAAAGATGTCAGAGTGAGAGCGAAGCGAGTTGCGAGTTCAAGCGATAAAGCGAGAGCAACGCGAGAGAGCAGTTTGCAACCTGCTTTATCGCTTCAACTCGCTCAGAGCGTACGATTTTTTTGTTGCATTCTGTGCGAGAGCAATGTAGCTCACTTTTCGCAAAGCTCTCACTCTGCTATTTTCTCGCTTTGCTCATCGCTTTTCGCTTCGTTTAGCTTCTCGCGCGCACTCTGACATCAGCCTAAGAGAGAAACGATGAAAATGAAAAGGGTCCTCATTGTGCAACTTAGGTCTTCTTATCTTAAGCTCGCCAACGTCACGATGCGGCACTTTGAATGACAATTCTCTTTTGAAATTTTGTACTTTGGCGCCTTGTTTTTATTTCATATTTTCAATTGTCGATACGCCTGCCAGCTGTTGACGAAATCTAAATTAAATCAGTGTGCAAAAACGGTCGCAATGTCAATTGATTTAGATATGCTTTCACGAAATTCAAGCCATTACATTCATTTATTTTCCAATGTTAACAATGGGTATAAAAATTACATTTATTATTAGAAAAAATTCAGTTTGTATTATTCCATACGTGATCAAAATATAAGCATTTAATATTTTTTAAACTCATTTTATTAGTTTAAAAAATATGATTAAATTAATGAATACACTTTTTAGTCGCTCCCTTCCATATATTGTGAATTGTTGAAACGGGTATTGATGATGTCTGACTAAAAAGACGCCGGACTGGGTTCCTCGAGTGTCTCACGGTATTTGCTAAAGAGACCGCGCATTTTGTTGAGCGGCGTTTGAAATGACTGTGAAGCAGTTGCCGCAGCAGATGTAGCTAACGATGGCACTGGTGATAAGGTATCCACTGGCTTAGTGTCCAATAGCGGCGTGCTTTTCTCCGGCAGGCGTGCCGGCTTGAGAGGCGTCGTTTGCATTGCAGAGTAACGACGTGCCGTCAATGAGTTCAGTTTTGGCGTAGCAAAAATTCGTTTTGGATGCGCAACCGAAGCGATATCGGATACAATACTGCTGGCAATACTATTTACAGTGTCAACGCTGCTTGTGGACTTAGGAGTGCCGCTAATGGTGAGATACGACGACGGCTTGTGTGTTTTATGCACACTTTTAGGTGAGGGGAATAGATCCATTTCAGTCGTGGGGAAGTTTTCCATAGCTGTTCGCCAGGCCCACACAAGAGGTAGCGCTTCCTTTTCAATATTCACATGGTAAATAGCATTTAAAACGTCCAAATCGCGTTTTGTGGGCTCCTTTCCGTAAATATAGAGCTCATAACGTGGCTCCAAGTCGCACGACAACCTTGGCGAGCGGCTCTCCGGTGGCGTAAGAAATATTTCTTCATCATCGCTGCTGTCACCGTCGCCACACTCATAAAAAACCATTTCATCTTCACTATCCATAGCATCATCATCACTGTGATTTTCGCTGTTGCGGTAGAGGCTATTTTTAGCGGCAGGATAAACGACCGCGACATTTGAAGTGACTGTGGCGTCTGTCAGTGTTGTGGTCACGTTTCCAATATCTTGCACCAGAGCACGCAAGGATTCAGTGCGCTTGCGTCGACTCGCTTTGCGGCTAAGGACGGCTTCCCAGACGCAAGCGCAGCACTGCTCTATCTGCCAGGCAGCCGAGCATAATTCCTCGGTGTTCAGTGCGTCTGGCATATGAACAGTTGGCGTATGTTCCAACATTAGAAGCATGCTGGCGCACACACAGTGCAAATGCTCTCGACGATCGCCATTCAGCTGTAGCATTTTGCGCAGCATTTGTATTAGCTGATACTGCAGTGCGGCGCTAACTTCCATCGAGTGAGCAATATAACTGGTCACGAGATAAGCAATACGCGAATGCACTTTACTAAAATCGACAGTAAAAAAACGTGTATCGCTCTTGAAGCTTACAATGAGAGATTTTAGCCTTTTCAGCTCCGAAAGCAACATATCGTTAATGGACACCATGTTGGTAATGTTGTTGATAAGGGTTTTTGTGATACGTTTTGCAAAAACCTGCAATGACTTCTCCACACATGTATAGGGTGTCATCACCTTTGTAATGACGCCAGTACTAGTTGAAGTGTTGTTAGTTTTAGTACGATCCGCTATTAGATCAAGATGGTGCTGCATTTGCGAAAGATTCCACATCTGATCTGATTTTTCGGACAATTCTGAGGTCTTCGATTGCTCTAATTGAGCTGATAGATAACTCTCCAGGCGTGTAAGTCCATTGTTCGAGGCGATGTCTACGAAAGTGTCAAGAAAGTCCCAATACTCGCGCCATTCCAATTGTTCTTGGCGCGCCAGTTGACGACCGACCACCTCAAGCCCCTTTTCAATGTCCGAGTTTTTTATATGACGCTCACGGAAGCTATCATTCAGATTGGACATGTTTATGCTCAAATCCGAAGCCCTGTCCGGCGATCCATCCATATGCGGTGTCAAATTGCTACTGCGGTATTCCAAAAACAAATCTGGTCTCATTTGCTGCATAAGCGTTGGCGGTATTTCGTTCATGCATTTCGGTGCAGTTGGACTGTCCTTAAAAGCGCAATTGTTATTATTGTTATTCTCATGATGTCCCACATTGGCATTCTGAAGTGGCATCGCCTGCTGTGACCTGTGATTGCCATTAGGCTCATTGAGCGACTTATTTGGATTTGATGTAGTAGGGCTAAAAAGGATTCGTCGACCTGTTGACATTTGGCCCGTGCTTTTATTAAACAATGACTTGCTTGGCGTCTTCATGGGCGAGATGAAAGGTGAGCCAGTCAACGGAGATATCACATTGCTTCCAATGCGCGGCGGAGTCTTCCATCGTCGAAAGAAATTATATGCTTGCTCACGTGGCATTGGGCCAGCCAAAGCACTGACTGTAAGGTCTACATTAAGACGACCACTCTCGTCGGTCTTGTACTGCATGCTCGGCGGATCATTAGGCGTGAAAGGTTGTCCAACATGCGGTGGAAGCTCGTTGTGAACCGCGCGCATAACAGGCACATAATGTGGGTCTGACAGCAGCAGTTCCAGTTTCTTGAATACATCCTGGCTGGCATTCTGTGCTCGCTGACATATTATATCTTTAGGATACATCCCCTCTGTGTTCTTCAGCGACTTGCATTGCGGATAGGAGGTAAAAACTTCAACAATAGCAATGTGGCCGTATTTAACGGCAAAATGCAACGGAGTTTCTCCGCGGCCCTTGTCAGGCATGTTGAGATAGTAATCGAGCAGATTCTCATTCATGGCAGCACACATCTCGCCACTACTTTTCTTGCCGGCATACAGCTGAGTGAAGTCGCGATCTGAGATTATTTTTAGTATGAGCTCTGCAACAAGAGCCTGATTACCTTGAGCACATATGTGCATGGCATTGTAGCGGTAGCCCTCCTTCAGGCTAGTTGGTGTGTCACCACTGCTGATTAGGTATCGCGGATTGTCCCACACAATGCGTTTGACCCGCTCGTAATTTCCGGCCTCAATTTGTTTGCGAAACTCGACGAGCTCTTGCTTGGTGGGCGCCCGAAACGGTGGACGCTCTGCGCTCACAGAGCTGCCGGCACTTCCAACTGCGCTGCCACTGCCTACAGTAACGACGCAGCTGCTGGTGCTGCTACTAGTGGTGGGTGACAAGGAAAACTGACTGTCTGGCCCGTCAGAGGATGTCTTAAAGCCAACACCGAGCGCCGTAGGCAATTGTACAGGACCGTAACGTTTCAACGATTCGATGCTCTCAAAGCCAAACTGTACGTAGCTTTCAGCCTGCTCGCGATTGGGAAACTCGCGCAGTCGTGCTTCCTTGTAACGGCGCAGCACGTCCAGAGCCCTGGACTTCTCCGTAAATATCAACCATAGCGGCGAGTCGGGGGGATATTCAGGATCCTCATATTTGCTCGCATTTGTAGCATTCGCTTCACTTACTGTCGAAATTTGTATTTTATCAGCGGCTAAGGAGCCTGTACATTGCACTGTTGTGCCCTCAAAGCCCGCCTTGGAGGGCGGTATATAGACGCCAAAGTACGACATCGATGTCCTGTCGCTTTAACGTTATCATAAATACAAAAATGTACTAAATTATTATTATTATAATGTTATACACATGAAATTTGTATACAAGTGCACTAAAATGTTGATTTTATGTTTTCGTTCGAATGCAATGCTGTGTTCGACCAGTGTTGTCTAATGATATCAGTCACGCAAGTAGTATTACCATTCTCTTTCAGTAAAGAAAATTAAAATGCAGTCAAATGTATAGTACAATTTATTTTATATCAACAATATGATTTAAACTTATATATTGAAACAAAAAACTACTTAAACATATACAGAATATGGTTACTGCCAGATTTATTAGGAGGGATTGTGAAATCGACAAAAGACTATTAACCTGTTTGATTTTATTGCCTAAAGAGGCGCCTGTAAATAAAAGCGCCATTGGCACAATTACGTTAACCAAATTGTTACTAGCATTGTTTTGCCCTTTATAGTAGAATAATTCGATTAGTACACAGATGCCAACTGGTACAAAAAGGCAATTAATTGCAAACTGAGATAGAATAAATCCTGCAATCGCCGCTACAAATATATAAACTCTGCTTTTCACAAATATATTTGGAGTGTTGTGAATTGGTGCATTTATATTTGTTGCTGCGAAAAAAGAAGGAGTAAATGTATCTTCCTGATAAGTTTTACTCCCAATATGAACGTTAGGCTCTACTTCCGGATCAGAATATTCCAAGACTTCTGGTGAAGTAGAATCTAAAAAGTAGATAAAGGTGGAAATGTTAATAATTTACATGTTATTCGAATATACTTCTTATTACCACAAATTTATACCACATCTAAGAATATATAAATTAACCTTAATTAAAAATAAAAACAAAAATTGGTCTCAACATCACACCACTGTTAAAAAGTGTGACAAGCCAATTTTGATGAATATAGTATGTACAAACACAAAACATGCTGAAAGAAGTGTTAATAAATCAGAATTTCTTACCGTTCGCTTGTGCTCTACCATTTAGTTTTTCTAGACGGGTCTTAGCGGTTTCCAATATTTTTCTACGGCGGAACTCCCTTCTTAAATCAGCTGTCATAGATTCAGGAATCTGCTCCGTAACCGGGTCCATTTTAATTTAATAAAATTATGTAAATAATAAAAGTCTTTGTTAGAGTTGAGTGCAATAATATATCGATAAATGTATACAACGTCAATGTTAGATATACATCGAAATATATCGATACGATGTATGGTAAATTAGTAGTTGTTTTGAATAGGTATGCATGAAATTAAAATTGTGAATGACAAATATGGTTTCCTCCCCCTTTTTCATAAGATAGACAGACAATCCCATCACTTACCTCAGATCTCATTTAACCAAATAGTTCTACACACATAGTGTTCAAAATTTAAAGAAACCACAGTTTGGCCACTTGACTTTTGGTGTTACATGGTCACACTGGCATTATAGAAACACTAAGTGTGTGCATTAAATATATTAACTTTGGAAATATTTATTATATTTACTTATAAATATTTATTATTAACTTCCGTAAGTCAACTATTGTAACAAAACTATAATTCCATATTTATAAGTATTTAATGTTTATATATTTTTATACTGTTAATATTGAAAGAAATAAAACTTAATAAAAGTATACATTAAATTCAATTAAATTACGGATATTAGACGGTATATGTATTTATATACATATGTATATATATATATATATATAAGAAAATATATCGATTTCTAGTTTTTAAGAGGATAAATGTTTAAAGAAACTTATTTTGTACTATAAGTTTAGGCGTGCTGTTCCTGTTTAAGGACTCCAATTTCCTTCAGCAGCTGATCAACATCATTGGGACTTTCATTTTCTGTCAATCGTCTATCCCATTGTGCTAGCTGCAATATAAATATGGTAATAAATGACTTTTAAAGCACATAAAAATATATTAACCAACTCGCTCCAGTTCAGCACGCAGGGCAATAACTGCCTTTTCTCGATCTGTCACAAGTTCCTCAAGATACTGATAACGAAGTTTTTTCCGTGCCCGGCATTCTCTAGCGCTTTGCCTGCTCCGCTCTTAATATTAGTATTGTAAAGAATAGGCAATATTTACAATGGGTATATCAGTATTTTAAAAGTAAGATTTACATACCAAGCTTTGCTTTTATATCAACTTTTTCTGAAGATGTTTTTCTGCCAGGCTTCCGACCTCTCCTTCCACATTCTTTGCGTTCCTTTAAAATATTGGGAATAATAAAACGTTAATAGTGTTCATATATAAGCAATAATCAGTGTTGCCACTATAGTTTTTTTTCTGATATATAGATCTATCCTTGTTAACACCCTTTCATTCGCTATAAATTATTATCAACCCCTATCTGGAAATCTATCCTGTTTTATAAATGCTTAAAATGCTAATAAAGAAGATACCTAAAATGATGCTATCATTTACGAAAACAAATAACAATTGATTCCGTATAATAATACATATTAAAAAACAACACTTAAGAAAATACCATTTGTCTTTATTAATTTTGTTAATCCTTTTACTTTCGATTTTTCCTGGTGGTTTATCCTTTATTTTGATAATTCTGAATGAAGTACAGTATCTCTTAGAAAATACACAGTTTGTATAGTCTTTGTTCTCAAGCAACCTCAATTAGAGCCATCTTATTTGAATTTATGTATAAACATGTACACACACACGTATGTACATGCATTTGTGCGTCCTAAAAACTACGACGCAATTCCAAAATATACAACACAATATCCATATACATATGTAATTTTATCTAAATTTAAACTCACAGTCAAATTGTTTTCGTCTGTTATAGCCATTTGAATGCTATCACAATCCATAATAATTGTGGGTAATGTTAAATATGTTAACGCTTTTATAAAAATAACACTTCGACCGTCCAAACTTTGTTGTGAAAATAAGTTGTTGTTGGCATTGATTAAACGATATTTACGTATTACACTATCGATACAAATCCAGAGTTGCTTGTTGCCTCAAAAACATCGATCCTATCGATAGTGCCATCGATTGCTGAACATCAGCAATGACACCCCTAATTCCATCTCTACTAGTATGACTTTGATATTTTAAAGAAATTCAGCTAATTGTGGTTCCGAAATGCCGTCCTTCAAAGGTAACTATAGAAAATATATAATTTTCCTTGTAGACATTGCGTTTACTCTCTTTTATTTAGTAAAAGTGAAATGGGGTCGCGAACTTTATCCGGATATTGATGTGAATACCGATGAAGAGCCAATATTGTTTAAAGCCCAACTATTTGCACTAACGGGGGTTCAACCAGAACGGCAAAAAATTATGTGTAAAGGTGGAATACTTAAAGATGATGAATGGAATTTGCAGTTAAAGGATGTAAGTTTGCTTGGAGTTCACAAACGCGTTCCTTACTGAAGATGTGTATTCCATAGGGTGCTGTAGTGTTATTACTTGGCTCGAAGGAAAAAGTGCCAGAGGTGCCGCAAACACCAGTTAAATTTATTGAGGATATGAACGAGGCTGAAGCGGCAACAGCGGTAATGTCAATCTATCTCTATTGTGGGTATTATTTTTATTAAAACTAATTTTTGTATACATATCCCAATTGTAGATGAGAATTCCGGCCGGTTTAACCAACCTCGGGAATACATGTTACATGAATGCCACTGTTCAATGTTTAAGGGCAGTCCCAGAGCTTCGTAAATCGTTGGACAATTTTAAACATGACGGCACTGATGCCACTTCAACAGCTTTTACTGTTTCATCGGCAATGAAAATAGTATTTGCACAGATGGAGAAAGGCACAACTATCACACCAATTGTGTTGTTGCAGGCCCTTCATCGGGCTTCGCCGCAATTTGCTCAGACAGGTGAAAATGGCACCTATAGGCAGCAAGATGCCAACGAATGCTGGTCGGAGATACTGAAAATGCTACAGCAAAAGCTTTTGCCATTGAGCCAGCAATCTGATGACACTGTTGCCGAAAAGAAAGTGCATAAGTAAGTAAACTGACAATGATCTGTTCTATTATGTTATATTAGTGTCTATTAGATTTGTCGAAAAAAAAACTATATAAAGTGTATATACATATTGATCAGTATCTACAGCAATATATTATTGTAGCCTTATCTACTGTTTCTATTTAGTAAATTTTTGTTATTCTATTCAAGCTCATTTATTGAACAATTTTTCGGAGGCACCTTTCAGGTCAAAATGACCTCGGACGAAGCTCCCGATGAACCTGCCACAATTTCAGCAGAAAATTTCTTGCAACTGAGTTGCTTCATTTCAATGGAAGTTAAGTATATGCAAAGTGGTCTTAAATCGGTAATTATAAAAATTTAGATATTTGTTGAATACTTAAATAGTTTCTGATTATACTTAATATAGAAAATGAAAGAACAGCTCGTTAAAAATTCGGAATCGCTGGGTCGTGATGCACATTATACAAGAACTGTAAGTTTTTAAAATGATTTTAAAATTGCCAATATTAATTTAATTTAAACTTTCAGTATTTAGTGAGTCGCCTTCCTGCTTATCTGACCGTTCAGTTTGTTAGATTCCAATATAAGGGAAAGGAAGGCATTAATGCAAAAGTCTTAAAAGATATTAAATTTCCAATTGATTTTGATGCCTTTGAATTGTGTACTCCCGAATTGCAACAGAAGTTGTGCCCGATGCGAGCCAAATTTAAAGACGTGGATGACAAGAAAATGGATGTTGAATCGCAGATAAATAAGACTGCAAAATCATTTGAAGTCGAGGAAGAATTTGACGAAAGCAAATATGAGAAATTCTCGTTCGAAGATGATTTGGGCAGCAACAATTCTGGATTCTACACTCTGAAAGCGGTTCTAACACATAAGGGACGCTCAAGTTCATCTGGTCATTATGTGGCCTGGGTACGATCACATGGCGATGTTTGGTTCAAGTTTGATGATGACGACGTGACATCTGTAACAACCGACGAAATTCTACGACTTTCTGGTGGCGGTGATTGGCATTGCGCTTATGTCCTTTTATATGGACCAAAACTTTTGGATAAGTGCTAGGTATTGTCTTTATTACATTGAGGTTAACAAACTGATTATTAATCCATTTAATAAATTGAATTGATCAATCGAATCATAATAACGATATTGTAGTAGTGATTGTGAATTCCATTTGATATACAAGTGAGTAGAACTAGATTGTGACGCATACATTGATCTAAACGGGGGAGCCCCCTAAATATATTTAGTAAGTGGTAACTTGGTGCTATGTGCAGCAAATTAAAATTTCACTGTCGTGATAACGCCCCTTTTTCATCGATGAAATGGAACATGTTCTATTTGGTTAGTTTTATTACCAATGAAAAGTATTCCTCAACCAAAAAGTGTCAATTCATTGTGGGAAAAGCCAACAATGATTAAAAACTGCGCATATTCCAAGACAATAACAATAGTGTGACATCAACTAAATAGTTTTAGTTTGGCCAATCGTGTGAGAAAAAACATTCAGCAACAATTTCTGTATTTTTTTGGTCTACGTTGTTTTCAGTTTATTAATTCATTAATAAATAAAATTGCTCGTGCAAGACGTCAAGCCTGTTAAATGATCAATTTTATACATATCATGATTAAAATTTAATAACAAGAAACATCGTATATAGACGAAAAAATAAAGCTTTATATTACTTAATCTAAATCTATTCGATTTTCCAAAAATAGATTACCAGTATGCATTTTGGATTCCTTCATTTTTAAATGTGAACTAAGTAAATCATCCATTGTAATGGAAATCAAAGTTTTGTTTATATCAGTACCATTGGAAGGTGGAGTCCGTTGGATTCTATCAGTTGCTGTCATAAATTGTCTCATTCGGTAGACAGAAGCATTTCTGCACATTTCCCGTAGATCTGAACCAGAAAATCCATTAGTAAGTTTAGCTAGGCGATTGTAATCCACATTGCTATCGATTTCCTCAGTTGCTAATATCAATTTAAGAATTTGACCTCTTTGTACTTCCGATGGAAGGCTAATATGAAATTGTGCTGGCATTCTACGCAAAATAGCCTTATCCAAGTCCTGTGGTCGGTTGGTTGCCCCCATTACAATAACGGCCGACTCTGGGTCGGTGCTGAGGCCATCCCATAGCATCATGAACTGGGTTTTCATCATGGCAGTTGCCTCATGATCATTTGAATTGCGTGCCCGTAGAAACGAGTCAATTTCATCAACGAAAATAATGCACGGCTGAATCTTTGCAGCTAACGAAAAGACAGCAGATGCAAGCTTTTGCGATTCTCCGTACCACTTGTCAGTAAGTATAGCCACATCCAAATTAATGAACCTCATGCCGGCCTCCTTTGCCGTTGCCTTGGCGATTAATGTTTTGCCGCAACCAGGCGGACCATGAAGCAGCACACCTCTGGGCGCTTGCCAGAGTTTCGATCCCTTAAACATATCTCGGTGTCGCACGGGCAGCACAACCGATTCACGAAGATCCTGAATTACTGCATCTAAACCAGCTATATCGCTCCATTTTACAGCGATGTCGGCTGGAACAACGAGGTGTGATGCAATCATTAGTTCATAATCAGTAAACGTCTGTAAGTTGACATCGAAATTGTCTTCCCTGCGGAGTCTACAAGAAATGAAATGTAAGTCATTACATTACATCATTATTATAAATTAGAACAAACCTTTTTAACTGTTCCTCTGCAAGCAGCTTTGCTTTCTTCTTGCTTTTACTTGTGGGATCTATTTGATTCATCATCCATTTTACGGAATAATATGTTATTACAGAGGCTATTGAAATCCGAAGCAGCATTTGGAACATGTGACCTCGTGTTATCTCTGAGCCACCAAAATTAAAATGTTCCATTTTGTATTCTTTTATAAATTGTTTTATTGCGATGCAAAGTGTTGTTGTTAGTTATAACTTAAAATTCAGAAGAATAAAACCAAAGGTTGCAACTAGAGTTGTGCGTTGATACTGTATTCTCAGCGATGTGAAAACATAAGACCTCATACAAAATTATCGATTAATTGTTTCCACTGAAAATGGAACAAGAAATTTTGCTCTCTGAATTCGCGATTGCATTTAGTTTTATTTTACTTAGTACTTTACTTTATAAATATATTATACTTTTAAAAATAATCTAAAACGACTTTCAAAAAAAAAATGGGGTATACATTTTCGTGTTTTCATTTGATTTATTTTAGTTAGGAAAATTTCTAAAACGTGTTTTCGTGTTTTCTATTGGTTTTATTGTAATTTCTAAAATAATGTAAAATCATTTAAAAACATTTCTTTAGTTTTTATTTAATTTTGATTAAATATTATGCATATCGAGTTTATCGTTACTCTTTAACACCAATGTGATCAAATTCGTGTAAGGGATTTCTTGCCATCATCTGCTTTAATTTTCCGCATCGGGCTACTCGGCGCAGAATAAGTAGATTGAGTTAGAAGAATTACATGTAGAATTTCCATTTCTTCTTGTATCGCTCCTTTTCTGAAAGCCTTTAAAAGAATTTAGGGTATATCTAACTAGTCGGATATGCTACAGTCGAGTAAACCCGACTGTGACATACCGTGTACTTCGTCTGTAAAAACTTGTACATACCCAAACAAACACTCTGTAAGCCTGAAAGGTTTTGGCCTGACGCTGTGTTAACTTGTTTCTTAAATAATATCAGAGTTTCTTATCCTAATGCCATGAAATTTCTAGGACATATCGGATCCCCGATGTTTATCATGTGTGCTTGAACTTAAGCTTTTTAAAGTTGCTATAATAGTTTGATTTCTAAAAATTCGGTTTACATTTAAGTGAGCGGAACTGGTCATGGTAAAATTCTAAAATAAGCTGGCTCTGCTAACTACCAAGTTGGGTGTCTCCTCTGAGATCTACATAGGTGTTTTATATAGACGGATATGGCTATATCGACTCAACACATAGTGCTCTTTACGATCAAGCTGTTTTTCCACAAACTCATTAGACCTTTGGTACTTTTTGTTTAAAGCACAAGGTCTACAAATATGCAAATTGAAATAAGTTATGGCTAGATCTTAAATATGCAAACTGGACTTACATCGGCTGTACAGTGGCAATGTATTAAATGAGTTCTCTATTGGTTATTTGCTTAGTGCGTAAATATACGTTAAATTGAAAACTCTATTAGCTGTCACAGTTACAGTCAATGTTATTTTCATTTTTGTACCAGTCACAGTTTTCACATGAGACCAACATATCGATAATTTTTTAATTCCTCTCACACATTACGATGCCCGATATTACGTTTACTTGTGAATGGCATGTAAACGTTATATCGGATGGACGCCGATAACAAACCATAACACATATCTAATTCGCGGCGGCATCGCATCAGGAACGCGCACTTTTTTTCTGCTTCATTAATTAAATTTGGCGGTGCCAAAACAATAAAAGGGAAAAATATTTATCTCTTTTATAAACAGAAATTTCAAATTCTTAGCTTGTGGTAAGCGATTGTGGTTGTTTTGTAACAAAGTGCGCAAGCGTTCTCTTTGAAATTTTGCACGCATTTTAGTGTATACTTACATACATATACATACATACATATGTAAAAAACCTGCGCGTTTTTCAGCTCACAAAATTATAAGTTATGGGTAAAAAGACAGATCATGAAAGCAACGATGCTTCTTCCGGCGCTGAGCAAGAGGAGGAGGAATATGCTGTTGAGAAAATTCTCGACCGCCGCGTCCGGAAGGGAAAGGTTTGTACGACGCTTGCTGAGGATTGCGGCAATGAATGCGGTGTTAATAATACATTCTTTTACTTTTAAGGTGGAGTACTATCTCAAATGGAAAGGCTATGCTGAAACCGAAAACACTTGGGAGCCGGAGGGTAATCTTGATTGCCAAGATCTAATACAACAATATGAGCTGTCCCGAAAGGATGAGGTGGGTACAGTTTTCATAATAGCGACACAATTTGTAGTTCTAAATCCCGTACCAGGAATATAATAAATTTGTGCAAAGTGTCGGTCCGTCATTTATCTGTATAAACGCGTCGTCTATCTCGGCAACTATGTATTTTTACGTTTATACGGGTCATTTCATGAACTCTCTTGGATTCGCGAAGCAAAATGTCCCCATGTATAAAATAAGCATGAAGAGTTTACGAAATGAAAGCAACAGAGCTGCCATATCTGAATATCTTTTGTTCTTTTGCCATTAGCTGTTTAAACATAAGCAGCGAAATTATGTTTTTACAATCGTCAAAGACACTCAGCTTGATTTGTTAAATTTTGATTACTTTGCAAGATCTGCCGATTATAAAATCAGCGTTGCCACCTAGTAAAGAATATGTTGGAATCAGGCAGAGTTCCGGAGAACGTTCAATTTATTCGCACACTTTTGATATGATATCATGAAATATACATATGTATAAGGGCTAGAGATACCATATTTAATATTTCAACTACATATCGAAAAAGCGACTTACGAGCGTATTTCAAAATATATATTCTTTTAACTTTAATAAAACAGGTATTTAAAAAATACTGAACTCAAATTGTTGTGCAGAATATAGAAACTGTGCATCGTATCCCGTTGCATTTGGCGAACACATGTGTGTGAGCGAGACAGAGCGTTTATGGATACATACAAATGTACATATATGTTTGTGTATAAATGCCATGATACGTACAGTCAAGGAAAAATGTATTGAATTTTGAAGTGTTGTTCAATAGAAAGTTCAAAAATGTAGGTGACAAATCTAAAATTTGAGTATTTTATATATATTTTTATAGTCTCTGATATATTTAGGCCTAACAACAACTATGTTTTTGGTCTCCTAATATTTGTACCCATTAAAAATGTGCAAAAAAGGGTATAATGAATTTGTGTGACTGTATGTAACAGGCAGAAGGAAGCATCTTTGACCCTATAAAGTGTATATATTTTTGATCAGTATCAATAGCCGAGTCTGTCCGTCCGTCTGTATGAACGCGTGGATCTCACAGATCATGTTTATTTTAAATTTTCGATATCAAGCTCCGTTTGTTTTTAAATTAGAGCAAGCCGATCAGTCGAGCGGGCGCGACAGTAGGATACCCTGTGGATATAGTGGATTTGATCTGCATGTAGTCTGGCAACACCCCATGTTTCTCTCTCTTACATACAGCTGTTATTATATTGCGCGCCAAACCATTTATTTTTGAAATTTAAGGAAATGTTTATATATATGGGTTTTGGTAATGCAGAAAATTTAAGTTATTTTAATACTATGATAGAAACGTAGAATTGTCAACCATACGTGTTAGCAATCGCAAATATAAATTAATATAATAATAGTAATTATTCAGTTTGTCAGTGCTGGACAACTCTTAGACTGTTGTAGGACAGTGTTAGACAACTGGCCAATTATAATGAAATAATGGCAATAAAACAAATTCCTTAATATCTCCTTTATTAATGGGTCAATCGCTATGAAACTTGCAGCAAATTGCTTATCGTTGTTATTCTGTTAATTTAAGCTGTGTTATCTTAACAAACATGCGTGTAAGCAATCGCCAATATTAATTTACGTTACAATGTATAGTTCTGAGTGTGGCCGTTAGTATTTTGCACTGACCCCATGTATCGCACCACACTGACACAATGTACAGCGGCCGACAGCGCAAATCATTAGATTATCATATGCTTTCTCGTTTGCGCAAATGGAATTTTCATATGCTCTCTCGCTTTTGCCAAAAAATGGAATTAACACAAATTCCTTAATATCTCCCTTATTTATGGGTTGATCGCGATGAAACTTGCAGCAAATTGCTCAGCGTGAGTTATACTTCAACTATCAGTTATGTTAGGCTGAATTATCTTGGAATTTGAGGTTTTCTTTTATTTGCGTGGGCGGAGGGTGAGATATCGAAAATTGAGAATAAACTTGTTCTGCGTATAATATTCAGGAACCTACATTCCAACATTGAAGTCTCTAGCTCTTATAGTTGCTGAGATCCACACGTTCCTACAGACGGACGGACAGACAGACGGACAGGTGTCAATCGACTCGGCTATTGATACTGATCAAGAATATATATACTTTATATGGTCGGAGATGCTTCCTTCTGCCTGTTACATACACTCACACAAATTCATTCTACCGCTTTTGCCCATTTTTAATGGGCACAGGGTATAATAAAATTATTATTAATTAAAGACTGGTACAGGGTACGATACTGTCGCGTGCGCTACACTGTTGCCCCTTTTTCGACTAGTATTTTAATATTAATTTTTTTGTTTTTTCACAGGCAAACACAGCAGCAGCAGCCACAGCAAAGAAAGATCGGCCCGCCAGCAGCCCGAAAGTCAAGGAATCGGGACGCACTAGCACCACAGCCAGCAACAGTAGCAAACGCAAGTCCGAGGAGCCAGCTGGTCCTGCGAGCAAATCCAAGCGAAACGAGCCGGAAGAGAGCGGCGATTCAACAAAACAGGCTGGCGGCACCGGCTTCGATCGTGGCTTGGAGGCTGAAAAAATATTGGGCGCTTCCGATAACAATGGTCGCCTAACATTCCTTATTCAGTTCAAAGGTGTTGATCAGGCTGAAATGGTGCCGTCGACAGTGGCCAACGTTAAGATACCGCAAATGGTAATACGCTTCTATGAGGAGCGCCTCTCCTGGTACTCGGACAACGAAGATTAAATCATAGTCTTATTCACATTTTTCATTAGAAAGAATATGTTGTTATTTTTCTTAACTTGGACACTTCTGAACGAATCTGCGTTTTGAATGTAATGTAAAAACTGAGAAAAGATCACGTATTTTTTCTAGTGAAAAGAAACAATACACTTCATTTTAAAACAATAACATCTTATGTAATATTTTGTCATAAATTCCAAATAAACCATGTTCAAATAAATGTATCTCCTAAATTGTCCAAGCAACGCCTCGTAAATGTGTTCACCATATGTTAAGCAGATGGAATTGATTATGAGTTTAACAGCTTGTTTGCCACACTACACTCCGAGTTCTCCAGCACATTGCCACAGCAGGACCAATGACGACGCCCCGGGTGTCCGGCATGTCCATGGCCACAGCCGCTGTATCCCGGCATTCGACCATCACAGGAACACTTAACACTCTTGCTGCCCTTGCCGGAACAGAAGGCACAGCAGTGATAGATCCCGCTGTGCGGACGTACTTGACGGGAGTGGAAAGTGTAGGGACTTCCCTTGATCTGACGCTCATTAATGTTGACCGTCAATATGAGTGTTCCCTGGGTATCGGGCGTAAAGGAGATGCTGTAGGTGCCATCGCGATGATCGGACACATCAATGGGCAGAAACTTGGTACTCGCATCCTTGTACTTGATCATGCAGTTGATTTCCAGCCCACCATGGCACAGAGCCACTCCGTCTGCATCCCGCGAAAGGAGCAACAGATCAACCTTCCGGTGGAGTCTCAGCTGTGAGAAGCCTTCCCATTGCAGTGTGCACAGCGATGGTTCCACAGTTTGCATTGTTATAATGCCGTACAGTGGAATATCATGTTGTTCCTTGGTGCCAGGTGCTCGGATCTTGGCCAGGAAATGCAACGAATTGGAAATCTACAAGTTGAGATGGTAATATTTATTATAATAGTATTTTTCACGAATTTTCTTCTATCCGGAAACTTAGTATATGTACAGGAAGCTCACCTTGGGATCCACTGGCGGCTTAAATTGTTGACAATACTCGAAACGTTTCAACAGAATCCTGCCAAAGCTAAGAATCTCCACCTCGGCTCCAATGTCACAGAGTTCTTGGCTAAAACGTATTGCATCCGTCGCCTGTTGTGTGCGTTTCTCTAAAAGATTTAAATATAACAAGATTGAGGTAGTTGAGTGTGCCTGACAAACATATACCCAATCATATCAAATAATCTAACACTTATTTGATTTTACTGTCTTCACTGCATATTTTCATGTGAAACAATTGCATAAATATGTTTTGTTTATTTTATCCGATGGTAATGAAATTTTCAGGTTTAAAAATTAGAATCGTATATATTCAAATAATTAAGGTTATATATTTAATATTGCTCATATAAATCGTTTTTATTGAAGGTACTTGCTTTGTTGCCTATAACATTAAAACTACAATTTATCTACTATCCAAATTTGAAGCGTCTAGCTCTTATAGTGGCCAGAATTAAAAGAATTTTACGTGCTAGCCTTACAATTTTCTTAAACTGTTTACCATTCAGTTGGAAGTTTAAAAATGTGTATTAATAATTATAATTTTAATTGTGGATTTAAAATTCTATTTAAATAAACAATACTGATCAGAAATATTTGTATACACTTTTTAGACCCTTTACTTTAAAACAAGCCGATCAGTCGAGCGGGCGCGCCAGTAGGATACCCTGTCCAGGTCTTCAAAGAAAAGTATTTTCATTATAATGGGATTTGAATATATCCCTTGAAGGGGATTTTGCTTGCATCGAGTGTATGTAGCTTGCGATAGTCTGGCAACACTGGACTGCGGCTGTTGATTGTTTATGTTTCGCGCCACAGCATACGAAAGGCATATCAAACATACATGAACAAGCGCGTCTTTTCGTTCATTATATCGTCGGCGCTGCGACGCATCTGCTGCGCTGCATAAATTTGATTCTTGAATAACTTCTGAGTTCAATATCCGATCGTACTGAAATTTGTAGCACACATTGGGAGTAGGATACTAACCATGTGTGCCAAATCTCAAGTCTCTAGCTTTAATATTGCTTATTTTATTGTGATTTTTCTAATTTTAAAACCAACGGGACTTGATATCGAAAATTGAAAATAAACTTGATCTGCGTATGGTATTCAGGAAACTACATTCCAAATTTAAAGTGTCTAGCTCTTATAATTGTTGAGATCCACGCGTTCATACAAACGGACGGACGGACAGACTGACAGACGGACGGACAGACAGACGGACAGGTGTCAATCGACTCGGCTATTGATACTGATTAAGAATATATATACTTTATATGGTCGGAGATGCTTCCTTCTGCCTGTTACATACATTCACACAAATTTATTATAGCCTTTTTTGCCCATTTTTAATGGGCACAGGATACACAAATAAAACGGGTCTATTAAGTTTGTCAAAAAAAATGTGCGTAACAGGTCGAAGGAAGTCCGGCAGACCCCATAAAGTATATATATTCTTGATCAGCATCACCATCCGAGTCGATATAGCCATGTCCGTCACCAAATTTGGTATGGTGGTTCGTCTATGGGCTAAGCAGATCAAGTTTATGTTAAAATTTTGACACGCCCCCTTCCGCCTCCGGAAATTGAGAACAAAATTTTTGAAAGCCCATAAAACGAAAAATATTAAAGCTAGAGTCCTGAATTTTGGAACACAGGACGGTTATCAGGGTCCTAACGTATCCTTAAAATTTCATCGCGATCGGATAGTAATCTCGGAATATATTCAAAAAAATCTTAAAATCCCATATAATGGTCAATTTTAAAACTGGAGCCTTGAATTTTGGCACACAGGACAAGTATCACGGTCCTAATGTATCCTTAAAATTTCATCGCGATCGGATAATAAACTCGGAAGTTATTCAAGACTTAATATTACTCAGAGTCGGGTCAAAGGAAGAAGAAGAGCATATTGACGTTACAACGCGTTATGGGGAACTATTAGTGTTACTCTTATTTTCATTTAGAAGAATAAGTAAAGGGTCTCTCATAGTCGACTTCGACTGTAGCCTTTCCGACTGGTTGAAAATAATAAGATAAAGGTTCAATAATGTTAAGGAATTATCTGTTAAGAAATTTCTAAGAAACAGAGAAAATGCTATAAAATTATGGCAAGAAAAATAGATATCAGGAAGTGTATATCATTTGTGTATACATAAATTAAATAATCAGAAATAATGGTGAAGTTACCTAAGAAATACTCGTAAAGTCTTAAAAACGTTGTAGCAATCTATGATTTATTTTCTTATTTTCCGAACACTCCATTGTTATCTTAACCAATCGGATACGACAGGACTATCAGATTTAAGAAGCGTACATGTATACTAGACAAATATTAAAAGGTTATATTATACAAAATTAAGTTTGAAATTGTTATTGGCCAAATAGGAGATGCCTCCAACTGTTTGTTACTATTATTACTAGTGTTATACCCTTTTATTCGCATATTTAGTGGTTATAAAAAGCTAAATACAAGCAACTATTCTGGAAACACCTCTGAATCCAGCTCTGTTCATCCCTCAACTCTATGCTTACCCAGTTCCATCTGTTGGTTAAGTATTAATTCCACCTTGGACTCCCTGGCACGACTGATCTGCTGTAGAAGCGTATTCCGATGGGCCTGCAATGCCTCAAAGTAGCGATTCATGTAACTCTCCACCTGGGCCTGGATATCATCGCATCTGGCATTAATGCCGCGGGCAATCTCGTTAAGCCGCTCAATGGAGTGCTCTGCATACTGACAAAGTGGACGTGTTTGCTCCGTTGCGTCTCGCAATTTCTTGGTCACCTGCAGCTGGACAACTGCCTTGGCTATGGTCTCATGACGATGATTTCGATGTTGCAACACCAGACAATCGGCGCAGGCCAACTATCAGACAACGTTAATCAAGTGGTATCAATGGAAGATGGAAATGATGGAAGTCTCACCTGCTGACAGGGCATACAGTAGGATTTCAGCTCGAAGCCGTGTAATCCGCACTTGAGCAACAGATGTCTGCTGTCTCCCAATCCCATTTGCTGTTGCTTCTGCTTGCGGGCACGTCTCAGCTCCAGAATGTTCCTCATATGATGATTGGACGTGCTGCGTTGTCGCTCATGTGCCTCCTTGCAGAGTGAACAGAGATTCAAGGTGCAGCTGATGCAGTGATAGATTGCCTGTGGAGCAGAAAGAGAGTTAGGTGGGATTGGGCTAATCTCTGATACTCACGCTAATCTCCTCGCTGCAGAGGGAGCACCAGACACCTGAGATGACATCGTGACCGGCCTGCAGACGCAGTGCCTCAATCCGCCGCACCAACATAAAATTTTGTGGCAGCTGTCGCACTCCTCCCACTGCCGGCAAATTCGTCGGATACTGACAGACGTGACAGCGAATGCAGCGCGTGGATTCCGTCTCATTCACGAAGCTGGCGTTCAAGCGTGTGCTGGAGGAGCACGCCGATACCGAGCGATTGCCATCGATCTTGGCCTGAAAAAAAAACAAGTAAGAAAGCTTTAGTCGAGAGTGCACGACTATGATATACCCTAGCATGCACTAACATTTTGTTACAAGTCTGACCTAACATAGTTACCATAAATACAGTAATTTCGGCTCTTTTTGGGAGCTACATTCCGAAAAACTTAGACTACGCCAGAAGCTGATTAAGCAAACAATTATTTTCAGAAACAACTAAATTCAATAAGCTAATTGTTGTTCTTCTTAATTATTTAAAACAGGAATTAATACCGAAACAAGAATCGCCTGCAGTTCCGAAACCAGTATTTCGGTAATAGGTTCTATTTCGGTTTTGTCCTTTATATTTTGGTATCATTAAAACTTTCATAAAAGAATTAATATAATAAATATATGTAGTACATACTGATATATACACATGTATGCATATATTTAATATTGACAAACCGTACTTCAATCTTAAGTTTAATGCAAATTTATATACACACAGAAAAAACAACAAAAGAAAAATGTAAAAATATGTAAGGGATCCCTACAGGTATAAACGTTCCGGTTCTTTACAAATACTTTGTTTCGGACTCGCTATTATATCTGAAAAGTTTAATTTCGTTTATGGTTTTCGGCAGGGATTAATACTGAAACAAATATTGAGTTGTGTTTCAGTACGTACCGAAACTAGTATTTCGGTAAAAGGTTTTATTTCTGTTTTTTTCTTGTCAATGGAATGTTTAAAAACTTCAACAAGTTACTTTTGAAAAAGTGGCCCGAATTCGTACCGGTTAAAATGTTTCGGTTGTGGTTGCTTGGAAAAGAATTTGATTCAATTCCTGTTTCGATACTATATTTAACCAGTCGGAAGGGCTACAGTCGAAGTCGACAATGAGAGACCCTTTACTTATTCTTCAAAAAGGAAATAAGAGTAACACCAATAGAACTCCTTAGCGCGTTGTAACGTCAATATGCTCTTCTTCAAAAGGGTCTAAAAAGGTTAGGGAATAAAACCGGAAACGTTATCGGTCTACGGTTTCGGTTTTATTCCGTAGTTTCCGATTTTATTCTCTGATTTAAAACAGACTATTTCTGCATAATTCTTAGTTTAAAAACAAGCCGATCAGTCAGATGTGCAGACCTTCAAAGAAAAGTATTTTCATTATAATAGGATTTAAATATATCGCTTGAAGTCGATTTTACTTGCATCGATAATAGGTTGCTTGCGATAGTCTGGCAACACTGGACTGCGACTGTTGTTTTGCAAATTGTTTATGTACAGCGCCACAGCGGCCGAAAGCTAAATCAAATTATAACATGCGCTCTCGCTTGCGCAAGTGCTCTCATATCATATGCTCTCTTGCTCTGGCCAAAAAATGGAATAAAAATAAATTCCTTAATATCTCCTTTATTTGTCGGACTTTCGCTATGAAACTTGTATCAAATTTCTTAGCGTTGTTATGCTGTTAATTTAAGCTGTATTATCTTAACAAACATGCGTGTAAACAATCGCTAAAATTAATCTTACGTTACTATGTATAGTTCTGAGTGTGGCCGTCAGTATTTTGCACTGCATAGCGCTACGTGACACAATGTATAGCGCCACTGCGGCCGACAGCGCAAATCATCAGATTATCATATTTGCTGTTTGCGCAAATGGGAATATAACAAGCCGATCAGTCGAGCGGGCGCGACAGTAGGATAGCCTGTGCAGGTCTTCAAAGAAAAGTATTTTCATTATAAATGGATTTAAATATATCGCTTGAAGTCGATTTTGCTGGTATCGAGTGTAGGTAGCTTGCGAAATTTTGGCAACATTGGATAGCGGCTATTGATTGTTTATGTTTAGAGCCACAGCAGACGAAAGGCAAATCAATCATACATGAACAAACGCGTCTTTTCGTTCATTATATCGTCGGGCGGCGCAGCGACTGCGCTGCTACCGCGCTGCGACGCATCTGCATAAATTTGATTCTTGAATAACTTTTGAGTTCAATATCCGATCTTACTGAAATTTGTAGCACACATTGAGAGTAGGATACTTGCCATGTGTGCCAAATCTCAAGTCTCTAGCTATTAAACTGTTCGTGTTATCAGCTTTTTCGTGTTATGGGCGAAGGGGGCGTGGCATCGCGATGAAATTTTCAGGACACATTAAGCTCAAGCTTTTTATCATGTGTGCCAAATCTCAAGTCTCTAGCTTTAACATTGCTTATGTTATGGTGATTTTTCTAATTTTAAAACCAACGGGACTTAATATCGAAAATTGAAAATAAACTTGATCTGCGTATGGTATTCAGGAGCCTACATTCCAAATTTGAAGTCTCTAGCTCTTATAGTTACTGAGATCCACGCGTTCATACAGACGGACGGACGGACGGACGGACAGACGGACAGACTGACAGACGGACAGACAGACGGACAGGTGTCAATCGACTTGGCTATTGATACTGATTAAGAATATATATACTTTATATGGTCGGAGATGCTTCCATCTGCCTGTTACATACATTCACACAAATTCATTATAGCCTTTTTTGCCCATTTTTAATGGGCACAGGCTATAAAAATCTCTCTCTCGCTTTGGCCAAAAAATGGCCATTTATTTATGGGTCGATCGCCATGAAACTTGCAGCAAATTGATCAGCGTGAGTTATACTTCAACTATCTATTATGTTAGGTTGAGTTATCTGAGGTTGTCATAGTTTTCTTCGATTTGCGTTGGCGAAGGGTGAGATATCGAAAATTGAAAATAAACTTGACCTGCGTAAGGTATTTAAGAACCTACATTCTAAATTTGAAGTCTCTAGCTTTTATAGTTGCTGGGATCGACGCGTTCATACAGACGGACGGACAGACAGACGGACAGGTGTCAATCGACTCGGCTATTGATACTGATTCAGAATATATATACTTTATAGGGTCAGAGATGCTTCCTTCTACCTGTTACATACAGTCAAACAAATTCATTATACCCTTTTTTGCCCATGTTTAAGGGTATAAAAATGTTCGATTTGCGGGGGTGTCATTCATAATTAAAAATCTATACTTGAAGTGCGAATGGAAATAATGGAATAGAATTTAGAGTTTCTGTGCCATATAATCTTTCCTTATAATTAGAAATATATGGAAGAATATTTTAAGCAATTGGTTTGATATGTTTATGCTTTACAGGGTTGGAAATTCATCCCTATCCCATTACATAAATTGCAAAAAAAACCAGAATAACCTTCTCAAATTTACTCCCAATTGCATATTTATAATACTTACCCTAAGCATCATGCGATCCAAGGACTTCTTGCTGCGCAGACTGAAGCTGGCGCCACGTTGCCGAGCTGGTGACACAGTGGCCAACTCTCCATTAACTTCCGGCGTGGAGGAGCGAAAACTGTAGTTGGAACGATCCTCCCACGTGACCTCATCCCGAAGATGTTCCTGGACCAGACACTGCAGACAGAACGAGTGAAGGCATTGCAGCGTGCGTGGATCTGTGTAGACATCCATGCACATGGCGCACTTGAGATCCTCGGGAAATGTGATGCCAACAAAGCTGGCGGCGGGACGCAACATCAAGCTGCTAGAGGGTGAAACTAACGGGGTGCCAGCCGGAGAGGGTGAGCAGCTTCTAGAAGCTAAAGATACCATCGTATCCGAGTGTTCAATAGAGCCCGGCAACAGCAAGTTGTTGACTTCCACTTGAACGCCGCTATCCGGCGTCGGCGGGGAAACGCGCAACTCCGGCGAGGCCTTCAGGCTAAGCACACGCATTGGCTTGGGCGGCACTGGTGACTTCAGTAGACTCTGGGAGGGCAGTGGAGGGAGAATAGGAGGAGGAGGTGGAGGTGGTGGTGGTGCCACCGTAATATCGCTGGCGCTGCTGCTCTGCACAGATACGGCAGAGGCGCCGCTCAGTATATTGTCCAGCAGCGATTCCGGCGATGTGGAGCTGCCGCCTGTTATGCTGCTACTGGGCTCACTATTGCTGTCCGTGGAGTTAATCGGATGATCCGTGGGCAAGCCAAGTGTGCGGGATCTACGGATGCAGTTGCTCAGCTCATAGGCCGGCAGACGTGGCACCATCTGAGCTTCTCCCACTGCAGTTACCAGCTGAGGGGCTATGGAAAAGCTAAACAGCTGTGGCGCCGACTTACGACGCACTGCATCCGGACTGGACAGTTCCGTTTGTACGGTCTGTAAACGGATTTTACTACCGCTCAAATTAAGCTGCATTCTGCCCGATGTTGCAGGCATTGTCATCGGCGGAGCTGCCAAATCAGCAGCTGTCAGCTGCGTCGACTGCAGCTGCTGATAATCGTTGGGATTGTTCTTTGGACCGCGTTTGAATGTAAGTTTTGTTTGCCGAACTGGCGACTTGTGGTCTCTGCTCATTTTGTTTTTCTTTTTTTTTATTATTGTGGTAATTAACTAAAAGAAAGACATTATGCAATCATTGACTGTATTTACGGGTGACTAAACCGTGCAATGTGCAATCCACTTGACAGCTGCGTGTTCTGTTCTCAACTGGTCATCATCAGACCTGGAGCAGCCTACGCGTCGTATGCTTAATCTAATTACTCGCAAAACTGAAATGCGAAATGGAAACGAAAATAGAAAAGTAGTAGTTACAACTGTGACAAGTCGTCTCTGACATTGCCAGTTGTGCTTTGCACCCTCTTCACGTTTGAAATGCCTCTGCCGGGTCGCATTATACCAGCACTGGCATTTCAATGGGCAATACTTTTCAGAATAACAATAACTGTCGTAACGTAAATATTCTACTGCAGGCTCGACATTTCGTTGTCTTTAGGAGATTTTAGTTGCCCTAGGTTGTATTCTGATTTAATAGGATTACGCTTGATATGAAAACTCATAAATTAGTCAAACTCAACGAATTTCCATGCGGAATAACAATTTAATCATGGTTTGACCTGTAAATTGATTTGGCATATACATTCTTACATTCTTTTATATTTGTTTTACTTTAAAAAGTACCAATGGTCTATTATTTATCCATTCAATACACTGATTTAAAAACAAGCCGATCAGTCGAGCGGGCGCGACAGTAGGATAGCCTGTGCAGGTCTTCAAAGAAAAGTATTTTCATTATAAATGGATTTAAATATATCGCTTGAAGTCGATTTTGCTGGTATCGAGTGTAGGTAGCTTGCGAAATTTTGGCAACATTGGATAGCGGCTATTGATTGTTTATGTTTAGAGCCACAGCAGACGAAAGGCAAATCAATCATACATGAACAAACGCGTCTTTTCGTTCATTATATCGTCGGGCGGCGCAGCGACTGCGCTGCTACCGCGCTGCGACGCATCTGCATAAATTTGATTCTTGAATAACTTTTGAGTTCAATATCCGATCTTACTGAAATTTGTAGCACACATTGAGAGTAGGATACTTGCCATGTGTGCCAAATCTCAAGTCTCTAGCTATTAAACTGTTCGTGTTATCAGCTTTTTCGTGTTATGGGCGAAGGGGGCGTGGCATCGCGATGAAATTTTCAGGACACATTAAGCTCAAGCTTTTTATCATGTGTGCCAAATCTCAAGTCTCTAGCTTTAACATTGCTTATGTTATGGTGATTTTTCTAATTTTAAAACCAACGGGACTTAATATCGAAAATTGAAAATAAACTTGATCTGCGTATGGTATTCAGGAGCCTACATTCCAAATTTGAAGTCTCTAGCTCTTATAGTTACTGAGATCCACGCGTTCATACAGACGGACGGACGGACAGACGGACAGACTGACAGACGGACAGACAGACGGACAGGTGTCAATCGACTTGGCTATTGATACTGATTAAGAATATATATACTTTATATGGTCGGAGATGCTTCCATCTGCCTGTTACATACATTCACACAAATTCATTATAGCCTTTTTTGCCCATTTTTAATGGGCACAGGCTATACAAATTTAAATTTGCACTTGCTCATTTCAACAAGGAAAGCCAAAAAGCAGATAAATTAAAATGTGAAAGATTGAGAGAAACGCATCCATCGTGGAAAGGGGGAATAATATTAATATTATCAATTTGTTTCCTGCTGTTTTCATAAAAACAGACACAGCAATGCTTTTTTATACACACTTCCACAATTATATGTATATGATTAAATTAATTATTTTTATTAAAAGTTTACTTTTTGATTGCATGCAGTAGTATGTTATCAAAGTGCATCAATTCCTTAATGCCGATCAACACACACTCACACACCCAGACACCGCCGATTGTTAACAAGACAAAGCTTTTACGCAAAATTTTAAACGTTGTTGCCGCTCTTTCTCTCCCACTCTCTTCGGCCTCTCGCGCACAACTGGCACTTTCGACGCGAGCGGGAGAGTGAGCTTTTACTTTTGATTGGCCCCCCCAGACCAAAAGCAGGCGCTCAGAGGAGGTGGCCTCAGTGCATTTTGGAATCGAACGGCGTGCGTACGTTGTTAACGGTTGTTTTATTTCGCTTGCCAGCAGCTGTGTGGGTGACGCGTCTCTCGACTTTTGTCAGCGTTTAGCTTTTTAAGAATCGTACAGAACTTGCGACCAGGCGGCGTGAACAACTTTCTATTTTGTTTTGTTTTTTTTTTCGCTTTCGATTTTGTTTTCTGCTTTCGAGTTTTTGGCTGTAGTTTTCAGTGCGGTAACAATTTTCGATTTGAATTACGCATACTAGTCCGTTGTCAAGTGACCGAGTGTACAGATTACAGATATTGCAAATTGCGGTACTTTGTAATCCCGTCGTCGTGTTGTTTCGAAAACAATTACAACTTCTCACTCATGTCGTATTAAGTAAAACAACAGCAACAAATTTTCCATACGACTGTCTGTGTTGAACTTTTCTGTGTTCCCTTCTGTCTTGTTTTTCGCATTTGACGCACATTTTTTTTGTTTTTGTCGGCGTCGCCTTTCGCTTTCGATTCCCCAGTGAAATTAATAACAACAACAACAGCAATCAACATGGAAGCGGTAAGCATGACTAATTAGCCGGCATTTTTCAAAATGAATCTGTTCGGAAATTATGCAAAATACTTTACGTATCAGCTCCAAAGTTCAGTCGTGATAAAGCTCGGCTGCCCATTGCGCAAAAGGTTAAAGTCCCCGCTTGCCCCATTAATAGGCCAGCGGGTAAAAGAGACCCATCGAGCCAAAAAGTCAATTCACTTGATAAGTAATTATAAGTATGCCTCCAGATTACCACTTATTATCGGCCATTCAATATTATTTAACCTAAGATTTATTGATAGTTTTCATAATTGTAATTTTAGTGTAATACTCGGAAATTACTACTATTTGAACAGTTGAGAATTTTGTAGTAATTAGAAACGACAATTTAATTGTCAATAGAATTCCCTAACTAATTATAAAAATAATTGTCTTTAATTAATTTCTCATCTTTTTGGAAGTAGAATAATTCCAGAAAATGTTATCTCGATTTAAGAACTTTGTAACAGACCAAAACTATTCTACTCCATATTTATCATTCTGTCAATACTGAAGATTCTAACTAATTATCAGTTATTTGACGACACTTCAGAGATAAAAAAAACGTTGTTATTATTAACTTGACGACGCGTCCATACAATAAAACTTGACGGTTTAAATAACACATATCAAATAAAAGTACTATTATTACAGGCGGATAGCTACAGATTTGGAACGATTGACTATATCGTATTTCTCGGCATGATCATCTTGTCCACAGGCACTGGCATTTATTTTGGCTGCCTAAAGTGAGTGGGTATAATCAATTCTTGCAAAACATTTAATATATTTCAATTTGTTCATAGAAAGACTAAAAAACGCATTGAAGATGTGGAACCAACGCTTCCCACAACCACAAGCAGTACGGAGACCCGGAAACATGACTTTGGTTCGGAAAAGATGAGCGAGTATTTGCTGGGATCGCGACAACTGAAAGTATTCCCTGTTGCCATGAGTCTTATAGCAAGGTAACAATAAAATAACAAATCTAAACGCCCACAACGCCAGAACTTATCTTTCTGCTCGTTTATCAACAGTTATGTATCGGGCGTTACAATACTGGGCACTACATCCGAGATATATAACTATGGCACACAATACTGGTTTATTGCGATTGCCATCATATTGCAGGGAATTGCCGTCTCCTACATCTACATACCAGTATTTGCGACTCTACAAGTCGGCTCTTCATACGAGGTATGTCTGGAATCAACCATAAACTTAATTACCTCTTAGTACGCGTATGTCTACGTATTACTTATATACATATATGCATTTATGTGTTGTTTTAAGCAAATCAAAACACAAGTGATAAGTTAAGTATGGTATAGTATTCAATTAAATTATACTACGTACTTAAATCATACATGATCGGGTATATTTGTTGCAGCCAATTTATAATTTATTGAGTTTGTCTTTTACAATCGCAATTCCATAAAGATAAACGATATTATTATATCTTAAGTATAGCTAAATCTAATGAACAGATTTTAAAAATTTGCAGCTATTAGTCGGTATTTCTTTTTTTAAAATTGATCATTTTATCACGATATACGTTTTTCATTAGCTTTCCGATTCGTCATTGCCCTGAAAACCTTTGAAACAGAAGTGTCAAATTGTGGCAAACATTTTAATTAAGCAAAGACATCACAACGAGTCATTCAATATTGGACTTTGGTCAAGTAAACATATATGGCTCGTTGTATTGCAATGATTAATTGAAAATTAGATTCGTACTTCCAGACCACTTGACAGTTGTTGTGTTCCAGGCAATTATTTTGCCAGTCTTTGTTGCATATTGATTTATATGTTGTTTAGAATGAATGACCATTTCAGAAAAAGGGATTTTTCAGTGTTATTAGCTTTAAAAGTTTAGGATATTGTTGGATATAATATATTAAATATATTTTCAATACATCTGAGAGATCGATGTTTATTATAAATTATAATCTTTAAGATATATATATACTTATTTTAAATTAAATTAATTATACTTTCAGTATCTGGAAATGCGTTTCCACTCGGTTATACGTAGCATAGCATCGTTTATGTTCATTTTGGATGAGGTGAGTCCAATTAAATAGTTATTAGTTGTGTTAGTTTTTTAATCCTTTATATTTTCTTTTTCAGATACTATTTTTGCCATTTGTTGTATATGTGCCGGCTATAGCTTTGAATCAAGGTAATAGCAATTGAACTCTTTAAGAAATTCTCTTAACTATCTTAATAATTTGTAGTCTCTGGCATTAATTTGCACGTGATTTCAACGGTGATTGTAATCGTGTGTGTTTTCTACACATTTGTGGGAGGAATAAAGGCTGTGGTGCATACGGATGCTTGGCAGACGCTCGTCATGTTCCTCTCCGTGTTGGCTGTGGCCGCCTTGGGCACCTATTATGCCGATGGTCTGGATAAACTGTTTGGAGATGCTGCCAAGGGCGGACGATTGATATTTTCGAATACGGATCCATCGCCGTATGTGAGGCACACCGTTTGGAGTGTGCTCATTGGCGGCTTCTCGTACTGGACATCCTTTAATGCCGTCAATCAGACCATGGTGCAGCGTTATATGTCGTTGCCATCTCTGAAACAGGCGCGTGCCTCGATGGCTATATTTACAATTGGAGTGGCTGCCTTTGTTTCCGTCTGCTGCTATGTGGGATTGCTGATCTTCGAGAAGTACCAGGACTGTGACCCACTGAGTGCTGGATTAATTACACACGACGACCAATTGCTGCCACTTTATGTGGTGCAGAGTGTGGGACATATTCCTGGCATGTCAGGTCTCTTCATTGCCGGCATTTTTGGCGCCGCCTTAAGCTCACTATCCGTAGTGCTGAACTCCACGTCGTTGGTCATACTGCAGGACATTGTGCGTGGATGCTTTAAGATGCAGCCAAGTGAGCGTGCCTCTACCGTGTTGGTGAAGACATCTGTTATTGTGCTGGGTGTGTTGGCGCTATCGCTGGTCTTTGTGCTGGAGCAGTTAAGTGGTATACTGAGCATTTGTACCTCGATGACTGCCATTGCTGCGGGCACTACTTTCGGGCTTTTCACGCTTGGCATGCTGGTGCCGTGGGCCAACAATATTGGAACAGCTGTGGGAGGAATTGCTGGCGCCTTGCTCGCCGGTTGGATATCATTTGGCACACAGATTACCATAGCTGCGGGTGGACTCAATTCACAGAAACTGCACGTTTCCGTGGATAACTGTGTCACGAATTTAACATTGCCCGAAAATGTTTGGATAGATGAGGAGCAGGTGTTTCCATTGTATCGTCTAAGCTATCACTGGATCAATCCCATTGGTGTGGCAACTGTTATTCTAGTTGGTGCTGTTGTCTCACTATTCACCAAGCCGACAGAGCTGAAGACACTCGATCCGGATCTGATATCGCCAGTTATACACAGATTTCTGCCCAAGGAGTGTTTTGTCGGACGCAATCATCATGCGCAGGCGCAGACGAACCTCTTGAATGGCCAATAAATGGATTGGCTGCAATTGTACATAGATACACGCCACACTTCCACAAAACAAAGCAAATAGTTAGCAAAATATTCCTAGCCCCACACATATGTAATCTAAGTAGTAGTTATAGGCTTAATTTATCACTAGTCTAGTAGTACAAATTGCAGTTCGATTTTGTAAACGGCGCACATGTAACAAGGTACAGGAATTTATGAATCTGCATACGCATCTTTCGTCTTATCCCTTTAATTGTACATTCATATTTATCTTTATGTTTATGTTTATATGCATTATTGAATTGTTGCTCTCTTTGCTTTCAGTTCAGCTTATTTCTTTGGCATTTTTGTTTGTTCAATCAATTAGTCGGCATATATATTCCATGTGACTTAGCAAGCATTATGTCTGTGATAAAAATTCAATAAATATACATATACATATTTATGTATATAATAATTATCAGAAATTTGCCTTTGCGATTGATATGAAAATTTTGATAAATTATGTGTGTGAGCAAGCGCATATTCCTAGCATTATGCTACCTAAAGTAAGCCTCTAATTTGGCCATGAATCACAAAGTGAGAATCTTGCTCTCGGCTGTTATGCTTATTTACAGTTAGTGATGCTTCCGATGCTGTTGTGACGAATCCTCCGACGCCGGACTGCGTCTAATCAACAACTTTCTCAGTTGGAAAGCAATTAACACGAGGCATGCAACGCCAGCACTCACATAGCTATTGAATACGAATTGTTGTGGCAACATTTTGCACTTGGACACCGCATAATCATCTGGCGTAATTGTGGCCTGAAATGGATAATGATTAAAATCAAGCATAAACAGGAAGGGGAAGCTTTACATACCAGCATGAAACTGGGATTCACATTATTGCGCCAGCTAAAGGACGCCACCGTATACTCATCGATGCCCAGGCGATTGATGTTGTGGCAAAAATAATGTGAGTGTCCGGCAAAAGCCAAACGTGGCTTTAATAGCTCGCCCAGCATATCGGTGGCGTCTTTGGAGAGCACATGGTAACGCTCACGAAACGCCTCAATGTGCGGAGCATCGTGCTCCCGGCACACCCGATCCGAGATGCGATATGTGGGGAAATGCTGCATTATTATGGGCTGGCTATACGGATGGCGACGTGTACGTGCGCATTCCGCCTCGTGTGGATGTTGCATGCAGTGCAATGTTCTCGATATATTCTTCAGCGCCGACTCCGCTTCTGTGCAGAATAGGCAGCCATCTCCTTCCATGGCCATCGAATTGATAACTATAAAGTGTATCTGCTTTATGGTGTACAAGTGCACCTTGGAATAGTTGAGATAGCTCTCGAAGCGCGACATGAAAAACGGATGCATTCTGAAAGGCAACAATCGAGTATGAATATGAGTGTCCCCTTGGGAATCAATCACTACTCACTTGTAGTGAAAGCCAACATCGTGATTGCCAACCACGCTAATCAGTGGAATTCCTGCAGGCAGATTAAACATCTGCAGATAACGCCACACATACTCCTGAAACTGTTTGTCGCTGACCATGTCACCCTCGTCAAACAAATCACCTAGTACAAATACCACGTCAGGCTGAAGGAGCCTAGACGCCGCCTGAAAGGAGCGTGTCATATGCCACTCGCGATACAGTTTGTCCAGCCAATGACCACGATGTGGGCCCAACAAATGGGGATCCGCGATAATCATAGCCCTTAATGGATCGTCCACATATTTTTTGCGCCGAATCTCTGGCCATTTGCACTTTTGTAAAACCACAAAATCCGCCACGTATTCGCAAAAAATTAGAGCGCATAACACGATAACAAAACAAGCGTAAATCCAACGCATTTTGCAACAATAATTAAATTAATAATAACAATGCCAACTGCCGGCAAACTCACGACAAATGCAGAAACGCAAACACAACGCAGGGTTGGCGATTCGATTTACCAGGGTTGAAAAACAACTTTGGTTATTCACGCAGCAAGTTTGTTTCGTAAGAAAACAAATTGCTTTTTGCATTGGCGTAATTAATAAGAAATAATCAAGTTCAGACAATTATTTCGTCAGATATCGGTTACTTGTGTGTCGATATATTTGTGGTATGTGAAATAACATGTGGACACTTACAGAAACTAACGTTTTCACATTTTTTACATAATTTACGGCGTGCGTTTGCAGATAACAAACATACATACATAACGATGGAGGAATATACACGTGAGCCCTGTCCATACCGTATTGTGGATGATTGTGGCGGCGCCTTTGCCATGGGTTGCATTGGTGGTGGTGTCTTTCAGGCAATCAAAGGTTTCCGTAATGCTCCATCGGGATGGAGCAGACGAATGATTGGCAGTATGGCAGCCATAAAGACACGGTCACCTGTCATAGCCGGAAATTTTGCAGTGTGGGGAGGAATGTTCAGTACAATTGATTGCACGCTGGTACATTTTCGAAAGAAGGAAGATCCGTGGAATTCTATAATAAGCGGTGCAGCAACTGGAGGTATCTTGGCAGCCAGAAACGGCATTCCGGCGATGACTGGAAGTGCAATTATTGGAGGAGTTCTATTGGCTCTCATTGAAGGTGTCGGTATATTGTTCACAAGAATATCTGCCGAACAGTTTAAAAATCCATCGCCACCAACTGAAGACCCTGCTGCGCTTGGGGATCCTTCAAATTTCTCGTTTGGAAGTGCCTCCAACACTAAACAATATCAATAAAAATGTTATTACATATTTAATTTGTATGGACAATAGAATTTAAATTAACTATAAAAAAAAGCTGAAGTCCAAATTGACTGATTGAACTTGACATACCTATCGAATTTAACTATTGAGCTTAGAAATGCTTATCGATATATCGATTACTGGTAAAAGGCAGTTTACATTTTAAACTTCAAAACAAGGAATGCATACAAATTTTAATTTTATTTGATATTTCTGACTGGAATGAAAAGTATTTATAAGAGAATATGCTAGTTTGTAGAGTATAGCGTTGGATACAAAACAAGATGTCGATTAGTTTCAGTTCTGTTAAAAATTAGATTAGTTGATCGATTTATTACATATTTAATTTATATGGACAATAGAAACCGATGTTCAATTTGACTGATTGAACTTGACAAGCCTGCCGAATTCAGCTATTGAGCTTAGAAATGCTTATTACTGACAAAAAAAAAAACAGGAAATTTTAAACTTAAAAGCAAAAATAGTATAAAAATGTTAATTTTATTTGGTGTTTCTGACTGGAATGATATTATTTTAAAAGAGATCATAGAAATAATTCAAGCCCTGGCCGAGCTCCCAAATAGAAATGCCAGTACCCAGCTCCTTAGCCAGCTTAATGCGCTCATTTATAGAGTATAGCGTTGGATAAAACACAATATGTCGACCAGTTTCAGTTCTGTGAAATAATTGATTAGTTAAATAATATGAAAATATGAATGGGATTAAATTTTACTTTATCTCAAAGAAGTTTTCAATATCGCGCTCGTCAAAGGTCAGATGCTTCTTCACATGCCTGACCAGCTCCAAGTACTGGCCGTAAGTGATGGGTCCTCCACCATCCGGCGTATAATCATTGCCATACATATTCAGACCCATCAGAATTTTTGCTCGTTTCGCCTCCATGTCGTGGCAACCAACTGGTGCAATGTGCTCCACTGCTTTGCGGACCCAATAGAGCGGAGCATTGGCGCCAGGACGCTGGACACTCGAGAAGTCATAGGTCATTAGGGAGAATGCGAAGACGTGCTTATACAATTTATCCATGTGCTTTTCACCAAACAAATTTGGCATGTCCTTGCGTTGTGGAGGAATTACCAAGATGAGGCGTAGTTGTTGCTTTTGCAGTTCCTTAGCTGTACACGAGTGAAAGTCAGCTTAAATACTTTGCTTATTTAAATTATATAGCCACACACGCACCCATTTGTAGCACTAATGTGTAGAGGATTTGTTCATCAATTCGTCCGGCAAGTTGCGACCACACCTCCAATATCAATCCATCGAATCCATGTTCCTTGCACGTTTTGATAAGAATATCATTCATCTTTGTGCGCTCCTTGGCATCACTTAACAATAGCTTTATGTCGCGATCGGTGAAGTGGTCGAATATAAATCGCGGGAAGACTGCAATAGATAAAACAAAACATGGTGAAACTGTTGATGAAAAATCGGCACTAGAGCTGCACCTTTGACTGTGCGAATCTGCGGCTGTTGTTGCACCTTTCCCTTGCGACGTACATCTGTTATCCAGCCGGCGTCGATATCGTGAGTGCCTGCCACAGCATAGTCGCCGCCCTGCTTCACAATTTGCAGCCAGACAGGTGATATGATGTCGAACTTCTTGGCAAAGATCTTGGCTACGTCATAACCATGCGAGTTCCACTGCAAATTTGATAAAGTCAACCACAATATATTTAAGATTGTAACTATCATAGGAAAGATCGGTCGCAAATTGAATACAAATCCCTGCAACATTGGTGTACCAAAAATAACCTTTCCTCTGTTGTTTACATGTGTGTGCATGAAGACTGGCACAGAGTATCGAAATTCTTTTGGGGAATCGTTGTATGTAAGTACTCACTGGTGTCACATAGCCTAGCGTTGTGCCATTGAATTGCCGCAGCGCGGTGTCCTTGTAGTAGGCCTCGTGATTCATCAATATGTCCTTTGGCAGCGGCTCTGCTGATATCAAATCCAAGCCAAACACATCATTGTCCTGCGGCCCACGCAGGAACTTGGACTCTTTGTGCTTCGACTTGGATTTGCTATCGGGTGACAGTGTGCCGAATGCGTACTGGAAGCTCAGCAGGATGCACACCACAATGTGCACAAAGGATGCGTTCATTTCGATATCACAAATTGAGAGCACCTGAAAATGTGCAGACACAGAAATTAGACAATTAAAAAAACCACGCAATTCCGAGCGAATCTATGTTGCACTAAGCAGTAATCACATCCAGGGCTATTCAGTAATCTGCCATTATGTTTACCTAATAACTGCACTATTGAAAATGCATAAATATTGCACATAAACAAAACACGTCGCAGCCACAGACAGTTCGCCGGCACAATTGTCAGCTTATCGTTATCGAGCCAATGTGTTCGATATCGATGGCAACAAAGTATATTGGTCTGTTTCCACTGCTATATTCATTATTTCCGCTGTTTGTGGATTTGCTTTTCCCCATAAATAAAAGTCTTGTATTTGAAACTTATGCATGCTTTTTTGTATACATATTTATATATATATATTTTATATTTAAAAGTTTATACTGTATAAATTAGGGATTTATCAACATAATGGTGTTTAACTAAACATAAAATTAAATTAAATCTAATGCATAGACTAACAGAAAACTACATACAATCAATCATGTTTCCAATCTAATTATCACTTTGAAAAAAATGAAAATAATTGATTTAAAAAAATTTAAAATATTTATAACATAGCGCTACGTAAAGATAATCATAAAATTCTACTCATAATCATAATCATTTGCATTTGCAAACTGCATACATATATTATATGGTGTGTGTATATATACATATGTATATTCAGACAAACACACGCATTAAATCGCTGCCCGTCGAGTTACTGCCCGGCGTGGAGCTGTTGCTCTTCCACGGATTGTTGCCGCCGCCGCCGCTGCCATTGCAGGCGCTGACGCCGACGCCAGCTGCTACGCTGACTGCGCCGCTGCCTGTGCTGTTGCTGAGAGTGTTGCTGCTGTCGAACAACGTGCGCAACAATTGTTTCTTGAGCAGCTGATGCTGGGAACTTGGACTGCCGATGGCATTGACGCCAATGCCACCGCCGCCGCTTTGCAGTTGCAGTGGCAAATGCATTGGACGCTGGCGCATAAATTGTTTATTATTGTTGTTAATGTGGCTGCTGCTGCTGCCGGCAATGGAGGAGTGTCGCTGCTGTCGCGACGCCAGCAATTTGCGTCGCTTCTCATAGAAACTGTGCATGCGCTTGAGCTGCTCCTGTTGCTGTTGTTGTTGCAGCTGTTGCTGTTGTTCGCTGGCTTCGTTGTGTTCCGACTTCTCCTTGTCTGCCAGCGATTTCACTTTGCCCGTTAGCAGCTCGTTCAGTCGCTTCACTGTCAGGCTCACTCCATTGCTGTTTCCGCTACTTAGGCGACTTAACAGCGCACGCTTATTGCACCGCAATCTCTCCTGGGAAATTATGCTGCATTTCTGAGCATATATCGTCTTGCCATGCGTCGCATTTCGGGGCAAAAGTTGTAATTGCTGCCCAGACACATTTCCATTACAGTTGGCAGTTGGCGGCGGAGGCGGTGGACGGGCAAGTGTGCCCACAACGCCGCTGCTACCGTTGAGCGATAACAAACCATTGTTTGCCTTGCGTGTCATCAGCAGATTCTTGCGCAAAGTGGCGCCCATGCCATTGGGCAGCTTGACCAAGCCAAAGGTGTTCATGGCCAGGGGACGCGGCGGGCCGGCATAGAGCGTCATGTTGAAGTACGTGGTATCCTCGTGGTATTTGGCATTGACCAATTGCCGATGTGGCTGTGCTGGGAACTCGCTCTCATAGCTATTGTAGGTGGTGTTGGTGGCATGTTGTGGTTGTTGTGGCTGGCATGTTTCCAGCTTGACAGTCTTTGTGTGGTTGGCTTCCGCGCTAACAGTCTCCAGTTTCGTAAAGTCAAAATCGCTTAGTTCATCATGGAAATGATTGGCCACGCCTACAGCAGTTGCATCTGTTGTCGCTGCTGTTGCTGCCTGCAACACGTTTACATTCACATCAACATTGTCGTAGCCCGCTTGCGTTAAAAACTCAGCTATAACTTGCTGCTGACTCTGTTGATCCAACACAGACACCTGATTATTGTCAGTAATCTCATAGATAATACTTGGCAGCAACATGTGCTCATCTGCTGTTGTTGTTGCAGCAGCTGCTGTTGATGTGGATGTTGTTGTTACTGCTGCATCCGCATCATCGTCTGTCAGCGAGGGCACATTGTAGACACTGAACTGTGCGGTTGCCTGCTCGTTGAGTTCCTGCTTCAGTTGTTGTTGCTGCTGCTGCTGTTGTTGCTGCTGCTGCTGCTGTTGCTGTTGATCTGCCTGCTCCAGCATCTGTTGCTGCTGATAGATAAGTTGTTGCAGCTGCATAGCATCAATTGCAGTCAGTTGTGTTTGTTCTGCGCCATGTGCATGCTCCTCGCTGTACACCTGTTGCTGCTGCTGTTGATAGATGGCCGTTGCATAGTCAGCAGCATCCGCATTAATGCTGCCATCATCGTAACGCAATCGCTTTGTTGCCGGCGCAGCATGCTCAGATGTTGCCAGCTGCTGCTGCTGTTGCTGCAGCTGCAACTGTTGTGATTGCGACTGTGAGGTGTCCAGTGCGCTCTCATCAAATGGCATGTCTGACTCAACGGTGTTTAGTATCTCATTGATGAACTTGCTGTCCAGCATGTCGTCCAGTGTCAGCGATATGGAATTATCATCGGATGTATTATGCATGGGCAGCGGCTCCTCAGTTACAGCTGAAAGATCAACCTGATGGCGTTGTTGCTGTTGCTGCTGTTGTGCCTGTGTTTCCGCCTCCACTTGACCTGTTATGGAGGAAACAGCCTGATCCAATTCACTTAGTTGCTGCTGCTGCTGCTGCTCATAGAGCGGCGTCAATTGCTTCTCCTTGGCAGGTTTACTGCTGCGCTGATCTGTTGTTGCACCTTTGAGCTGCAGAAAGAGGTATTTAGTAGTTAGTTATGTGTCAACATATAAAATATATATATCAATATATGTATATGGTGTCACCTTCTTCTTATTTGGCTGTGTCTCGTCCAGCAAACTGGGCGCGGGAGAATATGTATTGGCATGTTCATTGCTGACCACAGTTGCCAGTGTTGGCGTCGGCGGCAGCGAGCATGACGAATTCGATGAGGAGGAAAAGACGGTAATGGCAGCGGGCACAGCTGTTGCTACTGCTGCTGCTGTTGCTACTGCTGATGATGTTGCTGCTGCTGCTGCTGTCGTTGTCTCCTCCTTGACAATGGCCGCAGTTGGCGGTACAACTGCAGCGGCAACTGTTGCTGCTATGGCACTGCTGCTCTTCTTGGAGCCCTGCACTTTGTGATGCAACTCTGAATGGTGGCGATTCTTGGATGACTTCGAACGTGATCGACTTGTGCTGCTGCTGCTGGTCTTGGAGGAACTGCTACTCTTGCTGCTGCTTTTGTGACGCGACGAAGAGGATGAGGATGCCGAGCTGCTGGAGGCGTGTGTGTTGGTGTTTGTGTTGTTGTTGCTACTGCTGCTGCTGCTGTTGTTATTGTTGTTGGCAGCAGTGGCAGCTATGGAGCTGCTGGAACCATTGGAACAGCTCGATGTCGTTGCTGACAATGTGTCTGTGGGTGAACCCAACAATTCCGCCGTTTCCCGCACGCCATCCTGACTGTTGTCCGCCAAAGCAGCTGATGTTGCTGCCATAGAACGCGGCTGATGTGTTGTCTCCGTGATGCTCAACTTATTGGGTATACTATCCCAAATGCTTGGATGCTGCAGTGCAATATGATTGTTGAAACCGGCCTTTGTATAGCTGCCACTGCAGGCGTTGCATACAACAATGTCGCGTGTCGCCTGCTTGGGCACCATGTCATAGTAGGACATATCTGCCGCATTCAGTCGCTGCACCTGCACCACATGCGCTGCCGCCTGCTTTGCATCGTTGCCACGTGCTCCGCCGCCACGTAAATGCGTCTTCTCCGCGGCACGCAGCTGTTTGATCATCTTGTCCAGATCAAAGACCTGTTGCCACTTCTGGCCCTGCATGGCGGCCAGGGCTAGGCTGGCAGGAGCCAACATGCTGCCCAATTGGGCGGCAGCAGCAGCGCTGCCAGCAATCACATCTGTCTTGGACGAGTTGGTCATGTTGTTAGTTGCTGTTACTGTTGCTGTTGTGCTTGTTGTTGTTGCACCCGTTGTTGTGGATGTCAACGCCTTTGAGTGCTTCGTTGTACCGTTACCGTGCTCCGTATAGATCAGTGCAGCAGCCACATCACTCATGGGCATGTTGCCGCTCTTCCCGCCTGGCAGTTGTGTGAATTGTTGATGCAGTACGAGAGCGTGAGGCAATGGCAATGCAAGGTGGAAGCTGCTGGCGGCCTATGTAGATGAGGGTAGATACAGTTAGCTTGGCGACGAGAGTGGCATTTTCTGCAACAGATAACAAAATGAATAAGAACGCTGCGTTCGATTTACTGACCTAAAGATACCCGTTACTTAATTAATCTCATGTTTTTTTTGGTTTACCCGAACCAGTTCATTACGCGCATCTTTAAAGTTACGTTCCTCTTGAACTGGCGAACCGAAGAGTTCGATAGAAATATATTTACATTAATTTTCCCTTAGTTTCATAATTAAAATTAGTTTGATGTATTAAATTAATTGAGAAACTACAATTACTTTGATCTATTAAATTAAACCAAGTTTATTGATCTATGGCTCCAACTAGAGATGGGCACGGGTCTCCTTTTTAACGCCCGGCCCGGACCTGAAATAAGTCTTTAAGGCCCGGTCCAGGCCCGGCTCGGTCAAATTTTCAAACATCACGGCCCGGCCCGCTTTAACTACTATAGAAAAAAATGGTTGTGAAATTATTATTCTTTTATTCGATATTTGTTCTTTAATCTAACATATATAATAACTTACATATTTTTATCTACTATCGTCAACTAATTGGCTAAAAGCTTTCTTCCCAACGTTTGCAATAACATTAGTTCGTTCGCGTTTAGCCAAAATGTTAAAATTGGTGATGTGCAACCAAGAGGGTTTTAGGTTTTTATTGCTTAGGCCCGGGCCAGCACGAAAAAATCCCGCTTGCGATATTCATGCACGAAGCCTGGGGATTTTTTGAGCAAGCCACCGGGATAACATAGCCCGAACAGCCCCGTACCCATCTCTAGATCGAGCCATCAAATCGAATCTTCTTCAATATGTAAAGTTTTACAGTCTTGATTTAAACACATATAGCAAATTTGCTTTCAAACCGACGTAGTAAAGTTAGTAAAACAAAGAAGATTCTCTTTAGATCCTCACATGCAGAATATACACAATTTTAAACATAATAAAACGCAGTTTTCTGCATTAATAACTCATAAATCGTGTTTTTTTTTAGACGAACTCTAATATCATTATCATCGCTTCGCAAATTGCGATGTGATAAACACATACAATGCAATTATAACTGTATTTGCTATACAGTGCATTCAAAACTGTGGTGTCTGATATTGTTTTTGGGACACAATAACAAAACAGCTGTGCGTCGCTGCCAGATACGAATGCAACAAACAGGTTGGCAGCCCTGGCAACACCAACACAATCGCAAGAGTTGCTATCTCGCTCGCACTTGCACGCCTAACACACACTCACCCAACCAACAAACAAAGCCTGTTTGGAAAACTATGCACACGCAAAATTACTAACTTTTTGCTTTGTATTCACAAACTTTGTTTAATTGTTACGATTTAGACTTACATGTGCGTTAACGTTAACACAATTCCATTGTGTTCACACGGCTTGCTGTTTAGCCAATTTTCATTCGCCTTGCCGTCGCCAGAGTTGTCAATGTTTATAGTGCTCAAATTAGTGAAAATCCGCATCCTCAAATTAATGCGATAGTTATTATATATACTTGAAACTACGTTTTTAAATTTGCCATACACCAAGTTTTTTGGTTAAATATACTGCAATAAAAATGCAATTTTTATACTATTATAAAATGTATTTGTTGTGACTGAATGACATTTGTGCACTGATACGATACTTAAGCAATCGGCTCTAATTTATCGATAAAAGAAGCAACGACCTGAGCGCGCCATTTGAATGATAAATCCAGCTCGAAATAAAAGATGTTTTGTGGTGGCATTCTAAAACACGTAAACTGTATTCTTAAATTAAACGTCTGATGTACATACAATTGAGTATACAATATGTACAGCAGCCTCTTTGGGGCAAAACGAACACGACAATCAAAATCTCTACATTGTTGTACCTTTTAAAGGGAGTCAATAGTTTGTTTTTAACCCTGTTTGATTTTCTTCTGTTGCAGCAGCTTAAACTCCGGTGCCCAGACAATATTGTTGGCGTATTCTCCCACGAAATAGCAAACTAAACTTAATCCCACTAGTCCCCCAAACATCACAAAGCGCAGCGGCATTGATAGAACCTCCAATAGGGGATAAACCCAGACTCCACTGAAATATCGGACTATATGCACCCAAATGACGTAGAGTATCATAAACGAGGCATTTGCTGTGACGCCGGCCAAACGGCTGGGATAGCGACGGAAGCACGTAAATAGATCCATGATGGCCAAAAGGGCAACATTCGTGTGCACAACGTGATTCAGCCAGCTACAAAGTTCAATATGTTAATATTAGAAGCACATTAATGGGTAAACAAAACAAACGGCCGCACTTACTTTGGAAATATTGCATCAAGTGCGGCGGGGAAGATGAGTTCACGGTCCCACAGATAAATGACCCAGAACGATATGGCAACATTGTGTGCGATTGGAAATGCAAACGTGGCAAATACGAAATCTCGCAATTGACGCAACAAGGATTTTGGTGCGACGGTAACCGTGTTGTCGCCAAACAGATCGTTTAACAGTGCCACAGTGTGATACAAAGCCTGCAGTACGACATCGAGGAATGTTAGATACTTGAATTTTCCACCCCAGCGCGTCTTCAGCTCCTCCTCCTCGTGCAGTCCCTTCGGCCAGTGTACTTTCACCAAATAGTAGTAAATACCATACGAGAATTGGGCAGCGGCCAGCAGATGAACCAGAAAGCGCAAATAATTAAATGCGCCGCTCGTATACGCATCGTTGTGCGTCTCCAGCTGTGCTGTGTTGGCCTGGGCTGCTTCTCGCGCCGCCTGTTGTTCGCGGAGTTGTTTTCTACTCTTGGTCATCGTTTAAATAAATAATGTGTAATAAATAAACGCGGCGTATTTATGAACAGCTGTTGGTAGTTCAAGGTACAACCTTGCCATTGTCAAACAGTGTGGCCAGATCGTGAACTGACTGTCGCAATGGTCGATCGAATCTACTCTTAAAACCAAAGCACAGGTGGCGTATTTATGTTTTGCAAACAAATTAGTTTAACTATTAATAAAAAATGTTGTTAATGTAATTCTTTTATTTTAGTTTTATTAGAAGCATACTCAAATTAAAAATTCTATTTAATTCATAAACAATACATTTTAATTTAGAGAAACGCCAAAAATATACTTTTCTTTGGTGTGATGTCATATTACGAATTGTATCTAATACTGGGAACCAAGGCTGCCACATGCTTTGAAACTACACCTGTTGTCTGTATTACAAAACATAATTTTGCCACCTATGTTTCGTTTTTACGATTGAAACTTGCTTGGCACTATCGTTAGTGTAATCTCGCCATCGATAGTGTAAAACAAAACATAACATTTACTATATCGATAAATTTTGCATCTCTAAACAGAACAGCTGTTGAATGTTTTTGTTACCAAAGAAGTCAGAAGAAAATAATTGTTAAGCATGTGGAAAAAATTGTTATTTAATGCACAGCATGTATTAAAACAGCAGCAACAAGTGGGATTGAAGGAAAACATGATGGAAAACAATGATTAATCATTTAATTATCTAGATAAAATGCCTCACTGTGCGACACTTGGCAGCAAAAGCGACGGCACCGAAATTGTTGCAGCTGGAAGAAGTCCACATAGAGGAGGCCATCAAACTGGAGCCAACATTGTCCATTTACACGCCGGAAGTGTGGAAACGTGCACATGAAACATTTCAGAATCATGGTCTAGAGACTGTCAGCTTTCTGAGAATTGTGACAGGCAATCCGGCGGTGTTGAAACGGACGCCGCAGCGTATAATTGAAAGCTTGGAAATTTGGCGCGCCTGTCAATTTGGAGAACAACTATTGCATCTGCTCTTGACCAAATATCCGGAATTGTTGGACGTCAACGATGCCCATCAACTGCTCAACTTAATCGGCTATCTGAAGAGTCGCGTAACAACAAATAAAAATGTCTGGAAGATGCTGATGAACAGTCCGGATATATTGTCGCAATCGGAGCAGAGTATAGAGGAGAAATTCAATTATATGAATGATATAATGCGTCTTGAGGTGCCGGAAATTGTTAAATCTGCCGCAATGTCTCTGCCCTTTGAGGAATTGCGATGTCGTCACACTTTTTTATTCCGCTTGGGTTTGTTTAAGCCGCGTGCTCTGAAAGCGGATCCTAATGAGCGGACGACCAACAATAGACTTTATCAGATAACGGATACATCGGAGAAGTCCTTTGCCACAAAGATATGCCACGTTACGTTGCCAGAGTACGAGGCATTTAAGGAATTATTGGCACGTGAATTGGAGCGCAAGTCGCGAAAACCATTAGTTGACGAGGAATTAAGCGACGACGAAGAAGTTGTAAATCAGAACTGTTAAGTTATGTGTTATCTACTAATTAAAAGCCGATGTTTAAGTAATATTTGTATTTTAACTGATACATAGTCTTTGAAATATCGTTAACTGTTATTCTTTGAAAATAATCGATTGTCTGCGTACAACGATGTTTTGCTAGCTCCACACCATACCTGGTCTGAAGGGTGAGTAGCTCTGTTAAGTTGCCAGCAACGTAAACACGTGAATGACAAATATTTTTTTTTATCTTGTCCGAGTTGGAGGCCGTGGGAGAGTTTTATTCAAAATTAAATTAAAATTATATGTTTCGTAGTGTGGCCAAGCGCAGTAAGCAGTAAATTGGCAAACATAATAACCTCCCCATTAGCATGGCAATGTCCATGCTGACGTCACTGGGCATTTAACTGTGCACAACAAAAATACACCCACAATAAAGAAAAAGTCAAATTAATCACAGCTGGAAACCAATGATAACATGTCCGGTAATCCCTTTGATAGCGAGGAGGAGCCGAGTGCTACCAGTGACGAGATACTGGAGGGCTTTCTCTGTCCCATTTGCCGTGCCGACTTGAAATCAATTGATTACCTCACGGAACACTTTGCGCGCCAACACGCCGAGGAGGAGGATGCATTGAAATCCGTGTTTAAAGATATATTTACCAAAGCCAAGAAGAAAATTCTCAATAATTTTGAAGATGATCGCGATCGTGCAGCGTCATCGACGTCTACAGCGCCGCCCGCTGCCAGCTCCTCCAATGCGGGGGCTGCGGGAGGAGCACGTGGAGCCAATGGATCCAGGACGAGTAATGCGAGAACGCGCAACAATGTCTACAACAATATGTCGAAACAGAGTGCGGGCGCCGAGCGTTCATACCTAGAATACTTTCAATCGGTGCGTAATCCCCGCCTCGAGCGTTACGCCAGCGAGACGAACAAGCTGATCATAAGACTGCATCGATTGTTGAAGGATTTGCCCACCGATGCAGTGCAGCGCAAGCATCACGAACAGCAGACAGTGCCTTGGCTGGACGGCAGCTCCGTCAAGCTGTGTCCCAACTGTGCCAAAAGTTTCCATATTGCGCGACGGCAACATCATTGCCGTCTCTGTGGTGGCATTATGTGCAATGACTGTTCCCGTTTCCTGCCGCTGGAGAATGCAAGTAAGCGAATGCCCCAAGAGCTGTAAATGCTTTTTACTTATTGCTTCTTTTCTAGTGCAATTGGCCAGTTTGTCCAGCACACGCAGCGAACCGTTGCAGCAGATACAGCATCATGAGGATCGCGCCATCCGTCTCTGTTCGCATTGTCTGTGGCTACTGGACACGCGCCAGGACATGCACGAGAGTCGCACTTGCCGCCCGCTACTTGCCCAGGTCTATGAGGAGATCAGACAGCTGCAGAAACAGGTCACACCCGATTTGGATATGTACCTGAAGATTGTCAATAGTCTGTATGATGGCGAGTCCATCTTTACCATCGCAGATGCGGGCGCGTTGCGCGGCAAAATTGGCCAAGTGGCGGAGACAATTGATCTGCGCAGCAAACGTATTTTGACCATACATTCGGAGCCAGGCAGTCGCGAGGAGGCGCTAAAGAAGGCCATAAGATTGAGCTGCGTGCAGGTCATTAAGGAACGAATGTTATCGCTGCCACCATTGCCGGATGAAGCACTTATACGACAAATCCAGGAGCGTAAGCGCATGGAAACTGAACAGCGTATTCTCACCGAGCAGCGCATGGCCATGGAGGCTTATGAGCGTTATGGTTCCGCCACGCAGGCCGGCGTCAGCATGGAGAATCGCAGTTTTGCCCAGGGCGTAAGTATAGAAAGATTGGCTGCTTCTCGTCTTCTCCCTAAATGACATCTTCATTTTACAGTCCGATCTGCAATCCTTGAACAATTGGTCAGCACCACAAGCGTCGACAACGAAGTCGAGCGTTGATGATCCGCTAATCGAGCAAATTAACATAATTAAGGGATACATCAAGCAGGCGCGAGAGGATATGAACTTCGACGTGGTAGAGACGCTGGAGCTGAATCTGCGCGAGCTACAACGGGAGGTCTATGAGCGACAGCGGCAATCCAGCCAGAATGCCACATCGCCCCATTCCGACAGCTACTAGAAACAGCTTTAGTGTGAAAATATACAGTATGCCAAGTAATTGTTTTGACAAACAACAAATTCGCATATTTGTTTTGTATTTTAAAACATAGTTAAACCCATTGGCAGTTTTTTTGTTGCTTATTTTCTTATATAGTTGCTTATGGTTCTTAGAACGTGTTAAAAGTGAAATAAATGAATTCCATGGGACTTAATTATTTTAAAAAATAATAAAAAAACATTTGTGCAATTTTTGCTTTGACAAAGTAATTACTCGACACACCTTTAGCATAAATTGTAAAGCAATTGTCTTGACAAACAAAAATTCACGAAATCGTTTTTTATTTTTAAAAAAATAGTTAAACCCATTAGTTTATTTTTTGTTGCTTATTTTATTTTAGTTGCTTATGGTTCTTAGAACATGTTAAATAAATAAAAATAATGTATTCCATGGGGTTTAACTACTTTTAAAATTAAAAACCAAACGTTGTCAAAACAATTACTTGTCGTACTGTATTCCCGCTTTTGACTAAATAAATGTGACTGCATAATAAATTTTCTTTTTTTTTAGCTCGTGTTTAATTTCTGTGCAGATGTTTCAATGAAGCGGCATTTTGTGTGCGTATTATTATGTGTTGAAGTTGAAGGTCACATAGAAAAATCTGTATTAAATCTACAAAAGCATCTCACTGTTTAGGACTTTAGACCCACAGCGGCAATCAGAGAGTTCACCTTGGCAATGTAGGCCGCCTGGGCGTCGGCGCTGCTCATGCCCTTTATTTTGTTCCATGCCTCCCACTTGGCCTTGCCCTTGAAGTCGAGGAAACCGGGCTTATCTGTACATTAAATACTGATTAGTTATTAACTAAACCTCGTTGGGGTTACGCCCATTTCACCTGTATTGCAATCGCCCACTTTGGCCTGCTTGAACAGACTGTAGAGCTCCAACAAATCATTGTCTGCCGGCGTGCTGTTCAAGTTCTTCACATCCTCAGCGGCTTTGTCGAATTCCTGCAATATTGAATTAAGAAAAAAAAAACACGTATATCATATTTTTTCTATTAAATTGCTCATTAATAATTTACCTGTTCGGACATGATTGAATGTGAAAGTAGTAAGTTTATCGCCTGCGTGTGACTGACTAAATTGAACTACCGTTCACAATGACATGATTATGTTTTAATTCAACTTAACAGGGCGAGAAACTGTTATTAACATATAGCGTGTGGCCGTTACTTGTTAAGTTCTGTTAGGCAAAACATTAAAAACTTTCGATTTGCTTGAAATACCGATTCTTATATTAATATTAAATTAAATAAAAGTAGATATTTTTGTCTCACGATCTATAATGTCAGTTTACAATTAATTTTTGAATTCCGTTTATATTATCGTTCTCTCGATATTTATTTTGATCGCAGCTCGTCTCTAGTTTCAGCGATAGTTTTCCACTGTAAGTTAACAGAGCCAAGGCTGCCAACTCTTAAGATTCGCTAGAAAACGTAACCAAAATCTTGATTAATTTAACAAACTAATTTATGTATTCTACCATAATTTTATCAAACATTTCATTTAATATGAAAGATAGCAATTTAATTTATTCATCTCCTGGGAATTTGTAAAGAAGCTAGTTTTGGTTAGAAAACCGCTGATTTGGCAGCACTAGACTTAACAGTTTCAAATTCGTTTGCAGTTCTTATTTTGTTTACAGCTGTAATTACGCGTTTAACTTGCGTTGCGAACGGACGTGTTTTCGCGGAGGCGTTCTGTAAAAATCGAAATCAAATCGTAACAAAAAATTTAATAATAGCCTAACAAAACAAAGTGTGTAAATTATTAAAATCGCCAGTGCAGTGTGTGTGTGTGTGTGCAACAAAGTGATTGTCTTATAAAACAAACGCATTTTAAAATCAAAGAGAAAGTGCCAAAGCCAAAGCGATTTGTTATTGCTAGAAATTTGTGTTGTGCTCTGTTGTGTTTGTTGTTGTTGCTGTCGCGGCGCGCAACGCGTTGCTTATGCAAATGTGGTATGATTATGATTTCTTTACCTAGCAACTAGTATCCGAATCATAGACATAGATTTTATGTACACACATAGTCAAATATGTATGTGCCTTCGGCTATGCTAATTGGACAGCAACACGTAACTCTTTTTAGAATTTCAACTACTACTATACTACTTTTCTAAGTGTTTAAGTTTTGTATGAATCGAATCGATTGCTTAGGAACATTCCTATACAGTGTGTGCCGGCTGAGATTATTCTACCATGCGATAAATTTATAGCATTGTTCATTGAAACGCCTCCAGCTGCTCTTGACGCTTGAGCGGCTGTTTGCCAGTGTGTGTCTGTGTGTGTGTGTGTGCGTTAGTTTCTGCGTTTTTCAAAGCAAACAAATTTTTACTAGTGTCAGCTACTGCCAACAACAATTGAAGTGCGAAAAGCAAACAATAACAACAAAGCCGCCATTTGATTTTTTGTATTCATATACGGTATTCTCCCATTCTCATTCCTATTCCGTTTCTCCTTACTCTTTCCTCAGTTTCGTTTTCGTTTGCCGCTCTTGTCATTGTTTGTATTTAACTTTGTTTTATTTATTAAATCCTGTACTATGAAAAATTACCAAGGGTGTATTAAGTAGGTCAAAAAGGCAAATGGAAGAATGATATGTTTGTTTCTATTTATCTTAACGTGATTGACTAATAAACTTAAAATAATTTAAGAACAATATTATGCAGCATCGGGCCAAAGGAAGAAGAAGGAAACAAAGACGCCACACTGTGTGTGACTTTTACAGAATTAGTGCAGGGTCTCTCATAGTCGGCGTCGACTGAGTTCTGCTTGTATTTTCACTAGATTTAATCGCCAACTACAAATGTTCACACACTCATAACACAAACACGATTAAGATAGTCATTCATTGTGTTTTTTTTTGTTTAAAATAAATTCTTTCAACATTTTGGCAATTCTAGTGGAATGCCATAATATTTTGTTTAAATATATTGTTTAACTTTTTGAAAGAAAAGTACAGAATTCGATTACATTTTTACTATTTATATTCATGTGTGAGATTCTTTTTTGTATGGTTTTTTTATTTGCAAAAATGTTTTTAGATTTGATAAATCTTGTTTCTCCTAATAATTGAACAGACGAAGCGACCCTCGCATGCATCAGTGTTTTTATTTTTCTCCATATTCTGTCACTTTTCCTTTCACTTGACGTATTTATGCAGCTGTTGCTCTATTTATAAATTCATTAACACATTTCAACTACGTTTTGCTCTTTTAATTTAGAGCAAGTCTCTTCTATTTAATGCATTAATAATGAATAATCACACTTCGTTCGCTATCTCTCTATCTCGTTTGTTTTCATTTCACTTGATAGCCTCCTCCTCTTCACTCCCTCTGACTGATAAGCCATTGTTGTTTTTTATTTACAGTGTAATTTGATTCTGCTAAAAGTTGACCCAGTCATTGACTTTGTCACGGCCATTGAGGAGTAATTCCAACTGGAGAAGCATGCTTATCAGTGGCATCCTCCTCTGCACCTGGCACTTGACCCAATATTTCTCAAAAGTACTCGTAGTTATACACTTTATAGTAAATTCAACGGTTGACGCATTGTTCGTATTATTAATCTAATAAGTATTTCAGCGATTACAAATTTGTTTATTTTCGCTTTGCCTTTCGATTCTCATCTGATGATTCAGATTTGAGTATTTTTTTTTTGCATTCTCGCATGTTGCAAGTTTTACTTAAAAATCAATAATGACGCGTTCATCAAACCTCTCTGTATCCCCTTTATAACCCATAGTCTAGACACTTTTGTCATTATCAAGTTTTACTTGTTTTTTATTATTATTTTTACAATCCTCTGCGTGTAACAAAAAAATGACATATTTTTATGAAAATATAATAGACCAGAAATGTATTCTTATTCTTAGCTAACGCCTTCAAGTATTTCAATGGTTTTTTGTGAACATATATGTAATTCATGCTATATTAAAGTGTCGATTAAGCTTTTAGAGATTTAATTATGTATATAGTCATTAAAAGTAGGAAAACGTAATATATGCAATTAAATTCCCCAAGAATTATACAATTTAATAAATCCCATTTTGTGGATTTTAGTTTCTTGAATCATGAACTTTGAAAATGTAAAGCAAAGAACATGTTTAAATCCAATTTGCAAACTTTATAGCAAGTTTATAGCTATTGTATTATATTAAACTAGTGAGCTTTTGTCACTCAACATACAATTGCCACAATTGAGCTTTTGTCACTCAACACACAATTGCCAACATTTATTGGACTGTTTTGCAACACTACTTCCAATGCACGTGCTGCAAATCGTATTTATGGTATGTTTCCCATTGACAATTGAAGTTAACATTGAAACTTTATTGGTTTAAAATGTGTATATATCAATTTCAAATATTTTCAAAGAAAGGAACTGTAAGATATAATTGTTTTATAAAAATAATACAATGCGCTTGAATGAGGTAGAAACTTTAACCGTTGCCAAGGAGCCAGAGGCAAAAGCAGCTGCAAAAGTATAACTAAAGACCACGGATGCAGATGCAGAGATCAAGCTTAAGCTGATTTACGAATTTCGCTTTGATAACTCAAGGAAAGTTCTACGGAAAGTTAAGCTGAACAATAAGTTAGCTGGTAGAGCGGAAACATCACGACCATCAATGTCTGGTTTTCGCATGCCGAATACATCGTGGCATCGGAAAATACCAATGCATTCAACTGCAAAAATCTTTGACATTCCGCCCAATACTAAGAACCCAAATTCTACCATTATCAACACCTGCAACTTCATTACCAATAGCAGCAATAGCTGAGACTCAATTTTGGCCAATGCACGTCGTTGGGCCACAGCCTGTTGGGTCAATAAGATGCAGAACAAACGATCACGTTACAATGATGCCAATGCAATATGAAAGCTCACCGCATTGGTCCGTTCAGCCACGACCAATAAGCTGTCCCTGATGCCTGTTTTACCATCCAATATGCTGCTCAATAAGGTTAAATACCATCCTCTTACAGCTACGGCAACAGCAGCTATAAAACTGCCAACTAATTTAACCACAAATCGTCAATTGCTGCCTTCAACTGATTTACAAGTGGTTGATATAATTGAGGAAATCCACGAAGTTCACAGGGACTGGTAGATTTCAGATGAACCACAAAATTAGCAAAAGTATACAACTAGTTACAGATATATTTCAATTGTTAAAAACTACAGAAACTTATCTTGGATATGAAAATAAATAAATATATTTATTTCACTCACTAGTTTAATAAATAAATAAAAATATAAAAATAAATAAATATACTTAAGTATTACACTCACTAGTTTAATAAATAAATACTATAATTTCACTAGCAATAATGACATTACGATATGACATTAATACTACATACAATTAGAAATGTTTATAAAATTTAAGCATTTATAGAGAAAAGACAGTCAGTCAATTTAATCAAAAATTTATAATAATTTTAATTTTAATAAACTCTTGTTTAACGAATTAACAGATTATTTAAAAATTATTTTGACCCAGTGAGGTACTGTTGAAGTATTATTAAAGTATTTCGGTCTTTTCAACCTTCAAGTTACTATATATTCTTAATATTTATTTATGTAAAGCTATAAGTGTTTGTTTAGTGCAAAAGTAATAAAAAACATTACAATATTATTGTGTTGATAATTAAATATATATATATATATATATATATATATATATATATATATATTAAAGAGCGCAGCAATATTAGATGAATCTTTTCGTATATGTATATATACAAATTACTGAAAAGTACAAGTTAGTTTTATAAGATATTTTATGCAAAGTTTATACGTCAGCTTTAGTCGGTTTGAGTAAAATCCAGTTGAGTTACACCGCATGTTTAATATTATTTATTTATCGCTTACTTATTTTTAAGCACTTATCGCTTTGAAATTTATTAAAAACCAGTCGAAAAGGCTCGACTATGAGAGACCCTTTACTTATTCTTCTCGATTTACGGAGGCGGAAGGGGGCGTGTCAAAATTTTAAGATAAACTTGATCTGCTTAGCCCATACCACCATACCAAATTTGGTGACTCTAGCTCTTATAGTCTCTGAGATCTAGGGGTTCATACAGACAGACGGACAGACGGACGGACGGACAGACGGACATGGCTATATCGACTCGGCTGGTGATGCTGATCAAGAATATATATACTTTATGGGGTCTGCCGGACTTCCTTCGACCTGTTACGCACATTTTTTTTTTGACAAACTTAATAGACCCGTTTTACTTTTTTAAAGTAAAGGGTCTAAAAATAGGCTGATTTCCATTTGACATATGTCATATACAACTCTACGATATGCCATAAATTAAATGGGAACACAATACAAAAAGTAGCAGCTATAAGCATTGAAATAAGTGGTGTAAGTCTAAAGATTTAACTACCCTAGCTTAGCTGCCTTTGGTTTAGCTGCCTAATAAACTATGTATATGTTAGATTAGGTGGAGATAGGCTATAAATAAAAGGGCAGCCTTGAGATGAATATAGTATACAACATATTATGAATAAGTGCGGAGTAATATTAAGAGTTAAAATATAAAATTAATCTCAATTTAGTTTGTACTAAAACTACAGCTACTTAGAACAGAGTTAAGCACAGTTTTTAAATGTTGGAAAATAGCTTAAAGTTTGCTTGTACTTACAAAGAACAGTTGTAAGCTAATAGCGATTAATTGCTTCTTTGAACAATACACCTTCTGGGAGCATATAATTCAAGTATAAACAAATGCTGATTTCAAGCAAATTTTTATAGCTTTTTATTGCATACATTTCACTTTTATTTGTTTTTGATTCGATTTGTCGATGGGATCAAAGATCAAATCTTTAATGCCATTAATCGGCCATTGGCAGATTTTCTTTTAGTCTAAACAAACGTTTGTTATTATTACCGGATATTTACCTTTGATTTGCATTGAACTGGCTCTGTGTGTCTCTTTCTTTCAAACTGATTTGTTTGTTATCAATAACGAATTGTGAATATTGATATGAATACCCATTCATATCTATCAATATTTTGAAATACTTTATAAGCCGCAAAGAGCCCTATCCATTGGCTGAAAATGCTCACAATTTGTGTGTGATTTATCAAAGTTTTTAGTTGCCATTTTCTCATTTGCAGTAAACAAACAAAATGTAGTTGCAATTAGTGGGCCACAGATGGCCCAGTTTGTTGCAAGCCTGGCCAACTGCTTTCCCTGTCAACGTTAAAAGTCATTTACCACGCTCTGACTCCCCCGCCTACCTTGCATTTGGCCAAAAGTTGGCAAGCCAAATTTCAGTGTTATTGGCTATAGTCAGAAACAACAACAACAACAACAATACCAACAATGGTTGGCAACCCATTGAGGCGTGCGCCTAAAAATGCGCCCTCAACATATTACAGCAGGTCTCCCATACATATCGAACATTTTATTGATATACTATATACATTTACCTCACATATATATAGAATATATAGATAGGTCGGGTAGCTTGCTTGGATAGTTGGGGGCAACCACATTTATAAAACTGCAACAGCTGCAGTTATTTTTCAGCTTGTTTGTTGTCATTGATGCCGCTGCAGTTTTTATGCCCTTACTATGTGGAGTATTATATATTTTTTATGAATTATGTTACACCTGCATGAAAGGCTTTTTATTATTAAAATGCTAGCATAGATGTATAAATAATAAAAACATGTTTTAATGTACTTTGTAAACTTTGATAAACATTTTGTGTGTGAGTTTGAACTAAGTTGCTAAAACTATTTTCTATTTCTGTACTCATTTAAACGCTTCCTGTTTGTATAAATAGATAAATAGAATTTAGCGAACTGACAGTTTAATATTTAATTTTATTCTTAGCTTATTATATATTTAAAATGGTATTTAAAAGGGTATTTAAATTGCGGCTAGACACAGCCAAACATTGGTATTTGTTTGTCATTGCCATTGTATTTGTGTTTCAGTTCAGTTCAATTCAATGCAAGATATTTGATTTTCGATCATTTACATAAAACGAAAAATTGAAAATTAAGTCAAATTTGATTTTCTCATTTGGGGGAGATGTTTTCAATTTAGTATTTTCCCAACTTTTGCTTATTCGATGGGAGGTCACTATAATGAACTCTAAGCGTCAGGCTGAAACAGCTTTCATTGAGATGAGAATTTATTTAAGCGTATATTTGGCTTTTCAATACATTTCTTTCTACGTTAATTTGAACTGATTGCAATTGGATTTTTGTGTTAGTTCTGGCCTTGAACTAGTTCCATTAAAACTGACACAACGCTCCGACGCGCCTAAAAAGAATTAACTGAATTTATTTCTGTACGCTTATCTACAGCTGCACCTTTAGCTGACCTCCTCTTTCCCTTTTTGCCTTTCTTGCCATTGCTTGCCAATGGTTTTGTAGTTTTACTTATTTTTACTAGGTAGCTAGAAAAATGGAATCCTTTTGGGCAGCAGCTGTTGTTGGTTACTTTTTGGCTGTTGTTGTTACCTGTTTCAAATGGTTTTGTGGCAGTTTCGGCATTTGCTAGAAGCATTTGAATAGTAATCCAACAAATGCTGCGAGGTCTCACCAGAAAAAAAAACACACACATACACACACAAACGAATTCCTCAACATTCAGTGCGTTGTTTTCAGTTGCGTCATCGCTCACGGAAATGAATACATATGTAGTATATAGTATATTCACTAAACACATACAAATGTTACGCGCTTACAGATTAAAACTATAAAAAAACGCCGAAAATGTTCAAGTTTGGTTTTCTAAATATGTTGTTTCGTCTTTAGTCACTTACTGACCGAACACAAACTCGTTTTGGCTAATGTTCTAAGTATTACATATTGTCTTTATATACCCGGTAACTTTGCATAGTTAAAATGTATTATCATTTTGTGAGATTTAAAAGCTACAGTCGATAAACGATAAAAGTAACGCAGACTATTTAGACTTGGGTCGACCAAAATATTAGTATACCTTAAGATACATTTTGAGGTTTGTAAATTCCTGCACACAACACACAAGTTGCTTTCAACTTGAACTCATTTTCTCAACTGTAAATATATAGGGTTCAACTTATTTTATCAAATTATTCACCCCTTCTGAAAGTTTTACTACAATATATGAATTACAGAAGGAATTACAATTGTCAGGCAGAGCGAAAGATTAGTGCCTACCGAGTATCTGCTAGTCGAGCCGCTATGTTTTGTTTGTTCTCATTTTATTGCTTAGTTTAAATTGTTTTAATTAAGTGACAAATTTATCGCAAATTTTATTTATAATGAATTAAATTTTTGTCACTATTTTAAGACATTTCGACGTCTTATCGTCAACATTTCTTTTAGTGCGTCTGTGAGTGTATATATATATATATATATATATATATGTGGGTAGCAATCGTAATTGAGTTTTCGCCAGTCTTTATACTCTATAAATTGTATACTCTATAGCTGAAAACAATTCTGGGGCGTCGCAATTTTCTCATGCGTGAAATCTCAATTGGAGGCCGTGAGAGAATTCTCAGTTTTAGTTTTTGGTGACGCCTCAATGCGTTCGTTCTGTGCAAATTATTCAGATTTTTCAGACTTTTTCTCAATTATTCTTATACATTATATTGTAAGAGTAGATGCTAACGACATGCCTGGGAGATCTCTCCAAGTGTTCGATGACGCATTCGCTACTTTTGCAACGCTTCGTCGCCAGGCAACAATTTGCAAAGCACATACAAATACATATAGGGGAATATAATTCGAGATAAGCAAACAGTATAGAATTCGCGTAATAAGTATTTGCATAGTATTTAAAATGCTATGCTTGTATTTAAAAATTCTTAAAAATATTATCAATGGATTGGGAACTCTGCCAACAATACGATTTGTTGAGAAGGAAAGCTAATATGAAAATTCATAGGGAATATTCTCATTTTAGCCCAAGGGAATAAATTCTGAATTTCCAGTCTCTAGTATACTTTTATAATAGTTCAGTTTTCTGGGTCAAATATAATTAAGACATTTTTTTTTTCTATAAATTTTATTCCTTAAAAAGATAGAATGTTTCTTATCACTTCATTAGTATATTCAAACAATGTTTCGTCCACAGCTTTCAGTTGACATTAAATAAATAAATAAATTAGCTTAGCTGCAGTTCTATTTACCTTAACTTTGGTGTTCATTATATTTCATCTGTTACTTATCCATAATTTATACGCTTACACAAATAGTACTATAAACTGAAACTGAAACCCATTTGAATTTATTATCCAATCTTCAAGTGCAAATTGCAATTCGCTTCGGACAAGCCAGACAAATTGCTATCAGCGCTTTTACAGTAAGACATTCCCCGTTACCCTTTTCACACTTCTCTTTCCGTTTCTGCCTTGTTCTTTATTATCATCTTCATTTCCATGTCTGGCGACCACTTGAACTTTGTCTGGGCGCTGGCAACTTGTGTTATTTTATGCAATTGGAACTTGAATGCACTTGACAAAGTTCTTGACGGTGCACCCTTTACAATAGCCTAAGTAAACCCACCACCCCATTTGACAGGTGGCGCCATCTAGTGGCTAGTTACCCTTACCAACCTTACCAATCCCTGCGTTCCGCGTGTCTACTGGTCATTAATTTCACATTAATTACGAACGTTACAGACTAGCGCGCTTTGGTTTATTTTATACTCAGTACTAAGTAGGTAAAGGGTATATGCGAATTGTGGGCAGGCAGAGAAGTAAACTTTAGACATGTTATAGCGTATATATATATGTATTTATTTAATTTAAATTAAGGAAGTGTTCAAGAAATACTTTAGAAAATAACTATTTAAATATAATTTTTAATGAACAGTAAATTTACAAATAAACAGGTTCATTAAAATAAATAATATTTAAAAATTATACGTTTACTATTCAAAACGTATATCTATAATGTTATTGTGAGCTAACATTATGTTAAAAAGCTTTGATAAATGACAAGCTGTTATTAACATTTCTATGTTATGTTGTAATAACATAATGACTTTAACATTCATGTGGGTTCTTTTCGAGTTTATATAGTTTGCTTTGATTATGTTTACAGGGTATTATGCAGTCTATCAACGCTTTATTGTAACTGCTCTGACTACTTTATTTTTGTAGTTTTCCGATTGTAAAACGTCGTAATCTGTGGATTATTGGAAAGCTGATGGTTCGTTTTCAGAGCTCCCTCTGTCTATTTATAGCTGAATCATTTGTGTCGGCCTTTTGCAATTGTAGTACTATAGTCCCGTTTACTGCGACAATATTGTTGCACAGCCCTGGCGGGGGCGGGATTCGAGGTTGAGATTGTGGGAAATAGAGGCAACTTTTCTGACATGTCACGCGTTTTGCTTTCTAATCTACTTTGGCTGATGACGTCATGGGTGGTCATGCCAATGTCTCTGCAATGATTGTCAATGTCAATTTACGGCCATTGTTAACCCCTTGTGGACGTGCTGTGGTTTCAATGACCCCACCAACTGACCTATCGTCTGAAAGAAAAAGACTCAACAACACGCAAAGAAATTCCATTTGAAACAAAAATTTCCAAACAATGTGCAAGCAATTTTCATAGCAATTAAAATAAAACTGAGTATAAATTATTATTATTATTATTATTAATACTATCGAGAGGTCAACGACAGTTCAAAGTGTCACGAAATGCTCCATTTTGATAGGAAAACTTCTATTTTGGTCGTTAATTCAATTAAGGCAGCATTGTTAAAGTGCAAATGGTTGAGAAATTGATATAAATTGTGCCATAAGTCGGCGTACTTTCATGTAATACCCCACCAATTGTGGTGCAAGTGCAATGAGGCGAGCAAGCTGGACAAGATTTGGGTCAGTTTGTGGTCTTGCACATGCAATAAGCTTGCATTTTGGGGCAAGTGTGTCATCGTAAAGCTCCTTTATATTACGTATACGTAAATTTCACTAGGGAAATTAATTTCAAAGTGGTTACGCCTTTAAACTCATGCCCCCGTGCCCCCATGCCCCTTGTGCCCCATGTTGTAGCACATAAACCGAGCTAATGGCCCGGCAAGCTGCGTCTACGCCTTCGCCTCACTCAAACTGACAAACAGATGGACACAGACGGACAGGCGGACAGACGAATGTATAAAATGCATATCGCTTGCTACTCTTGGCCTACATTTATCTTTTTGGCCACCTCCCGCAGCTGCACAGTGTCGCAAAATAGTAAGGAGCTGAATGTAGAGAGTCTGATACAAAAGTATATTTTTTAAGGCATTACTGAAGGTGTCCGATTTGATTTTCGTAGCTTTAATCAATAGAAAATACCTGCATTAGGGGGAAAGCGTTGCGTTTTGTTTGCATCTTAGATAAAGAAGTAAACTTTTATATTTATTTTTATTAGAACTTGATTTAAAGGCAATTCAAGAATTTTAGGTGTCTCAACAACAAAGGTATCTCTTTTTAAAAGTCCTCGCTGTTAGACAAGTCAAATGTATCTTGAAGTGTAAAACGAGTGTAATGTTTTATTTTTGTTTCTCAGATAAAAAGATATCTTCTTTATTCAATATAATTGAGCTCGATTAGTAGGGGTCTATAAATACAATAATATCTTTATTACCTGCTCTCGTATCTTAGCCACGTTTGTATCTCAGATACATAGGTATTTTGTAAAAGCTCTTCATGTATCCTTCTACAGTATTGTGCAGTATTTGCTTAAAAGTATCCACTGTACGTGTTCTGTTGTCAGTGGGAGCACATAAATTTGCAGTAACTACAGGGAAGGAGTGCACAGTTGGTAGTGTGTGTGTGGGTTGGGGGAAGGGATGAATATCACACATACGTCATGTGTTGCGCTTTGGCTGTTGATGCGACTGGGCACCATTAAGAGGGCACCACGTAGAGCGTCATTGACAAACAATTTGGCATATGCATTTGGACAAACCCCTAGTCCATTTTCATGCTCTCTTATCGCAGCTGTTGGCACGTGTTGAGCGTGGGTTTTTTACCCTCCCCACCCGTCTTCTATATATCTATTTTTTTTAATTTATTAAAAGGACACGTACAGAACGCATGCTAAATGGCGACTCTTCACAATTTCACAATTACTACGCCCAGTTAAATGTCGCCAGACTGGTCGTGGGACATAACAAAGTGAATTTTAATGGAGCCTAATAGCTGGCCAACTTGCAAATGTCATGGAAATGAGCGGACACACCTGACGTGACTCTGGCGCATCCCTTTTACATTTCATTAAATTTGGACTGTCATAAAAGTTAGTAATTCTTACGTGGAATTTGCCAACTAATTTCATTAGATGGTTGCCTTCCTTTCAAAAACGAAAAATGCCAACTCCATAGACAATGTACTTGCTCGTTTATCATGCACATTCATCTTCATATACCAGTTGGTCTGGTCAGCAGTCAGTAGTCAGCCTAACTGAATTGTAGTTTTTACTACTTTTTCTTCTTTGCTCATCTGACACGCAACAGTTCTCTTTCTTCTTCCTCGCCAGTCGCTTCTCCCGCTCCCCAGTTAGTTTTGAGGAATGTGTCAATGACAGCCAACTGTCAAATGAGTGTCAACCCGGCGGGTGGCCTATGGATTATGACCTGACATTAACATGAAGTCAGTCGGGAAACGTAGTAGCTCAATAGATAAATGGGCATGTCAACAGGTTCTGAAAGTAACAACTAGTATGAATAGAGAGTTACTTGAAGAATATTCTATAGTTAACTGCACTAGAAAATAGAGTTTAGTTATAAATATAAGTCGTTAGTTAAGTCACTTCATAACAGAGCTAATTTATTAGTTACAAAATGGTCATTAACAAAATAAATGATTGAATGAATCAGACAATTAATTAAAAATGCTTTGATGCTCACACGATCATTTCTTGCGATATGATAAAGAGTAGCTATTCTGTTATTTAATGTTAAACAAGATACTTTGATCTAGTTTTTTGCATTGCACTTATATTATCAATAGATATTTTCTTACTGCTTACTTTTACTGCTGCACTGTTCTCAAGCTAATTTTTACTTTAAGTTAATTTATTAATGCTTGTGAAGAAAACATCGCATAGTTTCTCTAAATTATAAGAAATCTGCTTATAGTATAGAGTAACTTCACAAGACCTGTTTGTCTAAAAAGGTCGCAGGTCATTCCCTGATATTACACAAGTGTCTAAACCACATTACACAAATTTTCATAGTCAACAACCATAAATATTTGCACATTTTGGATCTTAAACAAATGCTAATTGGCATTAAGACTTGTTAAACTTTACAGACAGTTTTACAATGACGCTTAGAGGTTTTATGTACATATGTACATTATACTTATCAAGTATACGACACATGGGACGATGCATTCAGACATAGTTTGGAAATTATGGCATACACACAATCTGTTTGCCATTTGACTTGGTAAATGTTAATGTTGAATTCAAGTATTTTAATAATATGCAATTTATTGCATTACACCCACAACATGAACAAGAACACGACAGAGACGACAAGACAAAGAAGAAGATGCCAATGAAATGTCCAATGTAAAATGTGTGCCAAGTAAACAAGTCAAGTCGAAAGCCAAGCAAACAAAAACAAGTGAGAATGCAAAAGTTGGCAGTGAGTATGCTAGACTAAAAGATACTCAGCAGCTATGAATAAAGTACAAAGTAGAAATACTGATTGAACTTCTATCTATCTATCTTATTTGCCCACATTGCAGGGTATTTAAATATTACTTATACTATTCTCAAATCAAAACGTAACACAAATAAACATTTGACTTGAAAATTTAATCGAAATAGCAACAGGCCAAATACTCGTAGTCATTGCTTGCTGATAGAGAACATCTGGCAGACCCCAGAATAAGTATACCATAAACCGTATACCGCGTATATAGCATATACCATCCACATACATATTAAAGTATCTATCTATGCTTTTCAAAGTCAAATGCGATGCGTGCACTGCAAATGAATTGCTGGCAAATAACACGCATCAAGTCTGGAATCAGTTTGACATTTCATATACATTTTCGAGTGTTTCTGAGTGGGAAAAATGCGGGAAATGGGGCCATTGTTATGATTGCTCATACGACAAATAAGTACTATGACTCCAGCAGCAGTCAATGTTGGTTGTTAGCCACAGCGCAACACGTGCCCCCATAGCATTGATGGACGACACGAGGCGTCGATTGTGCCACACCCTCTTGAAATTCACATCTGTGCACATACTTTTAAAAGGCGCCAATTGTATTGCCTGATTCTATGCAGATAATTATATATGTATTTACGATATATATATGGACGTAAATTAGTTTATTAATCACTGTCAGATTGACAGCATTTCAACAAAAGTTGCGATGATGCCATATAGTGCTTGTTTTATTCCCATTAGTTTGATTTCATTTTGGAAAAAAATTCCCATAAAATATGTGCCTAATCTGATTCAGAACTTTAACCTCATATATACAATATAATATATAATAATATAATATAAATATATAATATATAATAATATAATATAAATGTATAATATATAATATATAATATAATATATTCATATATACAATATAAATAATATGATAATGAGTTTTACAGTAGGTTTTCCTACTCGAATTCCACATTTTAAAGCTTGAATATTGAAAGAAGACTTTACAGGATATTTAAATAGACGTAGTTGAGATTTTAGAATGAACACAGAACACATATAACGTATAACTAGACTATCAAGGTCAATTAGAGGAATTTCCTTAAAATAACAGCTCTTATTTTAGGCATATGTTTAAATAGATTTCAAAGTCTAATCTCTAAATATAGAAATGCAAAGTGACAAGTTCTAAAGCTTAAGCCTAAACTTACTGAAAATAACAGCACTTAATCTAAGCACACATTTGAAATTTTAATAGAGAAATGAACGTAAAATAATTATACAAATGTGCATAAAATCAACAGTTGTTCAAATTTATTTACTGTACAAACTAAAATACCCATAATAATGGCACTTTGCGGCTTTTAACTGACTGTATAGTGTTTTTAACAGTTTTTATCATGATGCCAGGCTCATTTGTGGTTACATTTAGTTCACTTACTTATGACTGTCAGTGTAGTACTATATTCAGCTGCCATGCCGCCGCACCCACAGCAGTCTCATTATTGCGCCATTAGATGTCTGCTTGCCTACTACTAAAGTACTTTTTCATATGCCTACTACTTTTTACGAGTATTGCCGGTCTCTTTTGCTACTTTTTTTTTTGTCTGTCTAGTCGCCGTCTGTTTGTCTAAATGTGTTTTGGGATGCGCCGCCGCCCCGGCAATACTTGAGCTTTGCCGGTTGCTCTTTCGCCCTCTCATTCTGCCTATTTGTCTGTGTGTGTGTGTGTGTGTTTGAATTGTTTTTTTTTTGCTCTCTCATTAGCCCATATTATGCTGATGTGTTTGAATGGAGACGTCGACATCGACGTTGGCAGTTGGCATGCAAAGCGGAACACACAAACACACACACTCACTCACACTTATTTAGCAGTCATTTCTACTGTGTGTTTGCTGTTCATTGTTGTTCTTTTTAGCGAGAAAATTGAAGAATTATAAAGTTTCGTACATGCCAGAATGACGTCATTATTGCTGTTTGTTGTTCTTTTTGGAATGTGCCAGTGAAATGAACTGAAATTTGTGGATTGTGTGTTGTTAAATATTATTTCAAATAACCCCACTTTATATACACAATTATTTTGAATATCTTTTTAATCAGTGTTTATTTTATGAAATAAGTAATCCATTATTTTTTTGTGTGTAAGCTTTGGTATGTTTTGATTTGCAAACAATTGGTCACACTGATTTACAGTTGGCCCTCTTGGAAAGTTGGGACTCCCCTTTAAAACACACTATAGTCAGTTTTTTAATAGTAGGTCAATTTTATTAAGCGATAAAGAGCTTAACATTGACCTTAAAACAGTTTAAGCCATTTACAAAAAGCTGGATTTAGGAAGAAGAAAAAACATAATAGTTAGAATATCCATCAGCGAATCCAATGGGTAACATACGACAATGTGGTGAGAAAACTATCGTAGTCAATGCGCTCTGGATCAGCTCAAACGGTAACCAAACCAAGACATACATCCAGGAAGGCTATGTTCTGCGTTTGGTGGGATTGGAAGGGATACATCTAATATGAGCTGCTTCCATATAGGCAAACACTCAACTTGGACTCTCGCAAGGCCTACAATTAGACTGTTTGAAGATTGCAATTGACCAGAATTGGCCTATAGAAAAGGTATTGTGTTCCATCAGGACAACGCTAGACCACACACATCAATAATGACGCTCATTAAACTAAGGGAGCTTGGATGGGAAGTTTTAATGCATCCAGCGTATAGTCCGGATATAGAACTAAGCGCTTATCATCTTTTTTGTTGTCCTTGCAAACTGCGAAACTTTGCTGTTTAGAAGCTTGACCAGTATCTTAACAGCAAAGGTCTAAGCCGATTTCAGAGTGTAACTTTAATATTATCCTCATAATGGCAACAAGTCCTTGAACAAAACGGAACATATTTGACATAAATCGGACCAACCAAGCCCTAATAAATTAACTTTGTAAATAGGGTAAATATAATGGATTTCTTTGTCCCCAAACTATAGACAGATTCTATTGAACATATTCTACAACTATTTTTATTGTAGTTCTTAAACTTCTTTAATAGTTTTTTTCTTAACACTTTGTGTTACATAGTTTTTAATTTCTCCATTTCTTAAACTTTCAATTGCCATCCACTTGTTGGGCTTCTAATGTTTTCCGTTTGTCTGCTTACAACAAATTTTGTAGATATTATCGTAAGGACATGCAAATAAATCCCACATAATGTGCCATTGTCGAATGTCGATTACACACGTTTATCCATAAGGCAGGCAGCTGAACATGTCTTGTGTCCTGTGTCCTGTGTCCCGCCCCCTTGCCCTCCACTTCTTCTTCTGTCAAACCATGAAATGGCGCACAATTGCGCGACTAATAAAGGCGCCTTGGAGGCCAATTCCCAACACAAGGCGAAAGCGGAAAAGGAAATAGAAAATTGAAACTAACCCAACCCAAGTTGCTATAGCGTGTGACTACTGTCTTTATGGGCAGGCGACTGCCACGCCCACAAATCGTTGCTTTGTGCTGTGTGTATGTGTGTTTATCGCTGTGGACGCGCCCAACTCTCGTCTTGCCAAAACTGTTTGCAGTTCTTACTGTTGTCGTGGTTGTTCTTTAGTTGTAATTAAAACCAAGTTAATGTTTATAAGTCAAAGATTAAAAAACTTGTCCTTAAAGCCTTAAAAAGGGAATTAGTGGATTGGTCTAGGGTAGGTCGCAACAGTGGAAGTCACTTGCTTGGCTGCACTTTCTTCCTCTTACTTCCTCTTGCCAGTTGCCAGTTACCATTAGGCGCGACATGTTCTGACAGTTGTCGGCCCCATTTTGTGCCCCCCCGCCTTTGGGGCATGCCACATCCACAAGCCCTAACGCCTTATCTAATATAATTTCTAATTTATTTTCTTCCAGCTGCGCTGCGCTGCGTCCTCACACAGCGGTGGCCAAACAAATTGCAGCTGGTCTAAAGCGCCTGCAAGTTTTATGAATGAGTCGGACCCGGGGCACAGACTCAGGATCAGCTGCAACGTGAATAGGAGCAGTAGCAGTTGCAGCCACCGCACATTAAAATGGCCTTCAGCTATGCCTGCCTCGTCCTGCAGCGAGTCGTCGTGCCGGCGGTCCTGGTGCTGGGTAAGTGAACACTTTGCAACTATCTCCATCTGCATGCATCATATTATTTTTAATACCCGGTAGTCAATAGGTAAAGGAGTGTTATAAACAAGACTGCAAGTCTAAGAACATATTGGAGCTGGTTTTGTTTCGAATCTTGGCTCTATATAATACAAAACAATATTTTATTTTCTCAAATTGATTGATTTTTTAAGTCTATATATTTATTTAATAAAATTATTGCTCATTTTTGAAGGAGTCTGACTTTAAAACTTTTGTTTTAAGCCTAAATAATTATTTAATACAAGTATTCCTAATTTTTTTAAAGAGTCTAACTTAAGATCATGATTTAAATCTTATATTTCTATTGATTTAAAATCAAAATAAATTTAAATTATAAATAGTAAAATGTTTGAAATTCGAACCTTTCTTTAATAATTCGGATTCGAGTTGGATGTCGGTTAAAATTCCGGCATGTAGCCTTGGTTATAACTAAATGACAATGTTACATACATTACAGACAGAAAAGGCACTCTATAAAGTATATAGTTACATATATATTCTTAGTCTGTATCAATCGTCAAATCCATTTTTAACTGTCCGTCTGTCTGTATAATCTCAGTGTCGATTTAAAAGGCTATAACAGCTAGAATTTCTAAATTTAGAATATGGGGGTGTGCGATACAAAACAAAGCCAAGTATTTTTTTTTTAAATTGACTATCTCGCTTTGTCCGCCTGCAAAACAATGAAATCGTATTACTAGGGCACTTTTATAGATATCGTTTCGGACTTCGGTGTATGCTAAGTATATTATTACGCCTGTCACCACTGGATTCACCACTGATTTCACCACAATTGCAAATTAAATACAGAAGTTGTATAAAATACATAGCTTGTCAAACAGACAGAACCTGCAGCACTGACAGAAACATTTCTTGAAACGTTTGTTTGAGTGTGCAAATACATATATTTATATATATTTATGTTACTTGATAGAGTATCTAGGCTAGGCGCTGGGTAATTTGCAGTCGATCACATTCGACTATAGCGTTCTTTCTTGCTGAAATTGCAACTGACTGTGGTTTTCTTTCTTGCAGCTTCGCTTATGCGACCGGTGGGCATATCGTTTGTGTACCTGTTAATGTTCTTCATGTCGCCCTTCATACCGCTGGCAACACGTCGCAACTTCAAGGGCTCAGTGACTGCGTTCTTCGTTATCCTGCTCACCTTGAGCACTCTGGTCCTGCTGGGTCACATATCGCTTCAGGTGCTGGCCGTGAGCACAACGCTGCCCATCTACAATTGCTCCTTCAGCGAGCGTCTGTTGCGTCACATTGGCTTCATGAGTTTCGTCGATCTGAAGTGAGTCTACGCTAAATTGCGAATTGTTGTAGATGCTACTAATGCCCATTGGCGTTTTCTTTGCAGACCTTTGGCCATAATTGAGTGGTTGGCACCGGAGGTGCTCGTTTTGGCCACTTCGCTGGGTTCATTTCTCACTGTGAAGCGAGTGGCGACACAAACTGTTAATGCCGAGCAGCTAGAGAATGGCGAACTGCCAGAATCACAGTCGGAACAGCAGTTGGCCACTCAGGAAGCCAACGGTGGCGATGTGCAACAGGCAACGGCCACAACGCCGCTGCAACAGCAACAGCAGCAGCTGCGGAAACGTGTCTCCATGATCAGCCAGCACATACACTTCGAGGGATTGATCAAGATATGTAAGACTTCAATATACTATTGACTAGTATTATTATTACAATTTACTGTCCACTATTGAGTGGTATAGATTTTATTATTTGTAACAAAAGTAATGAACATTTCCATATTGAAACTAAGAACACACGGAGTATAAAAATAAAGAGATATATATTAAAAATGATGCGTATTTGCTGATTTTTAAAATGTTATACAGGCAATATTAAATTATTTAATTTCATAAGCGTTTTACATTTAATTTCTTATGTCAGAAAATGCAAAAATCATAGTAATTATCAACACTGATAATAGCGACTGCAATCCAATAGTAAAATTTTATATTTAAAGTTTATTTTTCCAAGAAGACATTAAAGAAAAAGCACAGAATCATTAAGGAAATAAAACCCAGCCTTGAAGTACATGATAGTAAATATTTTATTTTAAGTTTATTCTGTTAAAAAGAGTTTAAAACAGTACTACAACACAAGAACATGAAATCGCTTTTTAATTTACACTTACCATAAATTCTTTAATAAATAGTTTTAATTTATTGATTAAGTACACTATGAATTCATTCTTAATACCTCTATCTATAATAACCTGCTGCAATTGGCTAATAAATCGATTATGTCAACAAGTAAAATCGATGAAATCTCTAAACACTGCTGTACAACTAATCCTCTAATCTCTCTTCTTTTTTTTTGCAGCTCCTCTGTTCTGTTTGGCCACGTTATTTGCTGCCGCCGTGCTGCGTCCATCGGTGCCGGGTGGCTTCTATTTTCTCATCTTTCTGCTGGCGGGCACCTACTGGGCAACCTGCCAGACTCTGCAACGGTGCGTGACCCTCACCAGTTACCCGATACAATCAAATCAATTGTCTTCTATACTTTGTCTTTGTTTTTTAGTGGATTTGCATTGTTGCTGCGTTGCGTGATGTTTGTCCTTGTGCTGCATTCGCTGTGCATTGTTTCCTATCAAACGCCCTGGATGCAAGATCATCTCAATCACACAAGTCTGACGGCGCGGTAAGTTTACACCAAAGTGAAAACTACTACCATATCTCTTTCAGGCTAGACTCTTACGTTTTTAGACCCTTTACTTTATTGTTCATCTAATTGTCTATTATTTATTGTAGTTTAAGACAAAAGAGTCTCAAATAAGTTAAAATGAAAGTTTAAGCATATTTAAGTTGTTTACGAATTCAATATGTATCAAGAGTCTCATTATTTATTTATACAATATTTATTATTATTAAAATATTGTATATTATATTATAATGAAAACAAAAACGATCTCTACGTTAATTTATGTATTTAATATTATGATTTAACATCAAAATAGAAGATAGATAATAGAAAAACCAAGTTCACAATTTTGAATCCACATGTTTAAGATAATAGTAATATATAGCTTTAAATGTAAACCTCAAAATATATAAAAAGTTGAATGCAAATTGAAGTATATTTACATTATTCTTAAATTTAGTTTTATTTAATTGTATAAGTTCATTTTTTTAAACCCTTTTCTTTAAAAAAGTATAAGGCTCTATTAAGTTTGTTAAAAGTCTTTATTGAAGTCTGGCAGACCCCATAAAGTATATATTTATATTCTTTATCAGCATCAACAGTCGAGTCTATGTAGCCATGTCTGTCTGTCCGCCCGTCCGTCTGTCCGTATGAACGCAAGGATCACAGAGAAGGTAAAAGATAGAAGCTTGAACTTGATCGCCCAAAACTTCTTATATTTGCAGGCATATCAAGATTGTTTAAAATTTTTGATACCAATGACCGTTTGTTTTAAAAATAGGTAAAATCACCATAACAAGCTAGAGACTTGAGATTTTTTGGCACATATGTTCGGCTTGTTATTATTGCATACATAAGTTAAATTACCTTGCAAGACGATTCCCAATATTACTACTTTATTATACAGCCGTGGTCATATAAATAGCACAAAAAAATATTCAATTTATGGAATGCTATTTTTAATTCAAAAATATTTTTTAAAAATAAAACAACTTTGGCTCTTCATAGCTTAACTTATTAACTATATAATACACAAAGAAAAGTTTATAAAAGTTTTGAAACAAAAGAAATAAAAATTAAAAAATAACAAAGTATGTGTGGTCACATAAATAGCACAATTTCAAATTTTGCCATAAATTCGTAGAAAATAAGCTCAAAAGATATAATTGTTAGACAAATTTAATATTTAGTTGAATATCCATGGTTTTCAATAACGGCGTTACATCTCCGGCCCATACTTTCCACAAGCTTCTGGAATCTCTCCTTCGGAATGGAGTTCCAAGCTTCTTGGACACCTGTCCACAAATCGTCAAGATTGGCAAATTTTTTTTTGGATATCATGACCTTAACATCATTCCAAAGATTTTCTATTGGATTTAGGTCAGGGCTTTGAGCCGGCCACTCCAGAACTTCGATGGATTCGTCCTTCAACCACTTTTTTACGACGCGAGAAGTGTGCTTTGGGTCGTTATCGTGTTGAAATATCCATTTCACAGGCATATTCTCAAATGTAAATGGTTCCATTTGATTTTTCAGAATATCCACATACATAAAACGATCCATAATGCCATTGATTCGGTAAAGCGGACCCACACCATGCCAGGAAAATGCACCCCAACACATAATGCATCCGCCACCGTGCTTCACGGTCTTCATTGTGTACCTGGGGTTCAGAGCTTGACCTGGTGGACGACGAACATATGTTTTTTTATCGGGTCCAACTTTATTTATCTTGGTTTCATCGCTCCATAGCACATTTTTCCAATAATTCAGACTCTTATCCCGGTGGGTCCGTGCGATACTCAATCTTTGTTTAATGTTTCGTTTTGACAGGAGTGGCTTCTTCCTGCTGATGCGTCCAAAGAGCGAAGCTTCGTTTAGTCTTCTAGCCACTAGTCTTCTTGACACATTCGTACCACATTCATCATTGATTTCCTTCATAATCTCTCGAGAGGATTTAAAAGGGTCCGCCTTGCTCTTCCGCACTATGAGCCTATCCGTAGTAGAATCCGTTTTTCTCGGTTTTTTCTTACGATTCTTTTTATCAGTCAAATAAGTTGGGCTTAAATTCACTAACTTAAGTGCGTTGTACACCATCTTTCTGGAGCATTTCATTATTTCGGCTATTTCAGACGGTTTTTTTCCTGACTCACTTAGTGTGAATATAATCTTCCTTGTTTCAACTGAGCAATGCCTTCCACGACTCATTTTAACACTTTTTCGATAAATTATATTAACTTGTTACCAAAATATTGAAAATCAACCAAAGAATTTTGCCAAAACAACTTTTTACTCGAAATTAGCTACCGCTTCATCAAAATGTGCTATTTCTATGACCATGCAAAATAGGTGCACGCGAACGAAAATTAAGCATAAAGCAAAAGAGAAAAATGATAACGGTAAATTTTTTGCCTGTATACCATGTGGAAGAGTGCAATAATCGTTTGTGATCAAAATTTTTAAAATCGGATGTCAAATATTGCCCAAACGATCGATAGAAATATTCTGTTTTGGCTTAATGCTTAATGAATATATAGTATCTTTTGACTTAAACAACTTCGACATAAATGAAATTATACATTTTAATTATATTTCTTTAGTTTGATTGGCCTGGAGCCGCTCATCGAGTCTAATTGCTCGCCGGATATACGTGTCCTGCTGTACAATAATACACTATCCCTGGACTCGTATCTGAATCCTTTTGCCTTGCTCTTTGCCTATTTTGCCATGGCGTTAACCACAAAGCATCTCATCAAGCCACGGGTAAGTGTCGTTCTGGTTAACACTGTTTGTTGACTTGTTCCATTCCCTTTTAACTTGGTTTAGTGCAACTAACATGGATTGCTCTTTGATTTTTCTGCTCTTCTTCTGCTGCATTTGCTCCCTTTGCATTGGATGCAACTTTATTCGCTGTTTTCTACAATTCGATCATCTAACTTGATTTCCTATACAAATTCAAATTTAAACTTGAACTTAAACTTAAACTTTTTGCACGCATACGATAAAAATACATTTAACAACACTGACTCGTCACTAACAAACACAACGCAATTGCTACCAACTGCCACCTGCTACCTGCCATCAACGCCCAGCCGGAGCCGAAACCTGCCACCGCCTTTGGACAGACGCTAGAGTGCAACAGCAGCAGCAGCAGCAACAATACCAACAACAAAGTCAACCGACAACTGTCGTTGCTCACGTCACAAACCACACGCAGCGGCGTCTCCGGCAAGGAAAGCTCCGGTGTCGCTGCCACTGTCGCTGTCGGTGTTGGAGGCGCCACAACAAGTCGCACACAACGTTTGAGTGTAAGCGTGCGTGTGTCTCTGTGTTTCTGGGCGGAAGTGTGTGTGCGAGTGTGTGTGTGTGAATTGCCTGTTTGTCGTAGCAGAAGCATTGATAACTTTGACTTTGTCTCTGCCTTTGCGAAATGCTAGAACACACACATAGACTGCGGGTGTTGCAAGTTCCATAGAGAAATACTTTTGAGCCTTTAAATCTTGTGCAATAGAGCAAAGAAGAAAGCAGAAAATAGTGCTTCCTGTGCTAAATTAACGAAATAACTGGGAAACTAACTAATCAGGAAACTTAAACAGATTCCGAAAACTTTAAAATGAAGTAATTTAAAAGTGTAGCTCTTAAATATATTATTTTGCTTAATATGTAATAAAAATATATTATAGTTATATAAATATAGATATGTATATATATAATACACATATTTATATATATATTTCATATATATTACATTTATAATAGCTATGTATTTATTTGAAATATTTGAAAGCAAGGATATAAATCGATATTTTAATTTAAACCAAGCCCCATTCAATAAAACATCTTTAATATTGAATTATTAAAATTGCTGAGTCTTTTGGTTTAATTTCTAAAAATTATTTGTAGAGTATTAACTGAACTAGAGTTGGGATTTTTAGTTAAATTTACTGAATAAGTTGAATCGTTAATTTTTAAGTTGTAAACTAAATCAGTCACTTTGTTCAGTTGTTCAGCTATTCAGTTGGTCACTTGGTCAGTTGGTTAGTTGTTCAGATATTTAGGATGAATAGGTCTTTCTATTCAGTTCTTCAACTCGGACAATTTATTTAATTGTCCTGCAAAGAAAACTAATTAATTTTAATATATGACAAATGCTTAAACTGACCAACTAAACAAAATAAACGAAGTAGTTCATAATGAACTGAATAAGATCATTCGATCATTTTAATGACCCGTTCATTTGAACTCATTAAGAAAGAATCGAAACAACTCTAGTATTCAGTTATATTTAATATAAAAATATATTAATAAAAATATACATAAACTTGAGAAAATAAGAGCGCACAAACCAGAGCATTAGGAATTTATAAAACTAGTTAATTTATCTAGAATAAATAGTAAAATCAGCAATAAAAGTTTTCGGAATCTAGTAAAATAACTAAAATAATCTAATAATTAAAATTTATACTTAACTACAAAAGAAAAAAATGAGAAAAACGAACACCAGCCTTGTAATATCTATCAATAAGCTTTACTTCCCAAGGAGCTTGGCGTTTTAAGCTAATTTTTAGTTGTTGTGCCTAATTCTTAAACAGCTGCGTGATAGTGTAACTTCTCTCTATACGTATATGTGTCGATCTGCGCTTTATTTTCTTTTTTCTTTTCACTACGTTTTTCTCTCTTTCTCTTTCTTTTGTTTTATTTGTTTTTTTTTTTTGTTGATTTTTGTTTACGCTCTCTATTTTATTATTACTTCTCCTGCTTTAGGTTTCTTTACGGCGTGAACAGCGTGCAACGTTAAATGAACCGACTGAGACGACGCCTGTACGTAAACTAACTCCACTATTCGCCACTAAGTTGCCTTTTTCCCCCTCTCAAAAACTAACCAATTGTTGATCATTAGAATAGCTCTATAAAACGTCTTTATAACTATATCTATCTCTACATCATATATATAAATATATGTATATATCTATCTCTCTTGAAACTGTTTCGTTATGTTGTAAACGTTAATTGTATTTGTCTAACATCGATCTTACTAATACTGCGTTACATTATCAGTTATAGTATACTATCATAACTTTAACCCATAGTTAAGTACATTTAACCCTCAACATATATATGCTGCGTAAGTGTGTGGGTGCTAGTATGTGTGTGTATGTAAAATATTGGGTAAAGTCTAAAACTAGTCTGTAAATAGCTTAAAAGATTCACCTAGTTTTGGATAGTACATTAACACTCGAAGCATGTAAATATCTGACCCCTCTTGTTCCACCCTCTCTGTTTGCTGCTATCTATCTGTATCGCTCTCTCTCTCTCTCTCTCTCTCTCTCTGACTATGTGTTAATTATATTTAATATTTTGATGGGAATCTTAAATATTTGACATTTCTTTAGCTGGTGCGTCAGAACACTCGCAGAGCTCGCACTCCGCAGGCTCTCGAGTCCACGGGAGCTGTAACTGCGGCGCCAAGTGGTTCACGTGGCAATGATATGCAGATGGACGCGATGGAACGCACTTCGGAGCAGGAGAATAATACCACATCCATACTTGATCAAATATCCTATGGTTTTGTCAGCGTCGGTGGCTTTATCTATCAGAATAGCTATATATTCACCAATATTCTAATGATGGTAAGTGTGGAGTGATAGACTGCTATTAAATAGAATTTCCTTTTAAGTATAATGAATTTTTAATGTTAAGTGTGGAATTAAAGATTAAGTTCTTAAGTAACTGCTTTATTTATAATGAATTGATTCAAATTTCCTGTTCCACTTGCCCATAATTTTTACTGAAATATTTATTTAGAAGCGTTTAAATATGAAATTAATATGTGCTCCGAAAAGTATGCTATATTAATTTTTGAAAAGCTGATATTGATTGATAGATTTACAGATACTTAATTATTTTCCAAAATCTATAAGGGTTTCATTTAAGTGGAACCCAAAAAATTAATAAAAATAATTTATATATTACTTACATATATGTAAAAAAATATATATATTTGCGATTCCGAAAATATGTACAAAAATTCATGTCTGGGAAATTTAAGCAGCACAGAAATTTAATTCGGTTGTTATCAAAAGCAATTGTTCTAAAAATCTCTAGAGATTTATTGAGCACACCTAAATATCAAAGATTTACTTTCCGATTTCTGAACAATTCTATTTTGAACTCCACAGAATTAAGAATCTTTGCCATTCGTGTTTTCTAGGCCTGGTCTATAGTCTACCACAGCTGGTTGACCTTCGTGCTATTGCTGTGGGCAAATGTGCTGTGGATGATACCAAATCAGCGCAAGGCCATGATGCGTTCTAGCCCATTTATAGTGCTATATGCGGAGCTGTTGCTGGTTGCCCAATATATCTATGGCATGGATCTGAACAACAATGAGCTGCCAACCAGAGTTTCTGTAAGTTTCTCAAGCTGAATTCGTACCAGCATTTTTATTATTATTATTATTAATGTTAATTCTTTTTATATTACACAGACAGCGGGCATTAATTTGCAGCAAATTGGCTTTGAGCGACCAATTGAGAATCAAATGCGTCCATGTGTGCCGCTAATTGTGAAAACTGCCTTTGTGCTGATGTTCTGGGTGACGTCGCGTCAATTCTTCAAGGAGAAACGCGACAGACGCAGAGATAGCACCTTGGCGGATATTATTGCACCGCTGCAGATAACCGTCGGTTCGGCTGGCTCAACCTACCTCATTAACGATGGCAAGAAGACCTCAAAGTTCCTAAAGAAAGCCGGCGATGTGATTAAGAATCTATTGGTGCGTCTATGGATTTGGCTGCTCGTCCTGGTCATCTTTTTGTGCGCCATAACGGGCGAGGATATGACAGGTTTTCGCATTTGCTATATGGCATTGTTCCTATTCTTCTTGCTAGTCTTTCAATCATCGTCCAAGGCGTGGGTCAAGATTATGTATGGCTTTTGGCTGTTCCTAATCTTTTATGCCATGTCCATATTGATATTGATTTATACATATCAATTTGATAAGTTCGACACCTACTGGAAGGATTATCTCAATGTGTCGCAAACACTGTGAGTGGCTATAAGAATACACAGTATCTTTTATTTCTATCTTAATTATACGAAATTTATTATTTCAGGCAAGCTGATATTGGCCTGAAGCGCTACAAGACCAAGGATCTGTTCCTACATCTGGTATCACCCACAATAATTGTCATACTCACTGTGATACAGGTGCACTATTTCCACAAGCGCTTCATTGCCTCCTTGCAACAGCAACAGACGTCTGGTGGCGCACAGCAACAGAAGCACACAGAGACGACCGCATTGGAGCAATCGGCGCCATCAAAGCGTCGTGGCAGTGCCAGCTCCTTGCGTAGATCAGTTGGAGCCACAGCCGAGGCAGCGACTGGTGCTACCACGACAGACTTTGAGACATCTGTGCGTGATTTGGTGCGCATATCATTTCGCAAAATTAAAAACAAATCCGAGTACATATTCAAGAGATTTAAGACCGTCTTTTGGCGTTTCCTCGAGCTGCATATCATGAAGGCCGTTTATATTGCGGCCTTTGTTTGCAGCGTTAGCGAAGTCTGTGTTCTTCACATTGTCTTTGTGGGCTTCTGTGTGCTGGGTGCCACTTCCCGCAAGGCCGTCCAAGTGGTTATCAGTCGTCTGATATCGTTTATAGTCACCATCATTGTTCTGTCCAAGATGATATATCAAATTGAGTATTTGGATCATACGCAATACAGTGTTACCTGTGTAAGTATAACGTTTGCTTCTTGATATCTAATTTAAGTATAAAATATTTGTAATATCATTTTAAATACATTCCAACAGGCCGACAATCGCACTGCCAACAATGCCGAATGGGTTGGCCTTAACAAGGCGGATAAACTGGAGGGCGGTTTGATGGGTTTGCTGCGCACTTACATCATTTACATGGTTATTGTTACCATGCATGCGGTTATCTCATTGCGTCAGCTGCAAATGCGGATGAAGATCGGCGAGAATAGCGCCAATCAACCAAAGTTGCTCTTCCAGAATATTACGCGTGCCGATGCGGAAAAGGATTTGGTTGGCCTGGTCAAGTATCTGCTTAACTTTGGCTTCTACAAGTTTGGTATTGAGATATCGCTGATTGCGCTGGTTGCGACTATAACCTATCGCCAGGATATTGTTGCGGTTGCCTATGCCCTGTGGTTGGTGGTGCTGTTGCTTTTGAAGCGTTCGCAGTGTGCCAAATTGTGGGGTATATTTCAGGCCTTTTTTGCCATCTCCATACTCTTGCAATATATTGTGATGGTCGGATTGCCCCCCAGCTGGTGCATGGGTAAGTTATTCAAAGAGATAAGAAAGTATTATAAATCATTGGCAATGTGTGTAAGATTAAGTAGACATTTTTGAAGCTATATAGTTTATTTATTTGTGGCTTTTTATTTTATTTTATTCACTTATAGAAATGCTTTAATAATTTATCTATTGTCTTGTAGATTATCCGTGGGATAAGGGTTCGTTTGGTGAGAGCATACAACGCTGGACAATGTTACCGGGTGCATTGCATTTCAATCATGTGCCCAAGCTAATCTTTGACTTCATTGTGCTGATCATATTGAATCGGCAGAAGAGCATCTTCTGCATTGAACAACGCTATGCCACCAATGATGATTATCCAGGTGGCAGCAATCGCAGCGTCATCGGAGACATTGCCCAGTTGGGACGCGTTCCATTTGATAATCCAACGCATGATTTCTGCTCCTACATACGCAACTATGCCGATATTTTGAAGAATGGCACATTGTGTGGTTTCTATTGGTTTACCTTGGCTGTGGTCTTTTTGGCCGGCACAAATATTGCGGATCTGCTGGCGCTGGGATATCTAATTGGTGCCTTTATCTTTCTCTGGCAAGGCTCCGATTTCTATCTGCGTCCCATTAACACCATCATCAGTCGCTGGAAATGGCTGCTGGCCTTCAATGTGGCCAACATTCTGATAAAGACGAGCTTCCAAATGGCTGGCTGTCTGTTTATGACGCCACTAACTAAGAACTGCTGTTGGCTCGTCCATATGTTGGGCATCACCTGTTCCAGCAGTGTGCTGGATGAGGGTGCTGAGAATCTGAATTCAATTACGTTTGATTGCCCCAAAATAACGCATCATGTGGTGCTGCTCTGGGATGCGATTTGTTTTGCATTTATTATCTTTCAGCTGCGCATCTTCAAGTCGCATTATTTCTGTCACATAATTACGGACACCAAGGCCAACAATATATTGGCCTCCAGGTGGGTTAACAAGATCCATAGATAATTTGTACTATTTATAACCTTGCAGAGAGATTTGTAATGCATTTGTAAGGACGAAGTCAATATAGTCTACATGTATGTATGTCCGTCTTTTTCTATACAAACAATACAGCCAGTTTCAAAGCTATGTATGTTAATGAAACTTGGTACAGGTTCTTCTTTTTGCTACAGGCAAGTCATATATAGAAATCAGTGGTATTAGATTACTACTATATCAAATACCTCTCATAGAAACTATCTTCGACTTTTTACAAATCTACAGTGTTCTGCAAGGGTTTGAAATCTTCGGCATGCCAAAGTTAATATTTCTTTGCTGTTATTATATGCTTTAATTCCTTGCAGAGGTGCCGACATCATTGAGAGCTTGCGGCAAAAGCAAATTGCCCATCGCCATGACCATGAGAAGCAGGTGCTGCACAAGATAAAGCGCAAAATGGAACGCATACGTGCCACACAACAGAAAATGCTGCGTCCTTTGGACAAACAAACCCACTTCGATGGTAAGTTGACAAGGACAAACTGGATTTTGACTTTGCTCCTTTGCTCTGTTTTTTTTTTTTTTGTGTTTTGGGATTGGGATTCGCGATATTTGGTGTCGTTTTTTTTGCAATTTTCCAAATTTTTTGAATTTTGTATTTTGGAAATTGTCGTCTTGCGTCTCGCGTGTGTTTTGTGTGTACTTCAATAATTCTTGACTTGTAAAAAGGGCTACCCACGCCCTTGGAGCAATCGCTGTCGGAGGCAGCACCTTTGGCCCATCAGAGCAGCTTTGTTTCCTGCCAAGGTTCTGGCTATCAGACGCCTGATGGTCCCAGTTCCAATGGTAGCTCTGGCACATCCTCGCCAGCTCGTGCCTCGATGCTGTCGGGGAGCAGCAGCAGCGCGGAGAGCGTCGATAGCGCCGATGCGGCTGTCATCATTGAGCCAGAGATTAATATAATGCTCTGTGATGATGATGATGAAAGGGATTATGCGGATGTGCAGTCTGCCAGCGAGGAACACGATGAACCAAAGACGAATACTTTGATGATGGCCGCCAAAGCTACAACAACAGCTGTAAGTGATGATTCTGCTGCTGGCAATCCCAGGGAAAATCACTTTAAGCATTGCAATCTCTCGAAGCCAACGACGCCAAGCACTGAAGCACTCTCAACTCTGCTTACGGAGGGTTTTCTGGAGCCGAAGCGCATCTCGCTGGGATTGGCGCCATCCGAGCAAAGTGGACAGACAACAATGCAAAGTTTGGTGCCACCTTTGGCGGCATATGCAACAGCGTTGGCTTCGAGTGCGGGCAGCTCAACGAGTCTTACGCCAAATCTGCGGCGTCAACATCGACGACAGTCTTCGACAAATGCAGCTGTATCGTGGAATGAAACGGTGTCCATAAAGCATTCACCCTTAAAGCAACATGTGGTAAAAAGCCTAAGTAATTGATAGAAAATAAATCATTCATTACACTCTCTTCCCCTTCTTAATTTTGGAGCAGTCGTCGGACCATGAGGAGCTGGTGACGATGCGTAAAAAGTCCCTACATCGTCGTCATCTGAGCATGGGAAATGCCAGCTACTCGCTGGACGAGGCACAAACGCGTCTACGGCGTACCAGCAACTTGTCCGGCGCCAAAGATGAGGCTGCCCTGCGCTATGCACAACGTCCTCATAGCTGGGGACCCGTCGGTACGGCCTACTATATGGAGTCTCTGATGTGCGCCTTCTATGAGCCCACACTGCTGCATGGACCATGTATTGGATGAATCTTATTCTACTCTATACATTTTTATATAAATTCTTATATTTTTTGTACCTCTTATACTTATGTACTATATGAAAAACTGAAACATTGTATATAATGTGTGTGCCCTTTTAGGGGGTAATAAAAACTCATTGAGGTCGTGTGTAGCAGGCCTCAAGCAAAATGTCCACTCCAAACTGAATACATTTGTAAATAACACTTATTTAGTGGTTTTACTCTTAATATTATCTATATATACTACATTGATTGATGATCTTTAATCGATGCCACAAGCGTTATCAGAGTTATGCGCGCTTCTACAAGTGTAAAATATGATCTATATTTAAGAGACTAAATTGCATTTATTTTACTACATCTTCTATCTGTTTTACTTCTGCTAATAATATACCGTATAGTGCGTGCTACGTGCTACGTGCTACATGCTACGTTTTGCGAATTCTCTAATCAAATTTATTTTGCTACAGTCTGCTCTAAAAAATATTGTGATTTTAAGAAATTTATGCAAATAATTGATCAGTTTTATGAGTATTTTATTTAATTTTAAATACATGTTTTAAATACATAGTTTAGCTTGATATGTCAGTTTTTTTTCATCAGGAGATTCGTGTGCATTTAGAAATTATGTCTGAAAATTGAGTTGAAGTCTGCAGTGTTTTTATTTCTTAATAAATCCGCCAATCCAATACGTAAATGCCTGGAATTCGTAATATTAAAGTCAGCGTTGAATGAGTGTAGGCATATCTTTATAAAAGATGATCAAAAGAAGAAGTTATAGATGATAGAAAACAGTTGGAATTAAAGGAAACAAGACAAAGAATCGGCGCGGAAGCGGTAGTAGGGAATGATATGCTACTGCCGAAGCCGACTATGAAAGACCCTTCACTTACTCTGTAAAACTCGCGACTATTCCTTATTTCCACGCCATTTACTATTGATAATATAAGCGTAATGCAAAAAACTTGATCCAAATATCTTGTTTACTTCTTGAGGTTTTCATTAATTCCCTAAAATGAGAAAATATTCTATGGGGCATTGTAACGTCAGTGTTCTCTTCTTCTCCCTTTGGCCCCACACTGCATAGTATTGTATTTTAAATAACTTTAGAGATTATTATCCGATCGTGATGAAACTTTCCGGATACATTAAGAACCCGATGTTTCTCCTGTGTGCCAAAATTCAGTACTCCAGCTTTAATAATTCTCTTTTATGGGATTTCAGAAATTTTGTTTTCGATTTACGGGGGCGTGGGAAAAGTTTAACACAAACTGGTTCCATACTAAACAACCATAGACGAACCAACATACCAAATTTAGCGAATCTAGCTCTTATAGTCTTTGAGATCTGGGCGTTCATAGAGACAGACGGACATGGCTATATCAACTCGGCTGGAGATACTGATCAAGAATATATATACTTAATGGGGTCTGCCAGACTTACGCACATTATCTTTTTGATAAACTTAATAGATTCTTATACTTTTTTAAAGTAAAGGTTCTGAAAATGAATAATTATTATTAGTAACCTGAGGATTATTTAAGTATATTTAAAACTCAAATAAAAACTGATTTAATTACAATTCACAGTTGCAGCTATTATATTTATTATTTTAATTTACTTTTATTAATATACTATAATATTATTTGCTTATGATTTGCTTTTGTGTTTATTCTATATGATTGATTTGTGTGTGTGTGTTTTTTTTATAGAACTTCCTGCACCAACAGTACGCAGAGGGAAGGATATTAAATTGCATCCACATGGTAAAGTTTATTATTTTGTTTGTTGTGCTTGATTTGTATCATCCTCATATAAACCAAATAGAACCAACATCTATATAACTATATATACATCTTTACGATTTAATGCCTTGTACATAATCTTTAGCCGAATAAACATATATTGAATATATAAATATATAAGCTGCATGTCTATTGTTAGCTGACGTTTTGTGTGCTACTCTGTAAATTACAATCATCCAATAACTAAATATATATATATCTATCTATATACAAATATATAATCTCTTCTGAATGTTGTCAATAGTTTAAGTAACTGCCTAGCAGCAAATGATCTAATATTATTTTGTTATTTACAATATTTCTAAATCAAAAGCAACACGCGCTGGCGACTATTATATGTTTGAGGAAATGGATGATAAATTTGAGCTGGATTTAATACATGACGAAATCGATTTTATGGAGGAGGAAAACATCACGGAAAGCGAGATGAAAATGCAGCGACGCAAGACGTTGTATGATGTAAGCATGGAATTCAATAGATTAGTTAATTTATATATATATATTTAACAAGTTTAAATGGAGTATGGAGTATATACTACTATATAATGTTTATAATCGATAATCGATATGCATGCTTGATGCATGTCCTATAATTTGTTGTGAATTCCCCTTAAAAATGACGCGACATTGACTTGAAAAGGTTTGGAAGGATCTAAATGATGCCGAATACCGTCGTCATTTGTATATGCGTGAACGTTCCTATGCCTCCGAGCCGGGATCACGTATTGCCCTCAAGTTGGACGCAGAGAAGGAGATTAACGAGCTGGATGAACTGGACGATGATCGTGATGCCGATGAAGATGATGACGATACCATTGAGTGTGACATTGGCATACGAACATCGACATTTTCCGAACCCCTCGACTTTGGTCGTCGCAGTCAGACGCTACTCGATACACAATCGCCGCCCCCCTGTGCTCCGCAAGCTTTCGATCCAGTTGTGAGTGTGCAGCAACAACAGACAAAATTCTTTAATTGGCGCACCAAAAAAAAAAAAGCAACAAGTGTTATTCTTTTTTTTTTAATTATATCACCCGTTAAATGCGCTGCAAACAACAACTACAACAACAAGTTGGCGCACACACTTAAACTAAATATATATATACTACTTTCAATGTACAAATATCCATATATACATATGTATATTCAATTTTATTTCGTTCTTTGCGTGTCGATGTTAAAAAAAAAAAGAAAGAGTGAGAGCGAGGCATTACTTAACTTGGCTAATTAGATTTTCTATTGCCCCACACAGAAATCGAGAGATGCGCCCACAGACTTCTTTCCCTCGACCAGCAAGGGCATCTCCAAGGAACGGGATGCGGCGGCCACCAGTTTCAGCAGCCCGAAGACAACAAAAGATACTCCCGATCTGCCAGCAACTGCAGCGTTGTCGGCGGCGCCACGTGAAGCCACCTCGAAGGAAACCTCGGATAGTAAATCCAAAATGGAACTCGATAGCGGCGATGTGACGGCCAAGGATTCCGATGAGGATTTCGATACAAATCCCATTATACGATTGCTAGAAGGATTTTTGGTCACTTTAACCATACGTCTGAATCGATTTTCCAGAAATTATCGTTTCGTCAATCGTATTTTGGCTGGAGAAAAGAAAACTCTTAAGGTAAGGCAATAAATTGGGTTTCCTAATATACTTAATACTTAAATATGATATTTATTTGATTTACAGGAATCGAGCTCATTGAATCGTCTGGGATTGTCCAGTGCAGCGGCCATGTTCCACTTTCTCAAATCAAATCTCGAGAGGTATTTAGTTTGCGTCACTTTCTCCCACTGTGGAGAGTGCGCCGCTTGCGTTTTCTTTTTAACCCTATCATTTTTTGTCGAGACTTGGAAACGTGCGTTTTAGTGTAGCGAACGTTTTTTTGATTCTTGATTTTTGGATTTTGGTTAATCGTTAAATTCTAAATACATACCTCAAATATTTCATTTTGCGTTTTGTTCAAGTTTGTGTTGAATTTATTGAAAGCAACAAAATTGATTTATTGTTTAAATATATATTTTCTCTTCTTTTTTTTTTATTTATTTGCATATGTTACCTTTTGTGTTACGTGTGTTTGAAACTGTGTACCTGCTTCTACAAAACAAAAAAAATATTGAATATACTTAAAATAAAATAAAAACAACTAAACACAACACACAATGCCAAAATCGAAATTCAAAACTCACCTCACCTCATTGTGTTGTGTTGTGCATTGTCTTGAAAGTGATGAGAATGGTGGACAGCCTGTTACATCATCAACACCGCGCCGATCACAGGTCACGGCAGCAACAACAACAACAACATCACCGCCAACAACAACAACAACAACAACAACAACATCAGCTAGAACAACTTCAGACAATCTCACAATTGAACACTATAGCACACCACCTAACACAAATACAACAACCACACCGCTCACACCGCAAGAACCACTAGAACCACCAGCAACCAGTACACCACACCACCAATCACACGCCGGCGAAGATATCATCGAAATACCCGTAGATACCGTTGATGCAGCAACCTCTAGGTAAAAACAAAAACAAAAACAAATAGCTCAACCTATCCCCAAACTCCCGAGATTAAAATATCATTTTAAAATATTCTGTACCCAAAGCAGAGATTTAAGGCGAAACTTGCTAACTTGTTACTAAACTTGCTAGCTAATTTTCTAGACTTTTACTTAGGTAGGCAAGTACCCAAAATTAACTAAACAAGCCGGAGAGACGGAGCGGAAGCGAATATAGGACTCTCTGAGCCAGTCTTCATTTTGCAGAATCCTGTATACAACTTTCAACTGATCTGTCATATGGCAAATGTCTGATATGAGCGATTCTAATCAACTTTTATCAGAATGTAAAGAACATCACCAACCAACATAATCAGTCAGATTAGTTGAGAAACAATAGGCAATCGTTTCTATGGTAGCTGCATAATATAGTGGTCCGATTTGTATTAAAGTTTGTCATGATGTAAAAGACATGACCAAATGTAGAATCTGTTGGATTGGTTGAGGAATGTCAAGTAATAAAATAATTTGGCATACTAAAGTATAATTTCCGAACGATAGTTCCTATGGCAGCTATAGGATATGTATAGAGATCCGATCCGGACGGTACCGACATATGTACTGCCTTCTGCAAAAAGACGGACCAGCTCCAAGTTTCATTGAGATAGCTCTGAAATTAAGAGACTAGTTTGCATAGCAACAGACAGACTGATCAGCATCAACTGTCGAGTCAATATAGCCATGTCCGTCTGTCTGTCTGTCCGCCTGTCCATCTGTCCGCCCGTTCGTCTCTACGTATGAACGAAAGGATCTTAGAGATGGTAAGAGCTAGAAGCTTGAACTTGATCTCCCAGCAATTCTTTGAGCAGAGCCCTGTACTGCCACAGGGTATATGACGATCGGGGTGCCGACTAGTGCTGCAAAAACATCGAAGCACTATCGATACTATCGATGTTCCTCGAACTTTCTGTTAGTTTCGATAGTATTTTAGACCTCGATAGTTGTATGAACATCGATATATTTTGAAACCTCGATGTTTTTTTACAAATTGAATGTGTTGTCTGCAATAGGAGGTCATCACTTTAATCCACAACTGTGGATAAGTCTATATTCTTAAGTAAAACCGACTGGATAACGCAATTGTGTATTGTTAAATTGTTAAATTGAAGAACAGAGATGTAAAGAAATTACAAATTTGACAAGCTAGAAAAGAAAGTTCAATCTATCGATATTATCGATAGTTTTTGGCAAAACATCGAAAACCTCGATAGCTCCAAACATCGATGTTTGTGCAGCTCTAGTGCCGACTGTTCGGCTTGTTTATATTGAACCTTTAAAGGTTGCTTACCCTGATTATAGCTATAAACTGTAAAGGAGATTATTTTAACTATTCATATTATTATGAACTATAAATGAACTCTAATATAATAATGTTTGTTTAAATGCTGTACTATATTTCTAAGTTCTTATACTTACTTATGTGTGAATAATTCCCTGAGGCAGTTTAGACTAGTTTACATTAAAATTTAGGTATCTCAGAGCAGAGTTATTTACTTTTTCCGGAAATAAGCGTATAATGCTGAGAATGTTCTTAAGTTTATTAAGAAAACAACATACTTATTTCAAAGGATTATTAAAGATTTATAAAGTTGGGTACAGGGTATCAACTAGTCGAGCACTTCTGACTAGTGCAGTTTGAAATTAGAGCTGGAATAACCTACATTAACAGCGTACTCGTCTTTTAGACAGCACACATCGCTTTTATTTTCTTTCTTTTTTCTTTTATAAAACAAAAATTGTTTTTATTTAAACTTTTTCATTTAAAAAATTAAACTCAATTTAAAAAAAAAATTGAACAATTGATATGAACAACTAAAAAAAAATTGCCAAGCAAATGGAATATGGAAAAATCTCGAAAAAGAAAAACAAAATCTGTACTAATTTATTTTTCTTACATTTTACATTTAATGCGCGCATTTTGATCATCTGAATTTTTGTTTATAGAAAACAATCAATCAGTTCATCGCCGCCAACAAAAGGGTAAGTTAATAAAATAGATTCAACATTATTTTCACCAATATTGTAACAATAACGATTGCGATTACTAAAATTAAAACCTGTCTCTAAAGGGCAATTAATACACACACACACACACATACTTACATACATACACAGACACACACACACACATCTACTGTGTGTGTTACTGTTAATTGTAACTCCTAAGACTCTTTAAAACATGCGTCTAACACTTTTAATACTTGAGCAATGATTTCATTTCTCTTACTCGTATAATACTATACTCTAACTGTACTACTATTATACTGTGCATTTTGATACTCACACACATACACACACACACACACACATATATATATGCAATGCATTTGATGTTGAATACAGCCGCAAATCGGATTGCGGCCTGCCTGAAATACGCATTAAAGCGCCATCTATGGAGCGCGGCGGGCAACAGCAGCAACAAACGCCACACCATTATACGCATCCGCATTCGCATCCGCAGCATCCGCATCATCAACAGCAGGCGAGCATTGGTTCGGGCTCGCTGAGCAAACATTGGTCCTACGAGCACGTGGACAGGTATTGGTCACGCCCACACGCCCACAGTTGCAATTACTCGTAGAGCTGTTGTTGCTGTTGTTACTGTGCTAATTAACATATGTGTATCGTTGTCTCAGTCTAACAAAGGGATACATGCCATTATCATCGTAACTCTCTCTCTCTATTATCTCTATCTCTTAACTAACCCCTCTATCTGTCTCTCTAACTCTGTCTTTGTCTGTGGCTGTATTTCTAATTAATTAATTTGTTGTTGTATTTATTGATTTTAAATTTGAAGTCAATGCCAATCTTTGTGCGTTCTTTGCTAGTATGTATGTATGTAATTGTTGTTGTTTGGCTTCTATCCGAATTTATCAGTTTGTCAAAGACACACACCCACACACACACACACACACACATGGCAAAACACACGCATGTAGACTGCGTAGCATGCAACGCACATGATCCTTGCACTTAGGCATGTGTATATCCCCTTAATCCTTGCCCCAACTTATTGCAAACTGTGCTAATCTTTTGCTTGCCACTTGCAGCGCCGGGGAGTTCAATATGGAGGAGGAGAACTTCACACAACGTGATCATCATATCATAGTCGAAGTGTTAATCTCATCCTGGTACGCTCTGTTGGCCAACACGGATCTCATTTGTTATATCGTGGTGTTCATTAATCAGGCAAGTTGTTAAAGTATTTAATTAATCGTTTCCTTTATTAATTTCTCGTCATCTTTTGTAGGTGGTCAATGCCAGTCTCATCTCGTTGCCGCTGCCCATAATGGTTTTCCTTTGGGGCACACTCTCTTTGCCGCGTCCAACGAAAACCTTTTGGGTCACATTGATTGCCTACACTCAGGCCATTGTGCTGATCAAGTGCATCTTTCAATTCAAACTGATTTGGGCCACCTACCGCAGTCTACCGAATGAACCTTTGGCTCCGGACAAGATCTTTGGCGTCCAGATGAAGCCACATTATGCGGCCTATGATTTGATATTGCTGCTGGTGCTGTTCCTGCATCGTTATTTGCTCAAGTCACAGGGCCTGTGGAAGTCTGGCTATAAGGATGTGGATCAACAGTTTACCAAACCCACGGCTAGCATGTAAGTGTGCGAAATTATACCCAGTATTCGTAGTACACAAGGATATATTGCATGTAACAGGGGAAAGCAGTTTTTAACTTGTTGATCTGCATCCCAGAGAGAGTAAGAGTTAGTGCAACCAAATTTATCGCACTCTCTTTCCACTACAATGTTTATTTTCATATTTCTCCATTAACTTTAAATTTTTCTTTCATAATATACTATTAGAAAACCTCAAGCAGATCAAGTTTGGTTCAAATTTAACTATGAGTCTTCGATGAATATCGTCTAGCACTAACACTATAAGAGCTAGATACTCTAGAATTGATGTATTACCCCTATTAACAACAGTTTCTGTTCCTTAAATTTTGCCACTCTCCATTCCGCTTCCTTAAATTGCAAAGAACTTCACATTATCCACATCTTTCAGAAAGAACGATTTGCTTGGGTGTAAACATTCCCTTTTCTCATTATCAATTAGTTCACTTAATCAATAACATAACTATAGTTATGATTGTCTTAAGTTGTGATTAGCAACAAAGTATATATAATATGATATAATATTGGTTGTCTCTGCTAATTATCTATTAACACTTTTAGTGATGAACGCGAGGATAGCGATAATCTTTCTCAGCCGGATTCCAGACAACTGAATGAGGATGCCGCTCAGAAGTTGAGCCTGCAAGTTAGTCAAGTTTCCTTGCCTGGTTCGCCGGAGTACAGCAAGTCAGCCATCAATCAATTGGAGTAAGTAAACATTTATTATTAAACAACTAGGCCTACTAAATTAATATTACCTTTTACAGACGCACCAAGTACACATCCTCGCTGCACAAGTTCTTCTTCAGTTTGGTGCACAAATCCCGTCTGGCCACCGATGTCTATGCCTTGATGTTCCTCTGCGATTTTGTCAACTTCTTTGTGTTGCTTTTTGGCTTTACAGCATTTGGTGTAAGTAAAAGTTACATTAACTAACAGATCTGTATCTAATCTTTTGCTGTTGTCATTTCTAGACCCAACAAACGGAAAGCGATGGCGGCGTGCAAACATATTTGGCGGAGAACAAGGTGCCTGTGCCCTTCCTCATAATGTTGCTGGTGCAGTTCCTTCTCATTGTCATCGATCGTGCACTTTATCTGCGCAAAGCGCTCGTCAACAAGATCATATTCCACTTCTTCTCGGTAATTGGCATACACATCTGGATGTTCTTTGTGGTGCCGGCGGTCACGGAGAGAACCTTTAATTCCCTGGCACCTCCCATCATATTCTACGTGATCAAATGCTTTTATATGCTGTTGAGCTCCTATCAAATCAAATCGGGTTATCCCAAGCGCATTCTGGGCAACTTCTTTACCAAAGGCTTCTCGATGGTTAATATGATTGCGTTTAAGGTTTACATGCAAATACCTTTCCTCTATGAGCTGCGAACAATCCTCGATTGGGTGTGCATCGACAGCACGATGACAATCTTTGACTGGTTGAAGATGGAGGACATCTTCTCGAATATTTATCTGATACGGTGCACCCGGCAATCGGAAACCGATTTTCCGGCGATGCGCGCACAGAAAAAGGCTTCAATTTCCAAGCTTATCATGGGCGGCACAGTTGTTTTGCTGATTGTGATTTGCATTTGGGGACCGCTTTGTTTGTTTGCTCTGGGCAATGCCGTGGGCACATCTAATGTGCCCTATCAGGTGTCCGTGTCCATACGCATTGGACCCTACGATCCCATCTATACGACCAATAACTATGATAGCATTTTTGAAGTCGACTCCAAGATGTATAGCCAAATGTTGAATCCCTATGCTAAGATTCCCAAAAAAGAGGCATTAACCTTTTTAGCTGGTTACGATCCCACGGACGTGGCGGCTGTCAAATTGGCAGGGAACTCGCCCTCACTTTGGAACATAGCTCCGCCGGACAAGCAGCGTTTAACCAACGATCTGAGAAACAGTAAGCTAGCTAAATCCTAGATACAATTCATCTCCTAATATTTTGTATATTTCTTTTAGATCACACGCTTATTGCCCGCTTCTCCTATTCGCTGACTCGAAAGGCGCCGGCAAAGGGCCTCAAGGAGAATGTGGGCGATGAGCATATTATTAAGCTGGATGAATCATTTGAAGGACGCAATGCGCTTATCAATATGCTGAACGAGACGCAGGATCAACTGGAGGCCAGTGGTGGCAATGGTACTATGCCCACTGGCAATGACACCACGCCCACCGGCAACAGCACAAAGGAGGTGGTTGTGGTGCTGCCAAATATGATACCCAAGTTCATCAAAGTGCTTAATTCGGGTGATGCTTTTGTCGTTAACGTGTTGAGCGGCAAGGAGCAGGAATATCGACCGTTGATCATTAAAATGCATCGCGACAATGCAACCAATGGACTCTGGTGGGAGATACGTGATTATTGCAACGACACCTTTTACATGAACACGTTGAAGGACTTTCCCTACAGCGACTGCAGCTCCGGCATTGTTATGTACACATTCAACGACAAGAAGTTCCCATCTACCTTCAGTTTCCTTACAGCCGGAGGGTAAGCTTTGACTTATTTTTAATATTTTTAATATTTCATTTAATGATTTCGCTTCATCTTTTACAGCATCATTGGTCTTTATACTACGTTTGTGTTATTGGCCTCGCGTTTCATGAAATCCTTTATTGGTGGCCAGAATCGCAAGATAATGTTCGAGGATTTGCCCTATGTGGACAGAGTACTGCAACTATGCCTGGACATCTATTTGGTAATACATATATTACTATTTATTTATTATTATTAAATTAAATATTCATTCATAATCTTCTTCTTTTGCAGGTGCGCGAGGCATTGGAATTCGCTTTGGAAGAGGATCTATTTGCCAAGTTGCTCTTCCTGTATCGCTCGCCAGAAACGTTGATCAAGTGGACGCGCCCCAAGGAGGAATATCTGGATGATGATGGCGACACCGACTCCATACCCAGTCGGATGAGTGTGCGACGTCCCGAGCAGCTACAACAACATCAATATCAACAGCAACAACAACAACAACAACAATAACATAGGTCCACTAAGTAATTAATTTGTTTGAGTTAATTAGGAATTTGTTTACGTATTTAGTACGTATATTATTGCGTTAACGTAGGTTTCATAGTCTTTTTTAAATTTATACAGAAATTAGTTAGAAATGAGAGAAGAAAAAAAAAACAAAAATATGAAAACACGAAAAACTGAATCACAAAAAGAAAATTAATACAGCATCCCAACAAACACTTACAGTTAATTACAATAATAATTGTGTAGTTAAATGATGTCAAGTACTGCCGCAATGTGAAAAACTGTGTAAAAGTCGATGAGAAAATTGTACACCAACTAATTATAACTAGTGCATGTCTTAAGTATAGCAATTGTAACTAATTAATTAAGTGAAAAGTAAATGAAAAGTGTTGATGTTTAATTAGATAAATTGTAATTGGCAAAACTAAAATAATGAATAATTTGCCTAAGTTATTAACTAAGTCATACTTATATATGTATGTGTGTATAAACTTTATAAAAATTATTGTTATAATTATAATAATAATAACAATAATAATAATGAGAACTCATATTCAGGGATTTTTAGCATTTTACAAAACTTAATTGTAAATCAATTAAAAACTAACTAACAACTACAAGTAAAAACTTAAGCTACGCATGAAGCATTCAACTTATTTGCATAAATAAGTTCAATCAACAATAAATGTTTTGTATAAATAATATTATTTACTAAACGTAAATGTAATTCGTCGTGTCGTGTGCGCAAGCTTCAAATGTTTAACATAAATATTTGTGTTGCCTTTGAAAAAAGAAAGAATTGAATTGAATTGAATTGATATTATGTATGTATATGTTGGTAATGTTTGTTAAAGAGATTTATCTATTGTACTATATATAGTACATTGTGGAATATGCGTATTTGTTGCATGCATATTTCTATATAGAGCGTTGAATTTATTTATAAGCATATCACATTAACATATTTTTGTATATCGAATGCAAATAATATTATTTGCTTTACTGATAAGCGGCAATTTCATATCAAAATGCAATAATTAAAAGGCTTACAACGCGTTCTGCTTAATCAAAATTGAATGTCATCATTAAATACGCCTGCGTATACTTAATATGTATCTCGAATGGGCAATCTCCAATTAGTATTAGATTAGACACACACACACCCTTACACACTTACACACTGTAACTCACACACACACACACACGCCAACTTAAAACTGTATGTGCTATTTTATACATATTTAAATGAATTAATAAACTGAAAATAAACTAATTTTTGTACGAAGAAACGAATAATATAATCATAAACGTAAAAGTATATTTAACAGCAACAACAAAAATGTACCTATTTTTAGTGTTTAATATTTTAATTAGCTTACAACAAATCAAAACACTTACTATGATTACAAATAGAGAATCAAAATTTATTGAATTAAATGGTAAATACAATTGTATTTCTTTTTAACTTTTGGCATTATTTTAAAAATCAACTGAATCGTATGTAATATTATAGTTCCGGCTGAGACCTTTCAATTAAGGTCAGCTAAATATTTGGCTTATGAAATAGTCAAGAAAATTTGATGAGATTTCGCTTGCCGAATTGATGCTGACACCAAATAGTTATATTCAACCCTCATTTAAGTCTAAAGGTCTAGAGTTATCTTCAGTGAAAAATAGCTTTTCACTACCTACAAGAAATATTTTGATTATGGGGATTTCCAAGAGAGAGTAGAAAATCAGATATGTAGAAAAATTTCAATTTAGAACCGCTTGGAAAAGAACACAAATCAACGAAGAATACAGCAATTCAATTAAACAATTAATTTTAACGCAATTCAACTGCATTTATTAACTTAAAATAATTCATAGTTTTAAATATTTACTGTTTAGAAAATAGCAAAAATATTAATTTAAATACACATGTGTAGTTAAAAATGTTTAGCTCAGGTAATGCGAGTCGAGCAATTGCGATAGTGCGTAAATTTGTTCTCTGTGCTGTCCAAGCTGGAGGCGCTCTCGTTGCTCTGTTGGCGATTGAACTTGACCGCTGGATAAACCTCTTCCCACTGGGATTCGCTGCGACTGAGAACGCCACGTCGACGTGGAGTTGTAAAGGAGTTTTCCTGCTGCTGGGAATCCATCTGTGGGGCTTTAACTGTGCTGACAGCAGCAGCTGGTAAAGGATTATTCAGCATCTGTGTAACACTCTTGGATAGTCTGATAGATTGTATGCGATTGTATCCACTATTTGTAGGTTTATAGCGTTCCAATTTATGCGTTAAACGCGCCATTTCATTGCTCATCCACTCGGGTGCTCGCATACCGTCAACTGTTCAAAACGTAGTAAACGGAGTGCAGAACAAACAATGGTCTTTTATAGATGTGAGGGTAATACAATAATCGATACGCCTTGGTTTGTCTGGCATTGCATAAAGCAAGTTCAACAATATTGCAGGGGTTTCCCACCCCCAAAACGGCGGTACTGACCTATTCACTAAGCATTGACCGTATATGTAACCATTTGTTGTGTGCAACAAGGTATATAATATAATAGTAGAATATAACATTTAATTAACAACTAAGGCAAAGACAAGAATAAAAGTATACATACAATAAAAATAGTTAGAACAGGCTACAAATTCGAGCTACTTTGAATAATTAGTTAGTTTATGTTTTTTTTTGTATGTTTTTTTTTTGGTCAGCACTGAAGGTGGGTCAACAACAAGGATATGCCAAACTGTGCTATGTACAAGGACGGAAAGCAGAACTCTGCCTTAGGACACCTTGCAATTGTCATCATGCAAATGGTCGCCATCAAGCTGTACATCATCCTCGGCGGTGGAGAAGACGCCGCCTTGCAGCACTTTGTTGACGGCAGCACGTGCCAAATATCCTGTAGTTTCAGAGTAGGGCAACGAGTAGAAGGCTGTCAGATCCTCCTGCTTGTGATCCGTTGTCTGTGGCTGTTGTTGTATGTTATTATCCTTGCAGTACATGGCAAAGGCCTCCGCAATTATGCCATCCAAGTCGAGGGCCTGCTTAAAGTGCAGCTCAGGATTGCTGAAGTATAAATAAAAATATATATAAATATAGATTTATCTTTTATTAAACATAGTTAACTTACCGATTCAGAATTGTCGCAACAATGCAGAGCAGCTCGACCGTAATCTGTCTTCTTTCGGGTCGATCAATGCAAATGAGCGTCTCCTCGACGAGCAAATTGAATGATAATTCGCCGCGACTCATGCTTGTTAGTGTGGGCGTGGCAGGCAGATGATGGCCCTGTGTCAAGATGCCCTGCGGTGTGCGTTGCAGAATCTCCCAGATCTTGTTATAAAAGTGCTTAGGCACACGGCACAAGCAACCCTCCAGCTGGCGGCGTTGTAGAGTTGTGAGTCTAAAAAGATTTAATGATATTACATTAAAAATATAGATGATATCTATTGGCAACTTCACTTACTTCTCCTCCACAGCCCACTCGCTGACCGTGAGCACCTTCTGCAGCAGAATGCGCACCTGGAACGGCGACAGATTGTCGACATCGATGTTTTGTTGTCCTGAGATTTGTAAATAGATGCGCATGGCCTCGAGTACCCAACCAATGCGGATTTTCAATATGCCACGGAACATGGACGGATTGGTGGCAATGAGACGGCCACAATATAAAACCACCTCCTGTTGGAGCACCGCCTGAATCACATTGTACGGCTGTACGCTGGTATACATAACATTCTGAATCTCTGCCGGCGTCATTGGCTTATCAAACACGGTCTCCTTTTGGCCAATGATGCCAACAGTCAGTTCCTTGCCATTCACCAGCACAGTGGTAATAAACGGACTGATTGAGTCCACAATGTGATGCAACAATGAGGAACAATAGCGAACGGCGCGCCAATAACGCAAGGAACCAGCACGATGATAAAGCTGTGTCAAAGCTGTGTTTACATTCAAGCCATTGACCTCAAAGTGTGGACCTTCACGGTTCAATAGGATTCCCCACAGCTGGCAAAGGCAGTAAATGGACTCGGTACTGCGCAGGGCATTGATAATGTCCGGTGTGGGTTTGCTGTCATAATGCTGTTGAAAAGATTGCAAGAGATTTGTTGAGAAGAGTTGGAAAGACATTTGACTATTTGACTTACCGCGACGGAGACCTTCTCCTCCACATAGGTCAGCGCTTTGGGCACATCTGTTAGCGATTGATAGCCAATATATTCGTGATTGATTTGTGAGAATGCATTCTCATTGTCGGTCAAATCGCTTTGGTTCATGAAATCCAAATGCTCAATGCAGGAGCTGCTGATAAGATTCTGCAGGCGGCCAATGCGAACCTTCATGCCATCGCAATAACCCTTTTTCAACATGGCCAGAAGGTCCAACATCTCCTTAAACTGAGGATCACGCATATGCTCCTCTCTTATCAACAGACAAACTGTTGGTCTGCCCGACAGCCGCCAATATTTGCCCACAAATTGCAGCTCCGTCTTGATGTCATCGATAAGCAACGCCATGTCGCGATACAAATAGAAGTCGGAGACCTCAAAGATCAAGGGATAACAGAGCACGGTCATGCCGCAGATGCGATAGACTTTGCTGGTGCCCAGCGAACCAACTGGACGGGAAGGACGTCCCGATAAGCCAACCTTGTTATTGACACCCAGATGCTGATAGACTTTGATGAGCTCCGTGGAGCTCCAGATTTGCACAGGTTCCACCTGAAAAATAGATATTATAATGAGTTAATCCCACAGACTTTTCAATCCAGGATAATTACTCACTTCATGTGGCGTCTGTGTTTGGATGCCATATGTGGCCATCATGGCCTGCAGACGCATGGACTCGGCAATCAGCACAATTTGCACCACCAAATCTGTGGCAGTTCCCTGTAAAATTGCACAATAGTTAACATTAGTAATTATATCAAATAAATACGTTTTAGAAGTTAGAAAATGCATACAGCCAATTAAATACATTTGAATTATCATCGAGATGACGAGAACTAACCAAATGCCAAAATGCAAAAACAATTAAAGGATAAAGGACACTAGCAAAATTAAGTGAAAGACAGGGAAGAGGTGGGAATGTGGAACATACAGATCAATATTCGTGTGGAGTAGAACTTAAGACATGCCGGACATAAACAAAAACAAACATACAGAAAGAGAGAAAACTTTAATATAACTTAAAGCTAAAGAATTAAACTTTTTTATCAAGTTCAGGCATTAAAAATACGTAGATATTACGTGAGTTTAAATAAAGATTATTAGTTTAGCATACATAAATCATAAATATAATTTTTAAAAGTGAATTTTGAATTTCTTTTCCATTTAGCTGCCAATTTGTTGCCTATACAACAACTCATAGAAGAATATATATATGCAAGTTCTTAACCCAATACAACCACAAATTACCTTCTTGGCATCCAATATTAAAGGTATGCGTGGTCTCTATATTCATTTATTGTTTTGTTTTGGTTTTAGTAGAAAATAACATTTAACAATTGGCGATTAATTAGTACAAAAACATTTCGTTGGGTCGCACTAGTTGATAGTCTGTATTTTAAGCGCTGCATCCCCCGCTTAAATTTAGAAAATAATAATTATAAAATTTGTTTAATTTGACTAACTATTAAATGCTTGCTTGTGGGTGTTAGCTACATTCGGTTAACAAGAATAGGAAGCCAAGAAAAAGGTAAATATGAACTGAAAAACTACGTTGAAGTAACCCAACATCTGGTGGTGGTGATCCATTACTTACAGTGCCCGGTTTAGCCTATGTATATTGAGCGTGTGTAGGAACAAAATATGCAGTAGATTTATAGACAAGAAACAGTACCGAAAAGAGTAAAGAAAAAACTTGTGATTTAGATACAAAAAATAAGTAAGCAACAATTTGTTTGTTTGTTTTTTTTTTTATGTACACTATTTACAATTAAACAATAAAACACAGACATGATATAAATTTTAAATAGTTTGCAAAATAATATGTATAATTTTGACTTGTATATATTTGCGTGTGTGTGTGTGGGTGGGTGAATGTAGTTTGTGACCCAGCAGGAAATTAAGGCATGAACTTTTCAGCATTACGGAATTAACAATTAGAATTAACAATGAGTTAAATATCTTCTATTGATTTGGGAATTTAGGTATTGAAACAATCATTTCTATAGCAAAGTTCTTTTTAAGAACTAAGAGCATGCCAATTGCCAGAAAAGGTTCAGCTTTTACTGACTTTTAGGCTTACATTCCACTGAAAAGTCATGAGACAGCTGATAACTCTTGTCATAGAGTCTAGAGCTTTCTCTTTTGTTTACACTTGCTTATAATTTCAGCTGGGATTAATCGTAATTATGTGACATCGATATATGTATGTATATATACAAATGTGTGTGCGTGTGTGTGTGTCGCCAAATAATTATAGAATTTGCATTTAAATAGTGATCTCTAATGTGCAAAACATCTAAAAAAACAAAGCATATTTTTCTTTTCTATAAATAAAATAATAATTTTGTAGATCACATTGATTACGAATTTTGATAGGCATTTCGATTACTTACTTTGTGTTTATCATCAAAAGCTTTGCCCTGTTAACAATTTTGCCAACCGTTTAAAATATTTTTAGGATTTGGTTGGGTTTTGTTTTGTGTATGGAGTGTGGATTTTGTATACAGTAGTAGTTGGTAGTAGTATACGATGGTAGTAGAGAATGGACAAAATATATATATAGTATGTAGTATTATAGAAGCCAATCAATTCATTTAACCCATAAGTATGTAAAGAATAACTTAATAAACATTACAATTAATTCAAATACCAATTGGACAGCGAACGCAGACACACACAGCAGACACAGAAACGCAGCAGCGGTGTCGGCAATTAAGCTAGCACTTTACCAATACATTTCCCAGTCAAACAGTTTATACATATATATGTAAGTAGTATTGTTTTCCCCCGCTCCACAGCAAACTCACCTGGAATGCCGAATAGCGACCAGCTCGCCGGGGTCGATTATAACTTGGCAAATATCGGCGTATGGGATCCAATTCGTTGATGTGAAGCAAACCTGCAGTTAGCAGCTGTGCAATAATAAAGAATGATTGACCCCAGAGAAAGAGAGACTGCGAGGGAGCACGCATATAGGAACCCTCGCCATCGGGTGCATAGTACATGGTGACCACAGGATCACCATTGGCATCGGTGCGCAGGCAACGCCTCAAATCGTTCTGATACTCTTCAATCTGTTCGTTGTTATTCTTAAAGACGCCATCGATTATCATCGTTATGAAGAACAGTGGCCATTCGCACTCCAGGCCCTCGAATTCCTTCAGCTCACCGCCCTGATAATAGCGACGTGTCTTGTCCTCGGTTTTGCTAAGGAAACCATCGCGAGTGAAACGCTTGAAGCCCATTTTGCTGCGCAGACGATTGACAACATTCTGTTTGGTCTGCTCAACCAGGCGATCTTCATGTGAGGCAAATGCTGGAAAGGAGAGCGTCAACAAAAGGGAGGCATCGACACCCTGAAAGCAGCAAATGTTATATATATAAATCTATCTATAAATCTATTTATTTTGTTACATTTTTTCGACTTTTTCTACGTTAAATAACAAGTATCCAAATAGTTAGTCTGTTTAATCTACGCACCTTGGAGCTGGATTCACGGGGCAGCATTGTCTCGAAGATGCTGCGATTGCGATTATGGGCATCAATGTCCACATAGACAACGCTCCAGGAGGCGCCCTTCTCGCCAAACAAATTGCAGCCATTGATGGCCTCCAGAGCGGACTTGGCCATGCCTAAAAAAATAATACATTGACAACAGTCATAATAGATTGATTTCTGGTAAGACTTGCCTATGGAGGAGGCATGTATTTCCGGTGTGCCGTTGTTGTACTTGGATCCACGTTCCCACATGCCAAAGTCTGGCGTGCGATACGCACGTTCCACATAATAGACAAGATTCTGCACAAAAGCCACCTCATCGTGTGTATAAATGATCTGCAAACCTGAGGTGATCATTTGCACCAAGTAAAGCAGATAAAGTGAAACCTGTTGAAAGGGAATTGTAAGATTAATTAAATCTGACAAGAGTTCAAACTCTACTTACACAATCAATTTGCAAATGATTGTAGAACTCATCGGGATAGATCTTTTCACCCGTGTGCAATTGAAATTTGCTGTGCAATGCATGTTGATTGGATTGACGCTTCTTGAAGAGCTCCACACGCGATGCTTGCTTCACCCAACACTCCAGAATGCCGCGCATGCACTTGACGGTGCTCTGACCGAGCTCGTAAGACTTGCCGCGATCATCATCGATGCGTCTGTAGGCCTGATACAAACTCCACACGGCGGCAGCACAGTAAACACTGTCACGTACTGAACCAACCACTTGATCGGTGCTCATCACCGGAAACAGGCCAGTGATGGGGCTCTGATAACGCAGCAGCTGACGCTTGACTGAAATGAGAGCAAGGTAAGAATTAACAATCAGATTTGAAAACAAACTTAGAACGTTCTAGTCAAGTTCCCGAGACTAAGAGATACCCGTTGCTTAATTTAAATATACATAAATTGTATCTATCAATATTACTGCTAATATTTAGGTGCAAAGCTTGAAATAGACATAAGTGTCGTTATATTAATCCGATCTTGATGCGATTAAATGTGTTGATATTGAATAAAATATAAGGAATTGCGAGAACGTGGCTAAAATTTAAAACAAATTTGGATGTCCGTGGGAATGATGCCGAATCTGGAGCCTCTAGCTTCTATAGTGTAGATGCTAGACTTTATTTTGAATAGCGAGAGAGGTACAAAAATGTAAAAGATACTTTATCTGCTTGAAGTTCATAGAATTTTGTGTTTTAAATTTGCTTGCTCTAACTGCTAAAGTCTATAGTGTTGCCAATTCAGCTATTTTCCCGTCAGCTCTGGAGTTTTTGCGTCCTTGTGACTGTTAAATAAATGCACAAAGCCATTATATTGATTTTCAATGGGTGCAGGGTATAGAAGCAACTTAAAAACTATAGAATCTGGCTTATTCAAGCTTATTTAAAATGTTTAACTTTCTTATGTCTACAAAACTGGTCCCATTGCAGACATCGCTAAATCAACTCGACAATTGTTGCTGATTAAGAATTTATAAGCCTCCCTCGCCCTGTTACATACATTGCAACGAATAACATATACTCTCCTATTCCGCGAGTACCGGGTATCATTATATAAGAGTTTTTATAAGCTGGCAAAATGAATACATCCACTTTAAATTGCGAGGTATTTGCCTGCATAAATAATAAAAACAAGATTAGCAAGTATTATTTCCACCGAGCACATGTTGCGGCTTGTTGACAAATGCAAATAAACAAACGTTAAATAATGAGAAGCTTTTGTTTGCCACAGAGAACTGGAGAGATAGAGCGAGAGGCAGCGAGAGTAACTGAGAGAAAGAGAGATCAATCAAGCAAGCATCTGCCGATATTTCGCGACTGCTTATAAATAGAAATGCGACGACGAAGCGTCGCAACGCGAGGGGACGCAGCGGTGTGGCATCAATTGATGCTAAATTGGCTGCCCTACACAGCTGCCCCCAAGGTTATATAAAGGATTGCAGCCGTATTGCAACATACCGATGCCATAGTAAATGTCCAGCTGCTTTACGGTATCCTCGTAGTTGATTGTCTTTAGAAACTGATCCAGATTGATGTCTTCCAGGCTATTGTGCCGCCCACTTGTCGATATGCCACTGTCTGTTGTTCCTCCCGCTGCGCTTCCACCTGGCGTTGTCACTAATAAGCCGAGCCTGTAGGGTGAAATGTTGATGACATTCTATTAGAACTCGTGAAATTATTGTATTCGTGTAGATTACGCACGATTTCGGCAAATTACGCATTTTAGTTGGTGTCAATTGAACGCGTTGCGTTGCTTTAATTACCAGCAATCATTGAAAAATGTATACGCAAAGTGAAAAATACCCTTCAAGAGTCAAACGTGAAATGCAATGAGACCAGCTGCTCAACAGAGACAGGGTGTAGAAAATTAAAGAGATGGCACTTAATGTGAGAGCGCATAAATGGTAGTGTGTGACGTCATAGCACAATACAACTTCTGATATTGTTGTTATTTAATATTGTGCAAAAATATCATTTAATAATATAAACAGCTAATTAAAACTGATAAAACACAACAGCATTGTAATTTATTTAGTCATCGTCAATTGGAAGCACAAACATAAAATTGATATGGACTCAGAAAAAAACAAATATTTAAATTGACAATTAAATTAGATTGCAAACAAATTTAAATTTAAAAAATGTTAATTGATTTTTATATATTTAAATGTTAGCTGTTAGGGTAAATACATGCAGTTCAACCTTGTATCCATGTTGACACCTGCGCTCAATAAGCTAAGTGCTGGATTGTAGTCACCCTGTTGTCTTGCCTTTCTAACAGCTGAGAAACACAGCTGCTGGTTCTAAGCAGGTTTTTTTTTTAGCGATGTCGCAGCTTTTGACGAACGACAGGCAGCTGCTGTCGTTGAATTAACTAAATCATAATCATCATCTATCAGCGGGCAAGTGAGATCATCGACCAAGCCATTGCCATAGTTGGCCGTGAAAATGCAGCAGCCACAAGCGCGCTTGAAAATGTAAGCCGCAATTTGTCGAGAAAGTGTTTACAACGAATTAAATAAGCAGAGTCTTGTGACGATGCTGCAACTGTTAATACTCAATGTGCTGCTGTCGCTGCAGCTGATTCCGGTTCTTGCCGAAACGAAGCAGACGCTGACGTTGCCAAATCTACCGTCCGATCATCTCATACGCTACCTCAACACTTTTCCCACGCTCAAGCGTCAGCTGCCGGCGAATGCAACGACACGAACGGAATCTCGCGCCTGCTGGGGACACGAGCGCAATTGCAGTGCCGAGTTGCGTTTCCAGACACCCCATTGTCCGGGCGATCACACCGGATGGGTGCAGAGCAAGGAGGCACAGGTGGAGACGTTCTATTATCAGGCCGACTTTGGTTACATTCAACAGCAGCTGGCCGAATTGACGCCCCAATGCATGCCCAAATACTTATCCGACTCGTCGCTGGAATGCACACGTTATCTGCGCTTCTGTCGAGGTCGTAATTTACTCTTTGATCTGCGGGATGTGGCCAAGCGTAAGGAACGCATACGCTATCACATGGATGTGCTGAGTCCCGGCCAGATTTTAGGCCATTGCGAACTCAATCGAACACGTCTCAATGGGGAAATGGATCACATTGGATCTGCCCTGCAATCCTGGGGCCCGGAGTTGCGCAATTTCGATGTGTTGCCACATCTCGTCCTGGAAAGTGGCGCCTGCGACCTGGTCGTCAATGCACCCACATTCATTATGAAGATAGATGCGACCTATAATATGTATCATCATTTCTGTGATTTCTTCAACTTGTACGCCTCGCTCTTTGTCAATCAATCGCATCCGGCTGCTTTTAATACAGATGTGCAGATATTGATATGGGAGACATATCCATATGATTCTCCATTTCGTGATACATTCAAGGCTTTCACACAGCGTCCCGTGTGGACACTGAGCGATGTGCAGGGAAAGCGTGTGTGTTTCCGTAATGTTGTGCTGCCGCTGCTTCCCCGCATGATCTTCGGACTGTTCTACAATACTCCAATTGTAAGTAGCTGCAGTTAATTTGTCAGCAATATATTCTAATTCCCTTATTACCTTTGCAGATTCAGGGCTGTTCCAACAGCGGGTTATTCCGCGCCTTCTCCGAGTTTATACTCCATCGCCTGCAGATTCCCTATTATCCGCCGCTGGCACAACGCAAATTGCGTATAACTTACCTGTCGCGTCGCACAAAGTACAGACAGGTGCTTAATGAAGATGCCCTGCTCGATCAGTTGGATGCCAATGAGGATTATGTTGTGCAACGTGTCTCCTATGAACGGTAACAATATATACACTCTCATTTTCAGACCTTTAGCTGATCTTTCTTGTTCTATACAGCCTTTCCTTCACCGAACAATTGGCCATCACACGAAACAGCGACATCTTAATTGGCATGCATGGCGCTGGTTTGACGCACTTGCTCTTTCTGCCCAATTGGGCGTGTATTTTTGAGTTGTACAACTGCGAAGATCCCAATTGCTACAAGGATTTGGCGCGTCTGCGTGGCGTACACTATGCAACCTGGGAGCATTCCGATTTGGTCTATCCACAGGATGAGGGACATCATCCTGAGGGAGGCGCCCATGCCAAGTTTACAAATTATCGCTTTGATCCCAATGAGTTTGGTCGTTTGGTTGCCCAGGCGGCTGCTGAAGTGCGTGCGCACAAGGATTTTCCAGAGGCAATGACACAGCACGATGAGCTGTAGTTTAGTTTTAACGCTTTGTGATTTCAATTACCCAATGCATTTTTACTTAAGCTTAGATTTATTCAAAAATAAACAGTATCGAGAAAAAGAGTATCGTTATCGATATCAGTAACATGCCATCGCTGACAAAATAGCGTCATCGATAAGAATAAACGCAGTGGCCATGCCAACGTAGTGTGGCAACGCTGACAAAACAGCTGTTTTTGTTTACATTACGTAGTGCAACAACTGGGATTTCCATCGTGCAGTAATTTTCCCACATTAAGATTATGAGCTGGCCGGGATTTGATATAGCATCCGCACCTGGCAAGGGCTACTATTACGATGCCTACAATTCATCGCAAAATTGTCTGCTGCCAGCGCCGCTTCACATTTTTCAAAGCTACTTGACAAGCGTTGGTTGGTCGCCAATTGTGGACATGGATTTGGTTGAGGTTGTGGAATATAAAACAGATAAGAAGTCCTGGCAGTCTGTGCAAAGCAGTGTGCGCAGCTTTCTTATGACAATGCCCATACTGTTGGGCTTCACATTATCCCAACTGCTTTGTCAACATTTGCCTTTGCATTCCACGCGACGCTTCTTCATGGAATTCCTACTGATTGCCGTGCCCACCGTGTACAGCATGAGGTTGCCCAGCGAATACAATGGTTTTTATACTGCCTTAGTTGCCGCGTATATTATCCTACTGCTTTGGCGCTCAGGTGTGTGGGCAAGATCTCCAGCTGGGGCAACGGACTACATCTACAAAGTTGGCAGGCGTCCCATTGTCTTCACACTTATCCGTGCCACAGCCTATGTGGGCACCGGCGCCGCTATCCTTGGCATTGACTTCAAGTCTTTTTTGGTGGGCAATGGCAAAAGTCGAGATTTTGGTGCTACCATTATGGATGTGGGCATTGGCATGTTTGTGGTGACCATGGGATTAGTTTCGCAACGTGCACGGCATTTAATTGATATTAAAAAGTTACCCAAAGTTGTATTGCCTTTGCTGGTACTTGGCTTGGCTCGCACTGTTGTCATCACAATGATCAACTATCATCAGGACGAGAGGGAATATGGCAAGCATTTGAATGCGTTCTTTACGCTGGGATTAACCAAACTCTTTGGCAGTCTTTGTACTTTGTTAGTTCCCTCCGATAAGCATCTGCTCCCTCTGAGTTTAGGTGAGATAAAGTACCTTAATTAAGTGGCTTTTTAACCATTGTTTGTATCATTCTCTACAGGTATTCTAGCACTGCACGAGCTGATCTTACAGCTGGGACTCTCGGAGTATGTCATGTTGAGTGTGGAACGCAAAGGCTTTCTTGACTCTAATCGTGAAGGACTCAGTGCTTTGCCAGGTTGCATTGCCCTCTACTTACTCAGCATTTACTTGGCCAAATGGTATACGTCCAAGGATCATCTTAACTACACACAATTCTGTTCCAAGCTGCGACACATGCTGATTTACAGCATCACAGGCTGGATATTGGTCTCAATCTGTGCCTATTCTTGTGGCATTGCAAGAGTTACCTTTAACACGGGTTATGTCATCTGGTTATTCAGCATATGTGTGACTTTGATGCTGCTCTACGCATTCCTCTTTGAGTTTGCTTTGGTTACTGCCAAGCAAAATACAATCCTGATTCCAGATTCCATCAAGTCAAGTTCTCAAGTTGCACAGAGTAGGTCCAGTGATTTGCCCGCCTTTGTAGAGTCACTTAATATGAATGGATTAACACATTTTATGATCTCAAACTTTCTGACAGGCTTTGTCAATATGACACTGGAGCCTAAAGAACGCAGCTCTTTAGAAAGTATTTTTATTTTGATGCTATATTTGCTGTCCACTGCAGGTATAGTCTATGTTTTGTATCGTAGGAAGATTCGTATAGCTTAGAATTAGCTGTGATTATTGGAATTTTTAATAGGTTTCGATTTTATTATATTTATTTAAGCCTAAAGTTGCATAAATCGATTAAAAACTTAAGGCAGCATCATGAAATGAACTTGTTGTATTTGAGTTTCTAGTTCCGAACCATGAGCTGAGTACATACATGTTTTCCGACCCTGGTTCGAAACTGAACCGCTTTTCTGAATCAAGTGTAACAAATCACTTTCTACAATCAATTGGTTTAGTAGATTTTAACACTAATTTTCAAACCGAACCAAATGCTACACTTTATTTTTGAATTGCCGACAGTGTGGCTAAAATTTCTACAGCTAAAATATGCTAGATTCAAACAAATATGTAATAAAAACTTTACAATTATTAGTATTAGTATATTGCTTTAAATTAAATGTATTTTAAGCATTTGAAAATGTGTTAGATCTATCATATAAGCTAAACTGGCAACACTGATTCCTGAACTGAAATTAGTTAAAAATGTTATATAAATGTGACTTAGTTAAAATTGTTTGTTAAAGCTAAAAAGGATTCAACCTGATCGACATATTTTGTAAATAACATTCCAGTTTTATATTTAAATGTATATACTTTTTTATCTGAATCAGTTGTAATGTATTAAAATCTATAAAGCAAAATAAAATATAACTAAAATTAATATAAAAAAATATACCTTATAATTGGAACTAATTTTTGTTCTTTTGGTAAAATTATAATTATTTTTAAAATTTCAAATAAAACGCGGGTTTTTAAAATTTCCGTTTTACATGATTATATTTACATGTAAATATTTTACACAACAAAAATAAAAAGGGGATTCTTAATTCCTTAATCCTGAACACACAAAAATTTTGAATTGTTATAATCTAAAAAAAATAGTAAGGATACATGCTGAAATTATTCCTTAAAAGTGGATGAGAGCGTTTCGAAGGGCATGACATGGCCATTGGGCAGAACGAGGAAGACAATGATTGGCTGCTGGGAACCGCACATTTTCCATGGCTTCTTATCTGTATGGGAGTTTTGATACACCTCGTATACCTTGGAACCATTCTCCGAGTGGACCAAGCGCGTCCAAACCCAACGTTGATCCTTGTCAAGAGAGTTGGAAGTTAGTTTTCCCTTGAGCCGACGGCAGGCGAAGGAACAGGTGGATAAGGATTGTTTCAGGCGAGTCGAGATCGAGGGTCCGCCAGATGTCATGCGATTATCGACCACGGGATGGGCAAAGTCCACACGTGGCGTACGCTGTCGAAAACCACTTGCAGGCACTGTTACCCTGTTTATATTTGATTTCTCTCTTAGGCTCGATGTCTTTGGTACATTTGGGCATTTGACACTGTCCTTCGACTTGGCTGTGATGTAATTGTCGATGCTGCTGTTGCTGCTGCCGCCCTTGGAGACATCAATTTTGCCCATGAGGCTGCAAGTCGAAGTAGAAACTGTACATGGCGAAGGAGGTATTGCCGCTGGAGGAGCACAGTCCTTGTCTTTGTCTGCGGCAGGTAAGTTGACCAACTCCAGTTTATGCAAAATTTTGGTTGCACCCAAATAGTAGAGTATGCGATCTAGGGCCAACATAATGACCTCATCCGGATACGGACCAACTGCATAACACAGCAGTCCTTCATTTTCTGGCTGGTTACAACCGGCGCCGGCTTGTGGCATGCCCCCAGCACAGCTGCCACTGCATCCGAGTTGACAGCTCATTACAGAGTTTTCGCTGCTGTCTGGCTCTGTTTGCAATTGAAAAAAAAATATAGTTGAATTTTATGCGTTCGTAAGAACTGGAAACCTAGAATCTATGAATGTCACAATAAATTTGTAGACGTGGACTGCTTTGCTAGACAAAGAAGGAGAAAGAGAGTGATAGAGATAGACACACAGCTGGGGGCACCAATAATGTCCAGTTAAGCACACTTGGACTCCCCGCAGGCAGATGTCAAAGGTGCGATATCCGGCTTAACGCTCGACGTCTTGACTCGCAACGCAAACGCGTCACAAAAGATAAGATTTCTATTAAGGAAATGACAGAAATTGCGCGCTTTGTGTCCAAAGGTTCTGGTGTGAAGTCTGCGCGAGGATATTTAATTTAATGGTCCAAACAAAGCGCCAGTCAAGAAGCTGATGAATGCCTGGGGACGGGACCTGAGAATGGGGCGGAAATGACCAGCAGAAAAATGCCTAAGGAAGAGTATTTAAAAAGAGTCTAACAACTGTTTTATGATATATTATTTTAATAAATGTTATAAGTATCTAAATATACATAATAAGTGCCAAAGGCATCTATATTTCAAATATGAAAAATAGTATTTAAATATGATATGATAGCTGAAAAAGAATATATAATATATATACGAATATAAGCGCTATTTTAAATATTAATTATTTATGTATTATATTATACCTAAAATAGACTGCACTTTAAGTTGCAAAGATAAGTGTTCCCAAAAATATTATAAAATTAAATTGTAAACTTATCTTTTCTTGGTTAGAGCTTAATATTCTATTAACTAAGGAAAGAGCATTCAAATCTCGTTCGGAAAGACCCTTCCAATTCGTGCAGGCTTTTTTTCTCAGAACATTGTTCGTCCAATGTAATTACAGCAACAGTTTCCGCTGTCGAGGCGACTCCTGTTCGTCCTGATGCGCATTTAATGTCATATCCTGGCGCAGGACGACGCTCAATGCTATCTGATTTGGGAACGCAAATGCAATTTCCTGCAATCGCAACCCTTTCAGTTTGACAATTTACTCTAATATATTGAGTTAATAGTTTCATATTCAACAGTGGGAGATGAAAAGTGGTTGGGGTGGGGGGCGTTACTGCACATGGGGTTGTCCAGGGCTGAGCCCACCTGTTCGCATTGGGGGTGACTTCCTCGTTGGCTTTGATGACAGATTATTTTCATTAGCAAAACGACGGCGATGCACTGTGGGACCTTTGGTTATTTTCTGTTGCAAAAATCAACTAATGAAAATACATATATCTATTATTTTTGTCAGACTGAAAAATATGTCAACTTTGAGCGAATCTACCACTAATAATTTTTTTGCAATATAAAAATACTTTCAGATTCTTAATCATTGGGTAATTTACTATCGCATGCGTATCAAAGTATTGATTTTTGACACTTTATATCGTCGTGATTCCCCATAGTGCAACTACGATGTCCATTTGTCCACCACGTGCCGAACACCAGTCAAAAAAAAAGGCAAGTAAAAATTATGAATGTTAATTATTACGCATTTTGTATGTTTGTTAAACATGACAAGGAAAAACAGCTGGAGTGGCAGCGGGAAACGGATATGGCAGCCAACTGATTGATGTGACCAACAACAATCAGTCGAAGCATTCGTTTGCCAGTTGCCAATTTGCTGACTTTGTAGTATGCGCTGCAAATCGGATTTCATTCAGATTGCTTTTGCTTTGCTTCTAAAAAAAAAAAAATAATACAAATGAGAACAAATATGAATGTGTGAGTGTGTGTATTGTATGCATATATGCATGTGTATTTGTATTTGTGTGAGTGAATGCGTGGGAGTCTCAATCACTGTGAAGAGGCTTAGTGCGCACCCAAGGGAAATCGCTTAAGCCGTTCATAATGAGTATTATGACTGACTGTCTACATGCATGGTTGGCTTGGTTTGATTTTAAGTTCGGTTTGGGTTCAGTTTTTGTTTGCTTTTGGTGTGGACCAGAAAGCTTTGCACTGACCACCACCAACCAAATGCCATGTAAATTTGCTAAACAAAAATCAAAGCATACTTTTCGGCGCAGGCATTAAATGGTCCACATAAAGCGGATGATGGCAGTTTTATCACATGTACTATTTGTCCTCAGTATTTCCTATTAAATTTATTATATTCCTACAAATATATATACCCTGCAGACAAGCATTTTGTAATTAGCGGAGTTTTTTAGGGTAGCAAAGTTATTAATATAACTAGAGAATTTAGTTGGGACAAATCTTGTGGATGGAAGAACTTTACTTTAATATTCTGTTAATGTTTGAAGTCTATTATTTCTTGAAGTCTGTATTCTATAAATAATTGATAGAAAAATTCGGGAATGAATTTAAGTATATTATGGTCGTGGTTCCGACAATTCGACTTGTTTTTATCTACATAATCACTGCTAACAGAGATAAATGTACTCCTTAAACAGACCTTGAAACAAACTAAAAACACTGCTCGTTCAGCCCTCGCTTCGATTATTCAACTTGTTTTCCAGACAACAGCTTATACCACGCGCAACATACATAACTCATGCCATATTTATAAACAAAATGCTTATCGAACGCAATTTTTATCGCAGCTTAAGTTCCATGGCAGCACGAAGCACCACAAGATAGCAACAACAACAACAACAGCAGTAGAAACTACATCAATAAATGATAACAACAACAACAACAACAAAACAGTCTGCAATTTGTAGGTACAATGGCATATTCAAGAATGCTTTTAGCCAGAAATTGCGCAATTTTCATGCAATCAATGGGAAGCCAAAGGAAATAAAAAGTGTTGAGCGAATTCCAAACGGAAGGAAGGAAGGAAGGTCGACAGAGGGAAATGCAGCTAAAGTAGGAAGAGGGGAAGGATGAAGCAGGATGCGAACAGAACATGGAGCTGCTCCAGTTGCCATGTGAACGGGTCTCAATTGCGTCGCTGTTAAATCGTGTGGAAGCTGATATGATTATGCGTGCCCATGGCTACCAATCCAGTTATGGGGCATGCAACGTGCGGCAAGTGCAATTAGTCTGCCCCACGAATGCTGCCTTAAATGATGACCACTTTAAAGCTACCTAACAACCATCAACAATCGCATTATGTGATTGAAAACCCTAAGTATTCTACTTAGGAACTGGGGGGGGGGACAAATCTTTAACCCAGACTCACCAAACATTAAGAAGATTAATTCAGAAAAAAAGCTGTTGTTGTTTTCCCATTCCTCTTTTGGCCAAAATCTCAGATAACGTTATGCATCATTGTGTCAAGGAATTGACAAATCTTTGCCAGCACACAATGAGCGAGAAAAAAAATTGTAACAATTTCAGATTTCTTGAGTTGAAATGCGAAACCCGTGCAGTTTCCCTCTGAATCGATTCGACAAACTCAGAACTCGAAACACTCAAAAGCAATCATTAAATCAGCAAGCTTGTTTATGTATGTGTGTGTGTGTGTGTGTGTGTTGCTCCCATTTTACAACAAAACAAATGTAAGAAGTTTGATAAACTCCACAAATAAAAAAAGAGAAGAAAACCAAAACATTGCAAAAAGAAAGCAGGGATAAAAAAAAATGAATTCGCAATAAAAAATGTGAGACAGGACGTTGCCCTTCCTCACACACAGAGACACATGCACACTCACACATACATACACTCACACATACATATTCACAGCTAACCCTCCTTTGGGCCTTCCCTCCCCGCCCGCTAACGCATTTAATAAAGCCCAAATGGAATGACTCGCCTCGTCTCGTCTTTTTTGTATGCCTTTGCCACAGCAAAGTCAGCAGCGTAACCGCAACACGTTAACGGTTTCGGTTTCACTCTGTGATTTACAACAAAAAAGAAATGCCAGAGAGAACAGCCCACATAGGGTTGCCACTGGGGAGCTAAGCGTCACCGCACTGAATACCCTGCGCGCTCATGTGTGAAAAGGTACTTTGGGTGTGTGGATGCAGTCGATGCGAGAATTTCTCGCCGAAACATTTCCCAGAACATATTCTGATGCTGCTGATGCATTTGAAGATGCCCTGATGTATGCAATAAAAAATTGTAAGTGGTAACTGATTGACTAAGAGATACCCTCTAAAATAAACTTTAATCATGTTTTCAGTAATATAAACTATAGATGATACACTTTGAGATACCCTTCAACCTCTTGTGTTCGCTGCTTCACCTGATGTTGTGCTGTAGTATTCAATGTTTAATGAAAAGTAAATGATTGACTAAGAGTTACCCTGTAGAGCCAATCTAAGCTGATGTCCTATGTTATTAGATACTGACCTATGTAATAGAATTCTGTTGTATTATGAATGCTAGACGGAGGGCTACCCTGCAGAGACACTTCAAGCTGATTTCCTCTGCTTTGTTTTATCTCTAAGACTAACGATAATTGATACATAACATGTTATTGATTATATTGAAAAGGTAGAAATTATAATTGGGTGACAATAACTTAAAAAATTGAGGTGGTAATAAATTGTGATATGTAATTATTGAATTTCAAATGTAAATTTTAATTGTTTAATGTAATTAATGAATATCAAATGCAAGTTAATTAGTGAAACAGAACAGAAAAACTGCAATAATTGTTTTGTTATTATTGATTTCTACAGACAATCCTTCAAAGATTGAGCTGAATATAACTTTACTTTTACCCAACTACAATACCAAAGCACCTGCGTAGATTACAAGTACAGTCATTAACATTAATATTCGGACTCATTTCCATTTCATTAAATTCATTTACACAAAAGCCAAAAAAGTTCTCCACGTGCCGTCGATAAGATAAGAAGACGTTGTCTCAGCAACCCAGTTCAGACCACCCTAGACCATCCCAGACTCTGGGTATGATTCAAGTGCTATCAGGCGGACAGCATCATGCATATATTAAGAGTAAATTGGCTTTGGTATTTGCCAGCAGCTAATAGAAATGTCTGCAAGTTAATTTAGCGTCATGAAGTCGTTCAATATTGCCAAACAATAAAATACAAAAAAAAAGAAGGTATCCATAGCGACGAATCTTTGAAGTGGTCCAGAGTTTCCAAGGTGCTTCTACTGCATCATAATTGTATATTAAATAGAATAGTGAAGGCCTGAAGCCGAAAGTGCTTAACAAGCAGATACCCTACAAGTTAATATAGAACTATTGAACTTCACCTTCTGGGCACTTGGACATTTGATATGACGAGATATTAAAACCAAAAATAATAAATAAAAACTACTAATACTAATTACGAATAAAAACAAAATATATTACAATCCAGCGATTGGAGGATTTTTCAATATTTTAGGATCTATTGATAGAACTATGATTGAACTATTAAAATCAAAAAACTATCTTCTTCACCAGCAAGTGAAAGTTTTTATGTTTTTATTGTATTTGTTACAGTGTGTAAAAGACCCTATTAAAAATATAGACCTGTGCAAAATCGCAATCATACTTTTCCCTGTGTTTTGCGTTTCTTCAACATTTTCAGTGTCGATTGCCTTTCAAAGAATGCCTCAGAGGCACGACTTTCAGTCAACTCTAAGGCGGCAATTCGTGATTCTAAGTCCAAGACAGTATTCTTGAATTTCTTAACCCTTATCCGTTTGAGCTCAATGTGTTCCACAGTCTGATCGAAATCGTATAGGAGGGCGGGCTTAAAAAGAAGTCCACATTTTTCTTGTAGCTCAGCCTTTTGAGTATTTAGGCTAGCATGTTTGATCTTGAGTTTCAGAAGGTTCGCACGCAATTGACCCTGTTTCATAATCTTTTCGTCTAACTCGATTCTTTTGTTACATAACGTGGCGGCAGTCATGCTGGTTTTTTCCCGAATGAAGGCCAATTGATGCATGTGCTTGGTGCACCGATCGCGCATGCGAATCAAGTCATGATTGCGTTCTAAGTAAAGAATATAGGTATATATACTTTTAAACAGTCATGATTGAAACTTTAAAAGCCTACCTTCCACCTTTGTGCCCAGAGCTGTAACCTCGCGTTGTGTCACTAGAAACTGATCCATGGTCAATTCATCTGAGATACGATTAAAGTTATGCTTGCGCTAAAGAATGAAGGTATGTCAAAGGTGAAGGATTACTAAATTATATGGTAAAACCCACCTCGACAAGACTGCCTAGAGTATGCTGCCTGGCAATGAGCCAGAGACGACTATCGCTAACTTCATTCCGCATATTTTGCATGCGACGCAGCTCGTTCTCCACAAAGCGAGGCAAGAATTCATCTTCTTTCCGCAGAAGGGTCTCCCGGATGCATGTCTCCAGCGAATGGACCGATGACAGTGCCATGTTATAAACATAATTGAGATCCATTTTAACACTAGCTAAAAGAGCGGCGTTAGTTTTCTTTGTCTCATCGGTTTTCTTCTTCAAATGATCCAACAGATGCATTGCATCCATGTAGCGATGATACTCGAACAACTCTACCGCGGCTGGCAAGGTGTCGAAGCAACGCAGTTGGCCAACACGACGATAATATTCATACATTTTGTTATTCACATCTATATTGAACGTTTTGGTAGCCAAATATTGACCATAAAGTTTGTGCAATTGAGCCATAAGCTTCGGTTTGTCCAGTTTGCGACGTAGTTCCTTAATGGGATCAACATATTCGGCAGTGTTGACAGCTTCATCGATAGTCTTGTTTAGGAAAGTGATGACGATTTGACGGACATCTCGAGCGGCCCTTTCCATTTCCATTGCGGTGGTGGATTCTTCCCTAACACGTGTAACAGATTGACTGATGTCAAGCAACATTTCCATAACCATATCGGCATCCTCGACTTTTGGTGCTACCGCAAGATCCTCATCATCATCATCGAAGGGCCATTCAAATTCGCTAGATGTCGATGATTCCTCTTCCTCAACTTCTTCCTTAACCGGCTCTTCCTCCACTTGCGATACTGATGATAACGCTTCCCCTGTCAGCGGATCAACAAATTTCCCTTTATCGATTAATTCGCCATGTTCCGCATACTCGATGGTTGATCGAATGGTTGCTAATACTTCCTCGCTTGACTCTGTGGTTAAGTCCGATAAACTGGGCAAACAGAAATATTCCAAAAAGTCTTCCTTAAAGGACACTCCCTGTGGCCGTCTCGAATAATCTTCTTCGTCTTCTGATGATGACACTGCTGTTCTAACATCTTCCGTATCGGATAATGCCAAAGAACTCTTTAATCTTGTTAAATTGACTTCGGCTTCTAAGGATGTGTGTGATGTTTCATTTAAATTTTTACTTTGCCTTTCACTTTTACTGTCGCCATCATCAGCATCTTCTTCACCTGTGAGCTCTTTTCTCTCAGGCTCTTTGTTTTCCTCAGGCTCCGGTTGTTTGACTCGCGATTCGTAATGTTTATCTAATTTCTCACGTGCCAATTTCTTTTCTTCACGTTTCTTTTTTCTTCTTTCACGCGCTCTTGCCTCCAAAGCTTCTGGCGAAGCATCCAATTCATCACCTTCTTCGAGATCTTCTTTTACGATGGCCTCACCATCATCTCCAGTGGTTTCGCCATCAGATTTTCCCTCCCCTTCTTCATTATCACTTATTACCTTGGAGTTAAACTCCCATTGTTCCACTTCTATACCATCTTCCTGCTTTTCCGAAATGCTGAATTTAACTTCTTCTATTGCTTTTGTATCGACCGGAAGCGCCGCTGTTTCAACTGTAGTTTCCTCCATTTTCTTGTTTAGCTTTTTTCTTCAAAGGAATACTCTATAAATATTATATTGTAAAAAGTTTTGGCATTATAAAATGTTATGTATGATTTGTATATTGTATATTCTGTTATGTAATGCTTCCTTTTTGTTGTTATTCGTTTGTTCAAGATTTGAGAGTGGAGCATTGACAATGCTAGTTGTGTTAGTGAATATGTGTTTATGATCTTAGTATGTTTTCATATGATTATAGAAATATAATAATATGATTGACTTGCTTGTCAAATATATGTAAAACCCTTTCGTATTCAAGCGTAAAAACAATTATAATGAATTTTTGTGAATGTATGTAACAGGCAGAAGGAGGCATCTCCAACCATATAAAGTATATATATTCTGAATCAGTATCAATAGCCGAGTCGATTGACACCTGTCCATCTGTCTGTCCGTCTGTCCGTCCGTCTGTCGGTATGAGAGCGTGTATCTTAGGAACTATAAGAGTTAGAGACTTCAAATTTGGAATGTAGGTTTCTGAATACCATACGCAGATCAAGTTTATTTTCAATTTTCGATATCAATACCCGTTTGTTTTAAAATTAGAAAAATCCCCATAACCCCATAACCCCGAGCAAAATTATTATTTTCTTTTTCATTTATATTAAATTTATGCTAAATTTAAAAGACTAATGCATTAATTTGTAAAGGTTTATGTACTTGTGGGGTTAGTAAGAATTTCCGTGAGCACAACTCCATGTTCATCAACAAATTCAAATTAAAGATGTACCTATTTCTGATCTAAGATGATTAATTATATAGTTCACTTAGCTTAAACATTTTTCTCCATTTGTCTCTTAGCCCTTGACCTTTTGGGAATGAAATTCTCTCATTTCTCTCAATAAAAGTTGACAGCTTGCCATAAAACTTGGCATACTGTACAGTGAACTATGCCAGTTTAATATGTTGAACTTGATGGCGCCACAAACTATGCAACCGACATTTTTGTGAAAGACGTCACAACTGATGTCAAGTTAAAATCAAGTGTGAAAAGTAGTGGCAAAGTGTGGAATGTGCGTAAAATGGTGTGATGTCTGACTCCAAATGTTGCCAGAAATGCAATTGACTTAGAACTGATAATGAGCATGGACAACCCTTGGGCGGAATATGACTACCCCTACTAATCTATGACCAGCCTAATGCATTTCATTGTATTATAGTATTATTAAGTTGACGTTTTTTTAACACACGACAATAACGGGACTTCGTTGCGTCTCCGCGTAGCAATGTGCGTAACCTCGCCCTAGCTGTGTGGCAGGGGCAGGAGGCAGGTTGCCCAGCAACCCCTTCGGGAGCGACGTCGTCGACACTCCATTAATTGAAGCCCCTGGATTACGGTAAATTGCATTGTCTCTCAGTCAGGGCACCCTGCGGCGCAGCGTAGAGGAGGTGGTGGGAGGGGAGTGGGTTAAAGGGTGAAGGGGTTGCTGGGCTGACGTGGCAGCGCATCAAATTGTGTACAAATCTTTATAATCCTTGATAATTTCGTTAATGGCTTTAATCACTTACTCACAGGCAGGCAAGTTGAGCAAAAGGCAGCCAAAGGATTAGACAGCAATGGCATTTAGAGTTCTTCATTCAGTATTTAAAAATATGTTTGGCATTTAATGAGAAGCTCGCCGAATTATCGCCAGCCATTGCAGCGCTTAAATTGTGGCTCCTCCTATAGAGTATACTCGCACACCCACACACCCACACACTCACACAAACACAGTCATGGGGCGTTATATAGACAGCTGTTTACCTAACAGCAAATACTCGCATCTATACATATATGTACTCGCACACCCAATTAGGCAGCTACAATTGTTGCCTTTTGCGCCCCCAAAAACTCAACACACCAACACCAGCACGTAGAAACTCAACACGCAGTGGTGTGGGCAGTTGGTTGACGGAGTTGAGTTGAGTTGAGAAAGCTCTGCCAGTTGGCGGCAGCTATAAAAGCGCAGGTTGTGCGACTGGCGCCACACACAAACCACAAACACCACCAGGGGAGTAGACGACGATGGCATGGAGCGGGCGTGAGTTCTGGCAACAGCTTTGCCGACGGAGCAGCTCACCAAGACGAAGCAGCTGGGGGAGAAGTGGACGGAGTAGGCAGTTGCAGCTACCAGGCGCTTGGAGTGTTGAGCTCGCCTGCTATAGACGATATCAAAGGATGTTATAAACTGAAGTCGGGAGCTGAATTAGCGTCGCCATGTCGCGAGGTCAACTGCTCCTTGGAGGGAACAGTTGGTATCTGTTTTGGGATTGCTAGTTCTTCGTATAAATTTGAACCTAAAGAATATCATAGCAACATCATATCAATTCATATCGATTATATAACTATGATAAGTTGAATGTCTCTAAATAATCAATTAACGTGATTTTAATACAATTAAAATTATTATATATTTAATCATATTTAAATAACAATAAATATAATAAATAAATCAATGTTTTAATCCAAATTGTGTTCAAATTATTTAGTTACTGTGTATAAACGTTAGAGTTGTTTCTTACTTAGAGAGTAGAAAGAAATAATCTACAAAGTTTTCGAAGATTTCTATGCCGAATTCCATTTTCCAAAGTTCGAATTAACATCGAAAATTCATTGTGTTCAAATAAAATGATAAAACATTTCTGAAAGATATGAGAAAAAGCTGTGAATATTGTAACATTATTTTTATCAAAGTCATACGAATAATGTTAAAAATTTACAGATATTCAGCTATTTCTTTGCTTCATTTCTAAATTGAATTTATTTATTAATTTAATATATTATTATATACATAATTTTAATCATTAATCTGATAAAAAGTTTATGTAATTATTCTTTTCTTAAGCTTTCAATATTTTTAAAAATATTCAAGAATTATATAACACATGGCAGATATAATTTCCGAGTTCCATACTTCATTTGATTACCGAACTTATTATTATACTTGTCCGCAGAATAGTCTATACAAAATGATGTGTCTATTATACATTAAGTTTTCTTAATAAACAGTTAATAATGTAAGTATTATCATTTATATATCAATCGAAATTCCTGTAAATCCCCTTTCATGTTGTACTCTAATAAGAAAAGAAATAATAGAACCAGCAAATAGCAAACAATCAAAGTCTATTGAACTACCTGCAATATGCGTCTAAATGTCAAGTTGGACTTTGGTGGTCTGTTCCCCTGCAGCTGTCAAAGTAACAGGGAAAGAGATAGAGTGTGTTAAGAGGGAGAGAAAGAGAGTGGAATGCTTAAAAGCAATCAAAAAACTTTGTTGTACGCGTGCAAGCAACAAAAATTTGCATATGTCAACAAAAAAAGCAGCAGAAATCGCCCTGGAAAACAATTTATTTATTGCCGTAGCACATTCGGAGTACCATCAGATGGAGTGGCTGGGGGGTCAACTTAGGGGCGGAGCGAATTGAAGCAGAAGAGATACATTTGCCTGATGATATCGCAGACCTCTTGGTAGGAGGGTAGGAGGTAAATACATACAAGAAAACGCTGAGCACAAAATTGAAATGTTAATTACATGACTGTGCTGAGGCCACATAAGCGGGGTTTTCAGATATGTATCTCCATCTCTCTGCGCGATATTGCAAACAGTTTAAAATACAGTCGAGAGAGCTGTTTAGACACTGGATAAGCAAACAAACTGTCGGCATCTGATTTGTTTGCCCAGCTCTTAATCAGACCAAGTTCTGAGCACTTCTTATTGACTACCCCGGGTGAAGGCAGAGTTTAATATGAGCCCGATAACCTCAGGCTGAGCTCGGGGATGCTCCTGGTTTCCACAAGGGGGCGAGGCGAGAGGGGTTAAACTGTGCGGCGTTAAGGCAAACAGACGTGGACTTTATTAACAATTGGCAGCAACGGACAGAAGCAAAGCTGCCCACGCTATAAGTCACACTAACTCCCCCCTCTTCATTCCCTCCTCATCTTGTTGTGCTCTTGATGTTGATGTTGATGAGGTGTGAATGTGAATGCCACCACGTTTGAAGCCACAGCGTTTTGTTTTTATGCCTCACAATGCTGCAGCAACCACTCGAGGTTAATTGAATTTCTTGGCGTCCTTGGCTTCCATTTGTAGTCCCTTTCCTTTCCTTTTCCATCCTCCTCCTGTTCCACATTTTGCTGTTGTTGCGGAACTAAATTGAAAACGGTTTTTCGCTTTTAAGCTGGTTAGACAAACTCATAATAGACACCAAATGCAGTCATCATTTACCACGTAATTAATTGAATTCGACTCTAATTGAAATGTTTTCAGCATACGTAACTTGATTTAGATAGCTAAAAATATGCTGTGTGCGGATGGAAATAAGTTCTATAGAGAATTTTAAGAGTTCCTTCTGTGTACTGAGAAGTAATATCAAACTTTATGATATTTCCTGAAAAAAGAATTGCCATTTTGATCATAAAAGGAAATATAGTTAAGAATAGTAAATGACTCTACTTATATTCATCTTTATTGATTATTATAATATATTAAGAATAAAAGAATAGTTGATGAAAATATAAAATATAAAAAATAATATGTTGACTTATGTAACTTGAAGTTCCTTAATTTTCTGTGAATCGAAGCGAAGAGGAAAGGAGACAAGAATGTTGAGTTTACTTAAATAGTAAACCTAATATAATAACAAGTACATACATTATATAGTATACACATAAATGTCTCTTATCCCCCATTTTTATATATTTTATAGTACAGAGTATATAGTTAAAGTTCCACATTCGATTATGCTCATGAATCTTCACTTTATTCAGCAACTCTCATAAATCCACTCCGACGCTTTTCCCACAAAAGTATGCAACGATATTCTCAATAAAAAATGGGCAAATTCTGGATTTCATCGAATTTCAAAGTTGTGCGTCACATTAAAAGGATTTGCTGGCACGTGCCTTCACATTATTAAAGACGATCCAAGGAATCAACACTTGGCATTTTGTCCTATCTGGTTGAAGTGCCAATTGAAACAAGAGAAAAAGAAATTAGCATTTATTTTCAAAGTGCGTGTTTATTTAGCTATTTATTCAATTTTAATTTTAATTTCTTTTCTTTTCTTTCTCTTTTTTTTAGCTTCCAATCAGTCATGCCTATATATATATATATATGGGCAAATAAGTAGATGCGATTACATTTAATTGAATTTTCGCATTGCGCTGGAAAAACTGTAGAAAAATTGTATTAAATTACCAAAAAGAAAAAAATAATCAGAAATGCGCAACGCGATTGGGAAAATGAAAGAAAAACGTGACACTACAAAATGTTGGCGTATTCAAATTTCCTTTCGCCGTTAAGCTGCTCAAATTGGCAATTGGGGGAGGATTCCCAGTATTATTTACACAAAAAAAATAGCTGAAAAGTATATCTGAATACGAGTATATGCAATAAGAATAACAAATCTTTTGTGTCAACTTATGATGGTTCAGGTTTGTATTATTTATGTGTTGAAACAAAGGGGAATGATAAAAGGAAAGGAGTGTGTAACTCAGAAGTAGTCGTGAACTATGGTTTTATTCTATTTAGAAATAAATATTTTACAGTATTCAAGACTATGGCTAATCTTATTTGTTAAAGGCACCGGCATTATTACAATTACGGCATATAAAAATCTCACATTTAATGCTCATTGTCTCAGCTTTGTTTCTGTCTAGAAGTCCTTGATTTCGCTACCCATGAGGTTTCTGTAGACTTTGCTGCAGGGACTCATGAATTATGCAGCGCTAACAAGCCACAAGTTGTCATAAAAATGGCAATCTGAACGGCAATTACCTGTTGATGGGCACACGCTAGTTTAACCCTCAATTACGGGGCTTCTGGCAGTTGGTCTCAGGGGTGAAATCGAGACGACCACAGCAAGTCCCGAGTGTGTGTGTTTGTGTGTGCGTGAGGTGTGAGGGTGTGACTCTGTAGGTGTGAGTGTGTATGTGTGTGTGCCCAAAGGACGCATAAAAATGTGATTAAGTGAGTTGCGTCTTCTTGGCTAGCAAATTAAAAAACACTTGCACGTTAAATCAATTTGCGATTTTATAAATCTTCATTTGCACCTGAGACGTGATTCGGCGAGCCCATTGTTGTGCTCTTGGCGTGTATCCTGGCGTGTCCTGCGCCACAGGTGGTCGAGCTTAAAGCCTAAGCTCGTTCGGCGAGACGTGACTGCTGTGGGTTGGCAAGGATTTGCCACGTTTATTTCTATTTATTTACAAGTTGCTTAAGTTTCTATTTGCATGGCGCAATTTTTGCACTCATTTCAATTAGCTAAGATATCCTTAAACGTCCTTAAATGTGTCCAGTTCACGCCATTTGGCTGATTGTTTTGGACACACGACTGTGTGGCCGTTGTTTGACCATTTGGGGTTCATTGCCCAGTTGTCGTCCATTTGGGCATTTTTAATTTCTCTAATGCCTTTTGTGATCTCTGCTGCTCTTTGCCTGAGTGCACTCGAGTCCTGGCGACTTCTGCAAGGATATTCACATCGTGTGGAGCTTTTAAGAAAATTATACAATTGCATTATGACGCCGCAATGACCAGTGAAGTGCTCAACAATATCAATTGATGCGCATTGTCCTGGCATAGTCCTGCCCAGCAGTTTGTACCATATTGCAAAGTTTAAATTTCAGCCATATATCAGACGCATCAAACGGGGGACCCACTGTGCCTGACTCTTTCAAAAGCGCAATCGAGAGGGGGGGGGGGGTGTCAGAGTCTCAGGCTGAGAGCGAGTTGTGTATTACAAATCGCACGACGGGCGGCCAAACAGGACGAAGGACGACTGTCAATGTGCTGCTGCTGTTTTTTTTGGCCGGTGGGTGGCATAATTTATGGCACTCGTTTCAGTTGGAGTTGTGAGCTTCACTGCGGTTATTAAAATGCTCAATGCTCTTACCCCAACCCGGAGACACACACTCACAGCTTTCAAAACTCCCGTTCCAGCTTCAACTCGAACTCATTGTCAGACAAGGCAAAAAGTGTAGCATACTTGCCGGCGCCGCGTAATGGCAACTGAAGTAGCGACAACAGCGTTGCTGCACAGTGGCATCGGCACTAAATAACATTGAACGAAATTTACAGATATGTATACGAATATCCAATGAATGTTTCATAGAGAAAATTTAATTAATTCATTGATTTATAAAGAGAGAGAGAGCGAGAAAGATAGCGTGTTCAAAACTGCAACCAGCATTCAGACAATATTCATTTACAATTAAAATTTTTCAATTTAAATTTTTTTTTAAATAAACAAAGTTATTGAAAAAAACTTTTAAAATTTATTTTAATTTCTTGGATAGATTTTAATTTTTATTCTTAAAAATTATATTGATTTTAAGTGTAGTTTGTAAATAATTTATTACATTTATTGAAAGTTTTCTTCAAATCACTTTCGATTTATACACATTTTTAATTACTTTGGAAATTATGCTAACGACTAACTCTGCATTTAATATAAACTTTCAACAAACTCTTTTGAATACAAATTATATAATTTTTAAATTTAAGATCTGTAGTTCGTCTTTCAATTGATAACCCCTGAAGTACTCTGAAAAGTCTATGGAATTTGTATAATTGTTCACACATGTTTAAGGCAATTTATCTAAACAAATTCAGTTAAAATGTAATTCTTAAGTAATTATTTAATGTAATATTTTATGTATTGCAATGGTACTGTGTAATTCGTTTTCTTTTTTTGTAGTTACAAATCATTGTCGCCCCACTGTGCGTGCGATACACGTTGTAGTCGTTTCAGTTTTCGCTCTGCCTGATAATCAATAAAATGTTTTGGCATTTACTTTCATTGTTTGCTGCTGCAACGCCCATTGAGCCACGCCCACGCTGAAGAGCTATTTGCATATCTGAGAGTCGCTGTTTGGAGTGGCAAGGCATATTGCAGGCTTTATGTCCTGTCGTCGTGCTTAAGTCCTTTGCACCGGGCGTGCCTTGTGAATTGTTTTACTGTCGACGTTCATTTGGGTTGATGGCAGCCGCAACTGAGGCAGGACAACATAAAAGTCGCTTAATCTACTTAAATGTCTTTGAATTTGCGTCTTACCCCTCAGTCGGAGGTAGAGAATTGAGGCACAATTTTTGCCAGTCTAGGCACATTTTGGAGCAGACTAAAAGGGGGGACAATCGCCTGTCTTGGTCTGTTTTGTCTCGGCGTTATTAACATGGATTTATGGCATATCCTTGGCTGACTTAAAGCCGCTATTAGCGTCCTAAGATGTAAACAAGTTGCCAACGCAGAGATTTTCAACCACGCATATCAATCACAATCGTAACATGAAATTTAGTTTCAAACGGAAAGGCAACAAAGCAGAAAAACGCAAATTTAAAACTTGAGCCAAGAGGTAGCATCAGATAATTTCAATTAAAAATGCCTTTTGAAAAGAGCAGGGCATTTTGTCGTTGGCTGGCAACCATGACAAAAGCATCCTCATTGATGTCCTTGTTGCCGTATCAGCAATTTTAAATCACTTGCACAACTCTCATGCCTGGGGCAGGGGAATGAAAAGAAGGGGAAGAGTCTGCAGCTTAATTGAGTTTCGCTTTGACGGCAACCGCATAAAAGCCGACTTTTAAGTCTTCACATACTAAACAATTAAAGGTCCTCGTCCTCAATGTCCTGGCTTTTGCACGACAAGCTTCAAAAGCGTTTCACGAAATTTAATATTTTTCTAATGAGCAAAACTTTGACACAAGCAAGCCGGTCAGTCGAAAACACGCGACAATAGGATACCCTGTAACAGACTTCAGAAGTGTATTGATTATATGACCCTTAGAATGTTTACATTCATTAGAGATACACGCACGAGGAAACAGGCGGCATGCTCTGTTCGTTTTAACATCAGTTAGCATACAAATTTAAAAATAAACTTGATTTGCGTTTACATCAGTCTCTAACTATTATAGTGGCTGAAATCGACGCAATCATACAGACGGGCGGACATACAGACAGCCGGATAAGTGGACGGGCGGACAGACGAACAGGTGGACAGCTATACGGACTCTCTTTCGCTAAGAGCAAGGGCGTTGGCAGCTTTATAAGACTTAATAAGCCTGATGCTAACAATATTTTTGAAAATTTGTATTAATAATTTCTTTTTTAAAGTTTCTATCTAAGTCTGTCTTTATATTAATTGTATATAGTATATTGTCTGAATAATTCTACTAGCACATGTTAAATTATATTTATTTGACTATCCAATTGGATAGTATATCTGTATCTATATTGATACTTCGGCTATTATGGTTGGTTCATCCTAAAGCTTCCAGTCCATGTCATCTTCGTTGATTTCCTCAATTATATCTTCTACTTGCAAGCCAGTTGACAGCACCAACGGACGATTTATGGCCAAAGTAGTTGGCGGCACTCGTGTAGCTGCTGTTGTCATACCAGGAAGTGGATGCGATTTGACCTTATTGAGCAGCACATTAGATGGCAACACTGGCATCAGGGGCAGCTTATTGGTCGTGGCTGAACGTGCCAATGCGGTGACCTTTGACATTGCATTGGCATCATTGTAACGCGATCGTTTGTTCTGCATCTTATCGACCCAACAGTCTGTCGCCCGACGACGTGCATTAGCCAAGATGGTGTCGCTGCTGTTGCTGGTAGTGAATGTGGAGATGAAGTTGGAAGTGTCGATGGTATTGTTCTTGGTAGAGTTGGGATTGTTAGTGTTGGGGACAAGTTCAAGGATTTTTGTAGATGTGTGTATCGGTATCTTCGGACGCCACGATGTGTTCGGCATGCGAAATCCAGACATTGGAGGACGTGATATTTCCGTACTACCAGATAAGTTATTCTCCTGCTGCACTTTCCGCTGATCAATTTTGGAGTTATCAAAGCGGAACTCGTAGAGCAAGGGATAGATGCGTTGCACTGCCAATTCGACGATATTAACGTTGGCAGCAGTCACTGTAATACTGCCCGTCGAGAAGATCTTCAGCGTGGCCTTGGGATCGGTCATTCTGTAGGTGACGCCTGGATGCAGTTCCGGCTCATAGCAGGCATTGTTGCGATGGAGTTTCGAGAAATTGACAATTCGAATCGACCAGGGCATGCTGCAGGTGCCCAGCACATTGAAGATGCGAAAGTTCTGGAAGTGCACGGGAAATCCCAGTTTGCTCAGGCAACGGGCAAAGCGACGAGCTGCCACCTTTGCCTGTGGCTCCGATGTAGCTCCTGTGCATGTAATCATGCCCGATGACCAAACCGAAGCAGTCGTATATGGATGACGCAGACGCATCGTGACCATTGAACTCTCGCGTCTGAACTCCACATTGGATCCATTCAACGCAATCACACGCAAATTCAAATGACAGCGCACACTGAAAGAGCACACAACATTGTTAATCACAATGTCCAGCTCCGGACCGATCTCTGCATCTGCATCTTTGGTCTTTAGTTCTAGTAGTTCTTCAGCTGCTTTTGCCTCTGGCTCCTTGGCAACGGACAAAGTTTCTATCTCATTCAAGCGCATTGTATTGTTTTTAGGAAGAAAAATTATTTGCTACAGACCCTTTTTGAAGTAAATTGTAATTGATATAAATCAATTCTAAGGCTACTAAGTTTCCATGTAAACGTCAACTGTCCAAGGAAAAAATATCAAAATTAGATATGTTATAAAATTTGCAATTTCAGTATTTAAATATAAAAAATACTAGAAATGTATACTTATATAAAACATATATATTATCAGACTTTTTTCACTAGAAAAATGTTAATATTTATGTTGTCCTTCCATTTTTATTTCAATCTTATAAATATGAATTTTAGGTAATCCTGCACAATTCTTAACTAATGTACAATTTTATTAATAATATAAAATGTGAAAAAAACGCTTTAAAACGTATGATTCTGTAATTTATAATATATAATATAAATATAGCAAAACCCGGTTCCCAGGAAACCACGTACACCACTTATTTTTAGACCCTTTACTTAAAAAAAGTAAAAAAAGGGACTATTAAGTTTGTAAAATTGTGCGTAACAGGTCGATGGAAGTCCGGCGGACTCCATAAAGTATATATATTCTTGATCAGCATCACTAGCCGAGTCATGTCCGTCATGTCCATCTGTCCGTCTAACTGTGCGAAAGGGACGTGTCAAAATCTTAGCACTTGCAACTTGCACTGCTTAGCCCATAGACGGACCAACATACCAAATTTGTTGTCTCTAGCTCTTCTAGTCTTTGAGATCTAGGCGCTTATACAGACAGACGGACAAACTTAATAAACCCTTATACTATTTGTTTAAAGTAAAGGGTCTAAAAGGAATTTCTTAAGCATTTATAGAAGTCTTTTTCACTTTAATACGTTCTTACATAATATTACTTATTATCGAAACTATTTACTGGAAGCAAGAAATAAATTCGTAACTAAATCCAAAACCGTTAACTAATATAGACTACTTCAAATTTAGTACCGAAACTAATTCCTTGTCAACCGAAACGCTTGTACCCTTTGTATCACTACGTTTAATAATTAAACATTATTTAAAACATTTAGTTGCAATTTAATGGCTTAATTTGATTCTGTTTTGAATGATATCAATTCCATTCCTTTGTAATTAAGTAATTTTGGATTTAACTCTGCAGTCATATATATTACTACATTTTTAGAATATAAAATGTCGTATGATTATGAAACAGGGAGAATATATATATATAATATATATATTTATGTATATAAAATGTCGTATGATTATGAAACTGGGAGAAGATATATATTTATAAATATATAATATATATATTTATATATATAAAATGTCGTATGATTATGAAACAGGGAGAATATAAAATGTCGTATGATTATGAAACAGGGAGAATATATAAATATATATATAAGGAATATAAAATGTCGTATGATTATGAAACAGGGATAATATATATATTTATATATATATAATATATATTTTTATATATATATAATATATATATTTATATGTATAAAATGTCGTATGATTATGAAACAGGGAGAATATATAAATATATATATAAGGAATATAAAATGTCGTATGATTATGAAACAGGGAGAATATATAAATATATATATAAGGAATATAAAATGTCGTATGATTATGAAACAGGGAGAATATAAAATGTCGTATGATTATGAAACAGGGAGAATATATAAATATATATATAAGGAATATAAAATGTCGTATGATTATGAAACAGGGAGAATATAAAATGTCGTATGATTATGAAACAGGGAGAATATATAAATATATATATAAGGAATATAAAATGTCGTATGATTATGAAACAGGGAGAATATAAAATGTCGTATGATTATGAAACAGGGAGAATATATAAATATATATATAAGGAATATAAAATGTCGTATGATTATGAAACAGGGAGAATATATAAATATATATATAAGGAATATAAAATGTCGTATATATATAAAGATCAAAAGATATTATCTATCTACTCTTAAGATAGTATTACCTCTAGTTTCTCAGAAATTTCACGCATTTTACAATCATATAGAGTTTCCATTTGCTATGGACAGTTTGGGGGTATATTCTTGAACACACATATATACATAAATACATCATAAAGTTATCAACTTGATGTTGATGAGCTTGTCGTTGTTGTTGTTGTTGTCGTTGATGACGCTGCAAACAAATTTTCGAGAGTTAACAATGAATGCGTCGCTTCTGTTGTTGCCCGTCCGTCAGATTCGCCATGCTCGTCAGGAAGTCAGGAAGTTGGGGAGTCAGGGAGTCAGGGAGTTGGGAAGTCAGCCGCCAGTCATTTTGTCAGACTCCGTTGTCTGGCCCTCTGTCCGCCTGTCCGTCAGCCTGTCTGTCATCGCCTCATTCAGGCCGTGATGCTTGATGGCAGTATAATTGATGCACTCGAGCGTAAGTGATTAGATTCATTATGATGCCAGGCAGGCACATCAGGCGCCCAGGCAACGACCAACGTTGGACTGGGTATCAGGTGTCCGGCTGCTTCATTTCGATTTTATTTTAAATGCCTAAAAATTGTAAATTACAGTGTTTCGATCTGTAGTCGTAGTCCTACTTATTTACTAGCTTGCCAAATGATGTGTGACAGCATTTTTATTGTCCGCTCCAGTGGCAGAGAAGGCTAAGGAAAGAGGTATGGAGTCGGGGCAGGGGCAGGGGTAAAAGCTAACGCGCGCCAACATTAATCAAGACATTCTATAGACCGAGATATACACAAGTATTTATGCATTTTGAGGGTAAAAAAAAGTAAAAACTCATAAAGGGCCGACACACGCCGGGCGCAAAAGCATCGTTTCCGGTGTGTCGCCGTTGTGGCAAGGGCAGGGGTGGGGTAGGTGTAGCAGGCAGGGGTAGAGGAGTAGAACGAGGACAAAACGTGTGTGCATTCTAGCTTAAAATAAAGTTGCAGCTTTGCAGACGGCCGACGCTTTGTTGTTGGCACTTTGGCTTTTGTGTCGTTATTCATTGTGTTCACGTTTGGAAAATATTTATAAATGTATGCGTGTATTGTCCTTAATGGATATGTTTGATGGGGTTGGCACTATTCACAAAATGGGCAAATGCTAATTAAGCAAGCGTAAATAAAGTAAATACTTGGGGAGAATACACATATATTAAGGAATTTCCTAATGCAAAAATAAAAGAAAAGTGTTTTGATGTGAAAATTAAATATTATTTGTAATATTTAGTTATTTAAAGAGATATTTATAACATTTATTCAGTAACAATCAAGAAAAACATTATAATTATAGAGGGAGAACTCTCTTATCTTTAAAGATTGGGAAAATATTTGAATATTCATTACTATCCATTCAAAAGATTTTGTTTAAGGTGTGTATTTTATAATAATACTATCCTTTGATAATTTCTCTGTTAACTTTATTCCATAATTGGTTCAATATTTTTTTCTTTTTAAGCGCTGAATAGGAAAATGTGAAGCAAAGTCAAGATTTTGTCCCCTAAACTTAAGATATGCTATGTACCTTGTCTAATAGTTATGATAACTTTTGGAAATAAAGCAACAATTCTTGCTGTAACATCGATTACTTTCGGTTGAATTGAAACCATAAGACAGACATTTTTATCAGAGTCTCAAAACTAATAACAGACAATCCACTCCACTCCACATCCCCACCCTATAAATCCCTCCACCCTTCTTGTCTCATATCTGTGACGCTTCCAGCTATTTGCACACAAACAAAAATAAATATTAAATCTCTGACTGACGAAAGCGAAATCGTTTTGTGCCACAGTGATAGACACCCGAACTCACCCCAAGAACAAGATACAGCCCCAACCCTACGAGCAGCCCCTCGGCAGGTTTCGGTTTACGGTTTACGGTATATGGTCTTTTGGTCTGCGATTTACGTGGCACGCGCTTATCGAGGAGAGCAGCGTTTAGTTTTGTGATTGAGTGGGTGGACGTGTGGATTGACAGCATGAATCTGCTAAATCAACAAGCAGGCCGTGTCCAGCAGCTGCCAATGTTGATGATGTCCAGCCAAAGTTACGCTTTAGTCTCTGTAGAAATGTTCACTCACTTTGTACTTTACTTTTGTGGTTTTCGTTGAAAACTTTAAAGCTGCAAAGAGCTGGTAATTAAAAACCCAAAAGCCTTTTGCTGTCAGCTATACTTATTTTCAACTTGTTCCTGATATTCTCTCCCCCTGCTCTCAAAGTAAATCATGCTACGAAAAGCCATACATCATAGACGCCACGGGGAATCCCAACAAAGATGACAACGCAGCTAGAGAAAAAGGCGGCAAAAAGTTATTTTGTAATTAGTGCGCAACCAGCTAAAGTAACGGAGTTTGGAGACAACGAGAACAACAACAACAACAACAATAACAACAACGTTAATAAACATGATGATGATTACGATGAAATTGAAGCCGACTTCTGGGCGCCGCTGCACTAATTATGGCTGACGTGCGCTCTCAGCCTGAGCCCGTGCCCGAATCCGCGCCCAATCCTCCTGCTGTTCTGCCTGTCAACTCAAGTTTGACACTTTTTTCGCACAATTTATGAGTAAGGGCTGCAGTCACGCCCACGCAGTACAGTGGTGCACAGGAATGAATTAAATTGATCAAAATGATTTCTTGGTAAGATATTATTAACAAATACAAATACGATGTCGATACGAATGTTGTATATATATTTAATATTAAATCTAAATCACATATCATTTAGAGATTATATAAGGAATGACCAAAGATCACTTTAAATTCGGTTATATAGTGTGTTGAAGGATCTACCAATAATATATATATCTAAGGAATCTCTGGAATTTATGAATCTTTATTTATGTGGTTTCTGTTATGTTATGATATTCGCAAATTTGTAAAATGTCTAAGAAATGCAAAAGTATAGAGTATTCAAAACATTTAGAATATTTAGTATAATCTGATCACATATTAATTATTTTATGTACTACCTGTACTAAAAAATTAACAAAATTTTGCTTTATTTGTTTGTCAATCAAATTTAATAAAATATGTGTATAAAATCAAGCTATCAATCGATATGGCATCTAATTTAAAGCATTTCTCCTTCAATTTCAATTCAAATTAATTGCTATATATATATCACATTTTATACAAATGTACTTCATAAATTTGATTTGTGTGGACACACTGTGTCTGTGGTGGATTGACACTCGAGTCACAGGCGGAGGGGACAACGAAGAGCACTTAGTTTAGAGTTTTATGAGCGCAATTCGATTATTCTTCATTTATGTCAATCAATGTGATTTTTGTTGCCTGCTTTTAGGCGAAAGATGTGCACCCTTAATCGCTTTGTTTAAATAGTAAACAGATAACAAGTGGAAAAATCTGGAAATTTAATATCTTAACTGAGACTGTTGTTGTTGTTGTTGCCGATGTTGTTGACGCCACGTTGTCTATGACATTTTCGAATTTCTGCCCTTCTGTCTGGCAGGCTCGCACTTCCTGCAAGTATCCTTTTCTATTGCGGCAAAAAAAAAAAGGAATGTGGAAATCCTTTGCGGCAATGCTTCATGTTTTTGTTGATTTTCATTTCATTTCCCAGTTTTCTCATCGTTGTTGTTGTTTATTTCGCTTTGCTGTTTACTTCCGCAACTTTATTATAGCTTTTGGCTGAGTTGCAACTGTTTGACTGTTTGCTTTATGCTTATGAGGGTTAGGCCAACGCGTCGTATTAGCAACGTCTCTGGAACAGCTGGGCGGGGAGACACTGAGTTGGCTGAAAGCGAGATGAGCCTTACGTTTTTCTATGTGGATTATGAATTGGTTGCCTGTCTGGGAATTGAGGCAGTTGCCGAGTGTTAGCTTAGATTATTGGCTACTTTAAGTGGACCGCTGAGACTTCGTGCTTGTTGCCAGTAACATGAGATATAAACTAGCAAACATGTGTAAACGTGTACATTCTCAGTAATAAACTCAAAAGGGATGGTTGTATAATTAGTTTAATAGTAAATTCGAGGTAAAGATATCCAAAAAGAATTTAATATATTTGTTTAACTATTTGTTATTAAGACAAATTTGTGTGCAGCTAAATTTAAAATGTTACTTCTCGTTAAGAAACGAAAGGGAATCAATACAATTTGTATAGTCATAGTCATACACTTAAGTTTAGGACACTTGCAGATATTTATTATATACAGTTTAAACTGTATATAAAAATTTCAAGTCGTGCATTGTACAGTGAAACTTTTCTGTAAATAATGTAAATGGAATTGATAAATAATTCAACAAGAACGCTATACCCGATTATGAGTTACCCGTTACGCAATGATATTTATCAAGTTTGTCTTAGAAAAGTATTAAAGCTAGAGTCCTGAATTTTGGCACACAGGACGAATATCAGAGTCCCAACGTATCTTGAAAATTTAACCGCGATAGGATAATAATCTTGGAAGTTTTTAAAAAAAACTTTTGGCACCCATGACAAGCATCGGGGTCCTAATGTATCCTGAAAATTTCATCGCGATCGCATAATACACTCGGAAGTTATTCAAAACTTAATATTACTCAGTGTCGGACCAAAGGAAGAAGAAGAGCAAATTGACGTTACAACGCGTTATGGGAACTATTAGTGTTACTCTTATTTCCGTTTTGAAGGATAAGTAAAGGGTCTCTCATAGTCGACTTCGACTGTAGCCTTCCGACTGGTTTTGACAACATTTGCAAGAGTTATTGCATTTGCCCCACCCTGTATATACTATATCCAATATTTATTAAATTTGTTTTTTAACCAAAAGCACATGGCCAGATCGATTCGGCTATTGATGCTTATCCGAATATCTATCTCCTTGTTCCATACAGTGCAATGAATATGATATATGCCTTTACTCTACGAAAAATGGATATACATGAGGGGTGGTATATCCCTGTGTACATCAATACCTAGATAACAACAACGAGCATAGATAACAACAGCGAGCAAAGACAACAACAACGAGTTAAAGCGACTTAGGCGAATTCATTTGCAGGCGAATTCGCATAATCATAACCGAGCGACATAAGAAGATCGGAGACCGAGACGCCGAAGGGAGTTGCAGTTCAGTTGCGATAACTTCAGCTCAAACGACGAATGAAGATCATTAAGTTTCTGTATTAAACTCCTGTATTTACTCAATTAAATAAATAAACCATACATACATATAATTTATATGCATAATTATAATAATTTGTTTTCTTTCAATATATATATATATGCAATATTGTGATATTTCAATATCCATACAACTAAACACATTATTAAACCTAATTTATATGCAAATTTAAACTATGTAGTATTTACAAATTAATTTCGAATTTTTCAAGGGAAGTTAATGAAGTAATTCATCTTTGTGCAGTAAACTTAATTTGATTTATTTTGATTAGTCTGTAAGTCGACTTATTTTCAGTTATCAAATGGATGACTATTAATTAAATTTAACTTGGTGAAATTCATCGAATCTCACGGAGGAATCAAATATTTCAAATGCCTGACTGATGAGCGGCGACTTTGTTATTTAAACTGAAGCTGGACCTTCCATTCCGTTGGGCAATCAACCAGACTGACTTCTAGCCAATGGACAATGTATTGTGCATCATAAATCGTGGCAGCTAAGCGGCCTGCCCCTCAACGTGGCACGCTCGAAGCACCACACACCGAAGCAGCGATAGAAAAGCGATTGAAAGCAAACAAAGTAAATATTCAAAATGGCTGACATTTGTGCTATATATATGTATATATTTATATATGAAGAGATAGAGAGAGAGAGAGAGATGTCGGGAAAGGGCCATAATATTCATAGCACGCCATAGAGATATGGTTACTCCTGTAGCGTGGAGCAAAACAATGGAGTATGTCCTGGCAACATGTTAATAGCATTTCATGCACAACTGAGATTCACATTGTTGGCATGCCATTCCCATAGCGCTATGTACTTAGTATATATGTATCCATATAAAGGATATCTGGAGTGGTGTCTTGGAGGTGGGTCGACGCTGACGCTGATTGGTGCAGCCTTTTCGGCCAGGTGGCTTACTCCCACTCTCGGCTGGCCCACACGGTTTGCTACTGTTGCCAAAACAACCCTCGACCAATGCTGACAACGAAATTCCTGCACAGCGCTCAAGACTCAAGGCTGAGCGTGCGCAGCTCCACATCTCAAGCTTTTCACCACACTAGTCCCGTCTCGTGTGGCAATTGGGTGCGTTGAAGCGGGATGGCAATATTGATTATGTTGCCAGAGCATAATCTGGACCAGGGCATCCACTGGCTGGCCAGACAAGAAGGGCACATGCTGCTGGCGTTAGTTTCACTTCGTGCGTTGTCCTGCTGAGGCCAAGCAAGCGCCGCAGCGTTAGTGCCAGTGAGTGTGCCCAGGCTATAGTGGCCATATTCATAATCATACATCTATATGTATATAACTGTATATAATATATATAATATTGAATAATTGGTTAAATACTAATAATAACAATAATAATAATTAAATAATGTGCAATCGAAAAAATGCTACAATAAAGAAATCATTTTTGGTTTTCATTAAATCATTTCTCGTCGAAAATCCAGTTCCAGTTGTCGAAAATTTCCAGTGTATATACCAAGTAGTACACCCACACCACACACTCCCCCGCCTCCGCCTTTATCTCCGCCCACATCAGCACTATATACTTTCCAGTTCAGGTTGCCACATGCCACATGCCACATGAGATAGCTGCTTATGTACTTGCCACGCTAGAGAAGTAACTGTCGCATTCTGGCAACGTCACCTGGTTACGGCCATTGTCTGATCCTCGCGAGGTCTACGTTCATGTTGCGCCTGACCTGACTGCCACACAGTCTTCAGACAGAGTTGAACGCGGATCATCATCATCAGCGTCGTCGTCGTCGTCGTCGTCGTCGTTGCCCTCGAGGGTTGCCGCCGGGGTCCTCATCAACTCTGTCTGAATGTTGTCGTGTGGGCCCTATCAAGAGCCTATCCTTTAGTTTGCAATTAGTTTATAATCAGTTTATAGTATAACTCACCTTCTTTTTTTTTGGCGGGGCGTGTGTTGCTTAGAAATTGTTAGATACTTTGTCTAAATCGATTACATAACCTTCAAATCGGTGTCTAATCCTGTGGAAATGTTCATCTCTCTCTCGTTCTTTCCACAGCTTAACGTGTAATGTGTCAAGCGATTTAAGCTACGTCTATATATCTAAAATCTGTGTACCTTATTTGTGATATCATAACCGAAAAAACAAAACAAAAAAAAACATATAATATAATATATATAATTATTTAAAATATTAAAATTGGGTTGCGTAATAATTAAATTTAAATAAATAATAATTTAAATGAATTGATATAATATAATACGATAACTGGTTTGGGATTACGTTGAGCGATTACATAACTGAGAATAGCGCCAAAATGGATTACGCAATACATGTGAGCAATGTAAGTGTACGAAGGGATGAACGATGGAAGGTCAAATGACAGATGACTTTTCCATAAACCTATCGATTTTTTAACAGATAAATATTTATATATATGTAGACCTCGAGACAGTTAAATGTTATTATATGCAGATATAAAAATAATTTCATTTTAGATACACACTTAATTACCTTTAAATAATATGCTTAGAATAGGGAAAATGTTATTCTTATTTATATTACTTAATAATTTTAAATATAGTAGTTTTAAAAAATGAATAGCACATTACAATTACAAATTTCAATCTCCTTTTATTGTGGAAAGTGTTGGCAAAGTTGAATTTCCTTTGTGATTGCTTTTCAATTTCAAATTCGATTTCATATAAAGATAATTAAAGCATACTTTTCGGCTTTCCTGCAAATTAACAGACAATTTTAAGGGATCATTTATAGTTTCTCGCTATAGAAAATGAGTAATATGTATAAGGATTCTTTAAATATTTATAATTCAAAGGAAATCTACAACTTCACTTGAATTTACTTCATAAGTTTGCCAAACGATTGCTCAAAATGCAGTTAAAATATCTGTCTCTAAACGAAAGTCCATCAAATGTATTTGTAGCCAAGTTTCGTGGGACAGACCCCATTCTAAGACTTAGTTCCGCCCTTCACAACCAACTGGCAAACAAATTTATGAACATAAGCCGCTTAAGTAATGTGTTGGCAACAACGTTGCAGCAACAAACATAACAATAAATGTGGCAAATTATGAAATTTTGTGGGATTTTCTTATCGGCAGCAAAACACAAACAGCAAACGGCATGGAGAAACCATTAATAATGCTGCAAATCTATTTTCAGGAACTGTGAAGATGCAACAACCTTTGGCTACAACAACGACAATAAATAAGCAGAGAATTCAAAATTAAATGGCAACCAACTGATAGAACCCACCTCGCCGCTTGTCTCTCACTCTCTTTCAACCAGAACGAACCAACCAAAATTGAGTTATAAAATTTGCTGCCTGCTGCAAATTAGCCGCCTGCTGATTCGACACGCCCAAAATTCAGCGGCTGGCACGGTAAGCCGCCGTGAAGTAGGCAACAAAATATTTATGCGCACAAGTGATAACAACATCAGCAACAAAAACAACAACAACAACAACCAGTGAACAGACATCCAACGGCCAGTGGAGAAGACAGAATATCTAACAGCCAGCATCATGAAGGGTTTGACGGCGTTTAAGGAGAAGGCGTCGGGCGTATTTGGCGGGTGAGTAGCAAAAACAGAACCAGAACGAATCGTATATGATGATATAACACTGTGCAACAAAATGGGAATTATAAAAAACTACACTAAGTTATAGAATTTTGAATAGGGACCAACTAGTGAGATTAAGCCTGGGATTTAAGCTGTAGCTAATAAAAATATTAATGATTGATATATTTTATAAAATAAATAGATCAATTAATTTGTTTAATAATTCTTTCAAATCTGTCAACATATAATTTAACATTTGAAAGCAATTTGTGGTTATTAGACTGTTTATGTGTATTTAATTCAGTGAGATTTTAAGTACTTCCTTTGATTTGTTACCCAGTGTTTCAAATTATGATGTGCAATATGCCGAGACTGAAATATGATTGCCAACAAATGGTTTTCTCAGACAAAAAATTTAATTTAACGCAACGTTGATCAGGTGGACACATCCACATCCACAGCATCCACTGTGTCTCGTGGTTGGTTGAACTTGACCATAAAAAAGGCTGATGATGAGGGTGGAAGTGCTTATATAGGGAAGGGAATGGCGATTGCCGGCGTCGCGAAAGTTGGGCACGTGTCGCGGCGTAACGCGAGTCGTCGCGTCACGACGGAAAGTTGTAAAATTATTGGCATGCTTAACAAGTCATTAAAGGCGCCACAAGAGGTTGCGCCCAGTTTCAGGCAGTTAGTCAAGCAGGCAGTTAGTCAAGCAGTCAGTTGATGCAGCAGTTATGGCATGCCGAGACGTCCAGGATGCTCACCGATGGCTCAGGAATTCTGAGCACGTTGCCAACGGGAGAAGAGGTAAGAGCAGCACGTGCTCAAACGGAAGCTGGCTGACAGGCGACGTATGGGGCAGCTCGTGTGGCAAGCAAGCACAACACAATATTGTCCGTATGTGTGAGTGAATTTCTGGTATGCAATTTTATGAGCACGCCAGGACGAGGCTGAAATGGAAATGGAACAACTGATTTCTCAAGGACCTTGAGGGCGTAAATTAGAAATTGGAACAATAGGTGAGCGCGGTCTGTCATTGAGGTTCGTTTTCATTAAGGAATGTGCAAAAGAGTGTTGCATACCAACAGGCGTGAAGGCGATGAAGGCTGCTGGAAATTGAAAAGGTTGCACGCAAATGAAATTGATTTTTACGAGCATTCTGTGGTTGCCAGGACACCAAACACCAAACACACACCAACCATCCATTCACACTCAGCTATATAGATCTGTAGTTGAAGTCGAGTTTCTTTCACAAGTGGCACTCGAAACGCGCGTCGCGAAGAAATTGAATTGCGTGCAACTTCAAGGCAACAAGAGTCTGCCACACGCACTCTCCGCGTTCTTGCTGCCATCCTTTTGTTGTTGGGTGAAAATGAAATTAGAATTGTCAGCTCTGAGTTAAGTGAAGACGCTATCGTGTCGCTGACAAGCCGCCAAGTCAAACATTTGTTCCATTTAAATCTAAATGGTCGCCTAATGGGCGCGCCATTGTGGCCAAGTTAAAGCCAAGTAACCTTCAAGTTGCCATCTCTTCGTCTTCTTATCTCTCAGTCTCTCCTGGCTGTCTCTAAAACAGCGGCGCCAGTTCGCCATAATCTGTGTGGCGCCAAAAAGTCTGCAAAATTTATACTGACAATCAAATACGCCAAGCAAGTGGCTGAAAAACTTTTGCCAAAGCGTCGAAAGCTAAAATGCTACACAGAACTTAAATGTACTAGACGAATTGGGAATACACTTTGATATCATTCATAGAAATAATTTTAATTAAGAACTGGTAATTTAACTGCTAACTGTTGAGTTTTCTATATATGTAGAATTATCACAAAAAAGATCAAATTTGTTTAAAATTAAACTTATTATATCATGTTTTAATATAATTTTGATTCACTTGATTGTACAGAATATAATTAAGCTTAAGTAATTGCATTTAAAAGGACCTTTTAAAAGATTATTAAAAACATATTGGTATTCATAAAAATATATTTAATGTTTATAATTAAATATTAAGTTTACAATTTCCTTTAATTGATCTTTTGCACAATTTCTGCAATCAAATAAAACTTCATTGCATACTTTTAGGACGTGCCTTTAATAATATTGTTGATTTAAGGAATTGTTAAAGAATACCAACTATATACAATTTGTATATTGATTAGGCCTTTATTTTATAATTTTTACAATATACGCTAGTTCATTTTGTAATCCTTTAGAAATATCCTAAAGTCCTGCAACTGTACAAAATGTAGTATACAATCTTCTGTTGAAGACTTCTTTTATGATTATAAAATATTGAAAACTAGTTAGTCTTGTTACGCTTATTTGCACGGTCTTAGGACTTGCTGATGTAGTTATTAAGAAATCCGTATAATAAGAGTAGTTACAAATGGAAATGAATACAATTACTTCAATTCCCTTAGTCATTCCCTCATATGCTTTATGGCTATAGCCTGACAAACATTGCCACAAAGTACTTGTGCTCATTGCCAATAACAAACAAAAAAATGGAAAAAGAGACAAGGAATTGAGTATAAATAGCGCATAAAATTGGCGTCAGACATGCCGGCATTAAAGTCGGTCAAGGCAGAAGGAAGAAATGCAGAAAGGAAGCAAGGCGACTTTGAGGAAGCTGCGTGACCAGACGAGGGTAGCTTTGGCGGCAGACATTTGAGTTATGTGACAGTCGTCGGCGACGAAGATGTTAGAGTTGGAGATGGCGTTGGCGTTGGTATTACATGCTATAGGGTCTACTGTAGTGGCTTGTTTGGATGGTGGCTGCTTATTAGTTTGTATTACATACTTTTTGGGGGAGGTCGATTGTCTGGATATTTATGAGGCAAAATGCCACAGAGCTAGAGAAAGTTAAAGAAAGTTGCCCCTGATGACGGGGTTATCAATGTTGATGTGTCACTTAGGCTGGGTTAATGGTGTGCTGTCCCTGCCCCCCCGACATATCGCCTTACATTAAGCCAAGCACACCAAGACTGTCATCAATCAGTCTTTGACAAGTGCTTTGACTGCGGTATTTAATCGCTGACTTTAAGCCACAATCAGTTTATTAAATAGAGAAATCAAATTGATTCGAAAACTCAAGCTACCTGCCATCGTCAGTCATCGACTTTTAAATATGTCCCTCGTGTTGCTATCAGCACTTAATAAAATTGAATTCAATTTCAATTGGATGACTCTCTATGCCACCCCAAAAAGAGCCGTAAATGCCTTTGGGAAAACAACGAGAAGACAACATGCTCTGGGGGAGGTTGTTGCCTTAACAAGCTGAAAATATTTGTGTTTTTACGCCCCCTCCCCCCTGAAATGTCACCTGTTGCTGACCAACTAATTGGCATGAGTTATGCGTCTTCTTTTCGTCTTTTTTTCTGTACCTTTTTCAGCATGAAGCCAAATATGGAAAAGTTTGAGATATCGCAGAGCTACCATGGCGGACACGGTGGCTATGAGGAAATGGAGGGCGGCGAGCGCGAGGGACGAGGCCCCGGCGGCGGACATGCCTACGACGACGACGACGATAGACCGGACTCGCCCGCCTCCTTCGAGGAGATCGAAAGGCCACCTCTCCGCAAGATCGATAAGTACTGCAAGGCGGAATGTCCCTGCATGCCGGCACGTTATACCATCGCCACCATGGCCTGTGTGGGATTCATGATTGCCTTCGGCATGCGTTGCAATATGTCGGCCGCCAAGCTCAAAGGCGAGCACAATGGGGTAAGCGACAGACCTGAAATAATACACTACAAGTTACATATTTATTAATTTCCTTATTTGTTTATTTTCCTAATTTATTTAAATATTTCTATATTTATTTATTAGCTTATAATTTTATTATTAACATTTTTAAATCAGTCGAAAACTGGACAAAAATAAATAAAACCAGACCATTGTGCCAATGAAGCCATTGTCCAATACTTAACAAGTTCTAAAAACAGAAAAAAAGTGTGTCTCTGGCAGGATTCTAGCTCCCGACCACAAGAATTTGACATTATAACCACTGCACCAATGAAACCATAGTTGATTGTTTGGCAATTACTAGTTTTATGCAGAACTATTATTATTATATTATTAAGAACAGAAAAATAGAGTGACTCTGGTAAATTTCGAACTTCAGAACCACACCGCATAGCGTCAACACTCTAACCATTGCACCAATGAAGCCATAGTCGATAGTTTGCCAATTACTAGTTTCCTACAGAAGTGCAATTAATAATTCAATGCCTCAAGTTGCTGCCTTCTGCCATTGTACATTCAAAAACTTGTTTGTTTCAAATCTCCGTTGTTTATTGTCCGATTCAATTTTCAGAACACATCGGAAGGAAATTTTATGTATGCCGATTTTGGAACTTGTATCTTTAAACATGGCTTTATCGACTCGGCGGCTGTTGGTGCTGATCAAGAATACATATACTTTATGGGGTCTGCAAGACTTCCTTCGACCTGTTACGCACATTATGACAAATTTAATAGACCCTTTTTACTTTTTACTGGTATAATTTTGTGCTTTTTAGCCATTCTTTTTATGTCTTAAGTAACAAGTATTTTAGCGGACTCACTCCAAATTCCATTCCATCTCTTTAACAAGTTGCTTTCCTCGACAAATTGAACGAAATGTTGGAATGGGAATTAAATTTGCTTCATTTGACAGTCGATGCTGTCAATTAGAGCGAGTTGTGTGTGTGCGTGTTCATATCATTCAAAAGTCACACACAGTGCCACGCCCACACAATACACAGTCACAGCCATACACACATACACACTTATCCGTTTGACGCTCGTTAATAAAGCCCCGCGGCTGTTTTTAATGACTAAGACTTTTGAATTGTATGCTCTATTTATGCTTCTCCCCCTTCTCTATTCTTCTCTCACTCAAACTTTGCAGACCGTCTTTATGAACTGGACGGTGGCGGTGGAGAGCCATGTGGACTCATCCTTCTTCTGGGGCTATCTGGTTACACAAATACCCGGCGGTTTTATAGCATCCAAATTTCCGGCTAACAAAATCTTTGGCCTGTCGATTGTCAGCTCCGCCACGTTGCATCTGTTTGTGCCCTTCGCCATGACGCTGATGCACGGTCATGTGGTGATTTGTGTGCGCGTGCTGCAAGGTCTCTTTGAGGTAAGTCAATCATATACATATACTATATGAATTACAATTCGATTTTCGACTAGCGTCAGATCAAAGCTAAGGATTACGCATGCTTTTTCAGGGGATTCGATGCGGATAGGGGAAGATAGAAAGTGGAAGAAAGGGTAGGAGGTAGCGAGGAGGAGGGCACTGGCTGGTTGTCTCCTCAGGGTGAAAGGGATTTTGCTTTATGATAAAGCAAATATGTGAAATGAAAACATGTCCTAAGCCCGGACTTTGCAAAGGAACAAAAAATAACAAAAGCATTTATTTTAATGCGATTTCTTTGTGTGCATATGTAAGTGTGTGTGTTTGGATAACATGTATTCAGTAGCTAAAGGATACAAGAATATTATATGATGGTGCCCATCTATGTAACAGACAGAAGGATACATCTTCGATTCCATAAAGAATATAAATTCTATTCTACATTTGTTGGAAATAATGCAGGCAATAAAATGTATATTATAAACTATAGAAAAATATGTGTAAGATCGGAGAAAAATGTACCTAAACATCATCGTAAAGAGATGGTATAACTAAATGATATTTTGACGTTAAAAGTGTGGGATAGATATTAAAATGAATAATAAAATCTATAGTCTATATTTGATTGCCCTATGGTTTAACATATGTGTAAGTCTTCGAAAGGGAGTATCGAATTGCTGGCCACAGGGTATTTCACAAGTCTAGCATACTCTTAGATGTTGAGCATTGATTTATGCCATCCACAGGGCGTTACTTATCCGGCTTGCCACGGCATTTGGCGCTTCTGGGCACCACCCATGGAACGCTCCCGTCTTGCCACCTTGGCCTTCTCCGGCTCGTATGCGGGCGTGGTTGTGGGTCTACCCCTTTCTGGACTTCTAGCAGATGCTGTGGGCTATCAAGCGCCATTTTATGCCTATGGCGTCTTTGGCATAATTTGGTATATGTTCTGGATCTGGCTGTGCTTTGAGAATCCACGGAAGCATCCTGCAATTAGCATACCCGAGTTGAAGTACATTGAGAAATCGCTGGGAGAATCGGCACATCCGACAATGCCATCGATCTGGACGACACCGTGGCATGCCATATTGCGTTCCATGCCCGTCTATGCAATCATTGTGGCAAATTTCTGTCGCTCGTGGAATTTCTATTTGTTGGTGCTGTTTCAGTCGTCGTTTCTGAAGCACAAGTTCGGTTTCAAGGTGGAGGAGGCGGGTTTTGTGGGTTCCTTGCCCCATTTGATCATGACGACGATTGTGCCCTTTGGCGGTATGTTGGCGGATCATCTGCGCAAGAATGGCATCCTATCCACGACAAATGTAAGAAAGCTCTTCAACTGCGGCGGCTTTGGCATGGAAGGACTTTTCTTTCTCTTCGTGGCGCATTCCTCAACGGCGGTAAGTGGAATTTACCATACTCAGTTAAGGGGAAATTGTATTGTTGTTCTGTTTTCCATTTTACAGACGGGTGCCATGTTTGCTTTGACCTGCGGCGTGGCCTTCAGCGGTTTTGCCATCTCGGGTTATAATGTCAATCATTTGGATATTGCGCCACGTTATGCAAGTATATTGATGGGTCTCTCCAATGGCATCGGCACGCTGGCGGGCATCATTGTACCCTATGCGCTGGACGGACTCATTCAGAGGAATGTAAGCTAAGAGATGGTAAATTTCTATAATTGAACGTGAGCTACCTATACATTCCTTTTAGCCTACTGGCTGCTGGACGACCGTCTTCACCTTGGCCGCATGTGTGCATTTGTGTGGTTGCACTTTCTATGGCATCTTTGCCTCGGGTGAGTTGCAGCCCTGGGCTGAGCCGCCGCCAGAGGAGCAGCAGGTGTGGGCACCGCCAGTGGGCGCCATAACCAACGATGATCCCAGCCAGGCAGGCATGACGGGTACATACATGAAGGAGACCGCCTTTGTAAGTCATGTTAGAAAATGCCATTACCCATTACGCTTATCTATCTATCAATCTTATCAGGGCGCACCGGAATACAATGAACAGAGCCAAATGCAGCAATCAAATGCCATTAGTTATGGCGCCACTGGACACGTGGCCAACAATCCATTTGCCATGGCGGCGACTGCGCCAACTGCGATGGAAACTCCGCCGCCGCAATATACGGATGTTACAAGTGCGGGCTTCGATTACACGCAAGGACAACAGCCGTCTGCCACGAATCCCTACGTGCAGCAGGCCTATCAGCAACAGTAAAGGTCATGGGTCAAAGGTTAAAGGATAATCAAGTAACTAACCAATGATTAACTAGCTTTTAGTTGTAGTCAAAAACACGTTTGCCGTTAATCGTTTAACGTTTATTGTTTGTTCCTGCTGAGGGGTTGACGTTGAATTGGATTATATATACATATACTACTATATAGATAAAGTATATATCAGATATATATTTGACCATTAAATGTTCAGCGATATTGGCCCGCGTCTAACGAATTTCTATACAACACTCACATCAGATCAGACGACACTAACACAATGAAACTATGTACCTAACAGAGCAACTAATACATACATACATACATACATTACAATACCGATACACTTGACGCAACACACAAAAAACTATAGCATACTTTTAAGCGTCGCTTCAGCGAATTTCTATTTACAAGCTCCAATAAGCAAATTGCAAAGCACAAACATGAGAACAAAACAAAATCTTAATAATATTTAACATTTGTGTATATCATAAAGACATATTCCAGGCACGCCACACGTCTCAAACCGTTATAAATATTATTCAAAATAATAATAAATCATATATTATATTATACTAGGAAAAAATTCCAATTATTTGTTGTTAACTTTGCCAGTAACGAAAACTGCAAGTTTTATTACCGTTGATGATATTCTACTGTATATGAACAAAAAAAAAAAAACAAAACACTCGACTTTAAATGTCATTATTATCTAAGTAACTAAATCAATTTTAATCAAAAAATAACTATAATTAATAAGCAATTGTTGATGCTCGGCACGAATGATAAACATTAAAATTCCCTCTATTAACAATATACTCGTATATACATACTTATACATGTACTTATTAATCAGATATTATGCAGTTCAGTTGATTTTGTTGTTTGGTAATCTTTTATGCGTTTGACATAGGTACTAAAACATATACTAGACTAAAGATTAAGTAGTTAGCTGTAGGCGCCAATAACCTCAGAATTGGTCTTCAAATTTCTCATCTCCGTTTTGTTATTTAAATCAAAATAACAATAATACTAAGCAAAGAGTTTTTATGGGTTTCAACTAACATATATTTATAGTTTTTATAGCACCCTTCCACATGTGAAATATACAATTTCTATTGCACATTTTGAGTCTAGGAAAAAATTAAAAAAACATACAAAGAATATGTTTAGCAATTGCAATTTTCTTTTCTTATTTTTAGGACACTTTCATATTTTAAATATATATTTTCTATTGCACATTTTTAGTATAGAAAATAGCGAAAAATTATAAAGAATATTATAAGCAATTGCAATTTTATTTTCTTTTTTTTTAGCACATTTTCATGTTTAATATATATATATTTTCTATTGCACATTTTGAGTCTATGAAAAAAATAAGAAAAACTTATAAAGAATATGTTTAGAAAATGCCATTTTCTTTTCTTTTTAATAGCACATTTTCATATTTTTAAAATATATTTTTCTATTGCACATTTTGAGTCTATGAAAAATTAAGAAAACACATAAAGATTATGTTTAGCAATTGCCATTTTCTTTTCTTATTAAAATTTTAATTTTCATATTTTAAATATACTTTTTCTATTGCCCATTTTGTGTCTACTAATGAAATAAAATATAAAGAATATGTTTGGCAATTTAAATTTTCTTCTTCTCTTTTATATCACGTTTTCATATTTTAAATACAGATTTTCTATTGCACATTTTCTCTCTACAAAATAATGAAATAAAATATAATGAATATGTTTAGCAGTTGCCATTTTCTTTTGTTGTTTACAACACATTTTTATATATGAAATATCTATTTTCTATTGCACATTTTGAGTTAAAATTAATGCACATTTTATTGTGTTTAAAAGTTATGCTTAATTTTTTATAGTTGCTAACTGAAACTCTCAAAACTCTTTGCCATAGTCAAATCTATTACATTTAATCAGCTCTTAAAATATTTGTGTATTAGAAACGTTTTAAATATTGATTGTTTATGTACATATACTAGCACACTATACAATAATAATAATAATAAATTAATATTAATTTTGTTTATAAATACGATTACTTTAAATGTATTGATTTATATTTTCAACTGCACAGTTAAGTATTCATTTATAAGGCCTGTTCTAAAATATTCATTTAATTGCGCCTAAAAGTATGCATTATCGTACATGTTTCAGTTGACATGATTCGAAGTGGAACTTTGAACAGGCCTGTATATTTATTTACTGCACTCTCTGTCTTGATTAAATTCACTTTAGTCCTTTGTTAAGTGTTAAGTTTGCGCACTCAATGTTAAGTTAAAAATTCTAATTTTTATTTAATTTAATATATATTTTCAATACAAATTTTAGCTACTCTTTAGACGCACTTACTTTGTCCAGTAATTATAAAAAGTTATTCAATATAATAATTATCGTATTGATTGTATAATAATAAATACTATATACTAGCAAGTATTAAACATAAATAAATTAATATTAAACAAATTGTTCACAATTGAATCACTATGTATTAAAAATGTGAAAATTTTCTAACTAAAAGAGTCAATTCTTATACCGTAATTTGTACAGAGCAGCGAATATTATATGAATACATTATATAAATGCATATAAACAATACATACCTATATATAATTAATATATATAACTAATATAATAATAAATCTAGAGCGTAATTAATTAAATTTTAAATGTTATTGCACCATTCGTTGGTCAGTTGAGCTTAATATCGGCTGAAAAACTTCGAGCGGTATATAAAATTACCAACAACAAAAAGAAGAATAACAACAATAACTGCTTGTGAAAGCGACAATACCTAGTTAAATAAGCTATGTTAATTCAATATTAATACATGTATTATTTAAATATTTATCATTCTTATTGTTTACAAGTTTAGGCACAAATTTTGAAGCTTAAAGTAAAAACTTTGGCCATTGGGGCTTATGTGTAATATTAGCATTATTGAAATTAAGTCTGTATATATAGAAAACACTAATTATACATATATGTATGCTCAAACTATGTAGTTATTATATAATATTATAATACAAATATATCTATATGTGTGTATCTCTTAAACTAAACAGTTCTTGACAGGAGAGATGAACATAAACGAGGCTCTCAATTGTCATTAGATTAACTCACCTTTTTTGATTTGATTTTCTTATTATCATTTGAGAGATGCCAAAGCTCTCAAGGCTGTGTGGACAATAATAACAAATACGTTAACGAAAAGCCACAGTGTTTTTTGTTGTTTAATCGATAAATAAATTAAACTCTAGCTAAAACTGACATACTTACGAAATAGTTGAAGACTAGACAAGCTAGTCTGTATATATGGATACATAGCAAAATATGCCATCATTAAATGCTTTTGTGAGTAATTTAAGTGTACATAAACAAATATAACAAAACAAAAAATTAAATCATAAACTGGATTGAAATGTAAATCATTTAAAGCATATTAAAAGAGCATAAACATGAAACCGGTTACAACTAGGGTAATTAAAATTGAATGTACTGTCAGTAACTTACCTACGATAATACTTACTTATGGGCTGAGTCTCGGTTCCGTAATTAAATTCATCTATTGTCATTGGATATATAGACGCACAAAATACACACCAATTTGAATAATTCATTATAAATGTTAAACATGCTAAATAAATATATAGATTCTAATAAGACTTCGGCATGGAATCTTCAATTTATTCAAGCTTTCTGTATATACATATATAAGTATAAATATTTTTATTGAAACAATTTCAAACAGTCTTTGTGTTTTTTGTGAGTTTTGTTTAACATTTATTAAATGTATAAAATTGAAAACAAATAGAGAAACTATATAAATATATATAAAAAAATAAAAATAAAAGCAAGCTCCCTTTTCTGGCAACACCCGCCCATGTTGTATAATTTAAAGAATATAGTCTAAAAGGTATTCAACAAATATTCATATTAGCAAAAGAAAATCGAATATAAATATTGCAAACATAAATAAAATTATTTAAAAAAAACTTAAATTCAAATTGTGTTACAAAACTGAAGAGATTCATAAATAAGTTGATTCATTTGAAAGCTTAACCTGTTTATTTATTGAATGAAGCAGACTATAACTATAAAATGATTACCCATACCCGTACATACTATAAAGGCTTAACAAATTATACCCGAAGAAATGTATTTGAAATTCAATAAAAGAACATGTTAAAAGATTATGCCAAAAAAAAAAAAAAAAAACAAACAAACAGTAAAATGTATTTTATTTATGTCAATTGATTCTTTCTATATTTTCCAGCACAAACATCAGCTTAAAACTTATTGATTAGATTAAGATTTGTACAAGGCGCGGACAATTGGAGCTGGGAGTTTTGAGCTGGGGAACTGGGACATTGGCGCCCCCGCGACTCCCAGCGACGATGGCGGCAATAAAACTAACAAAAACAATTCAAATAAATACAATTAGGAAACAAACTACTAAAATCACAAGAGTGCTACAATCTGAAACATAACTTAGATTTAAGTCGGTTCCTCATTCTCCATCTCCACCTCCATCTTCCTCATCCGTCATCAGCGTCGTACTCCTTGGTATTCGCCATTTGCACGCCCCTTGCCTGGAAAGCCGCGGGCAAAGGGCGCTTTTGCATTGGTGGTCACATAATAATTGCCACGTGCCCTGCAAATGAATCGAAATCAAATGAATATTAAGAAGATCTTAGAAGTTCTCATTAGGTACTCACTTGGTTGAACAGTGCTCGCCCATTAGCACATACTCCGAATCTTTGGGCTCACACCAGCCTATCAGATAGGTGAATAGATTGGGACAGGGTCCGGCATAGAATCCGCGTGTTGACGTTATGGATTCAATAAAGTACGGCGTCACCTTGGTATGATCGCAGGCCAGCGTTTCTGAAGCAAATATAATCGATAGCAATTAATTAAATAATGCATGCAAAATGATTAAGATGAAAGTATAATAAAAGAGTTACTACGAAGTTTGTATGGATTTGATTGAATTGATTTATTTACCATCGATAGTTAATGTATTGAATAATGAGCATTGTGAATATATTACAGACATTTTTGACCAGACATAAATAAGTATTTAAATTTGACTTGAATGGAATAATCCAAAGAAGAATTTTCGATTGCCTTTAACTGTTTGAAATTAATAAATAAAACCAGTAGGATGCAGTTTCTTTATTATATTTGTCACGCCAAATATTCCATACAGAACTCAGATGCACTTTTCGACCGATAGTTCCTATGGCAGCTATATGATATAGTGATCCGATTTAAACAAACTTTGGTCAGGATATTTAAGACAGAATTAATTGCATAATCTGTGAGTTTGGTTGAAGTTTGTCGAAAAATAAAAATGTTTGCCATACAAAAGTATGATTTTCGACCGATCTTTCCTATGGCAGCTATATGATATAGTGATCCGATACGGCCGGTTCCGACATATCTACTGCCTGCAGCAAAAAGACTGATCTGTACCAAGTTTCATTCAGATAGCCCTAAAACTGAGAGACTAGTTTGCATAGAAACAGACGGACAGACAGACATGGCTATAACGACTCGTGTGTTGATGCTGATCAAGGATATATATATACTTTATAGGGTCGGAGTTGTCTGCTTTCATGCGTTACACATTTCGTAACAAAATTATAATACCCTCTGCAAGGGTACAATAATGTATAAAAGTGTTCTACCTATTTTATTTTACTCAATCTACAATCGATGTCTATGAATTAAATAACGAATTTTATGAGTGGAAGAATACATAGAATACGCGACTTTGAATCGCACTTAAAAGATACAATCTGAAACCTAGATACTATATATATATGTTGCTCAATAATCCATAGCTTAAAATCATTTACTTACGAAACAATGTGGCTGACCCGACACAGGCGGGTTGTCTGGTGCCTCCATTGACATAGAAATCAGCATGTCCACTGGAATGCCATTGTCCAAGTATGCCAGCTCCCGTGTGCATCACATCCACAAAGTGGGCATCGCTGGTGTCCAAATCACGTGAGTTATTGGCGCCGGCATAAAAGAATATCGTTGGATCCAAAGCTGTAATTCGTCCAATTTTCCCCTCTTCGGGCTTCAGATAATTGGCCACCAATCCAGCGATGTGAGCTCCCACGCTATATCCAATGAAGTGAAGATCATCCGGCTGAACACCACGTGGATGTCGTGCCAGATATTTGACCAGCTGTGAGATGCACAGACTGCCAAAGCGAGGAGCCCAATCCATTTGACTGAGACAAGGTTCCTTCACCGCATCACTGTAGTCCACAATGATGATGTTGTAATCTCCCACAGTAAAGTAAGCCTCCCTGAGATCCGGACTCGGACTCAGCGTTCTGCCACCGCCAAAGCCATGGATGATGATCTTTGTGGCATGACGAGGATTAAAGTGCGTGTAGTACAAGGAATTTTCATCAAGCACATCGAGATGTTCCGGCTGCTCCTGCGTGCGTCGCGTATACAAATAGAATTGTATCTTTGGATGGGGACAACGATAGGGTTTCTCTAGGCAAGATTCCGTCACATAAACCTGAGATTGATTTTTACCCGCAGCAACGGCAGCTGCCACAACAGCCGCATTTTGACCAGCTGCAAGATAAGATGAGAATAAAATAGTTCACGTTCATCATCATCATCATCAGCTGTACTCTTTGCCTCTGACTTCGACTCCAACTTGGTCATTAGCTTTGTCTGCGACTCTGCCTCCATCTGCCTCTATCGACTGGCCAAACAAGTTTCTGACAAACAAGCAAATTGCATAAGCTGCGGGCGACATTGAATGTTGCCGATTTGTGGCAAATGTCATGCAACATGCATTTGCAACAACATTTGCAGTTGCAACGTTACAGCTTGCGACTGTGGCATTTCTGCAAATGTGCAAAAGTAAAAGTCTCTCAAATGCGCCCCAAAACGGAAGTGTCCATTCAACAACTTACACCCGTTTTGTTGTCGGTTGTGGTGTGTGGTTGCTATTTATAACAGATATTTTGCGGCGTGACATAACTGGGCTGCTAAACGGGTACTCATACTCATTTCATTATATGTATGTATGATTCATAGCACGACCATAAGGAAAACCCATATTCAATGAGATCATCGGACGTCTTGTATACCGCAATCCAAAATTGAATAAAATGTTTTGGAAAACTATTGGATAAAGTAAGTCGGTTGCATTAGTTTTAGAAACTGTTTAATAGCTTTTAAGAACTGTTTAGTTGCGAGAAACTGTTGATTAGCTTTCAAGAACAATAGGCTCTTCACTGAGGAAACCTTAAAATAATATTGCAAACATATTTACCCAAAACTAAGTATATATAGCTTAAATAATATTTACTTTTTTAAACAATTTCAATTTAAATTAATAAAAAGTACAGTGTGCTGTTCTTATGTTTGTAACTATTATAATGAAGTTTAAATTTTACATTGATCCCAGTGATTTGCTGTAAAGAGTCTATATGAATTCCTAACCAATTAAATGCTTTAATTCCTAAAGCTTTTCAGTTCTGAAACTGAAACTGAAGTAGTTAATGAAACTATTGCTTGTTGTATACATTCAACATTCACATCAAATTAAAGTACACATTGCTTAAGTTTATAACATATAAATCTCATTCATTTAGTTATATATTTTAACCTCAACTGATTCATTTAGTTTTCTAAATACAAATCAGAGAGGAAATGAATTGAAATGTTAGATTATTATGTACGAATTCACTTTAAAAGCAAAAACACTATCTGCAGTCGAGACTTGCGTTTAGATACATACTCAAATACATTACGCTTTGAATATTAATCGTTGAATTAAAAATAATAATAAATTATTTGAGAAACGGCCTTCGCTTAACAAAGTGGCCGGACAATTGGGCCAGTTGCTTGTGGCCTGGCCAAGAAGCTGAACAAGCTGCCTGATTTTGCAATGCAACCGGTCGGCAATGGTTGCCGTTGCAGTTGCAACGTTGCAGTTGCAATCAGAGTTGCAGTTGCGGCATTGACTAAGCTCTGATTAGTGGCTGTGGGAAGTCTACGCCTTTTAGGGTATATACGGCCTAAAACTGCTCACCTCATGGCACAGTGAACATGCCACAACATGGGATGTATCTATCTATATATGACATGTTGTCATTATGTTGAAAATGTTTGTAAATTAAACATGCAACATGTGATTGTTTTACACAATAAAGTAAAATAAAACCGTTGAACCTTTACCTCCGCCAAAGAGTAACATAATTCAGATTAGTCTATGTAAGAGCACAACATGATTATCGCTCTCCTCACTATCGAATCCCCCCCCGGCCACCCCCGCATTAAATTAGCAATGGGCCGAGTCTTGTTTATGCCTCAATTGCGACGAGTTTCAGTTTTCTTTTCACAATCGCTGAGCTCTGTCTCCGTGGGCCGTGGTTATATAACCTGGCCAGCAACTGGACAGCTGTGACTTTGACTGTAACTTGGACATGTACTTGCTACGTTTGCAATTAAATGTCTTTTGCTATTGTTTTCTTTGGTTTTTTTGGAAATTTTCGTATGTCGAAATCTTGCAACTGCACTAATCTGCCGGAAAAGTCAAATGAAAATGAAAATCCCAGAGTGGTTCGCCAAAAAAAAAAAGAAAATAGTTCCAAACATCCCGAAACGGAAGAGCTGCCAAATGCGGAAGACAACTGCAGTCGACTACAACAGCAACAAGAAAGAAAAAAAGCAAAAGCAACAGCAACATTACCAACAATAACAACAGCAGCAACAACAACAATAACAACAACAGCAGCAATAACAACAACAACAACTAACTCAAAGTCGTGCTCATCATCTGAATGCTACGAAATTTGCTTTGTTTTGAATCGCCGCAAGTGAAAGATGTTTTTTATTTATTTTATTTTTCTGTTGCTGTATTTATTATTATGATACTGTTGCTAGTTTAGTGCTGTCTCTTTCACTTGCTGGCTTTGTTTTCATTTGATTTTAATCGTTGTTTTATAGGTTTTTATGCTGTGGTTTCCCAATTAAATTGTTTGCCATGAGTCATTTTCATCAGATGTTGTGGCTCCAATTTCAAATCGGGTTTGTGGCGTGATATCAATATAATACAAGTGCACATATACTTAGATGCTAAGATATTGCATTATATGTATACATTTTAGCTGGATTTACAGCAGATCTTGTTTTTTTTTTGCATGTCTTTTATTGAGTCTTGGATTGAAAACACTGTAGTAACAAACTACACTTTCTATTTAAAATTGCTACAGCTGTGTTTCCTAAATGGAAACTCAACTCGATTTGAATATGTTTCTCACTGAAATATCAACTAAAATACTATATGAACCACTTGCATACATAATTAAAGCATCTTCTCATCTATTTATCTACGATTACTTAGAGTTTTTTCCATAAATGCTGTTGTCTAGTGTCTTTAGAATGTTGTGAATTATTGCTTGGCTTATGAGTTTCCGTTTTCGACTTCAAGCTATGAAACGAAGGCCAGCATGTCTTGACTAATACTAATTCAAGTCCAATTAAATATAATATTTGTTTCTAAACTGTGCCACGTTAGCAAATTAAACGAATTTCTAAAGGCCAAAAAAAACCGATAGAGTATTACTAATATAAACAGAATTAATTATATTAGTTTGAAATGAAATTTGTAACATTACATGCATTTCTTTTTAGCTATCAAGAGATGAGATAATGGTATTAGCTTGTATGATAGTTATGTAACAGACTGCAAGCTGTTGAAAGAGATTGCAAGCCCGTGATGGAGTGTTCACATGCAAGTGAGAAAGAAAAATTACATGCTAGTAAAAAAAAAGAGCTCAAAATAAATTAGTGTTGATACTCAAATGTTAACAATTGTTTTGTTTTTTGCAAACTTTAAAGAAAATAATTATCGAAACACTTACAATTTAAGTGCAGCATGCTTAACCTTAAAACTCTACTGTTTTTTTTATGAGTAGAAATATTAGAATGATCTACGTACATGCTACAAATTCATTTATAACCGCTGTGAGCAATAAATCTCTTTATACGCAAGGGCGTCGACAGGGGGGGGGGGCGGCATTTCCCCCTACACTTATAAAATTACATTATGTAGCTTCCAAAGTCCGCTTAAAAATGTTTTTATATCTTCAATTTATTAAAAGGAAGCTATTTATATCAGGATTATTATACCCTGTGCCCATTAAAAATGTGCAAAAAAGGGTATAATGAATTTGTGTGAATGTATGTAACAGGCAGAAGGAAGCATCTCCGACCATATAAAGTATACATATTCTTGATCAGTATCAATAGCCGAGTCGATTGACACCTGTCCGTCTGTCCGTCCGTCCGTCCGTCTGTCCGTCCGTCTGTCTGTCCGTCTGTCTGTCTGTTTGTCCGTCTGTCTGTCTGTCCGTCCGTCCGTCCGTCCGTCTATATGAACGCGTGGATCTCAGCAACTATAAGAGCTAGAGACTTCAAATTTTGAATGTAGATTCCTGAATACCATACGCAGATCATGTCTATTTTCAATTTTCGATATCAAGCCACGTTTGTTTTAAAATTAGAAAAATCACCATAAAATAAGCAATGTTAAAGCTAGAGACTTTATTTAAATCCCATTATAATGAAATTACTTTACTTTGAAGACCAGCACAGAGTTTCGAAATGACGCGGGCGTCGGCTTGTTTTAAATGACTTTATGTTGAGTACTCAGCGAAAAGGAAGACAGAAATAGAAGAGAATGTTTTAATCCCCCTTACTGAAAAGCTGCCGACGCCCTTGATTATACGTATGTACATATATTCCTCTTTAGTAAAACTTATACTTTGCTACTACAGGGAATATTCAAGTTGCTCTCATCCAATTTGTTGCACAAACACTTACACAAAAAGAAATCCAATTATTTAGTTTGATTAATAACTTGAAAGTTTTTTTTGTGACAGATAAATTACCAGATGTTATATCATATAATACATCAAAAGTAAGTTTAGGATATTAAAAAAATTGTTTATCCGAAATATCATCACATAATCGCTTGGATCATTTGTAGCCCCCAAAAATTACCCATAACCTCCACTGCACTTTAATTATGGCAACAACCTCTCGCTCTCAGACTTGACTTTGGCCGTCACCATCGCCTGCCATGACACGCACTTTTGCATTAAGCATACGCCCCATCAGCCAGACACTGTGGCAGAACTACAATCTTATGAATGTGTCTTTCTGTGTGTGTGTGTGTGTGTGTGTGTGTGTGTGTGTGTGTGTGTCTATAATTATAGCTCTGATGACACCTTTTGACAGTAGAAACACCCAGCAACAACAACTAAATGATATGCTTTATAATGTTGAGTCGTAATTGTTGCGAAATACTGCAAAAGAGCAGCGAAGGGTGTCAAGGTGCAGGCGCCACATTAAAACGAAATAAACCACAATAAAAATTGAAATATGAAATATCATACAGAGGTATATACTATGTATAATAATTAAAATGAATATGAGTAATTAAAAGGGCAGTTAAACGGAAGCAACAGCTGGCTAAGCACACGTCAGTCAATTAATTAACTGGGCCAACAACAAACCTCAGCTGACACTAGGCAAGTCAAACTTGCCAATGATGAGGCACTTTTTTATGTTTTTTCTTTTTTCTTTTTTCCTTTTTGGATAGGCCAAATATATGCGTAACAAATATACAAATAAAGTCAACCGCAACAACCATCGATTACAATACCAGCAATGACAACGTTGAGTGGTAAAAGAGACATTTTGGCTTGCTCGACTGACCCACGGCACAGTGGTGCCAAAACACCATTAAACGGGTTGATAATGAAGAAGAAGAGGGAATTTATTTACTAGAATTTAACGTACTTTTAAAGCTGCATTAATTTTTATGAGAATTAGAAGTGAAAGCCTTTCAATTAATAAACAAGTTTATCAATATAGCAAACTTTTAAAAATTTAAATTTTAATTATAATTTACACTATAAATATTGATATTTGATCAATTGAAAAACAACTATTGTTATTATTAACACTGCTCTGCAAATCTTTAAACTGATATTAATATAAAATACTACTTAAGCAACGAATGCTCTCAAATGTTAAATTCGAAACTAAATAAATAGAAAACATTTCGCAAATCATTATAGAAACAACGAATTTAGTTAACACTATCGACAAATCTTTGCATAAGAAACACATAATAAAATGTGTAAATTAATATATATCGTATTTATGACATAGTTTAACTTGTAGTCTGCACACTGTGCAAAGTTTGGGGCCAAGCTGTGTTTCTACTTGAGTGGCGAACAGTGACAAGTGTCTATTCATTGTTGTTGGACGAACAACTAAATATTTATAAATAATTATAAGTATGTTGTTGTTGTAGCTGTCAGAGTACGTGCTATGGAGAGCATCAACCTTTATGTTGTTCAATGGTCAGACTATTAAAGCAAATCAATTTCAAAATTTGTTGCTGTTACTGCTGGCAAATATATATGTGAAGCAAGGTCGCCAGTGTAAATGGAAATGTTGATAGGTTAACGCAAGAAATTGTGCAACTATTTATGCAGTAGACGCAAATTTCATATGACAACAACATGAAGGCACGCCCCAAACTAAAAAAGACAACAAACTAAAAAACAACGTCAACAGAGTACGGTAGCATCAAACAGCGATGACAACGCCAATTCAGAAGAAAGCCAAAGATGCAAAACCAATCAGCCATGACCAAAATGAGGTGCCAAGCTGTCAGGGCGAAAGTAAAAGTTTAACTTAAATACTATATGTGTATTTCATTATCTTTTCTGCAAAATTTCTTTTAAGCACAGAAGCAGAAAATTAAAACTGGAAACAAACCGGCAAAATGTGCATGAAAAACGATGCAGCCGAGTAGCAGCAACCAAAGCCGCCAACTTGTATATGATTCAATTCCACTTTTCAAACAGTTCAACGGCATTTCAACGTCAAAGGTTCGAGCTAAGTTCAACTCGAATTAGGTCAACGGTCTGGTAATTAACTTCTTGTTGTATAATAAAGAAAAGCAACACTTTTCACCCGCTAATTTTCTTTTTGTTTATATTTTTCTTTGGGTCAAGGTTTATGCAATTCGCGTTGGTTTCTCGTATACTATTTATTTTGCTTATCGCTTGCAACTCGGCTGGCGTCAGCTGCTGCTGCTGCTTCAGCTGGTCATTGGACTCGGAAACACTCTCGATTTCGACGCTGGCGCGGCATAATTCCGGACAAAATGTTAGACAATAATTTGCGGACCACGCGCGAAACGTTCAAAAAAACGACGACAGCGACAACAACAACAACTTGATCTTGGCTTTCACGGGAGCGCACGTGTCTTTTTCCAATAGAGAGTAAGCACGAGTGAGAGCGTAAGTGGCAGAGAAATGCCCGCACTACGAAATTCAAATTGGAGCTGAGACGTGCGCTTGGTTTGCGCGTTTGCAAGCAACTGACGCACGCGTTCGTGTCTTAAGTCTTTCGTTTTCGTTCACCCGAAAAGTTTGTGGAGCAAAGCGCAAAAAAGCTCTTGATGCCACAGGGCAACTTACATTGTCAAGCAAAGCTTCGGTGTGTTCCAAATTTCAGCAGCGATTTCATTTGGGCGTTTAGATAAGATTCGAAATGGAAACTGAGTTGAATTTGAAAATTAAACGAATTAAACAATGCATAAATTTACGCTTTTGTAATAAGTATAATTAAAACATAGGAGAAACGAACTGAAATCAAGAGTATTTTAAATTTAAGGTAACTAGCGATATGTAATCAATTAAGAACAAATAGAAATAGTATTTATATGAATACCAAGACTTAAATGTATGCTCTTTAAGTATAATTATATATTTTTCCTATATGTAAAGCAAGTCTATGTTAAAGTATACAATTTTCTAGTGGACATAAATTCGTATACGCTCTTGGTAAATTATAATCCAAGACTTATTTAAAGCTCAGCAACTTCAATGACCACGTCGACTAGAGGTCCCTTGGCAAATGGATACTTCTCATGAGTGCTGAGAAAGTAGGAGCCTGAGGCGCTGCAATCGAAAGTAATGAAATTATTCAACTTTAAATAATTATCCAGATCTTTAACGTACTTTTCGGGAACAAAGTAACCCATTTGAACGTTGGGCATGTGGGCATAGAGGCTGCAACGCTGGGCGAAGAACTTTAGCCAACTACCGCATTGTTGTGCCCAGAACCTACGATCGCTGACAATAGACTCTCCGTAGTAGACGGCAGCTCGATAGTGATTACAATTGTAGAATCTCCATTCGCTGACGTAACTGCAGCCACGTTGATTGAAGTGCTCGAGATTGGGATAGAAATCGGCATGGCCCATCGGAGAAAGCATGGAAAACATGAAGGGATCAGTGTGTATCACATCGACAAAGTCTGCATCGCTGGAATCGAGTTTCTCATGCTGCCAGCTGTTCATGAATCCAGGACCAGCTGGATCTAGGCCAGTAATTCTCGCCAGCGGCTGCTGCACATAATTGGCCACCATGCCGGCAATTTGAGCTCCCAAACTGAAACCAATCAGATGAATGTCCTCACGTCTGTAGATGCCTGCTTCAAGCAGACTGTTGATAAACTGTGCCAGACACTTGGACACAACACGGGCATTCTGCACAGCCCAAGGATAATAGCAGGGAAAACGCACCAGGCTGCCATAATCCACTGAAATCACATGCACCGCCTGCGTCTGCAGCAGCACATCTCGCACCTCCAAATTAGGCGTCAAACTGCGATTGCCAATGAAACCATGTATGAGTATCTTAAGTGGCAATCGAGGCTCAAACAGTTCTGAAGCGGGATTTAGGGGATTCAGCATAATGGGTGCATCTCGGGTAGTGCTAGGAATAAAGTTAGATTAAATAACTGGACAAATATTGTGTCGTAGCTCCACTCACTTGGTGTAGAGCCAGAAGCTAATGTGCGAATTGGGACATTGGTGTTGGGCATAGATACACTGCGTGGGAAGTAATCCCTGCTGACACTCGGAGTTCCTCACAATCAGCAGCAGCAGCAGCAGCACCACCACCACCTCCACTGGCTGAATTCCGAGAATTGCTCTAATCCGATATTCGCACATTGCGAGAGTCTGCAATAATTTGCTACGTTCCTCTAATTTAAATTCTATTAAATTAAGTCAAGCTGACATTGAGGTATGCATGGTAATTGAGCCACCCTTATGGAAATGTTGCTGCCGATAACCAGTCAAGGTTCCAATTGTTGCTCTAGGTCAGCGCAAACCATGTGCGGGTCTTAGATTCCACTTCATTCAACAATGACAATGGAACTTAACTAATAAAGTCACACTCTTGCCAATACTAATACAAAGATTTACTATTTAATTAACACTCTTAATATATTGGCAATACTTCCTGTTCACAATAATTGATTCAGTAATGGCTACTAAGGTAAGTTGCATTTTATATCTAATTAGTTCTTGCTCAACTACCAAAACATTATCAAACTGAAGTGTCAATAAATTAATTTATTTAATTAGTTTTTTAGCATCAAAGAAAATGTAGTTAAAGTAATAAAGACAATGTTACACATGCTTTGTTACGTCTTCTTTAGCTTTAAAGGCAAATATAGCTGTTATCTCTTAAAGTATTTGTAGTGATTTTACTTGTGATTTTATGAGCAGTGTCTTATATTGTTATTGGCATAGTTTCTTACATTTGACACGTGTTAGCTGATTTGCTATTTTTAGACCCTTTACTTTAAAAAAGTAAAAAGGGTCTATTAAGTTTGTCAAAATGTGCGTAACAGGTCGAAGGAAGTCCGACAGACCCCATAAAGTATATATATTCTTGATCAGCATCACCAGCCGAGTCGATATAGCCATGTCCGTCTGTCCGTCTGTCCTGCTGTATGAACGCCTAGATCTCAGAGACTATAATAGCTAGGGTCACCAAATTTGGTGACAATACTCCTGCGGCCCCCGAAAAGGTCAAGTTTGTTTTAGAATTTTGCCACGCCCCCTTCCGCCCCCAAAAATCGTAAACAACATTTTTGAAATTCCATAAAACGAAAAATATTAAGGCTAGAGGCCTGAATTTTGGCACACAGGACGAATATCAAAGTCCCAACGTATCCTGAAAATTTCATCGCGATCGGATAATAATCTTGGAAGTTATTCAAAAAAAAAATCCCATATAATGGTCAATTTTAGAACTGGAATTTTGGCACACAGGACAAGCATCGGGGTACTAATGTATCCTGAAATTTCATTTATTGCAATGTTGGTAAAATAGACCTTTAAATATAGTATCTGATTTGACATATTTTCAAAGTCCACTCTTTGTTACAATATTGTTTTTTGTACTCCTTTTACTTCTGTCAAAATGTTTTAATGTAAATAGCTGTAGTTAAGTCGAAATCAATCATTTTAGTCCTATGTGTTTTTGTATAATATGTGTATTACTTGAAATTATTTTTTAAACACAAAAGAGAATATTAGTGATAACAGCGATGACGCATATTCTTTCGTTTTGCAGCCAATTATTTTTTCTTATCTCTGTTTTCAGATTTAAAAATATTTGTCGTCTCATTGCAGGCTTTATTCCTGTTATACACTCTTTAACCTTTGCCAATCAGATAGCGATTTGATATTCTTTATCTATATTTATCGTATGTGTAGAAAATTCTTTAAAAATAATTGCCACCTTACGATTTTAGAATTCTAATTTAATTTAATAAATTTAAAGTAAAACTTTTATATAATTTATTACAATAGTAAATAATAATATAATAAAATACAAATAAATCATAAAAATGTTTTAAAATATCAATATACTAGCCTAGGAAAGTGGCTCATCAAGCATGTCATTTTCGCGGTAAATCAGTTGTTTTTCCAGCTCATTCGCCTCGACATCATTGCACTCTAGATCCGGAATGGATTCACGCCATTGCGGCTCATAGCCAGCTTCGATCTCGTCGTGTGTCGGATCCAGACGGAACTTGGCCAAGTATTGGCTGTTATCCTCCTCCTCCGGTTTGCCCAAGGCGTAGGGCGGTTCGCTGCTCGTCTTGAGGAAATAGGTGCCTCTGGTGTCCTCCGACACGTTGTAACCCATCAGAGCTTGCGGTGCACGAGTTGAGCATAGACCAAATAGATAGATTAACCAGCTGGCGCACTGGCGACCCCAGAAGCCCAGTGTAGAATTAATAGACGCGGCATAGAAGCGTGGGGCACGCTCGTGATTACAGCTGCCCGGATCACTGGGATTCTCATTCATGCAACCCGGCTGCAATGCACCGAAGTTGGGATAGAAATCCGCATGTCCCATGGGACGCAACATGCCACGGCCCAACGTATCCGTGTGCACAACATCCACGAACTCCGCATCTGTTGCATCCAAGCGTCGTTTGTCGCCGCCCAGTATGAACAGCGGCTTGGCAGGATCTAAGCCCGTAATTCGCTTCAGCTTACGCTTGAGATGATTGGCCGTTTGGCCAGCAACCTGACCGCCAAGACTGAAGCCAATAATGTGTATTAGTTCGTGCTGCACAATGCTAAGATCGACAAGATTATTGATGAGTTGTGCCAAACATTTGCTGACCAGCGGAACATTCTGTACGGCCTGAACATAGCAAGGATAACGCACCAAAGGACCATAGTCGATAGATATCACATAGACATCCTCGTTGTCCAGCAGCGCCGGACGTATGCGGTCATTGGGAGCGAAGTCCCGATGCCCTGTATAGCCATGTAGGAGTACCTTGAGTGGGCGTGGCGGCTGAAAGTCCCAGGGATTGAGATCAAGTGGATTCAACTGAACAGGCGCATCGCGTGTGGCGCTACAAAAGACACAATTGTTGCAATTGCCAGACAATACTGTTATCTACCTACTTGGTGTACAGCCAAAAGGTGACATTTTCGTTGGGACACTCGGTGTTGTTAACCACAAAACAGGCAGGATCCACCAAGCCCAAGAGAGGATTACCGTAGGAAAAACCAACAGCAGCTAAAGAATAAATTAATTGTTATAAGTGTATAAGGGAGGAGTACTATTGTCAACAGCTTACTCAGCAGCAAGAGCAGTTTAGTTGGCTCCATGTTGACAAACTTCTAAGCGAACTATGCGGCAAGCAGCGAAAGTGCCCGCTATTTAAACGGTTAACTTGTTGCCGTATCAAAGACAACGATCTGTCTGCGCCGCTTTATGAGATTGACTTGTACATATGCAAGCACCCACACAAGACGGCAAACAGAAACCAGCGCCGCCAGCTGGCTACTAATTCGCACATTTCTGTGTGGCTGCTAATTGGGTCAAAAAAGAACGCAATGTGTAATTGGTTATTCGAATTTTCAAATATGTAACGTTTCTTAAAACGCAAGAGTGGCGCCATCTATGTGCCATTTGCGTACCAACTGAAAATGTAAAATTGTTATGCTATAGCAATCAGCTTCTTTTAGGCAACACAGTGTCATATGTTTGGCAGCTAGAGATGGGCAAATCTGTGAGTGACAATTAATTGAATTGCAAATACTTTAGAATAATTATAGGGCAAGAATTTTATATTTTGCAAATTAAGTCTGCAATAAACTGTATTTTAAATCTACTTGCTTAAGTTGCTTGTGCTAACCGATAGTTTCCAGTCACAGTGACTGCCATTGCGATAGTGCCCAACACTAATAAGAGTTCCAGTAAACAACAACAAATGTTCTTTTCACCTACAAATTTGACCCGGCAGCTGATTGCTAAAATGATAAGTAAATATAGAATTTTCATTCCCTGTGCGTAGGGCTAGGAAAAGGTAACTATTAAATTATGCCATATCAATTTTATTAAACTCAAATCATATAATACAAATAAAGCAATAACATTATTTACATCAGATTGCGATATCCTGTCAATCAATTGTAATCATCGATTATCGATACTCTGAAATCGGCATGTTGCCAATTTAAAATTGTTAACAAGTAAGTGATGAAGTTGTTAAGATAAATGGCCATTAATGATAAATATTTGCAGAGGTGAAGTGCTGTAAGACAAGACACCAGAAGATGGCCAAGCGACAGATGTGGGAACACATGCGACAGGTCTTTCAACAGGCTGTGAACGCAGTGCATCCGGAAAAGATATTTGTGGACTACAACAGCTTCGATTTACGACCCAAAGAACAGGATCAACGTGTCTATATAAAGTTGAATGGACAGCAGCATGATATAACTGGCAAGACTTGTCATGTGGTGGGCTTTGGCAAGGCTGTGCTGGGCATGGCCAACAAAGTGCAGCGAGATCTGGGCAAGTATTCGGCGGGCGGTGTGCTAAGCGTGCCCGTCAACACTCTGCAGCAGTTCAAGCAGCCCATCTGCGATAAGCTAACCATACACGAGGGTGCACCCAATAATCTACCCGACGAGACGGCCCTAAAAGCGGCTCAAGCCATAAAGCAGCTGGCCGAGAGCATGACGGACAAGGATGTGCTCTTTGTGTTTATCTCCGGCGGTGGTTCAGCTCTTTTGCCATTGCCCCGGCCACCGCTGACGCTGCAGGACAAGCGCAGCATTGCAGATAAGCTAATGAAACGAGGTGCCAGCATACAGGAGATCAACACGGTGCGCATCGCCTGCTCTGACATCAAGGGCGGACGCTTGGCGCTGGCTGCTAGACATGCGGGCTTGCTGGTCACCTTTGTTCTGAGCGACATTGTCGGGGATCCCTTAGAGCTGATTGCCTGCGGTCCCACGATACAATCCAGCGGCGTTAGCGAGTCTGCAGCGAATATCTTAAGGCAGTACCAAGTGTGGGATGATCTGTCAGCTGAAGTACAAAATCTATTCGAGACGCAACAACAGCAGGAGCAGCAGAATCAAGAAGTAGCGTTTGATGGCAGTAAAGTGTTTGTGGTGGGCAGCAATGTTATAGCCACGACAGCAGCTGCTCAGGCAGCCACCAAACTGGGCTACATTCCCTGCGTCCTGAGCTGTTCGGTGCAGGGTGAAGTCAGCAGCATTGCAGCGGATTACCAGCGACTACTGCATGGTATTCAGGAGTTTAAGCAGCAGGCAATCAATCAACAGCAGCTGCGCGAAAGATTCGCATTTGAAGAGAAAAGTTTCCAGGACTTTATCAAGTCGCTGGAACAGCATATGAACACAAAGGCGCCGCTGTTTATCATCTGCGGCGGCGAGCCTGTCATCAAGGTGAGTTGTAACTGCAGAAGGAGACAAATTTATTGTCTTATTCTCTAATCGCACAGGTAATTGGCCAAGGACTCGGCGGACGCAGTCAGCACTTGGCGCTGCTCATGTCACAGATGCTGCATCGCGATGAATCACTTGGTGGCTGCACATTTCTAAGCGCTGGCACGGATGGCATTGATGGACCCACGGATGCAGCAGGCGCAATTGGAGATAGTTGTATTATAGATGCCTACCTGGCCAGCCATACTTTAGATGAGCTGGCCGAAATGCTGCGCAATTGTGATAGCTACAATTTCTATAAGCAATTGTCGGATGGTGACTATCATCTGGTCACTGGACACACGGGCACCAATGTGATGGATTTGCATTTCCTAGTGGTGCCGTAATATCGCCGTCTCGGGTTTGCCAATTGGCTGTTAATGAAGTTGCTCTTGAAACCCGCAGCGAGAGTAAGAGACATAGTTTCAATTTGTTTAATAAGTGTTCAGACAGTTTTTACGATTTTCCTGCTTAATGTTCCTCTAAATTTTTACGACTCGTTTCATTAACATTTTTAATATGCATTTAAATACGAGTATTCCGTATACGGTTCACTGTTCTCCGCATTCTCCGCATACGGAATGCTCTTCTTATGCTTCTGGTGGCGTGAAGAGTGCTCAAGTGACAAACATAAAATGGCAATTAGCTTTTGCCTCTTCATAAAAAATGGTGCCTTATGAAATCAGCAATCAGTAAAATATTTTTCATTTTATTTTGTTAATTTTGATGAATTGTGATGATTTTATGGTTGTGTGATAAATCAACTGATATATCTATCTGTCTTACTATCTATCTATCTGTATACGATCACATATGATTATTATAAAGCATAAATATTTGTCATATATTTGTTTTTTTCTTATTTGTTATTGTTATTGTTTGTTTTTTTGTATTTTGCCTTGCGCCTCTCATAAAAATGCGCTGCTAATAAATCATCTTAATTGTTTAAGACCCCAAAGGCAAACAGTAGCAGCAACAACAATACCAGCTATAACAACAACAATAGACAGCGATAATTGCAATTAAAAATGTAAATTTATTTGTTTAGTTTTATTTTTAGCAACAACAATACAACTGCAAATATAACAAAAGAAAATATAATAAAAATTACTAGCAAATACAAAAAAGCGACGCGCGCCCAGTTGCAATTTACAATTTTACAACTGACACTTCGCTTGCATATTTTTTTCTAATTGCGTTTATTTTTTGCGCTCTTTTATGTACCCTTTCGATGGGTATATCAATTTAGTTACTTAAAATGTAACACATTGTGAACAAAGTTATAAATCATATGTTGATACTTTCCTACTTGTTTTTGAGCCTGGAATCTTTTACATGTTTTATATCACAAGGATAGTAGTTTTTCCTTCAAAGATAGACACAAATATCTCTTTACATGATCTTTGAGAAATCGGAAATGCAGGGTATCTGATAGTCGCTCAATTTGAGCACTCACTTAGTAATAACTTATTTTACAAATAATCTTACAGCAATTTTAAGTTGAGATTCGATTCGGAATACTTAACTTCTGTTCAGATTAATAGGCATAGAATCAGTTCGATAAATAAGTGTATTTAATCTTCGACAGTTTATTTGTTTGATTTATATTGTTTAATGCACAATAGACACTTTTGTTGCTATTGTTGCCTCCTGCTCTATGAATTAATTATACTTGCCGCGCATTTGGCACAATTATTAAATAATCACATTCGCTTGTATTGGCGAGTAACTGAGTCTGTGCTATTTTTGCTTGATTAGCTTTGTTATTAACTATATGCGAGTACAGACATAAATGTCCATATATAATAAAAATAAACAACAAATTGCAGCTGCGGTCGCCGCACTTACAGCCAATGACTAAGTTTGCAATTCCTATGAAAAATATGACTTGATAAATCAGACTATCTAATTACTATCCATCTCAAGAACATATTACGAATGCATTCAACGGAAAGTCTTTTTTGGCATACGAGTAACCAATTGTTGTTCCACAAATTAAATAGATCCGAACGAGAAAACAGATCTTTAAGTGATATTATAACTGAGTTCTGCTTTAAAGAAAACTCAATATTTTTCTAAGATATAAAAATAATATTCCGTTGCCAGTTTGTTTGTTTTTCAATGGAACTTTAAACACTTGAATGAGTGATGTATCAACATCAAACAATAAGCAATTTAAGCTTTCTCTAAACATTAGATTTTTTTGAGCTGAAGTGATATGTTTGTAAATGGAATATTAATGTGTAAATCCAAAATGTTAAGGAACTTAAGTTTATCAATCTTAAATATGTTTTGCTCAATGGATTGTGCTTATAAGAAGATTCATCTTTAAGCTACATTATTCGAACTTAATAATTACCAAGCTTTAGTAAAAGTTATACGAAATGATTCTATATATTTTATGTGATCTAACTGAAAGAGTGTAAAATCTTTTTTGCCAAACATACGCTCATATAATTACATTATTAAGTATGCTACTTTACTAATAATTAGTTTAAGTTAACAGTTTAGTTATAGTTGCTGTCGAAATTTTATAAAGATAAGACTATTTATATTTTATAGTTGTACGTAACAGAAATATGACCTATCATTATCGATATTCATCAACGTTTTCACTACTTATTTGAGTGCTGCTTACAAGGAAACTTATCTTAAGATTACATTATTCTAATTAAAGCTGCACCATGCAATTAAGCCCAGTCGTTGACTACGGATCTCGATCTGTATGTGGTTCTATCTATGGCATCCCACTTCATAGGGCTTTATGCCCACGCTGAGATCTTTGGACAGTGATTAGAAACATTTCCGCTTCCGTGTCGTGTCTGCAACTGTTGCTGGTGGTCAACTGCTATATTTAACATTACAAGTAAGTACTTGTATTATGATTGGGGCAGCCACCCCTCCAAAAGGAACAGCAGCAGCAGCAGCAGATGAGGCAACTTTGCCGCAGCAGCAGCTGTGGAATGTCGCGTCAATTTGTCTGCCTCGTTTGCCGCTGGCGTAGCAACAATCTCGGAGCGGGCATCGAACATCTGCTGCTGCTGCTGCTTCTGCTGTTGCTTCTGTATAGTCTTGATGATAATTATAAAAATGTTGATCATCATCATCATCTACACGATCATTACAATGATGTTGTTGTTGTTGCGGCCATTGAGTGCAAGTGTCGCGTTGATTTATTAATTAAGCATTGGAGAGCTGCGCGTGGCAACTGCGTGGCAGTAGCGAAGCTAATGAAGTACTCGGACTTGGACTCGCACTGACTCTGGCTCTGGCTCTGTCTCTGGCAATTTTAATTAACGATCCGATCCAATGCGATGTGATGCGATCCAATGCGATGCGATCTCGAAAACGCTGCGTGTGAGTTTTGAGTACATATCAAATAGACTTTTGGGGCAGCTGAGATGTTGACTTATGACATCACACCCATTTGGACAGCAGCTGGCAATGCCCAGACAAGCTGACGACGCTTATCACGCACACACACACACACACACACACACGCACACTGAGTACAAGAAACACACACACATTGCGCATACGACGCGTGGCTCGCGAGCGAAAAGTCAGCAAACAAATTGGAAATTGTGCTTCACTCGCGCATTGGCGACATCAATTTGCCTGCTCTTAATTTGTCTAGACAATGGCAAAGTTCATCTTAAGTGTCATGCTATCATACTACACATATATCATATAGTAAATGTTATATATATCGTATCTGTATTCTATGAGCACATGCCTTAACATTCGCACACACAAGTTCAATTAATGCTTCTGTCACATGTTAGCTGGAACTGTGGCACACAATTTGCATGCGATTTGGATACTTAAATTCGCATACATACTTGTTACTGAGAAGCTTGGCCATGATTCATGCCATCTTCAATGGAATGTCTTAATTTGAAGCATCTGTCTGATTTTTTCTGGGGGGAGGTGACAGCTTTTCAGACCTAACCACCATTGGGGAATGCATCAAATTAAGTGCACTGAACTGCTTTAAATTTCTCACAAAGGAACAAATGACAAAGAGACGAGCAAATTCTGACTACTTAGAGAAATCTGCAAATATACAATTGCTATGATCTTAGATAAAGATTGCAGAGACTTAACATGAGAGTGAAATGTGTCAGTCTATTTTTCTGTATGCTAACAAATGATAGAGAAACATTTCTAATCGCAACTTTCTCCTTATTAAACTAATCTTTATAATCAGATGATACTGCTGATAACTTGATGAAAACAATGAAATAAATTAATCCAAAGAAACTAATAAATTCTTAACACCAAACAAAGATGGTTTTGTCTCTTGTTTAGATTGAAAAACATTAAATCAAGCTTTTGAGACTGGAATCTTAAAATAATCCTATATGTTATTTAGTAGTTTCTATGTGTCCTTAATCTCCCTGATTTCTATAGTTTTCTGCAAACTTTTATAAATAATTTTTACAGTAATTAGCAGCAGTCTTAAAGTCCTGCTGATTTTTTTCCTACTGTTTATTATCAACAGCACCTGAAGATTGTACAAACAATTTATTAGCAACTATATTTCGATCCTTTATTACTAATATTACAACATTTCCATATGCTATTTTAACAATTTTTTGTAAGCGATTTTCTAAACTATTTCTTAAGTTAATCTCATTTTCAAACAATCATATAATGATAGTGATAATTCAAATTAAGTGAAACTTTCTGAGTTGGTTTCTCTTCAGACTCAGCACATTAACAATCACACATATTCAAAATTTTTAAGTTTTTCCTTCCCTCAAATCGTATCTTAAGTCTTAAAGTGCCAGACGATGCTATGAACCGTCCAAAAGTTTTGATCTTACAGGCTTAAGCTAAGCCAATGACAATAAATCCATATGCTCTTTATGATCTTGCGCCAATTATCAATTATTACAGAGACCCAGAACCCAGTTCCCATTCGATTGTCCCCCTTACGAGTGTTAATGCTGAGCTTGCCATTTATCAAATGCATCATCTTCATCGAAGCGGCTGCCCCTTCACGGCCAACGCCATGGGGCATGGCGCATGGGGCATGGGGCAGGCAGGCTTAATGTCAATCTGCTGCATTGAGCTGAGCTGCTGCTGCTGCCTCTTGGCTGGCTATTAATGCATTACAAATAGGTGCGCCAGACCACAACAACAGCAACGGCAACAGCAACCACAACTGGTAACATGGCCATAGACGCGTCGGTGCCGTTGACCAATGTGACTGAGGCTGAGGCTGAGGCAGAGGCGGAGGTGGAGGATAGGGCTGAGGTGGAAGCCTGAGCAGACGACCTCAAGTGTTGGCAACAATCGCCGTTGCCTGCTGCACGCTTGGCCGCAATACCCGCACTTAAGTGCAACGGCAGCATCAACAGGCTGCAACTGCAACTGCAACAGCGGCAGAAGCAGAAGCAGTTCAAGTTTGCGCTGAGGAATTCCTTGCCGCTGAAATAATTAAGCATTGCAACATTGTTTATTGTTGTTGTTGCAGTTGCTGCTGCTGCTTCTGTTGTTGTTGTTGTTGGGGTGTTGCAGGCTCGTTTAACAAGGCAGTCATCTTAACAAGTGCCTCGCCGAGCAGTTCTACAACTTTTTGTTTTTCCTTTGCCAAGGAATTTCCATTTTATTTACATTTAGAATGTGACGCGACAGGCTTCCAGTTGCCAGTTGCCAGTTGCGGGCCGAATCGAAAGCTATTTGCTCCATTTGCATATAGTGCATGCACACATGTTGCCAGCAGCAAATGTTGCCAGCAGCAAATGTTGCCAGCAACAATGTCGCTTCGTTTATCAAAGCGCAAAAATTGTTAACACATTCAAATTGTTTTTTTGATCTGTTGCTGATTATGAAAACGCACAGTTATAACCTGTGCCTGGCAGAAAAATATAAATTAAAAATAAAAAATATAAATAAAAATTATAATGCCAGCATAATAATTTAATTAAAGCAAAAAGTTGTTTTTCCGCTTTGTTTGTTTGTCTCCGCCGTCTGACGTTGACGCTGACCGAGTGGAAGGCAAAGCAGCTCATAAAAAAAAACCTCAAAAATAAGCAGAAAACAAAATGTGTTCAGGCTATGAGATGTGTTGCCTTAAATATGGTTAGTTAACTTGGCTTGTCGGTTTATTGCATAATTATCATGTCAGGCCCAAGTGACAGCCTACAGTTCCTTCCTTCCCCCGGAAGCGTTTCATTACGGAAATGCAAGTTGCCAATGCGTGAAAGTGTTGCAAATGTCGCCTGTCGTTGCCGTTGCTGTTGTTGTTGTTGCAGCTGCAATCACGATTTTCTGCTGCTGCTGTTGTTGTTGCTGTTGCTGTCAACAACTTGACAACAGCAACAACAACTTTTCCATAACCTCAAAATAATAAAGCGACGGCTATTTTTATAATGCGCAATCTTCGATGCGTACGCCGATGCTGCTGCCGACGCTGACGTCGCTGTCGACGTCGCTGAGTGCCGCCAGCTGTGTGCCATGCACCCATTCTCAGCCTTCCCCTCTCCACCGCCTGCCATTAACCCACCTGCTTCCCCAACCCATAAACAGCATCTTCGCCCACCGCCTACCCCTGCCCCCTGGCCCCCTGCTCAGCCCCTTCAATCCAGCACACAGCACACCACTCACAATGTGTTGTCTGCGTTTATTGATTTATTAGAAAATTCCAATGAACAAGTTTTAATACATGACGACGACGGTCGCAGCAGTTACTTGTGTTGTTTTTGTTGCTGTTGTTATTATTGTAGCTGATGTTGTGGCAAAAACAATATAAAAAAAAAAATAAAGAGCAGCAACAACACGTAAGAACTCTTGCGGCGACTGGTAAAAAAATTGCCAGTGCAATATTTTAATTACGCTACCAGCGGCAAGAACAACAATAAAAACAACTGGCAACATGCTGCATTGATTTGGCCTACAGTGTTACCAGACTTTAGGCAAATGTTGGCAGATGCTGTCGGTGAACGCTGCGTATGCGCAATGTGTTGAGCAGTGTGAAAAATGAATAATATTTAAGTATTTGTAAGGGATTTAAAGATATAACTAGAACTGAACCTACAGGAATGAAAAATAAATGTTAAAATCAATACAATAAAAAAGTAAAGATGTTAAATTCAGCGTTGTTGAAAAGGAATTAAATGAAAGTACCATTAATATATTAATTCTTAGACATTATTTGATAATATGTTCTTAATTAATATTATATCAATTTATTTAATTAGATTAGGCTTTAGATTTCTGTTCTCGTTTTAACTAATTAATAAACGTATAACAAATATATTTATTATATATATTTAATAGATTATCTGTGTTTTCAATATGTATTTAGAATACTTGAATTATTATTTCCATTATAGATTTCCATCAATTGTTCCTATTGCTTTCAATTCGAATATATTTAATAAAAAAGGAAACCATTTGCATTTTGTCAAGCGAACAGTCTGGCAACGCTGTGTGGCCAATCCACATGGCGTATAATGAATACGCTCAGTCTTAAACATTTTGCAATCAATTTAGATTTACATTTGTTGCACTTCGCTCCGCTTGTTGTGGCATGCTCAAAATGCCTGACTCCAACCAGTTGAGATGCTGATTTCGGTAACCACAACAACAACAACAACAACAACAACAACAACAACACGATAGATCTGTAGCAACTTGCAGCGGAGAGCAGCAAAGAAAGTCGCGCATTTAAAGCAGCTGAGCAGAGTGAAGACTTTGCCAAGGGGCCGGGGGGGAGAGACTTGCAGGGGTAGGGAAACAGAGCAGAGCAGAGCAGATCAGAGCAAAGCAAAGCTGAGAGAGTTGAATATTTGTAATTGTCTGGCTGACAGACGGACTTGTTTGTTTGTTTGTTGCTGTTACTGTTGTTGTTGTTGTTTTTGGGGCTTGATTAATAATTAATCGCAGTCGCACACACACACACACACACACTCACACACACGCACACACATGCAAATCGCTGCCTGTTTTAATTACTCAACTTAAATGGCGCTTGAGCTTGAGCGACTTAAGCAACTTGATATGTGAGTGTGTGTGTGTGTGTGTGTGTGTGTGTGTGTGTGTGTGTCGATCGACTCTCACTACTACGCGCTCAAACTAAGTAACTAACTAGCTCAGCACTGCTGCGTCTGCTGCTCTGCCGCTGTCGCTGTTGCTGTTGCTGCTGCGACTGTCGCAGCGACTGCGGCTCTGTCTGTCGCTGCTGCTGTCGCTGTGGCTGCTGTCTCTGTGCTGTGCCGCCTGTTTGCCTTGCCCGGCCGCTTTGGCCGCTCATTCAGTTTTTTGCGCTCAGCGCTCGTTGTACGGAACCGAAAGATTCGTCGTTGTCGCCAACGTTGTTATAGCTCGACTTATGCTTGTCCAAAAAAATAAAAAGAAGAAATATATAAATAAATAACAAATACAACAACAACAACAACATTCAGTTTACAACAACTTGTCATAACTTGATCTAACTCTTTACGAGGCAGGGCCACAAAATAAATCTGCATATGTATATTTATTTTTGAATTCGGTTTTCATACGATTCGTCTCCCTTTTTTTCTGTAATATTTTGCGGTTTTTGCGTGCGTATAAAGCGAAGAAGAAGAAGAAGAACGGAAAGAAAAGAACAGTTGAAGCTGTGCATCAGCGGCTACAACAATAACAACAGCTATCCGCGATAGCAGCTGAGCTCAAGAACTGTAAACAGCTTCATCTCTCGCCTCGCCGCGCTCTCGCCTCGCCTCGTCTCGTCTCAATTCGCCCTGCTCGCCGCGATTGTTGACGTCGCCAATACCGATACCGATTACGATTACGATACCGATACCATGCCATGTGCCTATATGTAAGAGTGTGTGTCTGTGTAATATAGCAACAAGCCATAGCCAAAAGCCATTATTAGCCATAAGCCAAAGTATTGGCCAACATGTGAAGTGCAAGTGATTTGTTACGCCTTTTTCTACACATACATATATATATATTTATATATATAAATATGCATATATCCAATTGTTATGCATTCACATACATATACATATACACATACATATGTATATAGAGCTGGTGGCGCCCCAAACCGATACCCACATACAAGTCTAATTACATGCACGCGTATGTCCATAAATATAATGTATGCAACGTTCGTGAATTGCCAAAATTGGTTGTTGTTGCATTTGCAGCCAAAGGATTTGTGGATTTTAGAGCAGTCTTGAGTTGTGCAGCAGGTGCACAAGGTAAGCGTACTCCAAATACATATACAAATAGTAGTTATAGTTATACTTCAATGCGAACTATTTGCTTTGATCTAATATTGCGCATACGACATGGTGTATGCGTGTCGAATTCAGAGATCGCGGACTCTCAGTAACTAAACCTATATATCAAATTTTATAAATATATCAAATCCAAGGCTTAATAAAAAATAGCGCAAGGCCAAATTTATAAAATGTTGAGTTAGGAGTTTATCTATATTAAAGCATTGATAATTTGGTCTGAGAAATCTAATACAAATCGGATTCAATGGGGCACGATTTAGGACTTTTATTATATTTATCACACAAATTTATGTTTACTATTATTGTATAATTTTATTAAATGACAGTTGTTCAATATTTGATTTAGTTTCAAACTAATATAGATTTTTTCTATTTGTAAAACAATTTTTGTTACTAACTAATAATTTCTTTCATCGATAGAACCTTACACATTTTAATTCAGAATTATGTAGGCTTGGAGAACAAGGTATAAAGTACGCAAAAATAAATATAATTCAATGGAAAAATGCAATGTTTCTAAGAGTAAATAGATTTATTTAAATTTCCCTGGGTCTGCCTGTCCGTATGTCTGTCAATCTCTGGGTCCAAGGGAATGACAAGTGCGTATAATTATTTATAAATAAGTGCAAGGTATTTGCCAGTCGAACGCTTTCAGTCTGTTCCCAATTTATATTTTCTAAGAAATCCTTAGAGTTAATAGGTAGCTAAACAAAGTACTTAACAGGCATTTAAGTGTTTCCCCCTTAGTCAAACGGAAATGCTTTAATTGTATCCATAAATCCAAATGATATTTGAAAAGAATATAAAAACCAATAGAAAGATAAATTGTAATAAGAGGCCGAAATGAAATGCATATTCATAAGACAGTTAATATAATGAACTAAATCGAACGGCATTCCACCTTTAACAATTGACACTTAAGCTGGCTGCTGGGAGGGGAACTGAGAGTTGAAATGGGGTGTAAGTAATGGTGGGCCCTTCCAGATATGTCATACGGTCGTAGACTTGATAATTTATGACGCCATTTGACTAATTGAATAATTGCATGTGACTGGTTGACTTTGGGCGTGTTATGATTATCGTTATAGTTATAGTTATAGTTATAGTTATAGTTATGGCTATGGATTTGCCATCGGCCCGAGGCCGTTTGGCATTGCATAAGCAATAAGGCCAATGGCTATAAACAATAAGCCATAAGACATGCTCCACATTTGCCTAGTCACTGTGTGAATCTATTGCCCTATCGTATTACCCCCAACGTTATTTGGTTTGCTAATCAATGACCGCCTTTGACATTTATTAACTGGGTCTCTTAACCATTAATCGAAATGATAATTCGGATCTGAGTTCTGACATTGCTGCGGGAATAAGTCAAGTGATTGTTTTATTGTTTGCTGTCTTGAGATCTGAGCTAATGATATGCTCGCTATGTGTAGTAGCTTCTCATCTCACACGCTCGATTTGGAAACTTGTTGGCTTAGGTGTGAAATTGATAGCCACAAATGAAGCGGGGCCCCGCAAACCTGATAACAAACTAAGCAGCAACAACAAGTGGCAAGCAGCGGCAGCGGCAGCAGCAGCCGCAGCCGCAGCAGCAGCAGCAGCAACACCAACAGCAGCAGCTACGCTACAATGAAGGTCTTCCACTTTCTGAAATTCGACAAAAAATAAAGAAGAAAAAAAAAACAGTCGACGAAGCGGGTTCAGCGACGGTGGCTCAAAATGTTGTTGATGTGGCTCCGGCTCTGGGCCTGGCCTGGCAAATCACAAGGCCTGCCTGCTGCCGCTTCTGATAACAACAAGCAGTCGCAGCAATGCGGCAATAATTTGCTGCTGCTGCTGCTGCTGCTGCTGCCCAGTTGCAACAGTTGTTGCACAGTTGCAGCTGGAAGTGGCTACTGGTCATCAGCAGTAGCAGTGGCAACAGGCTTAGGCTAGGCCAACATTTTATCAAAAGTGGTGGCATTAGCTACCCAACTCCCTCCCTTGCTTCTCCCTCCTTTCCTGCCTGTGCAAATAAACTGGTCACACTGGGTGAAGAGACAGGCGCACAGCGGCAAGCAGCTTCCCAATAGTTTCACTTATTTTACACACATTTTCTTAACGATAAATAAATTCCACAAGCAGATGCGGCTCCTGCTCTGCATCAAGCCAGGCCTACACTAACCTGGCCTGGTCAACAACAACAACAACAACAACTTTTGCTATCACGTTTCCAAGCAAAATTTTTAGTGATATTCCGCATGTACTTGAATAATACGCACTCAAACTTTGTAGAGATGAGGGATAAAGGCGGGGGAGTTTCTTGGCTTAGGTGTTGGTCAGGTGTTTGTGGTAATATAGATTTTCAGTTGTGGACTTTGCACTCGACAATTGTTCATTGGAATATTACGCTCTGAAACAAGCAAGCTTCTTTGTTAAACTAACTAAGAAAGAGTTGGAGGGGGGGGGAGGGAATTGGCAGTATCAGCTATCGATAAAGTCAAGGCCAACAGTCTGCGTGGAGTCCGAGAGCGAGCGAGATACTAGATAATCCCTTCGAGTTGAGCAACTCCAATAATTGGGTCAGTGTTGATAGGATTAGTGAGTGAAGTGTGAATATACCCATGAATGACACTTGACAACAAAGTGATTAACATTTATGAGTCATCTTATATATTCATATGCGACCTTCTTAATATTTATATAGATTTAAATAAATTTGTTTAACAGTCAAATTAATAGAGGTGGAAATCTGTTTTGTTATTGAATGATTTTTCTAAGATTTCAATCTCTTGCAATCTTTGATTTATTATTAATTGATTTATCTTTGCGATAGAGTAAATTATATCAAAGAATAAAATTACAATCGATAAATTGTGGATATATTTATGAGGTCAATGAACCCGGAACTGATTTGTATGTTAACTGATGTATCTTTGTATCGTCGTAGTTTATTTCTTACATTAAAAACAATTCTACCAGACTCTACCCCAATATTATTTGTATATGATATCTCAAAAAATACCACTATTTACGCCAGTATTTAATAATTTTATATACTTGAGGCTTACTGTTATGTGGCTGCTTTAACGCTGCCATTATTCTTCTTTTTTTTTTTTAGCTAACACTCGCACTATCTCATATTTCAAACCTCAACCTCAAGTTGATGTACACATACACACCAGATATATATATATATATATATATATATTTAAATACATTATGTACGTCTATGGCCTTCGCCTGTTCCACTCGAGTTGTCGTTTTCCTGTCGCCCGGTTATCGCTACAAACCCTCTATATATAAATATCTATGCTATACTATAGATTCTTCGTACAAAAACTAAGTTGAACTAAATTCAGTCAAAGAAAGAAATGTGACTATGTGCCAACTATAGAAAGAGGGAGGGGAGGGAAGAAGGAGGGTGAGTGGGGGACTATGGTTTCTGATTAAATGTCGCCTTCTTTTGAGCTAACTAAAAACTAAAACTGAAAGATTTGCTCTGTCGGGTTGCTTTTATCGTTTCGCTCTTGTTTTCATAAGCGAATTTCAAGTTCGTTATACGAAATCGCAGTCAACAGCTGATTTCAAAGTTGTTGCTGTTGTTTTTGTTGTCGTGCAGCTGCCATTCCGTCGACTTATAGACTATATACAGATATACTATATATATATATATATACATATAATATATCCATATATACGTATAACTGTAAATGTAAATTGTGTCTCCATTTGAAGCTTATCGAAATGAACGCGCGCAAAAATAACGCATAAATAAATAATTAATATGAAATACACACACACAGACACACACACATAGATACACACGCACACACAGATGCGTGTGTGAGTGCCAAGTGATTTGAACTTTGAAGGCAAGACAAGTTGAGTTTGAGTTATGAATTTATCTAAAATCACAGCATGTTGTCGATATCGTTGTTGTTGTTGTTGTTCTTGTTGTTGTTGTTATTGTTCTCGTTTGCCTGGCCATTTGACAAGTGGTTTGGCCCAAGTGTCAGACATGATAAATCATATAAGTATAATAAATATATCTACATACAATATTTATGAATACTTTATTAAGAGAAATGGCGCAAGAAATGCAAACAGAACGCCAACTGACCCAAAACTGTATTTTATACGAGTTTACAGACATTAAGCATACGCCATGTGGGCCAACCGAAAGTTATTGGAAAGTGACTAACTTACTTATTATTGTTATTATGTTAAGCATCATAAATATTAGAAGTGTTCCAACAAATTGAAAAACAGAATATGAAATTTATTTGAAGAATAAATAAATTATTATTACGAGTAGAATTCAATTATTTTAAATATCTTAACTATATAATACTAATACAATACTAAATTTTTACTACACATACTTACACATCTTGACAGAACACTAGGTTTTAATTATAAACTAATTGTATTTGAATTATTAGACGTTTTATTTGATAAACATTTCTAGTAAACTTCATTGGTTATTATTATTCTGTTATCGAATTGTATTATTATTATTTTAGTTGCATAAATTGTAATGCGATCAGCAGCTGAAATATAACAATTTTATTTCTATACTCTTGTAGTTAGTAGTTATACAAGTTAGTCGTGAAGTAAGAGAAGGTCTATTCTTTAATAACTACTCTTACTTCACGACTAACTTCTCTTAACAGTCTTCCACATGATTCCATTTACAAGCTATTAACAATTTTGTTCTTATAAAATCAACATGATCCAAAATAGAAAATTAGCACAAAATCCGAAAGAACCTATGAAAAATACAAAAATAAACCAAAACACGACGTGTATATTAGATTACAAGAAATCGACATCGTTTGACTTTGAAAACACGTTTCGAAGCAACTTTGTTTACTGTAGCTATCGATGTATCTCTATCTGTATCTGTATCTGTATCTGTTTGTTATTGTTGTTGTTGTAAGACACAGCAGCAGCAACGGCATCACAGTTACAAGCCGTAACCCTCACAGTTAGTTAGATACGCCAGTTTGAACCACTTTCGGTTGGATTTAAAGAGTTGAAACCAGGCTCAAAAATGAAAATCAGAAGCGCAATTGCCTCCACCTCATGGCAATCTGTATTTATTTTCAATGCGACCACAGTAACTGAAAACTGAACACTTAACATTGTTAAGAGTGAATTCTCAAGGAAGCAGCTGCTGGGCAATTGGCAATGCTAACAGAACATTAACAAATATTACCATAAATATCTATAATTAAACGAAAATGCAGGAAATTTATATGCTGATGTAACAACTATGTATATTTATGTACATATAAGTCCAAGTATAATATGGCACTTGATTTTTATTGTTGTAATTATCATAATTACAATGAACACACAGCACAGTTACTCAGCCTCTCAGACGCTCTGTCTGTGTGTGTGTATGTGTGAGTGTGAGTGTTTTGTGTGTGCGTGACAAGTCAACATCCTTTGGTGCATTCACATGCCACAGAGAGCTCACAGAGCTCTAAAACGTTCCATTTTCGTTGATGCAAATCGCTTATCAAGACAAGAAAGTGCCACGCACACAACGCCTGCAGCATCTGCAACTGTGTGTGTGTGTGTGTGTGTGCGTGTGTGTGTGTGAGAGTGACTAAGTTTGTGACACACGTTGCAGCTACAGCTGGCTATCACTTCAGTTGACTTCAGTTCACTTCAATGCAGCAGCCTCGCAGTCTCCGGCAAGAAACTGCAACTCTGCCCCTGATAAGATGCCGATGCCGAGTCGATGTCGCTGCCGCTGCCGCTGTCGCTGCCAGCGTCGCAGTCGACGTCGGCGTCATTGCAAAAGGTCTTCTTTGTTGACCAGTGAGAAGAAAAAGCAGCACGAGGTTTGCCGAGGCGGCGCCGATTGCTATAGCAATTTACAATAACAACAGCAACTGTTGCTGCTGCTGCTGCCGCTGCTGCTACTATGCATATAACAACAACAGCAGCAACAACAACAACGAGCGTCATCGACAACGAGCGTCGACTACTCCACAACAACGGAGCGACGTTGATTGCCCCGGAATGCCGTCAAACAGGTTAAAAATGTAGGTAGAAATTCAATTAAAAATTGGTTATTTATTTATTTAGCTTGCACCGAGAGCAACGAGTTCCACAGTCCCTCACCCTACCCCATCCTATCTAGCTAACCCTCTACCCCCTACCCCCTAACCGCTCCTTATCCCTCCGCCACCCTCTTACAGTACAGCATAATCTAACTAATTTAATTAAGTTTCATTTATGTGTCGCCTGTCAAGACAAAACTCGAAACTCACAACTGTCAATCAAATAGCCCCCAGTGCGAATTTGAAAGTGAAAACTTACCAAGTGCTGTGGCTGCTCAGCAGGTGACCAACAATGTGAATACTCGTAGTTGCTGCCTACAAATATGAATACGAATATGAATATGCAATGGTTAAGGTGCAACGGCAGTCAACAGTTCGTTGTGGCAAAGAAATTGCAATAAAAACTAATGTGGCAGTAAATTTGCATGGAAATCAATCAAAATATGTAGTGAGTGGAGAGTAGTCGACTATGGCGTACCCTGTGGTGGCACTTGAATAAATTAAAGCTAAATCAACTGACAAATTGCAAATGTTAAGCTTAACGTATATAAAAAACCAACGTTTTTTAAAAAGTTGCATGTGCTTTACTCCCTTACAATAATTAGTAACAAAAACAAAAATCACCTCAGAATAATACCCTCTATTTACGAGGATAATTAGATACATTTTTCTTAGTTCTCACATAATAATTTACAGAATAAAATATGTTCATTTGTTAGGAAATGTTAGGGCAACAAATTTATATTTTAGTTAATGAGAAGATATGTGTAAAAATGGTGGAAACGTACCTAAACATCGTCTGGATTAGAGGGTGCATATAACCTAAGTAGATACAATATATATCTGTAAAATGGCTTATCACAACTTCACTATACCCATTATTCCATTATTACATACAGGGTATAAAAACTTGCGCCAGTTAAATCTGATTACATTTGCTTTTATTTATGCACATTTGCTGGTGAACCGCAAAAAGTTAATTTTAGCATTGCTATTTATAAATACCTTAGCGGCCCACTAACAAATGATCAAGCCAACGAGCCTTATACGATACGATACGTAAGCCCAGATATAGTTACCACCCAGGGCAAACTGACTGCCCGTAACTGGTTGCATTTCTAGTTCCCCATCACACTCACTCTCTCTCTGTCTCTCTCTGTTCGGTTGTCGTTCAGAAATTTATTTGATGGATCGTTGCAATTTGTGGCCGTGACATGCGTGATAAAGATACTAATGCGATCGATTTGAAGATCAGCTAAAGTTGCTGCCGTTCAAACTTCTGGAACTGATCCTCATTCCTTAAACTGAAAGTGGCACAGAAGCAGAAAAAAACAGAAGAGAATTCCTGCAGAAATTCTGTTGAAACAAATGTGTTTACTTATTGGCATAGTTGGATTATTATTATGGCCCCATTGAAAGAGAATTTCGCTTTCCAGGAAGTAGTCGGCGATCTTCCAGCCATCACTCGTTCCGTTTGATATACTTATACTACAACTTATATACATAACATATTCAGACTTACCTACGAGTATATGATGGAAAAGTTTCGATTATGGCCTTGTATGAAAATTGTGTAGCAATGAAATGATTGGTATGTCTGTCTGTCCGAGTATCTAAGCAAAGTGTGTTTTTTTTAGCTATGCGAATATTTACGAGTGTTTGTTCTATCTGGGGTTTTTTAGCACAATAAAATTCGAACCAACTATGTGGAATAGTTCATTTCAATGAACCACAATGACAAGCATTTTCCTACAGTACACTTATATCTATAATATATCTATTTAAATTGTGGTAATCACGCATATTTTGAGGAATGGAAAGGGAATGGCTTTGAGCAAATCATCATCATTACTCGCTGAAAGATTTAATGGGTTTACGCACTTTTGAAACATATTCCAATAAATATGTCCATTGATCATTTAAACAACACATAAAACATAAAACTGTTCGTTCTTACGATTATATCAAATACTGAAATTAATTTCCATAGTTCATAAATGATATTTAAATTTATTTAACTTTACACATTTTTAATTTGAAGTCTTTCTCTGCTAAGGCATGTTAAAGAATTCACTCTCTCTGAATCCTACTTGTATACTTAACTAATATATTTAATATTTTAATATTGAAAGCGAAATAAACATTTGAACCAAACCGAACTGTCCCTGAACTCTTTATTCATTGTTATTGTAAACATTCTGTCAGACTGTTAAATAACCAGCTGACAGTATTCTCTATGTTATTTATATTATTATCCTCATAAAACGAAACTCAACTAAAATCCCGGCACAATATTGAAATGCGCCTCAACTTAGTTGATAGTTTTGTCGGGTAAATGAACTCTCGTCCAGCTGTGTGTTCTCCGTTTCAACCATGACCACTAACTAGGCCTTTATCGCTAGATTTTACCTTGGAATTTTCATACAACTTTCATGTGTAAATAATAGAATCATTAAAGTCAATTTAGAGCCACTCAGATAATGTAGACCTTAGATACACTATAAAACCTTCAATACCTTTTGAATACAAATGTAAATAGCGCTTTGCTGAAAAGTGAGTATTAATCTTTAATTTACTAGATCTATCTTAATTAACTTACAGATTAATTAGCTTATTTAGTAATTCAGTTGCCAAGTATCCAGTTGAATGATAATTTCGGGGGAATACTATTCTGTGCAGGGTATTGAAATATTGAAAATCATTTATGGCCTTATAACTGGCGCTGGCTTGCGGTAGCTCTGGCCATTAAAAGATCTTATGGATGGCCAAATTCACGGATAAATTATAATAATTGAAATATGTACTTTGAAAAGTTAATTGCGCTATGCGAGGCGCGCTTGTTGATGCTAATGGCCAAACATAAATTCAGGGGCATTGGAACGTGGCGTCGACGGCGGCAGCAGCCCATAAAAATAACCCCACCCCACCTCCCACTTCCCACCATCACATTGCCCAGATACACATCGATCTAGAGCTACCATATACTTAATATATGTATATATGTACATACAGATCTCTCAATGCTTTCCGTACCCTTGTTCTATGCCGGCCGGCAAGGCGCGCATATGTATGCAATATGTTTTGGTTTTTGCGCTTTTGGTCAAGGTTGCAAAGCGAGATCGCGAATTGTTGTTGTTGCTGCCAGCGAGTGGGAGTGAGATAGGTAGATCGGGTAATTTCCATGAACGCATTTCAGCGCAGCAACAAATCAAAAAATATCTTTTTTCGCTTACTAAATATTTAGACAGAGCCCGTTTACAGGTGGCTGCTGTTGCCTGTTGGCGAAAAATCAACTTGGCCAACTTGCAACCTCGCTAACTTGCCAACTTGCCAACTTGCTACATCATCATTATTGAGATGCCTTTTTGCCGTCCAGCTGGGCGTCGGCACAGTGGTCAAGGTTAAGCAAACGAGATACTGTATCTGTATCTGTATCTGTGTATCTGTGTATCTGCATCTGTAGCTGGCTGTAGTTGGCTGCATTTGTATCTGTTTGCGGCGCCGCAGGACATCATCATCATCGACGAGGCGCGCGCACTTTTAACGATTTCGACAAAAATGATTTCTTTCTGCGCTTTCCGCGCTGCTCATTAATTCGTTTCGATTAAAAATTGTTTTTTGCATCATCTGCAGCCGCTTGTTGTGCATAAAAATCACAGCAAGAGATCGGCTCGCAGCAGTTCACACACAACTGTTTACCATATACACAAAATACCTTATGTACCAGATAGAGTATATACAAAAAAAAAATAAAAAAAAAACATATAGAAGTATATATTTTGGCATTTTGTCTAGCGGTAGAATAACAAGTTGCTGTTCATTTCGAGTGTTTCTGAAATTTTTATGGCTACTCTTTCTGCCCCAAGAATCCCCCAATCCCCGACCCGAACCGATACCTGCCTCCCATTGGTCCATTGGCAATTTGCTCTTATTTTGTTTATGTTTAAAGTACGCTATGTGCAATTATTTGGCAGTTCATTTGTTTATTATAAACCCGCCGCAGACTTTCCTGGTTGCCACTTGTTTAGCTGCTACTTTCAATGCTTTCTGTTGTTATTTTCTAGTTGTTTGGCGTTTTCCTTGTTAATAGAAACATATATATATATATAAATATATGTATGTATATAAGCTGATTCGATTATATTAGCCACTTAATATAGCTATACTTACTTGCATTAATTGTTCCATTCTCGAAGCCATAATAATTGTGTTAGGAAATGTGTTGTCAAATATGATTTGAATCTGAATAAATTCTAAATGTACATTGATATAATTTGATGAGGCACATTCTAATTGTTGCTGCAGTTAATTTAGAATCATGCAGACCTTTCTATTCCATATTTTCATAACATTTTCTTATATTGCTAACAATTGACATCTTTTAAAATAAGTGTATTCAGACTTCGACACTTTAAATCCATACTTTTCTCTTATTTATTTTTTTCTGTTTGTTTGTATCTTTTTTTTTATTTAAACAACAATTGGTCTTGCAAATAGCACACGCCCCTGTACAATCTACACGTATTCAAACTTTGGGCAAAAATTTAGCTATGATTCTGTTGAGTTCATTTGCTTTTCTTTTATTATTTCGATCTTTTTTGTTCCCCTTAAGTGCGGAAAAAATTTCACAAGTATCTGCAAGTATTTGTATGGTGGGCGGTGGGTGGTTTTCGGTATGTTTAGTGGGAAACCTGGCAATGCATTGATATAATTAATAATGTCTATTCTTAGAACACTACGTAAACATTATGTCTATCTGTCTCTCTGAGCCTGAAAATATGAATGCTTCCATAGAAGTTGTATTGTGTGTGCAAATGGTTTGTTTTTACCTTAAATTGGCATTGAATAATATTCACAAGAAATAGATCAATCAACAGTATAATTTGTTGGTTTAATAAAGCATTTAAATGCTAATTTAAATAATTGAAAAACTATTCAGAAATTAGTGCGTAAATTATAGCATTGTAGATTGATAGAAATAGACTTTCAAAAAATATTTATTGTTAAATATTATTTTATATTTAATCACTCTAGTCAATTAAGTATTTTAAGTTGCACTTAGTGTCTAGGAAAATCAATAATAAATATCTAAAACCAGTCAACAACTTCACATATCTTTAATCTATAGCGGAGAATTACGCTTGTTTTCATTACGAAAAGAAAGTCAAAGTCAACTGGCCACTTACTTAGGCCTACACTTTACGACACTTCACACAGAGCCGCAGATCCGTAAACCCGATCGAATGGCATAACAAATATCACGCATACGCAGCATTTGACAGATCTTTAAAACGCTTTCGACAAACACGCAAGCCGAAATGCATTTAAAAGCTCATTACCAATGCTAATTGATGCCAAATGATATGTGGCCGATAAGGGGGCCAAAAGAAAAGAAAAAAAAAAGAAATAAAATCGAGGCTGACAACACAACGCAATGCAGTTCAAATTCATAATTTTTCTTTTCACTCTCTCGTTGCTAATCGCATTGGAGCTGAGATCTCGCGATCTTCGATGCGAGTCAATGTGGCCCATACAATGTTTGTTATTTTCCAAGTGCCCACACGCTTGCCGCAGCTTCTTACATAAATTATTAACAGCTAAAAGCAAATAAATAAACAAACATTGATGCAGCAGAAGCAGTTGAAGCAACATTTGAGGCAGCAGCGTCAGTGGCAAGAGACGCGCGCGCTTTTGCCCCATCGTTGATCATCGCCAACGCTAAAGCTGTCATCATTCATACCTGAATTTACTAGACCTGGCCCTGGCATTGGCCAGAATGCCTGGCACAAACTTGCAGTCAAACAATTAATTTGTCGCCCCTCTGTCCCCTTTCTGCCACTGCTTACACTCAGGCACTCAGAATCCGAGTATGCATTACCAGCTACTTAACAGCAAATCACTAAACATGTTCAAATATTTTGCCTACAGCTTCGGTAGCTCAATTGTCGATCCTCCCTCTCCTCTTGCTGTTGTTTGCCAGCGACATTTGCCAAGCGGCAAAACTAAAAAGACACAACACACCGAAAGCCTTGACAAAAGAAATGAACTGTTTTAAAGTGCTCCCAGAGCACCAGCAGCAGTAGCAACAACAACAACAGCAACAACAACAGCAACAACAACAGCAGCAGCAGCATTCAGCGGAAAACTACAAAACCCAAATTGAAAAATCATCAACTTCGTCAGCCTTCTGGTTTCTGGCTTCAGCTTCGACTTCGTCTTCGTCTTCGGCTTCTGCGCCTGGTCAATATTTGACTAAGAAATTTTTCACATTACCAGCAAGGCGAGAGGAGCTGAGCGTCTTGTTGAAAATGCTCAAACAGTGTAAGAAAAGGTATAACAAATTCTTTGTTAAAGATGCAACACACATTAAAAGTGATCCATCGAACAGAGCTGACAATTGAGATAGCCACAAATTGACGAAAATCTTACCTATATTTATGCTTAACGTTTTTACATCTGGAACTTTTAAAGATTACACAGTTATTGTTATTTTTGATATAATAGATTATTAAATTTTTAATTTAAATTAAATATTCGCAATCCTTTAAACAAGATTGCAGCTAGTTTCATATGAATCGCATCTATAGCCATACTGAAATTATTTACATGGCTCTTAGATCATTTTGTAAATAATAGTAAATTAAATAAATGTTTGAATCATATATTATTTGAATTTATTCAAATTCACAGCGCTACAAGACATAGCTAATAAATTAGAGATATTAATGCATGTGATCTTAATAATTCAAAATTTAAATGTTCATCTAAGTTTATATTATTCAATTAAATCTGTCTTTTAATATTAAATTAAATATCATAATTGATTTATTTAATCTTTCGCATTAAAATTAAAAGACAGTCTGCTGCAAAAGAAAAGTATTAATCAAATACAATTTATTGTTCAACAAATACAACAATCGTTTTCTATCTTATGCCTAATTTATAGGGTATTATCGCTTCGTTGAGGCGCACTAAGAATTCGATTCTCTTGTTAGGCTGCGCCTTGGAGTGCCTCGCATGTTGAGTGAAATGTTAGTAATACAGCAACACACATACACACACACACACACACATGCGTACGCCTTGCTAGGCTAGCATTGTTTGCATAGCAGAGTCAAGCTGACTCTGGGCCCGATCTTGGACAGCCTCTGGTCAACGTTTTGTTTGATGTCGGCCTCGTTAAGAGCCAACGAAGCCAACGAGTTGTGGCCATGTTCCATGTTGTTCTTGTTGTTTTTGCTGTTGTTAGTGTTGTTGCCTTGTTGTTTGCTCATGAACAGTTGAATGTTGTCGTTGTCGTTGCTGTTGTCGTTGCTGTTGCCGTTGATGTTGCTGCTGCTGTGGTTGTGGCTGTAGTTGTTGCCGCTTACTTTGCATTAAGTTATTTTCATTTTCAATAGGCCGTGGCTAGTTCAAGGGATTCTTCTAGAGAGTCTTCTCCTTCCTACTCCTGCCGCTAGAGTCTCTCAATACGTTATCTCCTTGCTGGAGTGTTTTCTTTCGACATCGGATTCGAGTGCTCTCCAAACTGTTGAACTTCACTTGTTTTCTCCAGCTATTAAGCCACTTCAACTTGGGCATCTTTCCACCATACACACACACACACACACACACACACACAGTTATAAATGCCTTGTGGTATCTACGCATTTTCGGCACGACGATTGACTTCCAGGAATTATGCAAATTTTCAACGTTGTAATGTTCGCTGAGCTGAGCTCGATGAGCGTGTGATTTATGCCTATAAATCGCTCTATCTGCTACTTCTGATTGCATAATTAATGATCTGGTCAAGAGCCAAGATGTGGTTATGACTCTCGACTCACCGACTCTCAACTCTTGGGACTTTGTAACAATCTTCTCATTTTATTTCTTTTTCGGTGGGAAAATCTCTCAAGTATGTACAGACTGTGTGCGGCTAGATACAGATACAGATACAGATGCGTATGCCTATGTATCTTGTAGATACTCGCACTCGTTGTGTTTATTTATGTTTCCAAAATGTACTACGTGCTCTCACAACGTGCAGCAATGTTGCAAAAATTGATTTGGCAAGAACACAAAAGCGGCAACAAATCAGCGCAATTATCAAAAATGTAGCAAAATTTTGCCTTGTACGATGGCTGGCAAACTACCTGAGATTCTCTATACACATCCCGCCCTTCCACCTGCCATCCCCCCCACCCTCTATGTCCCGCTGCCAATACTTAGGTCCAAGCCATAAATTACCAATTAAATGAGCTTGTGCGAAAAAACACATTTTCTAACTAAATATTGAAACGCAAAAAGCCAAATCTACCAAAAGAATACAAATGCGTTTTGATCAGATTCGACACACAGGTGCGGTATACCAAATGCTACAGTGGGTCAAAAATTATCCCAATATATTAATAAATGCGCATTTTATTCGACATTTAACTGGGAGGCCAAAGAAAGATACAGAAAGTGTGCAAATGAGAAAGACATAGAGATAGAGAGGGAGAAAAAAGGAGAGTGATTTAATTTGCATCGCAGTATTTATAATTCTAGTTTTATGAGCCATATCATATGAATCGTTATAAATTTGTTTACTTCTATGTGATATGCGCAATAATACGAGTAGCCTATTATTATACTTAGTTGTTATCAGGAAGCAACTAGAATTTGTATTTCAAGAGGCCAATACATTTATTTATAACTGAAACACAAATATAAAAATTTCACTTGTTCCTAGTGTGCACATTTATTAGATAAAAGGTGTTGTCTTTATAAATGAATCTTGAACATGAAGTTATAGATTACAATTGATAGATTACATATACTACGCAGATAGATAAATATGCTCTCATGATGTTAATAGTTTGCTTCCATTCCGTTTTGTGCGATATTCTTAAACATTCTGCTGAGCTCGCTGCTTTGTTATTAAAAGATTCATTTCAATCTAGTATCTGAATCACATCGTTATAATAATATTTATATTATTTTATTAATACAAATCTTGATCTGCCAATCTTAAGTTTTGGAACCACTATGCAACACATTAATTGCCTTATGAAGATAGCACAAAAGTCAGCACAAAATTGGTGAAAAACCTTCGCCCGTCAGTCTGTTCCTCGTTTTGAGATCTCTCGCTGATATTGAGGAAAAGTTTCGTTATAGCTCACAGAAACCGATCTGATCTGTGGGAATGATCAACGAGGGAGAGGGGGGGGGCCGAGCGGGGCGGTTAATGGGGTGGTGCACATTGATTGCTAAAACGATGGATTTTAGCGATGTGTAGGGGGGTTAGGAGAGGGTGGTTTAACCGGCGGGAGCCATTGGCAATTGCGCGGCTCGTTTTTGGCGCGTTTGCGCTTTGCGATTAATGCGCTTGTGTAAATAAACAATAAATATTAAGTGCGCTACATGCCACGGCGCAAAGATTCCCAGAAACCAAGGGGGTCAGAAGGGAGCAGCTAAAGGGGCAGAGGGGGGGAGGGGGCAAAAGACCGAGGCTGGCTGCCTTTTGAGAAGGCACACAATTAAATGTAGCAGTTTATGCTGGGCACGAACTAGCCTTTTTCCTTTCTCCGCTGGTTTTGTGGGTGGCATGCGTGTATTATCACCATCGACCTTAGCCCCTTGGGCTGTTGTCCCCTAAAGTAGCCATCGCCCCCGTTCCCGCCCCCGCTCCCGCTCCCGCTCCCGCCCCTGCCACTGCCCCTCTTCTAGCCACTGGGCCACGCACGAGCGCCAATCTCCAAACATTTGCTGTAATTTTCAATGTGTCTGTCTGTCGGTCTGTCGGTCTGTCTTTCTTTCTGGTCTAGTGTCTGTCTAGTCTAGTGTGTGGGATTGGCGATGTATCTGCGACGGTGTCTGGACTATCGACCATTCAGGCGAAACGCACAAATTGTATTGATTATGCCGTAAGGCTGCCTTGCCTGCTCACTTGCAGTTTTGTATCTTTTTTATGCGCCGTAAATTTCATTGATTTGCGTGGCAATCTGTTTGTTGTGTAATAAATTAATGCACTCGGTTTGATTTCAACGCTTGGCTGTAACCAGCCCGATCTGATCTGATGTTCTGATTATCTGACTACCACCAGACTACTCGCACACTACCAGCTGCCATATTTGATGAGAGATGCATCCAGGCGAGAGATCATCAAAGCATCGAAACATGCTTCCGACTTTACAGTTCAACTAATCTCAATATCAGACTTAACAAGCGAATTTAATGGTTTGCATCAATTGACCTTTATATGATCTGAAGATCTTTAAATACATACAAATGTGTGATGCAATATATTTTAAGGATTATTGCATTAATAATGCAAGTTCATTTCATTTAGTATGAAGGAATAAACTTCCAGCAATCTGTAGATCATAAACAACATAATTATCATTAGATATAAATGCCTATAATTTTAGAATTGATAAATTTAAAATACAATTCTCGCATGTTTTGAAAAACCTTTTCAGAAATCATTTCATTTGATTATTCTATTAGTTGCAACAAGAAGTCAAACAACAATTGTTATCTCATTTGCGGAACTGAAAGTAAATTTTCCATTCAGATGTATCTTAACCTTACCACAAACGTGTGTTTACAATAAATTGTAATGCATAAACAATGCAATTTTAATGCATAACAAATTGAGGTATCCCAGCGATTCCAAAAATATATAGATTGAATTCAAGTCAAAGGATTTGCGCTCTCTCAATGCATTATAATGATATTGAGGTCTCTTTATCATATAAAATGAATAGTTATTCCAACTTAATTTCAATTTATTTCAATTACCTCATATCTCGATCTAAAAGTGATCCTTAACCTTGATCCATTTGGTAATGCCTTAAAATAACAATAAATAATCAAAGTGAAAATAAACAAATGTCTTTTAAACCATAATTCAGTTTCGTACATCGTAGAATCTGGCAAAAGTGGCAAGGTTGGTTTAGTACTCGTAAATTCAGTGAATCCTCTAGCCAAACGAATGAATTCATGAATCTTCCGTGTATTCACAATTCTTTTGAATCGCTTGCAAGTCAAACAAAATCAATAAGACAATAATTTAAATGTACTTAATAGCCAAGACAGTACCAAGAACCTGCTAAATGGTAATAGGTAAATGAGGAACTGAATCAAAGGTCAAAAGTGTGTGGAAATTGTACTACAAACGATTTTCGTTGGAAAGTGCCGAAAACGGCCAAAAGCGCAAAACGCGTGGCAGCAACTTGTTGTGAATATTTAAATGTTGTTATGGTGTTGTTGGTGTTATTGCTTATTTAGGCGCATGTATATGTATCTTTTTTGTAGCTATCAGATACAACAACATTGTATTGGCCTGGAGGTATATTTGGGGCCTCTTGCCGCCGCCTTTTGATGTTGATTAATTGCGAATGCTGTTGATTGATTTTTATTGCAAATATTGATAAAAAGTTTTGTATTAATTAACGTGAAAAACACGCGTTTTGTGTTAATTGGAAAATGGTTATTGAAACTAAACAGACCCCAGAGCCAAAGCCAAGTGAGCGTACAAACAAACATCGCCAGCAATGGCTAGTAGAAGCTGCAACAACAGCAGCAACAACAACAAACAAACAAACAGACCGTGAGATATAAGATACAAGATATAAGTTGCATTTTGTGGAGCGTACAAATTAACGCAGCCGAAAAATTAAAAGTTTCGAAACAACAACAAGAGTACGAACAAGAACATGGACATCAACTGAATAGTACTAGCTATAGCTATAGCTATAGCTATAGCTATTGCTGTATCTATATCTATAGTTGTAGCTGTAAATGTATCTGTATCGGTGCGATATGTAGAAGCCAACATTTGATTTATGCTCAACTTTGATATTTACCGCCTAATAAACAAAAAATTAACGCAAACGCACATACAACTACAACTACTACAGACAAGTATCTGCAGCTGTATCTTTAGGTGTATCTGTATCTGTTGCTGCTGCTGCTGCTGCTGCTGCCGCTGCCGCTGCCTGCAATTTTTGCTTTGATTTGAAGCACTCGCAAAGCGCCTCTGACTGACATGCGTGCGTCTGTCAGAGGGGTAATTAAACAACATCACCAAAGTGCCACAGCATCCCTCCCCCCCCCCCCAAAATACAACAGATCAATACCGACCAATACAGGCAAGTAGAGGCAGTAGATCTAGGTGGAAGACCACGTAGATCTCGAGAGAATGACAGAGATCTCTTGTGACGACTTAGCGCCGGGACATGCGCGATGAAATGCCTAACGTTAATATTTGGTATTTGTTTGGGAGTCCAGTTCCCAAATTGTTCGAGAGGTTTACTCCGGTGGCAGCCCACCGACGTTGCGGCAATCAACACAGACACACACACAGTGGAAGCCACAGGCTCAGACAGCATGTAGAATGCTCGAAGTTAGATGCTAATTACAAAATTATAGTTCAAAATCCAAGTGACAATGGCTCAGTTCAGTTACTGGCATGATTCGTAATGATTGAAATTTAAATTCAACATTGAATTATTTCAAATTAATATTAAATGCATTTATTTTACTATCAATAACTAATTACCAATTATTGGTTAAACGTAGAAAAACTAAAAAGAGTAAGCGAAATAATACACTTTATTGCATTCAATGGTTTTCATAAATTGCCAAATTTATCTATCTTATTTTAGTTAAGAGTTTGATGCGTTGATGTAACCATAATAAATCAATTAAATTATAATTGAATTACTGCAATTAAGAGATTAATATTATTTATATTTCACTTTGCAGAAACGTTTGTTATTCATTATTACAATTGTCTGCTTACCTGCTGTTCTAGAAATACTTTTGAACTCAATTTAACATTGTACAAATGCATTTCTTCGTGCATTTCTATGCAGTATCAGCTTTTATTTGCTTTCATCGGTTAATAAATAAATTTGTACTTTTTTAAATAACTTTTGCAACTAACTTTTTTACAGTCAATAGAATATTTGAGCTCCATGGTTTAGTTGGTAATTAGTCAACAGAAGTGGCCAAAGGGCACATCACTCGGCGCTGGCAAGCGGCGCTCCTTGAAGTTATTATTGTGTGTGTATGTGTGTGTGTGCGTGTGTGTGTGTGTGTGTGTGTGTGTTTGTATCTATGTGTGCGAGCGCCAGGACTTGGATCAAACACAGAGTATAGTGAGACGCCTGCCAGTCTCAACGGAGACTCTGTGGCTTGAAGCTTCAAGAGTCATAAATCAATGGCGATTGTGGCAGTTGCTGTGGCAGAGTGGCATTACTGCAGTTGTTGGCCACTCAATTGGCATGGCTAATGCGATGGCAACTCATAAATTTATTAATTTTTAATTAAACCTACAACGATTTGTAATTCCAAAGCAAAAAGAGCGCCTCAGCCTTTTATGGCCTGTGGCACTGTGGCAAGGTAACTAACTGGTCAAGTGAATGAAGCGACTGTTGCAGTTGCAGTGGCAGTGGCAGTTGCTGAAGCTGCTGCCCGGAAACAACTCATTATCCTAATTAAAACGTGCGCCATGCGCGCCCGTTTCCATATATGTCCAATGCACGCGATCTGGCAATGAGGCTGAAGAAGGAGACGGAGATGGAGATGGAGACGGAGTTGAAGACGGAGTTGGAGCTGAGGCTGCGCATGCGAAATTAGACGCACGACGCATGGATGTGGAGGCAAGCGCCTGTCTTTCATTCATACGCACTGTGGCACACACAGTGGCAACACGAATGTTGCAATTGCCATTCACTCGACTGTCGTCTATGCAACGGGGCGAGGCGCGTCGTTCATTGTCATGCGTTGCATTACAAGATGCCAGCTGGCAACATGACCACATTGCAACAGCAGCAGCAGCAACATCGACAGCAGCAACAATTGCCTAGAAGAACAGCATCGCATTGTTGCTGCAACATTGCGGCTGCTCAAGCATGTTGCATACTGATCAATCAGCGGCTTCTTTAGCTGTCTCCCCTCTCTCTCTGTCTCGACCTTTCTTTCTCTCACTCTATCTGACTGCCTCATGAATGACTTTAACCATTTTTGGTCTACAGTTAAATGCTGTGGCAACATCTGCGTCGCAATTGCATTCATAATGAGCCACAGAATGAGAATCAATCTCGGCAATGAATGAATGCGAAGATTGTAGACAGAACAGACCGCAGACTGCAGGCTGCAGAATTGCATCTTCCACTTGTGAGTTTATAAATTGTGCTGCAAAAGTTTATAAATTATTTTCAATGTCAAACATGCACTTATAAATAAACAACAAGAACAACATGAACTTTTGCAGATATTGCGCCTACTCTACTACTACTATAAAAGAAATAACAACAAATCGTAAACTTATGTAACTATAAATAGGCTCGAGAACGTCTCGAGTCTGGCCACCATTTGCCACATAAGTATCTCAATCTCGGCAACAACAACAACAACAACAAGTTAAACAAACAAACAAACAGTTTGCAATTTTCACAAATTGAATTTCAGTTGCGGTTTGCACTTAATTTGGCAATCGTTGCAATAATTTTGTTTACAATTTACGACTACGCTTTCTATGTAAACTTTATTGCGTTCCAAGATTTTCCCAGTCTCCATCACACATCTCTCTGCCTCTCTGACTCTCTGCCTCACCCTCCCACTCTTTCCATGACACTCTTGTGGTTTTCTCTTGGGTTAAATTTATGACCGACAAGGTGACAGATTCTCAAGCAATTTTATCATCTTGGCAACAGGCAACAATGTGTTCACCTCAATCGCAAAGTGTTCTCTATTTGAATTGGAACTGGGATTTGTTTGGATTGCACTGAGAGATGCGTGCGAGAGTTTTTAACATTTTATGTGCTTGGCCGTAAAGTGAGTGGAGCTATAGCATATGTCCCTAAGCACCGATCCATCCATAACTGAGTTTACGATCCGCAAATCAAACCCAATGACAGATGATTGCAGCAGCTTCCGGGCAAAAAACGGGGTCTGCAATGTTCTGAAAATGTTCAAATACATAAGCTAAAACACTATTTATTAACAACATTTAAAATGGCAATGCATTAGAGTACTTAAATCTTACCAAATGCCATTTTACAACACTGCCTGAAGATTTGTGATTGGCTTTGGTTTGGAAATACAAAACTCACTTTGATGATTCGTTGGAGATTAATAAAAAACATATGGATGAGGCGTGGCAATTAAATTATTAAACTAAACTCGAAGCTATCGAAACAATAAATATTGAACAACATTTATGTAAGTGGCGATTATTGCGCCATTTCAATTAGTTTATTATACAGTTGAACAACTAGAAATATATCTATACAAGTATTTGGATATAGTATGTGTCTGTATTTACAACATTGAATGAGTGTGTGTTTACAGCGAAGACAAAGTAAATTAATGTGTTGGGTTGTGTGTTTGAAAGTTTGTATAAACAAGATTGCAACATTTCGGGGATTGAGCATTGAAATGATGTGGCATGCCACAACAGCAACAACAACAAGGTCTATATCTTTTCCACTAGTTCGTAGTTCATATGCCAAATATTTATGAAATCATAAAATTTGATGTTTCCTCTGTGGCACTTGACACTCGTGCAACCCTCGGTTGCAACGTCTCTTCCCCCCCCCCATTTGGGCAATTGACATGCCACAAGTGTAGTCGCGGTGTTAATGATGATTTTGATGTGCAGTTAACGGATTGGTAACAGCTCCTAACTATCCTCTGAGCCCATTTACAGGGCGATTACATAAAGTGCCTTTCTCAAGAGATTCGATTGAGGCCTGTGTCTGTGTCTTCTTCATTTGTTTGTTTTATGCACGATTTGTTGTTGTTGTTGCTGTTGCCGTTGCTGTTGCTGTTGCTGCCATACAATTGCTGTAAATAAATAGTGGTGGCAAGTACGTGAACTGGCCTCAGATCAAAGGCCTATCAATTAGCACCCGTTTCGATTATGTTGCATGCTGCACTCAACCCAAAAACCATTTGCCGCCAATTCACACCCAATTAGTAATAAATTTGAATGCTCTTGCTGCTGATGCTGATGCTGCATGTTGCATGCGGCAATTGCTGAATCGACTATCGTAATCCCAATCACAATTTCAATCTGCATACGTATCTTTTGAAGTACACTCAGAAAAATGGGTGTGTCGATACTCTGGTCATGCGAGCCGGAAATACTGTAACGTCTGCAGTTCTTTAACATGCAAACTAAACACACTTACTGGCAGACAAATGTAAAACAGTAATGTAATTCTACTATCCTCAAAAAAAAACATTGCACGAGTTAGAAGTCTAGTGGCGAAAGCATATTCACGCCCCAAAATTACAGACATAAAATTTTGTGACGAACAATATTCATTTTAATATATAAACTAATCTAATATAACAAAAATAATTATATAATATTATGCCAGCATTTGTTTACCTCATCAATAATTATAAAGAATATTCATTTATTATTTCGTTTAACAAGAATTGATTAATTCAACTATACTATTAGAATATTCTTTATTATTAGCAACACTTAAATATAGTTTTTCTACTAAATTATTAAACTTCATTTCACAAATTGAATACAATTGCCATCCCAATATTGTATTCTAAAACAGTCAGTTCTCCCATAAAATACACTTTAAATGGATAAGAAAGCTTAAGTTTTTTAATATTGCATGTTCCTGATTAACAACAAATGAGTTTGTCGATTTTATGAAGATGCTACTTGAATTATAATAAACTCTCTGCAAGGATAATTCATTTAATATTCACCATAAATCAACCTTAAACTTATCAGCTATAATTAAAGTATTATTATAACTATTAATAAGTGTTATTCTCTACCAAGAACGGATGCATCTAGAGAACTCCTCATGCTGCTCACCATTCACATATTGTAAAGACTATTACTTTCATAATTGCTAATTGATAATATTGATAATTTCTCCAAGTGTAGCCGTATCTAACTCCACTCCATTAGGACTAACAGTTATGGCGGCCATTAAGTTTTATCGATGGCGCTACAAAGCTCGGCGATTTGATTTGTAACCACTTGAGCAGGGCCGCAGCAAATATCCACCTTTGATATTTTCACACATATCAACTCGAAGCTGGGAGCTGGGAGCTGGGAACTTGGGGCAGAAGCATGTGGGGATCTTGGGAACCTGGCAACAGAAAGAAGAGAACTTGGTGCCGAAATAAAACTTAATTGCAATTGACTTTTAATGCTTATGCGGGCTGCCCGCTGTGTTAATTTGAATTCAAACTGTTTTCATAAGTGAAGTGGCCACATGGCTACAACGACGTGGCCATCAAGTACTTAAGGCTTTCGACATTGACTTAGACTAGGACTAGGATCCAAGCAGAAAGCCACCCGCCGGCAAGCACAATTCTCCCATCCAGCTACCTCTATTCAAAATGCCACAATTACCAAGTGGCGCTAATAAAAAGGAATCTATTTGGTTATTGATATTGATATTGCTTGTCTCTATCTCAAGATCTATCTCTCTATGTCTGTCAGGTATCGGGTTACCGAGAGACAAAATCGCATAAATCAAGCATTACATGCATTGTCCAGCTCTAATGGCTGTTGGTTGTTGGTTCGATTCGAGTATAAACAAACAAAACAGTTTCAGACAAAAGAGAACAATGACAACTGCAGCGACAATAATAACAACAACTAGCTGCGGGAAGCGGGCAACGGGCAACGGGCAAGGGGCAACGAGTCGCATCAAATTACCACAAAGATCAAGAAACTGGCTCGAACCGGGCTTACAAAACGTTTTTCCAGCCAGGATCAGCTTTCACAAAACGCAACTTAGACTTTGAGTCCCCAGTCGGAGTTGCAGTCGCAGTCGGTTTGTCAATGCGTCAATCTGTCAATGCGTCAGTCAGTCAGTCAGTCAGTCAGCCAGTCAGCCAGTCAGCCAGTCAGTCGGTCAGTCATTGAGGTACACAATAATAACGTTTTAATTGAACAAAAGTCCAACAACAGCAGCAACAACAATCGACCCAGTCGAGCAACAATTCATCCTCAATCCTCAACTTCAACTTCAACTCATCTTCCTCTGAGTTCTCTCCTCCATTTTCCTTGTTACACATTGACAATTGCCCTCGTCTCTTTGTCCTCCCTCTGATTCCTTTGTGACGTGCCTCTTCTCCGTTTTCTGAAGTGACTCTGACTGCCTCTGACTGACTGACTGACTGACTGTCACCTTTCCATCAAACTGGCAGTGAAAGGCGCACTCGCTCAATGATGTCCACGTGCCAAGCGAGGAGGATTGTTTACCAACTTTTGTTCTGTTCCCTCCCATAATTGATTAGCTGACAATATTACAGAAACCGAAACAGAAACAAGAACAGTGCAGTGTAGATACAAATACAATAAAAGATACAGATACAATTACGGTTACATGGTTCTGTAACTGAGAACAAAACAAAAATGGATCATTGTGAAACTCTAGATGAACTTTAGACACTAATGAGGTTCCATTGATGCATTAAAGCAGGTGGAATTTCATGAACATCTTTATTTCAAAAGGGAATAAATGAAGCTGAATTATTATAATAATTGTATGTCTACTAGCATTAGTATTATCATTAGTACAACCATTAGCATTAGCATTAGCATTAGCATTAACAGTCGCGTTAGCCTTAGTATATGAGTTAGTATAAGAAGAAGCACTAGCATTAGTCACATTATTCGGATTGGTATTAATATTAGCATAAGCATTAGACTTAGCATTGATATTGATATTAACATTATCATTGAAATTTATTTGCATTATTTACATTTAGAATTAGCATTATACTTAACATAAGCATTAGCATATGTATTATAATTATCATTGATTTTAGTATTAGCATTATCATTAAAATTTATTTGCATTATTTAGATTTAGAATAAGCATTATATTAAACATTAGCATTAAAATATTTATTATAATTATCATTGGTATTAGTATTAGCAATATCATTGAAATTGATTTGCATTATTTAGATTTTGAATTAGCATTATATTTAACATTAGAATTAACATATGCATTATAATTATCATTACCATTAGCATTAGATTTTACATTACCAGCTGCATTAGAGTTTCCAATATTATGAAAACTAGAAAAGGAGTTAAGCAATTGCCAAAAAAAGCAAGAATCATTAATCTTCCAAGATTCCTTAGTTTTCCAACACAGTGGTGATATTCTAGCATGCTCAAGTGTATCTCAAATTTGTTTCCTATTTCTTTACATCAAGTTTAATCTAAGTCAGCTCTAACTTTCATTCGATTGAAGGTACAATTTCCTCTAGTTTCTCTAAGTCTTTGACTGTTTCAGTCGCTTGTCTCGTCTCTCAACTCTCAACTCTCGTTTCTCAATTCTCGTCTGGACAATTACCCGCCCGCCCCCGTTGAGTTGTCTGCCAAAAAAAAAAGGATCGGACTGATCATCCTGCTGTGCAGGACGAAAATCAAGTCCTTTGGTCCATGTGGATGTGGTCAATGCACAAAACTGTCTCAAGCAGTTTTCGCAGTGCTGCAAATAGGTAACAGTTTTTCCCAATTTTCCGACTGCCCAAGGATATTATAAATGACACACGCGTCCGAAGAGCAGTTGATAAATGAAGCTGCCACTGCGTGCCGCCTGATAATGGATTCTTTTACTTGCCGCTGCTGTTGTTGTTGTTGTTAATGCTCTTGTTATTGTTGTTGTTCTTGTGCCTGTTGCTGTTTTTGGCAGTGAAAGTAGCGCCGGCGCTTCGATCGGTGTGGGCCAACAAGGCTGGCAAATATTGATGGTGCCTGCAGATAGGCCAAGGGTATGAAATGAAGTTGGTAAATGGGAATTTTCTGTGAGGATTTCAACGATTTCTGGTGGTCCAAATGCCACGTAAGGGCGTGAGATAAGCCAGCCCGTGCGAAGGGCAATTAAATGCCATTAAAATTGAGCGTTCTCAGCAGCGCCATCAATGTGAGACAGAGAGAAGACGCCGAGAAGATACAGAGAAGAAGACTGAGAAGTCAGACGGAAAGTATCTGTTTATCTGTTGAATGCAGTGAGAGTGGAGGAACACACAAACATAACAAGTTGAAACGAATAAGCAGCAGCAGCAGCAGCAACAACACAAAACGAGAAGGAGGAGCAGACAGAGAAGACAGAGATACACACACACACACATGCACACATACACAGATGCCGTGGGGCAACATCGTCTACGTGTTGGCTGCGATTAACATACAAAAGGATCTGGGCTCTCGGTTTTGGAGCCCGCCTTCTTCTTCTCTGTCTGCGCTCATCCGCCAATCGGCATGAATCACCCGCCGCCAGTCAACAGCCACCACTCAACCACCGCACCGCACCACACACCGCACCACACTCCGCAGTCGCAGTCGCAGCCGCAGCCACAACGACGACATTCTTAATGCGCTGCATTGAATTTTTCTCTTCTTTTTCTTGTCTTTCTTTATGCTTTATACTTTTCTTTCATTCTTTTTTTCTTCTTGTTTTTCACTCTTCCGGTTGGTTTTAGTTTTTGGCCATAGATTTGTCTCGTTTGCTGCGAAATATGATGCTCAAAAAAAAAGATACAAACAGACGGCGTCAAGTGAGCTGAGCGGCAGCAGGATCTGTGGCAACTTAAGCAGCCTTTGGCGCCAGCTACCAACCAGTTGCAACCAGGAATCGGTAACAATGTGGCAGGCAAAGCCACAATGTCTGGCAACGCTTAAGTTGCAGACGTCGCGACCATTAATGTCGCCAAGTGCACAGAGTGGACACTGGACAGTGCATCAAAACAAAAAAAGAAAAGATATATGTATGCCACAAGGAGGCAACATAAGATTTACAAGGCATACTGAACTGCACTCTTCTGGACTTTACTTAATACTCTTGAGAGCAGTTTTAACTTGTTTGTTATTTTTATACCCTGTGGGGGTATATTAAGTTTGTTAAAAATATGTAACGGGCAGAAGGAAGCATGGCCGACCCCATAAAGTATATATATTCTTGATCAGCATCAATAGCCGAGTCGATATAGCCATGTCCGTCTGTCCGTCTGTCCGTCGGTCTGTCGGTCTGTCGGTCTGTCGGTCTGTCGGTCCGTCCGTATGAACGAAAGGATCTCAGAGATGGTAAGAGCTAGAAGCTTGAACTTGGTGTCCCAGCACTGGTAATTTTTGCAGGCAGATCAAGTTTATCTTTTTTTTTGGATGCCACGCCCTCTTTGCCCACAAACTAAGCAAGAAAAAAGTATGAAACAAGCAGTTTTGTAGCTCTAAACCCTCATAACAAGAGCAATATAACAGCTAAAGACTTCACATTTAGCACACATAATAAATATCTTGTGGTCAATATGTCCAGAAAATATTATCACGATGCCACGCCCCCCTCGCCTACAATTCGGAAAAGCTTATAACAAGAGCAATATTACAGTTAGAGACTTCAGACTTGGGACACATGATGAATATTTTGTGGTCGATGTGTCCAGAAAATTGTATCACGATGCCACGCCCCCTTCACCCACAAATTAAGTAAAACCTCATAAAGCAAGCAGTTTTGTCACTCAAAAACCTCATAACAAAAGCAGTTTTGTAGCTGGAGACTTGAGATTTGGCACACATGATGAATATTTTGTGGTTGATGTGTCCAGAAAAATGTATCACGATGCCACGCCCCCTTCACCCACAAATTAAGTAAAACCTCATAAAGCAAGCAGTTTTGTCACTCAAAAACCTCATAACAAAAGCAGTTTTGTAGCTGGAGACTTGAGATTTGGCACACATGATGAATATTTTGTGGTTGATGTGTCCAGAAAAATGTATCAGGTTGCCACGCCCCCTTCACCCACAAATTAAGTAAAACCTCATAAAGCAAGCAGTTTTGTCACTCAAAAACCTCATAACAAAAGCAGTTTTGTAGCTGGAGACTTGAGATTTGGCACACATGATGAATATTTTGTGGTTGATGTGTCCAGAAAAATTTATCACGATGCCACGCCCCCTTTGCCCACAAAAATTAAAAAACGAATTACTAGAGAATTTCATCTGGAGTGAATTTAAGCGGGTTCCTGTAAACCCACAGGGTATATTACGGTCGGGGTCCCGACTGTTCGGCTTGTTTCATTTACAATCATTTAAGTTTCTGCAAATATAAGGAATAATATTTTGCCTATAATAAATCATACGCTAAAGTACAAGGAATTGATCAACAAAGCAAAAGTATCTTAACAAATAGACCGCATATTTTATGTTTGTCAGGCGAATTTTAATAATCATTCGATTATTAGTTTCTATGGAAATACTGTTGTTACTTACATTACATAACTATGAAAAATTCTATTAACTAATACGAGTCCTTAAAAGTATCCGAAATCAACTCAACACTTGGGTAACTACATTTTTCAGTTGAAGATTTATTTGTGGGTGTATCTAACATCTTCATCGAACTTCTTGTTGTTTGGTATAATAAGAATTAAAGCATATTTATTGCTAGTTATTTGGCATTTCATTTGCTTCAATTCAACTGAGAAAAACTTAAAAAATATCAAACCAAACTTGAAACTGTTTACAATATGATAAGGCAAAAAGGATGTCATTTAAATGTCTTTTATAATTTTCTGTCTTATTATTTCTTTCGCCAAATGACATTTTCATTGTGTTTCATTAATATATTTATTAAGAAATTAGTCGAATTTAAAAAGTAAGGCTTAGTCCATTTAATATGTACATTATCGATTCTCTTAAGAGTTAATAAAATAATATAAGGTGCAAAATATATTGAGTTAGGAAAATATGCAGAGATATGTATATTTATTTAAATAAATAATATATAAATAAATAATCTAATAAATGTCGACACAAAGAACGATTTGAAAATATGAAAGAGGAATAGAAAATATTATAAAGTTTGCAATAAAATTATGTTATAAGCGATTTAAAGCGTAGGTCTGAAAAGATAAAAAGCTTCATTAATTTGAGTTAAGTTATGACTTAAATGTTCAAGATCTATAGGTATCCATATTCTATTTATTTATATTAAAGAAATTACATTTTTAATTAAGAAACGGAAATGCCATATCCCAATTTTAATTCCAATATGAATCGATTATATTTTTTTTAAGTTTGTTAAACAATGCTGAAGCTATCGAAAGGTATATTTAATATTTAGTTTATAGTAGAGTTAGTGTATTTAATTATTAGAATTTCTAGAATTAAATCTACCATGTCTTGCATTTATTCTACATCGAGTAATACATTTATAGTATTTACAATTTAAAATTAACTTAATTTAAACACAGCTACATACAAAAGAATCTCTGCAATTTCTAGACAACTGCCAATATTATCTATCTAACCAGTTTTATAAAATGCATTAAAAAAAACTAAGAACAAAGGCTAAGAAATAGCGCAAAAGTGACTTCGCGTATAGTTCAAGGCAGAAACAAAGGCAGAAGGCAGAAGGCAAAAAAAGGCAGAGACAAACGGCTCCACCTACTCATGGCGATGTGGCCAAGTGGCCAAGTGGCCAGCGTCGTTGTGGCTGGCTTGCAGCACCTGCTGGCCTGCTGGCAACTGGGCAACTGGGCAACAACAACAGCTACACGAAGGTCTGTTGGCCAACCTTTTGTGGCAGTCACTTTGGCTGCCTTGGGCTGCGCCTGCGCCTGGCGCGGGTGTGTCAAGTCATCTCCACAAACAGAGACCAAAAGGCAGTTGAAAATGCATTTTTAACTGTTTGCATTTGTATTGGTATTCAGTGTTCTTCCCCCCCCCCCCCGGTCACGCTGTTCCGCTGTCCCTCTGTCCGGCTGCGAGTGTGAAAGAGCCAGCAAGTGTCATTCTTATGGCCGACAACACGGCACGTCGTCGTCGTCGACGTCTCTGCCTTCTTTTCACTTCTCTTTCTTAGTTTTTTTTTTACCTCTTGCCAACCAATAAAATTATACTAATTCTTGACTTTTTGATTTCATTTTGTGTTTGTGCAATGCGCCTGTTGTTGTTTTTGTTGTTGCTAAGGATTTCGTTACCTAAACACACACACACACACACCGACACACACCAATACGCCAACTGGTGTGTGTAAGAATAAAAAAAGAAGAGAAAATATAAGAATAAGATATTGTATCTCTCGCTCGCTCCTGGGCTGCTTCGGTTGTTGAACGATCACGATCTGACTGGGCCCTCGCTGGCTGCCAGCCCCAGGAATGCATGCGTTGTGGCAAGACGAGACAGTTTGGTTTTATACTTGGCTCATTGCGCGCGTGCAACTCCCCGAGCAAAGAGTTTCTTCTCGATGCCCGTCTGACTGATTGTTGAACTTGGCAACTTGGCAAGGAAACGGAACTGGGTCGTTAGTACGCCTCAGTTGGCAGGATAACCGACAAAAATAAAACAATAGACTAACAGTAAGTAAGAGTTGTGTGCAAGCTTTAACAGTTTGTTTTTTTTTAAATATTTCACATAAGCATTTTATATATAATTCCCATCAAAATTAGTACTATAACTATTTATTAATATTAGAAAGAGATAAAAGTTAAAGAAAACCCTTTAACTAGTGCTGCGACTTTTCATTTTCTTATAAGTCACCCAAGTTTCAATAAACACTCAAAACTCAGTTCTTAACTAACTCAATTAACTTCAAGTTTGCTTGAAACTTTCACTCAAAGTGTCACTCAATTCGGTTGAGTGAATGAGCGAAGAAGCAAAACTGACGACGCGCTGGCTGCCAGTGGCAAAGGGAACTTCGAACGAGATGGATGCGTGATCATCATATAATGATGATTATCAACAACAGTTAAACTTTCAGACACCCAGCACACACAGAGAGAGAGAGAGAGAGCGAGAGATTGAGAGCGGAAGAGTAAGAGCGTGAGCGTAAACGTGAGATAGTTGAGAACAAGAAACGCTCACGCAATTGTCTGAGTGGAAGCACGAAGTAGAACCGAGACGCTGACGACGACGAGCCGAAGACGATTCGTGTGCTCGTGCTGTGATCGGGCTCGTGTGTCGTGTTACCTGTCGGACTGTAACTCGAATCAGGTAGAGGCAGACATGAAGGCGTTAGTCGTTCCACAGCGCTGATCGAGTTGAAATCTATTTGCTGGCCCGACGCCAAGTGCCAAATTCAACAATAATAAGTGAGCACACAAATTGGCGTAAGAAACAAACTTGACAACAAACCGAATCGAAGTCGAAATCAAAGATCAACTCAAATTGCACAGCAACAACAACAATAACAAAAACTGCAACGCGTGTGTAACAACAACAACAACAGCAGCAACAAATGTATGCTAAATCTATAATGCAATAGTTTATGTTGTGCGTGTGTGTGTGTGCGAGAGTGTGTGTGTGAGTGTGTGTGTCGCTGGAATGTCAACTGACAAGTTGTAAAGGGAAACCCTGAAATTCGAACAAAAATTTTGTACATAAAATAAATAAAAGCAACAACCAAAAAAAAAATGCAAAGCAAATCAAATCAAACAAAAGATACAACTACAAGATACAGATACAGATAAATGTGCGCTCGGGATTTGCATAGCAACAACAACAATTACAACAACAACAAATAGAAATCGTCGAAATTAAACGTTTCGTCGCGTCTCACTTTGCATTTTTATTTTTATTTTGGCATTTGGTTTGTTGTCACTTGGAAAATATGTGGATTACTGTGCCGTCAGCAGAAACTCCAACAACAACAACAAGAGCAACAGCAACAACAACAGCAGTCACAACAACAACAACAGCAGCAACAGCAACAACACAAACAACAGCAACAACGACACGAGCCCGCTGCAAAGGCGAGCGCGTGAACAAATCGCAAATTGAATGTAAAGTTTTGTCAGTGAATTGAACAACAATTCAAAACAACAAGAAAGTGCCAATGCTTAGTGTATCTGACAGATACGTTTCTGGTGTGTCATGTGCCCTGACAGCAACAGCAACAGCAACAACTGCAACTGCAACACGAGCAACAATCGCAGCAACTGCAACAACACAACGCCTGCGCCTTGAATGCGGCAATACAATTTTTAACAAGAACTTGATCTATTTCATATACAATTATCGCAAGCGGAAAACTCTAACGAAACTCTGTCAAAAAGATACAAACTGAGATTAGCTGTGAGATACAACTATTGACAAAGCGTGATTTATTTTTTAACCCCAACAAGCGGCACGGTAGCCACAATATATTTATATATATATAGATATAAAGAACAGCTGTAAATTGTGCAAATATCTAAAACCAAAGCAACGACAACAACTACGTTAGATAACACTGCAACAAATATCATAAATTCATAAAATTGAGAGTGCACCCAAGTGTCAGTGAGGGGGCAATCCATCAATATACGCGGCTTACAATATTAATCAAAAAGCAGAAAGAAAGGAAAAACATAAATAAATAAATAAATAACGATATACATTTAACTATAACACACACAAAGTCTAGATCCCGAGATACGGCAACATAGGAAACTTTATAAGACTGAGGTGAGTTGTGTCTGTGTGTGTGTGTGTCTATCTCTGTCTCTCTCTCTCTCTCTCTCTCTCAGTGTGTAACTGAACTATCAATAAACTCAGCCCCCGCCAAAAAGTCTCACTTGTCGCTAAGCTTATGTAAATTGAGTTTTAGTGTGGTAAAAATTGTCAGAAAGAAAAGCATGAAGTTTCAAAAACACGAGTATTCTCTGTGAGAACAGCACACAAATCGAGCCAACGAACCGCAGAAACCACCGAACCACCGAGCCACCGAAAACCCATCCAATTGACATCGAAATACCACCAGACACTGATCCAATGCCAATATGCATAATCAGTTGCTACCATTTGATACGATACCATTTCGTTGTGTCCAATTGTTTGTCTCAGTTCATTTTTCTGATATTGGAAAATATTTTGGTATCTGCTTTACTTTACAGGGGAAGTCGGAGGGTTTTACATAAGCCTAAAGCGGATCAAATGAAATGATTTAAATGCATAAATCAATTATTCTGAAAATCATTGAAATTATAGAGTTATAGGCGACTCGAGAACAAATTCGATATGACAGATATATCAACTTACTTACAACAAAACACAAAAATACTTGCCTAAAGACCTGGTATACATCTCTGTTCGGAGATGCCAAACTCCCTCATCAGTACCATTTGAGCTAGCTTACCCAACTATCCAAGCTTGTTCTCTATGTTGTGCTGTTAGAACCAGTTGAGAATTCTAAGGAAGCAACATAGAAAAAACGCATGAAAGTTGAGCTCGCCTTCTTGTGTGTTATAATTGTTGTAGTTCGCGTTTTGTAATTTATTATATTGAAATGAAATTACAATGGGAGAAGCTATCTTCAAAGAGTTATGCTTAAATCTAGAAGATGGCTAAGATTAACTAAGATTAAGTAGATTAACAGTTTAAAAACTTGCTTATTTTACTGATTTCTTAGCACTCTTCCTATTTCTAACAATTTTTAAACATAATGTAGGCGTGATTTCTTCCATTTCCCCAATTTTCCCACATAACTTAACTACACACAACGCGATCATAATATTTCCACGCGAGAATCGATCACATAATATATCATAATCGTAACAAGTCGTTGGCAGAGGGAATTGAATTCTAGGAATCAACATTGTTGACTTACAATAAAGTACCGTTCGTATTATAGGCTATATCTGTTGATCTTCTTCTTCTTTATTTTTGAAGTGTCGGCAAGAGGACAAAGCCACAAAGGATGTCAATGTCCTGGCACATAAATTACAAGCAGCATAATATGGATTGCACTCGTATTAGTTGCCGCATCTAGTGCCATTGTATCTGTATCTATGAGTGCGTCGCTTTGTATGCGAGTATGTACTTGTGTGTGTGTGTCTGTGTGTGTGTGTGAGCTGAAATTGCTGACTGTGTGTTTGACACACATCATAATGATACCTAGTAGTATATCAACTATTGGGCAACCGGAATCAAACTATAAACCAAAATGTGTCAATTTGCGAAACACTTTAACGTTTGCATTTTGCGTTTCACAAAAAAAAAGAAGAAAAGAAAACCCAACTGAAATTTGAACTTTAGAAGAGCTTGCGGAATTTCACAACTAGGCACAACGCTAGGCAGGAAGGGAGAAAAGTGGGAAGGGTTGCAACACTGTTGAATGACAGAACGCCTGGAAATTCCAAGCCGAGCCTGACATTCATTTGGACGCAGGGGAAACCCCCGGAACCAAACCACCGCCCAGGTAGTTGACAGTCTATAAAACTGAAACTCTAAATTCCAAGAATATATTAAAAACAAGCAAGAAATTATGAAAATTCATAAACCTCAAACCGAAACAACAAAGAATCTAATAAACAAAACAAATGCATATTTATGAAAATCAAAATTTTCATTCACCCTTCATTATACTCGTACTAGTATGTTGTTGTTTTCATTGTCTCTTATCAGAGACGAAAGATCTGTGCTCACTTGAGGAGAAACCCCCGTCGCTGGATGGGTTATTGGTTATGGCTCTAGAGGTACTATGGGTCTATGGGTCTAAATAGCACCCCCCAGCGTGTGCCATCTTTTCCATTTTTGTGTGTTTCTGTTTCGATTATAACGAAATTCCAAATTCCTTTGCGCCTAGCGCCTTGTCATATAACAAATTTTTAGTACAAGATAAGATTTTAATCTTTATGTGAAAAACAACATGTAATTTGTTGTGCCAGCACACTGAGTGTATGAGTGTGTGTGATGTGTGTGTGTGTGTATTGGGCACGTAGACCTGCTTAAGGTGCCTCTGCCTAATTTTCTTTGGGCTCATCTTGAGATAGCATCTCACAAATTTATTGCCTAGTATAACCGACAAAAAATATATAGAATACTTCTAATAATTTTCATAAATTTTCCCCAAATACAACAACAAAATTCTCAAGATAAGTTAGAGCCACAAATTTTCCATTTTTGATTCTTTTGTAAGTTGTTGGAAAATGCCGCCCTGTGTATAAATCAAAGCGCCAGCGATAAGTTCGTCTTACGTTGAATATTTTGTATTATTGACTTATTGAATTATTGATAAATGACAATAAAATTATGACGAACGGCTTTTGCTTGAGCTTCTCTAATTTCCTCTCTGTCTAACCCAGCTAAAAGCCCATATGCATTATTGAACCCACTTTAGAGCTGTATCTGTATCTGTATGGCTGTGTATCTGTATCTTTTAGCTGTATTTGTTTTGTATTGAATATTGAATTTCTAAACGTAGACACAAATCGCTGCTGCATACCACAGATCGTGTGTCAGCGCCGAAAAGGTGCAATGTCCGCGATTGCAACACCAGCGAAGAGTCGAATTGAGCTCAACTGAAGTGAACTGAACTCAACTGAACTATGTATATGTGGAGTGTTGAGCAGTTCGGTGGGCGGTAGGCGGTAGGCGGAGGGCGGTGGGCGGAGGGTGTTAAGCTTGTGCCCAGTCAATCGGCCAGCTCATTTTCATTTTTTTTCGTTTTCATATTTTTTTGCCATTTGCCAAAGAGTGTCAGACAGACAGACAGACAGACAGGACGCACCTTTTGCCGGCCATAAAACTTTGGGCTAAAATGGGCCAGGCGCTTAAGGAAGCTGCTACCTAAACGCAAACCGCTCAACGCTCTTCCACTCTCTTGCTCATGCTCTCGCAAACGCGCTCGCTCTCTAGAAGGTGCTCACTCGCCGACAGAGAGACGCATTGACTGCGCAACGCAGACGCATTGGGCAGCTTCAACACTATGGTTGTCTCGCTCTGGCACAGGCGCATGCCCAACGCTCAATGAGAGTGTGAGAGAGGCGCGCGCTCTTTGAGTGAAACTCATTGGCGGTGTGTGCTTGTGGTGGTGGACGACGTTAGCGACTGCGACGTCGGCATCGACAGCGCCATCGACAGCGGCATCGACGTCGGCGTCGGCGTCGCTTTTAACCCTATCGACAAATGCTAAACAATTTCCTATGTTTTTGTATCGTTTCAGAGTTGCAAGCGACCATGCGCGCATGGCTTCTACTCCTCGCAGTGCTGGCGACTTTTCAAACGATCGTTCAAGTTGCTAGCACCGAGGATATATCATCGAGATTTATCGCAGCGATAGCGCCAACAACGACAACAAAGGCCATAATAAATACTAAAACAACAACAACAACAACAGCATTAGCTAAAGCATTTAAGCCATTTAACGAGTTACTACTCAACACCAACAACAACAGCAGTGATAGTGATAACAATAACAATAGCAAAAGTGCCGAGTTCAAACATTTTAACGAAGTGTATGAAACAAGAACACACCAATTAGAAAATTCCAAAAATATCAAAAATAAGCATAACAACAAGCATCATAAGCAACATAAATTAACTAATAATAATAATAAACACCACAAGCAACACGCTACAACAACAGCAACAACTAGCAACAACAAAATGGCTAAAAAGGAACTACAACTACAACAACACAAACCATCCACAGAATCTCAACCACAATCCGCCATTGCGGATGTGTTTGTATTGGATCATCATCGAGCGCCCGCCTCCATTGCAAGTTCGAGTTACGATTCGAACTCGAACTCGAACTCGAATTCAGATACTGTGCTGGGGGAATTCGAAATGCCGGGCAATGCGGATGCCATCATCGTTGAGGATGAACCGCCCACATACAGCAGCAAGGAGATCATCAAGGACAAAGTGAAACCAGATCCCTCAACTCTAGTCGAAATCGAAAACAGTCTCCTCTCCCTGTTCAATATGAAGAGACCGCCAAAAATCGATAGATCCAAAATCATCATACCGGAGGCAATGAAAAAGCTCTACGCCCAAATAATGGGACACGAAATTGATTCCGTAAATATACCCAGACCGGGACTATTAACAAAATCAGCGAATACAGTCAGAAGTTTTACACATAAAGGTAAGTCGAGAAATTTAAATATATATATATATATATATTATAAGAGCTATAAAATTGGTGAGATAAGATACTTGGATAGTCGAAAAATTACATAGTTGGGGATAAATAGAATATTAGAAAATCCAGATTTAAAGACATAATTATTGTATTATTGGAATACATAAAAAATACAATACAATATCAAGTTTAATTTGGAAAACTTAGGATATCTTTTAATTATATATCAGTTAAATTATATTCTCTTAATCGCAATATAATAATATAAATATTATCTTTTAAACAATTTCCTTAGATTCATTTCTATTGCTCCTTTATTTCAAAGTCCAGTTAAATATGAAATGACACATATTTTTAAACTTGACAATACCTTAACAAGCAATTATAATAAGGGGCCTAAATATTTAATTTCTAGAGATAAATGCAAAATTTGTCTTTATATTGAAATTTAAAATTCCACCTAAAAGATTTAATTTCCAAGGGATTGTATTTTATATAAAAATGTAGATACACGGATCTGTGGCATATTTGTATCTTTTACATTCACAATATTTTATCTTTTAATTATATTTTTGCTTGAAGCAAACTTAGACATTAGAAACCTACACAGATCCAAGTACAGATCTAACTGATGAACACTCTTAGGGATCAAACCGTTAGATACAATTTGTTACTAACTGTGGCCTGTTTTTCCACCTGCTCACCTCGTGTTGCATCTTTCGCAGTGCCGCAGTCGTCGAATTGTCGCTTGCAACTATTGAAGTGCAACGCGTACTTTCCGCTACCAAAACGCGAATGAAGAGCAATCCAGGATTTTCCCCTGAAATTCTGGTTCATCTAAGCGATTTGCATACCTGCCATATAACTTGTCATATAACCATATACACCCTCAGCCCAGAAGATACATTTGTATCTTCATTTTTTTTTGGGTATCATTCACGCAAGCGCTGTGAAATCACGCGGAAATTCCGCAGCTTCAAATGAAAGGACAGGCTAAAAGGACACACGCACACACACACAGATACACACGTGATGCGTCCTTTTACCTGCGACGCCGTTTTCTTAACCCAAATGTGACCTTGAAATTTTTCATGAGAATTACACCCAGAACGTTTAGCGCATGCGCCAAATGGCTTTTATATTGTGTTTGTAAAAATAACAATTATTATTAAAGCGTATTTCGCATTATTTTCCACAGGATTATAGCTATGGAAAACAATAAAGCAGTTACGCCGCAGATATATGCATGTATGTAGATGCAGATACATATATGTAGATACTTAGATAGATAGTTAGATAGATGGTTGATGGTTGGATCAGGTAGATTGCTGGTAGTTTGGCAAGTGTCTAAAGCCAAGTGTCTAAGCCGTGTGCACAACGATAGATCGATCGAGAAAGAATTTACGACTTGTGCCCTTTTGTTTCAGAGGTACTTGAGTTTTTCTGGTCTGGTCAAATTAAGATTTAGCCGAGGGCACCTTTTGCACCTTGCATGCGGAACCGAACCGTAATCGTAATCGTAGCCGTGGCCGTACCGTAACCGTAACCGTACTCAACCCCGTGGGAGGGTCAGGTCTTTTGCACAGGCGCCAGTCGTAAAACTCTCGGCTCGACAAAGTGTCCGATCGACCGACAACTGGAACGTGTGATTTTCTACCTTCCTCTCTCACTCACTCACTCACTCTCTTTTTTCTCTATATTTATTTTTATTGTAAAAATGACAATTGCATTCTAAGCTCATACTTTGTTTCTGTTTCTTTTTGTATCTTTTCTTGTGCAGATAGTAAAATCGACGATCGGTTTCCACATCATCATCGGTTTCGTCTGCACTTCGATGTGAAGAGCATTCCCGCCGAGGAGAAACTGAAGGCCGCCGAGCTGCAATTGACGCGCGAGGCGCTTAGCGTTAGTCAGTCGATAAACCGGACACGTTACCAGGTGCTCGTCTACGACATTAGCCGGGTGGGTGTGCGGGGTCATCGGGAGCCGAGCTATCTGCTGATGGACACGAAGACAGTGCGTCTGAATAGCACCGAGACGGTGAGTCTGGACGTGCAACCGGCCGTGGATCGGTGGCTGGCAACACCGCAAAAGAACTACGGCCTGTTGGTGGAGGTGCGAACGATGAGGGCCCTAAAGCCGGCGCCCCATCATCATGTACGCTTGCGCCGCAGCGCGGACGAAGCGCACGAGGATTGGCAGCATAAGCAACCGCTGCTCTTTACCTACACGGATGATGGACGGCACAAGTCTCGTTCCATTCGGGATGTCGGCGGGGGCAATGGCGGAAGCGGCGGCAATGGTGGCAGAAATCGACGGCATCAACGTCGACAGCCGCGTCGCAAGAATCATGAGGAGAGTTGCCGGCGGCATTCGCTCTATGTGGACTTTCAGGACGTTGGCTGGAGTGATTGGATTGTGGCGCCACCGGGCTATGATGCATTCTATTGTCACGGCAAGTGTCCGTTTCCGCTGGCCGATCATCTCAATTCCACGAACCATGCGGTTGTGCAAACCTTAGTCAATAATATCAATCCAGGGAAGGTACCAAAGGCGTGCTGTGTGCCAACGCAGCTGGAGGGCATCTCTATGCTCTATCTCAATGACCAAAGGACAGTTGTGCTCAAGAACTATCAGGACATGACGGTCGTCGGCTGTGGTTGTCGATAGACAGACAGACAGACAGACAGACAGACAGACATACAGAGAGAGAAAGAGAAAGAGATCGACAGAGAAAGAGAGAAAGAGCATCAAATGCTGTTTGGTTCCAAGCCGTCAATGCTTTAAACACAACGCAAACAAAATGGACTGAATATTTGAATTTTAAGTGTAAATCGTAGACTTTAATTGTATGTAGAGCGAAATGCAGCCACGCCCATGCCCGCGCCCAACGCCCAGCCGATTCACCCCCCGCCCTCCGCCCCCAACAACAGCAGCGCCGCCTCTGTCACTTTCCACAGCCAGGCTTTGGAAATGTTGCACAGAGCCACAGCATAGAGAGCACGAGACGCCAGAGACAACTGTAAATAGCCGCATCTTCAATCTCCAATCAACAATACCCCCTACCCCTCCCACACCCCCACACACACACACTCAACGTCTCCTGCAGCCATAGCAGTCGAAATGCCATAGATCGCACATTGAGATACTTTTGTATCTTGCAGCTTGTGCTGCTGATTTGAACAAATTGTATAAAAGCTAATGCTAAGCTATAATTACTAGAGAAAAGCTCAACACTTTTCCCACAGCCTAATTGTTAATAATTAATTAAAAATAAACACAAACACACACACACTTGTAAATTAATTCAAAATATGCTTCAATGAATAAATAAGGAATGAGGAAGAAGAAATTGCGAATGCAAATGAACTTGAAATTATGTAGACCCTATCTACAGATACAATGATAAATATATTTATAGATATATGCACATACATATACACATACATATATTAATACTATATACTGCGTATGTAACTCTCTTGTATATGTACTAAAATTAAACACATTTACCCCTACGATACATATCGATATGCAAACGGTATTCAACTTCGTTCCCCCGAAACTAAATGTAACTGTATAAAACTCTTAACTAAAACAACAATTAAACTAAACCTACTATACTATAACTAAGCCTACAACTAAAACTGAAAATGATGAGAAGCAGAGAAGGAAATGAAAACTATCGTTTATTGTTATGCGTTTTAAGCTAAACTCGAATATAACCGTACCACGTATGTCTAAATTAATTATTAGTATTTAGTGTTAACATTTAAGCGCAGCATGTTGAAAAATAATTAGTTAAAGTATGAAAAACAAACTACAAAAACAAAACACAAACAACAAACAAAAAAAAAACAAAAACATACAAAAATATTAAATCGAAAACAATTGTCGAATCGTTTTGTGCCTGAAGTTGCAGAGCGCTCCCCTCCCCCATGTATTTTGTAATTCTCTTATAAATTTTATTATTTTATTTATTTAAAAACAAAACATTTTTTGATGAATGATGAGCAATGTGCTGATGATGATGATGATGATGATGATGATGATGGTGATCATGATGATCAAAGTTGAAAAAATATAAAAGAAAAAATTTTATTAAAAAACAAAAACAATTTAAACGCAAGTCTTTTTATTCCAACAACGATAGAAAAACAAAACGAATACACAACAAAAGCAATTTGAAATTGTATACATTGATACAATGCTATAAATAGCCGAGGAACGTAAGCTAAGAGCGTCCGTAATCCACCCCTATTCATGTACCTTCGATAGCTCAGTTGGTAGAGCGGTGGACTGTAGAGGCATTTGCAGAGTGTAGATATCCATAGGTCGCTGGTTCAAATCCGGCTCGAAGGATCCAAATTTTTTTATATTTTATTCATTTTAAAATTTGTATGCTACATAATATATATTTAGAAAATTTTTTAATTCCTATATAATCGATTTACAAACTAAATAAGGTTTTTTCGTATGTATTTAAACAAACTGAATATTGAAATTAATTCTACGAAACATTGCAAGGCATATAGGAAATTGCATATGTACGTATATGAAGTACATGTATAAATTATTTAATTTTTTATGATTTAAACAGATTGTTAATATAAATAACTTACTAATACACATGGTACAAAAAAATCCAATATTCTACACAAGCAAGTATCGATCGATCTGGCTATTCAATACTTAATTATTAAATATATTTCATAAAAATTACATTTAAATGTTTTGGCAACGTCGAAGCCATTTTATATAATTTTAAAATGAACATTATGTCAAAAAATAATAGTAAAAAAGTTTTACCACGATCCTTCGAGCCGGATTTGAACCAGCGACCTATGGATATCTACACACTTTGCAAATGCCTCTACAGTCCACCGCTCTACCAACTGAGCTATCGAAGGTCTATATATGGTGCAGCCCAAAACGAGTCTAAAAAATATACACAATAAAAATTCGGTTTAACAACAACAATAACAATATGCAGATCGTTTTAAACAAAAGCGCGTACACATGCTTATCACAGCATAGAAATGCTCTAAGGTGTCACTAGGCATTACGTGTTGCGATAAGATAGTTGCAGGTATAACAGATTAAAAATCACGAAAGCTTTAAATTAAAAAAAAAAGAAAACAAACAATGTATACGATTGGAATTCGCACGAAAAACGCTACGCGTGTCTGTAAAACATAAACAACTGGCAGCAAACAATTTGTTGAAAAAAAGCGACATTAAACTGTGATCACAGGCGTAATCAATGCACCGACAAGTATATTGTTCTAGGGGCAATTACAATGACATAAAATAAATGATTATAATCTACGAGTACACAGATTGATGTGGCTTTATCAATGGATTTTGGTTTTGCCAAAGCTCAACATATTTATTTTATTAAAAATGGAACTACACTATGCAACAAATTTGCAATCGATTATTTTATTAGGGACATGTTTATGAATGCACACTTTAAACTGTAATTGAAATATAATAGTATTTATTTAAATTAAATAATGCATTGATTTGGTAGATTTACATTCAATTGCTTAAATTACAGTGTAGGTTCTCTTTTACAGTAAACAGTCTCCGTGAAAGCTCACTTATCATACATAGTACATGTGAAAGCTTTACTAGCGTGCAGCTCGCGTAAATCGAGAAAGTTGTTGATCCGAAACTTTTTGTTCGGTATTTTATATAAAGTATGAAACAAATAATTATTATATTACTTATAATATTTTAGTAATCGAACATCTTTACCGAACTGTAAGAACTTTCAATATTTTATATATTTTTAATCTAATTTATATGAGAAGTATCTTTAGAATGTCTTCACTCTACATATAAACAAAAACTATTTATAATATTAGAGTGATGTTAGCATAACATGATGAAATCTAGTCATTATGCAACTACGGAATATTTCATTTAAAAATGTTATTATAAATAAGCACAGATAAGGAGAATTACACCAGACACTTGCTATTTATAGATACTCAGGAACATCACAACGTCGCATTGGAAACTTGAATTGGAATCGAACTAGAGAGTCAGGTCCATGTGAGTCATGCGAGTTTTTTTTATTTTTTATTTTTTTATCAACGGACAGTAAATTAATTTACCCAGCACTACAAAGTCAATTTTCGGCTCAATTAAATGACTCATCAGGCAGCAAAGAAGCTGAGAGAAACTGCCACACACACAAATGTACGAGGAGGGTGAGAAAAGAAAGAGAAACACAGCAGGAGGAAGAACTGAGATGTTGGGAAGGTCTGAAGGAAGAATCATCTGTTGCTAAAATAACTACGAATATATTGTCAAATAACAATTATCTAGAAATATTCTTGGAACTTGGCAATATTCTAGATTTGGTTAGATCGATAAGCCGCCCACATGCCTAGAGATTAAGGTTGAGAAAACCGATATATTCATTCAATCATAGCAGGAAATTGATACCAACATCAAGGGAGCATACCGATTTAGTTTTTGAGATCTTTTAACTTTGATAAGGAAGGCAGGGAAAATTATTTGAGTCATTCTTAAAAATTATGAACATTTGTTGTAAGATACCTGAGCAAATGCCTGGAGGATGCTGCAGGTTGCGCACCACAGGGCTCCCTTCTTAACTAACTCTGTCTCCCTTCCGCAAGGGGCAGGCAATCATTGCCTTATCTAACAAGACAGTTTTGGGCAATCGATCCAGCAGAGTTTCGGGTCTCTCTCTTACTCTCTTACTCTCTTACCTTGCTCAATGGATCACACAAATTGCCGCAATACTTAGTCCCTTCTTGTGTCAGTGTGTGCATCTGTGTGTGTTTTTGTCAGTAATTATCCGTAAGCTGTCAGTTTTTTCGCTTGGACCTTTGGACCCTTATATGTATGTATGTGCATACATACTATATACATATATGTATATACATATATACATATAGATTAACTGATATAATGGCTGCTCGTTGGTTGGTTTTTTATGACTTGCTGCCTTTGCTTCTCTTCTTGTTGTTTTTTTTTGGCATCCTAATTGGTTTGTTAAGTATCTATCTCCCTCCCTTTCACTCTGTCTATCTCCCTCTTGCCGGCCGTCAAAAATTGCCCCTCGTGTGTGTTTCTTTTGCTTATCAGCAACACTTTGCGAGGCGCCGCCGCTGCGGTAGTTTGTTCTCTAGGCCGGGCCAAGAAGCCAATGCCGTGGCCACCTGCCACTGATAAGGGCCACGTTGAAGATTTGTCTTGTGCGCGCGTTTGTGGCATGATTCACTTATTGGCCACAGGCGTTGCACACACACAGACGATGAGTCATTTTGGGCAGTTGCAGCATCGTTTACTAGGTGGTCCCGTTAATTGTCGCCTTGATAGCAGCACGCATTGTTTTTGTTTATTTCATTCTAAGCGCCGTTTATTTGATCTAACCGAAACCAATAATAAATTCGAGCAACAACAACAATAACAAAGCAACGGCAGCAGCGACAACGAAAATCGTTTTATTGCTTGCGCTGCAAATAAAGCTCGCTCGTTCTCCCTCCCTCCTACATTCACTCAAGAGCTTGCAATACCGTTTTAATTTATTCCCCACTCACTGATAAGTTCACTCATTTCATTCGTTTGCCTTATGTACGCGCTTTAGCTCACCAAACACATCGACCTTCGATAGCTCAGTTGGTAGAGCGGTGGACTGTAGAGGCATTTGCAAAGTGTAGATATCCATAGGTCGCTGGTTCAAATCCGGCTCGAAGGATTTAAATTTTTTATTTTTTTTCTTTTTAAAATTACATTTTTAAATTTTAATAATTATTTCTACATTTACAAAAATCTTAAATTCAACTCATAACATTTATTTTAGCGTTTTAATTACCAAATTGTGAACAAATTCATAGGTGCTTAGATTTTTGTGCTATAAATAAACATATTTGTCTAAATGGTATTGTATTTTTAGTTTGTTATCTTGTATTTATAGCTTTTGGTATAATTCGGGTGCCACATTTATGTTGCTTATTATATACTGATTTACATTTGTCGTTATAAAGCAGATTTTACTACATATTGATTGGCATCTCATGCACTGTGGTATTACATGTAATCGAAGTACACAAAAGCCAGACCACAATTGTGGGCTACTCAATTTGCATTGACTGCTTACAACATGCGGCATTGCCTCTTTATGCTTACATACTCACACTACTCGGGGGCAGTGGCAAAGTCAAATGGCTCAAACAAAGGCAACAAAAAGTCTGTCAAAAGTTGCAGACGTCCTGCCGCTGTGGCTGCTGCTGACTGTTGAGACTGTTGACTGGTGGCTGCTTCTGCTCCTGCTTTAGCTCCCAAACAGATGCTATCAATACATCATTTGCCTTTGTGCTGCTGTCACAAATTCATTCACCTGTTCTCGGGCCACGACTTCATCATCATCCGCAGCCACAGCCGGCCAGACAATTATACTGCGTTGATCTCCAATTAGGCTGTCGAAACTCCATTTACACTGCAACGGGCGTCCCATAAAATATGAGACTTGGCCTTTCATAAAAAAAAGAATACAACAATATAACATAAATGAAAAAGAAGAAGAACAAAATCTCGCTGTGCCGCCACAAGTTGCAAGTCATCATCGCATCTCCAACTCCTCTCAGGCAACATCATCATCGGCAAGTTAAGTAAATACAAATATGAATGAATTGCTGCTCGCACAACGTGGATCTGAATCTGTATCTGAATCTGTCTGTGGATGTGGTTGTGGATGTGGATATGAATGTGAAGATCTGGATCTTGGCGAATCATCGGCATTGTGTTTTGGGTTCGACATCGAGTTTAAGTCTTGTGCTCGACTTGGGAGTTGGAGTGTCCCAGGGCACAGCTTGAGAGCTCTACTTGGCCAACAGTTGCAGTTTTTTCCCCCTTTGTCTTCTTTCGGTGCTTGTCTTTCAACAATAACAATAACAGAACTGTTTTACGAAAAGCAATTCGTGTAATTTGCTGATCGAGCGCCCCCTTATGTTGAAGTGGCAAGTAGTATATAGAAGCCCTAGGCATGCCTCAAGTTGCGCATTAATTAGTTCAACACTCGTTAGACACTCTTAAAGCCACAGGCATTTGACATTTACATACATGCCAACACCAATCCATGGTATCTAGAACTTAATACCTCCAACTCCAACTCCGTTATAGAAACATAATTGAAATTCCAATCAATAATGATAAAGTTTTATGTATATAAAGCTGAAAGTATAAGAACTATTATTATTCTAAAATACAAATTAAGAGTGTATCATCTACATACATAGATATATAGATGTTGACTGCAATTTAAAGCTACTAAGTATTTTAGTTAATAACTATAATTTTACTAATGTCTATAAGCGGGAAATGCAGGAATGTAACTTGGGAAAGTATCTTGTAGATACCGAGCAATAATTATATACATTTAAACAACATCTATGAAGAAAATGGTTGTTATTGATTAACAATGTCATTAAAATTATAATTTAAGTTAGTTTAGTGTCTTAGATCAAAAGCTAAAAGTCAATTACTACTGTGGCGTAGTGCTTGCCTTAATGATAATACTTTTTCGGCAAGAGTATCTTGGCATTTATAAAAACCACACACGCATACACATAGATATTACAAGTTTTTAGAGTGTGTATAAAATGGGGCGCCACATACGGCACACATGCAAATAATTGATGCTGCCACCAAGATGGGGGGCATCTTTATGCAACACGAAAGCCGCGTCGCTGTGTCTGCAGCATCGGCCGCGTGTCTTGCAGTTGTATTTTCGCCAGAGACTTGCGGCAGCCAACACTACTGCAAATTGCGAGTTGCAACGAGAAAAAATCTTATTAAAGCGTAACTAAATGCCACGGATTAATGTCTAACTGGCAATGTGGCAAGCAACTGGCTACACGGCGACCAGTTGTGCCTCCCAACAGGTGCTATGCATAACGTACTCGTAGTTACTCGTAAATGCCACTTAAGTGACTCGCCTGACAGCGGCCTAAGCTATGGCCAATGGGTAACCCACGGACCCCACAGCACACACTGTGGCATTAGCATATAAGCTGCCTCCTCTAATGAAGCATCGAGCCGCAGCAGCAGCCACTGGCAATTGCAGTTGCAAGTTCAACTCTTTCTTCCAATGCCAAACGGAAGCAAACGAGTTGCAATCAATGTAAATTTCATAACAACAAATCAAAACAAAAACAAAACAATTAATCAGCACAATTCAAATCAGACAAATTCAAAGTCAGGGATCGTTGAATCTATGGCAATTAACATTAACAATTGCGATTACTAATTGATAATCTCGTTTAATATTGATTGAAGGGGTTTCATTCTTCAATTATTTGTTTTTTACCTGTTGCCGTATCGAAGTATAATTCAACTAAAGTAATAGCAGCGGTATTATTTTAATTTGAATATCAATGGATTGCATATCATTGCGCATGCTTAAGCAACAACTGATGCATAAACTAAGATAATGTTTAAAATATTTAAAAAGAAAAAAACTATAACGTGAAATAGATTTTATTCAACATTATCATATTTATTTAATTACCAATAAGTTTGTAACTTGAACTCAACTATTTTTTATCAACATTTGCTATTTTTCTTATGATTTAAAATCTCTTTTAATTTCTTTTATATGTAAAACAGTTGTGGCTTTGACTTCTGCATATAATTTATATTCATTTATTTATTAAATTATAAATTTTAATAACTGTTGTCTAGTGGTTTTAACTAATAAATCTAAGGTTTTATTTGATAATTTGAAAAGTTGTAACAATTTGATCGCTATATTTATACATTATTCAAATAATAATTTCGTATATAAACTGAATATAAATCTCTGCTTTTAAATGCATTATAAATTATATTATCTTTACTTAATTTGCAAATTGTATTTATTAATTAATAAGTTGAGCAGATATGAAGTTTTTGAGCAAAATGGAAAATTCTGCTGTCACCTCTTCCAATTCTATTTCGTAGAAATCAAATGCCATCATTGATAAATAGTTATATTCTACGAAAGACCCCATTGAGATGTAGTTGTATTGAAGTTCCAAATAATACTTAGTTAATTCCCACAATAAAGTAATAAACTATTGAGTTTTATTGATCCGAAGAGTTCAGAGTTGGTTCAGTGACGTTATAAGTATCTATAAGTTGAATATTAGTTAGGGCATTTGCTGGTGCGCAATGCCCTTTGGAAACAAAACTGTGGGGTGTGCTAAATAGTTTTTTATATGCGTAATTATGAATGCAGCTTCGATAAAGTGGCACTGGCCTCCTCGCAATGCAATTAATAAACTAAAGACTGCATTTAAAATTGAAAATTGACACAAGGGACTTGGCTGTGTAGCTGGATGTAGTACTGGGTGTTAGTTTGATTTATCATTTGCTAATTGAAAAATTATACTGCCTGCGCATTTGTCAGGCAGTTAGTTAAAATGTTGTCATGTGCGGAGTAGTATATGAGTGTGAGAGCTGAAGGAGGAAGGAAGGTAGAGGGAGGACAGTGGCTGACAGTGCCAATTTATTGAATGATCAGGCGCAAGTGCTGGCAACTTGTAAATGATACAACTCTGGAATTTTTTCCTAGGAATTTTGATTGAGTTGAATAAACAATTGACTCAATGATATTTCGTATTTAATATGTAAACGAATTGTGTAAGTGCTGGGTGCTATAAATAGCTCAGTCCAGCTCAGCGAATGTTTCAGCGATTGCGAATGCGTCTGGATCGCCTTTCGCAAATAAAGCAATGCAAACAAACGAAAGACTTAGGCAACGAACTGAGCTGGCTACAGCAACTCGGCCAACTCGGCCAACTGGTAAACGACCAACAATAACAACTGTTCATTGTTTGGCCAACGAAAATTTATAAGCTACCAGGCAAATCAATGCACATAAATAAACAAAATGTGACGTTGAGCGAAAGACAAGCACTTGAAGTATTTTAATTGTCTAAATGCCAGCGCTGATGATCAGCACTGATCGCCGATCTTCCGACTCGCCCGAATGCCCCTAACTTTGACAACAACAATAAAATGAACAACAACAACAACAACAATTGCATTGTATCGATTGCACTCTACAACAAAAACAAAACAACAAATGTTAATAAAATTTAGCATTTATTCGAATTAGTTTATGGTAGAAGAACATAAACTAATTCGAATAAATGCTAAATTTTATTAACAAAATAAAATCGATTGCCTCTGACAATGTTTGAGATAATCGTTAAGTTTGTATATGCTCATTGTTTAATTAACACTACATATGTTCTTTCTGTTAAATAAAACAAACAAATGATAATAAATGTAACTATTGTTTGTATTGAATATGAAAGTTGTGAAGTTAATAAGACAGACATATGATAATGCAGCAAGCTAACACGTTGTGTGACTTATGGACTCCTTTCTTAAATAGTAAGAATATTAAGAGATCTGATTACATTCCGAATTTATTAGAATACAAATATGGTAATTATATATTTAGATTCCTAAGTAAAATTGCGACACAGCTACAGATATTAAAATATAGAGTTGGCTTAAGAAAAGAACATTTACATGCAGTTTAAAAAGAAAGAAGAACTGAAAGAGGATTCTTGTCAGTCTCTACATCTTGAAGTGAAATGTTCTATTCAAATATAATTTGATCTTTACTAATTTTTGTCGCATAGTGTTGTCGGAAAGTGCTGCAAAGCTGGAACTGTGACACTGGGAGCTGGCAGCTGGGAACTTGGGGGAAACTGGAAGTTGTGGAACGGCTGATGGTGCTCGCTTGCGCCTACGACAATTTATGTGTTTGCTTGAAATTTCTCACAGAAAACAAAGGAAATTCCAGGCGAGTTGAGGAATGTTAAAGCGAGTGGTGTGGCGAGTGGTGTGGTAAGTTCGTATCCAAGTCGAAGCTGAAGTTCTCGACTTCTTCCAGTCGATTGGGCCGCCGCTGCTGACATTTTGCATTTCGTGCAACGCATTCCTTGGGGCGCTGCTGGGCGCATGCGTACCACACACCAAGGAGGAGGCAACAACAACGACGACGACGATGGCGACGCAGACATCGACCGTTGGCCAACATTGACACTGATGAGCCGGCAAACACTGAGACTGGCAACGATGTTGCCAGAGGCACAGAGTTCTGTGCCGCTGCCTGCATCTGGCAGTCAAGGTGGTCACCCCAAATGCAACACGCAACGGCAACAGCAACAGCAACAGCAACAACTGCGGCGTGATTGTTATGGCTGCGTTGCCAGTTGCCAGTTGCCAGTCGCCTTGTTCCCCAGTTGCATTGTAAATTCGTAAAACAATAAAGAAATAAATTACTTTCGGCCCCAGTGCAAGTCCAACTCCAACTCCGACTCCGACTCCAGCTCCAACTTCAAGTCCAAGCTCAAGCTCAAGAACTCTTGTACTTGTGCTCGTGTGAGCCAGGAACAGGGACAACCAGACAGGTAGACAGACAGACAGACAGTCGGACAGTTGGACAGACAATGGCACAAAGAACACGACAAAGCGTTGAAATCGTCGTGCCTTTTGTCTGCCCCGGCAACCAAAATGGCCGTCAGTTTGGCTCAATTGAGCTTGGCCAGCCAACGCGGCAACTGCAACGACCATCAACAACAACAACAACAACAACAACAACAACAACAAGAACAAACGACCACCAAAACCAACAAAAATGCAGCGTGTACCTCCTACAATTCTGTTGCCCCAACATAATGTCTGACATGAACTTTGCGCGCTGCCTGAAATTGCAATTTTAATGCAATTCGTGAGCCGCAACCGGCCAGCCAATCGTTCAAGTCCAAGTACAATTGGACCACCCCGACTGCAAATGCAACTGCGACTCCAACTCCTACTCCTACTTCGATTCTTACATCGACTGCGACTTCGACTGCTTCAGCGACTGCCAAAGGGGCTGGGGCTGGTCAGAGATTTAAGGAAAAAAGAAGGAAAAAGAATGAAAAACACCCGCGCAGCTGGCAGATGATACAAAGTAACATAACTAGCCGAGTGGGCGGATCGAAAAGTATTTAGCTTATTCCAATTCATTTTCTATTTCGTATAAGCGCAGAAAGAAAGTAATTCCAACGAATTTAATTCAATTTAAAATATGCTTTCTAAAATATATATATAAAATAAAAGTATATAAGTAAAAATACATTCACTTAAAATTAAACACATTATATTTAGAGTTTAATAGCATAATTATTGTATTGTTACATAGTTAACATTATATAAAAACATATAAATATAAAAATATATGAGAATATTGTTGTAATTTATTTTTAACTTATTTAAAACTAATTAACTAAAATGACATTAATAGTAAATTGATTTTAAAACTGAATAAATGCTTTTAATTGTATATATTTATATATTTTTAAATATAAATACAAGAAATGTATTTAAAAATAAATTAAATTAGTAAATTTGTTATCTATTTATTTATATGGTCAATCAATTAAGTAATTCAATCAAGAAATTTGTTGTAGAAAGGAATGGTGTCAATAAAATCCATAATCATAAGATGTTCTCTCACAAAGAACTCATAAACAACTGCGTAGAAACTTAAGATTTATAACTTTGGCACTAATTCGAAATAAACTTAATCAGATAAAGCCATTAGTTATTGTTCTATTTGCTTTTTTTTTACCAAAAATTGTACATTTTTCTTTCAATAATCTAGATGAGACTAAAAAGATCTCTTTAGTTATTTTCAAAAAATCACTGACAGCCTTGTAATTGCCATACAGTTATAGTTATCGCTGATCATCATCATAATGTTTTTAGACACACACACACACACACACACACACACACACACACACACATACAAAGGAAAAGAAGACAATACCTCTTCGATCGTACCTCGTGTACATCTTTATATGCTGTTTAGCTCGGGGCGAGCAGAAAAACATTTGGCGTTGCCAACATGTCTGCCATGACAAAAGCCAGAGACAGAGCCAGCACACCGTATCGGGTCTCTGTGGAGTCTTCGTTCTTCAGTCTTCAGTCTCGGAGTCGCAGAGTCGCAGAGTCTTCGAGTCTGGCTATCGACTTGAGCTGTGGAGAGACTGACAATGAGAGTCTCATGAAATGCCAAAATGTCTAGCTGCGAATGCTACACGGACAGCAGCCAAAAAAACGAAAAAACAACAACAGAAAATCAACAGCAAAATAACAACAATAACATAACAAAAACTCAACACAATGATTTCAATAATGAACTGTAGTTTTTTTGTGTAATTTTTTTTTTGTGTGTGTGTATTTTTTTGTGTGCTTGCCGCGAGGGTTTAATCTAGATAAACAGACAAGCCACAAAAAGTGCTTCAACAAGAGCCAAAACGGGGCTCAAAACTCGTTGTTGTTGCTGTTAGTGTTGTTGTTGTTGTTGCTTAAAGACATCGTGTGTTGTTCATTTGGCCTGACACGCCCCTACCCCTAACAGCTCAGCCCTGTTGCCCAGATTCGACCACCGGGCGACAGCTCAATACATTTTGCGCCTTTAATGGAATTCAATTCAATTCTTATCGTGCAGCAAATTATTGTTATTAATTATATGAAAATGAGTGAAACGAAAAGGGGCAGGTGAGCAGATACCAAAGCGGGTGAGGGGGCAGATAATAGGGGAGGGGACTCGCAAGCAACAACAATTGCTCAAGGGCTGGGAGCGACACGCTGTCTGTGGCTGACTGCGAATCGTTCGAGCTGCCTGATTGAAGCATAAATAATTTCATTATTATTATTATTTATTAGTTGTGTAGTTGTTGTTGCTGTTGTTGTTGTTGTTACTCGTATTGTGTGGGGCGCACCTTTGGCAAATTAGAAATCGCCGCATTCGCGTTGATTGCGGATTAGCCCCCAACTTGAAAGATGACTGACTAAACGACTGAATGACTGACAGACTGACTGCCTGACAGACTGACTGACTGACTGACTGCGTCTGAACTCGCATTGAACTTCAAATCAGCAGTGTTCATATTTCATCAGCTTTTTTTCACTTCACATCTATTGTTAACAATTCACATTATTTCTTAGCTGTTCTTTAATCTGAAAAGGAAGCTATTTCAATATTACAGACAGCATGACGACTACCTATTCAAGTAATCACCGACATGGGGCAATGTCTATAAATATAATTCTACATTTAATTTGCGTCTAAATAAGCTTAAAGCGCAGTGCGAATATTAGACTGTAAATAATACAATTAATTTATATTTAAAATTGATTAATTATAGCAATAATCGATTTGTGTACCTAGTTAAAGCGAAACCTAACGAATCGATATCAAATTAATAGTAATTTCAACTCTAAGTTAAGTGGTTTTAAGAGCTTTTTAAGCAGTTTTCGTTCTAAATATAAGGTATTTATTAAATTATTGTATAATTTGATTATATTTAAGACAGTTATGACACTGGAAAATGCTTTTAATGGAATAAGTTTAATAAAAATTAAAAAATAGGGACTTAACATTTTGGAATAAATTGTCTAAGTTATAAACAACATTCCGCAAGCTGGTCAATTTAGTTTTGACAAATCTATAAATATTTGAAGTTTTAATGTGCATTAGTTTTAGTTTTGTTTCCTTCAGAGTTCCCAGCCAACCACATAAATTTAAACAATTAGTTTAATGTTTAAGCAAGTGCCCGTTGATTTCGTAACTCGCAAGACAGTATCTTTGTTTGTTTATATAATATTTTATGTATTTTTTCTACTTCTCGCTTATTTTTTCTTTAGCTCAAAATAACAATGTGATCTATTCATGGCGACGACGAACTCTTTTCAGTTTTTTTTTTGACATTTGCGCCGCGGCGTGCCAAAAAGTAGCGAAGCGTGTGGCGATCGCAGATCTCAGATCACAGATCACGGATCTCAGATCTCAGATCACAGATGACAGATCTCAGTTGTCAGTTGTTAGTTGTGGCTAAATACAAATTGGTAAAGCCAACAGAGGCAGTCGTTTACAGGATGGCAACGATGAAGTGATCGCACACAGCACAGCACATCACAGCAGGCTGTTCATAATAATCATTCATCATTTAAGAGAATTGCGCATTCGGCTTTCAGTGCTCTTTTTGCCTTCACAACAAATAACAAATAAAAATGTCTGTTTCTTGGCCTCATGACAGGCTTATTTGAGGTAAGTACGATCATTTGAGTATATGCACTTTAATAATTCGAAATGCTTGTCAGTTTGTGATATGCCTCCCTTAAGAGTCGATCAAGTGATCGATATTGTAGCGAATTTCGTTGAAGAACTCTTGTTGAATGCAATGCGATGCATTCTTCAGTTGAGAATACTTGAATTTTTATAGGGAATACTCAATGTTGGCAAATTAAGTATCATATCATATATTTATCCTTTGATCGTATGTTGGCAGTAACTGAGACAGTAGACTGATCAAATGTGTTCACACAAGAATGTATATTGTATATGTATATTCCCCATCTAATCGCAGATTGATAGCATTCTATGGCAGCTTGTTAACTCCCTGTGCTGCCCAGCAAAACCACAGAAAGCAACTGTCCATAATTAACCCCCAGAAGAGTTGAAAGATTATTACAACACAAGTGAAACTTCGGATAATTTGTGTACTTTGTTGGAAATGAGAAAAGTTATTTGCCTTTCAACGGCGTCTAAGTAATTTGACTGATTCGTAATGCCAGAACGCTGTTGATTGTTGTCCGAGTGTGTGGTCCACATCCTGACCGCAAATTGCTAATCAGGCCGTCAGCCACACACTCACACACAGGGAGAGAGAAGGGGTATAAATTTATGCAGCTTATTAGCGCGTCTCAAATATTTTAGCAGCAAACAAATTAGATCCACTTAGGCGGCAGGTCTTTCATGGAACCCAATTGGCAAAAATTATTTCATCAAATATGAAGACTGACAAAAGCGATAAAACCAAAACGCTGTTGCTGTTGCCAAAAACAAAAAGGCCTGGCCAACACCCAAAGTGTCTATGCGCACACCTTGACTATGCGAGAAGAGAATCGACAAAACGAAAAACGAAGTAAAAAACCGAAACTGAGACCCAAAAGCAAAACGAACCAAACACAGCCGAAACGAGACATAAAAAAATCATATAAAAAAATCGTTAATAAATTTCACATACACATCGAGCTGAGATGGGGGAGTGAGGAGGGGGAGGAGCAGCAGCAGCAGCTGTCATAGAGACGAGGCCATTGGGTACCGGGGATCGGGATCGCAGCTGCAGCTGAAGGGAGCTAACCTTTTATATGGCTCAGCCTGGGTCTGGGCCTGGGCCTGGGCCTCGAATTGGGCTTGGGTCCGAGATAATCTAAAGTAAAACTCGTGGAGCATAAATAAAAAAGAAATTACTTAATTTCTTAATAATGTTGTGTTGTTGTTTTCTGTGTTGCCAATGGCTTGTTTCGACAACTTTTTTATAATCCTTTTAGGCCCCGCGGCTGCTGTTGCCTGCACTGTGAGAAATGCTGCAGTGCTTCATCAATCGTTGTTGCTGTTGTTGTAGTTGTAGTGCGGCCTGTGCGGGCCTTTGCATTCTGTTGAAATGAAATCTTTATTTCCTTTCGTGACTATAATTAATAATTTTCGGTTTGCTTGTTTTTGTTTTCGGTTTGATCTCTCTGCATGTGTGTGGCTAGTAGAGATTGCTTAAGGAGCAGCAGCAACAGTTGGAGCAGCAGCAGCAGGAGCAGACAGTCAGACAGACAGTCAGTCAGACAGTCAGTCAGTCAGACAGTCAGACAGTCAGTCAGTTGGTCGGTGCAACTTGCAACTGGCCACTGATCACACCACACACGCAGCAAAGCTAATAATGATTATCATTGCCTGCTGATGATGATGATAATAATAATGCTGCAACTGATGATGATGATGATGATGTTGTTGCTGCTGCTGCTGTTGTTGTTGGTCAAGCCAAATGCGCTGCCTTCTTCGCGTTATCACAGAAGACAAAAGGAAAACAAAGCAAAAAATAAAAGTAACAAAATAAAAACAAAGAACAACAAAATGTTTTATGCCTGAAAATTGTTGGTTGTTCTTGGCGATGTTATTGTTATTGTTGCTTGTGGCTTTTTGGCTGCTTTTTGCATGGTGGCCAATATGTCTCCTGTGGTTTGTTTTGGCCTTTTGGGTGGTTACTGGCACTTATGTTCTTTCAATTCTCCTCTCTCTCTCTGTCTCTCTCTCTGTGTCTCTTTCTTTCTTATTTTGTGTGTTGCAGTATAAAGCAAATAACCGCGTAGTAAATCATTTCCTAATAAGCGGGCAGTCGAAGCCGCCACAAGAAGACGACCAACAACTGCAACGGGAACTCGAACTCCAACTCGAACTCAAACTCAAACTTGAACTGGAACTGGAACTGAACTTCAACTGAGGCTCTGAGCTAAAGGCTGCATCTGTGGCTGTGGCAAGGTTTTGTGGCACGCCACGGCAATTGAGTGGGCAGTTACCGCTAATTAGAATTTAATTGCAGGCCTATTTGCATGCAGGAGAAAAGCCCTTTAAGGCTACACTGAGCAAAACACATTCTTGGCATAGTTCTGCCTCTAGAACTGTAAGATGTTTGACCCTCTTTTTTAAAATTAAAATATTTAGTTAAAGATCCTTTAATTGGCATCTTATATGTGCATTTTAGAGTCGCTTGTAGTTACTTCAGAACTTCTGGAGAGTTCTTTAGCTCATTCTTCTTCTTTAACAATAACTTTGTTAAGTTCATATGAATTGTTAGTTGTTAATTGGTTAAAAGATCTTTGGCTAACTGATTGCCACACACGGCAAGGTCAAACGAGGAAGATGCGTTCGATGCGATCTGGCAGCGGAGGCAGCAGGACGGGCAGATAGAGAGGCGGGGCGTCGGGGGAGAATTGGGCCCACGCTGCGTATGCGCATTGGCAAGATTGGCAGCTTAATTAACGAAAGACTTCGATGCTAAAAAATTAAGTGCAAATGGGCAATTAAGTGAGTAATTTATGAAACGAAAATTTCAGGCAGTTAACAGCTTATGGGCAAGGATCCGTCGACCGGTTAAACAAATTGAGTGCGCTCCTCTTCTCGGATATATACAGATCGTATATCGTATATCGTATATCGAGTATATATATATCTATATGAGTGCGAGTATTTTTGTATTCTTTTGCATTGTATTAACTCATAAATTCGAAGTTCGTTAAGAATGTCGAAATAATAAATGCGGCTGCCACATTAAGCCCCCCAACAGTAACAACAACAATCAGAACAACAACAACAACAACTACTGCGAGCCATCAACAAAACAATGAACAATCGATTAAACACAAAAAGCAACAGCAGCTAACAGCCAACAGCCAACAGCCAGCAGCAGAACAAAGACAAAAACGCCGACAAAATGCCGAAGACCTCAACGCATCCCATTGGACAACAGATGCAGCTACAGCAACAGCAACAACAACATGAAGAAGAACGACAATAACAACATCAACAGCAGCCACAACAAGCTCTACAGCAAGCGAAAATGAAAATTTATTAAAAATCAACTCACAGTGATATGCAAGAAACCTTTAAGAATGCTCTCAACAGAGTAAGCTCAACTATGTTATGCTCAGTAAAATATTGACGGGAAGTCCAGAGAATCGATCGAAGTCTAAGTATCGAAATCTGCAAGTTTATATAAATAAATCAAGTGTTGACTTTTTTTACATTTCCATGGAAATGTAGAAGTTTAAATATTTTAAAATATTAGGTAATTTCATTTATTGTTACTAGCTGCAATTACTCATTTACAAATTGTAACTCTAAAATTGTATTTTATCAAATATATTTTACCCAGTTTTACCCTGGAATAAGCAAACGCATCACGCTAAACAATTCAATACTTTCAAATTAATTTAAGACTCAACTTATTGCAGATGTTAATTACTTGTAGTTACTTAAATTATCCAGCCAAAACTTAACAGACCTTATAGGATATATACGCATACAAAGTATGTCTCTTTCACTTAATAATAGTATACTCCCTATATGATTGCATTCTGCGTGGTATCAACAGTCGTCAGAAGACACAAAAGGGCATTGCAATTTGTAGCGCAGGGTCCATTAACATAAATTAAGGGAAATGTCGGGGCGACAATGTCGCTGCTTGTGGAAGTGGAAGTGCCAGAGACGCCCTCCACTTCACTTCACTCCAATCCAATCCAATACAATCCACTCCATTCTACTCCATAACTAAGCCGGAGATGGATGCAGTGCAGCAAGTGGCGAGCTGAGGCCAACACAGGGCAATTTTGTGTGGAATTTATTAAGAGATGGGCTAACAAAACAATTTATGCCTTTTTAATGGCTTATTAGCCATTATTAGTCGCGCTTATCGCGCCCGTCTCCAAAACACACACACACACAGACACACACACACATACGTTTCAGCTGGGCCCCTGTCTCAGTGTCAGTTTCAGTTTCTTCTCTTTTTCAGCAGGCGTCCTCGAACTTGGCCAGAGCTCAAATTTCAGCATCGAATGAGGTTGTTGTTGTAGCTGTTGTTGTTGTTGTTGTTGCTGGCTGTCGTTGACAAAAATGAAAAATTATCGTAATAAATTAAATTTGCTATCGCAAGGCATTAATTCTGGTCACAAAAACCAACAGCAATAACAACAGCAACAACAACAAATGAAAGGAATTTCTGTGCCGAACATTTGTTCATTTTGTTCTCTTTTAACTCTTTTTGTGTCTTTTTTTTTTGTTTTTTCGTTGCCAATTTTAGAAACAGTTGAAAGTGAAGCTTAACGAAGCTTAGTGACATTTCTTGTCTTTATTTTTGTTGCTGCTGTTGTTGCTGCTGTTGTTGGTGTTGGTGTTGATGTTGCAGCTGTTAATGATGATGACATACAAAAGACTTAGGCAACGAACTGACTGGTGGCTGACAACGGCATTACAGAAAACAAACAATACGAGTTTTATATTGATAAATTAAATTTATTTAAATTGCATCTAATTATAATATTTTAAATTATTATTAACATGTTTTAATTGTATTTTTATTAAATATATTATATTAATGTTAATTCTTAAAATTTAGCTAAAGCTTTTTGTTCACACAAAAATACATAATTTTAGGAATTGCAAATTTAATTATTTTATTACATATAATATATTAAATAATGACTTATAATATTTGCATGAGTGAAAGCCTTGTGCACGGCTCGCTGGAGACCATTTGTCTGGCATCAATAGTAATGAGAAACTATTGAAAATAGGCAAACAAATCGCATGGTGGCGGACGGATAGATCTTAGCGGTTTGTGGTTCGTAGAGGTGGTGCCAATATGGATGTTTTTTTCTGTCCCCATAACGATATGAAACCTGTATGGAATTTCTGACAAATGTTTAACATGCGACAGCTGTTTACCCAATAAATCCATTAGCTGTACAAACAACAATGGCAACAACAACAATAAATTGTACTATTGACAAAACAATGCGACACTGGGTGTGACAGTAATCACTAATTGTGGCTCTTAATTTATCATTAGCAAATTGAGAAATGTACGCTAGCATCTTAGGAAAAATGCCATAAAGTGATATCATAGTATATTTTCCAAATTAAATGCATTAAAACGTCATTAATTAATTTGTATTGATAGCGAGTCGTAAACAAACGTTTTATTGTTGTTTATTATTTACTATTTTAACTAAGGCAGCAGCTGACGCAGTTGACGAAGCAGACAGCGCAGCGCCAGCCTCGTTGGCAACAGTCGCCAAAACAAAAGACTGAGGCAACAAACTTGAAACGGTCAAGACACACGCTCACTAAACTCTGGCACATTTCTTTGATAAGCACACACAGATGTAGCTTTGTATGTGTATGTTAGTGTAGCGAAGCGTAGCTGCATCTTATCTGGCCAATCAATCTTTGTTGTTTGTTTAAACACGTTTCATAAAAATTAATTTTTTTATTTATTAAGCAAAAGCATTTTATGGCGTGCTGTGAACAGAGCCTCACTCACAGTTCCGAACTGGAAAGAGCCCGGACAGTGCCCAAACCCAGCCAAGTCCCTCCCCAGATGTGTGTGTGTGTGTTCACAGAGAGAAACACCTGCTGCGATTCCCCCCTTCAGCAAACGTTTTCTCCACCACTCTTCTCTTCACTTCTCTGCCGCCGCCTGTACAATGCTGCTTAGCGCATTGCTATTGTTTTTGTTGCTGTTGTTGCGTTATTATCATATGATATCATCACCCGAAATTCCTCGCTCGCAAATAAATCCAACAACTAAATGAATTTCAAATTCTTGTGCTCAACGTCCCGCTGCTTTGTTTGCAGAGCGTCAGCAGCGCGGCATCATAAAATATTAATTAATTAGTCGAGACTCGGTTAGAAAGCGTGCTTCAATACACACACACACACACACACACACACACCATTAAACACTTTGACAGGGAGCTTGATAATCGCTTTGATAGTAAAATTAGATAAGCTTGACCATCAATTTCTATTGTATTTGCTTAACAAATCCAATCAAGTTCAAGTTTATGGCAAGCTTTTTTCCCTCTCTCACTCATTGAGCTGACTCTCGCTTTCCCTCTCTGTCTCTCGCTTTGACATGTTCTTTAAGCATTCGTTCTTGAAGAAGTTGTTAAAGTTCAGTTATTGAAGTGAAAACGATGAGAAAAGCAAACAATATGATAATTTATTCGAACTGATTTGTGCGATAAGCGGTTTTATTTTTATGCCATGATTTAATGATTTTTATGTACCACAAAAAAAAAAATGTTAAACATGTTTCAAACAAATTTTAACCCATTAACAGACACAATTAGGCATGCCGGAGCAATAGAGGGCAATCATTATTGGGAATATCTGGGAAATTCGAAAAGCTTCAGTGATTAGAAGTTATCTGTAAAAACTCTTAAAAAGCTTTTAAGAAGGGTTTTAAGTTTCCTTGAAATAAATATTTTCTACTTAATAAATACATTTTAGATCGTAGTGCATAAAGGAATTATTTAATCATAGCAGTTTTGTTAACATACAACTGTTGGTAAAAACGCAGCTCAACTGCTAATGTAGCTAAGTGTTAAACACACAAGTTGTGGAAAGCACTGACAAACGATCTTATGGATCGTAATTTAGCTTCCCACTATTCTAGTTATAAAATAAAATATATACGATCCATTAGTCAGGCTAACATATAGATCACAACATGATAAGACTATACAAATTATTATTATATTTTAAAATATGAAATAATATATTTGTTTATTTGCTTTATTGTCAGATGAATGAATAAGTTAAGAGCTAAACAAGCTGTACTACATGGCGTATGAGCAATAAGGAAATGCGCAAAAAGACGCTGACGACGCCCACGCGACAACGTGTGATTCGAATTGCGGTGCATAACAGAAGTGCATAAGATTTTATGGGCCAGCTTGAGCACTAAATCAATGTGCGACAATTAATGTTAATGTGTAATGTTAAATAAAATGTTGAATATATAGGGGAATTGCTTTGACGAGCTAGAGTCGTTTCAAAATACTTAGTCGTACTTGGACCTACAGCTAGCTAGCTATACCTGGACCTGTTCCTATTTAACATTTGCGTGCCGCGTTTTATAGCGTGCACGTTTTAGCAATATGTCAAAATCAAAATACGCGCGCGCCCCGCTGCATTTGCAATTAGTCAACGTCAGCGTCAAACAGCAATATATGTAGACAACAACAACAGCAACAAATAGTTCGCAATGCAGTCGCAAATTAATTGACTAACAAATTACAAAACAATTAGAAGGCATTCCTAAAATGGCAGCCCACACACAAAAAAAACAACGACGAAAGATGCGGTCAGGCATTCCAACAATGCAGTTAAGATGAGAGAATTATAATGAATGACAAGTTGGCTAATTAAATACTCTACAAGGTGTTGATAAACCCAAAGACTTACAAACGATAGACTATTATGATAGAACATACATTTAATCAAATTGTATTATTACAAATAAGTTAAAATAATAGTGATAACAGATAACATATTATTACTTATAATAATATATCTGTTCGCTTTGCAAAATGAATAAAATAGTTATAATGCCCAAATTGATATGTCCATAATATTCATAATAATACAAAATATTTGCGGCATTTGCTAACAAGATTTCCATTTTGTTAACAATTTTCATTTGACAGACGCTATTTCAATTGCCGCAAGATATGCAAAAGGCGCCGGCATTTTTAGTTATAACACAAGTGTTGCTTATTTGATGGCCCGGCGCTACCAAAATTGGCCCCAAATGGCTTAGACCGAGTGTCTGTGTGGCTAAGACTTGGCCAGCGTAAAAAATCGAATAATTCAAACTGGTTGCTCAGTTAGCTCACCTTGGTGGTCTCTTAGCAATTGGTGGCTCACGATTTTATAACTTATTATTGTGTATAGATCGAGCAGAGGCCTTTCCGACGTGCTACTCTAGTGCCGTCGCCTGCTGCTGCTGCTGTTGTTGTTTTTGGCGTGGAAATATTTCAAATAGTTTTCTAATAGCTGCCTTGCATGAATGAATTGTTTTTCCATTATGGCCGGGCCCGGCAAATTGGGCTTGAAAATGCATTTCATGCCATGGGTGATTAACGAAACGATCATAAATGCCAGGAGCCGGCGTTGAGAGCTCAGCAAGTGGTACTTAATTTAGAAGAATATATCTGAATTACAAACATTATAATTATTTTAGAATTTACGAAGCACAATTAACTCGCATACAACAAGCAAACTTCCGATATATGATTATTAAATAATTAACATGACAAATGGAAATAGAATGGAATCTAGCTTCTTAAAATGCTCAGCTCTATGGAGAGTTGTTAGTAAGTTATTAAGTTTCTTTCTTAACAATGGGTCATTGGAAACTGGATTAAGCGGATTCCGAATCAATACATAATTTTCAAATCAATCAAAGAGTCGGACGCAAAAGTTGTATTGTAAACTGCTAAAAAAAAAAAAAATATATAATGGTATGATAATATCATTATATTATATAATATACACACAAATATACACAGATATTCATGATGATACTTGGAATACAAATAAATGCTGACCTGCTTTAAGATAAATTAAGATTCTTATTTTATTTTTTGTATATAAACAATAGTCTAAAAACAATTTCTGTCATTGTTCAGATGTTAACCCGATATCTAAATTTATCTATTTATTTGGGCGATTCATAGAAATAAAATGCTGAAAGTAATTCAATTACTTACAATCGAAACTATCCCAAGTAAACTGATGATTGATGACTGATGATTGACATTGCCAGCTGTTTATTTGCAATTTAAAGCTGAGATCACAAAGCTCAAAGAAAAGTCGGCGTATCCAGACATTATTTATAGTATCTACATAGCAATACATAAGTATCTTAGGTTTATTATATATGAATTCAAGGTCTGGGCAGTAACACTAAAAGCTTTGATCAAGCGGCAATTTCCGCAATGGGTAAACAAAAGTCTCAATTGCCAATGCGATGTTAATCGAATCTTCAGGGGAATTGCAGACAAATTGTCGCCAAAAACAACACAACTTATGTTGCTGTTGTTATAGCTGTTGTTGCGTGTGTGTGTGTGTGTGTGTGTGGTATTGATTACAGTTGCACTCGAGTGTTTATACAATTGTTTATAGAGAGGGCGACAACAGGAATTGTCCCAGTGGCGGCCCCAAAGCGTCTGCCATAAATTTCCAAAATGTCAAAACAATAAAAGCTCAAAATAAATTTAGCACATGGCAACATCAACAAAGCTTTTAGGTAGCGGAGGGGCGGAGGGGCGTGGCGGGGAGCTGCTTATAATGTCTTTTGATTATTAATAAATAAAGCTTACTTTGCCGTTGCCGTTGCTGTTGTTGCTGTTGTTGTTGTTGTTCTGGTTGCTGCCGCTCGGTCTGCTTATATTTTATTATATGACGCGCTTTCGTTGTTGTTGTTGTTGTTGTCGCTGCTAAATAAACAAAAGGCGTGTGTCGACGTCAGCTTCAACTGCGACTGCGACGTCGAAGTCAACAACGCTGCCCCAAGGCTTTGACTTTGAAAAGCGTTTAAGCGGCTTAAGCGTTTGGCTGCCTGACAGCTCTCTCAGCGATCTCTCAGCTCTAGAGATCTGGCCAACTGCTCTTGGGCTTCGACTCTATCTTTGGGTCTGGGTCTGGGTCTGGGTCTGGGCTTGACTCTGGCTCTGGGGTGCCACAGAGGCTGCCGCGTTTGTTGCTGCTGTCATCGCATAAAAATTTCGCCAGCTTCGTTTTTTTCGTATTTGTTGTTATTATTAATATTAGTATTTTTTTTTGACTGCTGCAGGGTGTGACAAATTATCATCGCTGCCCAAGCAGCAGCAGCAGCAACAGCAACCACAACAGCAACCACAACAACAACAATAACAACAACAATAATAAGCAAAAGCGCGACGACGACGCGCAAAATTTGTGGAGCCAAATTGTCTGGTTGGTTGTTTGTTTAAGTTGATTTGTTGTTATTGCTGCTGTTATTGTTGTTGTTGTTGTTTTAGCTGGCATTTACGCACATTACTTATGAGTATGTGTGTGTGTGTTAGTTGTTATCATACACAACAATTTGTATGCATAGAAAGTTAAAACTTAATGCGCTGTGCCATATGAAGAGTAACATTTGAATATGATTATTTCTTCCCAGAATTTTGCACTAGCTTTAACAACAAGATATAAAATAGAAATATATGCGAATATTATGTAAATGTTACACTAGTAATATAATTATATAGAATATATATATAAATAACTATGTTTATCGCTTTTAAATGATAATATAAATGAGAATGAATTGAAATGAAATCACTGCATTCTTATTATAATAAGTACATTACATTTAAGCAATGATATTGTGGAAATAAATATAAGAACGGAGATAAGAACTATCTACCTGTTAAATAGATTAAGATTTATATGGAACTCTTAGTATATTAGACTATAGATTACTGATAGGATAGATAATCCTTCATATCTATAAGCACAAAATTGTTAATATTATCATACAAAAGTCATAAGATAGATATCATAATTATCTCCTGATAAAATGAAGCTGTCCACTCACTTATAATTAATCATTCATTCTGTTTCCGGCTTAAATTCAATATTTATTTAATATTTTATATTTCCTCTTTATATATTTATTTATATTTAATCTCTAAATTATATAATTTTATAAATAACTGCCAATATTTCCGTCTTTAATTTGATTCGCGAATTCTCAGCCTATTGTGAATACCAAAAATAAATATTCAACAATAAATTTATTATTTCGAACCAATTTTTATTATTGTATAATTTTGTGGTTAGACTATTGACGTATAAACCAGTAAGTTAAGCTCTTTTTATTATACCCTATACGCATTAAGGAAGGCTATGATAAATAAGTGTATACATAATATTAAATAAGTATCAGCTAAATATACTAGCAGTAATAGTTGTGAAGATAATCAGAGTTGAAGTGATCTCAGCAATCTGTACAGGGTATGCTCCAATCGATCACTCTCTCATGTTGTTTTTCTTCACAGTCTTGCCATAAATATATAGCTGGTTGACTTGGGGATGTGGTGTGATATTTATTTTGACCATAAGCCGAACTGCTGTTTAAAGCAAGTCAAAGTCAAGTTTTACGATTTGCGCAAAACATAAATTAGGAACTGCTTATGGCTATTCGAATTCGAAATACTCATATTCACATATTCGTTTCTATTGTCTAATTTATCGTATTTTTATTTATAAATGCGCAATTTTAAGCATATTCAAGTAGAGTTCGCTGCCAAAATGGGTCACTAAGCGTGACAGTTATGGAGCAATATTGCGGTCAGAGAGTGTGTGCCCAGAACAAAAGACTTAGGCGGCAAACTTGGCCATCGCTATTGACTGACAGCATAGTAGTGACGGTGTGTGGGCGTGGGCGTGGCCGTTGTGGGCGTAGGTGTTGGCAACTGTTCACAATTACGCATGCTAATCGTGTTGTCAACGTAATTAAAATGTAATCGCCGTCGGGCAACTAATGAGCGAGTTGTCATAAACAATATCCAGAGACCCCCCCACCTCTCGTTGAGTGCCAAGGGGTGGGGCGGGGCGGGGGTTTCAAGCAGGCAATGCGCAAGGCGCAGTTATAGTAAATAATATCTTAATGGTAAATTAAAGCTGCAAACGCGTTTACTTGCTATGATCAGTTCACCTCACGATAGCAACAGCAGCAGTTGACACGCCCCCCCCCCGCCCCTTGTTGACGTCCTTCATCCAGCAACTGCGACAGTTTTTCTATTACAACAAAGCAAATAAAAACTTTAAGTCTATTTTCATATTTGCGGTTTTGTGGTTAACACTTTTTACTTGCCAAGTCTTTTTTATGGTTATTTATGGCACAGTTTTCAGTCTGACTGTGTGTGTGTGTGTGTGTGTGTGTGAGAGTAAGTGTGAATATACAGAAGTGAGTATTGTGAATATTGTGAGTAGTGCGCGCGTGGGTTATAAGTGAATGTTATGGCGCTTCAAGTGACATTTGAATGCAAAAACTGTTCAAAGTTGAAAGGCTCTTGTCTTGAATTAAAAGGCCAAGAGATCACAACAACTGATGACAATAAATGTGCTAATCCCCTTCAGCTGATATGCTCCACATCTAGCTCTTTATGTTGTCAATGTGTCAGTCTGTCCATCAATCTAATTAGGCAAACGAGTGGTTCACCTACTACACATTCTTTTGATTGAACTAGATTATTTGAGATGGAATTGAAACTCGTGTTGATTATTTGAATTGGAGTAAAGATTGAAATGGTTATTTAATTTGGCTTGGAAGAATATATATATATAAGCTCAAAAATTGTAATATGTAAAGTTATTTGATTGTTATTTTAATAATTATTATCATATGACTGTAGCAAACCTAAGTGCAGAGAATCTACTAGTCGATACGAGTAACAACAGCAGATGTTACTTACTATAATGAACTAAGTACTTATAAAGTTCTCAGTATAGACTGAAACTAACTTATTCTTATTAACACACAAATCTTCTATATTCATTTTCTGTGGAATAATTCAATTTAATTTCCTATCTTCTAGTTTTTCCCCCTTTCGGTAACTTGGTAACTTGTCAGTTGACTCAAAGTCCAGATCAGTTTGTATAAATAACAGGATTTTCTCGCTCAACTATAATGAACGATTTGGCGACAATTTGGCTCCTGCAATCGGCAGCTGGCAACACTTGCTGCAATTGTTGTTCTTGTCGGAGTTGTTAGCTTTTTTTTTATTATTATTCATTTGCATGTGGTCGTTGGGGCAATGAATGCCAATTTTTCATTATTAAAATTGAAAAGTGTTGGCATTAAGCGGGTATCAAGACAGGGCTGGCAGGTAGTTAGACCCGGCTTAATCAGCATTATGTGCAAAGACTTGCGTATTACTCATACGCCGAGTTGCACCTGTTCAACAGGCGGCGGCAGGCGGCAGTCGGCAGTCGGCAGTCGGCAAACTTAATTACTAAGCAGGAAATATTAGCGCTAGTGGTTAAAGCAAATATAAATAATGAACAAGAAATATTAATTTGGCTAAATAAAAACACGCAACGGCAAATAAACACAACGCAAATACAAAACCAATCTCAAATCCATATCCAAATCCGAATACGAATCCAGGCGAAATGAAACGCGAACAACTTTCAAGTAAAGCACCACGCCGGACACTTTGCCACGAAAAGTTGAACATGCATTTTAATTGCAACCCAGCAGCTCTTAAAGCCGAATGCAAGGCAAATAAAACTTCAGCCACAATTTGTACAAACACACCAAGACAAATACACAACATAAGAAAGCAAAAGCGAGTTTAACAATTTAAGACTTTTTAATACGCTAACAAAATGAGTATTTGGCTACAGAATATGTGAAGAAAGTTTATTGATGACAATGATTGAGTATTTAATTTATAACCAGATATTACTAAAGATTTGTGGAAGAATTATTAAGAAGTCTTGTGTCATAAGTTGTAGAAACTATTAAAAAAATTAATCATTGAGTTTTAGAGATATTTTATTTTATAGTATTATAATTATTTTATTTTATATTCATTTCAATACACTTTGAGAAAGTCGTGCTTTAATTGAAATACATTTGAATAAATGTCGTTAATGAAATAATTTTAAATCATATTCAATTTCGAAAAGTATTAGTTCTGCGGTTCAATTATAATATGAAGTTACGAATTTTCTATATATATTATATGAAATAAATATTCTTAGTGATTATATGAGCTAGTTGAAGGAGCTATTAAATCATATTTCTCCTTGTATAAATAAAATGTTATCGCTGAATAAAAACCCATTACATTATTGATACTTAAACTTTGCTATGGTAAATAATTTGGTAAAATAATACCTAAAACTTTTCCAGAATATAACTACTTAAATTAATAAATTTTGCACCACTACCAAAGCTCGTTTCAATTGTATTTTCATTCTCATATGCCTCATTGTTTCTGAGGGTATTAATAATTGCACAAGCAATTGTCTACAACATGTCTGGGTGCAAGTCGTCATCAGCTGCTGCCGTTGCCTGTTGTTGTTGTTGTTGTTGTTGTTGCAATTGCTGTGGCAGTGGCAGTTGCCATTGCAGTTGCCTCGTCGACTCGCACGAGGCTTTAACTGTAGGCAAAGCAAAGATCTGATGCTAACGATGTTGTTGGCTCGTTGAAGTTTGCGGCAACTGCGGCAACCAGCAAAATGTTGAGCAATCAAATCAAAAATACAAAAAAAAAAAAACTTAAAAAAATAAAAATAACGAAATCTAAAAAAAAACATTGTCACGTCAAATTCATGTCATTTAATTAATTTTGTTTACTTGCCGCAACGTTAATTTGTTTTTGCTGCAGCAGTTGTTATTGTTGTTGCTGTTGTTACTCTTGCTGGCGACTTGTTGTCTTTGAAACAATTTTCCATGGAAAATGCCGCTTGGCAGTTGGCGAGTTTTAGTTTATCATACTCAGGTACATAACATAAGCTCAGGCACTCAGACGATCTGTATTAATCGTATCTCAAGACTCTTGCACAGAATGCCGAAAAAAATATTTTCCCACATGGCTGCACTTTATGCAAAAAAACTTAACTCAATTCGCATGAAATCAAACAAAGTTGTTGCTGTTGTTGTTGTTTTTAAATACATATATATAGTTTTTTTTATAGTTTGCCGACAGACTCTTGACGGCCTGTCAAATAAATGTCGCTTTATTCAAATTTCGCTTCGCACTAATTGTCTGGGTTCAGTCTCTTTTGGGGTTTGGGTTAAGACAAAGGCCTCGAAACGTAGCTGCTAACGAGAGGCCAGTTTTGAGCCCATTCTTAAGTGCAGATTAGCCGTGTTGTCCTCGGTTTGGGTAGACTTTGTGTCGCACTCTTTGAGGCTGCTCCTCAATCAACTTTCGATCAAAAAAACCCGCCGCGTCTCAAAAAAAAACGCTTTTGTCTCTGCCCCAGCTTCATTTGGGGCACAAAAGAAATGCGATTCGAATGGATTGGTTGGTACCTTTTGGCGGTATTTTGCATGGCTCATTTGATTTTTGTTCTAGATGCGTTACGATAGATTCACAAAAATACCAATGCACAGTGGGGCGAACAGCAGAAAGTCTAATTGGGATGAGTGACCAATCTAAGTTTTTTCATAAGATACAAATTTCTAGGCTCAACAATTTTCGGTTTAAATAACTTCAATTTCAACATATTTTCAGATGAGAACAAAAAACTACACTCTACAGTTAAATTACGAAACGAATTTTCAATTTTCTAATTTGATTTACTTCTCAGAAAACAATCTTAAGCTTTTAACTTCGATTACCAACCATATATGGTTTATTATTATTTATCGGAATTTCCTAATATACCAATTATTTCCCTACAGCAAAGTGTCATAAACGTTTATCGTTATTTTAACTACAATGCCAACCATTATCCATAAAGTTATCGTCTACAAATGTTATATATTTAATATTTCGGGATGGAAGCAGTGTGCAGCGGCATCTGTACTCGGTTCATTCAAGTTGAAAAACGGAAATTATCAAACGAAAGAGATACGAGTGCGAGCAACATACGACACCGGATGTCTGCCAAGAATAAGACAGAAGGCAGAAGGCAGAAGGCATAAGGCAAGGAGTAGCAGGAGTAAGGATAACTCAGGCTAACAGCTAACAGACTACAAAATGTCTGCTTAAGCTGCGGATGAGTTAATTAAATCTGTCAATACTCCAATACACACAGGGGCAACACACACTCACTCACACACACACACGCTCGCATGAAAGGCATAAAGTTTAAGGGACAGGCAGAGCCATCAAATGACCATGTCCATGTCGTCGTCCATTCAAGCGCCCATCATCAACAGCAGCAGCGGCAATAAAAAATGTACCACGCCATGTGCGGGCCCCATCTCCAGTCTCAGGCCCAATAGCCTGGCCCAGGTCCATAAACGGGGGAAAAACGGTATCTAGAACCGAACTCCGAGCTCTCTTAGCCTTGTGCTCCTTGCCTGGAATGTAACTCGATTCCTATTAACTCATCAAGTTGGGCGCTGGGGCGTTGTTTTGGGTGCCGGCCTCGACTCGGCTCGGCTCGACTCGGTTTGGGTTTGGTTCAGCTTTCGGCCAGGCCAACAACGGATTGAGAGCCGAGGCAAAAATTAAATCAGTTTCGGTTAGGCAAAAGGCAGAAACAGAAACAACATAAAAAAAGAGCCCAAAACTGCCAGGGCTCAGGGCAATTTGTAGCCCTGTGCGGTCCTTTTGCCTGTCAATGTATATGTGTGACTTTGTGTGTGTGTGAGTGAGTGTGTATGTGTGTGTGTGTGTGGCTTTATAGAAGCAAATATGTTCACACACTTTACTAATAGCTCCATAAATAATAACCAAAGAGGTCAAAAAGTTGGCAGAACTACACTGAGAGAAAAGGGCAACAAAAAGCTTAAATGTATGCGGAAATTCGAAAGAAATAGAACGAAACCAGTCGGAAAGGCTACAGTCGAAATCGAATATGAGAGACCCTTTAATTATTCTTCAAAATCGAAATAAGAGTAACACTAATAGTTCCCATAACGCGTTGTAACGTCAATATGCTCTTCTTCTTCCTTTGAACCGACCCTGAGCAATATTAAGTCTTGAATAACTTCCGAGTTTATTATCCGATCGCGATGAAATTTTCAGGATACATTAGGACGTCGATGCTTGTCCTATGTGCCAAAATTCAAGGCTCCAGTTTAAAAATTGACCATTATATGGGAATTAAAGTTTTTTTTAATAACTTCCGAGATTATTATACGATCGCGATGAAATTTTCAGGATACGTTGGGACCCTGATACTCGTCCTGTGTGTACATACATATATGTATGTAGTTAAATTAATGCTTTAAGTTATCTAAATATAACAGAGATAATTACATAATATCATTTCTTAATTCTTTACAAACTTAATTTAAGCTCCCTGGACTGCAATTATAGCTGATGTTTTGTTGTATTTCTTTAGAAACGTTAGAAAAGTTAATCTATATGAAGATTTCTGCAATTACAAAGAAGAATCTCTAAAGAATAATATATATATTTTCTCCATTTGAAATCTTAAACATTTTTATACCCTGTGACCATTAAAAATGGGCAAAAAAGGGTATAATGAAATTGTGTGAAGGTATGGAACAGGCAGAAGGAAGCATCTCCGACCGTATAAAGTATATATATTCTTGATCAGTAACAATAACCGATTCGATTGACAACTGTCCGTCTGTCTGTTCGTCTGTATGAACGCGTGGATCTCAGCAACTAGAAGAGCTAGAGACTTCAAATTTGGAATGTAGGTTCCTGAATACCATACGCAGATCAAGTTTATTTTCAATTTTCGATATTACGTCCCGTTTGTTTTAAAATTAGAAAAATCGGCATAACATAAGCACTGTTAAAGCTAGAGACTTGTTTCCTTTGAAGTGTACTATAGAAAAGTTAAACTTATTGTTACTTTTATTGCTGATGAATATTTAAAATGGTTGTCGGATCTACCGCATACTCGTAGATAAAACTCTAACACCCCCAAGCATATATTATTTAAAGAATAATATATTACAAGATAACTTCAATTTAATAAATAATTCTATTTGAGCCCAAAAATATTGTAAATAATCTATAATATTTCAGCGATATCCTTTTCTTTTAAAACTTACTAAATATATTTTTGTACTGTAGCGCGCCGAACGTGCAACAGGCAGTTGCCCCAAACTGACATGCTTATGTCTTCTGCCCCACACAGAGCGGTACGTAGATGAAGATGTGTGTGGTGGCGGTGCTGTGTGTGGAGTGTCTCAGGTTTTCAACAACAAGCTATATAAGCCAATAAAGAAGAAACAAGACCAACACCAAAAGGCAACAGTCAGGCAGCAGGCCGAGACCGAGCTGGCCCAAAAGACTGAGGAGTTTAGAGGGGGATAAACAAAAAGAAAGCGCAGGCAAAAGAATACCTTAATTACGGTTAATGGAGCGTTCAAAAAAGGCCCCTGACTATCTGTGCGAATATACGAGTGTGTGTGTGTGTGTCTCAGTGTGTGTGTGTGTGTGCGTGTGTGATATGTGTGTATGCGAAAGCCGCAAAATAACTTAATCACATTTCAGGGACCACAAAAATTTGCGGGCCATGTTCGTAATTTTGTATATAAATGAGCGGCCACCTAATGAGCCTGATTAACCATAGAGAGCAAGGCACATGCAGAAAGAGACGGACAGAGAGAAAGAGAGAGATAGATAGAGAGGCAGGGAGACTACTCGGGCGGTCGACTGTGCGGTGTTTCATTTAACTGCTTTCATGCCACAGATCGCGTCGAATGGGACGCGTCCTTTTGACCTCGGGATACCAAGACAGAGTCGTCCCGACAGAGATATTCTCCACATTTTGTGTGTTCTTTTTTTATGATCCGAGACTGAGATGCTTTTAATTTGCGTACGATGTGTCAATGATGTGGACGACGATGTCGTCGCGTGTGGCTTTCATTATTGTTGTTGTTGCTGTTGTTGCTGTTGCTGATGGTAATAAAAATCAGCTTTGCTTTAAATGCCATAAACAAAACGCCTGAACATTTTTGCTGACAGATGTCTTCATTGAAAATTATGCAGGAATCGAGACCGGGAACTGGAATCCAAGTCTGGAATCGAGATGACTTCAACCTCTGGCTGAGACTCAGATTCAGGCGTCAGGTGGCATCAACCGTGAGAAAGTTTGCAGCTCAGTTTAGTTCAGCTCAGCTTGATATGATCTCAGCTTAATAAGCTGAACTTGTTGCAGTTGTTGTTGTTGTTTATGTAGCTTGTTGTATCCAGAACTTGCTGAAGCTTAAAAGGTCAGTTTATTGGTTTATGCTACATCGTTTTGACGATTTTTATGTTAATCAGTTGATTAATGTGCTTTTTAGCAGCTGCAAAGTATGCCTGATGGTTTCTTAAAGTTAAGAACTAATCATACCACTCCTAGGTGGCGCCACAAAATTTGGTAGAAAACTGTGAGGTTATAATTGAAGTTCGTTTTATGTCAATTAGTTGAAGGGCAAAATATTACTTGATTAATAAGATTTTCAAAAGCTTATAACTTGCTAAAACCGAGAACTAAGCACCATATTAATAAACAGCTGTGTAGGGTACCAATAAGTTCGTATTAAATCATTTGCTGAAGCTTTAAGGATCAGTTGATTAATGTGCTTCTCAGGACCTTAAAAATTGTTAAAGTAACCTTAAGTTTACTATAAATGGCGCTGCTAAAACTATTTGCTATAACTCTAAGAAGTGTTGGCTATGTTGATTAATGAGCTTTTGGGAGCTTAAAAGCTAAAGCTAGTAAAACGTTATGTGAGGTTGTTACTTGGTCTATTTACTAATGTTTAAAGGATAAGTTAAATAACGGCGTTGTTACTTGGTCTATTTACTAATGTTTAAAGGATAAATTGATTATTGATCTTTAAGGAGCTTAATAGCTAAAGCTAATAAAAAGTTATGTGAGGTTGTAACTTGGTCTATTTACTAATGTTTAAATTATAAATTGATTAATGAGCTTTTGGGAGCTTAAAAGGAAAAGTTAGTAAAAAGTTATGTGAGATTGTTACTTGGTCTTTTTACTAATGTTTAAAGGATAAATTGATTAATGAGCTTTAATGAGCTTAATAGCTAAAGCTAGTAAAAATTTATGTGAGGTGATTATTTGGTCTATTTGCTAATGTTTAAAGGATAAGTTGACTATTGAGCTTTCGGGAGCTTTGACGGAGCCATTAATCATAGATGACAGTATAAACTGATTCGTATTAAATTGGGTTAGCTCAAAAATGTTGTTAGTTGTCGATCTCTTTGTATTTTTTTATCTGGGTTGCGCTTAGTCATGTTTTGGCTATTTGCGTTAACTGCCAAGAATAACAACAGCAACTACAACAACATCGGCAGCATAACATAATCATAACTTTTTGGGTGGCCCCCAATGGCCAAAACAATGCTGAATTGTTCTCCTGCCACACACACACACACACTAACACACACACACACTGGCACACACACTTTGATTTCAATCTGAAAGTGAGCGCCTGGGCCAGCATAATAATATTGTATCATTGTATCTCAAGGAGCCGCCGACGTAGGATCGTGTTGTTTGTGTGTGATTGTTGGGGCCAAAAGACTTGGCCCTGGTCTCTGGTCAGTTGAGGCCCATCATCATCTCCATCATCAATGGCAGCTTTGGGCCTACCGTACAACACAGTCTCTTTTTCTTTTCTTTTCTCCTCTTTTTCTTTTTTTTTTTTGACTGGCTTTGGCACGCTGAAAATTTTATGACTTCATTTGTTGACCACCAAGCGAGAGCAGCCCAAAAAAAAAACAACAACAATAACAGTCGCGGATTGCTTCATAATAGGCTGTTGCTTTGTTGTTCTTATTGTTGTTGCTGTTGTTGTTAGTGTTTGGAGTCTGGACATGCAATACTTGGAATTTCATGCAGCGGCAACAATAGCACAAAGGATTCTTTGAATTGTGATCAACATTTCGATTGGGTGGCTCTCAATCTCTGCTACCAACTATCAACTACCAAAATCCAAAAACGTGTCTAAGTAGCATCACTAGAAGTCGCTATAAATTAAACCAAATAGAAAGGGAAAAAGAAAATTGTGAATAACTACTTAATTAGATAAATAATGAATAGATTAAGACATGTTTGGGGACATTTTTAAAAAGATTTAAACTTGCTAAGGCATAAATAATAAATATATTATGGAATCTTTGAAGAAATTAAGAAAAGCTATACGTTTTGCAAATACTGAATATATACTTACGTAATACGCAAACTTTAAGTTAGCTTCGCCCCCTGCTCGCTTCTCTCGCCAGCCCCCGGCTCGCTACGCTCGTTGAAATCTCGGGAAGAAATGTGGAGTGGAAGTGGGAAACACTTTTCACAGCTATCGCCGGAGCATGACGATCGAAGCGTCACTGCACTGTCTTAGACTCAGGCAGTTAAAATCGCTATAGATATGGCTCCGTGCTAAAGGCTGTGTTTTCTTTTCTTTCTAAATCCTTAATATGGAAGATCAACAAAGGCGAGAGTAAGTGAGAGAGGGAAAGAAAGAGATATTGTTCCGCCCTTGCTAAATGTTTTGCAGACACTGCACCATCTCCCCCGCTGCTTTTGATTGACGAGTATAGCAGCAAGGGCGACAACAATGAATCGCACCCGCACCCGCTCCCACTCTGCTTTGGCTTATACCACCAAGAGCCACTGTCCCTATGGCAGCTTTATGATCTCCGATCCGATCCGATCCATCTCAGAATGTAACAATGAGTAAGAAATACATAATCTGTGAGTTTGGTTGAGATAGCTCAAAAAACAACAAAGCTCTTCATACAAAAGTTTTTATTCCAAACGATTGTTCCTATGGCAGCTATATGATATAGTCTTCTAATGTTAACCAAAATTTCTCAGAATGTAACTAAGAGTAAGAAATACATAATTTGTGAGTTTGGTTGAGATAGCTCAAAAAATAAACCACTTTTTCTTACTAAGGAATTTTGACCTTTGACCCCACCATTTTAACCCCTTCCAGTTGGAATATCGAAAAACGCAGCCTTATTGCACGATAATTACGTCTCAGCTATGTTGTGTGAAAATTTCAGCTCGATATCTTAACCCGTTTGGGCTACAGCGTGATGTCTCAGTGAATCAGGACAAAGAGTTTTATATAGTATATAGAAATAGATTCCTGAATACAAGTATAAAAGCTATTTACATACAGTTTATTCTTGTTACATTTAAATAAAACAATACAGTTACTTTCTTAATAAATAGATTAATACTTTATCTTAACTATATATTAATTAATAACTAAATTTATATATGTCTATGTGTGTCGTTGAACTGATCTCCAACTTATAATCTATTAATTACTTCATTAAAATTCTGTAAAAATTATCTAAACTTATATTTGATTTCGAACTTATACTCACAGTCAATTTTGGTTCAATATATTAAATTAATTATAAATTCAAATGTCTAATAAAGTATTTTTAATGGTGTAACCATTCTTTTATATTTGTACAACAGTTTTCTTGATATTCCAACTTATTGCCCTGCTAAAAATATAATTTCCAGCTAATTTAAAGATCAAAGCTAATTAATATAGGATTTTAAGCATAGGTTTATCTGGTATTTCAATACTAATCAAAGTAAATCAAATGTTATATTGACATAAACATATTAAAACTAAATGTACAGGCTGAATTTGACAGGAGCACGAGAAAACGACTCTCGAGAGTTAGAGAATTTCTATAGTTATATTTCATTTCTAATTATGAGCAAATATGTAGTTTAAGTATAAATAAAAATCTGCCTCTCTCTTTCTCTCTTGTTATCTGCCTGTCCCTCTATCAGTATGTCTACTTCTCGCTTTTCGCACTGTCCAACTCGACAAGTCCAAACACGTATCGTTATCTGTAATTTATGCACTTGTACTTTGAATCACTTAGTTGATCTCGTTTCTTTTCCTTTATGCCCTCAGCTCCTGTTCCTGTTTCTGTGACTTCTTTTTGTTGTGTCTGTTGTCACACACACACACACACACACAGACACACAGACGCTGCGATTTCGATCTTATCAACAATGCGCAACGATCAACGGCAACCGCAGCAGCAGCAACAAAAGTTGGGACACACACGCAGCAGCAGCAGCAGCAGCAACAACAGCAAAGGGTAACAATGACAAGGGTTAAGGGTGAGGGAGTAGAAGAGGGGGATGGCGTAAGGGGTTAACATGGCACAGTGCTGGGTGCGTGCGTAGAACAGCTTCATAAATGTAAATTAGAGCTCGTTTAGCATTGACTATGGGCTCGTAAATAAATGCCAAATGACATCATTATCAACGTGCTTTGTTGCTGCTGCTGTGGCAACTGCTGTTGCCTGCCACAGTTGCAACTCCAGCTACTGCTCCTGCTCCTGCTACTGCTCCCATTTTCGTGTGTGTCTCTTTTGCTCGTTATCGTTTTTATGCCTTTGATGTTGTCGATGGCAGCGCTGATAGCAATGCATTGCAGTCAATGGAATGACAGAGACAGCGATAGAGGCAGAAAAGGAGTGAGGAAAAGAGATAGATAGATGGATGGACCATGGCGTCTTATCCTTATCAGCAAGTGGCGATCGCCTGCGGCTGGTGATAATGACTTGTAAGTACAAAATGCCTTGTCAGCGTCAGCCTGCGGATGTTTGCAGATTGTTGGATTTAGTTGTTGTTGTTGCTGTTGTTGTCAGTTGTTGTTGTCAGTTGTTGCTGTTGTTGTCAGTTGTTGTCAGTTGTTGCTGTTGTTGCCAGTGGTTTTGTGGCTGCGCATCACTTCAATTAATTTCGCTTGGCTTAATTTGCGTTTTGTTGCCTGTCCCAAGCTCCAAGATGCCTTACAAGCAAATCGTGCGGCACGGCGTCCGTTTGTCTATGCCAGCTTCATTATTTTCCATTTCCATTTCCTTCAGACAGCGGCTGCAAACTTGTAAGCGACAACAACATCATGAAAAATGCATTTTCAATTCGAAACGACAACATTGAGGATGTGGTTGAGGACGACAACAACAGCAACAACAGCAGCAACAGCAGCAACAATTGCAGCAACAACGACAACGACAACTGCAGACTTACAGACGCGCTCGCTTCTCTTCTGTCTTCTGCCGCTCACTTAAAATTCTTGGACCTTGTATTGGGGAGCTGAGACTTGGGACCTGGAATCGGAATCGAGTACCTGGGAGCTGGGAGCTTAAAACCTGGCACTGCACTTACAACGCCACTGCAAAACTTTTGTCAAGTATTGTAAAATTGTTTTGGCAGGAATAAAAACAAAAGACGCTGATGAGTCTTTGGGTTTTCAGCTCGACAGCAGCTTGTAGAATGACAGCAAACGACCCTGTCAGATAACACTAGACAACATAATTAGGGAATTGAAAATACTATATGATATCTACATTCAGATTGCACTCGATGCACTTGTAAATTGTAAAGACTTAGCTATATTTCAGACTGCTTAATCCCAAAGTTTTCCAATATTATTCATCTTATTTGCTTTAAAAACTCAGAAATGATAGAACAAATAGAAAAGAGCATCCTCAATCATTTCAGATGATCAACTTATAACTTAAACCAATTTTAAATTATTATATTGTCTTTAGTAAACTCATAATTACACCCTTTCATCCTTCATCCTTTCATTCCCAAGTTCTCACAGAAATGTTCCCTGCCCAACGTAATATTTCTATTGAGTTTAATGACTTAATTTCTCTTTTTTATATCAATAACCAATAATTTCAAAGCAAAGTTATAAAAATGTTGTTCTTTCTTTTGTTCTCTACCTTGTTGTCTAGTGTAATCGAAGTTCCAAGTTAATGGCTTTGACTTTGGGACCATGGTTAAGATGGTCAAGAAGTCAGAGAGTTCGTTTAGTGCGTGTTTTTTCCTGGAAAAACGTCGCCCACATAATTTTCAATTTTGAGTTAATGCCGCGCCGGATGTTGTCGATTGCCGCTGTTGTCTTCTAATTGTCCACTGGAAGTTTTAGCGGGGTCAAAGTGCACTCAAGTGCGTCGCAAGGTGCAGCTGTTCTACCAACAACAACAACACCAAAAGAACAACAAATTTTCAGGCAATTAGTGAAAATGTTTCAATTTACAAAACATCCAAATGATAAGCGGGAAATTAGTAAATAAAGACATCAAAGCGCATAGATGTGGGAAAGAGGAGGAAAATGAGTAGGAGGTGGAGATGGAGATGGAGAAGAAGGAGGAGACCTAAAGGGAAGCCGGCGCTAATGGCGCTACGAATAGAGGGGAATACAGTGAGAGCCAATGCATACAACAGGTGATTAATTATAAACACTGACAAAACATAAAAATACAATTTTTACCACATACCAAAAAAAAATGTAGAAATAGGCCGAGTAAGAGGGAGAAGTAAGGAGAAGGGCAACAAGAGCCAAAGGCGGTTAACAAATTGGTTAGAACATTTTTATGAGTGCATGGCAATAATATGAGGGGTCACTCTCTCTCTATGTGTGTGTGTGTGTGTGTGTGTGTGCCCATTAATCGCAGGTTAATTGCCTACAAAGCGGTGAGCTAATTGCCCATAGGCAAAAAAGGTATCCCAGGTAAAAGAGACAGATTGAGAAGCGGGGATCGGGATAGGATCAGACATAAAGTGGGCGTATAGATCGAAGAGGGATCGTATTATTAAAAAAAAGACGAATTTTATGTTATTGGAGCAATAATTAATTATTATACAATAACTCAATGTTTTATCTATATTTATATGATGGTTTCATTTTTCAACATTTTATTTTAATTAATGATGCTCCATATAAATATTTATTTAACTTATACTATTAGAATTCTATGTTATTAGATAATTACAATTTTAATTCTACTATAAATATCATATCTTAAATATTTTCTTTGCCGACTGTTTCAGTTGAAGTTTATTAGATAATTATTATTTTTTCGTCTTTTTCTCACTTTCAACTTATTAGTTACGAATCAACCAAAACTTAGAACGAATAATACGCTTGATATCCATTTAGATTGCAGCCCAATTACAAAATCCAACTGCCTGCCTCACTAATGGCAACCACACACACATTAACAGATACATATGTATGTGTGTGTGTGTGTGTGTGTGTGTGTGTGTGTGTGTGTGTGTGTAAACTGTATGTTGCTTCAACTTTATTATGCACCAAAATGAAACGAACGAGAAATCGAGGCAGCAAAATTACTTATGTCCAATGTTCGACTGGACGGTGGAGACAACAGCGGAGAAGTTGGAGATGGAGGCAAGTTGCCTCGTTGCGGGTCCCTGGGTCTGAGTCGGGATCTGGGACTGAGTCTGGGACCTGCACATGCGAATCGTACTCGTACTCGAGCCTTGTATCTTCTAGCGATGACGACGGCAGACAAAGCGGTGCGTGCAATCGCAGCCAGAACAGCGTCAGTTGGCCAAACAGACTGGCCAAGAAAGAGAGGGACAGAGGGAGACTGTGACTGAGACTGAGACTGGAACTGACCCAAGAGGACAGAGACGAAGTGAAGAGGCTGGCGACTGCGACCACGCGGCATAAATTGCGTATAAAACATGGAAAATGAAGCGATAAACTTGAGATACGCGATCGTAAAGCAAAGCAACTTCGTCGTCATCGTCGTTGTGGGTTTATGTAGTCAATCCCAAAGCACAGTGGTTCCAAAAGTAAGTACATGGAGTGAATATATATGGTATAGAAATTTATTAAGTAATTACCAAATAATTTGAAACGCTAGTAACTGCTTAAAATTGGCAAATGCTTGGATGCCATCAAACATTTATGTAATTCATAGAATGTTTGCGTTTTAAACATACAGATAATTATTTTAAAATTATGTAAAGATAAAATAATAAAATACAAATATAACATAATATGCAATTGAAGAAATTTGCCTTTACTTTAACAAGTTTGATTTCATCTTTGTAAATGCTTGAATTCAATTTAAATGTATAGAATATTTGGATTTAAAATTTTCTGACCTTCCATTTAAATTTGTATTAAATGCAAGAATGAAATGCGTCTTTATAAATTGTGCTTTTCCAAAGAGAACAGTCACTAAACAGTTACTTTATCTATAAACTCTTCTTTGAAGATCTCGCTTACCTCAGAAAATTCTAATTACGTTTAAACATTGTTTTTAAGCACTCCCAAAAGTATGCAGTGTGAAATTAACGAAATTGTTTTCATTTTAATAAATATATAAATATTGAAGATAAGATCAAAAAATCTCCTTTTATTTCTATCATTCACATATTTATTTAGCTTCTTGTTTGTTTAGCTTTTGCATAACTTTACTTGTGTGTGGTTCCACTGTGCGCTCTGTGTGGGGAGTAGCCGGGGCAGCATTGGTCAGTCGGAGGATGTCAGTGTGTTTGCTTATGCTTGATGAAGCTGTTGGGGAGCGGCTGTCGCTGCTGCTGTTGGTGGCCATTAGGCGCGGCCTGTGGAAAGCCTGCGGCTGTGGCAGCAGCAAAGATTGTGGCAGCGGCAGGATAATGACACCCCGGCCAGAGCTCGAGAGAAGGAGCAGATCGGTAGATCGGTGGATCGGTGGATCGGTGGATAGTCAGATCCAGCACAGTTATGTGTGCATTTCTGTACATTTTAATGATGCCAGCGCCAAGTATTTGGCTTTTCGTTTTTGGTATTGGGCGTGGCCAGGCTGCTGATGCGTCACGCAATTTTTGGTTGATTTTTTATGATTTCAGGAAATGGCCAAAAGCCATGAAGCATCATCTTTTATTTTTACTTATTTTATTTATTTTTTTTTTATATATATATTTACATTTTCTTGCCCGTTTGCCTGCTGACGTTGATATTGTTGTTGTTGTTGTTGGTAGTTTGAGTAGCTAACAAGCCGCTAACGAAGTCAAACAAGCAACTGCTTCAGAGTTAGCTCCTGCTCCCAGTTTCCATCTTCCAGCTGCCAGCTCCTGCGGGATGATCCGTAAACGTCCTCGTCGGCTGCTCTTTTATTGTCGGCAAATATTTGGCCTGCTTTTTTTCGGCTCGTTTCTTGGGGTGCTCTGTTATTATTTGGCTGATTAATTAACATGCCTCACTGGACCACCGAAGGTGGCAACAACGCTAGCGGCAGAAGCAAAACAGGATAACACAAAAGACTGCAATGCCAACAACAACAGCTATGACAACAACTTTAAGTGATTGTGAGTCAAACATCAAAATTAAAGGGCACAGTTTAATGGATATTAGAGTTCTGTAGAATTTAAAAATAATTGTTGGCTTGGATTTTAGCCAACGGAAGGAAGTCTTGGCAATTGACTTTTAGTTTAAACCATTATTAATTAGAATGGATTCAAATTTCAATTTTTATATTGAATTGAGAATATTATATGTTTAACATATATATTTAGATAGATATGGATAACTAGTTTCTTTTAGCAGTCTATTTTTGATGTTAAAAAAATTAATCGAAATGAGATCACAAATTCATTGTATTTGTATTTATTGGTAATCCTTCCTAGCGCTAAAGTACATGAGATTATTTAAAGTTAAAGCACTTGTCACATTGTATGACATTTCTTTAGAGAAATCACCTAACTTAAATTAGATTAAAAAGACTAAACACATGTTAAATTATTGTTATTTATATCTACTACTATTATCAAGTGTTTAATTATTGAATTTATATATAAAACAGCTATGAAAGGTGTGTCATTAACTTTATTTTAAATTGTGTTGTACTCCTAATTATTTTCAGGCTATGTGGCAGATTATTCCATAATTTAACAGCACACTCAAAGAAATGAGTATCGCAGCAGGAAGCCTTATATCTAACGGTAATTAAGTTGTTAGTTCTTCTCGAGCCCGACAAGTTTAACTGTCGATATATGTAGTTTGGTTCTTTAGTGAAAATTATTTTGTGTAATAATAGAATTGTCCTAAGTTCTATCCATGGATTTCAGATGAAGACTAAACAATTGTTTGGCATATGTTGAGATGTCATCAGTTTTCTTTTTATTAAATATAAACCAATAAACAATAGCGTTAATAACAACATTAATCTCATGTTTACTTTTCGCATCAAAGCTACCAAAAATTTCTACTCCAAAGAAAAGTCTTGAAGTCAGGTACGTTTTTGTCAATACTAGCTTGGTCTGCATTGGTAAAAATTCCTGAATAGTTCTTAGTTGTCTCAACTGGCTTAAGGTTTTACCACTATTTATATGATCACTCCAAGATAGAGTGCTTTTAAACGCAAATCCGAGATTTTGAGCTCGATCAACATATTATATAAAAGAGTTGTTAATTTGTAGCATCGGTAGATAATTTGTACGATATTCATCTTTGATAGTAATCGTTTTTCAAATATATATTATATTAATATTATTAATGTAACTAAAAACATTCTCAGATATTTGCTTTTAACATTTAAAGACTATTATAGACGCATTGCAATTTAGAACTAAATTAACAACACACCTTAGGAACTATAACTAGAAACCTTAGAAAGTAAAATAAACGATAAAGAAAAATAAATAAATTAGTAATAATAACATAAATGAAAAACGTAAATAAAATAAAAAAAAATTAAAATTAATATATACTTACAAAAAAAAACTAGCAAACTTATCAAAAATAATAATTATTAATATGACATGATATTAATATTAACATGATATGATGTAAACATTAATAAAACAGACATATAATAATAGTATAATAATATTAACATTAATTAAAAAATTAGCAATAATGGGTCTTCTACCTTTTTTGCAATGATGTCTATTTTCTATTTTCTCTTAAATTATAATATTAATCTTAATTATTGCAAAGCTAATTTATATATATTGACTTGCGCTCTAATTTATAAGCTTTTTCTTGTAGCCCTGGGAATTCAATTAAATAAATTAATAAATAAAAAATCTGAAATTGTAAGAAGAGTTGAAATTCGGTACAGTCCTAATGAGAAACATTATTCATAACTTTTACTTATAATTTATACGAAAGATACATATTGTAATCTTACTAAATGATTTAAATATATGTACGTACTTATCTGAACATTAATTGCGGTTCTAAAATCTTAGATTTGAAATAAATAAATTTTTAAATAAAAGTATAATTCAAAATATTCTAGCAAAGTTAACAGAATGAGCTAATAATTGTCAGTAGTACTTATATAATAAAGATATGTAATGATTCTATATAAATTAATAAAATTCCGTTGCCCACACATAAAATCAGAATATTATGAATTATAATTTGATGATATACTTATTATTATTATTATTGTTATTATTATTACTATTATTATTATTATTATAATTATTATTATTTTTATTATTATTGTTATTATTATTATTATTATTATTATTATTATTATTATTATTATTATTATTATTATTATTATTATTATTATTATTATTATTATTATTATTATTATTATTATTATTATTATTATTATTATTATTATTATTATTATTATTATTATTATTATTATTATTATTATTATTATTATTATTTTTATTATTATTATTATTATTATATTTGTGTTTATGTGTCAAATAAAAATAAATTGAGAAAATCAGGAGTTCAAATCAGTAAATCGACAGAAGATTAATCAAGTTAGATGATCTTAGTATGAAATAATGACTGCTATAACAACTGAAAATACTTTAGAACAACACAATGAACAACTTGATATTATATCAATTCTCCAAATATCAACAAAAGTGAGTTTGTTTCTCATGTGCGAGAGGTGCGGCAATAGTGGCTTGAGAGCAAAGCCAAATCGAAAATAAGTAAAGTTTTGAGTCAAACTAAAAGCCAAAGGTTTATGGCTGCTGCACTGGCTCCTCAATCTTGGAGTCCATTCATGTGCCTCTCTCACACTTATGTGTGTGTGAGTGTGTGTGCTGTGTGTGTGTGTGTGTGTGAGTGAGTCCACTTCATTTTGTAGTCTTTGTCCGATGTTCTGTGGCCGTCTGACTGGCTGTGCTTTTTTTTTTTTTTGCTTGCCTGCTCGCTGACGAGGCTTCTTCGTCGTCGAATTTTGGAATTTGTTCAGGCTTGTTAAGAGTTGTTAAGATTATGATATATGTATATGTATAAATGTATGTATGTTTGAATGTATGTAGCGACGACAGCGGCAGCCATTATGTTTCGCAGCAGGAATGTGGGAAACGGCTGCCTCGGACCATTTTAAAGCCCAGCTACCTCTCCGCAGTGGTTCTTTATGTGTGCTTCAACAATATTTACCCACACACACACACACATACACAGTCGCACACACACCCACAGATATACACACACACAGTGGCTACATAATCGATTCATGGCTCTGCGAGTAGCATTTCTTTCATGTTGCGTTGTTAGTTTCTTTGGTTCTTTTTTTTTATTTTTTTTTTTTGCTCCATACGATTTTATGATTTGTTTGAGCGCATCTTTTTGGACCACCCGTGAAATCACTTTGGGTATTCGGGGGCTTGGGATTTGGGGCTCCGAGACTGGGCTTTTGTTAAATTGCTCTTGTTTATGTTAACATTTAAATTGTAGCCACGGGTAGCCACAGAGTCAGCTTCAGATCGAGAGTAACCCAACCCAAAGACAACCCAACCAAAACCAATATTTAAACACAACGCTCCATGAATAATCATCGCCGTCGTCGTCGTCGCCGTCGTCATCATCATCTTTTGGGCCGCTTTCAACATGGCCATCAATTCTGATTTACCAAAAGTGTTAATTAGCCAACCAATGTTATTATTGCTGTTGTTGTGCCATATATGTATATGTATATATTTCGTTTATTGTTAGCAACTGAGCTGTCCCTTTAATTCCAATTATCAAGCCAAATTCTCAGCTTAACAAGCGTCTAGTTCAAAAACTGATTGACGTTTCGCATGGTTAATGATATGTAATAAATATTGTAGACATTTCTAGCCAGCTAATCAATTTCAAGGGTATTTACTGTACAGTCAGTAGGTATTAAAAGGCTTTTTAAACTGGAACTTTTCGAGAATTAAATTTGTCTTCGATTTAAGTTTGTGTCAGAATTAGATTTGTTCTGATTAAAAATATTTTGTAATAAGTTGCAGCTAAACTGATATTTAAAAAAAATTATTTAAAATAAACCTACACTGTCGAGAATATGTATTTCTTATACTATAACCAAAGTTTTCTTTCCTTTAAAAATCATCAAAGTCCACTTTCAAATATGTTGTAAAGTTTACTTAGACACACTTTTCCTGACATAATCATACTTTCTAATTCTGTCCATTATCCTTCTCTTAAGAAAGAAAAGCAGACGATTGTTCTATCGATTATAACAATTAATATTTATATTTATATATTCAATAGCCTGTTACATAAATTGGGACAAATACAATATACTCTTTTAATATACGAGTAACAGATATAATAACTAAATATGTACTTAGTTTAATATTAACGCCATCAAATCAGGCTTGTGACTTGCAGGGAATATTTATTAGGCCTGATCATCATTATAGCTTTGCTCAATGAATTTTCATAGCCACGGAATGTAGCCCAATTGAGGCCATTTCCAGGATTGTTGTTGCCATAATCCCCGGTTAACTTGCTGTAATGAATTAGCATCAGATTATTAAATTCCCCAATAGGCAATTCAGTCTTTCAATTACCACAACAAGCAACTATTGTACCACCAACCGCCAGAATACATCTGAGCACAGTGTCTGTGGTCAGGATCATTATCTCGATCGTAGGTGGTAAACTTCATACCCAGATGATAGCCCAATGAATCTCCAGCAGTGCCATAAGAAGTGCCCAACGATTTCAGGACATACGATTCACTTTCGTCGCCAATTGCAAAATTCGAATACGACTCGTAACTCATCACATTTTGAGAATCCTCAAGCATAACAAGCAACTCGTGTCTACTGTCTGCGGTCATTAAGTGTACGTAATTGAGACCCATAAAGAATTCATCTCCGAAATATCCAAATCCATTCTTGTATTCATGCCAGTTTCTATTAAAGTTCTGCAATCCATTGGTACGGTTTAATATAACCGTCCAGCCTCCATCATAGCAGGATACTATAAAGGGTGCATGATTGGGGATCTGTATAGTGTAGACTCCACTCTTATTGCGAGATTTGGCAAGTGCTTCGACACAATTGCGTGGATATTTGGCGATTGGAATGAATGCCGGATTGGTAGCAGGTGGAGTAGGCTTAGTAGTGGTAGTAGTAGTCGAAGTAGGAGTAGTAGTAGGAGTAGTAGTAGGAGTAGTAGTAGAAGTAGTAGTCGGAGTAGTGGTAGGAGTAGTGGTAGTAGTCGGAATAGTAGTAGGAGTAGTAGTAGAAGTAGTAGTAGGAGTAGTGGGAGTAGTAGTAGGAGTAGTAGTCGGAGTAGTAGTAGTAGTAGTAGTCGGAGTAGGAGTAGTAGTAGGAGTAGGAGTAGTAGTAGGAGTAGTAGTAGAAGTAGTAGTCGGAGTAGTAGTAGGAGTAGGAGTAGTAGTAGAAGTAGTAGTCGGAGTAGGAGTAGTAGTAGGAGTAGTAGTAGAAGTAGTAGTCGGAGTAGTAGTAGGAGTAGTATCCGGAGTAGGAGTAGTAGTAGGAGTAGTAGTAGAAGTAGTAGTCGGAGTAGTAGTAGGAGTAGTAGTCGGAGTAGTAGTAGAAGTAGTAGTCGAAGTAGTAGTAGGAGTAGTAGTACGAGTAGTAGTACGAGTAGTAGGAGTAGTAGTAGGTGTAGTAGTAGGAGTAGTAGTAGGTGTAGTAGAAGGAGTTGTAGTAGGTGTAGTAGTAGAAGTAGTAGTTGGTATAGTAGTAGGAGACACAGTAATAGGTGTCACAGTTGCTTTATCTTCCGAAAATCCTGGAATTGGTTGCTACACTCCTTTATTGGGTTCTGGCTGCTGATTTTCAATTGCCGGGATGAATTTGCTGAGAGATTCTTCCACTTTTCTGATAATATATTTAAGTTAGCTATTAATAAAATACATTTTCTACATAAATGTATGTATACTGAAGACTCTCACCTCAACCCGCTATTCATGTATTCCTGTAGGCTGCTCTGTTCAGTATCATTTTCACTTTTACATTTGATTAGCATAATATTTGTATTTATTAAGAAGACAATGCAAATTATTTTCAACAACATTTTGACGAATAGAATAAATAAACTTAACTATTGATCGCATACATTGTTTTTTATACCAAATATTTGTACCAAATGGGCGATTCCATCGGCGATACACTGGGAGATGCCCTACACAGAAAAAAAAACCATTGGTGTCTCGGCATTGCACCTCTGAACTCACGCACATACTCCTGGAATTTTTGGCTGCTCATCCCATTGCACCCTGTACTTATTTAGCAATTACTGTCTACATTGATAGAAGCAGTAAATCTCCCAATTATCGTATGTTTTTTTTTGTTGCCTTATAATGCATTTTTAGTTACCATTTGTACGCTATAATTGTCATAATATTCAACACTTTACAAAAGTAGCATTTGCTTTTGAGAACTTATTGAGTTTGGATGAAAATAACATTTGAATAAATACTGTTGATCAAAATCACAACTTAATATTGAGTAAAAAAGTGAATAACCCATATAAATATATAAAGATAGGGAAAATTCGAGATAAATATTTGGTAGAATTAAAATTTAGTGAAGGCTGTTTTTTCAAATATTTGCAATACATTAATTTGCATAATAATAAAACTAATCTTTAATAATTTTAAAAAATAGTAAAGGTGCAAATTTAAGTAGTTTTAATGAAAAGTTTTGCTAGTTGAAAAATGTAACGTAATGATTTAAAAATGTAATCACTATTGCCTTTTAGACACTTTCTAAATTCTAAATAGAACCAAGTGAATTGAACTACAAAGTTGTATTGAAAACCTCGTTATATTAAATCACCTAACAGATAGACAGAATGAGTTTCCATATTCCCAGCAGATTCAAGGAGATTCATTTCATTGATATTATTAACTAACTGAGAATATACTTGGGAAGACCAAATACGGAATAATAAATATTAGTTTCCTACAGATAGTTCCCTTTAAAAAGTTAAAAGAATATTCTCAATCATATAAAAAACTAGCTCTTATAGTTTCTGAGATTCACGCGCTCATACAGACGGACAGACAGACATACGGACGGGTGTCAAACGACTCGACTATTAAAACTGATCAAGAATATATATATACTTTATATGGTCGACGTCATAAGGAGGCATTATGACTGTAACATACATTTGCACAAATTCATTATACCCTTTTTTGCAGAGTGTTTAAATATTAAGGGAAATATCTGCAACAAAAATTTCCCCTAATCTATTAGACATTACAAACAACTTGAAGTTATTTCAATTACTTCACTTTCGCCCCAGTGTTAAGTGTAATTGTGCTGGTTGTAATGGCTTTGGAGCCACTGTTCCATTCATAGTTCCAGTCGTGGTGTTAATTGCAAGGGATCTGTCCCAAGTGCCTGGCATAGTTGTCGCCCCATAATTGTCGCCGTCGTCACCGTCGTTCGTCATCGACGACTCTCCTGCCAACTGTCTGTCAGCTGTCCATCAAAGCGTTGCCAAGTTGGTGTTAATGGGCGCCTAGAATGCGAGCGCAGTTTGCGGCTGTCTCCAGTTGCTGCCTCTTGTTGCTGTTGCCGTTGTTGTTGCAACAATGGCTTGTTGTACACGCGGCAACGCATGTTTTTGCTTGTTGTCCTTCGGGGATTACGCGTCAGTTTCGAGTAATTGCCCACGGCACTTTTTTTTGTTGCCTCGCATTTAATTTATTTTTGGATATGCTTAAAATATAAGAAAAAGCCACACGCACACGCACACAAACACAATTAACTTGTAGTTGCAGTAGTTGTTGCACCCAATCCCGCCGGCCGCTCAGCAGCAGTGAAAGGTCAGCAGTCGCTTCTAACTCGTTGCTGGCGTCTGTATCTCGCCGCCCAACGCCGACAGCTCCTTGAGGAACTGCCTCGCATTGGTCAACGTTGAGCCGCCATAGATGATGCGTCTGTTCACATTGGACGTTTGCTTCTGTTTGATGAAGTCCACAAGATTCTGATACTCAATGTAATTGCCACCGCCGACCATGAAGACAACTGCGTCCTGGAATGGTGCACGATTCTTGGGCAGCACATCGCCGCCTTTTAATAGTTTGGGATCCAAATAAAGGTAATCATCTGTTTCGGCATTGCTTCTGCATTCCATAACCTGCTCCGTTATCTTCGTCACAGGCAGATTCTGTAGGGAATATTTATTATTAATATCACACTTATCCGGACTTAAATGTATTTATACTCACGTGCCGTTTGACGACCAAGTTCTTGACACCCTCCATTACGAAGGAGCTGCCCTGGGAGACGAGCTTGGTGAACATGGAAACGGTTCTGGTGCCGCCGCCTTCGTATTGCGTTGCCTGGCTGATGCCCGGCGAGCGATTCATGATCGCCTTCCAACGTTGCACGTAGGCCAGCGAGGTGAGATCGCAGCCGGCGGCTTGGAGCGCCTCTCGCAGTCGCTCCAACTCCGATTCGGGCAGCTGCTGGGCGCAAATGTAGTAGATGATGTACAGACGCAACTTATCCTCGGGTTGACCGAATTCCGCATCTCGCAGCAGCTCCAGCAGCGGCTTGTCCAACGTCTGCTTGGACATGATCTTCTCCTCGATCTCAAAGTACGAGTCCAGTCGACGCGCCTTAATGTAGTTCAGTATGGCGGTGGCAATCTTGGTGTGCATATCGATCAGACGTTTCTTTTCCATCAGCTGGGGCAGCGAGTTGACGGCGTTGGTCAGACGGGCTGTCGTATCGTTAACCAGCGAAAAGGCAATGTCCGACTCGCCCTCCATGCCCATGGAGGTCTTAAGGCGTTTGATTTCCTCCTCCGAGTTGCGATAGGATTCCAGCTCCTCCTGAATTGCCTCCGCCACAGTGGGAAACGGACTGCCCTTATGTGTGACCCAGAAACGATCATTGCGATCCAGATCACACGCCTTGGGCTTTTTTCGGGCACCTGTAAAGCAGAAAGAAGGGTTAGCGAGTGACAAGACTCCTATAAACACTACCTACCTGTGCTCACCGCCGCCTCGTCCTCCACGTAGACCAGATTAAGACCCAGATCGAGAACATCGTGCACCAATGCCTGATACGACCAGGTGTGATGCAGTGGCGTGGCCAGATCCATGTTACGGTCTAGCAGCAACAAAACTGGACGTTGAAAGCTGAACACACCGCCGCCCGCCTGCGTGGCATCCATGTGAAACAGATTTGCCCGTGCGTCCCACAGATTCTCGCGCAGCTTCTTCTCCAGCTTGCGAGCCACCATCTCGGCGGCGCTGTTGCGTGGACAACGGATGATGGGCACGTTGCCCAGCGTGACGAACAATGCAAATAGCGAGTCCACAATCGAGTCCATCAACGCTTCCATCTCCTCGTCACGCGTGTTGGCGCGATTGATTGCATAGTAGGATAGTTTGTCGCTCTGCTGATGTTTCAGTATGAAGAAGTCGTCCTCCAGGCTAATGAAGTTCACATACTGATCGTACACGCGATGTATGTTGGCCACACAGCCGGAATGCAGCGCTGCTGCCGCCAAATTCTCGATCTTGCTGCGTGTGATGGGCGCGAGGAAGTTTAGATGATAAATGTCGTACAATCCATTGGAGAAATCCTGCTGAATGCGATCGAGATTCTCGTCCGTGGGCAGGCAAAAGTAAACCGCCGGCACATCCGGTATGGAGTCGCGATCAGAGTGCAGTTGTCTGCAAGTTAATTAATTGGTTAATTGCTGAACTCTGACCCATTCTTCGTGATTACTCACACATGCAACGTCACACCGAGTTCGCGCAACTCCTTAATGGATATAATGGGCGATATAATGTCCTGGCCAACGCGATCGTATATCAGAATCTTCCACACGGGCTCCGCTGCCAGAGCCTTTGGTTGCTGCGAATTTAAATTAAGCATTTGCTTAATTGCATCTGTAAACGAAGGCAAAAACAAGATTTTAGTTTTCTATTTATTTGAGCTGCAGCGTCACAAATTCGCACTTATTTGCCGTTCCCTTAAAGTCAACATCGTGTTTGTGCTTGGTTATTGCAATACTAGCGAAGGAAATACAATTTAATTAATTAAATTGTTTTAAAACAACATAATTTACAAAATACAACACGTCACAAGCAAAGAGAATGCGTTTTGGCCAAATTTAGTAGATTACAAGAGTAACAGCTGTTAAAGGTAAATGTGGTGGTCGGACAATATTTTGTTATTGCTGCACTGAAATAATATATCGGAACGCTACAGCTGTTACGATGTGGACGGCTAAGTATCGATAGACACCCTGTTACTTGAGCTAACAGAACTATATTACTTAACATTATCCATAAGTGATGTTGCTGAAATCATTTAGCTGGAAAGAAGCTAATTTTTTAAAATTCAAAAACTTATAGCTACGCAAAGTGCACATGCATATATAAATACATACAAATTTGTATTTATTTGTTTGATAGCCATATTAATTTCTGTAAGAAAGACACAAAAAAGCTAGATTTAACGATATTTCGATTTCCCAACACTGATGTTAACATAAACTGTTCTGCTCAAATTCGTGCTCTGTTATTCTAAGCTGTTATTGTTATTTTGCGTCAAACTTTCGTAGCAGGCGGTTGTGCGTCGCGGACGCAACAAATAATTGTCCGCGTATTTTTCCAACGCAAACAACATAAAGTCGTATCAAGTGTTTGCGCAAGCATAAGTGCAGTGTGGCGTTGCAGTGTAAACCGCCGAAATGATATTAAACTCAAAGAAGCCCAAAAATCGGCCGTTTAAACAATCAAAATGGCAATTTGCCCATCGTCAAGTGTTAAATAAATGCCGCCTATCGGGACGTCGACGTTGCGGCAGACGTGCGGTCAGTTGTTATCATTTCTTCAAACACAGTCGCGGTTTTCTGTGGTTTATGCTCTGCAATTTGATGCTTAGTGCAAATAACAGTGACGCCCAGCTGCTTATAAATGTGCAAAATCAGGTGCGTCTTGGTCTTGAATTCTGATTTCAAACACATTGTGAATGTCAAAAAAATGGCCTTTTGTCGTCGTTGACGCTGACTGCGCTGCTTTGAGCCGCTGCGTTTGTCGGTGTCGTTGCTTTTCGAACATCAATTTCGAAATTGAGCGTATCAAAACAAGAGAGTGTTGGTGGCTGTGTAAAACAAAGAGAGAGACGGAGAAAGAGAGCGCGTGAAAACATTTGTTGTTATGCATCAGCTGCGTTTACTTTTTTTGTTCTTGCTTTTTCGTTTATTACTAACTAATTAAATGTTTTAATTGGTGCCATTGATGATGCTGTGTTGCCAACTGTCCTTGAACTTATTTATGTGTATCCAACAAGAATTTAATAGTCCAGCAAGTCGCAAGTTTTTACTTTTGCTTTTCGACATTTCCACTAAGCATTTTATTTGTTGTTGTTTGGTATTTTACTATGCACGTGACTTACATGTAATCATAATATTGACATTTGCTTTGGCTTTTCTATAAATTTTAGATTAACTCTGCCAAAAACTCGCGTCGAGTGAATGTGTGTGTGTGAGTCTGTGTGCGTTTGTGTTTGTTTACATGTGACATCCTTCGCCATTGCTGTCCCTGGCCCCAAAATGTCTGATGCTGTCGGCGTCGCTGCCGACGTCACTGTTGCTCTCATCGTGAGCTTTGTTTACGTTCGCTTTGTTCAAACACACAAAGGCAGCGCATACACAAACAGAGAATACCACACATACACATGAATGTACACATGTATGTGTACACATGAACCCAGCAGAACTTTTCGACCTTCGGCTTCAGGCATCAAATGAATGAACTTTCTAATGATTAATTCTAGGAAAAGAAATGACATAACATGCAATTAGCTTGTAAACGTAAGATAGTGTGTTTGTAGGGAAAGATAACAGTAGAGATTGTGCACATTAGTTTTGCAGTTGTTTTTTTTTCAGTCAAATATCATGGGTTGCTGTAGTATTTGCTACAATTTAAGAAACACTGTAATTTGTCATACAAGTAAATTTTAGTAAAAATCTCAAATATTTTAATTGTTATATTATTAAAAGCTGCACACTTGTTGCCTGTACAATTCCCAATAAATGTATAATTTCAACATAAACTATAGACTATTTGGTCCAAGTGGAAAGTACTTGCTTGCTTGGGTATTTCTTATGCACTATACAACTGAATATGTATGCTAATTGCAGTACATATTTCCTAGACTCAAAATTCAGCTGGGTTCACAAATTTCACACATGGCCATTCAGTTGTTGTTTCTGCTTGTCATGTGTTGTTGAACTACTTTTGGGGACAGACTCCTGACTCGAGTTCACAGTCCCTCATCTTGTTTTTACCTTTTCTTCTTTTGCCTTTACTTTTGCCTTTGCTTTGGCAATTTCACTATTATATTTTTTTTGGTTCAACTCTCTTGACTCTAATTTGGTTCATGGCCGTGTCGCGTTGTTTCTGCCCCATTCCTGTTTCCCACTCCTGCTCCTATTCCTGGGACTGTCATAGTTAATTTGTGTCCTAGCTGCGTCTTGGGTTTCCATTGTTGCCGCGTCTCTATTAATATTCTAGTATGTCCTTTGGGCTGCCCGGCAAGAGGAGGATTATGGAAAGTCTTTCCGGTCTCTAACACTTGTTGCATCTGTTGCAGGGCGGCGAGGTGATTCAGGAGAGTATTACGTCCAACATTGGCGAGGATTTGATTACCCTGGAGTTTCAGAAAACCGACGGAACGCTCATCACGCAACTGATCGACTTTCGCAATGTGAGTAGACATACAAAGAGGAATGGAAAATGAAAATGCAATCAACAAAATATATAATCATTGCAGGAGGTGCAAATACTGAAAGCCTTGGTGCTGGGCGAGGAGGAGCGCGGCCAGAGTCAGTATCAAGTCATGTGCTTTGCCACAAAGTTCAACAAAGGCGACTTCATATCCTCGGATGCGATGGCCAAGCTGCGTCAGAAGAATCCTCACACCATTCGCACTCCCGAGGAGGACAAGGGACGCGAGACGTACACCATGAGCAGCTGGGTTCAATTGAACCGCTCGCTGCCCATCACACGTCATCTGCAATCCCTCTGTGCGGAGGCCACAGATGCCACCTATGTGCGTGACGTGGATCTCAAGGCTTGGGCGGAACTGCCAGGTGAGTGGACAGCCCACGTTGTCTGTGAATTTCCCACTGCCAACTGAAGTACATAGTTCTAATTGATTTAAACTGACCAAGCACAAGGATGGGAATGAGAAAAATAAATAAATCATCTTTAAAGTAGATACTAGAAGGACCAAATATTTGAGTTTCTGACATTTTAAGGGAATTCCTTACTCAGAATACTTGGCTGTTTAGTTGGGAATGCCCTATCAGCAGTGTTTGTAGAGTTTAAATCATGTTTAAGAGCTTTCATGAGCTATACTCGTGCCAAGATTAAATTAAAAGCAAGTGGAAAGCTGAGATAGAATTAATTAAATAATTAGTAGTGTTGGGAAACTCAGTAAACAAATAATAATTATAATTTAAATCAGATTAAATAGTTTTAATGCGATCTATTCTTTCCTAGGTAAAGTTTAATGAAAGATAAAATTTAATTCGAATAATACAAATTGATTTTAAAGCCGTTCCTTTGCTTAAGTCACATTTAAGCTTTTTATTCGTTTCATTATGTATAGAAACTTAAGGTTTAAGAGCTTTAATGAGCTTTTCTTGGTCCAAGATTAAGTTAAGAGCAAGTTTGAAGTTGTGATAGTATAAAAATGTTATTTTGTGGTCAATTTTTAGCTTAGATCAGATTAATAGAGCTTTAATGAGCTTTACTCGTTAATATTCTTTGAAAGACATTTGTTGAATGATAGACAGAAGTATAAATAGAAAGATAAACGAGATTGCAACTGACTTTTGTGATAGCTGTTAAGCTTAGAGCAAGTTAAATAAACTTTAATGAGCTTTAATATATCAAAAGTACAGTTCAAAACATTAAAAGCATTTACCCTAAGTGTAATAAGGATAATAAGTAAAGTTTAAATAGAAAGATACAACTAGCATTTGCTCTAAATAAGCTGATTTGTCTTTGACATTCTCGAGGTTCAACTCAAAATCGGATTAAAGCACTTTAATGACCATTGTTCGCTTTAAGGAGCTTTCAGTGTTGTTTACTTTCCCGTAACTATAAGCTGAGCTTAACAACATTCCCCTCTGATAATTTCTCCTCTTTCTTGTGACGGGTTTAGTGAAATCTAATTGAATATTGTATTTCGAGTGGTTTTAAATTATTGTTAAGCAACTTTTACTCAAACATTTTTCGTTATATTGTGCTTCCTTTTTTTGTGTTTTTTTTTTGTTTTGCTCTCCTTTATGTTTGTCAACTTTTGTTGCAACTTTGTCGGGAACTGTTGCATGGTTAGGCTCCTCGATTTCCAGCCTGGAGGCAGCGACCGAAAAATTTCCCGATGCGCTCTCCACGCGCTGCAACGAAGTGAGCAGCCTGTGGGCGCCGTGTCTCTGCAACCTGGAAACGTGCATCGGCTGGTATCCGTGTGGTCTGAAGTACTGCAAGGGGAAGAGTGCGAGCAACGGGGGCGACACGTCCGGGGCACAACAGCAGCAACAGCAGACGAATTATCGTTGTGGCATCAAGACCTGCCGCAAGTGTACACAGTTCACCTATTATGTGCGGCAGAAACAACAGTGCCTCTGGGATGAATGACGACGCGGCGAGCTGCAGCTGCTGCAGATGCGATGCGCCAAGCAGGAGACGGTGGCATGCGATGCTGCTGCAACAGGAATTGCAAGTGAGACAGCGGCAAGAGCAACGACAATAACAACTACAACAACAACAGCAACAACTACAACAAAAGCAACAACGAACAGGGTGACAGCAAAAACAACAAAAACAACAACAACGACCAACAAATTACGCCAACTGCTTTTGTTGGTGCAACAGCAGATGCCTTTTGCACTGTGGAGTTTTCCGGTCCATCACATTTCCCATCATCATCAACATTCTCAGTCCCTTGCCCATTCCCATCCCCATTCGCATCCTCAATCCCATACTCAGCCTCATCATCATCACACGGCAGACACCTTGTCGCATCACCCATCAACAATGTCCGCCATCGTGGCGTGATAATGGGACTAAAAACTCGGACTGCGGATGTAAAAGTCACAACTTTACACTCCTTTTCCCCGCACTCGGGTCGAGAGTGTGTTGACAGTTTTTGTTCAGTCGGGCTGTATATATGTATAACTAAGTATGATTAGAATATAGCCAAGCTACATTTACGCTTATGCTGATGTTAGGTTAGTCAACATTTGAGCCGTTAAACATTTGTCAAACATTAATCAATAATCATTTTATGCAAATTACATCTCTAATAATCTCTCGCATTGCTTTCATTTAATTTTTTGTATCTAAAACTACCTCATATTAATTCACGTTTCCCTTTTCTCTTTGGTATTCATTTAATGCTGATTATCTTTAACGTTTCTGTTTGCATTTCATGCACCTTTTCTCTGTATTTATCTGTTTATCTTTGCGTTTCTCTCTTTAAATAATGATTCATTAAATTTATTTACGCAGTTCGACAAATTTCCAGCGTTGGTTTTTCCTTCATTTCCCCATTTCCCATTTGTCATAATTACTGTGTACATAATAATACAAATAATTGTCGCTTCATTAAATTTTCGCTCTGCGCTTTTTCCACCTCAATCATATTATTCTTTCGTAATTCGATTGAAGAAGCTCAAGAAGAAATGTTTATATAGCATTTAGAGTCGAACAGGCCCTGTTCCCAATTACGCTTTCGCTACAATTCCACCGAAAACTGAATGTGAGTTTGGGATTCTATTTAAGCATTTCATTTGATTGTTGGGGATCATCCGAAAGGAATACACAAATTAGGGAAATTCAGGCGCAAGCGTAAGCTGGAACGGGCCTGTTAATTAAAGAATATAAAATTAAATGTGGCCTTAGCATATTTTATGAGCACAGTTTGTATAAGATTCAAGGATTTGAGACCCGACACACACACACACACACACACCCCGAACACACACTGTCTGAATTGTGCTCATATTAGAAATTAAAGTTATACTTGCCATACATAAGAGGGTAGTTTATAATGTTTCTTATATACTAACCAAAACGACTGCCGCAAATGCTTTTTTATTATATATAGTTATCCAAAAAAGATGTCTGAAGAAATCTATCTGTAAATCTACTTTAATTTTCTACTTCTTTAAGAATTTGAATCCATAAATTGTTCTTCTCTAATCGCCCGCCTGCCTTTAACTTGAGATTTGCCGACATAAATTAATCCACATTATATCTTAACTTGATATCTATTTAGATGGAAGATAATACCAATAAGATGCTAAAAACAATACCAAGAACAATAATCTATTGTAAAATTTGAAAATAACTAGTCTACTTAGAGTGTTAGAATGGCTATTTTCCTAAAAAAAACTTACTACAATTTATTGAAAAATGTACACACAAAATTCAACGAGAATTTCAACAATTTCGACTAAAGAACTAAAGAACTAAACAAACGATAAAAATTAATTAAATACAGAGATAATGGTGATAATAATTTTTTCTACAATGCAAACTTTCTCTCTCACACACACTGCTATGCAATGTAAAACAAAAAAAAGAAATGGGGAATACAAGTGTATATAATTAAGTAAACTAATAATTAGCTATAATGTAAATGAAACTTTAACTGTAATTCTTACTATAAGGAGAACTAAACACAATCTGATTCTTATATATGTGTATATAAAGAATAGAAAAATAATCGAATAATCGACTAGTCATAATAAAATCAGCTGACAAATTCTACATTTTATAGAAAGACAAAAAAAAAACCGAAGTATCGAATGTGTCGTATTTATTTAAGTCAATTGTCGCCTAAACCACTTGCGAATTACAAGCACTCAATTGAAAATTTGCTGCTTCTTACTTATTCTGCTATGTAAACACAGTCTTGGAATGCATTTTAATAACCATTGAAGCAGTTGCAGCGTCTCTCCTTTTCCACTCGACGCATTGAAGTATCTCTACCTCTCTCTCTCTCTTTCTTCAGCTCTCCCTGTTGCTGTGCCTTTCTAGAACAAACAAGGTGCAATGTGCTGCTCAAGAGGCGTCTCCGTCTCGAGTCAGTGGCAAATCCTTTATGCGATTTGTAATTCATGAGCAGCGCGCAGAGATTCTTATCATTTATTTTGCTGCGCCATCGGTATCGAGTGCCAGACGGACAGACAGACAGACAGACGGACAGACAGACAGACAGTTGGCTTGTTGGCTTTAACTATATTCATGGCAGCAACTGGAAGCACAAGACGTGCGGAAACCAAATCGGCGTCGTAGAAAATTGAATTTGCTGCGAAGGGAGCAACAACAGCTGTGTAGGTAAAAGGGAAGAGCAGGGGGAAACGTATGTGCATGTCTAATGAGCCATGAAATACCAGGGATTGCGTCCTTTCTTCTTCCCTATTTCTCCTCAATCTCTAGTTCTTTTTGCAGACTGCGCGTTTGGTGGGTAATCAGCGGCAGCCGGTCAACTTTGTCAGCTGCCGATTGTGGCTCTTGGGGTCAAAGGCGCCTAGACCACGCCTTTGACACACACACACATAGAAATATACAGACACATTTACATATATATATATGTATGTATATAGCTAAAGCTACATAATTACTGCTGTGACGAGAGCTGCTGGCGCGTAAATCAAACAACATCAACTCTCAGCCTCCCACTCTTATTCTGCCCCACTCCCTTAATTTTTCCCTCTTCGGGTCTGCTCTTAATTAAGTTTACAACTCTCGCAATTCGATTTTCCTTTGCGTTTTCGTTGTGGTATGATGGCAGCTGTAGCCACGGTGACCCGTCCACTCCACAAACGTGTCGAATTCGTTTTGACCAAGATTGAAAGACAAAGATAATATTTCCCATAGTATAAATAGAAAAAAATTCATTTAATTAAGAAAAGAAGAGCTGTAAAGATTTCTAAGCAGAAAGGAAGGACGGACGACCAAAGTTATCTGTGAAGAATCTAGTAATGACTAATAATGTAACTATTAAATGGATAATCATTCAAATATGATCAGAAAAGAATTTCAGCCAATATACCAAGAAAATATATGGTGAAAACGTTTTTAAGGCACTGTGAAATAATATGTATTTGAGAAAACCAGACGAAAACCATAAATGGAAATACTGCAATGTTGTTGGTTAAAGAAAACAAATACAGCAAGAGAAAGTATGCCGGATTGATCAATAGAAAAAGGTAAGTTACTACAAATACTGCACTAAAACAAATTTAAAGAATATACAAATATTTTATTATAATTATCATCATTATTATTTTAATACTACAGTTCATTACATTTTAGCATATCAAATTTGACAGACTATTCTTAAAAATTACAAGTAAAATACGTTTACAATAATACAATTGACTATTTTGTCGCCACTAGCAGCTTCAACAGTTAGCCAATGTTGTTCAGACATTCAGCATATGCGAAAGTCGAGTGTATGTTGTTGAGTTTAAGTATTTGTGTGGCCATGTGCAGTTTTTGTATTGACTTTTTCAGGTCAAAAGGCGTCTGTGTGCTTTACATTTGCAGAACTACTTAAAAACACACTCACAATTAGGTGAGTGTGTTAGTGAGAAAGTGGAACCTCGGCATTAAATTAATATTGCTCATACGCCATGTAATCGTCACAACTATCAAATGGGCTCAAGGAGTTGCTTTTTCGGCTGGCTTGACTTTACTTGGCAGCACTCAAAGTTCAAGGCTTACAATTTATATATATATATATATATACACATAAACACTTGTATATATAGCCACGCCCCCTTACCTCCCACAGCGTTAATTTTGTTGGGTCACGTAGGGCAATGAGCAGCAGCAAAAGCTGACGACTTGCCAACAACAACAGCAATAATTACAATTTTCCATTTGACAACTTGACAAACTGACGCATTGAGGCATTAACTGAACGCTGCAGACATTTGGCTTCAGCATTTGTGTTATTGTAATTGAAAGTTTTAACAATTAGCAGGGCCAAGTTGAAAGTTGAATGTGGCAAGTGGCAAGTGGCAACAACGCGCATTTCAAGAGTTGATGTTATGCAAATTCTGCCTACGCCTAAAAGCAGGCAACAAGTTTTGTACTTTTGACCCTTGAGAGGAATGCAATTTGAAATTTACTCTATATATAAATACATAATATGGTCGAAGAAATAGGGAAATGTTAATTGAAATTGCTTGAAACGTATTCTTCGAGTCGCATGATTAAATAGCTTACATTTATAGAATTTCATTTCAACTGAAACTTGGAATGTTTCATTTAAACGTCTAAAGAATTTTCTTGTTAGCGAGTTACAAGTGGAAAAGAGAAGTAGTTTTCTGGAATACATTTTAATGTGATGACTCTTGAAATGAATTGCTTTATTTTGAGCCAAATTGGAAACTGCGCCGCAGCTTAGATCGGAATGTGAATATTACGCTTGTCATGATTATCTATAGCAGTGGGCGTGGTCTGCGCCCTCCAAAAGTTGGTTGCCTTCAATTGCAACTCACATAAATCAATGACAATCAAAATTCATTTCGTTTGCGTTGATTTATTGCGTTTGTTTGATTTGTTACAGCTCTAGATGGATACACAGATAGATTGATAGACTCCAGGAGAGACAGAGAGAACCGTAGAGAGAGAGAGAGAGTGAATAAGGTATATATTGTAGACCTGCCTTTTCCTTATCGGCAATGCATATTAATGCGAACTTTGGTGCTTTGGAGGCGTAACAATAGGGGATCAGCTTTGTTCGTCTCTGCTTTTTGATATTTCTTTTTATTTTTTTGTATAAATATTAAATGTGTAGGTGGTGGGGAAGGGAGAAGAGCCAGGGGAAGGGGAATAGGTTGTAGGTGGGTAACCTTTCTGCCAAATCATCAATCAATCAAACGCGTGTGATTTGCTACAGTTCAAATTTCGCTCTCAGTTCAATCGTTCAGGCATTCAAGCAGAAATACAAATATTTGCTTTTCTCGAAAGTACAATAGCGCCAACAGGGCCTCCTTTTACTGGGCGTGGCACTCCTTTTTGCCAGAGCTCAAGAGCTCTTAGAGCAGGAGAACTTAAGCCCCGTCGTCCGTCAATCCGTCTGCTTGTTCGTTCACCTGCCTGACATGGCTTACAAACGCAGGCCCAAAAGGGTAAGGCTCCTCCGTTTAGAGCAGCAGCAGCTGCTACTTTCCTCTGACTGCCTAATCTCCTGTGTGATGTGCTTGCAACCTGTTACATAGCTTGCTGCCCTGTTAGTGCCACGGGCCACGGGGCAAGCACCAAGTGAGCTAAGAGTGCTCTGGACAAAGGCCTACCTGAAAAAGGGGATGGGTAATAAGGCTCAGTGAAATTATTTAGAAAATTTAGGCTTAATACTTAAAGGTGGATGTGGAAAATGTTGAGGAATGAATTTTTTAAAAATAAATACAGCTTGACTTTACCAAGTAAAGGCGTCACATTATTTGTAGTGAGATGCAGAAGAATTTTGAAATAACTTGACTGTCAGGACGATAGCTAAAAAAGTAAATGCATAAAAAGGATAGTTGTGAGTGATTGACTAGGGAATTCCCTGTAAGAAATGTGCTTATTTATTAGATATATAGAATAAGTTTTGAGTTCTTTTAGAAACTTAACCATGTATATACTAAGCTGCCCTAAAAAGTATGCTATACTGTTTGTTACTTTATTAAGAAAGTAAAAAATTAAGATTATAATTTATTACTGTATTTTAGATCTTCTATCGACTTGATTTCACCAATTATGTATGAGAAAAAGGTGTAGATGTTTTACTCAAACGTTTCCTTCCCTTTCCCTTTATCATACCTTATAAATCAATTACTATGCTTATAGAGTATTTAAAATATGTCTAGCAATTTATAACATTTTTAAAGTTGGCTCTTATTTGTCAGTTAAATGCTCAGATCTTTGCGAAAGAGTCCCAATTAACTGGAGGAGTAACGGGAGGGAATTTTACCCGTTAAGACTGCTTCCGGTTTTGGCAGAGCGGCTGCTTCGTCTGCTTTGCCTTCTTGGCCTGACAGCCAATCCGGTTGCCTTGCTGCTTTCTTGAATTGTTGCCAAAACAATTTATGTTGAATTTTGGGCAACATTTTGCGCACAATTGAAAATTGTGCAATTGCATTTGTCATGGCAGGCGAATGGGGAAAGGGGAAATGGCAGGAAGTGCTGTGTAGCAGCTGCCGCTTGAGTTTTGCATATTTATTCAATATCAAAATAGGCGACAGTTAAATGGTAAATAAGTTACAGTTGCATTTGCAGCTATGGCAATAATTACGAACAATGCGATAATGCGGCTGCTTGCTGCGAAAACTTTAATGAGAGGCAGCACACAAAACGGAAGCGGGAGGACAAAGCGACAACAAGGGTAGACAGTGGGAAGAGGGGGCAAAGCAGGCCTGCATAAATCCCTGGAGTGCTCACTTGGCTTCGTTTTCGCTGCACTGCCTCAAGTGCATTTGCTAATGACAAAGTCAAACAGGCGCGTGGCAACGACTTTCAGCGACTTCAGGCGCTGACAAATGCCGGCACAGTGGTGCAAACTATGAGATAACTTTGGTAAATAATAAATTGATCTTTAATCATGCTTGAATTCTGTAGTGTCTACAGCAAGAAATATGTATTCAATTTAATCTAGATAGATAATTATGCACATTTCATATATTCATTCAAATATTATTGATGACTTGTTAGCTTTTCTAAACTGTCAAACAGTAATTAAAGATACGAGTCTTATTGAATTAACTAAGCGCTCTTTAAAATCATATAAGTCTATGAAATTTCTATTTAATTAAGTCTTAGCACGCGCCTTAATGTTTAAATTTGTTAAAGATTGAACTAAAATGAATTTGCTGCATTTTTTAAAGTATAAAATCATATAATGCTTTCGTTGAATGCCTTTTTCATCAGATTGTCTTCATTATATATACATTTATATAGGGAGTTTATTATAGTTTTGTCCCGAATTGTGTAACGCATGAAGGGAGGCATGTCCGATACTACAAAGTATATATATTCTTCATCATCATCAACAGCTGAGACGATATAGCTATGTCCATCTGTCCGTCTGTTTCTAAGCAAACTAGTCTCTCAGTTTTAAAGCTATCTGGATGAAACTTGGTACAGATCAGTCTTTTTGCTACATGCAGTTTATATGACGGAACTGGCCAGAACGGATCACTATATCATATAGCTGTCCTAGCAATAATCGGTCAAAAATCAAACTTTAGTATGACAAACTATTTTGCTTTTCAACATACCGCAACCAAACTCACAGATTATGCATTTGGATATGTCTTATACATCCTGACCAAATTATGTTTAAATCAGATCACTATATCATAAAGCTGCAGGGTTCTGCAAGCGTATGAAATCTTTGACTGGCTTCGGCTTGTTTATTCATATTTCGTGACACTGTGCAACGAATGCGTTTAGTGTTGCCTGCTTTTGGGCACGACAGACAATGCTTCTTTTACTTTACCAGGTCTGTCTGCCTGTCCGCAGCCTGTTGTCAGTTTGTTCTGTTTATGTATCTGTGTGTGAGTGTGTGTGTGTGTGTGTGTGTGCCTTCATTTGTCGGTGAGTGTGCGTGCAACTTACGCGTCCAGCGTCAAGTGGCAGACGAGGCATGCCGCAAGCTGCAGGCGATGCCATTGCGACCAGTTGGCAGTCATGCAACTTTAGTGTGTGTCTGGTTGGCGGCAAGTGTTGAAAACATGTTAATTGCTAACAATAACAACAACAAAAACAATAACAACAGCAGCAGCAACAACAACATAAACAATAACAATAGAAAGAAACAAGAACATGAACAACAAAACACAACAACAACCGGCAGCAGTTGGAGGCGTCAGCTTGGCTGCTCCACTTGCAACAACGACAAAGACGACAAACATTTCCATGTGGCAGAGCGGAAGTTGTATGCCTGCCACACCCCACCCAACCCCGCCTCATCTACCGACCGACCGCCCACCCGCCCGCAGCTGTTCGAGTAGGTGTGCCATAAAAAAATATAAGAAGGAAAAGGGAGCCGCCAAAGCAGCGAGCGGAAGTATTTGTCATGATATTTATCGCATAAGCCGTTGCCATTGCCGTTGCCGTTGAGTAGGCGGCCTCAGCAAACGGAAAATTGTGAAAATTTAATTGAAAATGTTGCCTGCCGAGGACACGTGCCACGCACACCGCGGGCAGCAGCAACATGACCAGGGGCAGAGGAGGCAGCAGGCGGAGGCGGCACAGAAGCTCATCAAATATTAAACCTCTGTGTTTTTTTCCTGTATTCCATTTGAGCCAGCTGCTGCCAAAAGGGGGTAGCTTAAAAAAATAACAAATAAAAAGAATAAAAATATAAAATAAAATAATATTTTAAAATAGGTCATCGATTGTAATTTTTTTTTTTTTAAATTCGGGTTGAAATCTCATGTGAATTATGTACATTACATTGGAAACGGCTTTAACTTTTTGTTTAAATCTATTAAATATAGTTAAAAAATTGCATATTATGTTAAAACAAGCCGATCAGTCGAGCGAGCGCGACAGTAGGATAGCCTGTGCAGGTCTTCAAAGAAAATTATAATGAAAAATGGGATTTAAATATATCGCTTGAAGTCGATTTTGCTTGCATCGAGAGTAGGTAGCTTGCGATAGTCTGGCAACATTGGATTGCGGATATTGATTGTTTATGATTAGAGCCACAGCAGACGAAAGGCAAATCAAACATACATGAACAAACGCGTCTTTTCGTTCATTATATCGTCGGGCGGCGCAGCGACTGCGCTGCTACTGCGCTGCAACGCATCTGCATAAATTTGTTTCTTGAATAACTTCTGAGTTCAATATCCGATCGTACTGAAATTTGTAGCACAAATTGAGTGTAGGATACTTGCCATGTGTGCCAAATCTCAAGTCTCTAGCTATAAAACTGCTCGTGTTATCAGCTTTTTTGAGTTGTGGGCGAAGGGGGCGTGGCATCGCGATGAAATTTTCAGGACACATTAAGCCCAAGCTTTTTATCATGTGTGCCAAATCTCAAGTCTCCAGCTTTAACACTGCTTATGTTATGGGGATTTTTTTAATTTTAAAACCAACGGGACATGATATCGAAAATTGAAAATAAACTTGATCTGCGTATGGTATTCAGGAACCTATAATCCAAATTTGAAGTCTCTAGCTCTTATAGTTGCTGAGATCCACGCGTTCATACAGACGGACGGACAGACGGACAGACGGACAGACGGACAGACAGACGGACAGGTGTCAATCGACTCGGCTATTGATACTGATTAAGAATATATATACTTTATAGGGTCGGAGATGCATCCTTCTGCCTGTTACATACATTCACACAAATTCATTATAGCCTTTTTTGCCCATTTTTAATGGGCACAGGCTATAAAAATGGGATTT